>CM055612.1:14094281-15344281 GCA_029379385.1 Quillaja saponaria | reverse complement strand
AGATGATGAATATGGAATTTTTACATCTGGATTTGCGTTATGTGAATCCTGACTAGCTTTCACCCAAGTTTTCTTTTTGAAGTGGCGTTTGGAGGTCGGCAATTGAGATTGAGCTGCAGAAGAGGCGGCAAACTTGAAGTTAAAGCCACTATCATGCCTCTTGATATTTGAGTTCAGATTGTCTTCAGCTTCTACTGAGGTAACAACACCATCACTTCTTAAGTCTACCTCTTCATTTGCAGACTTAAAGCTCTCAGTTTCAGCCCCAAAAATAGATTCTTCTAGTGGGCCTTCACCACCTAAATCTTTACCAATATGGTACTCTGGATCTTCTTTTTTAGTTTTTCTGCATGTGGCATCACCTTCACTCATATTCAAGCGTTCTGCTGCCATGACTAGGTCTTCATCTATAGGATCAGTAGAAGTTGTTTGAATTGAATCATTATCTATAGAAATGTTGTCAAGACAGAACGACTCATTAGATGTCACAGACTTTTCTCTGGAACATGGGTTTTCCGCCAACATTTCCTGATATGGAGAAACATCCATTGGTGAATAAGACTCAGGCACCTCTGGGTTTTCTTGGAAACCACTTTCCTTTGAAGCAAAATCTTGTGAACTCCAATGCTGGACTGGGTTAGAATGCTTCTTTTTACCACTCTTTTTAATCAATCTAGTGTTTCCAATTGATTCCCTTTTTGAAGTAAATTCCACTTTCTGATCAACACCAGAAAATAGATTAGCTCTGGAGGTTGGTGTTTTAAATTCTACAACAGATGCATCATCCCTCTTCATAAACACATCCACTGGTGATAATCCAAAAACATTTCCAACTGGTTGAAACCTTATGCCACTAGATGAGGATGACGATGCAGCATTTCCTGTCAGTTTGGTACTGCCTTTTGATTCGCCAATAGAAGCTTGATCACCACTTGCCTTTGTTTGTTGCATCTCCATAACTGGCACTTGAGACGAAGGATCCCATGAATTTGGTTGAATAGACTCAGGCTCCCGACTAGATACCTTTAACTTCTCCATTTCTCCCAACAGAATACTCTCTTTTCTTATACTAGTGTCATCACCAACAGTGTCCTTCATATTCAGATTCTTCATCTGACTGAGAAGTGTATTTCTGGAGCTGCTAGAAAATGAACCATCCCTCATTCTTTCACTTCCAATTGCAAAGTTACTATGCCTAGTTTCTCCAATGCTCAATTTCTTTCTCATTTCATTTGGGAGTTCTGACAAAGGACCACCCATATTCATATTGTCTTCATTTCCAAGACCTTCAATGTTCAACTTACTCAAATCTGGAAGGTTTAACACCAAATTCTCATCAATAGTGGAACTCTCCATGCTACTTTCTTTAAAATTAGACACACTATCTTTCTCATTCAAAACCTCATTATCATTCCCGATTTTCAGATTCCTCAATTTTAGAATATCTCCCATTCCCAAATTTCCGCTAGTTGGATGCAAGCTAAAATTACACCTATTTGCTCCAAAGACAAATGCCTCATTCCCAAATTCACTGGAAAAAGAAGGTCCCATTGAGGACCCAGAAGAGGCTGTAATCGAATTGTCAGAAACTGGTCGAAATGGATTAAATCCAGGACCAACCCAATGATCTGGGATTTCCGTCGACCTCAAATTCTGAGAAATAGTTTGCCTTCTCACCTTCATCAACCTCGGCCTCGAAATACCTGAATCTGATCGCGAAACTGAAGGGGTATTGAAACCGAAAGTTGGATTCGCGTTATTTAAATTTGAAAACCCAGAAGTTCCATTACCAGCATTTGATGAGTCCATGGTGTGTGTGGTAAACTTTGATGTCGCTCAAATTGAATTGAAGGTGGGATTTTGGCTGCTGTACCGGAGCTAGGTCTGTCAATCCCGGCAACATTTCAAAATGGGAATCATCAAATGAAATCAAATCGGACTGCTGATAATTAATGGTGAGTTGTTTGGATGATTGAAAAAGAAAGCAAAATCTATGAATATAAAATTCGTAAGTTAAAGTCGGTCAGTGTTTGTATGTGTATTCTGTGAGGTCTGGGTTGTCTTCCTTGTGATTAAAGAGAAAAGAGGCACATAAACAATTTCTTTCATTTTGGTAAAAGGCACAATTTCACGGGGTGAAAAGAGGGTGCTTTTGTCTTTGTCGTATTGCCAAAATGAAAGGTAGAATTGCACCTTGAAATCAATAAGAGTAACCGTTATAGGCCGAAAATCCTCATTTAGGTTGTGTAAGTACAATAAGTTGATGACACATGGATATCACAAAGCAATAGATTTCAGGGTGTTAACAGTCTAGCTTAGAGAGTTTTATAAAAGCCAGATTAAGGATTTATAAAACTTTAATGAAGGTTTTATGTTGAAACACATAAATATTTTCTTACAAGAAATACCAATTTGTCTTTAATTCTTTTATGTTTGTTTTCATTTAACTTTTATTTATAAGCTTCATGCACTTATTATTATTTTTAGGTAACTTTATCTTTTATGCTATATAATTACAACACTTTGTAAGAGTAGTTGATATAAAAAACACTTAAATACTAGTGTTTTGCATTAGGACTCGAACCGATAACTCGTAATTAGATATTTACAATCATTTGACTTTTTCTCATGGAATATTTCCTAGCAGGTTGCTATAGAAATTTAGGTTGCCACAAACAATTTAGCATGTCCGGTGGGATTTCTTGGTTGACAATGTCACAAAAATCGCCAGTCAATTGAGATGTTGAGAATCCTAGTCTAAGAACACAAGAAGTAGACAGTAGACCTGCACCCAAGCCAACATAGGAGTTAACTTGAGGGTTGGTTAATATTCTAGTGGTGAAGAATCAAGGTGAATCAATAACACTAGAGCCACTACGGTCACCTTTAACAAGGTTATTGCTAGGGGACTTCCCCCTAATTTTCATCTACTCCACAAATGAGTCACCCATTGTGACATAACACCAATCTCATCGAACAAGAGGAAAGGTAAGATGCGTGCTGAGAATGCATCCTCATCATAATATAGAATCGATGACAATTTCCCTCTAGGATAGGGGTTAGATCACTGTCAATTTTAACTGACAAATAGGAGCATAACTTGGAGGCACATGCCCATCGAATGGAGTTATCGAACAAGAAGAACTTAGAGAAGAGCCATGAACAATTTTGTCAAAAGGACAACATTATTTAAATTTGATTAATATTGATAATGGTTTTTGTCAGTTCAAAAGAAAAACTAGAGGAGATGAATAGTTTGTCAATTATTATTAAAACCAAATAAACAATAACATTTTAGATTACACAAATCTTTCAAATTTAGCAAATAGATATGTAAAACACTTAATCTGCTAAAAGTAAGGAGGCAAAGGATGAAGAGATTTGACACCGAGATTTTTATAGTAGTTCACCAAAGTTTTGGTGTGATGACCTATATTTTCAATTGTATCTAATTAGTGGACTAGAAGTTTCACGTAAATATTTCGAGCGACTAGAATAACTTAGTGAGCTCAGAAAACTATTCTGAATATTTTAAAGTCGATAAAATTATTTTAGTAAATTACACAAGCTTTCATTTTACACAATAACTAAATTATTTTTACATGATTAAACAGTACAAGGTTTTTAAAGTTAAACATTTACAATGTTAGGAGTTTACATCAAACTGGGTGAACCTTGGAAAACTCATTTTTGAATTTTAACTTGAGAAATCCTTTTGGACCACACAATGGAAGACAAGTATCCCATTATTCACTCATTTATTTTATTTTATTTTTCTCTTCCTTTTCCTTTTCTTTATTTCCTTTTCCCCTCCCTACCCGTACATCACTTATCCTTCTCTTGCTCTTCTTTTTCTTCTCCTACATGGCAGCCGTAAGCCACCCCACTTCCAACTTAAGACCAGCCCTTCTTGCCCCTCCAACCTTCTTCAATTTTAGCTCCAAAATAGCCCCCAAAATTGCTCCTAAAATAACCTTACAATTGTACCTGAATTTGGCTTAATTTCAATCTGTTTTTAAGATGAATTTCATGACTATTCTAGCTCACTTTCCCCTCCATTACAACACTTTTTCTCCCCTCCAAGACGCTCCTAAACTCTCTAAAAAAATTTCTTTCTTCCCCCTCCAAATAGTCACCATAAAACAAAATCTACAATAATTTTTTTTTTCTTTTTCCAGAAAATTTAGTCTGTTTTTGGACTAATTTTCAGTGGCTGTTTCAATCTCCTTTCCCTTCCATTTCAGACCTATTTCCAACTCCAGCAATCCAAGATTACCCCTCAAAGCCACCCAAAATAACCCTTATTTCAGCTCGTTTTTTGCGCTAATTTCAATCTAGCTTTGCTATATTTTCCAACCACTTTGGATGGCCATACTAGCTTCTATTTAGCACCCAAACTACCCTAAATCATCAAGGTAAATTAGTAGCCTATGGGTCCTTCTTGTACTCTTGAATTTCCTTGCAATATAATAAGATAATTCTTTTACTTATGAGCTTGAAATTACAAATGAATTTGTGTTATCTTGAATTAAATTGTGAGTTATTTGAATTCCTCTTGTTTTACCCAAATTAGAAATACTAGCCTAATCTTACTTATTAGAATTTCCATGAATTAAGTCTTGATTATTTATGTGGGTGTTTGGTTGTGAAAATTTAAATACAAGAATGTCATTTTATCGTTGAAATGTTGGTTGGGAACTAAATGTGAAAATTGTGTAAATTCAAGTTTTGGAATTTTTGAATTGTAAGTTGTCATAAGTGTGGGAAATGGAATTATTGGGTTGATTTGAGTAAATGGGTAATTCAACATACTTTGAAATTGTTGAATTTGGAAATTTTTTGGAATTATTTATTTTTGTTAGTTTGCAAAACTTTAAGAAACTTGGTATTTAGTATATGTTTTAGCTATGATATATCTATATTTATTTTTTTATTTTTTGAAGCTCGCTAAGGTTAATTTATCATGTTTTAGCCACTTTTAGAATTCGTTGGATTTGGATATTTACTTATGGTTAACTTTGAATTTGGGCTTTGTGGGAGAACTCATTGTTTCTAATCCTTGGTCATTCGGTTTGATTATGAGATGCTTATTGTATCGTCATTTGAAATTGTTCTAGGCCTGTTAGAGACTTTCCCACATTCTGTTAGGTGACTTTCGGTTCCCGACATTCTTGGAAGCTTTGTTTGTATTGTGAGTAGATAGTGGCTAGTGTAGTGTTTTCATTGTACTCACCACATGCATCACTACTTTTTAATTTAGAAGTTACTTTTTGTATAAACATGTTTTACTTAAACTTGACTTATGATTTTCAAGCTTTTCAAACTAGTTTTTAAGTAAACTATTTCAAAAGAGCATTTGAACCATCAAACATTTTAAAGAACTATTTTGATTCACTTATGCTTACATGAATATCATTACTAGTTTACATTCTTGAACATAGTCATGGGGGACAAGCGTTTATCCTCTCTTATTTGATAAATGTTATTGGGCATATGCTTTGAATAGATTTGAAATCAATATTGCCACTTGGAATGAAAGTTGATTTATGTTATTTTGACTATTGGTGTACAACTATATTTGACTTTGGATTTTATTGACTTATTTGATTTGGAAAGTAAAAATCAGAATGTTTGTTACTTGGATAATGATGTTGGAGATGCTTCCATTGATTTCTTAGTTTTCATCTTGGCATTTTTTTGTTATTCAAATAATATGTTTTTCTTTCAGATTGTATTTATGGAATGGTACATGTTAGAACACCTTAGCTAACAAGGTATAATTAGCCTATTGACACTTACCTACACAAGCACACGTATCATCTTCAAGTAATATAGAGTAAGTAGAGTATCGTTTCCACAAGGAGTTTTCAAATATTATGCTAAGTATTAAAATTAACAATTCCAATTTTATTCAAACAACTGAGATTTTGGTAGATTAAAAACTAATTATAAACTAAAAGCAAATTAACAAAAGATTAAACTGAAGATAAACCTAAAACTACAATTTCCCTTAACACTTCACTTGAATTATTATTATCTTGTCTTGCTTAGTTATGAAAAAGAATTATTAACCTTCTTGATTGATTATAAGCATATTTCTATGTCTTATGATAATATCTCACTTAATCAATTCATTATATTCCTATGTGAATTAATTTAAGCAAAACTCATTAAGATTATTCCTAAATTGGCTACACAAGGCATATAGGTATATTCCTATCCTATACACAAAATAAACTCAAATAATATGTGTTATAAATTCAAACAAGTGCTAATTCTTTCAAGACTTAACCTAAATTCTCATTCTTAAGTTCCTTTAGGTTTTTTATATCAATCTAAAAGATGGTCAATCAATTAGAAGCGTTAAATATGAAACAAATTAGATAAATCATATACCAGAACCTAAGTAATCCATAGATAAAATATTAACAACCTAAATGTTGAGTTTTAGTTGCAATTCTAAAAAGGAAAATACTTCATGCTATTTAGTGTAAATATGGTTTCAATAATAATAAACATCAAAGGAATACAATAAAACTAAGGAAAGAGTCGAAATAAAGAAAGCTATGAAGGTTATCGATCTCCAAGCTTCAATGATTCTTGCACCTCTTGCTTCCTTGCATCCTTAACAAGCTATAATACTCCAAGAAAATGTTACTAACTTGTATATTTAATTGTGTGTATAAGTCCTCAAGGTAGTCCCTCTTTTATAAGCCTAAAAACCCTCAATTTCACTTCCATTCAGACTAGGAATCATGTCGGGACCGCGGCCTTAGCTTCCCAGCATCGTAGTAAGTTGGCATTGCACAATAAGTCTCTTTATTCAAATTATTTCATTGGGTTACATAATGCCTTCATTGTCTTGTCATAATATCTTGAAGATCATCAGGCTCATACCCATGTCTTGAAATCCTGAACTGCTTTTCTTATTCCTCTTTCATCTCTTATTCTCCTATGCTCTATTAGATACCTTAAATCTCCGCTTTCTTTCTTATTCTTCTTCCCAAAACACCCTTTTTGCAATCTTACACTTGTTTACCAGATGCTAGAAATCCTTCTCCTCCAGCGCAGCCACTTTAGCTCTGATATCTGGTCTCAATCCCTTATAAAATTTATTCGATTTCTACATGTCATCATGTTGTACAGCTAGATAAGAAGAAAATTTTGATAATTCCTTTAACCTAGCTTCGTACTCAACAATACTCCGATTTCTTTATTGCAACCACAAGAACTCTACCTCCAATTCTTACTTCACACTTGCCTACAAATACTTCCTATAGAAAATTTCCTTAAACTTTTTCCATGTAATATCAACTCCTCGAGTTAACATCAATCTTTCTGCCTCATCTACTAATTCTCAGTTCCCCATCTAACATTTATACAACTAAGACCAATTTATCTTCATTATACAATCCATCACTCAAAATATCTTTTCTATTTGAGCAAAACGTTACTCCACCATCACTTAGTCACTAGTTTCCATAAATGGAGGAGGATTTGACTTTACGAAATAATCTATTAAGGATTCTATAGATCTAGGTCTTACCTCTAGCTTCTTATGACCAGCATTATCTGTAGCGACATCTGTAACAGCCTAAGCAATTGTTGTAGTACCGCTTCAGTTTCTATGATAGCAATTTGAGCTTTTGCTTGTTCCCTCATTATTCCTGATACTCTATCCAAAGCAACCAGAATGTCTTTTAGGATTTGCAACTAAGACTTCTTTTGACATCTTAAACACCACAAGAAATTCAATCAATTCTTAATATATAATCAAACTTTACAGTCATAATACAATTCATGCATAGCACTTCAATATTCTTCGATATTCTAAAAATTAATTTCATATGCCTTCAATTCACCTTAATATCCCATCATTGGCTAGAACCTTTACTTTGATACCACCACCAGTGTGAAACACAAATGTATGCTTTTCAGATAATACTCCACTACTGCTCATGATAACGTTATTAATAATTACAATATTACCCAAATAGCACACAAAAACATTACAAAAAAACTTCAAATCTAAATCTAAGCACTCTACCAACTCATATGGTCAAAACGTAGTCACTCCAAAATAGCAAACACATACAGCAAATTTATTTATTTTTTTCTATCATAGTAGAAAACTATAGGAGAAAATAATAACCCCAATGGCCATAATACACACCTATACAAACTTGTACATTGATTTATGAATACATCATAAAATACACTTGTTCATACAATAATGTACCCATAAACTTTTATATCTACATAAACATATATACCATAGATCTGATTTCAAATAATGTTAATCTAAAATAATGGCTACAACATACTAAAGAGTATTAGGGATATAGGACCAGGGATTACGTAAGATAATGGATTCTAGGATCTGGTCAAAATCATGCATGTAGACACATCTCAACTTGTCAATCCCACATATAAAACATGTATATCCATGACAACCCACTCAAATCTATCATATAAACTGAAAAAAGTTGGGCAATCATAGTCTCGTTTGAGACTCATGCCAAAATAATCAGTAGTATGATGGCTTAGTCCACCATATCATCGTCTAGACCAACGATCTCACTGTGCTCTATGCCATTGTCCCCAAACAGATCCTCCTTAAGATCCTCATTCATAAGCTCCATCTCTAGCTTAACCACCTCCTCTATAATTGGCTTCATTTCCAGATCTTCATCAATTTTCTCTAACAATAGTTTAGCAATAAGACCATACTACACCATCTAAAAGTCCTCCATATGCATATCCATAATAATAGGGCCAGCAACCACATGCTCCCCTTACAGATACATATAATGTTGTACATATGTATGCAAACCTAACTCACGTACATGATATCACCGCAGTGCACTACCATAAATATTTTGCCGCATCTCTATACAATCAATATGACACACCAATTTACAAATAAATGAGATAAAAATCTCAGAATATATATATATATATATATATATATAATTTTTCAAATAGAATGATGCTATCAGAGATATGCAGTATATACACACAATTTACAATTATGAAGGACTATCCACAAGTTGCGCTAGCCTGTCAAGGAACATCTCCAGCCGGATCAGGGCTACTAAGTACTTACAGGATCCAACGTCCTACTAGTCTAGGATCTCAAACTAGAGGTACGATATATATATGTATCTTCACTGCACGACTATCTTATCACAAAAGCATAACACTTGCTCTTCGACGAAACAAACGCTTACATCGGTTCACACTAACCATTCTAAATAGACATTCCATAATTACCCCCAATCATACAACCATCTAATTTTTCCATAAAATTAACAGGAATGGATTTTCATTATAATTCAACAAGAATTATGGACATGTACGATGCATGTTTACAATAAAGTTTTAGGATTAAAAATGACAATTTTTTACACACATAAACTAAAAAAATACACATTTTGTAGTAAATACATCTATATTTACACGTATATCTAAATTATAAGGAAATCGATTACTAATCCACTAATTTGTCCACGTGTCCAATTAAAGTTTGAAATACTGCAAAATAGTTCAAATAAATCCACAATTCAGTTATAGTTCTCAGTTCCACAAGTTAAGTCCATGGGTCCTATTTTGTTTTCTGGTCCACGTCTAATATTGGTTCAAATTCCACAAGTTTGGGTTGTATCCAAGTGTTTAAGGTTTAAAATTTTGCTTGAGTTCCAAGGTACCTAAATTTCATCTCTCGACCACTATAAGTCCCTACTTGAGTTTCATACAACCTAAATTTTTAAGACAAACCAATATGATTTTAGTATGTATATATTATATAATTCACACAATTCATAAAATCCTAAAAGAATAACAAATTTACAAGAGAATCATGCATTTCTCCATGTCCACCCTCTCGGCCACCCTTGAAATTTCACCAATAGCATAAAACTTTCAATATAACACATATTCATCTAACTATCCACACAACATCATAACCTCAAAAGAATTGATTAAGCTTAAGAATTCTCTTACCTAATCCTCTCAGCCAAGACTATAAATCCTCCTTCCTAAACCTTAATGTTACATGCAAGACTAGAATTGAATTACAAACCCTCCAATTAGTCTTGTCTCCGAATTTGAGCTAAAATCAATGAGTATGTATCAAGTTAGAAATTTTTCTCTTTTTGTATACCTCTCAACCAAACTAGACTTCCTTGCTCCTGAATTTTAATTGCACATACAATGCTAGATTCAAACTCTGCACCATCTAATTGGTCAATGTTTAAAGTTTTGGCTTAATCCGATGTGTATCTTGCAAGTTACAAGATTTTCTTCCAACTTTTACACGCTTTCTCTCTTATATGGTGGTTATGGAGATGTTTTTCTCTTCAACCAAACACTTATGTAAGCTATTAATAGCTTGATAGAGAGATAAGCGCCCAACATCCAAAGATTTTGCTTAAAACCATGGATGTTGCATTAAATGCGAGAGGTTCATGTCTTTTCACTTAAGAAATAAACTTTTTCTTTCTCAATTAATTAATCCCATAATTTTTTTTTATTTTTTATTAATTTTACATATTAATTTCAAACCTATAATATTCCACAATAGTATTCATTGGTTAATAAATACCTCAACCTATCTTTAAAATAATAAAATCCACAATTATTTTATTAATGCTTATATTACTCAATTTATTTCTAATTTCTCAATAACGATAATAATTCACTTATAATCAATTAATATTTCCCTTTTTTTTAATCTGAGTCAAAACTCCTTCCACACCCTGAGTGGCGTCTAGTTTCATGTTTGAAACTCCTTGGTCCCTCATCTTCCTTCCATCTTCGTCACATCACCATTTTATTACCCACCCCAAAACTCCATTTTCTTTTCATCTTCTATCTATTTTCGTCTTTTTCCCATCATTACCAACTCTAAAACTCACATTTTCTTTTCATCTTGCGAATCCCTTAATTTTTAGACCCATTCATTAGGGGACCTCACCATGGGGGACCCTATTACCAACCTAACTCATCGATTTAGATCCACAGTTACCCTAAATATTAACCCAAACCCACAACTGCTCACCCATAATACCTCTCAGGTAGAAACCTTTTCTAGCCTCACGTTAGTTGGTAAGATTATAAGTGGTCACCAGTATAAGAAAAACATAGTAGAAGCAATACTTGCGAAAGCTTGGAAACCTTCTAAAGGGTTCTGCATCAAGGAAGTTGATTTCAACAAATTTGTATTCATGTTTGCGCTGGAAGCAGAAAGAAAACGAGTTATGAACTTCATCGCTTGGACAATCAATGGAGCCCATATGATACTCAAAACTTGGAATCCTGCTCTCACAGTTCACGAAATAGATTTCTCTACCACTCGATTCTGGGTACAAGTGCATGGATTACCTCCCCTGTCTATTTCAAAGGATAATACGTTCAAGATAGGGAGCAAGATTGGAACTGTGATTGGGGTTGATTTAGTCCCAACCAAAAGATCAGCTTCTACATTTTTTAGTATTAAAGTTGAAATAGATGTTTTCAATCCTTTGAGAGATAGATTCTTTCATTCTCGTCCATCTCCTCTTATGGACATTTGGATTCAATTTAAATGCGAAAGAATGGCCCAGTTTTGTTTCAAGTGTGGGGTTCTTGGCCATGAGATGAAGTGGTGCAAAGAAAAGGAGGTGGTAAAGATCAAGGGTCCCGATGGCAGAAAAGTGCAATTATATAGTCCTTGGATGAGAGAGGATTGCTCTATTAAATCCTGCTTCAACGAAATGTTTCCAGCAGTTAATTCTTGCCTTGACACTGAAGAACAAGGACCTCCGGAAGTCATAAAAGAAGTGGAAGATTTACTCCTAGTTATCAACAACCAACTGAAAAAACTCAACTAAAGAGAAAAGCTGGCACATAGGTCATGGACAAAGAGAAGGCAAAATTGTCCTCTAAGGGGGGTTTTCAAGAGAAATCCAAAAGCTGGCAATAAGTAGCATTAAATGAGGAGTAATGTGCTTTGCAGAAAACATTAAATGCTCATGCTTTTGCAACAACCTTGTCTGATTCCTCCCAAGAGATATCTGATTTGGCTAGTTCTAATACAACTGGTATGGAAAGCTTAAAAGATTCAGTTATTACAAATATCCAAGAAGTCACTAACTTGGGCTCACCAAAAGCGTTAGTCCAATTGTTCAGCACTCAGGCCCACAAGCTAGAAAGTCTTAATATTCACATGGTTGTGGGCAATATAAATTAGAGAAAGAGGGGCTTTGAACTATTACTGAAACTGGATACAAAATGGGGAGACTTGCTCTTATATTATCTCTTACTCCTGTACATGAAAAGCCCATACCTAGGTACATTTCATCTTCTCCAATTGAGCCTATAGCAATCCAGTTGCCAGAGCTAACTTTCAAATCTTCCACTCAATTGACTTCCATAGAAACTCGTCCTATAACAAAGAAGTTCAAGAGGAAAACTAGTTTTAAACAGGGAAAAAGAGCCAATAATCTGAGAATTGGAGAGCTACAGCATATGCTGGAGTCTGCGAAACTTAACAAGTCCCAATTTGAGGCATTGGAGGCAAGCTTGGAAAAGCCTCCAAGGTCTCCATGAAAGTTCTAAGCTGAAACTGTCGGGGTTTTGCCCGCCCCCCGGCAGTTCGACAGCTAAGAGCGATGATCAAAAAGCTCTGCCCTGATATAGTGATTCTTGCTGAAACAAAAATTGATGGGAATCGTACTAGAGATAAACTTCAAAGACTTGGTTTTCTGCATGTGGTGGCAATTGACTATGTTGGTTTATCATATGGTTTTGCAATTGCTTAGATGCAAGGTGTCAATTTTGTTGTTGATTTTGCCTCTAGAAACATTATAAATGGAACAATTCTTTCTGATCCTCATCACTTTCCATAGCATCTTTTAGCTATTTATGGGCCTCCTTATTATGCTCAAAAGGCTGATTTCTGGGCTAATCTCAAACACCATTGCAACAATATGAACAAGCATTTTCTTCTTATTAGGGATTTCAATGGTCACATGTACGCTTCTGAAAAGGCTTCATGTTCAAACTCTGGAACTTCAACCACTGATATGCTCCTGGCCATGAATGAAATAGGAGCAATTGATTTGGGTGCTGCTGGGAACCCTTTCACTTGGTCAAATGGCAGAGATAGTAAGGAGAATGTCAAAGTCAGATTGGATAGAGCTTTAGCTTGTACTAATTGGAGAATTCTTTTTCCAATAGCAACACTTACTGTACTTCTAGTAATCCAATCAGATCATAACCCTATCCTTCTCAAAACTGATGGGGAACATGATTTTTTGCCTAGACCTTTTAAATTTGAACAAGTTTGGACCAGGGATAGTAAAAGCCATCTTGTGATTGAG
The DNA here is from genome assembly GCA_029379385.1 of Quillaja saponaria. Lineage (NCBI taxonomy): Eukaryota > Viridiplantae > Streptophyta > Magnoliopsida > Fabales > Quillajaceae > Quillaja > Quillaja saponaria. Next base: position 15,330,920 of record CM055612.1, on the reverse strand, counting down.
AATGCTTGGAAGGATAAATCTAATGGTTCTCCATCATTTACTCTGAACTGTAAACTTAAGGAGTCAAAGAGGAAACTCAGGAACTGGAATCGGGTCCAGTTTAGAAATATACAGGCTAATATCAAGAAGCTTAACTCTATTATTGACAATATTCAGTGCAGTCCCCCCACTAGGTTTAATCTTAATCATGAAGCTGACTTTCGTTGCCAACTTAATAAATGGTTAGAAAGAGAAGAATTGCTTCGGAAGCAAAAATCCAGGATTCAATGGCTTAAGCATGGAAACAAAAATACTCATTTTTTCCACCTTTCAACTGTTGTCATAAGAAGGAAAAATTACATTGAGCTTATTAAGAATAATAACGGTGAGTGGATTGCTAGGAGGTCTCAAATTGGAGATTGTGTAGTTAGCAATTTCTCCAAGATCTTTACTTCGGAAAATCCCTTGTTCCCATATGATCTTTTGAATCTGATTGTCCCGTCAATCACTGAAGAAGACAATTTAGACCTCTGCTCTTTGCCTATGGAAAGTGAGATAAAAAATACTCTCAAGGCTCCAGGCCCTGATGGTTTTTCAGTTCTCTTTTTTAAGCATTACTGGGACATCATACATATTGAATTTGTAACAGGAATTCAAAATTTTTTTAGGCATGGCTTCATTCTTAAGGAATGGAACAAGACCTTCATTACTTTGATCCTGAAATCTGATAATCCTTATATGGTTAATCATTTTCGCCCTATTAGTCTTTGTAATGTAGTCTATAAATGCATTGTTAAGATTATTGCTAACAGATTGAAGCATTTCCTTTCTCAACTTATTTCTCCACAGCAGGCAGCTTTTGTGCAGGGGAGACATATATCGGATAATTCAATTGTAGCACATGAGCTATTTCATTCCATGAAAAAGAAGAGAGGAAAAGAAGGTTGGATGGCTATGAAAATTGACATAGAGAAAGCATATGATATAATTGAATGGCAGTTCTTACTGAAGGTTCTTAAATTTCATGGCTTTGCTGATCAATTCATTCACTGGATTAACTAGTGCATTTCCACTACTTCAATGGCAATTATGCTTAATTGATCCCCTCATGGAAATATTACCCCAAGTAGAGGCCTTCGTCAAGGGGACCCAATTTCCCCATATTTATTCATCTTGTGCTTAGATGTTCTCTCTCGTTTAATTGCTAGAAGAAAGGAAGAAGGATGTATCAAAATGGATCAAAGCATCCAGAAGATGTCTTGCCTTAACCCACCTTCTATTTGCTGATGATCTTATTCTTTTTTCCAAAGCTTCAACTCAGTTTACCCAGGCTTTGAAAGATGCTTTAGACTTGTATTGCTCATGGTCAGGCCAAAAGATTAATGCTCATAAATTTCAAATCTTTTTTAGCCCGAATTTTCTTGACAATCTTAGAAGTAGCATTGGTACAATTCAAGAATTCAAACGGGGACCCCTCATTGCCAAGAATCTGGGTCTTCCTTTTCAAATTCAAAGTTCCCGAAAGAACAGCTTTTCAGATGTAGTTGATAGAGTGCAGGTTAGACTTTCATCCTGGAAGGCTAACTCCCTTGCAAAGGTGGGAAGAACCACCCTTATTCAGTCAGTGGGTCAGGCAATTCCAATTTACACCTCTATGACCCTCCCAATTCCAACTTTAATTTGCTTAGAAACAGACAGTCTTCTTCGACTTTTTTGGTGGAGAGTTTCACCTGGAAAAACTTATTACCTTAACTTAATTTCTTGGGATAGGATTTGTACTCCTAAAGGAAGTGGAGGGCTTGGTCTTAGAAAGACTGCTGATAATAATAAGGCTTTTATGGCGAAGTTGGGCTGGAAATTGATCTCTGGTGAAGATGCTATTTGGACCAGAGTCTTAAAGAGAAAATACCTTAGCCATGGCAGTTTTTGTTGTGGAAAATTTTCCAAATGAGATTCGTGGTTATGGAAAGGTATAATGCAAGCAAAATCTGTGGTCTTGAGTGGTGTATGCATTTAAGTTGGAGATGATTCTTCGATTAACTTCTGGGAGGACCCGTGGGTCCCCAAATTACCTGGCTTTAAAGCAATGCCTAGAAGTGAAAGGCAACCAGGTTTACATCTTGTTTCAGATTTATTCATCGATGGCACTAAATTATGGGATGCTCATAAAATTCTTGCTCATTTTGACTACCCCATTGCTAGAACCATATTGGCAACAAAGGTTCCAATTTCTGATGTTCTTGATAAGTGGATTTGGTGTGCTAATATAAAAGGAAACTTTGACATTAAATTTGCATATCACCTGATTCGTCATGAAAATTTTTTGGATACAGGTCCTCTATCTAAACAACAGTGGCTCCTTCTTTGGAACTCTAAGGTTCCTGAGAGATTTAAATTTCTTTGGTGGCAAGTTGCATGGAATGTGCATCCAGTCAGGACTAGGCTCAATGTCGTCTTTCCAATTGATAACCTTTGTTGCCCACTATGTGAAGGTGCTAATAAAAGCCTGCATTACTTAATTTTTGATTATCCTTTCTCCTAAAAACTTTGGCTAGTGTCCAGATGGGGTCTTCGAATCCAAGGGTTTAGTTATTTATCACCTGTTCAAAGGTTAGTTTTTATCCTTAATGTTAATGCTGTAAGAACAACTTTGGGTCTTCAAGCTACGGAGCTTTTCCTTTTTGCATCTGTTGTCTTAGACAGAATTTGGTGGCTTAGGAATCAAGTGACTCACTCAAATCAACATCCAATTACTGACTTCAAAAGATGGGCTGTCAATGTGAATAATTCCTTTTTGGAGATTGCTAATGTATACTTTCCCCCACCTGTAAATGTTGAACCACCAAGTTGCCACTTACCACCTCAAGGCTGGATTAAGATCAATTTTGATACTACAATTAGAGCAAATGGTTCTTGGGCTATAGCTTTCTCAGTTAACAGTGATGCTTGTGTGTTGGAAGCTAGAATCTCTTATATCGAGTCTACGGACCCTTTAATTGCAGAGGCTCATGCTGCATTGATGGCTGCTCAACTTGCAGCATCCTTAAGTTCTAATGAGGGCTTTGTGTTGGAAGGAGACTCTCAATTGGTGGTGGATGCAATTAACTCGAGAGGGAAGTCTTGCTTCCCTTTTATTATTGATATTTTGTCTGCTCTTTCAAATGTAAATTTGTAGGTTTGTAAAAAGGTGCCTAGAAGTAGCAATTTTCATGACCACAACTTGGCCAAGAAATATGTAGAGCTTGGTGAGCCTGTTTCAATTAATTTCTGTAATGTTCCCTTGGACTCTTTAGTTCAATGTGGTTTTTAATGTCAATTTCCTCTTCCTAGCAAAAAAAAATTAATATTTCCCTTTTAATGTGAAAATTGATTTTATTTTTTTTATATTCTTTTCCTTCACTAAAAATAATGATTAGGCAAAATGACCCTTTTACCCTAATTTTCATTTAAAACTCATAGGCAATTAAATTCCTATGTTCATATATCATGAAACGTGCAAAAAATTTCCCCTTTTTGAAGTTCATGCATTTCTATTTTACAAAGTTAACGTTTTTACTCATTTTTACAATTAAATTCATGTTGACTTGCTGTATTGGTAGACTGACCTTTACTAGCCTAAGCAACTCCTTCTTCAGCTTTTTTATTTTTGTCACTACCATCAACCCCGTCTTGGTCCTTCGATCGATTGTTCCAGTACCATTTGTTATGGGTATGAAACTGAAGGTTTGGGGAAGGAAAAGTTCTAGAGGAAAAAGGATTGTAGTTTTATTAAATTAATTTAATTTTATGATTATTTTACTTTTGAAATTTTTTTTTTTTTAATTTTTAATTTTATAAAAATCTACATGTCAAATTGTTATTCGTCAATTAGCCATGTCATCAACCACATAATTTTCCTTCCATTTCCATCTATCTACATCACCTTCGTCAAAGTTAATTTAGATGGAAGGTGACGGCAGGAACCCAATTAGAGCAATTTTATAATTTTAGGTATACAATTGTAATAAAATGAATGATAGGAACTAAAGTGAAATTTGAGTAAAATTACAGGGAACAAAAGTGTTATTTAGCCTATGTTTTGCCTTAAAAACATTATAGCCTTGATAGTGGCCAACAAACTATGTGTTTTTAATTAAATTTTAACTATTATTCTAATATTTCACATATATCTACTAACAAAATTGAGTTCATTGTACGCATATCTTAACAAGGGAACCAACAAATAGAAGTAAAAAATGCCACATGTGACTTAACAATTGGAGGGAGTTTTTAATTTAGGGTGAGTGTGTTCTCTAAGGTCTCTATATGGCATGCAACATATTTAACATATTCATAATCCATCTTATGCAATATAACATATATAAAAACATACCATATATAAATAGAATGATTATGGATCATATAGTTTCCTCGACATTTAGTAAAACAACATCCTAAGAATAATGTAGTTCCACCACAAACACATCTTCATTTTGCCTTGTTGTCTTCTTCTCCATAAGCTCAATATTACATAAAATTCAATTCTATCTCAGTCCTAAATTCTACCCTATGTAACTATTCATAATATATAAGAAACCTTGATTTAATATCGAGGGGAGCTAGATGAGAAAAGAATTTACAATAAAAAGTTACAATAGATAAGGCAAGCACGCAGTCCTTATTTTTACAAAATAATAATTTCAAAACATAAGCAATCACTTTGCTTTGGGCATGTGGTCCATAATCACCAATTTCTACACACTTAATACATCACACATATATGAATGCAAGTATAGAAAATTTTGATAAATGATTCCTTTATGAGTCAACATGTTGTTAAAATTAAATTCCATTTACAACTTAAAGAAAATAATTTGATTATTTCATCTAAAAAAAACTTTTTACAATTTCGCAAAAACACTAACACATTGGGCATTGCTTATTCAGGGCCTTTGCTGGGTAGGTTACACGCCTGGCTAGTGTCCAAAAAGGGCCTATGTGTGTGCCAACTTGGCAGGTAATGCCGCACGCCTAGGCAGCGCACATGGGTCTTGCGCCTAGGCAATGAGCCTGGGCCCCGCGCTACTGAATGTCTGTCATGCAATTGCCAATAAAATATTTCTTTACAAATAAATAAATAAATAAAACAAAAATCAACATTATAAAAAATAAAATATATTATGTTTTAAGAATATCTCATTTCATTATAATTACTATAATATTTTTTAAAATAGTTATGATTATATATATATAATATAGAAAATTAGAATAAAATATAAAAATATGGATGAACAAAAATATAAAAAAAATTATAAATTTATGAGTTATATGATTATTCTATTCAATGATTTTTATTTTTTTTTAAATAATATTGAGTTTTTTATGTCCAACATAATCTAATATTGTACCAAACAGATGAGAAAAATAATTCAATCATGCATCTTATTTGATCATGTTCCAAACACAAAATGAGATAAATGCTTATTTGCATATATCCTAATCTTTATTAATTTTTAGAGAATATGTTATCTTATCTTATTCTATTCGTGCGACCAAAGTAGTAAAGAATAAAAAGAAAAAAGAGAAAAGGAGTTGTTAAGTCTTGCAACAAACACCATACAATTCTTGAATTTTGCTTTACTTTAGATTTGAAATAGCAATAGAACAATATCAATCTACTTAAGGTACAATTCTCGTTGTCTCCCTCATACTTTAGTCACACTTTTCTTTATTGCATGCTATGAACAAGAAGACATAAAAAATCTATTAGAAAAAAAAAAAAAAAAAAAAAAAAAAAAAAAAAAAAAGACAAATACTTATAAATAATATTATCTAATAATTCATAAATTTTATTTCCAAAATTGGAGTATCAGGAAATGAATCAACAAGGTATTGACTTGGTATCTCTAGGGAAGCTTATGGATGAGTACTGTCAAATGAGGAAATGTGAGTAAGAAAAACATATTCCTATAATGTAACTTGACAAGAAACCTTGAGACATTTTGAAATAGGATCATAAAATTGACACCCTTTTTGTCCTATACAATACCCCAAGAAGTAACACATACGAGATTAAGGCTCTAGCTTATGTCTCTCATATGATTGTAATTGAACAAAACTGACACAACTAAAGATACATAAGAGATTGAAAGTTGGTTTAACACCATGTAAAAACTTATATTGAGATCTGTTTCACAAAATAGTGGATATGGTGCGATTAATAGTAGTAAGAGAAACTTCACCTCAAAGTGACTCAAGTAGAAAAGCAAAGAGTATTAAAGCATTATTAACTTCAACAATGTTTCTGTATTTCCATTCAGCATTACCATTTTGTTTAGAGGTACCAAAGCAAGTTGTTTGAACAATGGTGCCTCTTGTGCTAGAAAAGTGAGAAAATATGCTAAAAAAATGTACTATTTTGCATTATCGGATCGAAAAATAATATTGCATGAATATTGAGTATGAACCATTTTAGCATAATTGAAATAAACAATTAATAACTCTGATCTATTTTTTAAAAGATAAATTTAGATTCACTACTATTGAATGGTAATTTTGTTTGCTTTCTTATCTAACAAGCTAAAAAATAAAAAATAGAGACAGATACAAACCTAACCGTCCACTGAAAATAAGTGGGCAAAGCTTAGACAACGATACATGACCAAGATGGAGTACCATAGTTATAAAGCTTTGTTGAAAGGAATGGGAGGGGAAGGTATCCAGCATAAATAAACAATCTACCTCATGTCATGTCCCAATTATTTTCCCTTTCTGCTTGTCCTGAACAGTGCAACTAGAAGAATTAAGGTTAACTTCACAACCATGATTAACAATTTGGCTAAGTGGAATAAGATTGTGAGCTAATAATGGAATAAGCTATGTATTAGAGATAGAAATTGCAAGTTTGGAGATATCTCTTGTATGAGTGGTATGGAAAAATGTATCATTAGCAGTATATATAAGATGAATAGATGTGTTTGGTGTAGAATGTGAAAATAAGGTAGAGTCAGATGTCATATGGTTACAACAGGAATCAAGTAATCAAGATTTAGAACCTAAGGTCATAGAGTATGCAAAAAAAAACTAGGAAATAAAGAGCTAGACTTACCATTAGTATTACTAGCCTAGGATTGTCGATACTGTATGAGAAGTGCCAATTCTTTTGGTGTAATTTGCATAACATGAAAAGAAGAAGACACAGTAGCGGAAGTATCATTAGTCATTGTAGTAGATAAATGATATTGATTTTGTTGGCAAGACTTTTTATGAAATTAATCAATTTAAGACAGAGTCACACACTTGTCATTAATATGCCAACATAATTTGTGTATGTCACACCATTTGGTTGGAGGGCCATATTTCTTGTACATGTAGCAATCAACACTAGAATGTCCAAAATGTCTATGATAATTGCACCAATTCTATTTGGGTGAAGAACTAGGAGAGGCAGCAAGAACAGGTTGGGTGACATACAAAAGTATAATAGAAGCAACAATCTTCTTCCTAGTTTCTTCAGACTTAATCTCAGCAAGTGCAGTAGGCAGAGTAGAAGCTGGAGTCCTATTTAGAATAGCGGAGCGTTTGTCCTCAAAGTCATCTAGAAGACCCCTTAAGAACTGTTGAAATTGCTTGTTGCCACCAGCCGTAGTATTATAAAAAAGATAAGAAGAACATTAAATGAGGTGTGTTTGCTTTTCCCAAAGAAGAGTTATCTAACTATAGTAATCCTGAATTGACTAACCTAGTGTCTGACGAAGTCGATCGAGCTCTTAATCAATCTAATTCCAAGAAGTGAGATCAGAAATATTATTGATGTGACTAGATAATCCTAAACTTCTGTTACGATTTCAAATGACCTAAAGAGCTTATTGATCTTATGAAGAGAAGTGTTAGCAAACTAGATGATTCTAACATTATCTACCTCTCAATTAACAATTTCAATGGCATAATCTGCATTTTTAGAATTAGGTACCCAAATAGAACCATTGGGATTGCCTAAAACTTTTGACCCTACAAAAATTAACGGATTTGTTGTGCCCAATGAAAATAATTAGTATCATCCAAAACAATAAGAATAGGATGCATAATAACAATTTCTTCTCTTTTTTTTCTTTTTTCTAAAAAGAGTAGCTCAAATCTTGGCTAGATCAGCTGGGTCCATGAAGAAACTAGCACTAAACTGGCTTGGAGTTGGTGGCTCAACTTGAAGGTGGCACCTTTGGAACAATGAACCACACACAGCTGGTGGCGCATGCAGCGTCATACAGTGGAGTTTTGACTAACTGGCAGGCTAGCCAATCTCGTTACGGGGATTTTGTCAGTGGTGGATTGGATGGCTAGTTATCAAGAGACATGGTCTTTTGAGTAGAGTGAGAATTCACAATAATGGTGATGCACGTCTGTCAATTTGGGTTATCAGTGATGGTGCCATTTTAAAATTTAAAAAAAGGATGAGGTGTTTTGACTAACTGGCAAGCTAGCCAATCTCGTTACGGGGATTTTGTTAGTGGTGGATTGGATGGCTAGTTATCAAGAGACATGGTCTTTTGAGTATAGTGAGAATTCACAATAATGGTGATGCACGTCTGGCAATTTGGGTTATCAGTGATGGTGCCATTTAAAAAAAAAAAAAAAAAGGATGAGGTGTTTTTATTGGCCAAGGAGGTGAGATGAACTGAGCTAGTATCAAGTCTGGATCTTGAAAAATTAAATATGTCATTTGTAGAAAAGGGAAAAGAGGCAGGACCGTAGTGAACCCTATAAATAAATAAATAAAAAGAACCATAGTGAGGCACTGATACCAAGTTGAATTGAAAGTGTTGCAGTAAAGTTGAATGCTTGATATAAAAATATATAAGGTGGAAGCCTGCTTATAGATTGTATTAGTTTATAAGTATTTACTTTTCTCGTGAACAAAAAAAAAAAAAAAAAAAAAAAAAAAAAAAAAAAAAAACCCAAGCAAGATCAGGCAAAAATGCATTCCTATGAGTAAATTATAATTGGTGACTTTTTCTCATGTGCCAAAAACAAAAAGATAAAGGGTGTCATTAGGGTATTCTTTTGCCAAAATCTTTTACATGGTCTCAATAATTTACACCTCCACATGCCCATCATCAAAAAATTAAAAAAACACCATATTTATGTTAGCCGATCAATAAAAATAAATTAAAAAATTATATATAAAAAATTTAAAAAAAAAACCATGTTGAAGAAAGGCAATGAAATGATGGTTATAGTTACTAAAAAAGAAATAGGAGTTAGCTAAGATGATGCTTTTCTATCATATATTGCCGATATTATATAATCAATGTGATTTAAATGATAGTTCTAATAAGCTAATCATGAGTTTACATAATTACTAATTCTTTTGTGATTTATACTTTTAATGTTTAAATCATATTTAATTTCTTTCAATTTAAATCACCATCGTTGGACTATAATAAAATACCAAATAATCCATTAACAATATCATGTCAACTTGGAATTAATTCGGGGACAAGATGTCACTAAAAAAAAAAAATAAGGATAGGAGATCTCGCCATTATAATATCATGAAAACCAAAATCATTCTATTAATTATTAAAAAAGAATTTTATAATATCATGAAAACCAAAATCGCATGCATTCTATTAATTATTGAGTATGGGTTTTAGAAATTAATTTTATTACTTAAGAATTTTTTATGTGAATTAGTAATAATTATTATATTAAATTAAGAATTTTATTATATTTGTTTAATTAGAGTTTAGAGTTATTAGTTGGATGTATAAAGCATAAGAATATTTAAATGTATGAGTTATTGGGTGTTTTCTGGCTTGTGTCTCCTGTTCATTGTCCTCATCTTCTGTTCACCATGGCGGTTAAAAGAATTTTTATAGGTTCCACAGTCCTATTTCTTGGGCTTTTGACTTCTACTCTAGAAGAAACAAGTATGCCTATATCTTACTCTCTTTTTCTTTTCTTTTTGTTTTTGTTTTGTTTTTTGTTTTTTTTTTTCCCTCGAGTATTCCTACATTTTTTTGTGAGTCTAATCTCGTTTAGAGTTCATGATTATTCCTCTCCACAATTATTTTATTATATATTCGAAACCCTGACATTACAAAAGTCTCTCAATCCCTGAGTTCTAAGATGCTTTACTACTGAACCATGCCTATATCTTACTCTCTAAACATATGCCTGCATACTCTTTTATATAGATATATATATAAATTTTGGTTTTTTTTATTTTGAAAAAAATAAAAGTATTCATTTCTATAATCATCACAACCAGTTCTCCCTCCTTTATTTATATATGTTCAATTTATGTTTGTTGTCAAATTTGATACATGCAGCTGCACAATCCGTAGGAGTTTGCTATGGAAGAATAGCAGACAACTTACCACCTGAACAGGAAGTAATAGATCTTTACAAAGCAAATGGCATAGGAAAAATGAGAATTTATGATCCAAATCCAGCAACACTCCAAGCTCTAAGAGGATCTAAGATAGAGCTTTTCATTGGTGTGCCTAATGACAATCTTCAAGCCCTTGCCAGTGCTGCCAATGATTGGGTCCAAAACAATATATTGGCCTACACACTAGATGTCAATTTTAAGTACATTTCTGTTGGAAATGAAGTAAAGCCTACTGATGCAGCAGCCCAATTTGTTCTACTGGCAATGCAAAACATTTATGCTGCACTTGCCTCTGCCAATTTACAAGGCCAAATCAAGGTTTCCACATCAATAGAATTCTCTCTGTTGGGCAATTCCTACCCTCCATCTGCAGGAGTATTTAGTGATTCTGCAACTTCATTCATAAACCCCATTATTAGTTTCTTGGTGAACAATGGAGCACCACTTCTGGCAAATGTGTACCCTTATTTTAGTTACATTGGTAACACAAAAGATATCAGACTTGACTATGCCTTATTCACTGCACCAGGGGTTGTAGTACAAGATGGCCAATTGGGATACCAAAACATTTTCGATGCATTGTTGGCAGCCCTTTACGCTGCTCTTGAGAAAGCCGGTGCACCTAGTTTAGAGGTTGTTGTATCGGAGACTGGATGGCCATCCAATGGTGGTGCTGCAGCTACACTCGATAATGCAAGCATTTACTACAAGAATTTGATCAATCATGTGAAGGGTGGAACTCCAAAGAGGCCTGGACAGGCAATAGAAACTTACTTGTTTGCCATGTTTGATGAAAATCAAAAGGGACCTGCCAAAACAGAGCGCCATTTTGGTCTCTTCTCTCCTAACAAGCAGCCTAAGTACCAACTTGGTTTTTCTTATATTAAACATCCTACTTCAGTCGGTCATAAAAGTCCCGGTATCAGACATGCCCTATTGGCTATAATTAGTGCCTTAATGGCTAAGTTAATTAACTTAGATTTAACATATATATATATATATATAACCTAGTTTTATAACCTCAAGTTTCCTGCTCAACACATATAACCTACTTATAAGTCCATGTTCTAAATTGGACCTATTGTAATTGTATTTACAGTTGATGTAATAATATTTTCTTAATAGAAATTAGAAGCTTCTTTTATATGATTAATATCAAGCAGGTAAGTTACATAGAAGAAGTAAATGAAAGTTTCTAGTACTTAGTGTTTTATCTAGTGATGCTACTCATGCATGCATAAACTGCTCCTAGCTACAGACCATAGTGAGATTGTTAATCACTTCTCTGATACCCTTGACTTTTCAGCCAACAGTGCATTGTATTCCTCTCTCAGACTCTCATATTTCTTGCTCAAGGTCTTGAAACTCTCCATCTGCTCCTCTGGAATCTCCTTCTTTTTCTTCTCCAAACAAAGCTTTGTTGACTCAATCTGTCTCTTCAGTTCTTGAATTCTCAGTGTTTTCACTTCATGCTCCTTTTGTAATGCTTCCAACTCAGATGTACTCGCAGCTTCATTACCAATTAAGTGACCAATAATGTCAAAATATAATACAAGTTTACAATGTGATAGATCAGAATTACATGTCCAAAATAGAGAAAGTTCAAATGTTAAGTACCTGGTATAAAGTTTGAACCACCTTCCATGATTTATTCTGAAGCAGATAATAATAGCAAAAGAAAATAAAAAAAAAGGATTAGAGATATGAACTTGAAAAGATTACAGATTTCCACAAAAACTTTATTTGGAATTCAAAATACTATTGATGCTGTATTAATCTTGTTCTCTATAGTCTTAAGCTTGTGGGTATTGAAACAAATACAAGCATGTAAATATGTATTAGTGTGAGCTCTTAAGCTACCATTAATTATAGTCCTATATATATCAGCAAGACTTAAATTTCATTTTAAAATGAAAAACTTAAAACAGGAAACTTAGTAGGTGGGTCCCATTTAAATATCCTGTCTTGTTTTTATTTTTACATGAACACAAAACTTTTTAAAAAAATAATAATAAACAAATATTTGGCCTTTTGGATTGGAGAAAGTATTTTGATAAAGAAAAAGAAGTATGTATGAGACAAAGCCTCTGAATCTGGCCCATTGTATTCAAATTAGACAATTCAGTGACCTGGCTGGGGCATGTCTCCAATGTGTCAAACTGGGGAATTCTCATTGGACACGTTTCCAGGACGTCTAAACTTAGAGGCCAATCAACAACATGATCTTATAAAAATAAAAAGTAAAAAAAATAGAATTTAAAGTAGTAGTAACAGATCAAAAAGGTGAAGACAGAATGAATTGCATGGAAGAAGATCAGATATTTAACAGCATTTTCATGGTTGGACTTCTGTTTTTTGAATATATATATATATATAGCCCACAAGCATAATCTTTTTTCTCTTCTTCCTCCTCTATATATCTATCCCAGATATAATATAATTCGATATGAATGTTGAAAAGTATAATTTAATTATAAAATTAGTTAAACTGTGAATCTCTCATCAAGAAAATAAATATAGAGGTACAAGATAAACAGACCTTTCTGGTTTTCACTTTGTGTTCAAAGCACTGCAGTGATCTCTCTCCTTTGTTTACCAGTTTACCGCTCACAACTTGATGTCTTTCCTTCAATGTGGTGGCCCGTTCTTTAGTGACCCATGAGTTGTAGAACACCTCTTTATATAAGCAAAAACAAATGATGGGTCCCAATACTTTTTTTATTTATATTTGTAAATTTTTTATAGATTTTTTGGCAAAATATGGCCCGTCGCAAGTGTTTTGTTTTGTTGTGATGTGATGTATGAGATTTATTGGAAATACTAATCATAAAAACAAAAAATAATAATACATATATATTATTAAATTATAAAAAAAGTTCTACCATCAATTAAAAATATTAAGAAAAAAATACCTCACATAAATCTTTATTTTATTATGGGTAAAGTATATATTATTTTCATCCAATTTGACGTTTTCTCAAACTTGTACATGTGATTTAATTTGTCTAAAAATACTCGTTTTCAGTTTAGACTAAAATATCTTCAGATAGAATCTGTTTAAATTAACAATTTTATAAGTCAATTATTAAAAATATCTAAACTAAACATCAAATTTATTAATATATTTCATTAGCATAAGAAAATTTAACACATAACTTTTTGAATATCTATTTGCTTCTCTCTTCACTCTCTGTCTATTTCTCCATCCCACCTAACTACATCTCTTCTTGAAAAGAAAAAAAAAAGTTTGTTACTCCACTGTGAGTGTAGGGGAGGGAGGGTTAGGTGTCACACATGGAGATCTTCAAATCCAACAAATTTTAGACGTTCAAGCCTCAGAAAATAATTGCTTTGAGTTTCTGTCTTTTTCATCAAAATCCTTTATGGGTTATTTCACATACTGCCTTATTGTTTTAGCCTCACAGGTCCTTTTAGCTTATTTGTTCTTGCTTTAAGTTATCAACTCCTAATTTTACAATTTTTTTCATTTATTTATTAATTTGTTGTTGATAATTATCATCATTGATGATGTTGTTTTTGAGATTTTGAAATTTGAGTTTTTATGGTATGGATGGCATGGCATAGTGAGTAATTATACAGTTCAACTGGTAAAATGAAAATCTATTTCACTAATGACATGTATTTTTAATTGGAGGTTTAGTTGAGATTTTTTTAGTACTTTAGTTATAAAACTGTTAAATTGAATTAAATTTGTCTAATTATATTTTAGTTCAAATTACAAATAGATATTTTTTGACAAATTGAATCATATATATGCGTTTAGGTACAGATCAAACCACAGAAAAGAAAAGTAAAGTGTACTTCATTCTATTATTAATAAACATTCGCTCCTCACAATAAAATTGCACAGCGCACACATTTTATATTACGGCTACTCATCTTTTACTACTCATAATAGTCATACACCATGCCTCAATAATATGTTGTCGAGAGTAATTATTCAAATCTAATTCTAATGGGCTTATATATATCATAAGCCCAATAATATAAAATAATTTTATATATTTTTTATAATTTAAGTCATAAGTCCAAAAAAATTGCCTTCAAGACTAATTATTCAAATCTAATTCTAATGGGCTTATATATCATAAGCCCAATAATATTTATTTTTTATAATTAAAGTCATAAGTCCAACAAAATTACGGTATGTTGAGTTTTATATACTAAAATAACAAATACGTCAACAGTTGAGATTTAAATAGAAATTTCATATTAAAAGTGAGAAAATGTGATTCATTTATTTATAAATAAATTAACTAGAGTCACAAAAACAACTTATTGAAAAGAAGAAGAAAAAAAAAAAAGTTATTTACACGTAAGAGGAAGTGTATCTTTTGACAGAATTTTTACTCTTGCTACTATTTCCTGGTCTGTGCGTGACTGAGGGCACACAAAATCACGTGCATTGGAAAAGAAGATAGAGGAGTGGGGGCACGTGACCTGCAAATGATTTGGAGCATCTTCCTTTGGTGGAAAAAAGTATCCCTACACACAAAATTAGTACCAAGATTTGCCGGGCCATTGACGTGAAAGTTCAAACTCGATATCTCTCCCTTTGTCATACTTCTACCTCATCATCCATCTATTGGGAATTATCATGTTGCCCATGTCAACTCATAAATATGTTCAACTTCTTTGGGTTCAGTCTATGACACAATCTCTTAAGAGCGAAATATTAAAATAAAAATAAAAATTATAGTATTAAAAGTAATATCTATTTAATAAAATAAGTGAATCAAACAAACACATTTATGATCAAATAAAAAAAAAATTCTAATTTATGTTACTCTTAAGTTTTTTTTTTTCAATTAGACAATTATATCATTTTTTTTTTCTCATTTTAATATAAGCTTTGTGGGTGCAAAGTTATTTTATTAAAAATTTAGTGGGGTCAAAATTATTTTATCCAAAATTTAGTGTGGTCATTTAGTGGGCAATTTAAAAACCCAGTGAGATCAGCTCCCTGGGCCCAATGTAGATACATTCCTAATTAAAATGATACTTACTGGGCTTTAAAATGTTTTGACATTCATTTTTGTCTATTTTTTGTAAAATGTTATTATTTTTTTTAATATATTATTGTTAGTATTTTGAATGAAAATTATTAATGCTATGTAATATGAATTTTTTTTATCACATATTTTCTAATTGATATTAAAATAAAATTATATATGTTGTCTCTAAACTATTATTTTTTAATTAACGGAGACTAGAACATGAGACATGTTCAAGCACCTCCATTTTAATCATTGAGTTAAAATGTTATCAACTATTCAATTCAATAGAAGTAGGAGTAATTTATTTTATTACATTAAGGGTTTGAAATGTTGAAGAGAATATTGTAAAAAATGAAAATGAAAATGGTTTGAGAAATATTTTTGGAAAGAAATTAATTTTTTAAAATAATTTTAAAACTGAAGGCCAAAATTGAAGTTAAAAACAACATTAAATTACGTTTCTGTTTTGGGAAATGCAATGTCATTGGACCATACATCCTTTTACTTTTTCTGATTCAACGAAGAGCGTCTAGTGTGTCAAGCTCTATCGGCTCAAAAGTTTTATATTGGGCCATGACTAGATTAGGCCCAACAATTAGAAAGATTTCCAGTTTCAGTTATTCCATTTCTTACTACCACGTCACCATAACTACGCACGAAGATGAAAAAGGAAAAAAATTAGAAAAGAATATGCCATCCACTAACATCTTTGACTAAGCTTAGTATCCATCCATACAAAATCTAAAGGGTAGTTCTACCCAATGTTGAAAAGTGGATAAAGTAAAAAAATATAATTTTTTATATTTTTATCTTTTAATTTATTTATAATACACTTAACAATTGTTGTATTTTACATAACAATTCACAATATAATAACAGTTAACTATATTACCGTTTTGATGAATAGTGCTCACAATTGAATCTGTGTATTTTCCATCTTATACTGTTAAAAGAATAGTAATCTTTTCAAAAACTTTCAGCTTTGCCATTCAGAGCTTCTTTTTTTTTTTTTTAACACAAACTAATTTCACTTAAAAAAGAGAGTCTAATCTTAATTATGTTCTTGTTGATATGGTGGTGAATCTTTATTAAATATGTTAGTAGGCCATGAATTTTAATATGATAGTTAAAACTTTAATAATTACTATGGTGGTTGCCAGTTGGATATTGTTGATATAATATATTACTTCTTACACGAGTTCACTTCAATCCTCTCCTTTTCCTTCTTCATTTCCCACTCAAATGCGCTCCACCGTAAAAGGTCAAGGAGAATTAAGAATATGCTTCAATATGTTTTGGGTAGATTTTGGCAATGAAAGGTCTTGAAGGGACATAAGAATTTGCATAAAAGTTCTCCTACACCTTGCATTGTTGGTATAAATTTGTTCCCCTATATTTTCCAACGCTTGTTACATTGTTTGATATATGTATATTTTTATTTTTATTATTGGAAACCTAGAGAGAAACAAAAAGACTACAATCTTTATTTATGTCTATAATTATTATCTTGACAAATATGGATATTTGATGTAGCTATTAATTTATATGATATTTTAAATTTGTTCCAATTTGAATGTTGATACAATGTGCAACTTATATGTTTTCACTCCTTTTCCGCATCTTTTAGGCTTATTTTCACCTTCATGACGTGGCAATTTAATTTCTTCATTCTCCCCTTCCACCTTATTCAGTGTATTTTCAAGGATACAATGATTTTTAGAGGAAAAAAGTTACTTCGTTCATATCAAATATGCTACATTAAACAGCTTGGATTAGAAGGCTTAATTGATAATCTTCCTTTTCATCTTAGTTTTCATCATAGAGGTAAGTACTATAAAGAAATGTATCATTGAAATTCATTATACTAGTCCTAAAAGCTATGAAGTTTATAAAATGTGTTAGCCCAGTAATGACAAACTAAAGGGGGCTAAATAGTTTGGACCGATTAAAATCACTCACTAATGGTAGACAGTTTATACAATTAAGTGATCATAAATCAATAGACACAGAGCATGCAAGATCGGTAGATAAGCAAGTAAGCCATATAACTGTTGAAAGTAAAAGTTTTAAGAGAGATTTAACAAATTTTTACAGTGGTTTACCAAAATTGGCTACATCCAATCTCTGAGTAAATTAGGCCATGATTATTATCTCTAAAATTATTATGTGATTAGATATGTCAACTATCATATATAGGCTTAATAATAGGTTATGTAAGTTCATTAATTATGAGTCACTATCATGTAGGACAACTCTTATGTAGTAAATTTATATATATATATATATATTTTTTCCCGTAACAAATAATTAATTCATTCAATCAATATACAATTTTGATTCAATTGATAATAAAAAAAAAAATTACAATTTGAGTGATAGTTTAATTTAATATAAAAAATATATATATAAAAGCAGTAATAGCAACCCCATTATATTGACTCTCCCATTACAAGACTAGTGTCTTACACTTTCAAATACTGCATATTATCATAAAGTTTCATCCCTTTTATTTTAGAGAAGATTATCTCATTGTTTTTTTTATAATTGCATTTTCTTTTTCTTTCAGATAATTGAGCTCTCATGAATATGGATGGCAATGGACCGGATCAGGTTTGACCCGACCCGATCCAATATTTTTGATCTATGGATCATAGGCCTTTGACCTGGACCTCATCCAGACCCAACGCATGCCCTTTTTTTTTCCTTTATAATAATCTATACAAGTAATTGCTTATTGCTAACCAAAAAAAAAAAAAAAAAAATTGGCGTTGTCGGTTTGTCAAGAGGCTCTTCTATTGTTAAGAATATATCCATTTCAAACTTCAGATCCAAACTTGTCAACAACGAACTGGTGACTCTAGAAAATTACGCATGATGTATACTTGCATTTCTTTTGCCTCCTCGATAATATGAGAGACACTGCAACAGTTTGCAGATCCGCTAACTTCAACCATTCTCAGAGTAGAACAAAATCAAATGAATTGACTTCAACATGTACAGTATATATTTGAGCCTTTACAGAGATGAGAAAATATATCAATGTATAATATGTGGTCTTTCCCGTAGATAAGAGGAAAGCGGGCTCTGATAGCCCTGTGCTGTCAGCCTAAACAAACCATATTAGAGTCACTGAGAAAACAATAGGAAAGAAACACCAGATAGAAGCATTAAAATACGAAAAAAGAATTAAGAAACCATATATATATATACAATTTAAGGGTTGGGTTGGAATAAATAAATAAACTAGAGAAAGTAGATGCGAATATGCTCAAGTTAAAAAACGAGGAAAATTTAACGAAAAATAGATCATTCGGAAGGTTTTCTGCAACAGGGTGTGAAGGTGTTTATGGAGGAAGAAGGTAGAGGGATAAAAGAAGAAGACAAAGAAGAACCCCAAAGGCCAATGATTTCCACTATTTCCCTGTAGACCCTTTTTTTCTTTTTCTGTTTTTTCCTATACAAAGATTGAAGATTTCAGATTTTACTGCATATATATTGTGGGAAAATAATGGGTAAAGGACCGTTCTCATTTCGCCGCATAAGTGGGCGCCGGCAACTGAAGAAGACGGTCGAGATACCCGATTGTAAACCCTCCCAGCAAAGCAAGGGAATCCGTCATTTACGTTGACCAGAGGGTGACCTTTATTGGACTGAGAGGACGACGGCAGTGATATCCGATGCAAACAGATTTGAGATATTAACCTAACCTGGTGAGATCTGTCACTGATTCGTCATAAAGACAAAAATAACAGAACAACCCCTTCATCCTAGAGACTAAAAGAACAGCTCAATTTCAAAAAATTTCTTGTTTTGAAAACAAATCAAAAACTAAGAAGTTAAAAACAGATGATTAGCAGAAAATGATTGAGAAAAATGGTGTCGCAGAGGGGTAGGAGAAGAAGAATACACTGAGGGATAGACAAAGCCATACCTGGAGAGCTTCAATCTAGACAACTACAAACAGGAGTCTTCGAGTCTGAGCAATTGGTGGAGGTTGGAGAATTTTTTCATCAATGAACAAAGTGTGGGACCTGAAATATGATTTGGATTGGATTTTGTCCGACCCGATCCATTAACTTCCGGGCATTTTCAGAAGAGACCCGATCTGACTTGTAGATCCGACTTTTAAAAAATATATCTTACTCAAATGCTCTCGATTGAGTCAGATACCCGCCCCGACCCGATTCATTGCTATCCCTACTCATAATTTATAGTCGTTATATTATGAACATACTGAGCTCGTATTTGATAAGCTTGCCTTTGTAATTTGTGTTCGGCTTGAGTTTTAGCATTTTATATAGAACTTATTATCATTATTCATAGACTTCTTAACTTGAAATGTTTGTACTCTTAATTAGACTCTACTGTTATCATGTTCTTAAATATATTTTTCTTCGTAGGATTTGTATGTAATATATATAATCGAAAATAACTATATTGTTGTTTCTATCACGTGTCTCAACTATGAATTAATCATTAAATATGTTATTGTCTTTTGTGTAGATTTTTGGATTCTAAATAGTAGACTCACCTGGGTCAAGATAGACCCAAATCCACAACTTGGTCCATTGCCAGTCACAATTCGAACCGTGACAGGGACTACAACTCACGAAAATCAGTACCCACATATATTTCAAAAAGTCGCAGTGTTTAAACAAGCACTCTCACCCTGGTCATTTTAATTAACTGTCAATTTAAATAGTTTGCACTATTTACAAATGAAACAAAAAAAGTTATTTACAAATTTAAAGTGGGTTCAATAAATGACGAGTGTTGCCATAGGCGAGCATAAAACTAATGAAATCTTATGAGAAGAATCTTACCTAATATTTATGGGGACATAACTCTCTTACGGATGTATCGCACCGAACGTAAAAATCAAGCAATGATTGTGTCATCATATTCTTAGTGGCACACCAAATTGACATGTAAGTATGGTACAAAATAAATAAAGATTCTCGTATCTTGGACTGGTTCAAATAAAGAAGTTAGCCTAATGTAAAATTCGCTATAGGTACCCTTACGGGTAAATTGAGGAAGTTAGTAGTAAAACATTAAATCAATGCAAATTAAGAAATATAATTCATATGATTGATCCACTAGTTTGATTTTTAAGATTTTATTGAGTTGAGTTGAAAGTGAGGTCATTAATATAATGATAATGTGCTCAAATCTATAAATATAATATATATATATATATTTTTTTTATATACAATTTGAATGGTAGTTTAATAAAAAATATAGATAAAAAACAATAATTAAACCATGCATGAAATCGATTATCTCTTTACAAGAATAGTGTTACACTTTCAACTACTTCATATTATCGTGAAGTTTCAGCACTAAGAGAAGATAAATTTGTTACGATTATCTCATTCTGAAACTTATCTACACAAATTGAAAGTAATTTCTTCTTAATTATGAGTTTTCCCTATCTCTTTCACCGGTATTATTAGTCTGTGGTTGGTTTGTGTTTGAGGATCATAGTCATCGTGTATATCTACCGTGAAACACGTTGTATTTGAATTTTGCAGTAATCTATTTCATAAGCCGTTATAAATGGTGAATTTTTACACAATACTTTGATAATAAAAAATTGTGTGATTGCTCAAATTCAAAATAAATAATAAAAATTAAAATGAAATGTAATTTAATTTTAACTGTAAAAATATAATTAAAACAAAAAAAACAGTGGTGTAGTATTGAAGAAGTAGGACAGCTCTACAACAACCACGTTTTCCACGACAGAATCGGATTTGTAATTTTTATTTTTGTCAAAATGTACGTCATTAAACAAAATGAAAGAGAAAAGTAGAGTGAGGTTGTTGAGCAGGGGACAGCCTGCTCTGCAATTTTGCATAAGGCAACCAGTGAGGGATGCAAAATTACAGATGTGTTTTTGTCATTTCACACAAAGTTACAAACATACATACTCCAGCAGTGAAATCCAGCCAAATATCCATCCATCCTTTCTTTTCTTTTTTTTTTTCAAAATTCCTAGTCCCCTCCCTAAACCCCATTTAACTCTTACCCGCCGCCCCCCACGACGACGACAACCACCACCATGGAATCTACTCTCTTGACACCCGGTTCTCGCTCTACTTTCACCACCACTACCCCTAAACGTTTGATACACCCACACAGATTCCATACAACTCGCCCCTTCTTCTTTTCTGTCAGAGCCTCCATTTCCGACACGGCGCAATCACCGCTGTCCATTACTGTGGATTCTCCACCTGCACCGACACCAACAACTCTCAAGCTCAATAAATACAGTTCTCGCATTACTGAACCCAAGTCGCAGGGTGGATCCCAGGCAATCCTCCATGGTGTGGGCCTCTCGGAAGACGATTTGAGCAAACCCCAGATAGGAATATCGTCGGTGTGGTATGAGGGGAACACTTGCAACATGCACCTCTTGAGTCTCTCGGAGGCTGTGAAAGAAGGGGTAAGAGAGGCCGGCATGGTTGGGTTCAGATTCAACACCATTGGGGTCAGTGACGCTATCTCTATGGGGACAAGAGGTATGTGCTATAGCTTGCAGTCTAGGGACCTCATTGCTGATAGTATTGAGACCGTGATGAGCGCTCAGTGGTATGACGGGAATATCTCCATCCCTGGATGTGACAAAAATGTGAGTGCCTCATTTCTGTTGCTTTTGAGTTTTCTGTGTTAAATAGAAATCAATTTTGTGAAATTTTTACAATATTCTAGTTTAATGTTATTTTGGTTTGTCTGCAAGGATATATGGGTTTGTGTGGCGCCTCTTAACATTATATTGTTACTTTCTTTTTTCCTTTCTGAATTGTGCACTTATGGAGTTTTCACGGGCATACTTTGAGTTTTGTTCTTCTTTTTTCTCTTCTAGAGTTGCTTGTGTTGATTTGTAGTTGTACCTTGATAAAAGAATTTTGAGCATCTTGTATCGTCCTTATTATTTATTCCTTTTCTAGATTAAATGAAGGTTTTGTTTAAGCAAGAGCTTAGCAGCAATGAGCTTCAAAACTAAAATCACAACAGGCTATAGACAGACAGTATCGCAACAGACATAAATAATTACCTTACAAATCTTCAATGAAATGAGAAAATCAGTTAAATTTAAACAGAACTGAAGTGTATTAAGCTCAAAATAAATTCTGGTGAATACCAGTTGCTACTGTTGCATAATCCTCTGCTTCTTGACTTTCTTCTGGTTCTATCTTGGATTAAATAATGTTACTATGTATTCTCCATAATTTTATGATTCTATCTTCAAGAGATAGTCCTGGCTTCTTTTTCTGGATATTGTTTTGTCCAATGACCAATGTTTTGTGTAATTCGAAATCTCTGGTAATAATGAAGCGTGATATAACCAAGAGGACCAATTTTTTGTTTATAATTTTTCCAGGACAAGTAGGAGTGTCACTATGCCAAGAAACAGCTCTTGAGCTACTCATTAAGAGCTCCGATTGAACTTGGCTCATTATCTAAATGAGCCGATTTTGAGCTTTATTTTGAGCTCGTTTAGTAAAACAAGCTGATCTCACTTTTTTTAAAGCTCGGCTCATAAGCTTGTGAGCCGAATCATTTAATATTATTTTATTAATTTCTTATTATTTACATATAAATATATAATAAATACATTTAATTGTCATAACTAACATAAATTATAATATGGTTTGGTGGTAAGTTACTCAAATGGTTCTCAAGTAGATCTTGAGTTCAAATATTCTTGACTATGAAATATTTTATAATTTTTAAAAAAACCTTCAAAAGTCCTTAATAAGCCCTTAACAAGCCGAGCTTGAGCTTGAGCTTGAGCTTGGGGTTGGGTTCATTAACTCTTAACGAACTTAGGCTCGCGAGCTCTTAACGAACACGAGCCAAGCTTGAGTTGTCCAAACTTGACGAGCAAGCTTGACTCATTGCCACCCTTAACCATGAGGCCAAACACACCATTGGTTTTAAGTAGATAACAGTGCCTAAGTCAATTGCTTATAGCTACTAGTACTGCACTGTAATCTTGATAAATCATTAAGTCTATAAATCCACTGCTGTCATTGTTGATGTCCCATTCTGTAAACATTATTACTATTAACTTTTTCTGGGGTTAGACATGTGGTAATGTAGTCATTGATTTACAATTGAGTTTTATTTTTGTACTTCTACAGATGCCAGGTACAATCATGGCAATGGGCCGGCTCAACCGACCAAGTATTATGGTTTATGGTGGAACTATCAAGGTAGCATACTTGGCTTTTGGGTAACGAAAGAGCTATTATTGATTGAAATTTATCAACATAATTGTTTTTTTTAGATATGTGTATTTAAAATCAAGTGTATAGGGTTTCCTTTGTTTGCATAAGTCGCATTACAAAGTCTGTGGGAATGATACGGCTTTTTAAAATGGATTCTTTTACATAATTTGAAGTTAATCATTCATGTTATGCATGTGACGAGACTTTGTCCCTATTTAATAGAAATTGTGAGGACAATAAAATAACTTTTATGTTTCTTTCTCCAGCTTTATTTTATTTTTTACTGACATTTGTCAATTAATTAATTTGGATCTGTACTTTGGTTAAAGAATCGTGTATGATTAACTTTTGGAACTATCTGTAATTGATGGTTAAATAATCTATAAAGCTGGAAAAAGGTTAAAAAAATAAAAATAAAGAATCATGTATGAGTAACTTTTGGAACTATCTTTAGTTGGATTACACCTAAGTTCTCTGAGTTGTTGAGCACTGGATTTTTCTTTTGTTTATTTTCTTTCCTTTCATTTCTTCTGTTTGTAGAGGATTTCTTGTCCTCTTTTGTGTTTTTCTTCTTTCTTCCTTTATTAATACTTCTTTCCTATATAAAATAAAAAAAAACAGTTAGGAAATGCACCTGATTTTAAACTACTAGATGAACTGAATATATCAAACATAACTATGAGTAACTTTTGGAACTATCTTTAGTTGGAGTGCACCTAATCTCTCTGAGTTGTTGAGAACTGGAGTTTTTCTTTTGTTTATTTTCTTTCTGTTCCTTTCTTCTGTTTTTAGAGGATTTCTTGACATCTTCTGTGTACTTTCTTCATTCTTCCTTTTAATAATACTTCTTTTTTATAAATTAAAAAAAAAAAAAAAAGGGTTAGGAAGAGCATCTGGTGTAAACTAATAGATGAACTGAATATATCATACATAAGTGGAATTATAAGAAATCTATTGATCTTGCAAAAGAAAAAAAAAACTATGGTAATTTGGAATCATCCTAAGCTACAAATCGCAACCATCTAATGCTTTTACTTATCAATTACTTATTGTTTTTGTTCATTAAGATTTCCCGGCTGACTATAATTTATGTGTTTCTAAAAGATGTTCCTAATGATTATGTCATTGACCTTCAACTTTAATTTTTCTTTTGCAGCCTGGTCACTTTCAAGATCAAACTTATGACATAGTATCTGCCTTCCAGGTATGAACACTTATTTGGTTATGAATATTGTTGTGCTTCTAATTTTTATTGGCTCTTTGGAATGGTTTTCATTGTTTTCTTCATCCTTTCTCATAACGAGATTTTAAAATATTTTTCCAGCTTTAATTGCTTTGTGGTTTGGTCTTTATGGATCTAGAAAAAACATATGATAGTGTACTAAGGAGAGTTTGTGGTGGACTCTTGAGAATAAGAAAATACAAAGTATGTAGAAGTGATTAATGATATGTATGAAAGAGTAATGACTAATGTGAGGATTGCATATGGTATAAATGGAGAGTTTTCAATCACAATAGGACTTTACCAAGGGTCAACTTTAAGCCTTTACTTATTTTCTTTAGTCATAGATGAACTTACGTATTCCATTCATAATAGGTTTCCATGGTTCATGAGCTGATGATATTGTATTAGTAGATGAGAATAGAGCAGGAGTAAATTGAAGTTATAATTATGCAGGACTATGTTAGAATCTAAAAGTATTAGGTTAGTTGGACAAAGACTGGTATATGGAGTGTAAGTTTAATCGCACTAGAAGAGGCTCGAATGAAGTGGTTCAGGTCAGCTTTGAAATCACAGTGAAGATGTGTTTAAGTGCTTAAGATCCTTCTTACAAAAAGATGGTGCAATTGAGTATGATATAAACCACAAAAATAAGCAAGGTCCTCCATGAAGTGTTGAAGTGCCTTGATAATTTTATGTGATCCTAAAATCTTGAAGAGGATAGGATAAAAGGAAAAATCTATAGGATGGCCGTGAGATCGGTTATGTTGTATGGTTTTGAATATTGAGCAATTAAAGAAACGACACTTGCACAAGATGAATGACCGGGGCACTGGGCATACAAGAAAAGATAGAATACGAAATGAGAAAATATGTAAAGAGGTTGAAGTTGCACCAATTGAAGAGAAAATTAGAAAGAACCACTTATAGTGGTTTGGACTTTGGAAATATCCAAGTTAGGAAATGTGAGTTGGTGCAGGTAAGAGGGGTTATGAGAGGTAGAAGGAAATCTAGAATTACATAGGCAGAAGTTCTTGGGAAGGATATGATAGCTATCTAGGTTACCAAAATGATGCATTGGGTTGATGTGAATGGTTGAAAAGGATTCCTATAGCCGATCCTAACTAGATTAGGATTTAAGATTTAGTTTAGTTGAGTTGATTGCTTTGTGGTTTCAAGTCTAATATACATTTGGAACCCCAATTTTTTTGTCTTTTGAAGCATTCTGGAACAAACGTAGTTAAATTTGATTGGGTTATCCTTTTTGGTTTTTCAATGAAAAATTTGTAACTTTTTGAAGCTTTATTTTAATGGTTAATTTCCTACCCCATCATCTTAGTTACCGCAACAAAGTTGTTGAGACTTCACTTTAAATGTTGTGCCTTGTTGGTGTAGTCAGTATAAATTCACTTTGTCTGCCAGCTCACTGAGTGATTAAAGACACATTGTAACCAAATTCTGAATTTCTTTTGTTCTGGAAAATGGCATTAGGCCTTTAACTCTGTTATATTGTACAAGTCGCACATTAGGGAATATGATAAGGAGAGGTATGGCATCTAGTTTTCCCTTCCTCTTCCACACAACAATAGATTCAAAAATAGCATACTAATAACACATTCTTCTCTTGGACTAGATGTACATGGGGCATATGAAGTGCATATTTTAGCCAGATATCCAGGACTCTTGTTGATTATATAGACATTCAGGTGTTTGACTGTCCCTCAAAGTTTTGAATGTGCGTAGTTTTTCCGTTCAGCATTGACATGTTCCTTTTCATGGCCCCTGCCCTTTTTTTAAACATGGCAATTTCCATCTTTCAAATTATTAGTTAATTAATGCTCGTTTTTATGAGCAGGCTGTGACTTTCTGGTTTGCACTTTCAGCAATGCTTACTAAGCCTGCATAAGTAATTAAATAATCTATTATTTTGCAATATCTTAATGTAAGTCAAATATCGCATTGGAACACACTCAGAACTTGCTCTAATACATTGTGAAAATGTTAGAAAGGATGATATTTGGCTCCTATAAACTCATTTATATTTATATTTTCTAATATCTTCTTTGATTATCTTTTAAATAAGGAGCAAAATTGATGTTGGAATCGCTTTTTGATCCCAATCGACGGCTCCCCATCCCAAGAACAATAATGCTCTCTTGAAGATGTTGAGCTTACACATAAAACTTGGTGGAGATTTTTTTTTTTTTTTTTTTTTTCTAAAAAAAAAAATTTGAGAAAAGGCATGGTTATCTCATAATGCATTTTGAGTGGACTTTTTTGTTCTGATCTTGGCAAAATATATTTGAGATTTCTCTTCATTTGGATGAATTTGTAGTTTAATTTTGTTCATTCATCTCATATAATTATGATTTTGTGGGAAAATGATTATTACTTTTGAAGATTTACCTTTTCTAACCATAATTCCCTGTCTTTTTAGTGCAACCCTTGCAACTGACATTTCCTCACTTTCACGTTTGTGTTTGTAGTGTTATGGAGAATATGTGAGTGGATCCATTAGTGATGAGCATCGGAAAAATGTTGTCCTCAACTCCTGCCCTGGTGCTGGGGCCTGTGGCGGAATGTATACAGCTAATACAATGGCTTCTGCTATTGAAGCTATGGGAATGTCTCTTCCTTATAGGTATATATGAATTAGATCACTTGGGTCAGTATTTTAAAGAAACTTTTCTCTTATCCTAATTTAGTTGTTTTTTTAAGCTCTTCTATACCTGCTGAGGATCCATTGAAGTTGGATGAATGTCGTTTAGCTGGGAAATATCTTCTTGAGTTACTAAAAATCGACTTGAAGCCACGAGATATCATCACGCTTAAATCCATACGTAATGCAATGGTTATTGTCATGGCTCTTGGCGGATCTACCAATGCTGTGCTACATTTAATTGCTATCGCAAGGTGAGTGGAGTTTGGTGCTAAATTTCCCATGGATATTGGTCGCATGGAAAAATCTCATAAAGATTTTGGCAGGTCTGTTGGTCTGGATTTAACTCTTGATGATTTTCAGAAGGTTAGTGATGAGGTTCCCTTCCTTGCGGATCTTAAGCCTAGTGGTAAATATGTCATGGAAGATTTGCACAAGGTATGCATTTTATTATATTTTGTGCTCTCACTTTTTACTTTGTTTCAATAAGTGGGGCATGCTTACTCTTTTTGCATTTCCATGCCAAGCTCTTATTATTATATACTTGTGTTCATGACCCAATGACTGTTGATGTAATAGATTGGAGGAACACCTGCAGTTATTCGCTACCTTCTTGAGCTTGGATTTTTAGATGGGGACTGTATGACCGGTATGTTGAGTTACCCTGCACTAAGAATATAAAGTTCTTCTATATGGAGTATTCTTGTTAACATGTGGATACTTTCTTTCTAGTTACTGGGAAGACGCTGGCAGAAAATGCAGAAAGTTTCCTTCCTTTGCCAAAAGGGCAGGTGTAACGGATTTTCTAAATGCCATATTGTTGATTAGCTCATTCTAATGATTCCCTTGGGTTTACTGTTGAAAAAGTTGGATTGATTTTCAACCAAACTGATGCAGTTCTTTAAAATTCATTCAGGAAATAATAAGACCATTGGAAAATCCTATCAAGAAAACAGGCCACATTCAAATATTGTATGGAAATCTAGCACCGGAGGGTTCTGTTGCTAAAATTACTGGAAAAGAGGGGCTATATTTCTCTGGTGCTATTCTTGCTCTATTTTCACCCCCTTCCTGTGAAGTTATATTTTTTAGATTTGAGTTTAGTATAATCCTCCATACCACGAGATTTCACTAACAAGATTTGTACACTAGGTCCTGCACTTATTTTTGAAGGTGAGGAATCAATGATTGCCGCTATCACAGAGAATCCTACGAGTTTTAAGGTATCTGTTCTAGTATTATGACTCGTCTTATTAATTGATAACTTTAGTCAAAATTCAAAATAATGATGGAAAACTTATCGAGGGGTGTGTTTTTAAGCATTCTTTGGTGAATGGTTAATTACAGTTTTTAGTGCCAAAATAAAATTAACTTGTAGCTCTTATTGTACTTTCATAAGTAAATTAACATAACCAGTATCAACTCTTGATGTTGGTACTTCTTTGTGGGCATATTCACAGATGTTTTTATGTGTTATGATTAGGAGCAGTTGTACTTTCTCTCATGGTTGTAACTGGGAGAGATTCAAACCTCAACTCTATATGGCATTTGCTTTAAAGTACATTCCATCTTTTATAGCTGATGATCAATGGGTCTGGCGCCTCCTTTCTCTAAGAGAAAAGAGGAGAAACCCCAAAAAAAAAAAAAAACCGAGGAGAAACAGATTACTGGTTCAAAACTCATGGGCGTGTGTTTAACTTACCAATCAAAGAAACAAAAAAAAGAAGGTTTATTCAACCTTCAGAATCCCATTCTTTTGAATGAATAAGTTTTGATGTCTTCATATTTCCACAGTCAACAATGTGATTGTAAGAAATGAGGTTGTTTAGGTTGATGTGTGGGTAATATGAAATAAGATACGTGAGAAATGAAATTTTTTTGGAGAATAAATGATAACTTTTAATTGGAGGTAGGGTAGCTTTAAATAAAATAAAATGTGGGTGCATAGGTGAAAGATGGTTTGGACATGTAAAGATAGATACGTTAGTAGGGAAGGGTGAGACATTCTATGAGATGGTCAAAGATGATAAAATGAAGGCCAGCAATGATGTGAATAGAAGTGACAAAGAACGATACGAATATGGAAAGTTTGGTAGAGACCAGAGCCATTATAAAATTAAATGGAAAATAGAATCTACAAGTAAGATACCTACTGACTTTGTGAGGATTTATATAGCTTACCCTTAAGTTGGAAGGCGTATTTGTTCTCCTCATTGGGTAATCTTGCATTTAATTTTACTTGGTGGTGTTTTGAATCCTTAGGAGTACTTGATTATGTTTTACTTATTGTGTATCTGCATGTCACTGTCTTTGTGAGGATTTCTGTAGTCTACCCTTAAGTTGGGTCCAAAGGCTTATTTGTTCTTCTCCTCATTGGTAATTATCCAAATCTTGCATTTAATTTTAATTGGTGGTGTTTTGCGGCCTCAAAGGAGTACAAGATTGATGATTCTGTTTAAAATTGTCTGTCTGTGTGTTGGTATATGTTCAATTAATAAAAAGGATGCAATGACATTACTGGAACCAATTTGTCAAATTTGACATTTGATATCTTGTTTGTGTTTTTCCCATATTCCAGGGGAAAGTAATTGTCATTAGGGGAGAGGGTCCCAAGGGTGGTCCTGGTATGCCTGAGATGTTGACACCAACAAGTGCGATAATGGGTGCAGGTCTTGGGAAGGTATTGCTCTTCATTTTGTAATCAGTTTTGTCCGTTTTGACTTTGAATTGAATTGAAGTTATATGCTGTTGGTTTTCCCGATTGTAAAATGAATTAATATTTTTCTCTTATGTTCACATTTTGTTCTAATCAATTACATGTATTGAGCTCCTACAGTTATTTATTTATTTATTTCAGAATGTCTTATCAAGTCCTTTTCTACTTAGAGCTGGTGTTATGTTTTGCTTGCTGCGTTGGCTAAAAATGTAGTTGATAATACGAGTGGGGATTAGCTTACCCCTTTTACAATGACTTCCTCTGAGAATACTGCTTTTGTATAATGCAGGATGTTGCATTGCTGACCGATGGTAGGTTTTCAGGAGGTTCACATGGGTTTGTTGTTGGCCATATAAGCCCCGAGGCTCAGGTGCATTTATTTTTTCTTTGTTATTCATCTTGCTTGTTTTGTTGTGATGTTATGTACATATTCCTTTAGTTTTTTTTAAGAGTTGCTCGTATATATTTTTATATGTTATAGTATAGGTAGTTAAGTAATTTTGGATTCAGTTCAAACTTCAATATGAAATGCAATAACTTAATCACCAAATAATTTGGAAAAATTGGCTATTGCATTGAAGTAACAATGCATGCTAAACAAGCACAACAAAAAATAATTGTCTTATGGTCATAGGCAATCATCTTCAAATATATATGGAAAAACCTCAATGTTGACGAGGTACTGTTGATATTTTACACTTTGCACTGATCACTGGAAAACGGCCTCCTGCTCATTGGCTCCAATTTAAGAGAATTTATGTTGTTGAACTTAAATTTATTAGGATTATACTGATAATTTCTTATTGAAGGAGACAATTATTTAAGTCTATGTAGGAGTGCTTCATTTTCTTCAGCTATTCTTCAACACGAGTACTATTTCTTCGGAGTAGATTGTTTTAGATATATAGTATCATTATACTGTGTCAGCTTACAGCCCACAATAATATGTTATTGTTTGGCTATTAGATCTTGTTATGGGGGGAGGGGGTGGATGTCATCAATATAGCTCAATATTGATTATGGAATATTGGAAAAGAACTTCACTTATCTGTCAGCCTTTACAATGAGAGCTAATCAGTAATTGTCAAGAAACCGAAACTAAGAATATAAAACAGTACTATAATTTTGGGTTTTAAATTAAAAAATGAAAAATCCTTGCTAGGAAACTGGACAGGCACATCGGCATGGTAATATGTGCATTAATCAAAACTTGTTGGTGACTATATATAACTTCTTTCTATCTTTTGGAAGATTACTTTCAAATTTCATTTGTTATATGAACAAGAAAATTAAGTTCACTAACTGGGGCTCATTGCTTTCAGGAAGGTGGTCCAATTGGTCTAATTCAAAATGGAGAGATCATCAACATCGATGTTCAGAAGAGGAGAATAGATGTTCTACTATCCGATGATGAGATGGACGAGCGAAAGAAAAAATGGACTCCCTCTGCGTACAAGGCTAACCAAGGAGTTCTGTATAAGGTATGCTTCACTCTGCCTTAGAAGCACTTTTTCTGGCTGAGTTACAGATGTTCCAACAGCCCACATGCACAGATACCTGGTGGGTGAACCTGTGATCATTCCCTCCACTTTTGTCTCTAAAAGGCAGGATGTGCAGTATATCTAGAATGGTCGTGTCTTAATCAATTGTTTCCTGAGGCAGGCTGTCTTTTATCAAACTAATATCCTATATTTGTGTACAGTATATCAAGAATGTAACAGCAGCTTCAAGGGGATGCGTGACTGACGAGTAGTAAGGAAGATGATTGCTTATATGGCTTATAGAGCAAATTGAGCGCAAATAAAAATATGCTCGAGTGCTATGTTTGGTGCAGAAAAAGAAAGATGTTTTTGTGAGAGAAGAATTTTGTAGATTATGTATGAAATTCTTAACAAGAGTTTTCCAGCTATAAATTGAAGTATTTCAGTTCATCAAATCTGGAAAATCATTATTCCATCTTGTAAGCTATAGCTGATTGCAGCGATACATTGCTCCGCGTCTACCCAATAAACTAAAGTTAATTTTATAGAAACATTGACATAAATCTTGCATTCTTTGGTTTTCTATTGTGGATATGGAGTATCTTGCGTTTTTGCCAAAGGTCCTAGCAATGGACCCAGCATTGGCATGGAATTGACGGACGTGCTTCAACTATTAGTTCATGTATGATGGAATTGATTTTTATCATAATTGCATCAATGGAGGGAGCTTTGATTGAGCCCTAGTTAAGATGGCATGATGCAAGTGTTTTATCAATGATTAAATTGGGCCAAAAATGCTTAAGCTATGTTTGAATCTATTAAATTGAAATGAAAAATTAATTTCAATCGTTTAGAATTATTATATCTAAATTTAAATAACATAAAAAATTACAAGTAGTTGTCGACGCCTTTGGGGCTTCTAATAGTGGTGGGTAGCATAGGTTAAAGGTGTCTAATAGTGGTGGGTAGCATAGGTTGTTAGTAGTGGTGGTCTATGTAATAGTATAATATATTATAATAAGCAATTGACTCTCAAGCATAAAAAGTGTACACGAATTGTAAAAAATAAAATTAAGTGTACATGAATTGTAAAGTTTAGATCTCTATCCATAAAAACTGAATATATATTTTTTGATAGTTTCCTCTTCATTCCTATGAATTAAGTTGAAAGTTTCAATTTTAATTTTAAATTATACAAACAAAAGAATTGGAATTCAACTGATCAATTCTCAATTTCAATTCACATAATTTCAAACCGACCTAAGAAATTAAATTTAATTATTTGAAAGCCCTTCAATTGTTTGCAAAGGAATTAACACCTTATCCAATCTTATCATGTATAATTTTATACGGGTTTGAGTTTTTGCGCTTCACATAAGAAAGCCAGCTTTCTTTTTCTGAATTATTGTTAGGAAATACTTAAATGTTCATTCTTACTATAAATTTGGACTATTAAATATAGTGTGTACTAAAGAAAATTTTTAAATGGTTAAATGTTTTATCCTATCTTATCATGTCTTATTATAAACTTGAGCACCTTAATCTTTCAGATGAAATAATAACTAATCAATTATAAACTCAAAAATAAGTTTTAAAATTATGATTATATAACTTATCAATTTATTATGATCTCTTTTAAAAATTTACAACCTTTTCTCTCGCCAAACATCGTTAGCAATTAGGATAGAACCCCTAATATTGAAAATATAAAAATTTTCACCACTTGTTACGAGTTAGCAAAATGAAATAGTAAAATTACATCTATTGTCTCTAAAATATCAATTTATTATGAATATTTTTTCTCTTAAAATTATCTTTGCATTCTTATTTTTCTCGTAAAAAAAATCTTGAAATCTTGAAAAAATAATCCATCTAATCAAATTTTTTATAACTCGTTTATAAATAATAAGAAAATAGAAGACAGAGGATGAGAGAAAATAATATTAAAACTTTCAAATCACCATAAAATCTTAATTTTACGATTTAAGAGAGAGGAGGAGAAAGATAAATGGGAAGATTAGAGAGGTGTGAGTGGGAGAATTTTATTTTCTGTTATATTTTGCCACTCAACACATCTGTAAATAATATTATATTTTAAAGCTACATTATTATTATTATTATTTTTAAATTGGTGATGGTGTTAGAATGAGAAAAAATATTATAAAACTTTAAAAGATATCGGTGAAATTAATTAATCATAAAAATACTTTTAAACACTAGAAAAAATATGTGTTTTTAGTAACTTAATGATACGTTATAACCATTATATGGGTCCGCAAACTGCTTATATGTGATAATGGATCTACTTTCACTAATAACTTAAATGATATTATGTGATCGTTAGACTCTGAAGATGTAACCCAAACGATGATAATGATAAAAATTTCGTGTCATTTTCTGCAAACGTATTTGCATCCACCCTTTTATTAATTTTGTGTCATTATGCATGAACTTATCTACGTCTGTTGTTGCCTGCCGTCGCATATATATTTTTAATTAATACTATTTTCCTCCGCTACTTAACTTATCAGTGACTGTACGTGCTATCACTATTACTTTTCTCCAATTTGAACCTTAAAATGCGATTTTTTTTCCTCCCGTTGCTTCATTTATCTGCAACTCTCTCTCTACCTCTGCTATTCCAGACCACTTGTCCTGTTTGTGGTTGCTTCTGCCAGTGGTCTATGCTCCTCCATCCTGTACTGCTGCCTGCCGTAACTACTCACCAGGTATGTTTTTGTTTTGTATAATTTTTTTAAGGATATTTTGTAAACTAGGATATAGGTTTTTAGAATTTTTGGGTTTTGGGTGTTTTCGTTATATGAATTTAGGGAGAATTTTGACGTAGATCAGTGGGATTGAAGTGTAAAATGGTGGGATTTAAAGCTAGGTAAATTTGAGCATGAAAACTCCACTATTCAAATATTTTCAAGAAAATAAGTAGTAGAAGAGGTTTCAAAAGTCTTAGCTATTAGTAATATATCTTAAAGTTAACGACATGTGATGATGTGACATATTATTTTGAACACAATCTATTCATATTATTAATAATAAATAGGAATATTCATTTAATTGAATAAGTGACAAATGTTATAATGTATAAAAATTACTAATTTACCATCATGAGCAAAGAATTAAAGTAATGATAAGCAATATGACTAAATCATGTTAATGAGATGTATTCACTTTAAACTTAATTCCTAAATGGTCCTAATCATAAGATCACTAAGTACGGCATTACTGAATCTAGATAAATTAGTGCATATCTCGTGAGCTAAAACACTACTACAAAAAATTGAACTATTAGATATCGCACGGTCGCTAAAAAGTGGCTATATTTACCTTGGCTATTATTACAACTATGAGAGACTGCGTGGTCTTTGAAACTTTTAGAGACCGTGCTGGTTTTAACAAAGATTGAAGTTCACATAAGTGCTGGTACTCTCGGCTTATTCAACATACAACTATTTGACACTTTTGCCCATCAAACCCTAATTCTGACACTTTGGACAAGTAAACGCATACCTTTTCATAAAACACACATCGTGCATCCTTCATTTTAACATACTAGAATATATATATATATATATAAAATATATTAGATAGAGAAATTTTTTTTATGTACAATACAAACTACCTTAATCATTCAAAAGAACTTTTAGGAAAAACTACAGTTCTAGAATTATAGTAGAGATTCGGTAACTTGTGTTAACACACAATTAATCTCTTGAATCCTCTCTCAACTTCAAGCATGGGGATTTTTAGTTGGAAACATTTAGAGACGGGACGCTTGTGTTGTTGCTATGATCTTAGTGAAAATCATCAAGAAGCAATGAAGCTAAATCAAGATTGAAAGAATAGAAAGTCTTAGAGGAACACAATTCTGCATGTTCTTGTTTAATTGTTAAACAATAGAATTAGAACCTACATATAATCATAAGGTGAACTAGGCTTAAGGA
The DNA here is from genome assembly GCA_029379385.1 of Quillaja saponaria. Lineage (NCBI taxonomy): Eukaryota > Viridiplantae > Streptophyta > Magnoliopsida > Fabales > Quillajaceae > Quillaja > Quillaja saponaria. Next base: position 15,295,277 of record CM055612.1, on the reverse strand, counting down.
ATCAACTTTTTTAATTTCCGCTACCTATTTGATTGCCATATATTATAATGATTTCTAATAGTGGTATCAGAGTCATTCTTATGATTTTATGATAAGATGTGATAATTTATTCTTATGCCATTAGGAATTTGATCTCTTTTTATTAATTTTGATTAATTGATAAATGAAAATAACATTGTCATGAAATCTAGAAATGAAATTAAAATTGTTATTGCTTTCTATTTTATTTTTCTAATTTCAAAAGGTTTACTAATGGAAATAAATAAATAAATTTGAAAAGTCGTGGCATGTAAGAGGCTGTCACTGGCTGCACTCCTAGTCCACATAGCGCACCCAAGCAGTCCTGCAACCTCCTGCATGCCCAGTTAGCATTTGGTTGATGCATATGCTTTGAGATGTGACCTCAGCCATCTTGTGCCACCATTTTGGGTGATGTTAGGGTGGTTAAAAGGTCTAGAACTAATTTTTTGAAAATTAGGGTTTTACTTTGATATAATTTCTGTTAGAGTGTAAATATAGACAGCTTAATTAGTGAGTCAAATTTCCTTATTTATGTATAGTAGACTTACTTATACTCCATACAAACTTGTACTCCACATAATCTGGTAGTATAAATATATTATCTTGGTATGAGAAATACTCAACCAATTCATCAAAACAAGTGGGCATCTCTCTTTTATGTTTTACAGGGTATCAGAGCTTAAGGAGAAGAAACCCTAATTTTTATTTTTCACTGTGTTTCTTTCCAGCGTGTCTCTCTATTGCTGTGTTTCATTCCTGCAATATGATTATTGTTCATCAGGGGTATTGTTCATCACACTGTTCATTGGTACTCTTCAAAACACTGTTCATCGGTATGTTTACCTCTGAAAAATTTGAAATCAGTATGTCAAAACTTAGTACTCGCGGAGGTCGTGGACGTCCCCAGTGCACTCATTGTAACATGATGGGCCATACCAGGGAAAAGTGTAACCAACTGATTGGTTATCAAGGTCCTACAGTTAACATTGTTCAGTCAACCAATTCACTTGAAGTTTCACCATCTGAAGACAAGCCTCTTAATGTCTCATTATCAGCTATTGAATATGATAATTTCCTACAGTATCAAACTACCCAACAATCTTCTCATGGTAATTCTGTCGCTTGCCTCTCTCAGACTTCTTCTGACACTTGGATTCTTGATTTTGGTTCTTCTGATCACATATTTGGTAATCCCAAACTTTTTTCTAGTATTAATAATCTATCATCACTTTCCACTGTCACTATAGCTAATAGTTCTACAACCATTGCTAGAGGTATAGGTCAAGCTACCTCATTATCTTCTTTGCCATTAAAGTCTGTGCTTTATGTCCCAAAATGTTCATTTAGTTTGATTTCTATTAGTCAATTGACTTGTTCTCTCAATTGTTCTATCACTTTCATTGATGATTCCTTTACTATACAAGACCGACATACAGGACGAACGATTGACACAGGGCGTGAGTCACAGGGCCTCTACCATCTTACCACACTAGCTACATCTTTAGTGGCTTGCTCTATAGATGTGTCACCTATTCTCATTCACAATATGTTGGGTCATCCTAGTCTATCCAAGCTTCAAAAGATAGTTCCTCGTTTTTCATCTCTGTCATCTTTAAATTGTGAGTCGTGTAAGCTTGGCAAGCACACACGTGCTTCATTTCCAAAGCATAGTCATTTTAGAGCAGAGTCTCTCTTTCATCTTGTTCATACTGATGTTTGGGGTCCTAGTTGTGTTAGTTCATCTTTGGGATTTCATTTTTTATAACTTTTATTGATGACTATTCTCGTTGCACATGGTTATTTTTAATGAAAAATCGTTTTGAGTTATTTTCTATATTCCAACAGTTTTGTGTTGAAATTAAAACACAATTTGGTGTTTCTATTTGTATTTTGCGTAGTGATAATGCACGTGAATATTTTTCTACATCATTTCAGCACTTTATGACATACCCTTCAACAAAATGGAGTTGCTGAGCGCAAAAATAGACATTTAATTGAAACAGCTCGCACTCTATTACTTCATGGTCATGTTCCACTTCGGTTTTGGGGTGATGATGTACTTACTGCATCCTACCTTATTAATCGCATGCCATCTTCTACATTGCATAACAAAATTCCATATTCTATCATCTTTCCTAATCATCCCTTATATTCACTTCCGCTTCGTATCTTTGGTTGCATTTGTTTTGTTCATGATCTAACACCTAGATAGGATAAACTCTTCAAAATCAATTAAGTGCATCTTCTTGGGTTAATCTCGCCTTCAAAAAGGGTATAAATGTTATTGTCTAGATAAGAATCGTTACTTTACCTCCGCTGATGTCACATTTTTTTAGGAATCTTTATTCTTTTCCTTGACTATTCTGATGTCACCTTCTATCTCTGAGGCTCTTCCGGTTCTTTATCTTGGACCAAATGACCATGCATCATTTGCACCACTGCCTGATCTTCCAGCAGACACTGTTGATGTACCTGATGACTCAACTTTTGTACCAACACCTTCCCGTACCTCGAATCCTGCTTCGCCACCAATTTTACGAAGAGGTACTCGTTCAACTCGTAATCCTTATCTTATTTATACTTTTTTGAGTTATCATCGTTTATCTTTACTCTATTATGCCTTTGTATCCTTTTTGTCTTATATTTATGTTCCAAAGTCCACCAGTGATTCTCTTGCTCATCCTAGGTGGTGGCAGGCCATGGTTGATGAAATGAACGCCTTACATACTAATGGTACTTGGGAACTGGTCTCTTTACCTTTTGGAAAATCCACTGTTGGATGTAAATGGGTATACACCATGAAAGTTCATCTTGATGGTTCTGTTGATCACTTAAAGGCTAGATTGGTAGCAAAAGGCTACACTCAGGTCTATGGTGTGGATTATTCAGAAACTTTCTCCCATGTAGCTAAAATTACATCTGTCAGGGCATTTATATCTTTAGCTGCTATTTTTGATTGGCCACTCTATCAATTGAACATCAAAAATGCTTTCTTACATGGTGACCTTGATGAAGAAGTCTTTATGGAGCAACCACCTAGTTTTGTTGCTCAGGGGGAGTTTGGTATGGTGTGTCGATTGAAAAAGTCTCTGTATGGCTTAAAACAAACTCCCAGAGTTTGGTTTGGTAGATTTAGTGAAGTTGTTCTTAGTTTTGGCCTTCAGAGGTGTATTGTTGATCACTCGATTTTTTATAAACATACACCTAATGGTAGAATTCTTTTAATTGTATATGTGGATGATATTGTAATTACATGTGATGATAGTCATGTGATTCAGCAATTGAAATCATTCCTACAGTCTAAGTTTCAAACTAAAGACTTAGGACAGTTAAAATACTTATTGGGCATTGAGGTTGCGAGATCACAATTGGGTATTTGCCTTTCTCAAAAAAAGTATTGTCTAGATGTCTTGAGTGATATATGTATGTTGGATTCCAAACCTGTAGACACTCCTATGGATCCCAACACTAAACTTCTACCAGAAGAGGGGGAGCTACTGACAAATCCTGAGCAATATATTCGTCTTGTTGGTAAGCTGAATTATCTCACAGTCACTTGACTAGATATTGCTTTTGCAACTAGTATGGTTAGCCAATTTATTTCTCAGCCTCGAACATCTCATTGGAATGTTGTTATTCGTATCCTAAGATACCTTAAAACTACACCCGGAAATTGATTATTATATAAGAATCATGGGTACACTCTAGTTCGAGGACATGGTCGTGGTCATACATTAGTCCATAAACATAATTCTACTCCAGTTCAAGGTTATAGCGATGCTGATTGGGCAGACTCTCAATTTGACAGAAGATCTACTACAGGATACTGTATATTTCTGGGTGGAAATCTTGTTTCATGGAAAAGCAAAAAGCATACTGTTGTTGCAAGATCCAGTGCTAAATCTGAATATATGACTATGACTCATACCACTGCTGAGTTAGTTTGGCTGAAAAATCTATTAGACGAACTTGGATTTCAGCACTCATAGCCTATGGAGTTAGTATGTGATAATCAAGTTGCATTACATATTGCATCAAATCTAATCTTTCATGAATGAATAAAACATATAGAAGTTGATTGTCATTTCGTTCGTGAGAAGCTTATGGATAATACAATCAAGACTACAAATACAAAATCAGAAGATCAATTAGTAAACTTATTCACAAAATCTTTGGCAGGAAACCGATTGCGATATCTATGCAACAAGCTTGGAACATATAATATTTATGCTCCAGCTTGAGGGGGAGTGTTAGAGTGTAAATATAGACAACTTAATTAATGGGTCAAATTTCCTTATTTATAGTTTCCTTATTTATAGTTTCCTTATTTATGTATAGTTGACTTACTTGTACTTTACACAAACTTGTACTCCACACAATCTGGTAGTATAAATATATTATCTTGGTATGAGAAATACTTATCCAATTCATCAAAAACTTTGGGTATCTCTTTTTTAGGTTTTACAATTTCTTTAAAAAATATTTTAATATGATTAAAATAGTTTTTTTGGAAGTTTAGTTTAAATAAAATTTTCTTCAAGAATAATATCGTTTCATTTAATTTTGTTTTCTAAAATGAAGTTTTTTAGTTCAAATAAGAAAACTAATGGAGATGAATAGTTTTCCAATTAAAAATTATAGCTTTTTAAAAACAATTTATGCACAAGATAAGCTGTAATGCAATAACAATGTGTAAATCACTCAAATTTAGTAGATAAATAAGTATAACAAGTAATTGTTGAAAGTAAAGAGTTGAGAGATAGAGAGATTCGATACAATGATTTTATAATGGTTCACCAAAAATCTAGCTACATCCACTCTCCAAGCACTTTTTGGGATTTTCACTATGCTGAATTTACAATAGGGATCAACCACTCTTTACAACGACTGAACTTTACGATATCAATTAGTCTCCACACATAAGTAGGATTTTCAGCTTCTCCTTAAGCTACCTCACTTGTCTTTTCCTTCTAAGAAGATTGATTATTTAAATGGTAAGTTTACTTAATCACAAAGCTTAACAGTTTTGGATGAGATTTACAAAGAGCTTTAAGAATATGAAAGTCCATACTCTTGTAAGAACAAAAGTTCTTAGTCGCAAACTTAAAGATTAATGAAGTATGAAAGTTTTGGCTCAAGGAGTTCTGAAGATTGAATTTAAAATTTTGATCAAATTTTATAGCACAAAGGTGCAATCTCTAAATAATTATCTTCTTTGGTTGTCTCTCAATGCTTTATAAGCTTGAATAGATTGTAGCTATTTTCAAATCAAATCTTGAAAAACAATTTTGAGATTGCTCTAGAAAAGTATTTTCCATTTTGACAGTTGTACATGTATTTACTCATTGTACATTAATACAGGTTTTTATGTCAAGTTTGACCTTGTTCAAAGCGAAGACTAAACGCAACATCCTTATGAAAATGATCAGCAGATGGAATGCTAGATTTTCAGCATATGCAAGATGTTTAGTTGACTGTGGAACATTTGTTGTCATTTAATACTAATGTGAGCTATTGCTATTGAAAGGCATCAATTGTTTATGTATTAGAAGCTTCAACAGATGATCGTTTAATAAAACAATGTGTTTCATCTTCCAGTTCTTCATTCTAACATTCAGTGTTGTACGTTTTAGTTGAAGAATTCTCCAGTGGATAAACTTTTGTAGATGATAATTTAATGAAACAGTGTGTTTCATCCTTTAGTTGTTATAATGTCTTCTGGCTTAATGCTAGAAGTTTTAGCAGATAGCCGTTTAATTAATGAAACAGTATATTTTGTCTTTTAGCTTTATTTGCTTCAACTTTTGTCTCCATTCTTTAGTCTTCTTGACTTTTTAACTTAGTTTTTCAGGTTACTACGAGAAATTACTTTATTTGTGTTTATCTTATGACAGACTCAAAAAATATAGAAACAAAAAACCTCTACATGTGTCTATAATTTCTCTATTTGTGTCTGCTTAATTGCAGACACAAATAGTGTCTATAATGCATACACTAATTATCTAGAATGCAGACACTGATATTATTTTACAGATGCATATACTGATATAATTTTGGTGCCATATTTTATGAATTATCTATGTCTGCGTATTTTAGTAACATATTTTAATATCTACAAGCAGACGCATAAACAAAAAATACATTTTTTAAAAAACAGTTGAGTATTTGTGTCTGTCATTTAGTATATCTAAGTCTGCATGGACAAACATAGTTATTTTCTCCAATTAAATCCCTAGTTCGTGACTTTTCTTTCCATCTCTTCCTCAAATTTTGAAAATCGGCCCTCCTCTCACTTCCTATCTGTCTAAGCCCACCTTCGTCGTCTATCCTTTGCCACCATGCCACTGTTGGGGAAGATTGCTACCGTCCACCGTGCTTCACCCACGGCCACCTCATTTCTTCTACAACCTGAGTCAGATTGTTAACATAACATGGAATCGATCAATTGAAGGTATGTATTCATTTGATAACTCTTTCTCTGTTTATATCCGTATTCACATTATGATGTCCTGAATTTCTTTTGAATTTCGGAGTATTTGTTTTTATTTGCACAAAGACTTTTCTGCAAAGATATTATGATGCTCTACGTTTTTAGCTTACATTATAGGGTTTTATTGCTATGATGTTTACAAAATCAATTACAACGGTTCCTGATGTTCATGTTTGATTAACTTTCACTCTTTTCCGATGCTTAGAAGTATTATGAGATGATTTCTAATTGTGGCTTATACCTTGTGTAGATTGTTAATCTTCATTACATGCTTAGCAAATCACATATAAAATACAGGCTAATTGTGCTTTCTACGTTATTTTATTTTATGTATTTTCATTACTCTTGCTTCATATGGTTTTAATTGGTGCAACTGCTTCCTCTATTATTATAAACCTCTTACGAATTTTTAAAATTTGCTTTTCTGATTGTGCTTTCTGCATCATTTTGCATTTTGCTAGTGTTTGATGCAATTTATATGGCTTAAATTTTGTGTCCCTGTGTCCACTCCATTTGTCCAGGATTTTACAGATTAAGTGAAATGATTTACAGTTACGAGAGACAAATTGAAGGTAAACGATTCTGCACTTTGACAGTGTTTACTGCCACATTTTCAGATAAGAATGAATAGCTTTCTTGCTTGGAATAAGGTTTTGCCTTGGGGAGGAACCCGACCACATCGTGTCACCCATAATATTGGGTCTTATACATTATCACTACCCAAAAAAATTTAAGAAATATGAATTGTCTTCTTATCCTTGGACAAAATGCATGCAGGTATCCTTTGGTACTTAATCCACAGCTACCTCCTTTCTTCGATCTTTGTGAATTTTGATAAGGTTTGGATAATATGTGAATTGCTTGTAGAATCTTCCTGTTAATGTTTTTGTAATCTTCCCATTTTTTATGGTTTATTTTCTCTAATTATTTTGTGTCGAATATGTTCCAGAATCACATACCAACTTCAAGGTTTTGCTAAGTTTGTCTAGCTTTTTTTTTTTCCCTTCGCCAACAACCAGACCCTACTAATTATGCATAATCTGCTCAAGAAACTCACCAGTTCTTAACGGAAATCAACAAATGTTAATGTTGCTTATGTTTAATTCAGGAAAGGGAAAAGAACATGTAAAAGTTCAAAGAATTTATGGTTTAAAAATAATAGTTAAAATCAAGTTGTTGCTCAATATTTTTTTAATTTGAGTAAGTTGTAGTGAAATCTGATTTTATCAATTTTCTTGTTTCCCCTTCTATAATAGTGTCTTTAGTTATTCTTATGTAGGCACATTATGTTTCCTTTGTCTTTGTTGTGTTTGATGTATATATACACATTATGTTCTATTAATATGTGCCTTTAAAGACCAATTGCAACAACATGTTCGAGTTCATGCTATAGAGGTACGCAGTAATGTCTTGTTAGGAGCTAGAGCAGTCTTTACTAAGCTTGACTAGTAATTTCTAAATTTCATATCCTTAATTGGCTTGATGGTTCAATAATCAAAAATAAGAAACTTCTGCATTGGTATCTCTTTGCATGTAACAGAGTTTGCTACATCTTGTAGCTAAATTTCGTTAGCTTCAAATAAAGAAAATTGCTGCACTGCTGCCTCTTTGCATGCAATTATAGAATATGCTGCAACATTGTAGCTAAAGTCACGGGTTTACTATTATTTTATCTCTTTTCTTTTTATTTTATTTGATATTCTTGGCGATAAAGAATGCTTCTGTACTTTTGTAGTCAAGCGAGAAATAACTGCTTTAGAAATTAATGGAAATATGTAAAGTTGTACTTTTAAATTAGACATGCAAATAAATTATATTTTACTTTAGAACTTTGGTTGTAAACTAGGTGCTTATTATTTGCATGCTTTTGATGCACTTATAGGGACATGTAGATGCAGTCCATGATCTTTTTTTGTATAATGCAGGCTTGTTGAACTCTTAAGATAACTTTCTTTGCATGCTTTGCGGGAAGCTCATAATTTACAATATAAATGATATTACTAGTCGCTTTACTGATTTACAAAATAATTATAATTAGAATTATAATTCTGAAGTTTTAAGATTGTTCTTTCTGGTAAGTTATCTTATTAGTTCGCTTCTCTCTTCTTGCATAAATGGTTGAAGTGATGAAGAAAGTTGTTAACTTGGATGTGGAACTGACAGTAAAGTAGAGAAATCTCGTTTCTATTGGCGAAACAATTATCATTTATTATAAGATGTGAGCGTTATGTTTTAGGCTTTTAGCTTCTTTTTCTGCAATGCTTTTCCATGGCTGTGTCTGTGTAGGTAATTACCTCTGAATTCACAGTCTTTTCCTTTTAGACAAAGAAGCATCGATACCCGTATTTCGACGCAGTATGGAATACAATAGAATAAAACTCGTTGAATGCAATTTCTTATTTTGTTTTTTAATATACATAAATTTTCTTTAATTATAGTTAATGACCCAAGGTATTAAATAAGTTATACTTGAAATTATGAGGAAAAAAAAAATAGTACATGTTTCATAGCTCTGAGATCTTAACAAAAAAAACATATTATACATATTATTGGCATATCACTTAATATTTTCTCTAAATGGTTCTAAATATTTGTAGATGATGTTAGTTGTTGTTAATATCCTCGAAACATACTTTTAGTTGATGCTAGTAATACTAGCACGATTGTGGAGACTAGAGATGAAATTTGAATTGAATAGTTTCAAATAGGGCATTATTCAAATAAAAATTCCAATACTCAAATTCAAATTCCAAACATTCGAATTCAAATATTAAAAAATTTAGTGTATTTTCATTAAAAAAAATTAAAAAAATATTTTATGCAATTTTTTTTTTAAAAAAAAAACATTATTTCTAATAGTAATTCAAACTCAGATATTAAGTAAAATTTGAATTCGAATCCGAATTATTTGATTTGGATGCCACCCCTAGTAGGGACGAATAAAACCAATAAGAAGAAACAAAAATCCATTTGGATCAACGTTAGGTTATTATGCTGCCCAAGTTGGAGTTTCAAGAAAAAAAACTTCGTAATATTTGGTATCAAGAGCCAAAATGATCAAATACAAGCCCTTTTTGGATTCTAGGAGTATTGTCATGACTATGGGGATAAATAAGACATGTAAAAAGAAACTAAAATCTATCTGGTTAACGATTATAATATTATGCCTAAGTTAGAGTTCAAGGCAAAAACTTTGTAAAAGTGGGTATCGGGGGGGCAAGGTGGACAAGTACAAGTCCTTTTCGGGTTCTAAGAGTACTGGCACGACCGTAGGGACTAATAAGAACTATAGAAAAAAATACAAATCTATTTGGATCAACGGTTAGGATATTATGCCCAAATTAGTGTTTCAAGGCAAAAATTTTGTAAAATTGGGTTCGGGGGGAAAAAGGTCAAGTATCCTATTTGGATTCCATGTTGGGAAATATAAAGGGTCATGCATCGTATGCATATGCACTGAAATTAAAGTTTTTCCAAACCAACATAGGTATTCAATTAACTATATATAAAGAAAGCTAAAGATTAAAGCTAACCTCTTTAAACTTTCCTCACACAGCTAGTTTGAATTATTTTGCATGGATGCTTAGAGTTCCTCCACAAATTGTCAAAATGATTCTCCTAATCAAACATAAAGTATGACTAATGATTAGTAAGCTATTCAAATGAATAAGACTTTAATAAAATAGTTTACACAATTGATTGATTAAAAACCCTTTACCTTTTCGTAAAAGATTGCAAGGAATTGATTCACCCTTAGGATACATGCTTCCACTTGGTTGAATCGTCAATGGAGGATTGACCTTAAAGCAAAAACCCCTTTGCTTCAAGGCTTAATGTCACAGCTAAGGGATAAGTAAGTCAAGAACTCTTCTTGCTCACTAGTTTCTATCAAAGGCCGAATGTCACTTTTATTTCATTCACTTTTCTGAAAGTATATGATACGTCTGGTGCGAACATAACATGGCATACATGATTCAACATATAGAGGAAGCATATGATATTTCATTCATACGTACTCTTCCTAATTCTATCTTAGAGACATACTTTTAGAAAGATGCACACCTTGTGACATGGGCAAAAACCCTTTCTTTGACCTATCCATGCAAAACCTCTGAAGCATTTTATCATTACATGTGGATTGTGATAATCCAAGTAACCTTTTGGATCTATCTCTATATATCCTAATACTTAGTATATAAGTTTCTTCCTTATATCTTTCATGGAGAAATTCTCAGATAACCATAGTTTAACCTATTGCAACGTAGGTACATCATTATCTATTAGGAATATGTCATCTACACACAGTACCAAGAATGTTATTGTACTCCCACTAAACTTGTACACGGTTCATCTTCATTTTGAATGAAGTCATAACCTTTTATGGTTTCATCAAAGAGAATGTTCTAGCTTCTTAAAGCTTGTTTAAGTCGATAAATGGACTTCTGTAGCTTGGATACTTTATTATGATGGCTTTTGGATTCAAAACCCTCAGGTTGTGTTATATATACATCTTCCCTTAAATAACCATTAAGGAAATCAATTTTTACATCCATTTTCCATATCTCATAATTATGATATGTAATTGTTGCAAGTAAAAGATATGTAGAAGTTATTAAAGATATGTATAAGGGAGAAATGACTAGGGTGCGGACTGTAGATGGTATGACTGGAGAGTTCCCGAACACGATAGGTATTCACAAAGGTTCATCCTTAAGTCCTTACCTATTTGCTTTAGTCATGGATGAACTTTCCCATAATATTCAAGATAGGGCTCCATGGTGCATGTTGTTTGCCTATGATATCGTGTTGGTAGAAGAAACTAGGGAATGCTTAAATTCTAAACCAGAAATGTGGAGGAATGCGTTAGAATCTAAAGGCCTTAGATTAAGTCGGACAAAAACTTAATATATGGAGTTCGATTTCAGTGAAACTAGCTAGAGGAGGCCCGAATGAAATAATTTTAGACTGTCAGACAATCCCTACAAAGAATGTGTTTAAGTATTTATGGTCATTTATACAAAAATATTGTGCAATTAAGCATGATGTAAACCATAGGATCAAGACAGGGTGGGTGAAGTGGCGGAGTGCTTCGGGAGTTTTATGTGATCCTAAAATCCCGAATAGATTGAAAGGATAATTTTATAAGTCGACAGTGAGACTAGCTATGCTGTATGATACTGAATGTTAGCAATTAAGAAGCAACATTCGCATAAGATAGGAGTAGCCGAAATGAGAATGTTAAGATGGATGACAGGATATACAAGAAAGGATATAATAAGGAATGAGGAGATTCGTAAGAAGGTGGAAGTAGCACATTTGAGGAAAAAATGAGGGAGAATCACCTACGTTGGTTTGGACATATCCTACGTCGGCCAATGGACACAGTAGTTAAGCAAGGTAACTTGGTTCAGGTGCCAGGTATTAGACAGGGTAAGGGGAGACCAAAATTTACATTGGGGGCAGTCATCGAGAAAGATATGGCTGTGCGAATGGAGGAGAAGGATTCATATAGCCGACTCCAACTAGTTTGGGATTTTAAGGCTTAGTTGAGTTGAGTATTGTTGTTTTATTAATGTACAATTTTTTAATTAATTATTTATTTTATGTGTGAAAAGGATATTTTTTTCATTTAACAAATTTATTAAATAGAAATAGGAATGAGGAATCCCACCCCCTTGGGACTAGTTTGGTATGCAGGAATGACCATTTTATTCCATGAATGATTCCATGGAATGAACATTTTTTCGTTTGGTATGTTTTTAGCCTCAAAATACTCATTCTATTTTAGCCATTTTATTTCATAGAAGTAGGAATCTTCAAATCCATCTAGGTGGTGAGATTGCTCATTCCTATCTCTATGGAATCGATTTAGTTCAGTTAAATGACAAAAGAAATATTCTATCACATAAAATAAATAATTAAATAAAAAGTTGAATATTAATAAAATAATAATATTATAAGTAAATAAATTAAATATATTTAATTTAGTCAAATAGAAAAATACCTTTCATATCACATTAAATAATATAAAATAATATAAAATATAAAAATAATAATAAATTTATTTATTTAAGTCAATGACAAAAATACCCTTCATATCATTAAATAATCAATGTTAAATAAATAAATTAGTTAAGTAATTTTAAAATAAAATATTAATATAAATAAAAAAATAAAAAGAAAAATAATAAATGAAAAATAAATAAATTTAAGTAATAATAATTAATTAATATATAATCTTTTAACAAATTAATTAAAAAAATTAAGAAATGTATATATATTTCATAAATTATATTATATTTTTATTATTTTATCTATTGAGGGGTATTTTTGTCATTTTATCATAATTTTTTATATTATTTCATGTCAAAAAACTGCATGGAAAATAAATAAATAGAATAAAATCCAACCCTACCAAACAATAGAATGGAATGCTCGCTCCCTTTCTTATTCCAATTTTGCAAAATTATTCTAGCATACCAAACTAGCTTTAGGTGTGTTTAAGGATTCTTACTTTTATGAAATAAAATAATAGGAATAGAGTGAGCATTTTGAGCTTAAATATGTACCAAACAAAAGAATTTTCATTTTATGGAATCATACATGGAGTGAAATATTCACTCGTGCCTACTAAACTAGCCCTAAGTGTCTTAATACTTTTACCAGTTTGTTTATCAACTTAATTCCTAAATTCTTTAAACTTTTCAAAGGATTCAGACTTTTAGATCATAAAATACTCATACCTTTACCTAGACTTATCGATAGTAAATATTACAAATTAGGAATATCTACCTCTAGTGTGTATAGACATTAGTCCACAAACATTAGAGTGTATGAGTTTTGGTAACTCAGTAGCACGTGACCCTCTACATTTGAAAGGTTTCTTGGTTATCTTTCGTGTTTCATAATCAAATGGATCTAGATATCAACCTTAGTGTAATCTATTAATCTTAGTCTCATTTATGTGACCTAGTCTACAATGCCATAATATGTTGATTTTAGACTATCTAATTTGGGTTTCTTAATGTTTATATTGAGGATACTCATCAGTAAACCTTAATCACAAATATAATCGAGATAGAGGCTTCACCAAGTCTTTTGTCTTTCAACGTACTCAAGTGTGCTATGCAATTCTTTTTCTAATGGCCTTCTTTCCACAATGGAAACATGTGCTAGGGTAATTGTTAATGATGACTTTATTAATGACGATGAAACCTTCTCAGTTGATGAAGAAGACTATAATGAAGAGAAAGAGTTTATCGATGAAAATAATGAGAATTAGTAGTTTTTTACCTATAAATATGCAAGTATGTTCATCTGTAGTTCATATCTTAATTAAGACAATGTTATTTACTAGCTCCTTTTGTTATTCATTTTATAAGTAACTAATATAATCATATAACTTGTTGTTTCAGGTACATATATTACTCAATCAATCCTCAGGTAAAGATTCTTTTAATTTTATTGTTATTATGTGATTCTTAAGTAGTATTTTTATTCTCAAGTTATACTATAAATGTTTACCTTTGGGTTTGGCAAAAAAAGGTAAAGCACAATTCTGTTTTAGATTTCAAGAATACCGGCATGACCGTATGAACGAATAAGACCTATAGGAAGAAACGGAATGCCATTTATCGGCAGCTAGGATTTTAGGATAATGTTACAGTTTCAAGGCAAAACCTTTGTAACTCTGGGTTTGGGGGATAAACGGTCAAACATAAGTCTGTTTTGAATTTCAGGAGTACTAGCACATTCGTAAGGATGAATAAGACCTGTAGAAAGAAACAAAATGTTATTTGGATCAACGGTTAGGATACTAGGACAATGTTACAGTTTCAAGGCAAAATCTTTGTAACTTTGGGTTTGGGGGTCAAAATGGTCAAACATAAATCCATTTTGGATTCTAGGAGTATCGACACAACCATAGGGACGAATAAGACCTATAAGAAGAAACATAATGTCATTTGGATTAACGATTAGAATATTAAAACAATGTTACAGTTTCAAGACAAAACCTTTGCAACTTTGGGTTCTGGTGGCAATTCATTTTAGATTCCGGGAGTATCGATATGACCTTGAGGAAGAATAAGATCTATAAGAATAAACAAAATATTATTTGGATCAACGATTAGGATATTAAGACAATGTTACAGCTTGAAAGCAAAACCTTTGTAACTCTGGGTTTAGGGGCAAAACGATTAAACACAAGTTCGTTTTGAATTCCTAGAGTACTGGCACAACCCTTGGGATAAATAAGACCTTTAGGAAGAAACATAATGTCATTTAGATCAACGATTAGAATATTAGAACAATGTTACAGTTTTAACTTATATACATATTAAATTAGGTTAAATATAACTACTTAGAACTTATTTATTTTGATTATTTTAGGTTGTACCTCATCCTACATTTATGCCTTTGCATTTCAGTCAAGATATGTAACGAGCAAACTCGAGACATCGTAGATAAGTTAGGATTATGAGATATTGGTTTTTTCTACAATATTTGTAAATAATTTTAATCTTACATATGATGAATTTTGTATAAATTTTTTTAATTTATATGAAATTTGAAATTTATAAATAAATATACAGGTATTTACAAGTACAAGATTACAAACTACATAAAAGCAAAATAATAAAAACACAATATTTATTCCATATTCGTCCATAAGTTAGAGTATCTGTGTCTGCCACATGTAGACACAAAATTATAAATTTAAAATTAGGTGTGCATGTATTTTTTGCATCTAGAATGTAGACTCAGACATATTGCTTCTGCATGTTTACGTCAGACTTTAATAAGTGGCCAAAAATTTTAGGCGTCCAAATTTTATGTCTGTTAGCAAGACGCTACTATACAAACATAGATAATCTTTTACATCTATGTAGACACAAAAAAATTTATCCGAGTCTAAAGTTATTGCATTTGCTTTTCTGTGTCTAGATACAGATAAGCAACTTCGTTTGTTTTTGCAACATCTTCGTCTGCCTGGGACAGACACAGATAAAGCCATTTCTTGTAGTGTTGTCCTTTTTTATATCCCCAGTGTAACACCCTCTTTCCTTAATCCCTTACTTAATCTACTAAGAAACTCTGAAGCCAATTTAATCAATAATACTTTTGTCACTTGTATTTTCTATATCTTTATTTCCTTCTTACAGTGATACTTGTATAATTTTTTTTAGACATTCCTCTTATTTCTCTTTACACCATATGACCATGATTAGTAATCTTATATTCCTCATTTTAGATTTTTATCTTTTCTTCCAATTGACTTTAAATCCATGTTACTCTATTAATTTAATCTTCAATTAACCAAGATTTATTTGAGAAATTTAACTTGTGAATAGTGAATTAATATTTCTAAAGATACAATTTGTAAACTATTACTTATACAAGAGCCAATTTTAGTCATAATAGACTTCCTTACAATATTAATAAAATTACTAAGTAATTTTGTTAAGAACACATTACAACTTTATACAAAAGCAATCCCGTACTACATAATTGTATTTCAACACAAGTACTTCTATGTTTTTTTCAAACAAGGTCCACTTGCCATCTTTTCCCATTACATAGATCATGTCTTTCTCCAAGGAAAATAATACACATCCATGGTACTAATTAATCTACACATCAAGATGAAGAAAAGTGAGTCGAACCTCAACAAGTATTCATACATGACAACGAATGATTCTTGATGACAGTTTTAGAAATATAGGAATATGCAATGCAAATTAGTCTTTTTCCTCATTTCCTCAAAGTTTCCTAAAAGGAATTCATTTTTCTTATTTTCTATTGTAGACCTTTCTTGCCAATATGTAAATCAAGGTATTGTCTTTAGACTTATGGCACGTTATTGTACCATCTTATAAGACATCACATTTCAAGACTTATGGCACATCTCAGTGCCATTTCATGAGACATCGCCTTGCAAAACTTTCAACACATCATTGTACCACCTCTTCTAAATATGGATCCATTCCAAGAGACATCGTCTCTAGACTTATGGCACATTATTGTACTATCTCATAAGACATCGCATTTCAAGACTTATGACACATCTTAGTGTCATCCTATGAGATATCGCCCTGCAAAAAATTTGGTACTTTATTGTACCATCTCTAGATAGGATATATTCTATAGTTTCAGCAACATAATGTCAAGATAGACTACAAGTGCTAAAACCATGCAAATTTCACACCTTTCATTTTCTTTGGTTACACATAACTCATTTTCTCATAAAACATGCCATTTCATATACATGAAGGATGTAAGAGTAGCTTGAAGAATATAAGAGTAACAAGGAAGTAGCTTTCAAAACAAAGGAATGCATGAATACTTGCCTAATACCCTTAATGTTTGTTTTTCTTTCTTTCTTTCTTTCTACGCCTCATCCTTTCTTTTTCCTCTTGGTTTTCTCCTTCTCCTTCTAAGCTCATGGTTTGCCTTTTTCCTTTATTTCTTACTATTTCTCTCACTTTCTTTGTTTTCTTAATTTTTCTCTACTTCCTCACTTTTTCTCTCATTTTCTCTTACTTTTGTGTACACTTTATCTTGCATATGCATTTTTTGTCACCATCCCCCTCCTATTTATAATGCATGGCCAAGATTTAGGAGAAAGTTTCGTTTCCTATTTTACCCTTTTAGTTCTCTAAAATTACAATCACCTACTTGTTATTCTCTAAATTAACATGTGTTCTTTCTTCCTAAAACTTGTCTTCCTCTTATCCCCTAGTTTAGATTATTTAATTATTAGTAAGTCACCTAGTTACCTTAAAGCTCTACACATGTCTTATTAATCATACCATGTACACTTTGCTTCCTTAAATCTCTACACATATTCACCATAATCATTTCATGGACACATTGTCGCCTTAATTTCCTACAAATGTCCTACTTAATTATTTCATGGACACCTTGTTCCCTTAATTTTCTACACATATCCTACTTAGTTATTTCATGGACACCTTTTTTCCTTAATTCTCTACACATGCCCTACTTAATTATTTCATGGACACCTAGTGTTTTCCTTACCTTCCACTTTTCTAGCAATCTTTCTATGTTAATTATTACTTGTCACCTTATGTCCCCTTAATTATTACAATTTTTACACCCTTTTTCCTCCCTCTTACAACTAAGCCCCTTTATTAATTGCAAGTTGCCACACTTATTCTCCTTCTCCTTTCATTTATTACAATTGGTCACACTTAATCTTTTTCTTACACCTAATTCATCACATTTCCTTTTCTAGCAAGAAACCTATATTTTATTATTTTCTCTTTTTCTTCCAACACCACCATGTAGCATTTTTCCATCTTTGTTCTAATGCCAACACTTGTCCATATTCTTATTAGGGGTGACAACTAGCTCGTGAGCTACTCGTTAAGAGCTCGAATCAAGCTCGGCTAATTTTTTAAAAGAGCCGATCTTGAGCTTTATTTTAAGCTCGTATAGTAAAACGAGTCGAGCTCAATCCTTCAAAGCTCAGCTCGTAAAGCTCGGCTCGTGAGCTCGTGAGGTAGCTCGTTTAATATTATTTAATAAATTTTTTATTATTTATATATACATTTATAATAAATCTATTTATATACAAAAAAAAACTAACATAAATTGTGACTTGGTTTAGTGGTAATTTGCACAAATACTTACTAAATGGTCTTAGGTTCAACTCTCTTTGCCTACAAAACTTTTTTAGAATTTTCAAAAAATCTTCATGAGCCCTTAACGAGCCGAGCCGAGTTTGAATATTTGCTCGCGAGCTTGAGACGAGCTCGAGTTGAGCTCAAGCTTGCCTAAAGTGAGACGAGCCGAGTTGAGCTTTGCTTAGCTCGAGCTCGACTCGTTGACACTCCTAGTTCTTATACGTATAGACATGTATATATAGGTATATACATACATGTATTTATATATATTTTTATACATATATACTATTCTTATACAAATACGTATCACATATGTATTTTTTATACATATACTATACGTACATGTATTATTCCTATACATGAAATAATATGTAATTAAATTTTAATCTTAGTTAACTCATAAAATAATTACTTATCCTATAATTAATTTAGGTATTAATTTTGGAGATGTTACAGCTAGTGCCTTAGTCTAACTCTTAGGCTTTTTCTTCTTTCCATTTGACTTAGGTTTGAACCACTTATTAGCATCACTTGGACTTTATATTTCTTGATATTTCCCTACAAAGTTTTCAACATGTTAAGTAACTCGAGTGAAACAACTATATTCATGTTGTAGTTCATAAAAAACTAAGAAAATAACTCGTGCAAAGACTATAAGACCAAGTCAACTGAAAGTTCATTGTCCATGGCCTCTATTTGGGGCAATTTTTCAATGTATCCAATCATTATTGGTACGTGAACATTTATGCCATTTTACAATAGAACAATTCCTTGGATACATCAAACCTTTCAGCTCAGTCTTACTTATCATACAACTCTTGCAAGTGCATGATGCTCATGCGAGCATCCATATTCTCATGTTGCCTTTGAATTTCTGGTGATATAGAACTCAACATCACACATATTGCTTGTTCGTTGTCATCCAAAAGCTTTTGATGATTATCGAAATCATATTCCTCATAATTAGGGGAACCTTCAACGGGAGCCTGAGGGATGTCTCCCTCTAGGACATATGATATCTTTTCTTATCTCAAAGCAATTTTAAGATTATGGTACCAGTCCAAATAGTTAGAGTCGATTAACTTGTTGGATTTAATATTGATTTAAGTGATAAATTGTTCATCATTTTAACAACCAAAATATAAAGATAATGTGCGCTTGTTAATATTTACTTAATGCACATACCAAATTAAAAGTTCTTTATTTAATTTGGTTATTCCCATTATTTTATCAAATCTTAATATCCCATTATTTTATACCTTCTAGATTAGATTTGTAATATCATCTCATGATATTCTTAGTTGGGTTAGGATATTATTTTATTTTATTTTGATCTAAGGGGGCTTAACAAACTAAAACAATCTTAAATAATCAATTAACTATCATTCTCAAGTCCTTAGATTGACATTCTCTTGTCATTTAATCAATTTAATTGATACCTAAGCATAGCCTTAAAAACATGATAGCCCTAACGTAGACCAACAATTATTGTTTTTAATTAAGTCCTAATATTCTATGTCATAACTGAGTTCAATGTACGACTACCTTGATGGGGCCAAACAAATCGAAGTAAATATAACTTCTTAATTGTCACAATAATGGGAGGCAACATGTTCTGTTACTTAATAATTTATAGGAAACTTTAATTACAAGGAGGTTTGATTCTTAAGGTCTCACTATGGCATGTATACATACATAAATTTATAATACATCACATGCAATATAATATACTTATAAACAAGCCATAAAAATAATAAAATAGGAGGATGATTATGGATCATATGGTTTCCTCGACACTTAGAAAAACCATATCCTAAGACTTGATGTTGTCCCACGACGTTGCTTATCTTCACTTTGTCTTGATGTCTTCATCTCCATAAGCTTGAATTACAAGTAAATACAAATCTAACTAAATCCTAAATCCTAACCTATACAATTATTACATAATTTGTTTGAAATCTTGAGTTAAATTCTAGGGGAGTTAGACGAGAAGGGAATTTACATAGAGAATAGGAGATAAGGCAGAGAAAGCATGCCCTATTTTCCAATAATACCAAAAGCAAAGCATACATTCATAAATGCGCGCGTGGTTTATAATCACCCTTATTTTAAATATTTTACTTGTCATACATTCATAATGTAAAACATAGAATAATTTGATTGTTGATTACTTATGGATCAACATGCTATTTAAATTAAATTTCACTAATAACTTAAAAAATATAATTTAACTATTTTATTTAAAATCCCTTTTATTTTACGAATTCCAAAATGCCCTTATGTCAGGGAATGAGCATTGGCTTGGGCCATAGGTAGCGTTGCCTTAATAGTCTTCCAGGGGCCTTAGCTTTTGTCTGGGTCTTGTAGTTTCAATTGGTTGTAGTCCATTCACTAAATTTTAGGATTTGGAACAATTCCAAATCCTTAAAACCCTATCAACTGAATCTTTTAAGGTTTGGAACAATTCCAAAACCTAGAGCCCTGTAAAATTCAATTTTACTAAATTTAAACAATTCCAAAATCCTAAATCCCAATTTTTATATTTTTGGGTTTGGAACAAGTCTATAAACCCTAAAATGTTTAAACTCTTTAAGGTTTTTCATAAAAGGTAATTGTACAAATTCTATAGCATGCTTCAATACTATGAACATTAATATAAATCAAGAATAATACATAATTAATTAAAATAACTATAGCCTTTGATACCACCATTAGGAAATATAAAGGTCATGCATCCTATGCATACACATTAGAATTAATATTTTCACAAACCAACAACATAGGTATTCTATTAAGAATATATATATATATATATATATAATGAAAGCTAAAGATTAAAACTAACCTCTTGAAGCTTTCCTCTTGTAGCTAGTTTGATTGTTTATTAGGGATGCTTGAGTTCCTCAACAAATCGTCAAAACAATTCGCCCAATCTAACACAATGTATGACCAATGATTAGTAAGATATTCAAACTAATAAGCTTTTAATATATTAGTTCACACAATTGATAGGTTAAAACCCTTTATCTTTTCGTAAAATATTTGAAGGAATCGATTCACCCTCAGATACGTGCTAGCTTCCACTTGGTTGAATCGTCAATATATGATTAACCTTGAAGCAAACAAAAAACTACTTTTCTTCAAGGCTTAAGGCCATGCTAACAAGGGAGGAAGTCAAGAACTTTTCTTGCTCACTATTTTCTCTTAAAGGCCGAATTCCACTTTTCTTTCATTCACTTTTCTAAAATTCCCTTAGCTACTACCTATATAAAGGGTGGTTAGGGTTTAGGATTTATAATCCTTCCATGTTTTAGGATTTCATTAAACCTAAAGCCCAAGGGTTAAGGTCGAAGGCTCCTTGAGTAATTCATAATCCTATTATGATTACTAATGAGACTTTAGACTCCTAGTGGTCTAAATCTAATTATGATTCCCACTAGACTTTTCTTTGACTTTCAAGAAAACAAGTCTTGCTATATATGTATAGGTAACAATTACCTTTTTACTCTTAAGTGCTTGGAACTTAACTATTAATTCCAAGTTTACGTTTTATTCCTCAAAGAGATTCAAGAAAACATTTTTTTTAATCTCTTTCACTTTGCAAAGATTCCTGTAACAAGACATACTTGTCTCAAGAGGCCATGAGATATTCGTCCTCTTTACTAAGGATGATGAATTCCTTGTCTATCATTCATCTACTTTCACATGATTTACTACATGTCCAATAATCACCCATGTATTATCATTATAACATGATAAGGGGAGTGACATGAAAACATGTAGATTCACATATAAGGTAATAAAATGATCTTAAGTCAAAAGATCACTTACACCACCAACACTTTGAGAACTTTCATGGACACATGAGTAAAAACTCTACATGATTGCTCGCATTGAGTTAATTCAATGTACTTGTTGAACTAACAAGCACTCATATGTTTGTCTCAACATCACCATGTTTGTAATTTATAAGGTTATTACTCTATTTATAAAAGAATTACACAACATATGCTAGTGTTGAAGAATCATCAATATTTCTATTCTTAATGATTCATTGACTAGGAATATTTTTAGAATAATACTATATGCATATCATATCTTATAATTATGATCAATATCATAATTATGCATACACAATATTATTCTATAGACTTTATATATCGTTTACTAAATCTCATTTAAACAATATAATAAAGAATGTCTAATAAATATTATTACATGCATTAAATTCAAATAAAGTATCATTACAATCAACCATTAATTGACTCTTGAACACTAATACTAATAGAACAATTATGGGTTATCAATCAAACCCTAATGCTAAGTATTAGCAGCAACAATGTTGATTGTTAAATTTAAAGATGAACAAGAAATGAAAAGACAAGATAAAATGAAGTAATTAGAAAGATAATGCAATAAGAAGTAATTTGATTGGTTTTTAAACTTCTTAAATAATAATTGAGGCGAGTAGTTACAGTCTCTTAATAGCAGTAACTTGAATCTCAAGCTAATAATGACTCCTAAATGACCATGACAAACTGCTTAGAAACTGATCATTAATTAAACTGCTCAACTACCATATTAAATCGCATCCTATGTAGTCTTTTAGTATTCCATTGTCAAATTTTAATCATCTCTCAAGTAGGCCGATATAATAACTTAGTGATTGAATTTGACCTATATACTTCTTCCAAATTTACTAAATACCGATTTGTGGTTTTGGGATGTCAACAAATAGATTATTTATATTCTCTAAATACCAAATGGTTGTTTGTTAGATAGTAATTACATTTGACTCATTTGAAAAAAAATAGAAGTGACCAAGTTAAATCTTTTTAACATTTACAGTTTGTTTCGAACCTCAAAAAAGTATGAAATTCATTTCATTTGAAATGAACTTTGCACTTTTTATGTTTGAAAATAATGAAATAGTGTAGAATTTAAATAAAATTCATTTAAAATTCACGTTTTATTCAAGTTTGAATTCCATACCAAATATGTTGGATTTCATTTTGTAGAATTCATTTAAGGTAGATTTTTATTTTGTCCCACCATAAATAACCTTTTTAACCTTAATTTTACATTCACATTTTTAACATAGTTAAATCAATAAAAAGCCACCAATAATTCATCTAACATGCTCACCTAACCAACTTTAATTTTTTCTCTTTCAACTTGTCTTTTTTATCATTGGACAACAATTAAGCTTTCATCTTTATAATCTTAGACCAATGATAGTTTTATTAAAAAAAATTAAAAATATCATACAAAATATTTAAATTAAAATGAATCATTTATTTGTTCTAAATAAAAAAAAAATAGATTCAATTCTATAATTATAGGTTTTGTTCCAAATAAGAGATTTTATTTTAAATGGAATGAATTATAAAAGTAATTTTAAACTAAATAAATTATATTTTTGTATTATCTCTCACACACGATTAAAGAGATTAAAGAGATGAGGAGATGAATTGAGAAGTGAGATTTATTAAAAAAAGAAAAGAAAAAGGAATTTATGAAAAAAAACAATTAGGCACGTGAGGGACTGGGAGGAAGTTTGGTATTACGGTGGGCCTAGCGAGAGGTAATGTTAGTATAGTGAACAGTGAAGACAGCTAAGCAGACAGCCGGATTTAGAGGAAGACAGCTGGCATTATAGATGCAGCTACCGTCGCCGTTCTCTCTTCTCTTTTAAAGAGACGCAGCTGTCTTTGTTTTGATTTCATTGGTATTATTATTTCCAAAAAGATATTCCACAATAGACAACACCACCATCTCTTTTTTGAGGGAAACAGCATCACCATCTTTGATTTATTTTTTATTTTTTTTATTTTTTTCTTCTAATTAGACCATCTTTCTAAACTTTTTTTAATTATTTATTAAAGGTTATATTACATGTATTCAATTAATTTATATATATTTTAATTAAAATTTATTAAATATACTTCCCACAAATCTCTCAAAAAAATTCGATAAATAAGTGAAATCAACCTTTATAAATTCAAAAGAGTATTTTAATACTAATTTTTAAATTAATAATAAAAAAAAAAAACATGATTCCTAGAGCTCCAAGTTTTCAATTTGCTGTGAAAGCTCCAAGTCTTCATTACTTCCAAACCATCTTCCTTCTTAAATTACTATTCTGCCCATGCTGTGTGTAATTAGTTTATTTAACACAATTGGGTTGATATTAGTTATCATTGTCAACCTTTTTTTTTCTTTTTTGAAAAAAATGCAGTGCATGAGTATAGTTTGTCTAACAAAGACAACAATTTACAAGTTGATTTGGGTAACATGTTATGTTGGGATTTACTCAATTTTTCTTCTTCTTTTTTTTGGCTAAGATACTTAATATTATTTTTTGGGTGAAAAAAACACTATATTTTTACAATAGATGGTTCGTTAATTTTTTTTTTATATACCTAAATTTTTACCTCTTTGTCAGCTGAATTTATTATTTTAACATTTTTAAAATATTAATTTTTACAATTAGATTTTCTCTTTTTTTTTTAGAGGTTATCAATTTAACTCCTAATTTTCTTTGAGTGTTACTCATGATTTTCTTACATAAGTTTTTCTTTCTTTTTGGTATTCTTATATAAGGATTGTCATTATTTTTTTCTCTTACTTTTCATTTTGGTTTTTTTTTTTTTTAATTGTTAAAAGTGATTGCTTTAATTAGAATTCTCTTTAGGTGGAGAAGTGATGGCCCTAATGATATTGACAACAATGAAAAGGTGTAGACTTTTTGACATAGATTTAGATTCTCATTTACTCAATATTACACTTAGGAATAAATCAAGATAATATATATTCTTAATCGGAATTGAGATAAAACGTCAGATACTAAACTTGTTGAATTGTTAACAAAAAAAATTATGTTAGTAATAGTGTATTCTTGATTAATCTTTAGACTACATTAGATGATTCAATTCTTTAAAATCACTATTACTAGACTCAGCTACTAAATAACTTATCTTATAAATTGAACTTTATATTTTCATAATACACAATTACATTAAATAAATATTATAAAAATCTAAACTTCCTCTCTCAAAATGTTAAATGCCATGTCATTATGAATATTTAACCTTCTTGTTATCTCACATATGCCAGGACAAGCAAGGCTTATCATCAATGTTTTAGCTTGTCATATAAACGTGCTCCATGACATAATGCAACACTACACACAATGGAAATATTAATTCAGACAAAGTCAAATCATCACAATACAAAATTTCCCCTTATAGTAAATATATAACATTGTAAAGACGAGAACTATGTCATACCAATTTTCTTTTTTGGAAGAAGGTCTTGGTCAATAAGACAAACTGATGAAACTGCACCTTTCAAGTGAGATAAGCAACTTTCCAAAAAGTAAATACCTAACTGTAATATCTTGCATATGTAGGGGCAATTATTCAACCCTAAGTCACAAATCTCTTGGAGGAGGAAAAAAAAAAACATGGAAAATAAGAGTAATAGTCTAAGTTTTTGTTTACTTAAAAATTTGTCATAAATAGTAAAGAAAAGAATACGATGTAGATAATTGATTTGAAAGTTATCCAATAGTTATTAGCTTAAGTATTATTTTTGAATTATATTATTTCACAAAAGCAAAAAATGTTATCACTTTCTACCTAAACAAATTGATGATAAAATTAAAACAAAAAATAAAAAATAAAAAAATAATGTTAAAGTTAGTAACTGCTATTTGATTGTGTCTACATTTCCTGCCAATCAAGTATTTAATACCTTATATGCTACATTAAGTGAAAAAAATCAGGGAGGCAAATCTAGGAGGGCAAATATGTCTTTCGTCTGGTTTATAAGTTTCCCTCAGTCCGCTTTTCAACACATCTAAATACTAAATACAGGCCGCTTTCATTCTCTCTCTAGTAAGGCTTTTTATCTCTGTTTCTATCTAATCTCTCTCTAGACCTTCACTTGAGCGAGTAAAGCGTTCAACTTTTCCGGTGACTCTCGCCGGAGACACAGAAGGAAATTAGTTTGGTTAATCGGAGACAAGTGACTTGGTATTCTCGTATCTGTGTTTGGGGGAGCTCTTAATTTTCTGGGAGGTGTTGTGGATAGAAAATTGGGACCGTGTGCATGTTGAAACGGCGTCGTTTGCTTGCGCTAAATAATTGGAGGAAAATTGGGAAGCGGCGTCGTATGAAGTTGTATGGTTGATCGGAGATATGGGGAGGGTTGTTTTGGGGATGGCGGTGAGCGTAGCGGTAGCTACCTGTGCGGTGGCCGCGGTGGTGGTGGGGCGGAGGGTAAGGAGCAGGAGGAAGTGGAAGAAGATAGTGGGAGTCTTCAGGGAACTAGAGGAGGCGTGTGACACATCAGTAGCAAGGCTGAAGCAGGTGGTGGATGCTATGGCAGTGGAGATGCACGCTGGGTTGGCATCTGAAGGTGGTTCAAAGCTCAAAATGCTTCTCACATTCGTTGATAATCTCCCTAATGGGTAATCATATGCTCTGTAGGTGCTTATTTTGTCTCTGTTTGGTTATAGTTCTCCAGTTTGTTGGGGTTTCAAAACTTGCTATTTGATTCGAATTCCTTTTTTCTTTGACTGATGTATGGCGTTTCTTGTGGGTTTTTGTTGTAATGTTGCTTGTTTTGTTCGAGAATATTGACAAAATCTGGTCTTGTTTTTTTTTTCTTCTGGAAGAATATGCCTTCCATGTCTTAATGTTGGTGTTCAAGTATCTGTTTTGAAGTGTTATTCTTTTAATCTTTTTTTCTGTTTCTGTTTTAAAGGTTATATTTTTTTTGTGGTGAAGTTCTGATTTCCCAACTTGTATTTTATTCTATTTCTTGTTTATTATTTAAGATTTCTAATGAAAGTTTATTATTGAAGTATGTTTTTGTTTCGTAGCTTCAACTCTATGCTTTGCCCAATTTTCAAAATTCTGTTTGGAATGTTGAAGTTGGTTTTTTTTCCCTTTCTTTCATCTCATCAATGTGAAGTTTTACCCTTATGGCACCTGTTTTGTATTCACTAATTATTTTATTCGTAGGGGGTTCCTGGTGTACAGTATAGGTCCATGACTTTTTGAACTGGGATGGTTTGAAATTATTGTTTGCTTTTTGAATATTACAAATGATATATTGTTATTTGGTGTTTTGAAATTCTACATTATGATGAATCAATCGTTTCAAGATTCTTTTAGAACTTGTTTAAAACAATTTATGAATGTGTTTTGCAGAATTTATTGGTTTCATTTTCAGCTCCATTTCTAGTCCATTTGAGTATGATATCTTTATATTTCTTTTCTGGGCATTACTGTTGAAGATTCTGTAAATGGAGTCTGTGGTGGAGTTGGTTATAAGTAAGAAGCTACATTTATAACGATGGTGTGTTTTCATTAAGTAGAATTGTTTTTCCAGAAGAGAAGGAGGAACCTTTTATGCACTAGATCTTGGGGGCACCAATTTTAGGGTGCTGAGAGTCCGGTTAGGAGGTCGAAGATCTTCCATCTTGGAACATGATGTGGAAAGACAGCCCATCCCCCAACATTTAATGAGCAGCACAAGCCAGGTGACATGAGTTGTACAGTAAAATTGTGCCAATATCTTACATTTCTTCATAACTATGATATAGCAATGTAATCGAGTTTAAAATGTTTGCTGCTTACAGGATCTATTTGATTTCATTGCTTCTTCGTTAAAGGAATTTATTGAAAGAGAAGAAGATAGTTCTGATCATCCTCTGGAAAAAAGAAGGGAACTTGGATTTACATTTTCTTTTCCTGTGAAACAAACATCAATGACCAAAGGTGTTCTAATCAAATGGACTAAAGGATTTTCCATTGAAGACATGGTTAGTGAATAACTTTCTTACTAATTCTACTTTGAAAAGCTGAAGTGAGCTTTTGAATGGTGGTAATATTTGTTCTTCACACAGTTGTGTCTGACTATGTGAAAGCATGCATGACATTAATTCAATAGAGTTGCCATTTATAATTACTTTACTTATAAAAAAATAGAGTTGCATCTCAATCGGTTCCTGTTCCTTTGTTTTTTCTTCTATCATGAACATTTCAATAAGTTGAGGAGTGCATACTTCTGCTTTTGGCATTATAATTCATATTTGATTCTGAGCAATTTCATAGTTTCTCGCCCCAATCAAGTAGTATTTCGAATGGTTTGTTCTTTCTTCCCCCCTTAAGATTAATAATTAAATTATGAAGAACAATTATAGTTTTACGGTTTTACCTGACCTTACTTTACTATTTTAACTATTGTGAAGAATGACTTATTTGTTTAGTACATAAGTGCAACTACATTGTTGTCAGGTAGGAAAAGATGTTTCTGATTCTTTAGAAGAAGCTTTGATGCGAAAAGGCCTAAATATGCGGGTAACTGCTCTGGTAAGGAAGCACTTTATCATCCTAAAGTAATTGTTGCTCGAAATATGCTTTAGAGTCAAGTATGCCTTATCAATTATCATTTTTTGAAGAATAAAGTCAGGAGGGAAATATTATTTATGTTTGTCCAGCATATCTGAAGTTTGCTGAATTTTCATTGAGTTAGATAGAAACTGTTTGATATTGTCATCGTTCTTGCCCACTTATTGCCATGATCACTTGATGATTATGCATGTCAGGATTCAGCTCAAGATATAATGATATTGTATTACTTTTATGCTTATATTCGGTTCACTAGGATGGTACCTCATAGTTTTGTTGTAACTCATGCCACTCTGTGTGTCATGTCATTATAGGGAAGTCAACTAATAGTTTCACTTTTGAAAGTAACAGTGTTACCTTAACAAGATACCCAGTGAACTGTTTTATCAGTAATCTTTTAATAATTTGTATTTGCTTGGAACTACAGCAATCAATTCATGCATTCTCAGTATCTAAAAGTTGTTTGCAGAGATTTGGATTTGATGCTGTTGCCAGACGTGACATTTTAATTTTAAATTGGTGCAGCGATTATTTTTTATGCAATATGGTTTTCTTTACCATATCAAGCTGGGGACTTAGTGGTTCAAGTTAATTACAAATTTTCACCTTAAAAAACTGTTGACCTTGTTAATTGTGATTTTTTGTTTTGTTTTGTTTTTTGTTTTTTGTTTTTTTTTTTTAACATTTATCTCAAAAGAGAAAATTTTTTTGTTAACTCTATAGTCAGGGGCCAAAAATCCCAATTTTATCCCTCTTTAGAATACCCCCTTTTTTTTTTTTTTTTTTTTTTTTTTTTTTGTGAGTGTGGTGTAGTCTTGTTAAAGTCATAACAGGTTGCACCCTCTCTCTCTACTGTCTATTTATGTTCTTCAACCTCATTTGTCAATTTTATGTTGTTAAGGATAATCTGGCAGATCATTTTGCTTTTGCATGTTCTTGTGTAGATATTCAGATGTATTATATTATCAATAAGATACTAACTTCTGACATGCACAGTCAGCTATATGATGATTTTGAAGAGTTCTCAATCTCGGATACTTCTTTTCTCTCTCAAAGGACATTCATTCCATGGGCCCATGTTTTCAAAATTTTTTTTGGGGATATATGAATTCCTAAATAAGTTGTGGCAGTTGATGGACTTCTTTTTTTTATTTTTATTTTTTATTTTTCTGCTTTTCTCTGTTTTCTGGACAGGACTTATGAGAAGTTTTAGTGCCAATTTTAAATCATCGACGAATAACTCTTACACAAATGTGTTTCACTATTCTCACCCAACCCACCTTTGTGTTACAAGTTATCATCGTATGGATCATACTCATGAATTTTAATGTTGGTCATGGATTGGTAGTTATCCAATATAAAATACTTAGAATTGATATTCTGTACTGTTTTGAAATAGACAGGAATAACTCCTGTTAGATAGACTGTAATGACATTTGACTGTGCTGTGATTTGGCATGCATGGTCAGCAAAATAAGTGTTTATAATCCATGGTCAGATTTACGAAAGTGAAAACCTCATCCTTTATATCTGTTTAATGCAGTTGGACTTGCTAGTCTTACATAGCTGTTTTCCAATCCTATACATGCACAATATTCTGCATATATGTGCAGATTTTGTGTACCTTTTTAGTTTTATATGTTTTTATAGATAAATGAACACAAGTTGCTATTAAATATCAGATCACATGTTGTGGGATACAATTATGTACTCATGTGCAGTTTCATGCATCTTTTACTTGTACCTTTACTTAAGTCTCACAACTATGATGTTATTTTCTTTTTTAACCAGGTTAATGACACTGTTGGAACATTAGCTCTAGGACATTATCATGATGGAGATACTGTTGCTGCCATGATAATTGGAACGGGTACAAATGCCTGTTATTTAGAGCGAACAGATGCTATTATTAAGTGTCAAGGTCTTCTTACAACATCTGGAGGAATGGTATCCTTCTTTTACTATATAATTAGATTAGGAGAATATTATCTCTTTTTTATCTTAAAAATCTCTCTTTTTTTTTTTAATCAGGTTGTGAACATGGAGTGGGGAAACTTTTGGTCATCTCATTTACCAAGAACTTCTTATGATATCGATTTGGATGCGGATAGCCCTAATCCAAATGATCAGGTTTGGTTAAATTGTTCACTATTCTGACTTGATTTGCCAGGGATCAAATCAAATTCTTAAGGATTTTTGGTGCAGGGTTTTGAGAAAATGATATCAGGAATGTATCTTGGTGATATTGTGAGGAGAGTTATCCTCAAGATGTTCTTAGAATCTGATATATTTGGACCTGTTTCTTCCAGGCTCATGACACCTTTCATATTGAGGTACTCTTTGTTGCTCTCTGTGTGTCTCTGTATGTGTGTGTGTGTGTGTGTGTGTCTGTCTGTCTGTCTCTCTCTCTCTCTTCCCCGCATGTATGACGTATGAACATATTGACTAATGTGCATGCTCATGTGCAGAATACAAGTTTGTGCTAACATGGACTTTTTTGTGAATACTTTTGTACTGATCATGCATGAAGACCCATTCTGTTTATCATATTAATTTGAATACTTCTTTATCACAGTGGCATTTGATGTGTTGCCATCTTGTGTTCAAAAGATACTAACATGGGCTGACTTGTCATTGTTTACTTTCATGTTTGGTGGAGGTACCTTACCCTTTTACGTAGATTTGGGATAAGTAATTTATATTGAATATCAGAAGCCTTCCAAGGAAGAAGTTATATCAGATTGGTGTATACCTTCCAGTGTAGTTGTTATATGATCTCATCCTGATAAAGTTGGCAAATTTCTGTGGTTAATATGTGTTTCTGACTTCTGAGTGCTGCTTGGAAAGTTTTTTTTTACTTTTGTTTTTGGGATAGTAACAATCTAATTTCTTTTTAATTGCTTAGTGGTACTAATTATATCTAATGTGTTATGAAACTGCGATTCATACGAGAAAATGACTTTTGGTTGGTAGATAAGTCAAAGAAATTGATTGGGTTGGAAAGGCTATAAATAGTTACGGTAAATGATTTTTTTTTTCTTTTTTTTGGGGTAAGATATGGGAAATGCCTGTAATTCCTATATTGATCTCTTAAGGGTTTGAGTCTGATGTTGATGTTGTGATCATATGTTGCCCTTATACTTATGACAGTCTCAACTAGTGCTTTAATATCTTCTGATGGCTAGAGTATCTAGGTTGACATGAACAAGGTAAGGTTATCTATACTTGGATTTCCAGACCGTATAGAGGGTAAGTGGGTTCTGCAGCTGGTACTCTGAAGCAGCTTAGTTTAAGTTGTTTCTCACCTGCTTCACTGTTATACCGCCCCTGCGTATCTTAGTGATGGATTCAAACTGGCCGATCTTATTTGGTCAAATACCTAGCAACAAACTTCTTTGTTTCTTTCGTTACAGTTTTTCTGAATAAGTTCCTGGTTAAAAGGCCGATGATGATAGTGATGATATTCGCTTAGGCAATAATGGGTTTTACAGTGGAGATTGGGAGAGGCCTTGGTTCAAATTCTGAAATGAAAGGTCATTATTAAATGTGTTATGTTCAAAATCTCAAGTTTTGCTTCAGACTTTTATTGTTTTTCATTAGGACACCTCTGATGGCTGCCATGCATGAGGACGATTCGCCTGACTTGACAGAAGTAGCAAGAATCCTTAAAGACATCATTGAGGTAGACAAGTCAAATATATATCCCTCTTGACTCTTGTCAATTTATATGGGTTGGTGACCTTTTTTTTTGGAGTGGGATTCTCAAGTTTTCTTATAATAATTTGTTCTGCGGGTTTGGTTCATCTAGATCCCCGATGTCCCTCTAAAGGTACGAAAGCTTGTGGTGAAAGTATGCAATGTGGTGACCCGCAGGGCTGCTCGATTGGCAGCTGCTGGTATTGTCGGAATCTTGAAGAAGATTGGTCGGGATGGAAGCGGGGGCATCACTGGTGGAAGGAGGAGTGATATGAAAATGAAAAGAACAGTTGTGGCAATTGAAGGGGGGTTGTATACTAGCTATTTGGTGTTTAAGGAGTACTTGCATGAAGCATTGACAGAAATATTAGGGGAAGATATTGCCAAACATGTGATTCTCAAGGTCACTGAAGATGGATCGGGTATTGGAGCGGCACTTCTTGCTGCCTCGAATTCTTCCAATAATGTGGATAACATACAGCTGCTATAAATATATATACACACATATATATACGTATAGCCCTGTAAATTTAGAATTTTCATTCTCAATATTTGATGTCTATGTATAAAAGGAAGGTTTGTCCATATTCTTTCCTCAAGTTCACTTTATTTATATTCCGGATCTGGCAAAAGTCAAATTGGTGTTCTGTGCCTAAGTTCTCTTGAAGGGTAAACGATCTACCCAGTGATTTGGGGTCATTTGAATGTAAAGCAAAAGTAAACAAGTCTAGTGAATTTAGTAATGGAAAAGCATGTACTTGCTTACTGTACCAAAAAAAGAAAAGAAAAAAAAGCATGTACTTGCTCTTTGTGAAACACAAGTGGTTGTTTTCATGTTTGGTGGTATGTGTTTGCATTTTAATATGGGCTTATGTATACAATGAATTAATCAAAGGATTTAAGCATTACCATCATTCATTTGTAAATTCTTGTGCAGTGCAATTTGGTCTTTTTTTACATTTAGAGTTTGTTTGGTATATCATATATAATTGTATTGTTATATAATATATGAACTTGTATTTATTTTGTTATTATATTATTGTCTTATTATTTTCTTTTTGGCTGTATAACTTTATATTTTTTTTTAATATTTAGAGCTTGTTTGGTATATCATATATGATTGTATTGTTATATAATATATGAACTTGTATTTATTTTGTTATTATATTATTGTCTTATCATTTTTTTTTTCGTTATATAACTTTATATTATCTGTCATAGTAGAAGTTGGGTTAACAAATTTCTTTAATGTTATATAAGAGTTAATTCAATTATATAATTTTATATTATTTTGTTATTTTTTTATATTATAGGTCAAACGAGCTCATCATATAATAGGATAATTCGTTGGGATAACTGAGCATGAAGATGTCATGTTCTACTAATTTGGAAAGATAAATCTTATAGCATGCCTCAAGTTTGACTGGAAATATGGCTCTTTTGGATTATCTCATATCAATTCCCCCAGAATGAAAGATGCTCTAAGATAGGAATCTTATGGAACATTTGCTTGCACTTTGGGTCTATTTTGAGATTTTAGAGAAAAGAAGACGAGAAGATATGGAAATGAGAAGAGAACAGAGAAAAAAAAAATGATACTTCTTTTATTTATTTATGAGTTTAAAATATAAATAAAAAATATTTTTTTTTTGTTTAGATGAGTAGAAAGGAAATTATATAATATTAGATATTTTATAATTATATCATAAAATATATCTCTTTATTTTCTCTCACTCATTTAAAAAAAAAAAAAAAAAAATTCCCAAATGAAAAAAATGGTAATTGTATCCTTTCCTTTTATTTTTCTCTTTCAATTCCTATCCATTAAATAGATCCTTACCATATCTTAGCTAAAAAAAAAAAAAAAAAAAACCAAGATCCTCATCACACAGACGAAATATTTATGTCCCACAATTTTCTCATACCCAAATATTCAATATAAGTATCGTGAATCATGCAAGGGGCGGAAGCCCCAACTTTTTTTTTTTTTTTTTTTAATCTTGAGAAGTATTGCGATGCTAGCGGACAACTTCCTTTCGACTGTATGGAGCTTTCCTTCTTTGGTATTAAAATAAAATTTAATTACAATAATATTTTAGTTAAAAAATCTATTTCATCCCTACTGTTAAATTTTTTTGTCTTTATTATTTTCAAAATCGATCAAATATGATTGTAAGTGAACTAACAACTGATTACATAAATTAACGAAAGATGAGCTAGCTTGACACTCTGAAGGACAAAAAAGTAAAAATTTAATACATGACACGTACCAATTTATAAGAAAAAAAATATTTATTTCTGAAAAAGATAAACATTTGTACTAAAATGAAGTGAAAAATTATCACATGGCACGTACAAATTTATGAGAAAAATTTATTTCTGAAAAAAAAAACATCTGTACAAAAAAAAAAATTAAAAAAAATCAAGTCCATTTTTACAAGTTCAAACCAATCAGAAAATCAAACACACCGTAATTATCTAACCAAATATGGATTTTTCTCATTCTCCTCCTAGTCAAGTCCATTCTTTCTCTTCACCTCTCACTTTTTTCTCTCTTATCTAGTTATCTTCCTCTCTTCTTTCTTCGTCCATTCCCAACCTCTGTGATTTTACGACGACTAATTTAAAACTTTTCATATCCAATTATGAATTTGTCCCACAACTTGTTTGTTAAATTTATTGAGATAATAGTAGCTAAGGTGGGATTTACATAGGTGGAAGTGGTGGAGGTTATGTATTGTTTTTAAGAGCTCTTCAATTTTCGAATACAGGTCTTTCAATTTTTTGAAAATGATTTTTTATTTTATTTTTATATTTTTAACATGTAAATTTTTTATTCATCCAAATTGACATAGTGACTTGCCATTCTGTCTGTTAGGTCAATTAATTTACCATTAATTCAATTTAAATGCTTCGTTACAGTAGAGATTAAATTGGTTAGTTTTGAAAATTATACGGAATAAATTAGTCAAATTAAAAAATAATAAGGATAAAAATTTTAAACAATGTGGACTAACCTGATTTTTAAAGAAAAGTATCAGGGCTATAAATATAATTAAGCCTAAAATGGAATATTGTAGAAGTGGACATCCTCAGTTGCACAAACCATGAAATGCACTTGCTTGTTAAGAAATACATTACATCCTTAATCCACTTCTCTTAGTCCTTTTGGGTGTGTTTGATAGAGGATAAAGAAGGCTAAGGTTTTGGAGAGTAATTAAAATCCCAGCATTGTGTTTGACACAAAATCTAATTAAAGGATAAAAATATTTAGGACTAATACTTTGTTCTAAAACATGGGATAAATGTTAAACTATGAGATGGTACATTGAGAAGGGTTAGAGTTAAAAAAATAAACCTTTAAATTGACTTGTGGTACAACTCAACAATCACATCTGTCGACAATCTTGATGTTAGCTATTATGTCCTTGTGTGGTCAGAAGACAAATAGAGGTATTTGTGGGGGTTCAAGTTGTCCTTCCTGCACAGATCACAAAGAAGAAAGCTCGGGGTGGACTTTTAAGGTCTTTTCGATGCTGAAGTTAGAAAACTTCTAAGAGAATATGTGAGGTAAGCAAATAATAAGTATAAATGCCAGTGTGTATACGTGTTTATGTTGTTTAATATTTATAGATAGAATAGTGTTGACACATGTAATGAGGGGATTGGTCTAAGCCAATCACAAACTATCACTAGTCCCCCAAAAAAGGAGCCTGAGAAGCTTATAGATTGATGTGTTTGTGTTTTTTTTTTTTTTTTTTTTTTTTTTTTTTCAGGTGTTTAATTATCTGTCGTTTCAGCATCCTGGGTTCTGACTTCGGCACAACAGGTCTAGTATGTCTTTAATGCGCGCCATGTCGAATGATAGGTGTGTACGTTCCTCGGATATGTTAGGGTATAAAAGCCTTTCTTCACCATTTCTCTTCTCATTTTTCTTTAAACTTTGAAATTATTGTGATGTTGGGTGCTTCTCTTTCCTCGATTTCTTCTTTTGTGCTTTATAAAATTGGAGAGTAGAGACATCGGGTGGTTCAAATTCTGGGTTCATTGTGATGACTGTGGTTGAGCCTTAGTTAATGAGGTTGCCTGATCCCCGTGGGTGGGACCTCAAGAGTTGGTGTTGGGGACTTTGATCTTAAAGTCGGGTTTAGTGAGGGAATGGGATTGTTTGGTGAGATAGGGGTGATAAGGAAGATGTGGCTTTTGGTGAGGACCTCAAGGAGTCTAGTATGGATGAGGAGGTCAAGTTCTCCTTGTATCCTAACCTAAACTTATTTCGGTCTAGGAAATGAAAATTTTCAAAGAGGACTATGACGAGAATGGTAGATCATTCCCTTGTGGTTGGTGAAAGGACGATCAAGCTCAAGATTCATACTAGTATATACCTTTCTAATACTCGGCCCACTTTTTTTTGCTTGTACAAGGGTCAGTTTAAGGTTGGGCTTAGGTTTCCTATTCACCCCTTCGTCATTTGGCTTTGTAATGTCTATGTATCTATTTAGCTCATATTGTCCTAGATATAATTAGGTTTATCATTAGGTATGTAAGTTTGTGTATGATTTCCCTATTTGTTTGATGGTTTTCAGAGAACTTTTTACATTTAAGGTACTGGTTGGGGTGGATTTATATTTTACCTAGGAAATCTTTGTTTAACAGGTATCCAGACAACAATGGAGGGTAAAAGTTTTTGTTCTTCTTCATGAGGCATTCCCTTCCTAATGGTTTCAAACATGGTTGGGGTAAGCTGAATTCCGAGATGGGCTATTGATCTTCCTTGAATTTTTCATAGGCGGAATAAGTTAAGAAGATTCATGCTTTGTAGCTTGTTTAGCCTGAGAAGATGTTTTACTTGAAGTATTATTTGGATGGCCCTCAACTTTGAAGTACTGGGATCTCGATGTTGAGGACAAGTGAAGATCTGGAATTGATTGTGTTAGTTTGTTTGTAGACCTCTGGCCTTACTTAAATCTATTTGTTTTTGTGCAGATAAACTTATTAATCGACTTGCTTCAGATGCCGAGATGGAGGGGAGTCGATTGAAGAAGACAACTGAATAAGCATGAGCACAAGTTCCCGTTGTTCCAAAGGTTAAGGTTGGGGACGCGGTTGAGGATGTCAATTCCTGATCTTAAGATATACCTTAAGAAAGGTACACTAAGATATACCTCAAGAGGTACTAAGCTCGACGTGCCGAGGAAAGACTTACAGCGTCCAAGAAGAGGGATACTGTTTTAGAGCTTGAGATTTGTGTTCTTAGGAGGGTGTTGAAGGCTATTCGAGTGGAGGCAGGTCGTGCAAGATGTTGAGCTAAATTATGTTATTCAAGATCCTAAGATGGGAGTACAACAATTGTTGGTTTGAGGTTTGACCCCTATTATGTAATTTGATTTGGGAATACTTTCTTTAATTTGGTGTTTATTTCCTTGTTTTGTACTCCTGGTTATTTTGTATAAGTTGCTTTTGGGATGCATACTTTGGTCGTCTTGTCCATTGTGGATGTGAATCTTATATAAGCTTGGGTAGAGGTCTCTAGAGGCCCAGAACATAAGATTGAGGCCATGCTTGGCCTCCCTAATTTCTAGATGCTTGAGCTCCTTGGCATGATTGCTCGGCAAGTTTCTCTTCCTTAGGTGCCCAGGGTATTGGCTTTTTTGATTTTTCTTTCTCGGGTACCCGAGGTCTTGTTTGCTTATATGGCCAACTACAAGGTCAGGATATGCCACCTTCTACCATGTACTCAGGTGGTGTTTGCATGCCGTGAGTTCGGGGAGTTACTTAGGATCAGTAAGCTTAGTATACCTTTCTTGGTCCGGAGCTCGAGGTTTTTTAGGACTTGCATTTCTTCGGCCCAAGTGTGGGTTGTACCTTGATGAGCTTTTTGTGTCTGAGGGACTTTTAAACCTCAACTTTCTTTAGATTCCCAAACCTAGGCTCAAGGTTATATCCCAATATGTTTGTTGTAAGTTTTGAGGCTTGAGCACTTAGGCTTATGTTTAAAAGATGGGTATTTTCACCTTGTATCTCTTATTCAATAGATTTAAAAGACATGATTTTTTTTTTACATTGGGTCCGTCTTCTGTAGATTTAAGAGACATATATTTTTCACCTTGGGTATCGTCTTCAATAGATTTAGGAGATAAGTATTATGTTTCACCTTGAGTCTCGTCTTCAACAAATAGGTATCTGAGGAGTGCAGGCTCTTAAGATTATCATTACTCAAGGTTTTAGCCTTGCATGTCGAGCGTTAACCTTTATAGTCTTGAAGGGATCTCATATGTTTTATAAGTGCACCCAAGGACTGTCCCGACCTTATCTCCTCGGGGAGATTTTTGTTGGTTTTGGGTACTAGAGGATGAGCATTGTGGTCTAGGATCATTGTCTTGTGTGATTGACATGCCTGGCCAACCTGGGTTTCGGGTATCTAGGGGTGAGCATCATTGGCCAGGATCCTTGTCTTGTGTGACTAAGTACCTAGTCAGCCTGGGTTTATTTTGTTTCTTGTGCAAGTGGCAAGAGTTTTATGTGATTTGTTAGTAACTCATGAAAATGGGACATAACTTCATTCATTAAGATGACATTCAATATGAAAAAACAAAAAAAGTTAAAGAGCTTTTCAGGTTCTAACTTTGAACATATGAAGGGTTACTAGTAGTATCTTTTGAGATACCGAGCATTCCAGGTGTTCAAGAAGGCCTTTGGTACTTGTTCTGTGGTGCGTTGTCAGTGATAATTGCCTTCAAAGAGTTTTTACAAAGCATCGGGCCCTTGTGTTTTTTGCTCGGGAAAATAGTGTGATGCTGACTTTTTTTAACATAACCCTTTTTTACGTGATCAAGGTATTGACCCACAGTGGTTCCCCTAATTTTAAACTTGCTATGAATACTTTGTATTTGGCCTCGTTGTTTGAGGTTTGTAAATTCCTTGTGTCACAGGAGTATTAAGTGGGGAAGTAGAGTCTTGGTTACCCATTGGGCCTTTGGCAGTTTTGGTTCTCCATTGTTAAGGTGTTTTGTCGAGTATGAGTGTTAGATCCATGATATTCTTAGGTTGGTAGGAAGGTGACTAAGCTTGGTTTGGAATAAGGTATGGGTTTTGGGAAACTAAAGGATTAGGAATCCCTACAGACGATGCTAATGTTATGTCATTTGGTGGTCAGAGAAAGAATAGAGATATATGTGATGGTCCAAGTTGTCATTCCTGCACAGATCACAAAGTAGAAAGGCTTAGGGTGGACTTCTGGGGGCCCTCCAATGCTAAAGTCAGAAACCATCTGAGAGAATATGTGAGGTAAGCAAATAATAAGTATAAGTACCAGTAATATACTTGTGTGTGCCATTTAGTATTTATAGTATAGAATGGTGTTGACGTGTGTAATGAGGGGGTTGGTTTGAGCCAATTTCAGACTATCACTAGGTTTATATCATGTAAGCCAATAATGACTACTAATGTTGAGCATGAATTTTAGAATTTAGTTGTATAAACAATATAACACTTTATATGATATTTTTGTTGTCGGATTTCAAAGTCAAATTACTTATTCTTAATATGAGTTTATATGATAATATCCATGGAATTTAAGTAATAAATATAAGAACCATGATAGTGATCATGCTAATGAGATGCATTTCCTAAAATCTTCATTCCAAAATATTCAAATTTGAGGGTGTTAAATCACCTTATGCTAAGTTTACTGCTTACAAAATGATTTTCTTTGTTCATAAATCAAATAGTTAAACTTATCTTTGGAATAGATCAATCAATAGAACTCTCTTATAATCATTGAAGAACTTATTATTAGGAAACTAATAGATAACTAAATGTATCGAATCATGAGGAAAATCAAGAGAATCAAATAGAGTTGTTTGAACCTTTTACCAGATTAAGCAAGATCTTCAGAACCAACTCATAAACTGAGGATTACATTCAAAGTCTCTATTTCTCAATATCATCCTCTAAAGAGATCTCACAAGACTGAAAAGCCAAGAGATTAATGTTGAAAGATGACCATTAAAATAATGAAATGCATAGTTTCAAAACATTTGTCAATGGACTTATAAAAAAAAAAGCTCAAAAGACTTAAACTAAAACACTTAGTTTTGAGATATCATATTCCTTGACTCATTGAAAATAAAATTAACCTAATGAAACACATCGTTTCAGTAATCATTATCATCCACTGAAAAAGTAAAGTGAAGAAATATCAATAAGGAGATCTACCTTGTGTTGAAATGCAAATGGCATTCAAACAGCTGAAATAACTCTATACATGAACCAACTGTTGAAATCATATCAAAGCACTGAATAGATGACTTTTTACATAAATGAAACACAACGTTTCTCCATATCAGCTAAAATGAAAGATTTATTGAAAGTTCAAGTGTTCAGAAGCTGCTGAAGACTGGAGGAATGAAGCACACCATTTTAATAAATGGTTATCTACTGGTCAACAATTGAAATTGAGTCAATGTATTATCTACTGAGATCATTCAAATATTGTATCGTCAACTAAAGTGAAATACATTGTTGAATCAAGGCTTTCTTATAGCTTTGATCAATCTAAAGAAGTTGAATATTAAAAAGATATAAGACACATTATATTAATTGTCACCTATCATAAGCATTTTATTAAAGACTCGAAAAACAGAAATCAAATGCATTGTTTTAGATTAAACGACCAACTACTAAAAATGAGTGATAAACTATAAGTTTTTGAAATTCACAATTTGAATACTTGAAAAGAGAAATGACTAATCTAGAAATTTTCTTAACTAATACTTTTATCAGTTACATTAAATACAAATAAAATCAAATTGATAGTTGATCTCTGTACAAAACTCTCACATCAAAGTGAAAAGTCAAGTCTAACATCATGTCTGTTTCAAACAGAAAACTGAGCTAAAACTACATAACAGTCCAAGCTTGCACTCAAGCGAGCAAATAACCTTCACTGACGAAAAAATTCTTATATACTACTTTCATAAAAATCACTATAAAGTGAAGAACTCTGATGAATTTAGAAGATGGTGAACAGAAGAGAGAGTACGAGATCAAAAGATGGAAATGGCTAAATGCCAGAGACTCTGGATGTTAAGTCAAAATTGTTATAACCCTTAAAATCCCGATATCATAAAATTGAGTTTTAGACATAATGTGAAAATTTTCGTTATAAAAAAATAAAAATAAATACGTAAACAAATTAATTGAATAATAATACAATTGAATATATAATAACATGATATTCTAATATATGTTTTAAAAATAAATAAATAAAAATTTGGGTACAACTTCTTGTTGTTAAGTAAACAAATATTAAAGCTATAAATATATATAACTTATATATGTATACAATTAAATTTTAATTTTAATTGATTTGTAGTTTGACTTTATGTTATACAATTTTTTTTTTAGAAAAAGTGAAACACATGTCAAACCAAGTAAATAAGATTAAATAAATAATTAAAAAATATATATAAATAATATACACCACACAATTTCTTGTTGACCTTGCATCACACAAATTTAAAAGCATTGATCTTAGACCTTATCATTTACCTTTAATTTTTTTTCCTTCTTTTCTTCTTCCTATTTTCTCCCATTTATCTCACTCTTTGGTCAGTTAGTCCCCATTATTCCAGAGCCTTTTTTTTTTTTCTCTCCTCTGTTTTCCTCTGCCCGTGTGAGTGCTTACCTTCTTTTCTAGTCGTGAACTTCATCTTCCTTGTAGTCAAGCTCATCAACTTTGTAAGCTACCTTTGCCCTCTTAGCTGTAGACTATAGGAACTGGGTTTTGGTGGAGCACAAACATTGAAATTTCTAGAAGCAGTTCTCCCTCTCTGGCCTATAATTTTATTTTTTACTCTTTGCCTTTGGCCCTTTGTATTCACCCCTATCGAAAATCTGTTGCTTTCCTCTTCGTTCTTTTGGTTGGTTTACTGCCATCTTGATTTGTTGGCTTTATAACTTCGCTTTTGGGTATTTATGATGTTAGGCTGTGTTTGATATTTTGTTCAAAGTTCGACCGATTATGGTGCCAAAACGCATCTTGAAAGAACTCAATGATTTGTAGAAGGACTCTCCTACCTCATGCAGTGCGGGTCCCGTGGCTGACATGTTTTATTAGTAAGCAACAATTATGGGACTTATTGAAAGCCCATAAGCAAGTGGCGTGTTCTTAGTTTCTATTCATTTTCCACCTAACTATCTATTCAAGCCGCCAAAGGTTGCATTTAAGACTAAAGTATTTCACCTAAATATCAATAGCAATGGTAAGGGTCTTGGTTATCATTTGTGAATATATCTTTCAAACCATTTGATATGGAGGAAATTTTAATCTTAAACGTTGTATTATGAATGGTCTGCTTGTTAACTTGTTTGCTTTTCAGTGATAAATTAAGAAATAATTTGTGAATTATTTGGAGGAAATAATTTGATATGAAGGAATCCATGATGAATTAGTCCTAAAAAAAATTGAAGAATTTATTACTTTAATTTATTTGATCAATATGAAGCTTGGTATGGTCCTAATGTTCCACATTCTCATAAAATTAAATATTAACTACGTATCATTGCTAACATAAAATTTGAATTATGTATCAGTTGAGTTTGAACAAAAGCCTAAGAACAAAGAGTAGATAATTGTTGGTTAATGGTGTGATTTAAGTATTTAATCAAAATTGAGTAATTATATTAATGAAGAAAATTAGGAGAATGAATCAAGGCTAAGAATTTAAGAAATTGGTATGGATGTTTTAGGATTCAAGTTTTAGTTATTTTGATTAGTCAAATTAAATCTCAAGATTAATGATTGAAAATGTAATTGTGTTGGTTGTTGTTATGTAATTAAGGACTAGGAACTAAGAACATAATAAAAGTGGAGTTAAACTATTGATTAGGAAATTAATATTGGAATATAGTTGTCTTCATATTGGAAATGGATGACTTAAGTTTAGAATAAACTAGAAATAATTGGTTTAACTTAAACTTTAATGTTGTGGGTTAGAGAAATTTTGTGTTTCGGGTGCATTCGGGGATGAATTAAATTATGAGTTCTAAACGAAAATGTAACTTATGGACTTGAGATGATAACTGGAAAATTTCGTAACTTGGTTCCAAGTTTATTGTTAGTTAGAGCTGTTAGATTATGGCTAGGTCCATGCAGGATTTTTAGTGAGCTTTAGTCGATCCGGGAGACTTTATCATAGGTTGTAGTTTGAATTGGCCTGGGACCTCTAAATAGAAGTTGTTCCTAGCATACTAAAAAGTAAATCAGGAGTGGTACAGGT
Organism: Quillaja saponaria; assembly: GCA_029379385.1. Lineage (NCBI taxonomy): Eukaryota > Viridiplantae > Streptophyta > Magnoliopsida > Fabales > Quillajaceae > Quillaja > Quillaja saponaria. The sequence continues at coordinate 15,251,719 of CM055612.1, read as the reverse complement.
CTTGATTCCATTCTGTGAATTTTAGAGATTTTGGAAGTCATGGTTGGGAATTTCAGGTTCTGGCTGTACCTAATTTGGAAAAACTAATATGAGGAGGTCTTAAAGGATGAATTAAGAGTGGAGTGCTGAAGATGAAATGTTTCTAACATCTTGAAAAACTAGATTAGAAATTTTCATAATTTAATTCCTAATTATGAGAATTATATATCCATCGGAATCAAAAGTTGGCAACCAGGAATTTTTGTAGTGCCTAGTTTTTGTTCTTGTGAGGAATTAAGTAAGGTCAAGGTTGATTTTATGAAAAGTTCCTAAATAAGAAAAATAGATAACTTCTTAAAGATAAATTTTAAACTTAAGTTTGTTAAATTTGGTCAAGTATATAAGCGAAAATCAAATATATCTCCAAGATTATTGTGAAAATAACTAAAGAAGAATTAACCTTAAATAAATACATGAAACTTGGTAACTCTAGATTTTTGTAACTAAAAGGTCATAACTTAAGAATTGTCAAACAAATTAATACTTGAAAAATGTATTACATCTTTAGAAAGTGTAGTTGAATCAACGATGCGCGTGAACGCAAATGTAAGTAACAAATGAAATCGGTTAAAGGTGAATGACTAATTGATACCCTTTGGTGGTTAGATTATTATGTGTAATTGTATGTGTAATTGAATAGATATGTTATATGGAAAAATAAGCAGGTACAGTGTTTTAGTGAGTTATTTGAATTATGTTTGTTTAAAAGAATTAAGTGCTTAGCCTTGGTGGATGAATTTGAACAAAGGATTCAGTGATTCTGTTTATTCAGTGATTCTATTTCTAATTCTATTTGGTGTGTGAGCGTAAAACTGCCTGGTGGGAGGTGGTGTGCAGGGCTGAGTTACTTTGTTGGCCCTTTGCTGCTTTGTATGCCTTGGTTGCTTTGTTTGGAATTATGAACTTCAAATATTTGAATTGATTTATATATGTTGTAACACATGAATATTGTTACTTGAGATTAAATGATGATATATATGTTTTGAGTGATGCTAATACCCTTTAGGTATGATTTTTCACTTATTGAGTTTGTAAGATTCATCTATCTTTGTTAGTATTTTTTTTAATAACAGGATCTCAAGGACGGCTTCTAACAATAATGGAATTTGCCTAGTTTTGGCAGTAAGGTAATTCTTCGGAATCTCAATCTTGAAGTCAAAGGGTGAAAGTTTATAGTCACATTAGAGCTGTGAGGTGTCTGGTCTTATGTTGTGTAATAGTCTAGTTGATTGTTATAATTTTGAGAAATGGAGTGAAGCTCCTTGGTTATATTGTCCTTGTTGTTATTGTTGTGTAAAAATAAGAATATGTATTGTTTATATTTTGGGCATGTTCCACACTGCGTGGAACCTTTGCCAAAATTTTCAATAAATATTATGTATTTAGTAATAAGTCTATGTTTTAAATTTAATTAAAATTTTTCTTGCTTTTAAATATAATTATTTTGAATATTCTACGCTTTAGTAATGGTAAAGTCAAGGTTATGGATGTTTAGTTATCCAATTTTTCAGCCAGTCATGTCTCCATGAGGGGTATGGCAAGAAGAGGATAAATGGGTGAAAAGTGAGAAATCAATTCAAGAGAAAGGACAATATACTAAAGAATTATCATGATCTTATTTGATCATTAACCTTTAGATCATTACCAGTGTCATCAAACAAAGAGCCAAATTTTCATATCCTTACTTTATTTTAAACTCATCCAAAGTAGAATTTTTTTTTTTGAAATTAAGTATAAATCGATATTGATTAAATGTTTCCCTGAAGGGAAAATAGAAGTACTTATTGATCTCCCCGTAAATGATCAGAGGATAGTATTCTCCTTAGAATTGAACAGAAAGTGCTGATCTCCCTGCAATTGACTAGAGGGCTCTGAATTCCCTAGAATTGAACAAAGGACAGTGGTCTCCATGTAATTGACCAAAGGGATCCCGGCAATCAACCAAAGTATTGTTAATCCCTAAGTTAGAAATATTAGTGGTTAATGAATTTTCCATATGTGATCTTGAGGAATGGACTAGCTAGGATTATCTTGTGAACCATTATAAAAACCTTGTCTTTCTATTTTACTTTATGCATTCCACTGCACTTCAACTTTATTAAACTCTTTCAAAGCAAACAATTTTAAAATAGAACATTTTAAACATTCAAACTATTTAACCTCCCTTCTAATTTGCCTAATTGGGCCAACAGAAACATTACTATGAATGACATTAGTGATCCAGTTATATTAGTACATATACTGTTTTATCTTTTAAAGAGTGATTGATCTCATGACCATTAATGTTATGATGCTAGAACAAGTTGTGTAGGTGCATATTAGTAAAAAAAGTTCACTTGACGAGCTCACACCTAAGAACACCCAAATGGGCTTGTACACGATTCTCAATAAGTTCTTGTCATTACAACTATGTTATGATCCTAAAATTTAAGTCTCCAGCTGATGTCTTGTGTATGACTCATTATACTTTGATATAACGTGACAAATGGTCTAGTCATGATTTAAAAAAAGATTATCACTGAGTATGGTCACCTAGACATGGATGCTTGTGAGTAGACGATAAAATATTTTTCACTCTCAATACAAAGAGAGAGATGCTCCATGCTATCTTAGCAAAATCAACTCGGAAATTTTTGGCCAAGATAATTGTGAAGTTATATGGAGATCTCATGTTCACTGTAAGTCATTGTTGAGATTAACACACATCAGATTGAGTTATTAGGGTTTGACATTGATCCATACACTAAACATAATAAGGAGCATATGATGAAAAATGAATTAAGTTGTATATAAACTGTAATTGGAAATATTTTTCTAAGTGTAAGATTCTGGACAAACATTTTTTATTATATGGGTAGGTAAGACTTGTGACTAAATGGTAACCCCTCTGAAGATTTACGAATCTCTCCATAGAAAAATTTGAAGAAATTATAATTCATAATCTAATTAAAATATGTTCTAATAATTGGATAGGATCTAATATTGTAGATACTACATATTATCATTAGGGCTGAGCATTCGGTTGGTGGGTTGATTTTTTTTTTTTCTGTTTTTTGACCGAACCGACTAAATCAATTATAAAAATTACCACCTGATTAAACAACCGACCTAGTCAGTTTCTTGAATTTGGCAATCGTTAGAAAATTAGTTGATTTTAGTCTGGTAATTGGTTAATTGGTTGTTCATTTCACAACTCCCTAATCTCACTTTTTAAATCAAAAAATAAAAATAAACCTATAGAAAACCATAATCAACTATTTAAAAAAAATGCATATTTAGATGAAATTAGTAATTATGTAGTTACAAAATGTAGATTTGGGTTTCTAAAAAATAATAAAATTCATAAAATTAAAAAAAAAAAAAAAAATTAGATTAGCTACAATCTATACCAATCTAAAGAAATAACTTTAGATCTAAAGAAATAGAAAACAGAAGGAGCTCAAAAAGGAAGCACCAATGATACACACAAATCTGAAAGCACCACAAGCTTGATTCAAATCATTAGATCGACAACGACCATTGCCACAAATCAATAAAATGAGTCAAGGAGACTTGATCTACTTCTAGGAGCAAAAGGGACTTCAGCTTTTCGATGATTATAGTAGCACACCATAAATTGAAGAGTGAAATACAGATGTTAAAGGTTGAGACATGAGGGCTTTAGGATTAAAGAGGTAAGGGACTGAGAGTTACAAAGTGAATGAGAAACTTTTGAGAGAGATCTAGTGGGAAATTGGGAGGGAAATGCGGTAGAGAGTTTGGGCTAAAGAGTTTCAAATGAGAGGCTGAGGGTTTTTTGCTTTTTGGAGAGGAGTGGATTCAGTGTGGGCATGTTCATAACTAGTGCATATGTACAACCATTTAAAATACAACACCTAATAAAAAATTAAATACTTTAAAATCAGTCGGGTCGGTTATACCTAGTGGAAAAATCCTTCAACCAAATTATTGGCCGACTTGAAATTTTAAGTTATGCTTCAATCGCTTTATATATCGGGCCTTCGAAATTGGGTCAATTTAGGCCCAAATCGGTCAGATTTGGGCCAGTTATTCGGTTAGGCGGGTCCAATGCTTAACCCTAATTATCATCCTAAGTAGAGAATCTAAGGAATCTCACCAATAGTAGACAATTCATATTTTTTTTGGTACATTGAGAGTGCTCGAATTCAATAGTGAGAGATGAGGGGTCAAGTAATAACCTCCTGAGCTAAGCTCTTAGTAGTACAATTCATATTTATCATAGAGTACATAAATTTGTAGAGTTAAATATAGTTTTAGTATTTGGAATATTGAATATAAGATTAAAATTTACAATAATAGTGTCTATTTATAAGTCACAATATTTTAGTATTTTAAATGTTAGAGTTAAGTGTGAATTTAACTGATAATAAATAGAATGTGTAATCATCTATCCCAATAATTTGAAATTAACCTTAAAAAAAACAAAAACAAAAAATACTAAGTAAGACATATTGGATTTTTTATGGGCCTTTTTTGGTTTAGCTAAGGCTTGAAATTTGACTTCCTTTGAGAATTTTTGTAGGCCTCTTGGATTGAAGAGAAAATTTGTATTCAAGGCAAGCAAGATGAATTTCAACTCATTATAGAGGTTTTAGGGCTAGGCACATGTTAAACTCTTGATATCTTTTATGTTCATTGTGTTCATAAGGATTTAAGGGTTATATGGTTAGTTTTGATGTATATTCCGTTATCCCAATGATTTGAAATTAATCTTTAAAAAAAAAAAAAAAAAACTATGTAAGCAAGATGCGAAGAATAGAAAATGATAAGATAATAATACTGATCATCGTAAAATAAATTTCAAGAAAGTAAAATACTAATAATAAGACGTACATATTTAGAAAGAATATCAACAATCAATTTTGAACAAGATAAACGTTGAAAATATTAAGAACGTGTTATAAATTTATACTATGATCTAAGTTTCTCATTATTGTTAACATGAACTATTTGTTTAGAAACTTTAATATAGATATTATGGTTTTTATTAGCTATATTGTATATTATGTTAAATGATTCAATCTATTTGAAATCAAATATTGTTTAGATACATGCACCATGTATACAAGACTAACGTTCAACATTATATTGTATAGATATGTCTTACTTGCAACTTACGTGACACAATAACTAATAATTAATAAGAAAATATTTTACGTCTCATTTTCTTTCTAAAGTGCCTCTATGAGTAACAAGACATGGATCATGTGCGCCTCATGCGGATATATTGTTCCCCTTGATCTTATAAGTCTCGACCTACCTATCACACACTTGGAATACTTAAGCAATTTCTAGTAATGAGCTAGTTGCGTCCTAGCATAGATTAGAAATGTGACAAAGCTCTAGGAGGTCTATATTGGAAAACTAACACCAATGATAATGGTATACTACGGGGTAAGCTAGTGAATGAGTTAGCTCAATTATGAACTTTTGACCAACTAACCCACCATTATCAATTTTCCAAAAATGGTAACCGACTGAACAACAGAAGAAATCGGTTTCTAATAACTTTCAACTTACATCTAGTTTTAGTCGGGTAGTTAGTTGTTATATACAACCTTAAATCATTCCTAAAGACATAAATTCAATATTAAAAATATAGATATTGAATTGGAAAATGCAACTTTTGAATGAAATTAAGATACCATACAAACATCAACTAAGAAACCAATACAACATAATAACAAATTACATATTCAATTTCTGAAATTCGGAACAAAAATTCAAAATTCATAAATTAATTAAAAGTTGAAGGAAAAAAAATTAACAATAGATTTGAAGAAATTGCTCCAAGCAACACCAACTAAAAGGTTATACACATAGAAGCAAAATCAACTATCATTGTTGAAAAAAACTTTATTGCTCAGAGAGAGTGCATAAAGATCATCACTACCAGATATGTTGCTATCAATAGTTTGTTCAAAATATAACATCTGTTGCATGCAGAGTTGCGTTGGGAATTGAGTTTAGCTACAAGTTTGAAGAATGTGTTAAGGTGAATTTTTCATCATTCACGAATGCTAAAAGATAGAAGGAGAAAAAAAAAAAGGGCATGGAGCAAAAAGATGGATGAGAGATAGAGAAAGAGATCATGGATTGCATTTGATTTGTTAGGAATTGAGTTTCTCTTTTAATAGAAGGAGTTTAAGTATATAATGCATGTGTACGTGGAGATCATTTCACCCTAATCATAACACAAAACATGTCACAATAATATAAAGGTTAATGCTATGCATAAAACTTGACAACTTGAGACTGAACTACCTGAACTGGAAAACCCATCAAAAAGTGAGTTCTTAATCGGGTCATTTTTTATTTCAGGCTCATCTAGTATGTAAGTTAAAAAATTTTAAATGTCGGGTACCTGACCCACCTGATATTATTTTCTTATATTTTTAAAAACTATTCTAAATGTAAATATTATCCTTAAGCTAAAATATCCTCACACCTATCTAACCCTAACTTTATCCCACCTTATCCTTTTTAGGCAACCCAGCAACTATACAATCTTCAGACCATCTAACCTGCATCCCTTTCCTTCTTCTTTCTGATGATAAAATGATTCTCTATTTCTAACAAATGTTATCTATTTACTTGTTCTTTCTCAATTTCTGATCTATTTGCATCAAAATTCAGACCTTCAAGCTTCATCAATGATTTTGTTGTTTAGTTTTAAATCTCAAAGAATAAGACATATTAATTCTACATATTAAATTTTCTGAAATTTAAAGGTTCTTACTTCTTTCTAACTGATTGTTATTTTTTATACATGTATTATAGTCATTGTAGTATAAACGTTATTATAACTACATAATAAATGTGATTTTATAGGCTGATAGTGCTTCTTTTGCAATCTACTTTTAGTTTTCCAATTGAAACGATTTTCTATTTTGTTTATGTGAAAACTGAAAATAATTGAGAATGTAAAAATACATAAGAGTTATTTTTCTATATTCTTTCCTTTGTGCATGTTTGAACAGGTACAATAAAATAAAGGTGTTTTAAGATTATATCTGAATTTATTTCAAGAAAGCATTTGAAGTATCCTAAACCTGTTTTCGTTTCATTTTTGTCTTTTAGGATTATTGAATATTATGATATAAATTTATGTTTATATGTCTTGGTTGGGTGATTTATATTTCTGTGTGACTTATGTTAGGCGGAAGCCAAACCATGGAATAATATTATTCTCCTCAAAAATTCATCTGTGATGACTCAATCCATTTGTCCTGCTAGTGGTGTTGAGACTTAAAAAATAGAAAATTTGTAAAATCAAAGCCACCAAAACCAGGTAAGAAGAGAAAGTGTTTTAATGTTTTATGGTTCCTGAAAATTTTATTCTTAATATTGATTCTACTCAAACTATCATGTGATTTGAACATGTAACAAAAGAAGAATTCTAAACATGATTATGGTATGAATATTGTTTTTGAAAAATATAATGAAGAGGCTATTAGATAAACACAAGTCAATTACATAATAATTGATGAATTGCAATTTAGGCATGTAGAAGGTAAAGAATTTTGCATGTTTCTTAGTGTGGTGTGTTCTAAAGAAATCGTTCCTTCTAGATGGATAATTGTTAGAGATATTATTCAAATGTATATTGATGAAAAGAAAAATTTAAGAAGTGGTTAGTACATAATAAGCAAAGGGTCTCACTCACCACTGACTGTTAAACATAAGTTCAAAATCAGAGTTAATTATGTCTCATCGCTCACTTCATTGATGATGGTTGGAAGTTAAATAAAATAATTCTTAATTTTTGTCAAATTCCTGATTATAAAAGTATGGAAATTGGTAAGTTGATTGAGAGTTACTTATTAGAGTTATGTATAGATAAAAAAAAATTTGTGTGATTGTTGATAATACAATAGCTATTGATGATGTAGCTTTTTATTTTGTTGAAAATGGACATAATTGGAATTGGGCACTTTTGAAGGACACTAACATTTTTGTAGTAAGGATTAGGAAATTTGTGAAGTATGTTAGGGTTTAAGCTAGTTGGCTGCTTAAATTTAAAAAATTTGTGAAAGTTGTGAAGTTGCCTACACTTCGTACTTTGGATATGGCTACTAGACGTGGATCTCTACTATCAAATGTTAGAATTAGCCATAAAGAATCAAAAGACATTTGATAGGTTAGTTGTACATGATACTAACTATAAGTTGGAGTTAAAGATTGGTATAGATTTGGAAGAGCATCAGAAAAGTAATGATTGGGAAGCTACAAATGTGTTTGTAAAGTTTTAAAAGGTGTTTTGTGATGTAACGGAGAAAAATTATAGTTCTACATATGTTACAGCAAATTCTTACGTCCTTAATTATTTTTCAATCTTTATTATGTTGAATAAGTGGTGTAACCAATAAGAAGATAGTGTTTTGTCTAAGACAACCTTTAATATAAAGCTTAAACAAGATAGATAGTGGGCTAATGTGAATAAAACCAATCATATTCACTTCATTGGTGTAATGCCTGATATGAGATATGAACTAAAATTTGTTACTTCGAGATATGAAAAGTTACTTGGTAATGTTTTGGCTACAACCTTACAAGAGGAAGTGAAGCACATTTTATGCAAATTGTATTATTATTATAATATTTATTAGATAACAACTAATGTGGTATTTGTCTTGCACATTCACACGACGTAACTAGTTCTAGACAAGAAGAGAATGGTGAATTAGATTGGTTTGCAAATGATTTTGATAAAGAAGTGAATGAAGAGAACAACTTGGTAGTAAAGTAAGAATTAGAAAGATATCTATTGGATTGTTGTGAGCCTAAACTTTCGAAGTTTGACATTCTAGATTGGTGGAAGGTTAATTCAAAGTAAATATCCGATTTTAGCTTTGTTGGTGGACGATGTCATGGTTATTCCCATCACCACAATTCCATCTAAGTCATCTTTTTCAACTGCAAGTCTTGTACTTAATCCATATAGAAGCTCATAACTTCCTAAGATTATTGAGGCACTTATATGTACACAAAACTAACTTCAATGTATTATTATACCACATAAAATAAAAGAATCACATGATAAAGTTGAAAACTTGAATTAGGTTTTTAAGTTTGTTATGCCAAATGTTAGTAAATCTTTTGCTTTTATTACTAGTTTAGCTTGTATATTAACTGCCAACTTTCTTATGTTAGGTATGGTCAAATTTAGTGTTGTGGATCTAATTGTCGTGGATTGATTTGATTGCATATTTATAATGGTAAAAAGGTGAGTTTTTCTTTGAGAGTTAACTTATAATTTTCACAAAAATTCTTTTCTAGATATTTATTTGTTGGTTATCCTATAGTAATGCTATGTTTTAATATAAAACTTAATCGTTAAAGCTTAGATAGTACATGAGTGAAACAACTAGATGGTTCTAATAAAAACTTCTTATTAATGATATTTTTTTTTACTTAATGGAAATATATGTCACTGTCATATGAGAATACTTTCTCTTTTCCGTTTCTTAGGTCTTCCTCTAGTATCCAATGGTTGTCAGTGTCCATCGCTATATATACTGCCATGAATGGCTCAACTAACAATACATTATGCACTTATTTTATTAGTTTTTAATTATGATGTTAATGCATAATTTAGTTTAATTAGCTGGTCCACATATGAACAGTTGGATAACTCTCATATTTTTCTCTGGAATTATGTTTGTATAGACATAAACTTCATATAAAACTCTCTACATCTCTATTCATATGGCCATAATATGTACAAATTTTTTGCACATTTTCTTAATAGTAGAAGCTTCTCCAAAAGATGAGAAATTGAATGTTTGCTTGTAGATCGTTAGAGTTGGAAGGAGAAGAACTTCAAAGACTTGAAACATGAAGATGTATTTTGGTTTTGTTTTGACAATTTAGTTTTTTATTATGTATTTAGATTTTATGTTATTGTTATAACCTAATAACTTAACATACGTTTTAGGATGTGATACGTAAATCGTCATGACTAAGTAAATAAACACTTGTATATATGTATAAGTATATATACATATGTAGATAGAATAATAATAATAATTAATTTCCACCATATCATGAGTTGACTTAGACTTGAAATTTTGTTTATGTAAATTGTGTTAGTAAATAAAAATTAGAGTGTGTATATAATATAGAACCATAATTGTAATATATATATATATACATATATACATATAATTTGACTAAATCTACACCACATGTTAGAAACTGCAAAGTAGTATTATTTTATTCCTTTGCCTTGTCTTATTCTATTTTCCTTTTACTTGGCCAACCAACTTAGTACTTTGTTAGTTTTCTTCTTGTTGTTTTAGGCCACAATTCACTTGCCCCTCTGTTTCTTTTTGCTATTAGTGGTGGTGCAGAATTTTTATAAGCCGTGACTTTCTTCACTCTAAAGCCAATTAGTTACTTTTTCCTTCTTTCTTGTTATAGGTTACTCCCTTCAAACATAAAGAATTTAACTTACTACAGCTAAAGAGTGACTTTGTTTACTCAGTTATTGTGTTTTCTTGTGAGCTGTGAGAGGAAGTCTCCTCCATAAATTAATAACTTGTTGTTTTCTTGGTCTAAATCGACTATAGGTAGCTGAAGGTGAGATTTTTTTCTTTTCTTTTTTTCTTTTAATTTTTCAAGAGAGAGTTGTTTTATAATTTATTCTGCCTCGTTTTAAACGGTTTTGGAATGGGAATTCCTGGTCTTAAACTAGTGGTAAGCAACCTTTCTTTTTCTTTCCTTAGAACTGTGACAACCTTCCAATTGGGCAATGGCTGCAAGCATGTTGGTGTATTATTTGTAGAACTTGGATTGGTATTATTTAAAGATCAGTCATGAGGGCTTTTAAGAGGAATAACAGCCCTATTTTGGGCTTGATTTCCTTACCTTTTTTTTTTTTTTTTTTTTTATCTAGTAGTAAGACATTAAGGTTAGGGAAATGACAAAATAACTTGATAATTCATTTAATTAAGGTAGCCAAAAATAGTTTTTGGATGTTTTATTAGTGCAATTGATATATGTGAATCAAAATTAGTGATAGCTAGTAAGTTAAGTTAAAGGTTAGATGAATTTAAATTAGAAGTATGAATAAAAGTTAAGTCCAATAGTTAAAACTTGATCAATTTAAGTGTCACTAGAATTTGTTATATATGTATATATATATATACATGCTTATAGGGTATTTTATGAATTGACTATGTTAGTTTAAACCTAATAGGTATAGTATAAATAATATGAAGTTAATGAATATATATATATATATATACATGCTTATGCGGTATTTTATAAATTGACTATGTTAGTTTAAACCTAATAGGTATAGTATAAATAATATGAAGTTAATGAATATATATATATATATATATATACATGCTTATGGGGTATTTTATAAATTGACTATGTTAGTTTAAACCTAATAGGTATAGTATAAATAATATGAAGTTAATGAATTGTATAAAGTTTTGGTCAATGTATAAACATTAATGTAAAATACATTTAAGGAAATAAAATATATTCTTAAGACATTAAATAAAATATTAAAGGGAATAATGTTCAAATGATATATAGATATAGATATATATATATATATATACCAGCCATTGCGAAATCATATAATTAATTATGAGATGATCATTTAAATAATATTTGAATTTATGATTTTTTGCTTCGAATCGTGTCGAAGATATTCCAATACCATCACAAACTAGACTGACTGACGAACCACATTCTTGAGCTTTGTGAGTGAATTACATCTATTTTGGTTGCCAGATAATTATGTGAAATAATTTATGTGAATTTGAGTATTCAAATTATGTTTTTTATGTAATATTGTTTATTGTTGATAAGGGTCAACAAAGTAAATTTTATGAGAAATAATTTGTACTTCTAAAATTGAAATTCAGGTGCACTTAGAATGTGTTGATTTGATATTCTGATTCTGATAAATTTTTTGAAAAAAAAATTAAGTTCTTAGCCCCAGTGGAATGGAATGTGTATGAAAAATAAATTTATATTATGTAGGTGTGGAAATGCCTTGTGGGGGGAGATATTTTTGTGCAAGACAGAGTTACTCGGTTGGCCCTTTGTACGCTTTGTTTGCTCTAATTGCTTAGTTTGATTTGTGAATTTCAAATATTTAAATTGATATGTTTATCCTGTGAATTATGAAAATTGTGATTTTATAATGATTACATATACGTACATGTACTACTAAGTTAAGACATGACTATTGTTACATGAGAATAACTGATGATTTGTGTATTATGAATTGATTAATGCTGGTACCCTCAAAGTACGTTATTTGCTCATTGAGTATTTGTGACTCACACTTTCCTTTATTGTTGTTTTTTTAGTATCAGGAAATCAATGTTTTTCGCGTAAGGATTTGTGACTTGCCGATATTGTTGTGGCAAGTTATATTTCAGAATCATCGCACACTTGAAGCTCAAAAGACGACACTTCCAATAACTTTAGACATTATGCATTATTATGTATATTGAAGTAACTATGATGATTTGTTGTGTTATTAGGAGTAGAGCTCCTCTGCGTATTTTGATATTGTAATTTATTAATAACTTGTAACCAAGTTATTTATGTATGTACATTTGGGCATGTTCCACTTACGAAAACCTATGCCGAATTTTCAGTAAATATTTTATATTTAATAACAAGTTCATTATTTTATTTTAATTCAGTAAAGTTTTTCTTGGTTTTAACTGTAAATTGTTCAATAGTCATTTGTGATGGATAAATGACGATTCAGAGTTATGCAGGTTTGGTTAGTCATTTTTCCAGCCAGTCATACCTTCATTTATAAGTGTGACAACAATTTATGCATCATGTAGATTTGAACTCCTAAACTACGTATGGATAACATTATTAGATTGCAATTAAAGCAAACTAAGTCACAAGTTAACTTTTGCATATTATTACATAAATTTTAGAAGAATATTAAATGCATACATCAAACAATATTAGTTACTAATATAATTATATCACATTCATTTGATTTTCTTTTTTCAGTTTTTTCACATAGATTATGTTGGCCCAAAAGGTAAAACTACAGGGGGTGAATAGTTTTGCTAGAGTTTTAATAGATTCAAAACTTAACCTTTTTATTTAAAAATAAACAAATACTTATTGGAAGTAAAGAGATAATGGTTAGAGATTACATAGTGATTTATAGTTGTTCACCAAATCCTTTGGCTACGTCCACTCCTTAAACTCTACTTGAGAGTTTAATCTACAAACAATTGAATTCACATGGCTCAACAAAACCTTTAAAACCATTGAATTGCAATGCTCAACAACCTATAGAAGTTCCTTAGAACTATACCCAAGTAGAAATGTTCCAAGCTTAACCCTCAATTCTAATTTATCATTTGCTCTTTCGCACAAAAAGTAAAGGTGTGATTTCACATAATCACTCAACACTCAAATACAAAACTTTTAGAAAATAATGAAAGTTCAGAATTTTGATGATTGAGTTAACAACAAAGAAATGGTATGAAATATCTAGTCTTTCTCAGTTTTAAGGAATCTCAAATTGATTTTCAAAGTGAAGGCTTGGTAGATAACCAAGTCATTCAAAATTAATTCAAATTAATTATTCGTCTATGTCTTGATTTCTTCAATATATAGGCAGAGCTGAATTCTAGTCTTTTTTCAGAGAATTACATGTGACTCAGATGGTGTAATGTGTGAATAAAGGATAGTTACATATGTCTTTTGTATGAAATATGTGGTTGTGAACCATAATTCTTGTGAGGTAGTGTGTGAAGATGTTTGTACAATTGGGATATGACAACAACATTATCCTCTGAGCTGTAAAATTTGTCTGCATCTAAATTTGGCATAAAAAAACATATTTGAACATAACAACTGAGCAAGACAAAGAACTGTGACTTAGTACAACATAACTGATGAAATTAGTTAATCTATATATGAAGATTATGTTGATTGTTTGTCCCAAAAGTCATCATTTGAGTAATAGTTGATCTTCTTCAGTTTTATAGAAAATATCATACTTAAGAAGCTTTAGTTAATTGTGTTAACAAAACAACAAAGTTTGGCTTGTTCTCTAACAATTCAACTAACTGAGGTAAATACAGCTAATCAAGATACAACTGACTGTGAATTTTCATCTGACTGTCTTGAAAGAAAACTTGTCATTTATAACTTCAACTGCCTGTCAGTTCTAATCTCCAGCTGATTGTGATTTCTTATAGCTAACTATCTTTGATTGAAACGTTGCGTAGCATCTTTAGCTGACTGTGGTATATCCATTGAGTAGCTTCAGTCAACTGCCATTAAGTAAAATGTTGTGTTTGAATAATATTCAAATGACTGATGAAGATAAACTAAGTGTTTTCAGTTTGATTACTTAAGTTAAAACAATTTTGTATAATGAACTTCAAATGACTAATAGAGCTTCAATTGATAGTTATAAACTTTTTCCAGCTGATCGATAAAACATCGTCTTCACATACTTCAGCTGACTGCGATAAACGTTGTTTAGTAGGCTGATTGATCTATTAAGTGGACTTCAGCTGACAGAGATAATTTTAACTTCTACACTATTAGTCCTTGACTGTTTATTTTTGAGTCGAGCATACATGCTAATATGCAATAAACTAATGTTTTCAAAATTAATTCTTTTACTGTTGCATTTTTTTCATAATTATTTAGTTATCATCAAAATCAATTTAAGGTATTATTATTGAATTAAATTATACATTTGATTTAATAAATTGAAAATTTTTACACTTTGGTTTTTTAAGTCAAAAAAATTCATATAGTGTCTTGATTCTTAGTTTATGGACTATCTAGCTAGTATGTATCAAATGCTGCATAGATAAATTTTTTTAGATCCATCACTAATGTTGATGTTGGCCTGAGCTCCATAGAATTTATGGTCCGCCTTTCACTTAATCCATTATCTTGCTCACTAGTATACTATCGAAAAATACACATGTTTTATGTATTTATTTTAAGTTTTAATAATTTTCATAAAAGATCAAATTACAATATAAAATTTTATGAGAGTTGTTTTTCTTTGTTTTTATTTATTTATTTTTCATTATTAGTTTGGATTTAAGTTAGCTACTTAAATAATTAAACCTAGTAAGTAAATTTTTTTTTTAATTTCAATTAAGATATAATATATGTGTATGTTTTTGTTAAGTTAATTTAAAAATGAGTTTGTCACAATCGTTATCAACTATTTATTTCATTTAAGAGGTATAATGTTCAAACTCTGTCATGCTTAACATGATCTTCTAATTCATGAATGGATTAGTGTTTTATTCCATATTTATCAATGTTATAACACATATAATCTTGAAAGAATGACATATATCTAGAAAAAATAATAAGTTGAAGAAAATTTAGTTTTTAGTTTATAATTCCATGAAACAAATGCAGCCCTCATTTCATATTTTCTCTAACTCACTGAAATTTTTAAAAAAATTTATGGTATAAAATAGAAGAATTTATTTATTTTTATTAAAATTAGAAATAAAATTTTTACAATACATTTTGAAATAAAAAAAAAGTATAAGAATTCCCAAATCAAGAATGATATTCACAAAGTTCAACCTTGATCTTTATTTATTATATTAATGTTATGAATCACATGGTTGAAATCAATGAAAATTGACTAATTTATTGATTAAATGATCAAGAAAAAGTGTTAGTGTAGACACCAAAATTTTCCATTTTTGTCTATTGAAATAATTGGCAAATTTATAAGTCAATTAATTAAATTACAAATTAACTAATTAGAGGTTAATTGACCAAATAAACACAAATTGGTTATGAACACCAATCACAACCAAATCAACTTCAAATCACCTAATCGATACCAGTTAGCATTTCAATTAACATCATTCAAATGCTAATTGTTCATGCTCAAATCTCATCTTCCTCAAATCACTTTCAATCACATTGAATTACCCCAAATCAAGTTAAAACAATCAAATAACCAAATTGTCTTCAATTCCCAAATTCTTGCCCTTAGCATTTTTCCTATAAATATGCGTCATTGGCAATGGAAAGACATAGGTAGAAAACTCAAGGCACAAAAGCTCTTAAAACTCCTTTGCTTTTCTCTATCAACAACATATACCAAGACATTTCTCAATGATCATCCACAACATCGTTTTGAAATAGGTTCATCAATTCAACCGGGATCAAGCTACATAGCTCTCGAATCAAGCAAAGTGTTCAAGGAGATTGAATCAGATGATTTTATTCTTTTCTTATAAAGAATATTAATTCAGATGTTGTTCTATCTTTTTTACAAATTATAATACAATTGTTATTTTGTACACACTTTCTTGTCTGTTACTTTCAGGTTGAATTTGTTGTTCACAGTTAGCAAAAAAATAAAGATCAAGAAAAAGAATTTGAAAGAATTAATGAACTATTATCCAAAATCTCAATATCTATAACTCCAACATTTTCATATTGCTTCTTAGTGGTTATAATCCATTTACAAATTTAATTAATTTTGTATAAATGTAAATTGTATATATTTTCTAAATTTTTTAAAAAATAGAATGAAGATTTTTTTTATTTATGAATCAGAAGATTTCCTTAGAAAGAGAAATATTATTTATTCAAAATTTTGATGTTTTCATCCACTTAGTTATCGGTGTTGGTAGAAGAGAAAATATTAAAAATATTTTGAAAATTTTGAAATGAATTTTTTCATCTATATATATATTTATATTTATATTATTCTTAAAGTAAGAGACCTTATGGCTTCCTACTAAATAATATTTTTTCTATCAACTTCAATTAATTAAGAAAATGGAAAAAGAAAAACTAATTAGGCTATAAGTAGTTTGAGTGTTTCCTGTTTTCATTTGTATAGAAAATGGAAATTGATCTTGAAATATGTTCTCTAGCTTGGGTCACTCCTATTTCAAAAATATTCAACCCCAATTTCCTTAAATTTAGTAAACAACAAAAAGTTTTTTTCACAATTTTCTTCTCTAAAACTTAAAAATAGTAATCATTGTCAAATGACAAAAATAACCTCCTTATCACATTAAATAATAAAATTATATTAAATCAAAAATATTTATATTTATATTAATATATAAAATACATAAAAATAACAAACTATTTAATTAATAATAAGAAGAAAAAGTATATGCACTTAAATATAAGTAATGAGTACATTAAGTAATAAATAAAAATAAGTATGTGAAATAATAATTAAAAAAACTAATAAGTAACAAAATCAAAATAAAAACTACTAATACACACATTTTAGAAAAATAGTTAATTTATATTGACATTTATTTAAAAAAGGATAGTTTTTGTCATTTAAATTTTATTTTTTTTAATCTCACTCCATGTCTAAAGAATGCATATCAAATAATTAAATGTAATATAATAACTATTGCACATTAACGCTACCAAACAATAAAAAGATTTATTATTTCCTTTTTATTCGAATTCCATAAAAATTATTCTTTTTTTATCAAACTAACTAGAGTTATGATGGTTGTTGCTGATTTATTTTTTTAAAGAAAATATGATTATAAACTTTGATTTATATTATATTGAAAAATAGTATTTATTTGGGTAACAAAATTATAATTTATATATTTTTTAAAAGCATTAGAAATATGATAATTATACTAATCGTAACAAAAAAAAAAAAAAAATGTTAAGCAAATTGCGTTTTCATCATTTTCATTTTTTGACAAATAAGTTTCTACTTTGAACCAAACGAGTTTTCCATAAAACAAAAAATTAAGAATGAAAAATAGTTTTCAGTAAATAATAACAATTTAAAAATGAAAACAAAAATTTACCAAACCAAACCAAATATAACCTTAAACTGTTTTATTAACTATCCATATTCTCTTCTTTTCACATAACAATTCATTCCCCTCTTAATTAGTCACACTATATACTTTCAAATTTGAACTAGCCAAACCTAGAAAGCCGACTTGCAAAATTGATTGGAATTTAATATCTATTATTGGGTCATCCAATGTAAACCGACTTGACAAACTTTACATATATATTTAATTTTTATTAGTTTTTTTATGTTACAAATTATGTGTTTTGATTGGTTGTACATAACTATTTCTATGAACATGACCACATTGAATCATTCCAATTGTCAAAATGAAAAAAAAAAAAAATCTCTAACTAATTCTCATTTGAAACTCCAAAATTTATGTCTCCAAACCTTTTAACTTTGCACACCTCCTCTCTTCTCTCTACTAGATCTCTCTTAAAATCTTTCTCATCCTCTATATCTTTAACCATTCAACCTCTGTATCTCTCGCTCTCTACAACATCTATCTAAATTTCTTTTGTTCAACTTCTAGTTTGTTACTGTAATTATAGAAGAGTTAAGGTTTTGAAGTTTCTTTTGTTGTTTAAAGTAAATCAAGTTTTCCCCTTGATTTTATCAACTTTTGTACAACAATAATCTATGCGAGAGGTTGCCGATTTACTGATTTGAGGCCAACTTATGGCATTTTTCCAAATTTACATGATGCAGTACTTCTTAATATAAGTGAGATTTTGAACCCAACTTTTCAATAACCATGTGATAAGATAAAGATAAGAACATATCAGAAGATACAAAAAAGTCTTAGTTGTTGTTGAACTTTGAATTATTGTAGTTATCCCTAAAGAAGGTTTACATCATCCATGTATGTACCATAAATACAATGACAAGCTGTCAATAAATGAAAAGATTGAGTTTACAAATATATATCTAGAGTTCTTTTTTTTTTTTTTTTTTTTTTTTCTATATGGTATTTAAGCTTCTCATGGATTGACTCAACCATGAAGGTCTATTTGTTCTCTTTCTCATCCTAAGCTATATTACCCCTAATGGCATTGCCATCCTTATCCTTTGTTCCTTTGTCCACTCTTAACTATGTCACTTTAGCATAAATGACAAGTGCAATTTCAGTGAAGTTTAGTTGTAAGAATTTTTTTGGGATGGAAAGAATAAATTATCCCAATGATTGAAGGATTGACTTTGATCCATCATATTATAGGAGAGGTGAATACTATCTCTCAGTTCATCACCAAAAATGATGAAAAGGTTTGAACATCCTGATTACACAACTTGGAAGACCACTTATAGGTTGCTAAAAAGTTTCATAAATGGAACTCTTTCTGAAGAGGTTTTGGAATAATGATTGGTCTTAACTTTGGTCGTAATGTATGGTAGTGTTTGAAAAGTTCCTTTGCTAAAGCATCAAAGGACAGGGAGCAGTAGTTACTACAAGATATGCACCAATTAAAGAAAGATACTTCTACACTTGCTAAACACTTAAGCTAATTTGTGATGAACTATTTGCAATTCAATAACTTGTACCATATATTGATAAAATGTATTGGATAGTGAATGGACTTGGAGCTAAGTACAATATGTTCACAACTAAAATTCTTTTACGTGATCTTCTTGCTACTTATGCACAGTTTATTTTCTCACGTACTGGTTTTGAAACTAGAATTGCTAATCAAACATCTAGCAATGTGAATCATAATCAAGCATATGTGACACAAAGTCAAGGAAAGGGAGGAAAACAACCACGAAATACTCACACTCCATCGAACAATCAAAATAGAAATGATTCTTTTTCCACTCAAAATAACAACTTTAAATCTCAAATGAGAGGATTTAATCAAATTGCATGACACCAAAACAAGAATGCTATACCCAGTGTACAGAACCAAAGACGTCAACACCAGCAAGGATCCAATCTATTTCTTCATCTGCAAGTCGGAGGCCAGTAGCAACAACCTCGTTTTCCTATACCTTTTTATTGGTCTTAACTAGATTAGTCTCAAGCACCTTGTCAAGTTTGTGGACATTATGGTCATGTTGCAGCTAGGTGTTGGCATCATTTAAATAATTCTTACCAATCTGTGGTAGTGTAATACCTTAAAAATAGTATCCCACATGATTGTGTGAGGTATGATTGTATTATTTATAACCTAAAAGGATCAACTACCAAGTACCTTCGAGCTAGCATTTTAATCCATGTGGTGTAGGTTGTGAATTCTTTAAAACTTTGGTCAGTTAGGCTTGGAGCATCACAATAGAATTAGAGCATTAATCCCTCATGATGTGTAGGTCACAGTGGGACAAGCTGTGCACCCTTTGTTCCATCCTCGATTCAGTGGGGAGAGAGGGAAACCTAAAAAGGCAATGATGACGACTTAAAGGGAGGAGGTAGTAACATGGTGGGCTATGACTATGATAGGCTAATGCCTCTAGAAACCCATATCACCTAGGGGGGGATTCTAATATTGGGCATTGACAGAGACGTCTAGGATTTAAGTGGGGGATTGTAATAGCCAAAAAAAAAAAAAATAGTGTCCTATATACTATGGGAGGTGTGATTGTATTGTTTATAACCCACAAAAATTAACTACCAAGTAACTTTCAGCTAGCATTTCAATGTGTGGGTTGTAAACTCTTCGGTACTTGGGTCAGTTGGACTTAGGGCGTTACAATGGTATCAGAACATTAATCCCTCGTGATGTGTGGGCCATGCTGGGACAGACTGTGCACCCTTTGTTTCATCGTCAATTCAGTGGGGATAAAGGGAATCTTGAAAAGGCAATGATGGAGGCTCAGAGAATAGTGGCAATAGCATGGTGGGCTATGCCTTTCATGCTCCTATGCCTCCGAAAACCCACATCACCTGAGGCATGATTCTGGTATTGGGCCTTAAAAATAGTGTCTTACATTGAAAGTGGGAGAAATTATAATACCTTAAAAATAGTGTCTTACATTGATTGTGGGAGGTATGATTATATTATTTATAACTCACAATGACAAACTACCAAGTACTTTTTGTTAGTATTTTAACCCACGTGGTGTGGGTTGTTGACTTTTTAAAAGTACTTGGGACAGTAGGGCTTGGAGTGTTATAGGAAGTTTCTCAATCACTTGTAGCATTTTCTTTTATTAGACCCACGAGATCTAGAGTGGATTCCAGATATAGGTGCAAACTTTCATATGATAGGGAATACATATATTTTATCTTCATTACAAAATTTACCACGGTCCTGATAAGGTGTTTATTTGAAATCAAAAATCATTAAGCATCTCTCATATTGTAACTTACAAAAATGGAACCTTTCAACTTGAAAATGTGTTGTTAGTTCTTGATTTGAAGAAGAATCTCTTCTCAGTTATCAATTTATTTATGATAATTCATGTGTATTTGAATTTTTTTCACTTAGATTTTCTATTAAGAACCAGAGGACGAGAAGCTTCTAGGGAAAGACAGTAGATTAGGATGTCTGTACTCCATTGGGATAGACCAATTAAACAATTCATGTGAACTTGGAACTATTAAAGAGGCTTTAAAATCATCAAGGTTAGCTTGATGCTATGCATGAAGAATTTGTTGCATTTGAACAAAACTCCACATAGACTTTGGTACCACAATCATCTAAACAAAATGTGGTAGGATGTCGATGGGTTTATAAAGTAAAGCTATGTGCTGATGGTTCGGTTGAGCGACTTAAGACATGATTAATTGCAAAGGGTTTCACTCAAGTTGAAAGGGTTGATTTTGAAGAGACTTTTTTACCCGTTGTAAAACTACAAACAATCAGGATTAGTCTTACTGTGGCTCTTACCAATGGATGGAACATCCGACTGTTGGATGTTAAAAATGCTTTCTTAAATGGTTCCTTAAAGAGCCTGTTTATATGGAGCAACCACTTGGATTTAAAGATTCACTCCACCTGGACTATGACTGTCAAATTTCTTGTTCTTTATATGGTATAAAGTAAGCACGCAGGGCATAGTTTGATCAATTCAATGCTTTGCTTCTTCATTTTGGCTTTTCTTGTAGCAGTCACGATCCTTCATTATTTGTACTTAACCACACTGATGATATAATCATTTTACTTATGTAAGTCGAAGATATTATACTCATAGGAGACAACTCAAGTTTTGTTGACCATTTTATACAACAATTAGGCAAGGAATTCTTAATGAAGGATAAATTATTTTCTTGGTTTTGAAGTACAACCTTCATCTTCAGGACTTCTCCTCATAGAAACAATGTATGCTCATGATATTGTTTCTAAAGGAGATATGTTCTTTAGTAAGCCCATTACTACTATCATAGAATGTTACACATGGTTTTGGTAAATCACGTATCCCACTTACAGATATTACTACTTTTTGTAGTTTAGTGGGTGCATTGTAGTCTTTAACAGCACTTGTCCAGACTTGTCATATGTTGTTAACATAATTGCAAAGTTCATGCATGAGCCTAATATTGGCCACCTTCATCTTGTTAAGTGAATCCTCCGTTACATCAAAGGAACCTTGGATTTGGGCTTGCATCTATCTAGAATTAATAATTTGTAACTTTATGCTTATTCAGACGCTAACTGGATAGGTTATTCAATTACTAGGCAGTCCACCACAGTTTATTGTGTTTATTTAGGAGCAAATTTAATATCATGGGTTGTTAAGAAATAACCTACAATTGCAAAAAGTAATGCTGAAGCGGAGTATAGGTCTATGGCCTATGCAGCTGCCGAGTTAACATGGACGTGCTTTATTCTTCGTGACTTAGGAATTCCTTTTTGGAAACTGCCAACATTATTCTATGATAAGCTAAGTGTTTTACATATGATTGTAAATCCGATGTTTAATGCTCGTAGGAAACATGTGGAACTTAATTATCATTTTGTTAGAGAGAAAGTTGCTCTTGGATCTCTCATTACACATTATACTCAAACTTCTACCCAACTTGCTGATATTTTTACCAAGCGATTAGTGAAAGGTCCACTTTGAGATTTACGAATCAAGCTTGGTGTGTATTCTGCTGCTCACCTACATTTGAAGGGGAATGATAAAGATGGGATTTTGAGCCCAGCATATCAACATCTATATGATAAAGGTAGGATAAAAATATAAGATACATATAAGTCTTAGTTGTTGTTGAACTTTTGAATTGTTGTAGCTATCCCTAGGGAAGGTTTACACCTTCCATATATTTACTATAAATACAACGAGCAATTGAGCAACTAACACTCGATGAAAAAGAGTGAGTTTACAAATATATATCCATATTTTATTTCTTTTTTATATACTTATTCCCTCCACCTCCACTTTTAAGATTTACTGTTACTTTTTTGTTTAGATTTAGTGTTGATTACAACCAATCTATTTATTCACATAGTGTTTTTCTTCTTACTTTTTCAATTTATGAATTTTTTCTTATTTTTCTAAAATTCAATGTGTAATTTGTAACTATCAAATAATTAAATTCTATAATTTTGCATGTTTAAGTATTTATCTGTGTTTTCATACCTTTTTCTTTCTTGAGATTTGAGAACATAATTAACAACCTAACAAGCTAATTATTTGAACAAAACTAAATAATTTTATGTTAGTTGACAAGTTTCAAAAATGAATTTGCCGGTTGTTCAATTTTATGTAAAATTTAAAAAATTGATATAAACTGATCAATTGGTAAAATTCTCAAAACCAAATGGACAAATTTAAATAAAAATTAAAAAAAAAACAATTATAAATTTAAGAAAATAAAAGTAGAAAGAGCCTATAGACGAGCTCACAGGACAAAATTGAGTTAATAGTTTAAAAACTAAGTACTTGTTACACCCTTAAATAAAAGGTATGACTGGCCAGAAGAATAAATAACCAAATTGTCACACCCCTTATGGAGGCATGACTGACCGGAGGATTGGATAATCAATCCATCGTAACCCTAACTTCGAAACAAAGTAACAAACCGGACTCATGACCCAACTAAAGAATAAAAATATATTTTCTAAAACCGAAGTTCACTGTAAAAGTTTACTTCCTGTAATAATTAATAAGTTACTGAAAATTTTGGCAGAGGTTACTTGCAATACGAAACATGCCTCAAAATACAAATACATATGCTCATGATTTCATACAACAATAACATAAAGATAATAAGGAGCTCTACTTTATCCACATTATAAACAAAACAATTAACTAGACACTTACATCATTCGAAATTAGATAACCCTCACAGTTCTAGTGTGGTTGCAAACTTTTATCCTTTAACTTCAAGTCTGAGATCCTGGAATTACCTTGCTGTACTTAATCGGCAAGTCACAAGCTCGAAGATGCCATGTACTAAACTCCTGTTACTAAAAAAAAAAAAAATCCACAAAGAGGGGTGACTCCTATAGACTCCACAAGTGAAAAATCGTACCCAAAAAGTACTACCATCACTCAATACAAACATATAATAACCTTATGTAACATTGATCATACCTTAATTCACATTACACGTATACATTATAATCGTCATAAATTCACAATTTACATGAAACACAAGATCACAAATTAATCAGAGCAATAATATCAAACAAAGCAATTGAATGGCCAATGAGTAACCCAGCCCCGCACAATATTATCACCCCTACCGGTCATTTATGCGCCCACACAACAAATTGATCTCCGTTCACATTCCATCCCACTGAAGCTAAGCACTCAATTTAAAAAAACATTTATCATAATCAAAATTTCTCATGATTTTAAATCAGAATATCCTAGGTTCACTTGGATCTTGATTTTCGAGATAAAAATCATTTCTAAAAAAAAAAACTTCCATGTATTGGCCCTTATCAACCACAGACAATTTCAAACAAGAATGATTCAACTAACTCACTAAAATATTACACTAGCATATTTATTTAAATACATATACAATTGAACATAATAATCTAGACCCTAAAAGCAACAATAAACCACTCATTTTTAACCTATTTCATTCGTCACTTATACTTGCGTTCAATCGTCTCATCAAGTCCGCATTAGGATTCGGAACTGAAATTCATATTTCCAAATAATACTTAGTTTTTAAATGTTATTGTTCTAGTTCTTGAATTACTAAGCTTATATATTAACTTATATGTATCTTTTGAAACTAATTTTGCCTGGGTATTTTCACAAATACCTTGTACGAAACTTGATTTCATATCATGTATATACTATATACACAGACCAAGAAATCAATATTAACACATATTTTCTTCATTCTTCATTTTTTCTAGCATTAATTACAAGTTAAGTTAATATTTTGGAATTAATCAAGTGCTTGGATCATGAGATTCCAATTTCAATCCCACTAAGTTTCAAGATTCCCTTTCCTAACTAACAATTCCTTATCCTTTGCCTATGAACTTTTTACTCAAAATCAATTAATCCTTTACTATTTGTTCTTGTATTTCCTAGTCAAATTTAATTAATAGTTAGTCGCCAATATTTAAATATATCAATTTCTATTCAATATCCTACCACTAGTTTCTTTTAGGCCTTTTGACAACAACTTAAGGTCATTCTTACTTCACTTCATATGTATGTGTATGTATACACATATATACCTCCACCCAAATCAACAAAATTCTCTCACTTTCCATGTTAATTATATTCCAAACATTGAATTTAATTTAGACTAGTCAAGTTCAACGTTATTATTCTCTTGTTTATCTTAACAAGGAATCCCCATCTATATGTATTTACTCTATGAAAAATAAACAATTATCTAATGCCCTGAAGCTTCAAAGAAAAAAGAAAAAAAGCCCCAGGAAGAAAGGTTACAACGGTTTTAGTTTGGCCCAAAACAAATGCTTGAACCCATCATTGATGACAACTAACTAACTGTGTTTATTCACAAAATTAAACCTTTTAAACCCGTATGAGTATAATACGTTTGAAATAGAGACCAAATGTGACCTATTATAGGTACTGTATACAAGCCACACCCTGCTAAACTTAAATAGTCATAACAACCTCGAAGCTTCAAACCCTCTTGACAAGGAAGGTGACAAAATAGTTATTTTAGCTCGTGAATACATATGCTTTCAACCGCCGGGGATGGCACTGTCCATAAATTTGTTCATTGAAAATATTCAAAGCAATGAAATTAAAATGAAGACTTTAAATGTGCTTGCTCGTAGCTATCACCTATATTTCCAGCAAAAAAAAAAATTGAAAACAGAAAGTCAGACCAAAGAGAAATGAGATAATAAGCGCACCTAAAATCGATGTGACACTGCCTCAGTCGAACATGACAAAGATGATCTTAACACTGATTCATCTAGCATGGAGCCAGGAAATTGGGATTATCATCACCAGTTGCTTCAGATGAAAGCCGAAGTGCCAAAGCCAGCTATATTGTTGCAGATTTGTTGTAGATTTTTGTGGTGGCTGGAATAGAGGACACGCATGGATGGAAGGAAAAGCAAGCAGTGGCTGGGCTGGTTGTAGCTAAAAACAGAGCAGCAACTCAAGCAAGATAAGTGGGTGCTAGTTTGGTTAGCAAGGGATCAGGAAGGTTCAATAAGGAAAAGAGAAAACAGAGGAAAAGAAGAGCCAAAAAAACAAAAAAAACTGAGTTGCTGTCTTAAGGATAAAAAGCAAGTCGGTGGACTAAGACCATGCAAGGACGAGAGAAAGAAGAAAATCAAAAGTAAATCAGGTGGTGCACCATTATTCATAATATTATATATATATATATTCAATTACTCTCTTTTCTAATTTATTTTATGAAAATTGATTAGGTACATAATTACAATAATTTAAAATACTCACTAGAATATCGGTCGGGTGATAACATTTAATATTACTATGTATAATATATTAATTTAAATTTTTTCCAAATGTCTAATAAATTACGTACGACACTCCAAAGCATATATTAAAACATCGATAATAAAATAAGGATATATTGGGTTATCACAATTTTCTTGTATAATTAAAATTTATTAAAAAAAATCACTAAAATGTATCATTACGATACCAGGTTATGACATGTTTAATTTTATTGTTATTTCTTTAATTTGTTTATTTCGTTGTTGTTTTATAACTAAAATTTACATATTATATCTAAAACTTGGCTTTACAATATCGGGTTATAACATAAACTCCCCGTAACCTTGACTTCACATTTACTGAACACAAGTAACTCTTGAACACTTATAGTTGAAACCAAGAAAAACATTATTGAATTAAAATAAAACCATAGACTTGTTATTAAACACAATATTTACTGAAAATTTGATAGATTTCCCATAAAGTAGAACATGTCCAATAATACATACATAAATAACCTGGTTGCAAGTCACCAATAAACAACAATATCAATATACGCAAATAAGCTCGGCTCTAAACAATACATCAATAACCACAGTTAAACTAATATATACAATAATACAGAATGCCTAAAATGACTGCAAGTGTAGTCCTTTGAGCTTCAAGTATGCGATTCTGAAATATACCTTGTTGCAACAGTGTCGGCAAGTCACGAATCCCTACGTGGCGAACACTGCTTTCCTTATACCACAAAAAAAAAAAACACAACAACAACAATAGAGGAAAGTGTGAGTCACAAAGACCCAGTGAGCAAACAATGTACCTTGAGGGTGCGTACCAGCATTAATCAACACATAATAACACATATAATTAGTCAATCTTATATAACCAAATTTATGTCTTAATTCAATAATACACATACGTACTTGCAATTATCAAGTCACGATTCACATGATCCACAAAATAGATAAATCAATTGAAATATTTATAGTTCATTATTCCAAACCTAAGCAATCAAAGCATACAAAAGGGCCAACTGACTAATTCAGTCCCTTACAAAAAATATCTCCCCCCACCAGGTATTTACGTGCCCACACAACAAATAATTCTCCATACACAATCTCATCCCACAAGGACTAAGCATTCTATTCATTTTAAAACACTTATCAAAATAAGAATATCTCATAATATCAAATCATAATATCCTAGGTGCATATGAATTTCAATTTTAGAAATGAAAATCATCTCTAAAAAATTTCACTTTATTGGCCCTTATCAACAGCAAACAATTTCAAATAGCAAACATATTTCAAATACTCAAATTCACATAAATCATTTCACATAATTATCTGGCAACCAAAATACACATAATTTACTCACAAAGCTCAAATGTGTAGTTCGTCAGTTTGTCTAGATCGCAAATATCCTCAACACGATCGGTAGTTGAAAATCATATATTTATATATTAATTAAAGTAATCATTCATAATTGAATTTACGATTCCTCATTGGTACATATTTAAACTCTTATACACAATTTGGAAACTAATTCCTTACTTGATCATATATTATTAAAATCAATATAAATCTAGCTTACTTTCTACATTTCACTCATATTTTATAATTATGCTTTATATCAATTTATCTATATATATATATATATATATTTCCTAACAAGTTCTTACAATTTCCTTCACTCTTGTAATACGCATTTCTCACATACTCATTTTAAACTTAGTTAAATTACTTACAACCATCAAGAAATCACACTAAAAAGTTTCAATACCAGCTTCCAAGATTTCATTTCACTCACTTTCCAAATCTTGAAATAATTTTATAACTAATCAATATCAACTAATACTAATTCCATGAAAATACTTTAACCACTTGAGAACATATATATATATATATATATATATATATATATATATATATATCCTTCCACGGTTGGCTTTGCTGACTATGCTTAGCCTAGAAAAAGTATACTTCAAGTTAGGAGTAACTGTTACCTAACATACTCCTAAAACCTCAAGGCCCAAAAGGACAAAATCACACTATAACTTTGTTGATTTGGCTGCCAGCAAACTGAAGTTTACGATCAAGAAAAGGGAGATAATCTACACGGCTGAAGTGCAGAATTTACTTACTGTCATGTACACCCAAACATACACGGTAAGGAAAGAATTAAGGATGAAAAAGGAGTGGAAAACCAGTAGTAAGATGCTGTTAGTTTCCCCTAATTGTACTAAATTTCATCTCCCTAGTACACCAACTACTACGGTTACAAGAGAAAAGTAAAAGAATAACTTACCCAAGGCTTAGATTTAGCGGCTAAACATATCAAGACCCACGGCCAAATGGAAGAAAAACAGAGGAGGGGTTAAACAGAGCCGGGAAACTAGAAAGATAAAAGAGGAAAAGCAAGTCAATTTAAACCAAGGAAAGAAACAAATAAAATAGTAAAATATTAAGGAAATAAGTCTAATTTTTGGATTTGTGGTGGATATTGATTCTAGAATCAAGTATATATATATTATCATAAATTTCTAGTAAAATTTCTTATGTAAACACTTGTTACTTAATCACCACTAAAACTTATATAAGTTAGTTTCAAAATCGACCAATAACATGGTGAAGGAAATTTTAAATTTCCAATAACATACATAATTATGTAAGTGTTCCACTTCACATAAATTTTTATCCACATTGTCACAACAAATTATGTAAGAAAAGTTCTAAATTGTACGTTAAAATATCGAGCTATAATATTAAGTGTCTATGTAATATACAAATTGTAAAAGTCAGATTGACTAATAAATTAGATTGCATTGACATAAGTATGATATATGTTTGGTATGCAGATAGAATATATTTATACTATTCTAGATAGTATTGACTTAAGTTTGACATATTTTTGGTATGCAGATTGAATATATATATAATATTTTAAAAGTTAGAAAACCTTTATTATGGCTTCCTATTTTAGAATAAAAATAAATATATTAAGAAAATTTAAAACTTACTTTCTCTCTCTAACAATAATTAAATTCTTTATATTTAACAAGTTATCTACAATTTAACATCAAATTAAACTAAATCTCAATTTTTTTATTTTTTATTTTTATCATAGGATTGTAATTATTCCATTCTCATACTATAAGGTTTTTATTAATTGGTATGAGTACATTTAATTAACATGTCAATTACTTAATTTTTTTGGTGGTACTGAATTTAACAAGGTTTCTTAGTAATTCAATTGTAATTATTATTATATTATGTACCCGTACCCTTATAAAAGTTTAACTTTATGTTCTTATTTGTTTTTAATTTAACTTCTAACTCTTTGATTGTACATAAATCAGATTTTAATAGTAATATGATTGTTTCCGTAATTATTCACTATCTTAATAATTGTAGAATTGTAATTTTATTTATATTAATAAATTTTAATAATAATAAACTCTAACAATAATTAAATTCATTATGTCTAACAAGTTATCTTTAATTTAAAACCAAATTAAACTCTCAATCTCAATTTATTTTTAATTTTATTTTTTATAATAGGATTGTAATTATTTCATATTATGTTATGTTTTTCTCATAATTTAAGGTTTTTATTAATTAGTATGATTACGATTAATTAACATCTTGATTATTTGATTTTTTTTTTTGGTATTGAATTTAACTAGGTTTCTTAGTTATTAAAAAATAGTATTATGTTATTTAATATTTTATTAGAATTGTATTTAACTAATTCACAAAAGTTATTAATTAAAATGAAATGAGTGAAAATAAAATATCAATCAGAATTTTTATAAATACTCTTAATTTTATTTTTGTCATTATAAATTAAAATCATTCATAGTTATGCATTTAAAATTTTATAAAATGAAATTGTTCGCTCTTCTTATTTTTATTTATTATTATTAGTTTTTTAAGAATTCTAATTTTAAAACAAGAATATAAATAAAATATTAAAATATATGTATAGTAAAATTTTTTTTTTTTTTTATAATGTCAATTTATGGGTCGTATAAACTAATCGCTGAAAATATATGAACAAAATTTTCAGATTGACGCACCCAGTCCGCAGTCGGGTCCCAATCCGAGTACAAGAGAGGCTCTAAAATGTAATTTCGGCTGAAAATTATTTCGTGACTGTAATTTACATTTGGGCAGCAAGCCGAAACATCTTTCACGAAGATAACTGTAATTTCCTTCAAACGTGGTCCTATGGCCGCCGACAATAAGCCGATCCCCAAACCCATCTCTGCCGACAAGAGCAAGAAGAGAAAGCAACGCTATCGTCCTCACAACGTCTCTGATTTGCACCTACTCTTTCTCTTCTTTACAAGCCTGAGTGCACATATGCACATAGTTTTCTATCTGCAAGCTATTCTGAGCCTGGTTTTATTGCTTTTCTTGTGTTCTCAGAAACCGGTGAAGAAGAAGGGGTCGTACCCATTGCGCCCTGGTGTGCAAGGATTCTTCATCACTTGCGATGGAGGCAGGGAACATCAAGCTTCAAGGGAAGCCATGAATATTGTTGACTCTGTATGTAGTCTTTCCGTTCTTCACAATTGGTTGTTTCTTTCATACTCATACTTTGTGAGGATTTCTTTGTTTTGTTTAGTTCCTTTTTCTTTGCATAAACTTCACTTCATGCTATGAAACACGGGTACTTCAAAATGCATGCCGCACCCGGTACACCAGATACTGGTACGCCTTTGGTACAACTTATTACCTTGGGTCTTTAGCTGTAATTATAGAAAACATATATATTAATTATAAAAAAAGAAAAAGAAAAAGAAAAAGAAAATGCATTCAAGAAAAAACTAGTTTTGATCCAATGATATAAAATAAAATTTCTAATTACATAATTATACACCTACTAGTTAACTTAGAGAATTTTAGAGAATTACATAAAATTCTCTAATTACATAAAATTCTCTGTATTTAGAGAATTTTATTCTATTAGTTAACTTTTAAATGCTTCCTTCTCATAAACAAAATATATAATATATATATTTTTAACGATTTAATTTAAAGTATCATGTACCCGTACTGTTATTTTTTTTTTAAAATGACAGACCCATGTACTTGTATTATACCCCACTGAAGCACCAGTATCGGTGTTTTGTTGCTTGAATGTAGCATAATTTGGAAAGTTAATGGGCGCAATAAAATTCTATTTTTTTTGCTCAACAATTTTATTTTATTTTCCAAGAAAAGAAATTAAAATGTAATAGCTTAACCCACTTATGAAGGGGAGTCTAGAAGGAAGTGACGATACATAAAAGGAATGTGTCCCGCTTTAAGATATTGAGTGGAGTTGGCAATTTGTTATGGTATACTGGATCCACATCAGAAAGTTTTCCATTGGTGACCAGTTATGGACTAGGGCAGCAAACATTCAATTCCATCTACGTTGAGAAAAGATAATTTTCTTTATTGTCAGTTTTGAAGAAGCAATGTGAGATCCCTTTTGGTCATCCACAATTCATTTTGATGATGGTAGTATTTTCAAAAATAAATTCCAGGCAAATTTGATGGATGGAGGATTCTTTGAAACTTGCTTACAGTTAGTGCAGTAGCTCTTAATTGGAGGATTTGTCCAATTTTGCATTTTTCTGAAAGAAACTCAATGCACACAAAAGTAAACTTAAATAGTAGAATGAGGAGGTCTTTGATAGCTTGGAGAGTGAAAAAGGATCACCCTTGAACAAAACAGGGATCAGGATCCATTGGAGGAAGAGAGGTCTCTGTTGGCTGGTTAACAAATTTAAAAGGAAAAGTTCAATGCAGATCTGGAGAAGCTAGGTGCTTTGGTGGAACTTTGTCGGAGGATACTAACTTTTGGAATCTAAATAATTGAGAGGCAGCACTCGCTACACTGCATTTTAGTTCTTTTCCATTGGAACCAACTGAGGGGTTTGGAACTTAGATGGTTCTAATTCTTGGCCCCTTCTAATCCAATTTGCAAAGCCAAGATTCCCTCAAGATTTTTGTTTAGAATGCATTTGGAAATAGGATCCAAGATCCAACTAATAATCTGTTGTAGATGGAAAGGCAATGCCACATCTCCACATGCTTGTATTATGTGCTTTAATGAATCTCATACCAATTCTCATTTTTTCTTGCATTGTTCTGTTGCTCGAAGTACCTGGAATACAATTTTAATTTTTCTAATGAGCACTGGGGTTCTTCACAAAGCATGGAGGTATAACTAACATTACTCTCCAGGTTTACGGTGTGAGGAAAGAAGATTTTATTTTATTATTATTATTATTATTATTTTTTGTAGAAATGCCATGTCTGCGTTAGTGCACCTCTAAGGTGATAGGTCCTTCAATAGATCGAGGCAAGATGCCCCACAAAGGTGATAGTCTGAGCGAATTGAGGTGACAATTCTCAAAATACTACTATATATACTCAATTGAAGATTTTAGATTACATAGAACTAAACTAGAATATATAAACAACTAATTATATTGGTTTTAGACAAATAGAAAGACCAATTTCTAATTAGGTATTAAACTCAACATAATAGTTTTTTCAATAATTGAAAATTTAAAGCAATGCACATAGTATTGCTTTTTTTTTTTTTCCTTAAAAGAGCGTAGTGAAAACTTCAAAAGAAACGCATAATTTGAAGTCCTATTTAAAGACATGTTCAATGATTTTAACCTAAGCATCCTTGCAACGTAGACTCCAAGTTATCAATCTCATAAAAAAAGAGTAAAAGAAAAGCATAGAAACAACCAGAAAAAAAATCCTAGACACTCAAGCATAACTTTTAACTAAAAATGCTTTTAGATTCAATCATAAAGAACCTTGAAACACCCATAACCAACCTAAGACGAAAGGAGTCGACCTAAATGAAAAAAAAAAAGGCAGAAAACTTTCCAGTAGAAGTGCCCTGCGCTGGCAAGTAGAGGTGAGTGCTCTAATGTACCAAAGTTGTAGCCGCGTGTGGTGGAGCGTTGGCCGAAGATAGGCCATCGCTAGGGGTGGCAGTCAAATCAAGTAATTCGGATTCAAATTAAAAGTTCAAATTCGACTCTAATTTTACTTAATATTTGAATTTGAAATCGAATATGAATTCAAATAGTATATAATTCAATGAATAATTCAAATTTGAAAAATATATGCTTTTATTAAAAAAATTATAAAAGAATTATTTTTTATTTCTTAAAATAGCCTAAATATTCAAATATTTGAAATTTTATTCAAATTCGAATTCGAATTTCAGATTAAGTTCGTATAAGTATCTGAATTTGAATTTAAATATGAGTATTGGAATTTGAATAAATTCGAAGCTATTTGATTTGAATTCTACCCCCAGCCGTCGCCTTCTGTGAAATGGTCGGTCGGGACTTTATACAGAGAGCTATGGGGTACTTTTCTTGAATTTGAACCAAAGCTTCAAGATGACAAATCTGTTTGGTTACGTGAGTGCTTGAACCAACTATTACCTTGCCTTGGTCAAGGTAGTCTCTGAGTCTGAAAAGGCATTTGCCTAATAGAAGTTGATCCACAGCCCGCCTCACCTAGTCGCCTAGGCGAGTGCCTGTGACAACACTACCAAGGAGTTTTGTTTTAAAATTCTGGATTCTTTGAGTTTTATTTACTTTTGGTAATCAAATAATATTTATATTTTAATAATTGTATCAAATATACTAATATATGTTTCTTGGGGAAAAAGTAATTCTTGGTCTTCTTTCATACGTGATTATTATACTGATGCAATAGGGGAATTATTTGATTAATTTGTACAAAAAAGTTATTTTCTTCTTTTCTCTCATTGCCCTAGCTTTTCGGACCAGATTGCAAACCCCTTTACCTATGTGCTTTGATCTCTATGTCCACTCCTTAATCTCTAGTGTAGAGTGTAGACCTTAGATACCTCTCCATATTTAGTTCCTTCCTCTCTTCACCTTACCCTAAAATACTTGTGTTGGACAAGAAAACCGAAAACACTGGTTTGATATGCAAACACTTCAATCAATGAAATTTGGAAATTACACATTTGTGACACATGTACACATGCTGATATCATATTTCAAAGCGACATGGTCTCTACACACTACAAGACTTGGTTTTGAGTGTTTTTTTTCCGACATTGTTTGGGTAGAGATTCCTTATGGCACACTGATTGGTGAAAAACATGGAGAAGATAGGGTGCTGGCAACAGGTCTACCTTGGACTCGGTTATATGAAGAGTATTAGGAAAAGTTCGGTATTTTTGTGCCAGATACCTATTTTAAGTAGGGCATGGGATAAATTTGTTTTTGGTTCATGCATGGGCACTCCATTAAGCTGTTTTCTTCCTTGATCTTGATGCTATGCTTCAGAAAAATCTGCAAATGCAGGATATTACATAGATTGGATCAGGGGTTGGATGCA
Organism: Quillaja saponaria; assembly: GCA_029379385.1. Classification (NCBI taxonomy): domain Eukaryota; kingdom Viridiplantae; phylum Streptophyta; class Magnoliopsida; order Fabales; family Quillajaceae; genus Quillaja; species Quillaja saponaria. Next base: position 15,216,658 of record CM055612.1, on the reverse strand, counting down.
CTAGAATGTTACTTCAATTTTATTTTTTTGCATATTGAGAGATTCTGCTCGTAGATAATTTATTTTAGGTTTGTGACCCATGCATTGCATAGAATTGGTTATGTACTTTTATTTTACTTTTTTCAAAAAGTTGAAATCAACTTTTTGTCCAATTGTTATACTTTGGTGCTTTTTATTGTTTTAATGATGATAACTAAACCTTAATGCTGAAGATCACTAGGGTTTTGCACAAGATATAAAAAAGTTACATTGTGTGGAATTGGTTATGTACCTTAACTTTCATTTTTCTTGTTGGAATTTTCTTCTTTTTTTGTTCTATCTATTATCTTAATATAGAACATCTACTATCTATATGCTACCATGACTTATGTTGCACCAGGTGTTAAAGTTGTGGCTTAGATTGATGATAGTTGTGTAGTCCACCCAATGTAATTTTTTTTATCATTTTGCGATGAGGATTGAGGAAAATTTCTATGATGGAGCATTCAGAAGCACCATGTGAAGAAACATAGGATGATTATCCATGGAAGCCAAAGATTCTTAGAAAGAAGAAAGGAATGTCTTTTGGGATGCTAGGAAAAGAAAACCCTAAGTTCTTGTCCTCGAGTTCAAGTTTAACTTGTCCTTGCGATTCGGTTCTCTTGTCAACAATTTCCATCATTTTCATCTTTGTCTTGCTAATTTTTTTTTTTATTGTTCCTTGAAGCATGAATGATATATGGATCACGGTTACAGGTCTTAATGTCCTCAATATGAACATTTGCATGATAGAAGGACCTTTTTCATCAAACACCAACTTAGCATCATTAAGTATTTGTTGGGCTTCCAAATCTAGAGGATCATTCTTAGGAAATCCATGGAACACTCGGTGAGTGTTCTCGTAATGAAGAAATTGAAGACCATGCAAAACACTTATCTTCTCCTCTTAGATTGGTGTAGAGTCCCTACATATGAAATTAAGAACTGGGCATTTCTCCTCTTCAAGATACCTCATGGTTTTTCCAAAAATTCTTAGTAGTCTAATGGGAATTCCATGCATGCTTCTGATCAATCAAGTTTTTGTGAGATCCAGTTCAATTGTTCTTTGATCTATGGAACCTTTGGGATTTGCTAAAAGCCATGGAATTTTGTTGACTCTGATACCACTTGAAGTAGTTAGAAGCGCTAGATGGAATCATAAGATGAATTTCCATGGGAGCCTTAGTTTCTTAGAGGGAGACAAAAGAAAACTTCTTTTTGGATGCCATTCATGCAAATAGGCACATGTAATTACAAATAAAATATAAGGAAACTTGAGAACTTTTGGTATTCACCGTTGTTTTATTTATTTTTATTATCTACATATAGGATTATGTCAACTAGGTGAAACAATAGTTAAGTGTTATTAAAATTTAAGGGTGTGGGATCCTCGTAAATGAATTATTATGGCATAGTATAATGAGTTAGTTTTTATTTTTCTTTATATAAAAGAATTAGCCTTGGCTTTTCATGTTCTTATGATAACATAGGTTTCCCTGCAAATTCTAGTTCAAAGTAATTGGCATTGTGGATTACATTTTCTGAATACTACATATAGGAAATAACTAGCCTGTATTGCCATTGTACCTTCATTGATTTTGTATGCCACGTGCAGTGCCACATGGAAAACTATTAGTCACTTCATAAATCAATGATAAGTGATAAGTGACTTTTTGAGTATAGGGACGAAAAGTGTGATTTAGCCTAAATATTTATTTATCTTTGATTTTCTTACAATATCTTTTCCTGCTTGCTTTCCTTGCTTTTTGTTTCCCAGTTATTTTCGGGTTTCTGAAAATAGGAGGACAGATTAACTGATGGAAGGTTGGACCTTGGGGTCTTATTGTATATTGAAATTTCTGGCCATTAATGAGCTATTGTGGTTGCCTTTTTATTTTGTTATTTTTAATTTTCTGTTTCATTTACTTACTTGAATAAGTGTCCTGGTGCTGTTGTCAACACCTTCCCTCACTTTCTGCAGTATCACAGTTGTATACTGAAGTTTGCTGGATATGCAAACAATTGGTAAAAACAAGTACTATGTTCAACTTGTTCGAGTTTAAGTTAGAATATCTGCTGAGGTTTTTTTTTCTCATCTTGCAGTTTTATGAAGAGCTAGTCTATGGGGAGGACTCAGGTCTCTATCATAAAGAGCTATCAACTAAACCTTTAAATACAAAAATCAAGTTCTCATATTCAGACACTTCTAGTAGTGATGATGATGATAAGGAGGAGGATGAGAATGATGATGAGGAGGAGGAGGGGGAAGAGGAAAAGCAAGAGCATAAAGCATACACTTGTAAAGATGACAACACCAATCATGCTAACGCTACAGGTGAGATATCAGATCCTCATAATATAGATCATATGCAGTCTCTTAACCAGACAGAAGAAAAACCTAATGAAAATGAAGGGAAGGTTGAGAATCACAAGAATGAAGAAAAACAAGCTGGGGAGCCACCTTTGAAGAAGCAATGCCTCAAAATAGATGCAACTAAATGTGATCTCAATGAAGAAGTGGAGCATAAGTCGGTTGATAAATTAATTGAAGCAGAACTTAAGGAACTGGGAGATAAGAATAAGGTGAGCTGATAAGAGCAACTCAACTTTTTAAATTATTTTTTATATTTTCTTTTAACTTATGGAAACTAAGCATATGGATATTCTCTGGATTAGGTATTTGTGTATAATTGTTTTGTTTCTCTTTGTGTTTAAATTTGAAGGTCCAGCTGATATAATAGTTCTGTTTATACTTAATCTGTTTTTCCCGTAGTTTTGTTTATACTTAATCTGTTTTTCCCTTAGTACCTTAACATTTCATGGCAAGTGTATATGCATAATCCTGATTTTTCAATGTTCCAAATGGGTTGTCCTGATTTAATCTGGGATTGTTTTGGAAGTTCCAGAATCGAGATGTAGTAGTATTTTTGTTGATTTTCAAAGTTGCAATTGTATATCCATAATCCCTGTAGTATAGGTTAGCTGTTTCCCGATGTAATCTCCATCTTGCAATTATATGCATAATCCCCGTAGAATAACATCACTTCTTGATAAAAGAATTGCTTTCTGATGGATGGACCTTTGCAATGGGACAGCCTTTTTGTACTAGAGGAGAACGTTAGTAATTTGTGGGTCTCTATAGAGAGTATGCATGTAACTATTATCTTTTCCTCCATTTATTCGTCTATTAATATTCCTAGAAGTTTAATTGCTTGTGTGACATTGCTGTTTTTCTGTGCTGTCATGCTATTTGGAATTTGGGGCAATATGGGGAGTTAGGGACTAATTGAATGAAGAAATTGCTGGAAATAGAAAAGTTATTTTAAAATTGGAAATGACATAAACTTTTTCGTTTTTGAAGAAAAAACATGAAACTGTGTAGTTGGCCAAGCCCATTCACGAGGCATGTAGCAGGGAAAACTCTTGGGTAGGTAAAAATTAGGGTTATGGTTTATAAGAATTGGATGATTTAATTTAGGTGATAATACTGACTTCAGGTATGTTCTTGTGATAATTATCAAGGATAGATGGAGTTATTAGATAATATTAGTACTACACCAATGAATTTTTGGGAAACATTCCTGTTGAAAATATGTATAAGCTTTCTAGGGCTCTTAGATTCAAACCATCTGCCTGTTGGCCACTGTTTTTTTTCTACGGACAAAGCCTGTTGGCTGTTAGAAGCAGCTAACCTATGCTGGGAATAGTTTAGAAAATAAAAATTGAATATCAAAGAGAACCCATATAACTTGATCCAGAGACTTCAAGCCAAAAAAGGACTCATAACTAGGAGAACATAAAGGCCCACTCTGTTAGATATTAATCATCCCTAGCGAGATGCGAATTTGAGCATTACAGTCAGAACTGTAACAACCAACCCAGAACTGAAGCTAACTCCTAGATCAACAAATCATGGTTTGGGGTCAATAAATGTTCCATTTTCCTTCTATCCTCTGTAAGTTGATTTCTGTCACCTTCCACGTAGTTAATTAGACTATGTACTATGTATGTTCTTATTGGAGCAGCATCATTGCATGTTCATTCGTCTGTCATTTTATCTCAGCAAGATTTCCAAAACTAATTATTGTGCATGGGTAATTCTTTGTGGTTGATGTTTATATTTGGTATTTATCGGTTACTTCACAAGGAAAATCTCATATTGTCGAAAGAAAATGATTGGGACTTTTTGCAGAAGCCTTTTGAAGACTTTTAAGAGGTGTGCCAAAGTTAGTTCTAATGCCCAAGCATTGGTTTTGGCATATGACTGACGATGTCAAACTGTATTGGGACCTTGATTAAGCTATTCTTGAGTCTTTAGTTTCAGGGTATTTAGGTAATTTACAGTTTTATCGACAGCAGCTGTCCAGGACCTTGATCTTAGTTATTGGGCTTCATTTTGGGTTGTTTGGGTTTCTTATGTTAGTAGTGTTTTAGTAGTTGAGTATTTTTTGAAGTTAAGGATATCATTATGGGATTAGAGTTTGTGAGTCTATTTAAATACATGTAGTGCCTTATATTTTTGTTTTCAGTGATCAGTTTATGAATTTCAGCATATTTTCTCTCTCACTTGTGTGACACAACTAAACCCTAGGTGTGATCTAAGTGTGAAGCTTAAGTTATATCTCTTCTTCTCCTCGGATTCCAATCCAATTTCTAGCACTTCAGACCACGCTCAAGCCCGATTGCTTTGAGGCCCTTGACAGACATCATGAAATAGGCCCACCAATCTACCATCAACACTCTACTTCACCCTCACCTTGGATCTCATAATTGCAATTGAAATCAAGAATTATAATATCACTTCTAATTCTTGAAAAAATAGAATTTGGTTAAATTTATAATTTTAGAGTTTGGACACAAAAGAATTCAGGTGTGAAATTGTCTTTTAGAAACAAATTGATATTTACCCCAAACTACAAGTTCCTTTCGTACTATTCACACTAAACCATTGTGAGAATGGCGATCAAAGAAACTAAAACACATCTAGACATGCATGGCCACAAACAAGATTGTCAAGATTGAGATGTTAACTAGGATCGTAGAGGATCTACAAGATTGAATCATAATTGAAAGATCTTACAAAATTTATAAAATACCTCTTAAAAATATAAATATACTTGCAATAAGTAATAATTTTATATATAAGAGCAAAATAAATAACAAATGCCCACATATTTACCACACCATGACCCAAAAAAATATGAAAAAATTGCTATGTAAGCTACCAAGATTAATTTAGTAATTAGTGTATTTTTTTCTAAGATAGGTAATTAGCCTCATAAGCCTGGTCATGTGATAATAAATATAAATAATATTTATAAAAAATGTGATGAAGATTCTAAGATAAAAAAGAAAAAAAAAAAAAAAAAAAAAAAAGAAAAAGAAAAAGTGAGAGGAAGGTGAAGGTGAGGTTTGGGATGCTAGGGTTTAGTTTTCTTAGAAAGAGAGGTTGAGAGGGTGTGGCAATGGTCTTGGATTGAGTTCCTATAATGGTCTATAGAATTCCAATGATGAAAAGAGCCAATCCAACCCCAAAAGAACAGCCCGTAATGACTTTTTTCAAGATTGGTAAGATTTGTCTGGTCTTACTGTTCCGATCTTACATTCAATCATACCAATCTTACATGCGATCCTACCGATCTTACTTTGATCTCGCTAAACTAAGTTTTTTGACATGTTTTGAATCGTTGGGGTATGTGAGTCGTGAGATCGTAAGATTGTGTGATCATACGAGTTAACTCGCAATTTTGATAGCCATAGAGTTCACAGTAGTGAGAATATTTTCATATTAATTTTAAATCATACCTGAGCCAAGAATGAGAGATGAATGGAGAACAAAGGAAGCTTTTATCTGTGTGAAAGAATGCCAAAGTCATCAAAGATTAGTCGGCAGTCAGGAAGATGTGGTGGTTGTCGATTGGTAGTCCTCCTTTCCTCTGTAGCTAGGTCTCCCATGACCGGTGGTCCATGATTGATGAATCACCATCTCCTCCAACACCTGGTTGACCTCCCACGACCGGTGGTTGCTGCGATAGTCATCGACTTGCTTGGTTAAGGTTCTGCAACCAATTCAATAGAGAGGGAGGGAAAAAATAATACGTGGCTTGGAATTCTAATTTTTATGGATACTCCATAAAAATTGGGGAGGTGGTTTTTTAGTTCTAGAATTCTTCAATATTGGGTAAGAATTAGAAGTCTAATTTGTAAAATTGATCCAAACTCAAAAATTAGGATTGAGAGGACCCATTCCAATTCCCAACCTCCAATTCCATGGATCCAAGTGGGCCCTAAACCCTATACTCCTGGTACTGTTCACAGCCCTGGAACATACCGGATTTTATACCCTTTCATCCTTCCTTTTGCTTCCAAATTAACCCCAATCCTTAGTTGAGGAACCGCTCTCTGAGTATCGATTCTGCACTAGAAGTGTAGTTCTGCGCCGAGTCTTTGAAGGAAGATTGGACTGCTATCCAATCAAGACGGAGGCGTGATTCAATGAAGACAAGGGTCATTGGTTTCCTGGAGCAAAGGGATGAAGACAAATTGTGATGTTGGGTGTTGGTGGATCTGTGATTTCTGCAAACAAGCCATTGAAGAAATGCAGTTCTGTGATTTCATTGGGGGTCTAACTCCATCAGATTTCGTGTAGATCTTTGTCATTCAGTGTGGATTCTGCTGCAAATGAGTTTCCAGTGAAAGAGCAGATGAAGTATAATGGAGAGGGACGGTGAAGGGTGAGAGGATGGCGAACAATGAAATTGAGAATATGTGCAGAGAATTTGCCAAGCTAGGTTTCAATAGGGAACTTGAATGCGCTGAAAGAAAATATGAGAAATATTGAAAGTGAAGGGGTGGAATCTAGTTACGAGGTGGGTGGGTAGCATCCAGGTAGGGAAGGGTCAAGATTTCTATTTCTTTTAAATAGGAATTAGAGTGTAGATTTTGGGACTCTTAAATTTTGGAAACATAAGTTCTAAAAAAAAAGAAAAGAAAAAGTAAATAAAACTTTAGTTCTTGATCTTAAAGTTGGTGGAAATGAAGTTTGCTAACTCAACCTTGATGCCTTTTTCTTCTCTTTCCTTATAACTGGTTGTGTGTACACTGATCATAGATTGTTTTACAGAGGCGCTTTGTTAAGCTTGATTCAGGTTGTAATGGTGTTGTCTTTGTTCAAATGAGAAAGAAAGATGGAGACCCAAGCCCCAAAGACATAGTGCAGCACTTGGTGACTTCATTAGCATCAACAAAGAAACACATGTCCAGGTTTGTGTATTGAAATTTGTCAGTCTGATGAAGTTGAGGATTTTACTTTTTGGGCCAAAAAGAATTGTAACTTGGTGCTGCGCTATAACATGGATAGTAATTTCTAGGTTCATTTTAAGAGTGTTACCCATTGAAGTGGCATGCTATGCTTCGGAAGATGAAATCTCAAAAGCAACTGGAGCACTCGTAGAAAAGTATTTTCCTATTGAAACTCAAAGTCCGCAAAAGGTAATATTGTGTATTATTGTCTTCAAGCCTGATCTCATTTTTTGTGATGAACAGAGATCCTAGTGATACTAGTGCTACCTTACTTATATTGCCATAGTTTTCAAAGCTGGACTAATTGAAGTCTACCAGTGCTCGACTAACTTTTTCTGATGAATCAGCCCTGTGTAGACAGGTGGAGAAATGATGGCTGCCGAAGGCCAATCTGAAAATTACCATACATTATTCAATATATTTCTTTGGATTTATCTTTAATAAAATCCACAATTGGATTGCATTCCTTTTTAAAAAACTTAAGCTGTTACTATTTTAGATGGTTGGTAACTTGGATAACTCTGTGCAGTTTGCTGTATTGTATGAAGCCCGCGCAAATACTGGTATTGACAGAATGAAAATCATCAATGCAGTTGCAAAATCTGTTCCCCAACCTCATAAAGTTGATCTTAACAATCCTGATAAAACCATAGTAGTTGAAATTGTCAAGGTAAGAAATTTCTTCCTGCCATCCTTTTTCTATTTCTAGAAACTTAAATATTGCCCTTCTTGGACCACTAGATCTTTTGGACAAGACACTGTTCCAGGAGGGGGAGGTAAAATAGTAGAGTATCTCCCTCTACCCTAGAATGACTGTTAGAGGGGAGAAGAAGGAATTGACCCCTCGGTTCCCTTCCCCCACATTTATATATCTATATATACTAGTCTCTGTAGCACAAACGTTACGTGTGAATCGTGTTTATAGTTCTTACATCTGCAAGCATAATTGGCTTATATATTAAAAAATTATAATTAATAAAACATATTATTCTATGTTAATATAATTAACAAAAAAAAGTAAATCTAACTAAAAATCAAATTCAAAATATAAATTTATAAATTTTTCTTTTAATTCTTAATATAGAAGAATAATAAAGAAAATAATTTGTAATATTAAAAATTATATTCTTATTATTTTATTTAATTCGTATATATTTTGTTAAATTTTAATTCGTGAAACTGAGAATAATTAGGAAAAGAATTTAATAGTCAAAAAGAATAAAATCCTACCATTATTAAAATGGAAAGAGTTATGAAAAAAAAATAGTAATCATTTAAAGCACAATATTTTAATACTATTAAATAATAATTAAAGGTTACTCTTTTTTTTTTTTTGGGGTAAGAACTAAAGGTCACTCTTTGTTAGTGTAATTAAAGAAACAAGTAAATATAATTAAAAATAAAATTCATAATATAAATTTATAAATTTTTTTCTTTTAATTCTTAAGATAGAAGAATTAAGAAAATAATATTATATTAAAATAAAACTATACTCTTAATATTTTTCTTATGTTAGTTTTATTTTATTTTCTTTTATTAGTGTAAGAATAGAGGAGAATTAGGAAAAAAAATTATTAATATTATATTTTAAGCGTAATATTTTAATACTATGAAATAATAATTAAAGGATACCAATGTAATAGTAAAAACCTACAAGGGCATTTAAGAAAATAAAAAATTTCTATCATTAAGTCACTTTTATGTATAATATAAATATAATGAAAACACAGTAACATGGTATCCCTCCCCTCCCCTTATCCACCATCCTCCCAATGGACTAGTGATTTGCTTCTTGTTCTGCCAATATGTTTCCTCACAGAAGAGTTTAGACTTCTAGGTAGTTTTTGAAACGAGATTGGAGGTCTTCTGTTCAAAAACTAAGTGCGACTTTTAGCCTTTTGCTTTTTAACCTCAACTATGGATCCTACTATATTGGCATTCTGGGTTACATTCCTTTTGCTCAACCTCCAAAGTGATTGCATGCTGTGTTGTATTAAGGTTTAATTCTCCCCTCCCAAGTATGCTTCTGCTTTGTTATCAATCATGCGTCTGCTTCAAGTAACAATTCTTAACAGTAAAGCTAATACATTCTTTTCATTTTTCAGACTGTGTGCTTGATAGGGGTCGTCGAAAGATATAAAGAATTTACTAAGTACAACCTGAGGCAGTTGACATCACCAAAGCCATAGGAAACTCTGGTGGGAAATCCATAGGAACTTGTCACTCCTTAAGGGTTTCTTGACCTTTGATTTGTGAAAACTGTCTAAGCATGTTCTTTGTATGGATATCTTGTCTGATGATGCTTCTCGTTAGGTTCTTTAGGAACTCTTGATGATTGCTATTAGATTAATTTTCAATGTATTACAACACTTTGTTTATTCAAATCAACTTCTGTTTAGTGAACACATCCTGAAAATGCCAAATTAGTATTGCAAACCTCCTCCTTCTTCAAACTTTCCAAAGATATATGGATCTGTATGAGTGCATTCTTTCAGAAGCATTTGATTGTGCTGCTTCCTTTTTGCTGGTTTGCTGACAGGAGAGCTTTGTGAATGTGTTGTTGTCCAGTTCTGGTTTAGAACACTAGAGAACAGTTGCAAGCTGCAAGTAAATGTTAAGAACATTGATCCTACCTCTTTGTTAGGTACCTGAAAGATTTAGCGTTTCTTTTCTTTTGATCTTACCTCCTTTGAAGGTTGAGCACAATGAAATGAATAAAAAGAGCAAAGAAAAGGGAGACTGGCCCCATACATGATCTTACGACTTTGTGCGGAGGCTTGTGTTTTTGGTAAATAGTCACCCTTCTAAATCAGATAGATTCATATACGAAAGAGGTTGACAATAAGTTCTTTCAAAATAATCTATTTGGCTTTCTATTTGAGGTGTTTCAACACTAGAAATAATGATGTTTTCCTAAAAAACTCGTTACTGGAGGAAGACCTTCTAAGGATAAGAGACATAGGGCTAAAGAGAGAGCCAAACAGGATCTTTGTACTAGTATAGTACATAATAACATAAAAAATACTTTCTTCAACGATTAAGTTTTTTATTTACCTTTTACTCTTTTTTTTTCATTCCTTTTCTTATTCTCTTTATCCAAGCCCCTTAACCATGGTTAAAGAAACTAACAGACTGTTTATGTAGGTGCTGTTAATGAGGCAGAATATCATTTTCTTCAAATTTGGAGTTAAGTATCATTTTTGAAAAACTATAGGTCATTGTAAATATATATATCTTGTACAATATAAGGTGAGTTTGTACTACTAATATTGTGGCTAATCATTGGTATGCATGGATGCCTTGAAATTGAAAATTGAACTATTCAATTACTATTTTCATGTTTGGCGCATATTGTAGAATTGAAATTGAAATTTTCAAATCAATTTTCAGGAATTGAGAAATAAAACACCATCTTCAATTTTTGTGGACCCTAAAATTTGTAATTTTTGTGCATATGTTATTATTGATGGCCACTTATTCATGATGGCATATCATGCTATAACATCGGCCATCACCGCTGACAATCTACACCACCAACCATTTTCACCATCAACCTTTCAAATACGATACTAACCAATGTCAGAACTAGTTAAAAATGATGACAACCACTGTTAAATACTATCGATACAAGCAAAGATGATGACAACCATTATTATTCTGCTAAAATGACGACAATCGTCGTCAGAACCCAATTAAGATAGTGACAACCAATTCTAGAAGCCATTGGAGTAGACGAAAACTATCATTAAAAGCCACCAAAAACTATGGCAACCACCTCCAGAGAAGATGGAAACCACTGTTAGAAGTCCTTGGAGATGAAGACAACCACTACTAAGTACTTAAAGTACAATTCTAGTTGTAATTCTTTATGTTAACTCGCATTTTGTAATCCTACCTAATTCTAATTTTTAGTAGAATTAAAATTGGTTTTACAATTTCAATTTCAATTCCAATTCAATGGATCCAAACGCAACCTTATTATAATTAGGTTTCTTCCTTGTTTGTTAAGATTTATCTAAATGAATATTTATTAGCACAAAAGAAAGACTCATTTTAAAATCAATAAAATGTGTATAAGTTGACAAAAATAAGACATCTATACAAGCATATAAAAGTGCTAGTCTACTTAATTGTAAATCTACAACCCAATTTGTCTCACTATTCATACTATTCATTAAGAGATTTAATGGAGTCGATGGAGCAGGTTGCAGTACATTGAGGCACATACTTTCCACAGCCTTAATTTCCATCCACCCTTGTCACGATATTCCCAGAAGCTCACCCCTTTCTCTCACCATCATCCACAAGCTTATTGCTCTCTTACCATCTTGGGGAGTTGCAGGCAGCCGTGAGTTGTGGATAGTAACTACCTAGTAACCTTCTAGGACACTTGTTACTCCTAACATTAGCCTAGCAGTTGGATAGTTTGTGGGAGTTCAGTGAAGGACTTTTGTAAGGCTCTATATAAGAAAATTTTCAAGGGTCTTGTAAAGGGAGTTGCTAGTATGTTTTGTAGTTTTGGAAAGTCTCAAGAATGTAACACAAATCCGCCTTAGTGTGGGTTCTTTTGTACTTGAGCTAAAGTAATAAGGTTGGGAGTGAAGTTCTTGTAATTACTTATTCGTGTACTTCATCTATTCTGTTTATACTGTTGCTAGCATACCTCATAAGCTATATGCACTGTGTGTGTGTATTGCCTAAGTGTTGGGAAGGTTGAAATTTGACAGTGGCATTGTCAAGTGCAATTACGGAGCCAATCAAACAAAAATCAGAGCCAAGTTAGACAAAAATGGCAACCTTGCTGGCTAAATGTTGTTGTAGAAGGTAGAGAATTTTTACTTGCAATACACAACCAGGTTGGATAAAAAATGGTATTTTGTTGGCTAAAGGTTGATGCCAAGTTAAGCATAAACATGACACGACCTTGTTGTATTAGTTGAGACACTGCAATTGTTCATCTTGGTGGGAAAATAATTTCTGGCTAGGTTAGTCAAAATTGGGCAATTTGGCTAAAGGTTTGGCTATGAAAATTTAACCTTGTTGCACGTGGTTAAAAACTTACACTATAGTTAAAATTTCTGGTTTGTTAACTACAGATGACAGGTGAAGGCATCATAGAACTCAGTGAAAGAGTGGGTTACCATAAAAAACCAAAGAACCACTGTAGGACAGAATTGACATGACATATGTGATCAGGATGTATGCCTTTGAAAGACCCATATTCGAAGGCAAAAATTGAAGTCTTAAATGAGGAGTTGTTGATTCTCAAATTTGTAGCAGAAGGCTTGTCCATGACTAGCAGGGATGGACAATTGAAAGTTCCTCATCCTAAAGAATTTTTAGTTACAGGAAGTGTTAAGATAATTAATAACTTCTTATGTGACATGGAGCAGTATTTCAAAACTGCCAACATTGCTAATGAAATGAAAGTGCCCGTGACTAGCATGTACCATGTTAGTGGTGCTAAACTTTGGTGGTGAATTAAAGTTAAAGATGATGTTGCGACTGACAAAGACTTATTTCATACATTTGAAAATCTAAAGAATGAGATAAGGGAGCAATTTCTATCGTGTAATACCTCCTATGTTTGTAAGGGTTTCTTTGAGGAATTTGAAGCAAACTAGTTCATTAAAGAACTATGTGAAGGAATTCAGTTAATTGATGCTAAAAATAAAAAACATGATAGAGGATGACAAGCTCTTTTATTTCATGACTGGTTTAAAGGACAAGGTGTGCAATTTGAATTGCATAGGTAAGGGGTCAAAGACTTGCCTTCTGTTTTGGTTGCTGCATAATAGTTTAGTGGACTATAAGCCACAAGAAAAAAATAATTTGCCTAAGTTTATTGACAAAGGCAAAGGGAAGAACAAAACTGGCATGAAAATGGAGTCAGATCTTGTTGGTAGAAGAAGAAAGGCAATCACAAAGGGGAAATAGAGAAAAAATTTCTTTGGATATTTCAATTGTGAAGGACCTAATATGGGAGTAGATTGTCCTCAAAGAGTTAAGCTAAACTTAGTTTCCTTAGAGAGGGAAAGAGTTGACTTCATTGAAGATAAATATCCCTGTGAAGAGCACTTGTGTGAGTGTAACACTTAACCAGTTAACATATTCTTTCTAGTTAACCTCTATACTTCTACCTTTCTGTCCGAATTAGGGGAAGGTGTTGTAAGAAAAATACTAGAGAAATGTTGGATGCCTTGGAAGGAGGGGGATGAGAACTTACAATTTCATTAGCAGTTCACTTGGTAGTGGATGATTGTTTAAGTCATTTGTCACAAATTGACCAATGATTGAAAATTATAACAATGGTGGACATGCAGTGTTATGTTGTTGAATTTTTATGTTGACAAAGGAGTCACTTTGTTATTGACTATAAGACAATTATATCTAGTCTTAGGGTAGAGTGAGTAGAGATTCCTTATAGTAGCAAACTATGTTGATATAGATATTGTTCAATGGCACGACAAGTGCATTTAGTGAAAGTACCTTTGCTTTGTGTTTTAATGTGACACTAGGATGAGATTATCCTTACAAAATGAAACAGGTACTATTGGACATCTAGATTTGTGAAAATGTTGGACAATGAGATGCAACCTCATACAATGGAACCAAGATATGTGAGAAGGTTTCCTTCTAATGGGGACATCGATGTCTTCTAGTAATGGTGGTTTGTCACACCCTAGGTGCTTGGAATAGGCTGACAGCATGGTTTTGTACCTTGCACCATGTTAGCAGGTGTCAATGGTAAAATCAAGGCATGTTAAGTGGGAAGCAAGGATACTGAGGACTTAGACTATGACTAAGACAATGGTTGCACATGTTGTAGCAAGCATAGACCTTGACATATACAGCTTGCAAGAGTACATAGAAGGTAGGCAATGTGGGGCTTTAAGGCCTTGGTTCAAGTGGCAATAAGGCATGTGATATGTTGGGGCAACACATGGCAGCATGAGGGAGAAATGATGCAGTGGCAGGTTGATGCCTTGACACTAGTCTTGGCAGGTTGATGCCTTGACACTAGTCTTGACACAATGTCACTGGCTGACTTTACTGAAATGCAAAGACACTGGTGTAGCAAGTGTAGCACTTGCTACCCTATTGTGGGTAGAAAGTTAGCTTCTCAAATGCCTCTCAGGTGTCAACCCGCAAGGCTAATTCGCAATGAAGTAAGCAAGCAAGTAACAAGAAAACAAATATTATATAATTTGTAAGAAAGGGCTTCGACTTCTCATTAATTTAAAATTGATCAATATTAAAAATGCTAGCAAAAGTTTACAAAAGGTTATGACATGACTGCAATGTAGGCAATAATAATTTGGTGTAGGGGAAGTTACAAGCAACACCAAGACATTCAACACGTATAGTCTTTAAAGAGATTATTGCACCATAGTCCCTTTGGCAATGTAGGCAATAATGGCTCGTGTATAATTTCATTATTCACTGCCTATAAATCCTCCCCTAAAGAGATTATTGCACCATAGTCCCTTTGACAAGAGTAGACATCATATATATATATATTTTTTCCATTTGACATAAAATACTATTCACATTAATTACAAAAAAAATACCACATTCCAAGTCATATGTCAAGTTACTCTACAATGGTGGCTATCATAAGGCAAGCGGCCATATGCCACATGCACTTAACAAGCTTGGATTGTGACATTCTCCCCCACTTAATTGGTCGACGTCCTCATTGCCTTAACAAGTTAAATGTCTTTAATATTTTTCTTGAACTCAGACAAATCTTCATCTTTCTCCTAGTTGATTTCTTTAGCTTTAAGACCTTTTCACTTGACTTAGAACTCTAGGTATGGGTGCGGTCTAATGATCACACTTCTTTCGGCTAGAATCTCCTTAACAACTCTTAATGGTGGCTTCTTGAGGTTGACTACTAGCTTGTTTGACTGGTTGCGTGCTGGATCTTCTAGATCAGGATGATATGGCTTCAAGTTAAAAACATGAATCTTTGGTTGTATCTTCATCCAGTGTAGAACACCAATCTTGTAAGCTACTTTCCTAACCTTGGAAATAATTGGAAGTGGACCTTCATACTTATGGATAAGTATGTGATCCTACTCCTTCAGCCCCTTTAGCTGTTTTTGTGTGTGCTAGACCAATACAAGATCTCAAACTTGAAACTCTAGTTGTCGACGTCCCTTATATGCCCATTTCTTCATTTGCTATAAGCATTTTGGTTATGCTTCCAATCTTTAGTAAAATGGTATACTTTGGAACTCTTTCTTGTATAATCCCCATCAAGTGTATGGGATAAGAGCGACTACTGACCTATAACATTCTCAAAAGGACTCTTGATAGTTGCAGAACTCTTTTAGGCATTAAAGCAAAACTGAGCAACATTAAGTAGTGTTGGCCAATTTATATGGTTAGCACTGGCAATATGGCACAAGTATTCTTCGAATACCATTAAATCTCTTTGTCTGGTCATCAGTTTGTGGATGATACTTAGAGGCGATGTTGAGTTGTGAACTAAGTAGGTTGAATAATTCGGACAAGAAAGTCCCTTTGAACCATCTATCTCGATCACTAACAATATTCATGGGCACACCCGAATATTTGAGGACATATTTATAGAACAATTATGTTATGTCTTCTGCAGAGCAATATTTTGGTGCCAGGATGAAAGTGACATATTTTAAAAACTAATCAACTAGCACTAAGATAGTAGACAAATCCCCCTATCCTTAAGAGACTGGTGATGAAGTCAAGAGATACACTTTCCCATGGACTAGTTGGCATTATCAACAACTCTAGTAGCCATACAATTTTCTTATGCTCCACTTTGTCTTATTGGAAAATAAGACACGTTTTGGAGTAGTTCACTGTATCCTTTCTCATTTAAGGCTAGTAATACCCCTGTTTTAGAAGGGCATAAATTCTCCACCAACCCAGATGACCGGCTTACAAAGTGTCATGGCACTCCCTCATAAGTGCCATTCATAGGTAGGGTGCTTTGGAATGAACAATCGACTTCCCTTTGCTATCAGTAGTCCATCCTCCATCCAAAACTAATGAGTCTTCCCTTCTTTGGCTAGGTTTATGATGGTTTAAAAGCTTGATTCTTATGCAAGTTCTCTTGAATGCACTCATGCATCATAGTAACAACACGACTAGTCGACATGTGCACTTCGTAGGTCATCATCACAAGTTCAACATTTCGACTAAAGGCATCAGCTGCTTGATTACTTTCCCAGCCTTGTGCTTAAATTCAAAGTCAAACTTATCTAGAAATTCATGCCAACATCCTTGCTTTGGTGTCAACTTTGGTTATGTAAAGAAATGACTAATAATAATGTTTTTAGTCTTCATAATGAACTTTGACCCTAATAAGTAGTGCCTCCACACCTACAAACAATGAATAATAGTAAGCATATCTTTCTGTTGAGTGGTATATCTTCGCCCAGCTTGTGATAACTAATGACTCTCATAAGCTATTGGAAGGTTCTCTTGAAGCAAGACTCTCCCAAGAGCATAATTAGATGCATATCTGTACATCGAAAGGCTTCAAGATATCAAAAAAGGCTAAAACATGATCACTAATCATAGTCAGCTTCAAGTCTTTGAATTCAACTTAGCATGGTGACACGGATTTTACAAACGCAACCACACATATCTTCCTCAAGTAATAAAGTGATAAGTAGAGATCGTTCTCACAAGGAGTTTTTCAAATATTATTCTAAGTATTAAAATTAGCAATTCCAATCTTATTCAAACGATTGAATTTTGGATAGATTAAGAATAAATTATAAATCAAAAGAAAATTAACACAAGAATAAACCGGAGATAAACCTAGAACTACAACTTCCCTTAACACTTCACATGAATTATATTATCTGGTCTTGCTTAGTTATAACAAAGAATTATTAATATAGGGTTTTTAATCAATTATAGTCATATTCTTATGTCTTATAATATCTCAATTAATAAATTCTCTACATTCCTAAGTGAATTAAATTAAACCAGTGATTAAGATTAGATCTAATTTGGCTACACAAGGCATATAGGTATATTCCTATTCTATTCATAAATCAAACTCAACAGTATGTGTTGAATTCAATCAACTGCTAATTCATTCAAGGCTATTCAAACTTACTTTTCCAAGTAAGTTTCCTAATTCAATCTAAAAGATGGTCAATCAATTAGAAGCATTAAGCATAGAATTAACTAAATAAATCATATGCCAAAACCTAACTAATCCATACATAACATAATATCAAGCTACATGTTAAGTTCTAGTTACAATTCTAGAAAGGAAACTACTCCATGCCACTTAGTGTAAAAATGGTTTCAACAATAATAAACATCAAAGAATACATGAAAGTAAAGAAGGAGTAGAAATTGAGAAAATTATGAAGGTTGTCGGTCTTCAAGCTTCAATGATCCTTGCTCCTCTTGCTTCCTTGCACCCTTAGCAAGCTCTAAAACTCTAGAAAATCTTTGCTAACTTGTGTTTTCAAAGTCCTCAAGCTAGTCTTCCTTTTATAGGCATAAAACCCTATATTTCACTTTAATTTGGACTAGGAATATTACCAGTGCCACAGTTTCAAAAATTGATGAAATTGGGCCTTTGTAGTGGGCATGGCACCGCTATTCTAGCTTTCTGGCACTGCAACACCAACTTGGGCTCATCTTGGTGCCAGCCTCCTGGGCAGCTCTCCTTGTTTGACGCGTTTTGAGTGATTTAGCTTCTAGTTTGACCTTTTCATAACTCTTTCTTGTATTAGACCTTCAAAGCACAAAAACTAAGTTAACATAAGTTAGAATTCCCATAAAACACCTAAATCCTAATCCTAAAACAACTAGGAATCAACATCCTAATAGGACTAAACTAAGAATTCAACTAAAATTAAGCAAAAACCAACTAAAACTCTAGAACATAGCTAAATTAATTTGAGTAAAAGAATGCAAAATAACTCTATTTCTAAGAGTTATTACATGGTTCATTCAATGCAAAAATGTGTTATTCTTTAATAATTCTGTTAAAGGCGCAGCTCTCCTTGAATAGCTTTCAATAAACTACCTATAGTAGTTTGCTAAACTAAGAAAAAAGCTCAGTTTAATCATGCTTGTGGGAATTTTCCACTCTTGGATAGCCCTCACTCTATCTAAGTCCATTCAGATATGACCACACTTAATAATGTGGTCATGAAACTTGATCTGTTTTTGCATAAAAAATTTCCCTCTTCACAACTAATTGATTCTCTCTCACCCTGTTGAAAACTAGCTGCAAGTGCTTCTTGTGATCTTCTAGAGTTGAGCTATAAATCACAAAGTCATCCAAGTAAAACATGACAAACTTGTTTAAGTGCCCACGAAAAACCAGGTTCATGAGAGTGCAAAATGTGGTTGGTGCATTCGTAACCCAAATAGCATTACCAGGAACTTGAATGCATCATATCAAGTGACACACGACATTTTTAGCTTATCTCCCGTATCAATGTAAACTTGATAGTAACCAGATCTAAAATCCATCTTGGTGATGTTCCGGGCACCAATTAGTTGGTGAAAAAGATAAGCGATAAGCAGTGTAGGATAACTATTCGGTGTTGTGAGCTTATTAAGCACCTTATAATCTACATGCATTCGCAGGCTCTCACCCTGCTTCTTCTGAAATAGAACTTGTACTCCAAACAATGCCTTTGAAGGCCTTATGAATCCTAACTCTAACAATTCATTCAGTTGTTATTGAGCTCAACCCACTCGAGTGTTGTCATCATGTAACTAACTCAATCTCGTGATCAATTACCCTGCGCGGTGATAAGATTTATAGAAGCTTGTTGGGCATGACTATATTGTTTCAAAACTCCCTATTTTCTGGTGGCAATTGCTTTACATCCTCCCGATCCTCAGTAATAATGGTACCCCATGAAAGTATGCTCATATCGCTTCACACCTTCTTGTACTGTAGGGCCGATAAGAGCTCGGTCTTACTAATTTGTTTGATCATGGTTTGTACAATGGCCGATTGCTCTCCTATTATCATAACTGAGCTAGCAACATGGATTAGAATTTCTTTACGGGTAAGCATTGACTCTATCTCGAGAACTACATCAAAATCATCAATCTTGGCCACCACAATATCAAGGCGACCCTTACAAGTCCTAAGCTTTACAGAGACTTACTTCGCTTGTCTTGTAGTAGACAAGATTTAGACTTTATGGCTTTCATCTGTCTTAAGTCATTCTCTAACTTCTGGCTCAACTTTCTGGCTTTAGGCTAAAAAACAAAGTTGTGGGTAACCCTAACATCTAGCATGATACTTGTTGCCGGCTTCTTAACAAGTTGGCCCTTCATAAACGAAAGACCCTTGTTCATGCTTTTCTTAGAAATCTTAACATGCTTCTTGAGTGCTCGAATGAACCACAATGCCCCTATCCTGGGCTGATCATCATAAAAAACATCCTTATCCACATTAACTTGAGTTTTAGGGTGTTTACGCATTGAAACTTGCAAAGCATTAAGTGCAGTTCTTTGTGGACATTATGCAGTCCATTGCACAGTACACAAGAGACTATCCTGTGCTTGGAACTTATGGTAGATACCCACCCGATTGTACACTATTAGCGGGGTAAGAAGGTATCATTTGATTCCCTCCCTCACTCGTACTCTTTCTCAGCTTTCCAAACTATCTACCCCTGTCTCTGCTAGATGATTGTTATGGTTTTTTTACTAGCAGAGCTCTTACCAGCATAGTTTGTTAAGCGCTCGGCTGTCCTAAGCTATAGCCAAATCCTAAACCTGTTATCATTGAAGTTTGACCATTAGCCTTAACTTTAGCCATTCAAGGAAATTAAACATCTTACCATTCCCTGACATGTCACAAATGTCTAACATTAGCCCAACAATGCTCTTCATGTACTCATAGATGGTCCCCTTTAATTCCAGTTCTCTTAAGTTGATATGAGTAATGTACTTGACATTTTTGGGAAAAAAAATTAGGCCTTCATTTCATCCCTCAAATGGTCCAAGTGTTAATCACACACTTACATCTTGTATACTGACATACTTTTTTTCCTCTACCAGAGCTTCGCATCCCTAGAAAGGTACTTAGTAGTCATTGTCACATTTTCTTCTTCTGAATCCATTCTCGTTGCTTGGAAGTATTGCCCTATATCAAATAAAAAATATTTCTAATTCATTAGTGTCATGTACCTTTCCATTGGCCCTAGGCTCAAGAACTTTCATCTGACATTATCCCACAGCCTTAGCATACGGGTTGGGGTTGTTATTACCATCGCTCTCATGGTTAGGTTGACTTTTGTGTTCAGCTTACCGAGTTCATCTTTCATATTTCATCCAAAAGATCATCATGCTTGGTGTTGACGGTGCCCTCTAGTAGTTTTTGGGCTGGTCGATGCCACCTACTCCCTGCTCGAGTCCAGTTGCAACGTCACCTATACCTTGGACTCCTTTGCTCCTCTCAAGTGCCTGCACACAGTTGACTAAGCTTTCATGGGTAGTCACCCTTTCAATCTAATTGGAAATGTTATACTCACTCAACATAGCCCATGTCTCTACTATAGAGTTGGACACTTTTGACAACTAACCTAATTGCGAGTCGATCTAATCAAACTTCTGTTGATTTTTCATGTTCTTCATTATGACTAGTTCCTGAGTGACTTTGATACCAACTATCATGGGCCAACTCTGCTAGCACACAAAGACGTTGATGTAGCATTTTGGTCACCACTCTGATACCAACTATCCTCTCATGGGTGTTAGTATTATTGTCCAAGAGTCAATCAATGGTTGGTTGTAATGACACTTTATTTGTATTTAATGTATGTAATAATATTTATTAGGCTTTATTTATAATTTTGTTTAAAAGAGATTTAGTATAACCATTTATAAAGTCCCAAGAATAAATATTGTGTATGCATAATTATAATGTTGATCATAATTGTGAGATATGACATACATAAAGTAGTACTTTAAAAGTATTCATAGTCAATGAATCATCAAGAATAGGGATATTGATAATTCTTTGAGACTAGCATATGTTAAGCCATTCTCTTATAAAGAGAGTAGCGATCTCATAAACTATAAGCATAGTGATGTTGAGACAAATATATGTATCCTTGTTAGTTGAACAAGTACACTAAATTAACCCAACACGTGAAACCATGTGGAGCCTTTACT
This sequence comes from Quillaja saponaria, assembly GCA_029379385.1. Classification (NCBI taxonomy): domain Eukaryota; kingdom Viridiplantae; phylum Streptophyta; class Magnoliopsida; order Fabales; family Quillajaceae; genus Quillaja; species Quillaja saponaria. The sequence continues at coordinate 15,195,175 of CM055612.1, read as the reverse complement.
CACGTGTTAATGGAAGTTCTCAAAGTGTTAATGGTGTAAGTAATCCTTTGACTTGAGATCATCTTATTACCTTATTTGTGAATCTATATGTTTTTATGTCATTCCCCTTATCTTGTAATATGTATAATACATGGGTGATAATTGGACATGCAGCGAAGCATATGAAGGAAGATGAATGATAGACAAGTAATTCATTATCCTCAGTAAAGAGGACGAATATCTCATGGCCTCTTAATATATCTTGATCTTGGAATCTTAGCTAAGCTAATGAGATTAAGAAAAGTTTTTTCTTGAATCTTTTTAAGGAACAAAAAGTAAGCTTGGTTTCAAGTACTAATAGATTTAGTCAAAAATAAGGTTGACACTAGAATCCATACCCTATGTTTAACTTAGAATATGATTGATGAAATGATTGACCTACACAGTGATCAAGCACCAAAAGGTTTGATAAATGATATTGGGTTACACACTTTAATTGACTTTGGTTAAAAACCCAGAAGAATTAATGGAGTCTTGGAATTAATAGTTAAGTTCCAAGCACATAAGGGTAAAAAGGTAATTTTTTACCTATACATATATAACAAGACTTGTTTTCTTGAAAGTCAAGAAAAGGTCTAATAGGAATCCAAATTGTATTTAGAATCCTATTTGGATAGGCTACTAGGAGTTAAAAGGCCTATAATAAATCATAATAGGATTATGGATTACTAAATGAGCTTTGGACCTTAGGATTTAGGTTTTAGGTTTAAATGAAATCGTAAACATGGAAGGATTATAACCCTAATCCCTAGCCACGTCCTATATGTATGATAGCTCTTGGAAATATACTTATTTTACGTCCTTTTACTCATTATTTTAGCTATGTTTTAGAGTTTTAGTTGATTTTTGCTGAGTTTTAGTTGAAATCCTAGTTAAAGTCCTTATCGTATTAGAATATTGAGTCTTAGTTGATTTGGGCTCAAGTATTGGTGTTTAATATGAGTTCTAATCAATATTAATTTAGTTTGTGTATTTTAAAGGTTTAAAGCATAAAGAAGTCCTTTTTGGAGTCAAATTACAAGGGAATTCAGATTTCTACTCGTCGGGTGGGCATCGTAGCACCCAAACACTGCCTGAAGAATATGCTAGCAGCAACCGTAGTGCCTTGCTTGATTCCATGTCTCCTGCTATAGTGAATTTCAAGTCCCTTTGGATGTCATAGCACCAGAAAGTTAGCACCGTCTAGATAAACAATCCGAATTGGACTCAAATTAAGGGTTTTGAAGCCTATTTAAAGGGGAATGACTTGGAGATTCATAAAACATAAGTGAGCAAAGTTTTTCTAGAGTTTTAGAGCTTGTCAAGGGTGAAAGGAAGCAAGAAGAGTAAGGATCGTTGTAGCTTGAAGATTGACAACCTTCATGACCTTCCTAATTTCTACTCCTTCTTTCCTTTTATTGTATTATCTGATGTTTATTATTGTTGAAACCATATTTATATTAACTAGCATAGAGTAGTTTTCTCTCTAGATTTGCAACTACAACTCAACATGTAGCTTGATATTATATTGTTTTTAGATTGCTTAGGTTTTGTCATATGATTTATTTAGTTCATTTTATGCTTAATGCTTCTAATTGATTGACCATAATTTAGATTGAATTTGGAAACAAACTTGGAAAAGTAAGTTAGGTTCGCCTTGAATGAATTAGCACTTAATTGAATTGAATTCAATACATATTGTTGAGTTTAATTTGTGTATAGGATAGAAATATACTTGTATGCCTTGTGTAGCCAATTTAGGTCCAAACTTAATGAGTCTTGGTTAATGTAATTCATAAAGGAATATAGTGAATTGATTAATTGAGATATTATTATAAGACAGAATAATATGCTTATAATTGATTAAAAACTCTAGATTAATAATTCTTTGCCATAACTAAGCAAGACAAGATAATAATAATTCAAGTGAAGTGTTGAGGAAAGTTATAATTCTAGATTTATCTCCATTGAGTTAATTTGCTTTTACTTTATAATTAGTTCATAATCAATCCAAAACTTAACCCTTTGAATAAAATTAGAATTGCTAATTTTAGTACTTAGCATAATATTTGAAAAACTCCTTGTGAAAATGATCTCTACTTTATCACTTTCTTACTTGAGGATGATACATGCGCTTGTGTTAGTAAAATCCACTACAAGTTTTTAGCGTAGTTGCCGGGAGGTTATTATTATATTTGTTAATATTAATACCATCCAATTCTAGTTTTATTTCAACATTTTTTTGTTATTTTTTATATTATCTTTTTAATTTTATTTTATTGTTAGTTTTGTGAGGTACATTAAAGATGTATACTGAATATTTTAATCTCACACATTTCACTTAATATAACTTGGAATCATTCCAAGATGCGTGGTAGAGGTTCAATTATCAGTTGAGCTTGTGTCCATATCACGCCTTACCAAAATAGCTTCAACTCCAGATATTTTACAATGGCTTGTGTGAAATGACACAAAAGTTGGTTAATAGGCTAGCTAGTAGAGACTTCATGGATCTAAGTGTGGACAAAGCTTATGAGTTGTTGGAGACCTTTGCTTATCCAATCATTTTCAAGAGTGAACCTACACCATGTGAGGATGAGCCTACACCAAATGAGGAGCCAATAGAGATATCTCAAGAATCGGTACAAAGTTCCTTTCCACCATGTATTCACTTCATAGAAGATGAATCACATGAGAAAATTCATGGTACCCAACCCATTGAGCATAATTTGGTCATAGAAAATGAAATCCATGCGTAATCCAAAATGACCAAATTAGTGAATCCCAATTAGGTATAGAAGGGGACTCTCATAATGAGGAAGCAACTCAAGACTTGAGCATAGAAGAAAAATCATAGCCTCTTAAGTCTAAATTAGCCACCAAGAAGAACGACTATGGAGATCCTATGTGGCCAAATCTTCCTCCACCCAAATTAGCCACTGAATTTTATATTTATGAAGATTCCATGTGGTTAACTCTTCCACCATCATGAGAATTTTCTCATTAAGTTTTGCTTATTTTTTCTGGGCACATTATTTTTTACATCCTACTAAGCTTGGACAGTTTAAGAATAAGGATTCGTGTTTTTTACACCTTGCTTAAATGCTAGGGAGTATTTCTATCCTTATTCCTTTTCATATTTTAATATTGTGGGAAATGTTTGTCATAAGTTCAGGGGAGAGTTTTATTTGTGTACTTGTTTTTCTTAGTTTAATAGTTAGCCAAGATGTTATACTTATATGATGAAATTCCTCATCCTATGATAATATTTTAATTTTCACATTCTCTTGACATTCATGTTAAATTTTTGAGTTAGTAGCATTATAGGATGTGATTTCAACACTTTTATATATGCACTTTGATCTTTTTTTTGGGATTGTGTTATCTATTTAGAGACTTTTTTATATTTTAAGAAGTTCATATTTATCTAGAAACCTTATAATTTGTTTGATTCTTTCTTGAGACAAAATCTTAGACAAAATTAAGTTAGGGACATGATTTTGGCCATCTTTGGACCGTTTGAGCCTTTTTAAGTTTACTTTGTTTTATTGTATAATTTCGTTACTCCTTTGAGACTATATTGCCTTTTCTTTGACACCTATAAAAATTTTTGCCAAACTAATTTTAAAATTCTAGTTTTGAATCCTTACTTTTAAGCATGTTGATCATTCTAAGGTATATTAAGCTATGTTAGGGAGCAAAGGGTGAAGTTATATATAAAGAAATACATATGTTTGTGCCTTTTGCTCACCCTTATATTCATAATAAAAAAAATTAAGTTTGGGGATGTGTTAAGACTTAGGCAAAAGAAAAAGAAAAGAGAAAAAAAAAAATAAATAGAAAAATATAGATGAAAGTGATAAAAATAAATAGCCAAATATAAGGGGGTTGGTGAGTTGTGAAAAAGCTTTTCAAGGGTCTAGATTGATCTATGTGCTTTGGGTAACTTAACCCTTTTAATTTCCTTTATCATATAGTTACCTTAGCTTACATTACAAGCTTGACGAAGACCTATTGATCCTTGACTTAGTGGCTTCTACATTAGTGGAGAGAGAGTTGAAAAGCACACTTAAAGGTTTAAAAGCTGAATGTGATTTTACTTAGACATAAACTTATCAGGATTGCATGCATCTCTTTGTTAAAAGATCATTCCACACACATTGGAAATCTATTTGAATTTGATACTTGTTTTTAAATTGAATCATAAATTTGAGTGATACTTATGATTGACATTTAGTAAATTCATGTGAAGCTTTAAAGAGCATATTGGGATTTCAATATGTTAGTGTAACGCATCTTTAGCTATTAGTTTTTGTTTGTGCTTGTAGTTTTCTTTTGTACGAGGACTAGCAAAACTTTAAGTTTGGGGTTGTGATAACTCCTGGAAATAAATTTATTTTATTTCCTCTTACTTATATTATTTTAGCTATTTTCTAGATTTTTAGTTAGTTTTTACTTAGTTTTAGTTGAAATCCTAGTTAAAGTCCTTATCAGATTAGGATGTTAAGTCCTAGTTTCTTTAGGCTAGGATTTAGGTGTTTAATATGAGTTCTAGTCAATATTAATTTAGTTTTTGTGTGTTGAAGGTTTAAAGCATAGAGAAGCCCTTTTGAAGTCAAATTACACGACAATTCGAATTTCTACCCTCTGGGTGCTACAGCATTGGAAACAGGGCATCGCAGCACCTAAAACACTGCTTGAAGAATATGATGGCTGCAGATTCCACGGTAAGTTTTTGGTGTCATTGCTAGGGGAGTTATTGTTATACTTGTTAATATTAATACCAACCATTTCCTATTTTAATTCAACTCTTTTTGTTTTCATATTATCTTTTTAATTTTATTTTATTATTCATTTTGTGAGGTTCATTTTATTGTTCAGCCTCACATAATTCACTTAATATAACTTAGAATCATTCTAAGGTGCTTAGGAGAGGTTCAATTATTTGCTAAGCACGTGTCCAAATCATGTCATACCAAAATGGCTTCAACTTTATGTATTTTATAATTGTTTGAGTGAAAGGACATGATAATTGGTTAATAGGATAGCTGGTGGAGATTTTATGGATCTAAGTATGGACAAAGCTTATGAGTTGTTAGGGACCTTTACTTATTCTTTAATTTTCAAGAGTGAACCTACACCATGTGAGGATAAGAATGCACTAAATGAGAAGCCTATAGAGATGTCTCAAGAATGGGTACAAAGTTCCTTTCCATCATATATTCACTTTATAAAAGATGAGTTACTTGAGAAAATTCATGGTACCCAACCTATTGAGCATAATTTGGTCATAGAAAAAGAAATCCATGCGTAATCCAAGATGACCAAATTAGTGAACCCTAAATGGGTATGAAGGGGACTCTCATAATGAGGAAGCAACTTAAGGTTTGATCATAGAAAAAAAACCACAATCTCTTGAGTCTAAATTTTGTTTCTAAAGAGAACAACTAGGAAGATTCTATGTGGCCAACTCTTCCTCTACCCAAATTAGCTACTGAACTTTATATTTATGAAGATCCCATGTGGCCAACTCCTCCACCATCATCCTTGGCATCATATCTCTACACATACCAAGAAAGATTTCAAAAGCCTAGTGATGTTGAGTGCACATGCTAAGTACTTCCAAATATTACCAAGCTTAAGGACATCTTAAATCAAGACCCTTATATAGTGTTATATGACACTTTCTATGAGTGAAAGCTGCTTGTTTTAGAGCATTATTCCAATGGTCAAGCTGACGACTATAAATCAATAACTTCTTGGGAGGCAACCTAAGTTTCTAAAATTTTCTTTTTTTTTTGGCTCTTAGTGGAAATTTTCTCATTAAGTGTTGTTTATTAATTTTTTTTTTTTGGCACATTATTTTTTACCTCTTACCAAGCTTGAGCACTTCAAGGATAAGGATTCATATTCTTTACCACTTGCTTAAATGCAGGGAAGGATTCATATTTTTTACCTTTTTCATATTTTAATATTGAGTGCAATGTTTGTCTTAAGTTTAAGGGAAGATTTTATTTGTGTACTTGTTTTTCTTAGGTTTATAGTTAGCCAAGATGTTATTATACTTTTCTGATGAAATCCCTGATCCTATGATAATATTTTAGTTTTCACATTCTTTTGACATTCATGTTAAATATTGAGTTAGCAGCATTGTAGGATGTGATTTCCAACACTTTTATGGACTTAGATCTTTCTCTTAGAATTGTGTTGCCTAAAGATAATTTAAGTTTTAGGAAGTTCATATTTAGTTAGGAACCTTATAATTTGTTTGATTCTCCCTTAAGGAGAAATCCTAGACAAAACTAAGTTAGGGACATAATTTAGGCCATTTTTGAACCGTTTGAGCCTTTTTAAGCTTACTTTGTTTTATTGTATATCCTTAGTTACCCTTTTGGGCCTATATTGCATTTTCTTTGACACCAACAAAACTTTTTGCCTAACCAATTTTAAAATTCTATTTTTGAAGCCTTACTTTTAAGCATGTTGATCATTCTAGGGTATATTCAGCTATGCTAAAAAAAAGAAGAGGAAATGGTGGAGTTACATATAAAGAAATACATATGTTTGTGACTCTTACTCACTTCTATATCATAATGAAAAGAAATAAGTTTGGGAGTGTGTCAAGAGTTGGGCAAATATAAAGGGGTTGGTAAAAAAGCTCTTCAAGAGTCTAGATTGATATATGTGCTTATTATAACTTAAGCCTTATAATTTTCTTGATTATATCGTTACCCTAGCCTACGTTACAAGCTTGATAAAGACCTATTGATCCTTTTCTTAGTGGTGAAAAGAGAGTTGAAAAGCACACTTAAAGGTTTGAAAGATGAATGTGATTTTACTTAGATGTAAACTTATACAACTTGCATGCATTCCTTTGTGAAAAGATCCTTCCACTCACACACTAGAAATTGAATCATGAATTTGAGTGATACTTATTATTTAGATTTAGTTAAGTTCATGTCAAGGTTTTGAGAGCATGTTGGGATTTCATTATGTTAGTGTGATGCATCTTTGGCTATTCATTTTTGTTTGTATTTTTATTTTTCTTTTCCTCAAGGACTAGCAAAACTTTAAGTTTTGGGGGTGTGATAACTCTTGGAAATAGACTTATTTAACTTCCTTTTAATCATTTTATTTTAGGTATGTTCTAAAGTTATAATTGAGTTTTGCTTAGTTTTAGTTAAAATCTTAGTTAAAGCCCTTATCGTGTTAGGATATTAAATCCTAGTTGAATTAGGCCAAGATTTAGGTGTTTAAAATGAGTTCTAGTCAACATTAATTTAGTTTGTGTTTTTTAAAGGTTTAAAGCCCAAAGAAGCCCTTTTTGGAGTCAAATTACAAGGCTATTCGGATTTTTACTCGCCTGGTGCCAGAGCATTGAAAACCGAGCGTGACACGGATTTTACCTATGCAAACACACATATCGTCATCAAGTAATATAGAGTAAATAGAGATTGTTCCCACGAGAATAATTTACCTTTTAATGTTAAATACCACTACCATGCAACCTAACTCTAATCAAGCTATATTTCTTAATCAATTAACTTTAAATCAATTCAATTTATGTAATAGCTTAATATTAACCCATATTTCTTAATCAATTACTAGCATATTCCTATGTCTAGCAAATATATATTCTCCTTAGTCTAATTCCTAATATTCCTATGAGAGTCATTCTAAGGAAAGCTCATTAAGAACCAATCTCCTGGTAACTTATGGTTAAAGAGTATATTTCTATCTCTTAAACAAATCAGATCATCCAAATCATATGAACAATCCAAACATAAGTTATATTGCCTAAGGCTAATCGCAAAACTTGACTTTTCCAAGTCAATTCTAGAATTCCTAATCAATCTAACTGGTGATTAGTCAATTAAAAGCATTAAGAACAAGGCAAGATAAGTATTAAAACTAAAATATACATTAAATTGAATCTAAAGCCACATCGGCTACATTTATGTTCAATTGTAACCCTAGATATGACTACTACATACTAACTACTAAAAAGACAAACAATAAAGACATAGCCATTACAAGTAAATAGAAAATAACAAGAAAGGAGTTGAAATTAGAAGATGTCATGGCTTCAAGTCTCCTTTAGCTCCTTAGCACTCTTTATCACGAGCTCTGTTATATCTCAAAACCTTAGCCTTCCCTTTTATTTATAGACTTTTTTCTCCTAATTCAATTAAACTAGGAGTCTTTAGAAACACGTAAAAGTGCCAAGGAGTGACACTTTATAGCACTGCGGCACAGAAGTTTTTGTATGGTTCTACACGAACTTTAACTTGTCCCTCTATAGCTTGGCATCAATGGGAGCTGCGGTGCCAACTTCTTGAATAGTTTACAAAGTCATCTTTCAAATTGGCATTGTGACTTCAAATCAGTGGCACTGCAGCTCATTTCTCTCTGTTTTTACTGGGCAGGTTGAGTTGACAGCACTGCGGCTACTGCAGCTTCAGTCACTAGAAGCCGAGGCTTAGATCTCTGACTTTTATGCTTTTTTCCTTATTTTATCAATGATGTGGCTTCATACTCTTCACATCGTGGCTTAGGTCTCTCGGCCTGATTTGCCAATTTCTTCCTTTTGTCGGGTCGTGGCTTCATCTTCTTTGGCACTGTGGTGATGCTTTTAATTCCTTTCTTACTTTCAATTCAACTAGGACGCTGCTAAGACACCTAAAACAAGTTAAATACCAAAAATCGTAAAACTACTCCTAATTTTGGTAAAAACTCTACAAAACTCCTAAACGTCCTAAAATAACTAAAACATTAAATTTGACTAACATTCTAACTCAAAACACTAGGAATTAGCATAAAATATGAATTAAAATCATAGTGAAATAACTCTATTTTATAGAATTATCACACCCCCAAACTTAGTATTTTTCTAGTCCTAAGTAAAAAAAATAAAAAAAATAAACATTCAAACAAAAATCACAATTAACCTATCAATGATGAACTAATTATTGTTGTAAATTCCTTAAATTTTATAACAAAGACTTGACTTAAGACAAAATACAAGTATAACTCCAAATTTATCATAGTTGGGCCAACCTTATATGTGTGTGCAAGGCATCGTCACTAAAGTTAGATTGCTTCAAAAATATTTGCAAGATAACTTAAAGACTAATCTTAACCCCTAAAACTTAGCCTTTCTTTCCTCTCTCCACTAATGTAGGCTAATTCTTAGTCAAAAATCAGTCTTTTATTCGGCTTGTAATGTAAGGCTAGGGAAAACGTTTGATGGAATAACATATTTAAGCTTAATTACCCTAAGCTCAAATTTCTTGCATGAGCTTACCCTTCTTTTTCACCTTTTCTTTGATAAAGTACTCCACTCACACGAGCTTTAACTATTTTAACACATGTTTTTCTTTTTTCTTTTTTAAATCAACTGATAAATCACCTTTTCATATATGCTTTTCACTTTTCCCTCCTTCATCTTTCTTTTATTTTTCTACTAAACCTTTGGTTTGTAGATAGATTTTCAAAGAATTTCCACAAACTTCCCCAAACTTAATTTTTTATCAAGCGGGGAAGAAACTTTTTTTTTCTTCTTCCTTGTGTTATACTCACCTTTACAAACTTGCTTCAAGCTTATTCTCTTTTTATAGCTCAACTTTGTTGCATATTTAATGTGCTCAAAGTAATAAGGTGCAAATGGGTCTTATAAACAAAGGATTGGTTAACATATGCATGTGCTAGAAAGAATATGCATTCATTTCAAAAGTGGGTAACTGAGAAAATATAAAATCAATGGTGGATATACAAAGGTTCCATCAGTCCAAAGATGGCCTAAATAATATTTTCAACTAAGTTTTGCCTAGGATTTTGCCTTAAGAGGATTTCTCACTAATTGAAGAGTCAAAAAGAGTTTAAAGATTATGAAGAAAATATTATTAAAAAGAATAACTCTAGATGACAATAGCCTTGTGTAAATATGAATGCATAAAGTATATGCTCTAATTATAATCAATTAAAAAAAAAAAATTCTTGCATTATATCAAAATCAAAATCAATGCATAAATAAGATAATATCATTATTAGAGCATCATTAAAAAATTACAATCTACTTAAAACAATACAGGAAAGGGAAACACATTACAACCTAAATATCGTGTTTTAGCAAAGTATAGAGAGATGGGGGATAACAAATTATATATACGAATAAAGAAATACAAAACTGAAAGTTACCCCCCAAACCTAAACTAAACAATGTCCCAATGTTCAAGAAACGAAGAAAAACAGGAAAAACGAAAGGAAAAGTAAAAGATAAAAAGAACTCCCCTTATTTGTCAAAGTCTATGTTAATGTCCTTCTTGGGATAAGGGAAGGGAGCTGGATGCTTGGGACAAGGAGGGAATGTAGAAGGATCCCATCTTCCTTGTTGCAACATCATCGACCACAACTCATTATTATGGTTATGCTGCCATTGGATGTTGTTTTGGTTAAACCTCGGGTTGAAAGTGTTGGTATGGTGGACGGACATATGGTTCTAAGAGACTCTCTCTAAGGTTTGATGGTGGATGCAAGAAAGGTTTAAGTAGATTCAACTAAGGATTTAAAGGGTTATATGGGTTTTCTAAACAAGGTTCTTATTAATTCCTTACAAGATGAGCAAGGTAGCAAAGACATCAAGAGGACTACTTGGAATACATTACATGAAAGCTTTAATATTATTCAACCTAATAATCAAGATATTTAAGAATCTAATAAAAAATTCCTTAGTTTATGAAAAAGTCAGTAAGGATGATCAAGGAAACGTGCAAGAAACCAAAGGGACTATCAAAGATTTCCTTGTTAATGAGGGCATCAAAGACTACCAAGGGAATGTGCAAGATGTTCAACAAACACCTTAAGACTATTTGGAAGGTGAGGCATCTACTAATATTGGGCAGCTTGTGATTGATAGTAGCCTTTTAACAAACCATGGAGAGGTTGATGAGCTTGCAAGTTGGTTTAAAGGTTTAAAGGATTTCTTTATCAAGTCAATGGAGGATTTGGAGAGAGTGGTACACACCTTGAATCTATTGCCTAAAAGTAAGAAAAACAGTCCAAAAGCATTTGTTGGTCAGCCTTTGAGTTATGCCGGGGATGGTAATACTCTAATCTCAATCCGTGCCGGTGTAGAACATATGAAAGTATCCATGGACAAGAATTATAGTAAGGACTGTTGTAATTATTTCTTCCAGACTTCTCAATGATTAATTTAATTTATTAGAATGCTAGAGGTGTAAGGAATGTTAAGATAAGAGACACGCATCGCAAATTGAAATGTTAGCATAAAAGATTTGGAGACTTATCTTGGGTTTTCATATTCTCTTACAAATATGGATAATAAGTTAACGCTATTTTGGGATGATTCTTTATCTTGTGATATTGTGTTAACCTCAGGGCAACAAATAACATCAAATGTGAAACTAAAGCATGTCATCTCAGTTGTTTTCCTAACTCTAGTGTATGCAAAGTGTAGTAAGGCGGATCATATGGTTTTGTGGGAGAAGTTGTTGGAAGTGAATCATTTTGTAGTGAATAGTGGATGGATAGTTGGAGGCGATTTCAATTGCATCCTCAATCAGTATGAAACCTTAGGTATAGTGTCAAGATTTAATTCTAAATCAACTTTGGATTTTGTAGGGACTCTAGCTATTTGTGACCTTTAGGAGGTGTCTTATTTGGGCTCTGCTTTCACTTGGTCTAATAAAAGAGAAAGCATGGCTCGGATCCTTAAAAGGTTAGATCATTTATTTTTAAAATCTAACTGGACTGATGTTAACTTTCATGTCACACAACAGGAAATATTTTGATCATAATCCTTTAAGCTTGAAGTGAGAACCTAACAATCCAATTACAAGGCACTATTTCGATTCTTTAATATTTAGAGTTGTCATACTTCCTTTTTGGCAAAAGTGTAGCAGTTATGGGAGGAAGCCATTGTTGGTAATCCTATTTATATGTTAGGTGCTAAAGTATACCGGCTGAAAAAAGCTTTGTGTGTTTGGAATAAAGAGGTTTTTGGGCAAGTTCAAGATAGAGTGAAAAATGCTAAAGATCTTGCTCCATAAGTTGGAGGAAGACTTGAATATGGAGAAGGACTTTTGGCACCAAAAGTCTTCAATTTAGTGGCTGAAGGAGGGTGATCAGAGCAAAATTTTTTCCATGCCTTTGTTAAAGCTAAAATAAGTCACCTTATTCTCTATCAAATCAAGAATGAGTCAGGGGACAAGATTAAGGATATTGAACAGGAAGCAGTCAACCATTTCTTCTATCTTTTTACAAAGCAAGGTACGACTCTTGATATGCATTTTCTTGAATGAATTCCTTCTTTAGTTATAACTTAACATAACGATTTGCTTAAAAAGTTTTTAATAGAGGACGAGATAAAGAGGGCGGTTTTTCAATTAGACTGTAATAGTGCTGATGGCCCAAATGGCTTTAATGGTCATTTTTTCTCCTTTTGTTGGAATACTATTTCGAAGGATGTTACTCGAGCTGTTCAATACTTTTTATCAGGGGGTGAATTGTCAGAGTTTGTAGGTAGCTCTGTCATTGTTCTATTGCCTAAGGTTGACTTACTCCAATCCTTTTTAGACCTGTGGTCTATTAGCTTATACAACTTTACTTCTAAGATTATTTCTCGAATCTTGGTGAATCGTTTATCCTTTCTATTAGAGGATTTAATATCCAAAGAGCAAAGTGGCTTTATGAGGCGTTAGAGTATTACTGATAATGTGGCCTTGGCACAAGAGCTAGTTTATAACATCAACAAGAAAGTTTTAAGGAGAATGCTATTTTTTAATCTTGACATGGCTAAAGCTTATGATAGGGTTAATTGGTTTTTCTTGATTTTAGTATTGAGAAAGTTTAGCTTTTATGAGTTATGGATCAACCTTATTTGGCTGATGATTTCCAGCTCCATATATTCAGTCTTAGTCAATGGTAAAAGCATTGGATTTTTCAAGTCTTCAAGAGGAATCAGCAAAGGTGATCTGTTGTCCCTTCTTCTTTTTATTCTGGCTTCTAAGGTTTTGAGTCGTGGGTTAAAGTAGATTATAGGTTTAGGCATGGTTGATTATTATTATCATATTGTGAATGCTCTGAAATATCTCATTTGTCCTTTGCAAATGACATTATAATCTTTTCTTGGGGTAGCAAAAAGTCTTATGATGAGCTCATGAATTTCTTGGCTACATATGAAGTAAATTCAAGCCAGTTAGTCAACAGGCATAAGAGTTGCTTTATAACAGGCATAAAGGCATCTCATTAACATATTCGAGTTATCAAGAAGGCTACTAATGTCTGCCTTCAGTTCCTTCTGGTAACTTATTTTGATCTGTCTGTTTTATGTTGGTAGAAAGAAATGCTCTCTTTTTGCCAACGTAATGGCCAAAATTCAAATGTGAATAACCTTGTGGTCTCCCAAGTTCTTCTCTTAAGGGGGCATGTTAATTCTAATTAAACATGTGCTTAGTTCTATACCTTTATACATTATGAATGCTTTATATCCACAGAAGACTGTGCTTTTGCAGATTGAGAGTTCTTTGGCTAATTTTTTTCTAGGGAGTTAAGGATGGAAAGAGGAGATTTCATTAATGCTCTTAGAAGAAAGTTTGTCTTCCATATGGGCTTGGCATTCGTGCATTAACTAATATGTCAACTGCTTTTGCTATGAAACTATGGTTCAACATAAGGAAAGGTTAGTCTTTATGGTCTAGATTTATGCTAGTAAAATATTGTAGAGATATCCATTCAATTACAGTTAATCCTTTTTCCTGCTCTCACATGTTGAAACAATTGTTTTAAAGTAGAACAACAACAGAGCCTTTTTTGATGTGGAATGTTAGTAAAGGCTCTATTAATATCTGGTATAATCAATGGTGTGTTTTGGGTCCCATTTATTTGCTTATTGATAAAGTTCCCAACACTTTGAGGACTTGAAGTTGGTTGATTATAGCCGTTTACCTAATGAAGCAAAGGACCACCTTCTGGTCATTGTTCATCAAAAGGTAGAAAACAATTTTCTTATTACTTGAAGTTGATGATGTTCTTATCTAAACTTCAAATAAAGCTGGTATATTTAGTATTTCTTTGGCTTAGGATTGTTGTAGGAGTCGGGGTAATTTAACACCTTATTTGAAAAACTCTTGGAAACATTTACTCCCTATTAAGATCTCAGTCCTCTCTTGGAAACTATGGTTTAGCGATTTAGTAGTCGACAGTGCAATTATAAGGTTTAATTTTGCCATGGCTTCTTATTATAGGTGTTATGTTCACCATGATGTTGAAACTCTTCACCAGCTTTTTATCTCATCCCAAGTAGCTAAGGATGTGTGGTTGTTTTTTATATAATGCTTTGAAGTTGATTTCCTATTTGTTCCTTTTCATGAAATGTTTAATATATGGTGGCAATAGGGTGTTACATCTTTTACATGTTATTTGAGGTTGATAACTCCCTATATCATTATTTGGGAGATTTGACAAGCTAGGAATGCTAAAGAGTTTGAAAACATCTCTATAAGTTTGTATGATGGTTAGAAAAGTATAAAAGACTCTTGGCTAGATTATTTCTTGTTTAAAAGGAAAGGTAATGGTGAATTTTAATGACTCCTATCAGCTCCATTTTTTGCCTTTTAGTATTCTAAAATGTATGTTTTTTAATAGGGTTATTAGATCCTCATGAGATGATTTTATCATGGCCTATGGCTCTTACTTGGGTTCTCAGTCTAACATGGTGGTTGAGTTTGAAGCTCTGTTAGAAGGTCTAAAAGTTTGTGAATCAAAGGGTTTTATGAACGTGATTATGAATCATGATTCCTTAACCCTTGTTCATTGCATGAAACATATGATCAATCCTTTATGGAGGTTATCTAGAAGGTTTTGAGAATTGAAACATTTTATGCAGGTAATGAATGTCAAAGTTGAGCATTGCTATGAAGAAGTTAATGCAGTCACAAATCTTATTGCTAACCTTGATTGTGACTCAAAGATGAACCATTTTTGGTTTTCTTTCCTTAGTCTTCATTTAAAAGTTAGAAGGCTCATTAGTCTAGACAAATTACAAACTCCTTATGTAAGGACTGTTACTAGCTATTAGGCTAATTTTTCTTTTAAGGTTTAGCTAGTTGTTTTTTGTAATGGGATAACATCCCATGTTTATGGTTTTTTAAACTTTGCTTAAGCTTTCATGTATTGGCTTAGACTATACTCTGGCCTTTCTTTTTATATTAACAAAATTTTAAGGACTAACCCAGGTCCTAGTTAAGTTTGTATTTAAAAAAAAAAAAAAAAAAAAAATGTAAGTTACAAGCAACACCAAGGTATTCGACATGCATTTGATAAGCTCGTGTATAATTTCCCTATTTATTGACTATACCCTCTCCTTTAAAATGCTTATTGCACTATAGTCCCTTTGGCATAAAATGCTATTCACATTAATTACAAAGTTACCATATGCCAAGCCTTATGCAGAGCTCCCTACAATGGTTGCCCATCACAAGGCAAGTGAACATGAGCGACATGTTGTGGACAAGCTTGGATTGTGGCATAGAAGCAGGCTATTGCCTTAACATGAGCTTGGTGCAAGCAGCAGCATGCAACTTGGCAGTGTAATTACATGTCATTTTTCTTAGTGGTTACCAAGCAATTATTAGCTACAAGACATGCCCACAACTTCTAAGTGAGTGGGGCAGTGGTTATGGAAGTGGTTTTCATATTGAATGAAGCACATGTGGAAGTGGGTGGTTAAAACTTATCTTCAAGGAATGGTTATGGGTGGTTACAAAGGTGATTATAAGCAAAAAATGTGTCTTAAAAACATGGGAAATTGCTAGCAGCCATAACTTGTGAAGAGTAACTACCTAGTAACCTCTGGGACACTTTTAGTCCTAGAATTTACCTATCAGTGGCAGTTGTTAACTATAATGCCATGTGGCTAGTTTGTCGAGTTCAATAAAGGACTTTTGAAAGGCTCTATATAAAGGATTTTTATAGGTTATTGCTAACAAGTTTTTTAGTTATGGGGAGTCAAGAGAATGTAACATAAATTCGCCTAAGTATGGGTTCCTTTGTACTTGAGTTAAAGTAATAAAGATCGGGAGTGAAATTCCTGTAATTACTTATTTGTACTTCATTTATTCTGCTTACACTCTTGTTAGTGAATCTCATAGGCTATGTATTATGTGTGTGTTGCCTAAGTGTTAGGAAGGATGAAACTTGACGGTTGCTCAGTTAAGTGCCATCTCAGCACCAATCAAGTGAAAAAATAAAGTTTAAGTAAATGCCTCGTGATAGCTGCCATGGTAATGGAGGCTGCTATGGTGCTTCTAGGCTATTGAAGCTTCAAGTTTATATGCATCTTTTTCTTTCAAATGTCAAATTGGAAAAAAATTTAAATTTGATTTTCCTATTATAGTTTTTTATTAGAATTTGTTAGTTTGCTCCACTTGATGTCTCTCTAGGGGAATCATTTTCTCTTCTTAGTTTAATTTTTCTTTTTCATTATGTTTTGGTTCACTTTGTTAAACTATCTTACAGGAAGCTAGCAAGCAAGATGAAGCAGAACTTCCACATGCCTCACTAGTTTCGCATAAGAACTGACAACACTATCAAGTATAAGTTTATGCTTTTTAATTATGATATTCTCTATGGTATCATTCTTGTTAGAAATATAACAGTAATGTATTGTTAGGTCACACAAGGTTTAGATGTGGAAGTCTATATTTTATTGCTTACTATAAATAAAGATTGTAGGTGCAAGTTTTGATTCACTAATTAAGTGCACAATTCTTTTTCTTATTTTATTTTATTTAACACGATAGTTGAGCATGTTTGAAACCTAAGCCTAATCTTGGCTTGATTTTCAAGAATCCTAATCCTCTTTCTTTTCTTTAGCTGTCAACAAGAAGGACAAAAAAAAGGGCTTTGCATCATCTTTTCAAGCCTACTAGCTTTCCTACATATTATATTTATAAAAGTAACCCTAAAAAAAAATTATTAATTAGTAAATTATATTTTTTATTCCAATGTTTTTATTTTGATTTTGAAGTTAACTTTTCATTTTCTTTTTTTTTTAAATTATCTCCCCATAAATTTTTTATTTCAATAAACCTTCAAATTCTTTTGAAACATTTGCATAATGTAAATTACTTTAATATAAAGTAAATTGTTTATGCTTTTTTCTTTCTAAAATGCTACATTTACATGGAATCTATAGGGAACCAAATAATTTTTCTATTGTAATTTTAGTTAACAAAAAAAACTAAACCCCAAAGGCTTCTTTGATATAGTTGAACTCAACACCACCCAATGTAAAAAGTTGAACTCAACCACTAGATCAAATCATTCTTTTTGTTTTTGTTGGCTTCAAGGTATATTATTTCTAAGACTATGTAAATTTTTTTAATCTAAACTATTTTATTAAAAAAATTAGCCCGAGCACGCGTAGGCTAACATGAGTTGTGGGTTCTGTCCAGACAATATTAGTATACCCTATTATATCTTTGCAGCTTGAAGCGCTATTACTATGTTCATAATGATGGGGAATGATATTATAATTATAAGAAAATTTATTATTGTATGTTATTATTTGTTTTATTATGTAAAATTAGAACTTAAGAGTTTTGTTTATTTATATTTATTATTATGTTTTTAGTTTTTATATTATTTACATTTTTATCCTAGGGTTTTATGTGATGCCTATACAAAGGCTTAGTAGGCACTTGTTTAGGAAACCTTTGACAAACTGAATATTGATTGCAAGTGTGCAAGTGTGCAAGTTTCTAAACCCTAATTTCATCTAGTTCTTTCTTCCCTTTTCTTGCTTTCCTATCTATTCCTCCTCATATCTCTCCTATTTTCTTCCCATTTTCTCATAATTTCACCAAAAACATCTATTGTCCTACATCAAATAAAGCTCAAACCTTGATTCTTGTGTGAAATACCCTTCTGATTTCAAATCAAAATTTGCCACAAATTTCAAAATATATAGTTTACCTCAAAAGTCATGCCGAGAAAAAAATGTGGCCATAATCAAAATCTAAGACCACTATTATAATCGATTTAGGAAGCCAAGTCTAACAACGCAAGAATCACCATGAAATACGGCCCCACGCACCCATAAGCTTAGCACGTGTAATAGAGAGCGCTGCTTGCATTGTCACGCCCTCTATGCGCCATAGACTCTCCCATCACGTCAGCACCCATGCTAGCCTTTATTTCGCATGTCAGAAGATAATAGGCCTGTAGTCCACATCATCTACTAATTCATCTATTACGGCATGTCTGCATTGCAGCATAATCTACCACATCATCTACCTCGTTACCCAAGCCATGTCAGCTTACCATATCGCCTCGTGCCATGTCATCTCCACGTCAGCATCATTTGGTCACTAGTGCCACGTCATAAAGTTGACAAACTGGTTTAGTAACTTAACTAGTCTAGTTCGACTCATTTTAGACTGTTTTTGTCTAAGTTGGACCAATTACTAAGATTTTTGGGCCTCTTGAATTTTATTAGTTCCTTAGGTTGTATTTAAATTTCAAAGGCAAAAAAAAAAAAAAAAAGTCTAGTTTCTAGATGCATAATGTCTTTGCATCATATGTTAAATTCATGTTTTTATTCATCGTTTTTTAGACATACCATTACGAGCATATTGATCATATTTTGTCTAGATTCTTGACTTTGAGACTTGAGTTTCCTGGAGTCATAAAACATAGGGACGAGGATACGACTAGACTAATTGAGATTCATAGAGATATCTCTATCACATGTCATGATTACACCTCTAGGATTTAGATTTTCATTGAATTACCTAACACTTATCTTGAGTGTCAACCTTATGTCTTTGTGGATCTTAGAAAATTTTCTCATTGAGACCTTTATATGTCAACCTCAGGTTCTATGTCTATTCCTTACTTACAAAATTAGGGACATGGCTATTGTTTGGTCTAACTTGTTTCTATATTGATTCATTATCTTAGTTATGACTAGCCAAACTACACACTCCAATACACCTAGTCTCATCAAACCTCAGTGTTATCTCAACCTTCTACACCTGAACATATAGAGACTTATATAGGAAATACTAACAAAAAACTTAATGAGCTTAGTGCTACACTGGGTAAGGTGCTTGCCATATTAGGTCTTGACCATGATGAAATTGAGTCAATTATGGTTGAGACCTATGTAGCACAGATACGGATACGGTATTAGATACGATACGTGTCGGATGTAGGGATACATCAGTTTTTTTAAAAAAGGATACGAATACGTCTAGGATACGCTGAAATAAATGTTTTTAAAATATATGTTATATATAAAAATTTCATTATAATATTTAATTTGCTCTTTAAAAATATATATTATAAACACAAAGTTTATGGAATAAAAAATTTTAGTAGAGATAAAAAAAGGAATATGACACCTAAATCCCACATTTGATATTTTTTCAAATGAAATAAGTAAAAAAGCCCACTAGATGGCCCAAAGAAAAAAAAAACCTTTTGAGTACTTTTCTATTAACTGTAAAAGCACACCATTTCATTCAAAACAAAAAGAAGAGAAAGATTGTTGGAAATAGGAAGGCTTTTCAAATTTGGTTTTACTACTATATGCAAACGAAGAGACCTGTAGATATCTTCTATTGAAATCTAAAGAGGAAGGAGCTGTTAATTGGAGTCAATTCTTCTGCCCCTGAGTGTTGTTGTAGAGTGGAAAGGAATGGACTCGAAAACAAAAAAAAGATGAACAAAAAGGCAAGGTCAGTGAATTCAACAGCATCTAGTCATATTTAGACCATACTTAAGCCGTATCCAACTGTAATTCATCATACCTAGCCGTATTCGTGTTGGATACATATCTGACACCTAGTACGACATATACTTGGGTGAATCCATGCTTTATAGGTTGAGACAGACAATCAAATACAAGATGACTTGTAGGAATTTCATGACCTCACAGTTGAGCCTACATCACTAACACTAAGTTGTTTTCACCAAAGGATGAGAGTCAAGGTCATGAAGCTGATGGTGTTCTAATACCACTCATGATGGATAATGAGGTTTTAGAGGCAGATATGGTTAAGCATGTCGACATTTCGTAGCAGGATGATGAGATTACAGTATCAAATTTATTATGGTATGTTATTATTATTATTTTTTTTTTATGTAAAATTAGAATTTAGGGTTTTGTTTATTAGGGTTTACCATTATGTTTTTAATTTTTATGTTATTACTAGGGTTTTATGTAATGCCTATATAACGGCTTGTAGACACTTCTTTAGGAAAACTTTAACAAATTGAATATTGATTGCAAGTGTGCAAGTTTCCGAACCTTTCATCTATTCCTCCTCTTAGTTCTTTAGGAAAACTTTAACAAATTGAATATTGATTGCAAGTGTGCAAGTTTCCGAACCTTTCATCTATTCCTCCTCTTAGTTCTCTCCCATTTCCTCCCATTTTCTCATAATTTCCCCAAACTACTTCATAGCTTCCATAACTTCCATTTATTTATCTATTTTTTATTTATCTTCTTTTGGCTTGGAAATGACCACTTCCCCTGTACATGACCATATCAGCTTTTGCTCATGGCCTATTGATCCTTTTAGACATTATGCACTATTCTTTGCAATCTGTGTTTATTTAGTTTTTGGAGGGGTTGGGGGAGTTTACTAAGCCGAGTAGCTCTATGTAACATATTAATGTTGTTCGTAGGGCTTTATATTAATACATTCAGTTTTTCAGTAAGATTTTGAACAATTGTGTTCCCAATTCAAGTTGATTATGTTTTGTCTATTTTTTGGAGAAAAACGATCAAATCAGACAATTTCCAATCATGGTTTTTGCGGACACCATAAATCACAATATTTAGCCCGATTTGCTGCATGAGTGTGTGCTCATTGCCAATACTCTTAATACTCTTGACGCATCAAAGTTTCTCACAAGAGACATTCTTAACTTAACTGTGTCTAGAGAGAAAGAGAGCAATACTCAATCAACATTGAGTTTTAATCGTTAAAAGAGATGATTCATTTGTAGGTTCAAATCAATTCAGAGACAGTACTGCAGTATAAAGAAAAACAGAAAAAATTAAACACCATTTCTCTTCTCTCCTCCAGAGCAACCAGAAAAAAAGCCTTCAGTCGAAATCCATACATCTCAAACTAAGCATTTGGAGGTTTGTACAACTTCTCTACCATCTTCCTGTATTCTGCATTACGTGAAAAAAAAATATTAAGAAAATGAACAAGAACATGAATATTAACACCGCAAAGGGATTAGTTTTATTTAAACCTTCTTGGTTGCTCCAAAGTTGTGCTGCTTGTGTATTCAGCGGAGAGCTTATGTTTGGTTCTAAATTTAGGAGATAAAAAAGAAAAATGGAAATTAGATGTTGCAAGCGGCTTAACAAGGAAAAGAAAACAAGAGGGAGAGAATAGGATTACCTCCTAGCAGACTTTGGATAGATAGCAATATAGTTCTCACATCATAAGCAGATGACCACTTATCCTACAAGCAAAGATAACAAACATCCTTAATTAGAACAAAGTTCAAATAAATCTAAACAAGATTGAAAGAAGGCCCTTGATAATTTATATGGTTACCTGAAGAATGTCCAAGCAAATGTTGCCATGAACATCTACATTAGGATGAAAGCAGAAGGTTTCAAACTTGACTTTTGGAGATTTAAATGGGTAATCAGTCGGAAAGCAAAGTGATAGCTTGTATTCAGTTCCTTGAAACACGGTGTCTTGGCTTCCAGTTATTGTCCCTTTCCAACAAAATATGTTGTCCTCCTCTGGGAACGCAGATATACCAGAATCTCCACTCATCTGAATTTTAAGGAAAAAAAATAAAAATCAAAGAGTTATATAAACCTAATTTGGTATGAATTCTAAATAACCAGAATGACTCGTATTTGGATGATTCAAAATAAATTCAACATAAACAATGAACTGTTCCAATAGATTGCTTAAAGGGGTTTCTTCTTTTAAAATAGCACAAAAGAAAAATCTGCAGCTACCAATATATAATCCCCAAGATACTTCTTTTCACAAACCATCAAATGCTGGCAGCAAGCAACCAAAAAAGAGAGCGGGAAATCATTCTTACCATTAAGGCCATCAATTCAGATTGCAACCTGTTATTGCACAAAAAAAAAAGAAGAAATAAATGGGATTAGAAACTTGACTTCTGTTGTAATAAAAATATGAGTACCTACAACTGAGAAAAAAGAAAAAACTAAATCAACAATCAAGTTAAGACTCTTCCCCCTCCCCATCTATATCTGGAAGCAAAACTCTATTCAGAGAACTCACTATCATATCACAAAGATATGATACGAAAGTTCTTTCAAACTGAAACAAATCAATTTAGCTTCTGAAGCATTTTTACAAACAGATCATGTGCATTGAAGCAACTATCAAAAAGCAGTACAAGAATTAAAAATTCTTCGCACATCTAGCTTTTCAGAATATCTTGTGAAGAATGCTACGTTCAATCAACCCAAACAACAAATAAATTGAACAATTGAGAGTTCAAAATAAACAAAGAAAACCCATAACTTAATAAATCAGTTTGGTTTGTTGAAAAAAAAAATTACAAGAAAATACGATAGAGACCTTCTGAGAACGGATTGAGAATCAACGCTTTTGGGTGCCGGGAGAGACTGTTTTGAAGAAGCAACTGCGATCGGACTGTTGTTGCCTTGAGCAGTTTGATTCTGACCGTTAATGGTAGACATAGTTAACGAGAGTTCAAGAAATTGGAATGTGAAAACAGAGAAGAAAGAAGAGTGAACAGGGTTTCCCTTCTTCTTCCTTCTGAGTGAGCGTGAGAGAGAGAGATGGTAAACAGGTAATTGCTGGACTTTAAGAAGGGGTTTGATTTAAAACGGAGTCGGTGTCAGGGGATTCCCAGCGATTCAAATATTTTCGAACGTTACAACAACGGACAGATGGATCCGATTTGTGTTCATTTACAACGGCTAGTTACGGTTCGAACTTGAATGGTGGAATTGTGCTTGAATGCTAAAGTGCGCACTATGCGTTTCTTTGGCACTTGCCTGCTTTTGTAGGATCTGGCTAGGGATGTTGTCGGGTGGGGTTGGGTCAGATATTTAGTTTGAATTAGTGCTAATGGATCCGATTAATATCTATTTCTTTGGATTAGTTTTTTTAATTTAGACAAAATCTGGTCATAGATTCCATATCACGTCAGATCATCCACAAATCTGATTTTTTATAATAAAAAAGTTTGCGCAAAAACATAGTTACACTTTTTTGCTTTCGTGTTACATAATGTATTTTATTAATTGTACAACTCTATCTAATAAAGTAACAATAATTTAGAATAATATCAAGAGTTGACTAAATAAAATAAAATAAAATAGAATAATATCAAGAATAATAAAGAAAAATTTATAATAAATTTACTTAAATAGTTTGTATAAATCTATATAAGAAAATAAAAAAAACTCATATATTAAGAAATTTAAATATAAGTGATTTTTTTTCCCAAACTCAATTTTATGAGTCTAGAAAATTTTATTAATTATTTATGTAAATAGTTGTTACAAGTCTACATAAAGAAATAAAAACACAAATGAAGTAAGGAATTTAATTTTTCTCTACAATTAAGGATCTTCTTCTGTGAGATGAAATTAAGGAATTTGATTTTTTAAAGTTTTTAGACAATATTATATAATAATTTCTTATCTTAAATGAATTTATTGACATAATTAATGTCCTAATCAATATACTTAATTTTAGTAAGTTAATTGACCAAAAACAAAAATAGGACTTTATTATCCATAATTAGATGATACTCGTTGGTACTGGATTCTAAAGATTCATGCAGCATTCAAGGCAAGCCAACATAGCAGCATTCCCTTGAAAACCCCCTCAAGAATTTATTTGAGGGAGAAATGAGAGATATTTTGTAACACAACAAAGAATTACTTGACTTTTGCATTTGAAAGAATATATGTGTGGGAGCTCAGATATTGTATGCTATAAAAAGCAAGACTAAAGGTATAGCTTAGCTTAAAGAACGACTTTAAAAGCCTAAAAAGGGAATTTAAACCTATTGGACTTTTAGATAGTTTATTGAAATAATATTTTGAAAATAAAATTTATTTTTTATTTTCATTAATGTAGAAACTAGTAAACGTGAATAAGGTTTTTCTTTTAAGAAAAAAAAAAACTTAACTAGTCGGTTCAAATCTATCAATCATGACTCTTGAATCATATTTTGATTGGATTGGATATGAGACAATGTGCATTCAAATCCAGACCAAATTAGATTGGGTCCAACCCGATTCAGTCCATTGCCATTACAAGTTATATTATATAGTAATAAACAAAATTGTTGAGTACACAAAATTAAGCCCCTTTGTGCAATTTTAACAATTTTGGGTTGTATTCATGTCACTACCTTTTTTATGTCAAAAATTCAAAAAACAAGAAGAAAGAGACAAGGGGCATGATAGCGGAATTTTGGACAGAAAGGTCCAATTCCCAATATTGTTGAACAATATGATAAGATTTGTAGTTAAATAGTCAAAATGGGGTAAGTGTTGACACTTGATTTTCAAAATCCGTTTTCTGGCTCCACATCACTAGCCCACGGGCCCACACTTGCATAAAAGTTGACTTGTAATAGGAAGTAGTGAAACTGAATGATGTAGGCCAATGAGCATGTGTTGATGGGCTCGTGGGCTAGTGATTTGGAGCTAGAAAATGGATTTTGAAAATCCAGTGTCAATACTTACCCCATTTTGACTATTAAACTACAAATCTTACCAATGGTCTAAAAAAATTTAGAAATTGGACCCTTCCGTCCAAAATCCTGCATGATAGCATGTGTAGGAATTGTAATATGTAGTGACTGCGCAGTCTTTACGCCAAGTAAGTTAATGGGTAGTGATTGATGCAGTGGAACAATTAAAATATTGTTTTGATAGATAATATTGGTTAGTTAAGAAACAAAAACATACCAGAAAAATTATAAAAAAGGTATATAATTTTAGATACATACTGAAAATATTATATAACATCTATTTTTAAATGATTAAGTGAACTTGTAGGTACTTTTTAAAGTATACATGAAATCAAATAGGTCAATATAAAAATTAATTTGTGTAATTTGATAATATAATTATAAATTGTCTATAATGAAAATTAAAAATGCAAGAATATATATTTTAGGAAAAATGACATTGACAATCCCTAAATATTATATTCTATCAATTTTGTCTCAAATAGTTTGTATAAATCTATATAAGAAAAGAAAATAAAAAATTAAGAAATTTAAATATAAGTGATTCTTTTTTCTTCTTTTTCTCAAACTCAATTTTATGAATCTAAAAAATTTATTAATTATTTTGGCAACATAAGTGACCCAATCCAATGATTCCACAATGTACAATTATATATCCCTTTGAAATTTGTAACTTTTTTGTATTTAACAAGTGATATAACATATATAAATACATCTTTTGAGGGTGAGAGAAACAGTAGACTTAAATTCTTCATTTTGTTATAGAGATTTTTTATGATTTATGATTTTGTGAAAAAGTGTACAAACATAAACATAATTGACACATTCGTCACAGAGAAATGACTAGCCGGAGGATTGGGTAACCAATCTACCGTAACCCTGACTTCAAAACGAAGTAACAAACCTGATCATGACCCAACTAAATAATAAAAGTAGCTATTAGGAATATAATATTATTGTATGCAAGATCACAATTGGGTATTTGTCTTTCTCAAAGAAAGTATTGTATGAATGTCTTGAGTGATATAGGTACGTTGGATTCCAAACCTGTAGATACTCCTATGGATCCCAACACTAAACTTGTACCAGATGAGGGGGAGCTACTGACAAATCCTGAGCAATATAGACGTCTAGTTGGTAAGCTGAATTATCTCATAGTCACTAGACCAGATATTGCTTTTGCAACTAGTATGGTTAGCCAATTTCTTTCTCAGCCTCGAACATCTCATTGGAATACTGTTATTCGTATCCTAAGATACCTTAAAACTGCACCCGGAAAGGGATTATTATATAAGAATCATGGGCACACTCTAGATCGATGAGATGGTCGTGGTCATACATTACTCCATAAACATAATTCTACTCCAGTTAAGGTTATAGTGATGTTGATTGGGCAGGCTCTCAATTTGACAGAAGATCTATTATAGGATACTGTATATTTCTGGGTGAAAATCTTGTTTCATGGAAAAGCAAAAAGCAGACCGTTGTTGCAAGATCCAGTGCTGAATTTGAATATAGGAGTCATGACTCATACCACAGGTGAGTTAGTTTGGCTGAAAAATCTATTAAATGAACTTGGATTTCAGCATTCACAGCCTATGAAGTTAGTATGTGATAATCAAGCTGCATTACATATTGCATCAAATCTAGTCTTTCATGAATGAACAAAACATATAGAAGTTGATTGTCATTTCATTCGTGAGAAGCTTATGGATAATACAATCAAGACTACATATGCAAAATCAGAAGATCAGTTAGCAGACTTATTCATAAAATCTTTGGTAGGAAACCGACTACGATATCTATGCAATAAGCTTGGAACATATAATCTTTATGCTCCAGCTTGAGAGGGAGTGTTAGAGTAGACAGCTTAATTAGTAGGTCAAATTTCCTTATTTATAGTTTCTTTTTTTATGTGTAATTTCTACCATGTATCTGGCTGATATTTAGTCTACATTCATTATATTAGGTAGACACGTATTTCATTGATATTTAGTCTAGGTTCACTATGTTAGATAAACACTTTAGCCTATAAATAGAGGTTCCCTCTTGTACTTTTAAAATCATCTAAAAGACTGAAGTTCACTGTAAAAGTTTACTTCCTGTAATAATTAACTAGTTACTAAAAATTTTGGTAGAGGTTCCCTGCAATACAGAACATGCCTCAAAATACAAATACATATGTTCATGATTTCAAACAATAATAATATTAAAGATAACAAGGAGCTCCGCTCCATCCACATTATTAACAAGACAAATAACTAAACGCTTACATCTTTTGAACTTAGACACCCCCACAGTTCTAGTGTGACTGTAGACTTTCATCCTTTAACTTCAAGTCTGAGATACTAGAATTACCTTGCCATACTCAATCGGCATGTCACAAGCTCAACGATGCCATGTACCGAACTCTTGTTACCAAAAAAAATCCACAAGAGAAGGGTGGGTCTTATGGACTTCATGAGTGGAAAATCGTACCCAAAGGGTACTAGCATCACTCAACACAAACGTATAACATATATACTAACCTCGTGCAACATTGATCATACCTTAATTCACATTACACTTATACATTATAATCATCATAAATTCATAATTTACATGAAACACAAGATCACAGATTAATCAGAGCAATAATATCAAACAAAGCAACTAAAAGACCAACGAGTGACGCAGCCACACACAATATTATCACTCCTACTGGGCAATTACGCTCCTGCACAACAAATTGATCTCCATACACAATCCATTCCACCAGGACTGAGCACTCAATTTAAAAAAAAACCAAAAAAAATAAATTTATCAGAATTAAAATTTCTCATGATTTTAAATCAGGGTATCTTAGGTACACTTGGATTTTAAATTTCGGGAATAAAATTATTTTTCATAAAAATCTCACTTTGTTGGCCCTTATCAACCACAACCAATATTAAACAAATACAATTCAAATATATCATGGAAATACTGTACTTATTTATTTTCTATATATCACGTATATTCAAGTGCATATATAATCACATATAATAATCTAACCCTTAAAGGCAACAATTGACCACTCACTCGTAATCGATTCCATTCGTCACTCACACTTGCGTCCACATGTCTCATCAGATCCACAGTATAATTCGAAACTAAAATTCATATTCCCAAATAATATTTAGTTCATAAACATTATTGTTATAATATTTAAATTACTAAGCTTATATCTCAACTTGTATAGGTTTATTTATGAAACTTTATCATTACACTATTACATGTCAATTAATATGAATTGGACTATATGTGATAAGGTTTATAGTGAAGAAGCATTTTAAATGTCTTGACAATACATAGGGTAGAAGGAAACTATTAGCAAAGATAGAAAACAATAGTGAGTTAGAGATGTTGCAACTGTCCAAACTTAAGGTTTGGACCAATGTCCACTTTAATAGTTATATCTTTATCTAGGAAATTCTGAATCTAGTTTCGTAAAATTTATAAAATACTAGACACATGTAGATTTATAATGTATATCATTTGTAACTTTTAGATTTGTGTATCAATACATTTTTTTCTTTGAAGTTGCATCAAATTCTGTAAAACGCAGGATTTTGAAGGCTAGGACCTTACTTTAGTTATTTGGACATAGCTTTCTCTAGGAAAAACGAAATCCAATTCCATTTATTGGTTTTGTTAATAGAAAAGTATATCTATCTTTCTTATTTAGGAACTTTTCCTAAAATTAATCTTGAACCCATTCAATTCCTTACATGAACTAAAAACAGGGCACTAAAAATCCTACATGACCTAGCCAAAGTTTAAGAGCTCTAACTAACAACATGGAACCAAGCTATGAAATGTTGCATAAAACATCTCAAGATCATAAGCTACACTTTATTTTTTAAGCCCTTAATTTAATTCAACCCTGGAGATGATCAAAATATTGAATTTATTTTACCAACGAAAGCTGCCCTGTATCCCTTTAAAAAAAAACATTCAACTCTCACTTTCAACATTTCACCTCACCAATAACATCTTATGTCCATACTCACTACTCAATTTCATTAAATCTTTAAATAACAACATTAACCAACTATTATATGCTCTTTGTTTATGAACTTTTATTCAAAATAATTAGATATTATTTTCCATCAAAATCTTAGATCAAACTTTCTAATGTCCCTATGTTTAAAAATCCAATTTTTGTTCACATCTTTAGCCTTTCTTTACTCATTTTAATTTCATCATTTTCAAACCATATATATCATTCTACTATTTATTTTACTAAGAAACCTATATCCTTCCACCTTTATGCATAGATTAACATTTGATTTCTCCGAAGCATTTTGTTAAGCACCTAATATGCATTCTTACTTCACTTCCTATGTCTGTGTATTTATATATACACATACACCAAGAACTCAATATGATTGTGTCAATTTCCATATTATTTATTTTCGAAACATCATCTTTAAAATTGGTTTAGCTAACTAGGTAATCAAAACTTGAATTGCTCAAATTGTTGTACTTAACTATCATTTTTTTTTTCATCACTTCAAGCTCTAACTCCTTCCCCCACCCCTCTTAAATTCATTAAACTTAATCCTTCTTCAATTAGCAACAAGCAAAGAGGGAAAATGAATTAACTACATGAGGATAAGAGAATTACTTTCATTTTGGGATAACTTAATTCATTACTGGCCTTTTTTGCCAATGTACTGTTGGTGGCAGTATTGCTGCCACGGATGAAGTTGTTGTAACCATCTAGGGCAGCTGCTTCTAGCTTTACAGGTTCAGTGGCAGTCTTCCATTGCTGCAAGACAATAACAGGGTAGGTTGAGCCAAACAAAACTGTTGCCTCCCACCAATTTCTAGTCCATCTTCTAGCTAACTTCGCAACACCAGTAGGAAGCAAACAAGACTAGAATGAAGGTAGATTTGAGCTGCTTCAAGCAAGAAACACTCACGGAAGAACAGGGCTAAACAGGAGCAATAAAAAAGAGGCTGATGCAAAGTTGTTATAGCTACCAAGAAGGAGAGATTTGATTGTCCAAGGAAGGGGGTGTTCATACACCAACTAGAGAGGAAGCAAAATCATTGCCTTACAAGAAGGAGACCTTGGCAACTGCACCTCTAGGCAGAACAGCCTTATGCCAATAAAGGAGCTAACACACAACCAAAGAAGGAAAAGAACTCTATACGGCCAAGAGGAAGAAGAAAAGAAACGGACTGCTACCCTTCTATCAGCTACAAATAGAATCAAGTAGAGAATTGCAGTGGAAAAAAAAAATCAAGAAGGTTCGGCTAAGATAAGGAGAGAAAGTAAAGTGAAGGAAGAAGAGAAAAAAAATCTCCAATTCTAAGTCAAAGTGACATTTTAAAACATGTGATGGTAATTAAATTGTATATACATGTGTATATGTTTTTATTTATATTATATTTGTTCTCTTATTTATTTTCTTTTCATTTGCACATGTTACACACTTCATAAAATTTTTCACCATATCAAGTCAATTGTTAATTTAATTGTACACACTTATATACTTTATTTACTTCAAATACTTGCATTTATTTTTACAATTATGAGTTACACCAAATTGTTTAAGTTTTTTATTTTAATATCGGCTTATATCATGTTCAATTGTATTATTATCTACTTTATTTATTATTATTTATTTTTTTCATAAATAAACCTTGTTCATGCATATTAATTTTGTTTATGTATTCATTATTTTGTAACTAAAATTTATACATTATGTATGAAACTCGACGTGGTGCTATCAGGTTATAACAATAATAGGATTCAGCCTGTTACGTCATTATATTTTTTCAAGTGATAGGTGAATTTCATAATAAAAATACAATTATATGTCATATAGTTAATCAAAACTATGAATAACTTTTCTTAATAAAATTAATCAAAAGTTTATAATATGACCACGAGATATATACTTAATCTCATCTCGTACATATTAACAATCTTGCATCACTTAAAAAACTATAAAACAACTCAACATATATTTAATAAATATAATTTTAAAGTGACATAATAAGTAATGACAATATAAATTTGTATAAGAATTCTTCATTCTTGACATCAATTGCAACATATTTAGTCATGGTTGACATTTAGATCTCTTACATTCTTCAAACACCAAAAGAGTTTCTCAGATAAACAAGAAAATATTAAGGAAGAGTATGCCCACAAGAAAAAATAAAATAACTATTGTCCTATATGTAAATACAAAAACTTTGTATCAAATTTGATCAAGAAACGGAAGACCGGATGTTAAAATAATAATAAATATGTGGAATATTATCATTGTGGAAAACAAACAAAAAGGGGTAACCCTTTCTTTTTTAGGTAATATGTTCACATCCTTTTCATTATATTCCCAGGCATAAACATCTTTTTAAAGATAATATAATAAAATAAAAAAGCATTATTTTAATAGTGATACACTTTAATTAATATTAAATTCATGCATCCTTATCACAAAACAAGTCACCAACTAATAATAAATTAATTAGAAGGCCATAATTATAATTAATTAAAATAAGAGAGTTCTTATTGCCACAACTAATTTTTTTAGTATCACAGTTAGGTGTTTATCTTTTTCTAAAACATCATCATTTACTCTTTTTGACTTATCTTTTGTTATTACTATTTATTATATCTCTTTCCTATATCTCATCTTATTAGGCTTTTAATTTTTTAATTTTCTACTAGATTACTTTTATTAATCATTTCATATTTTTTTATATTTGTTTTCAGTTCACCTTAAAAATCTAATATAAATTTTTCTAATTTATTTTCATTTTACTTCATATAATTTTTTTCTCTACTTCTTGTAATATATATATATATATTTAAAAACTTTGTTTTTTTGGTTGAAATAAAAACAATTTATTAGTAGATAAACTTTGGCCTCAACTAGATAATTAAAAAATAAAAATAAAATAAAATAATTATTAGCAGATAAAAATTCTATCACACTTAGATAATTTTAAAAAATATTTATTAGCCTATAAAATTTATTTAAATATTTAAAATATTCAAATGTATGATGGAGGTGTTAACAATTCATTTAAGTACCCAAAAATAATATTAAAAAGAATATATGAAAGAAGTTGAAAAGTTTAGAAAAACTAATATATTAAAGAAATAAATAATAAAAAACTAAATAAAATGATATGTAAGAAAGAGTAATAATAAATGATGAATTTCAATATTTAATAATAAAAAATAAGTCAAATATAATAAATGTGGGTGTTTTCTGAAAATAAAAACTTATGTTAATTAGTAAATTATGGCCTTTAAAAATTGATTGTGACAAAATGGCCCCTAAATTAATACCAAAAATGGAACAAGATTGAGAAGGGAAATCAGATTTCACGTGTTTTGAGGGCATGTCGCTCGTACAGGGACAAATGGTCCTAATCTGGTTGGGGCCCACCGTGGGCCTTAAAATCTTAATCCTACAAATAAATTCTCCCATTATTTTTCTGTTGTACTCGTCAGCCCTCCTTAACTAAATGCTAATTTTAGCGTTTGTTCCTGCTTTTTGGTGGGCCCTTCCACTTTTTTTTTTTTTTTTCCTATTCGTTTGTGTTTTGATAAGTTCGGGTTTAGTAACTTAGTAAACTTTTAAATATTTTTTAGCTTGGATTATGTTAGACTATTAAACAAGAGATAAAATATTTATATATAAACAGAAGTTATAAACAAGCAATAAAAGCACACTTACATTAATTATAGTTGCAATATAACTGATGAGCTATGGGCTTTACTTAGTTCTGAAAATACACTTTCTATCTACATGTACAAGCACTCTAAACTTATAATCACTCACAGAAAACAACACTCCAGTTTTCTGAATGCTGCACTACTGAAATCATCTCTTATTTATAATTTACGTAAAGGCCAAAACAACAATTGAGTTTAAAAAAAGATTCCCTGATGATAAAATTTTTTGTCTAAGCAGTTCAGGAAATCTCTGTTTATAAGATTTTCTGTCCTTAAAAATAGATAAAGATAAGATTTCGTTCCGACGGAAAAAGATAAAATTCCTTTTGCTCATTTCACTCCCCCATATTAGATGTAAAGTTGACTGTCAAAAAATTGAAAAAATTATCATTACGGTCTTGTGAATCTTCAAAATATAGTGTGGTAGACATATCATCTCTTCCACTTTCATACCAATATTTATCTCTTTCTTTAATGACTTTAAACAGTTGGCACTTTACTTCTTATTTAGGTAAACTCTTCATCCCATGGCCTCAAGTAGTTGATCCAAAAAAAAATACCTTGCCACTAATTTCTCGACAAGTTCATTATCAGTTGCTGACATTCATAGAGATCTTGTTATTAAAAAAAAAAAATCAACAGAAGAGGGGTGAATCTCACGGACTCAGTGAGTGAAAAAATGTACCCAAATAATATCAGAATCACTTAACATAAGTATTTAATATATTGTCAATTAATATCAAAGTATCTTAAATTTCAAAACTATTAAGGTTACACATGCGCTATTACAAAAAACACAAAACTTAACAAATACAGTTCAAGAAATACTCTATATAATCCAATCCAAACAATCAAAGCACACCAATCATACAAAGAGTCAACCAAATAACTCAGCTTTACACACCAAATATCCTCCTACTAGATATGTTTTTTTGCCCGCACACCAAATATATCTCACGTACATAATCCATCCCATCAAGACTGAGTATTCAATCATTTTAAAACACTTATCAAAATCAGAATATCTCAAAATATCAAACTAGAATATCCTAGGTGCACCTATATTTCAATTTTGGAAATAACAATCATTTCTCAGAAAAATCTTACTTTGTTGGTCCTTATCAACCATAAACAATATCAAATAACAAACATAAATCGAATACTCAAATTCATATAAATCAATTCACTTAATTATCTAGCAACTAAAGTGCACGTAATTCACTCACAAAATTCAAGAACAAGACTCATCGTTCTGTCTAATTGCAACGGTATTAGAGTACCCTCGATACAATCTGAAGCAATGCAAAGAGGGAATCTGGCCTAACATCACCCACACACTCTATTTTATAAATGCAGCTCCTAAAGAGCTTTGAAGCTCACGGTGGCTCAGGACTTCCTCCACTGTTGGACTAGTTTCATGGCTTGAATCTAACTTAAGCAAGGTGACCTTTAGGACTTCTTAGGTTGAAAATAGGAGCTATAGGCGGTCTTCTTTCCAAGTGCAGAGAACAGGGGACTCGACAATATCAAATGAAAAGTGAGGCAGTGCACAAGTGAAGAAAGAAGGAAAGAAAATGCTAGCAAAGTCGGTTGGCAAGGAGGAGGAAAAGACAACCCATTAATATAATATATACTTATGGTTCTAAATTTTGTTTACTAATTTGTGGTGTATACTAATCCAATTATATATATATATACACTCGTTTTATTCCTCATGGAACGAAATCTAATTTCAAGTCAAGCAATAAGGTGTTGGATTTTAATTTTTATATATATATATATATCCAAATATTTTTTTATTTTAAATTATTTTATAAAAATTTATTATTTACATAATCACAATAATTTACGTATAATATTATAAAATAAATGTTAAACTATCGAGTTATAAGGGTTATAACATTTACCATAAGGGTTATAACATTTACCATACTAACTTATTTAATAAATAATATCTATATTATTTTTTGTTATTACTACAGCAGTATTATATTTACAACTGTATACACGTAGTCATAAATATTACTGTACGAGTATTTTTTTGTTCTAATATCCTCAAAGGATAGTGTTTGTGTGTAAAATTCTTAGAAGAGGGATATTCTTTCTTTTTTTTTCTTTTTTGCTAGAGCATGAGTATTATTTATTTATATGTTTTGAAATGATAATGTCTATATATACTATATGATATAATGTGATGTAACATTTCCTTAACTTTGATGCTACAATAATTAATATCACGCCAAACTAGCTAGTGATTATCTAAACCATTTGGAATGCTTTTGTTTCATGATTTTTATTTTCAGGCTTTTCATTTGTTATGTAATGAGTCTTACTCGAGGGCTCATTACATAGCAAGTTGATTCCTAATCATTTGATTCACAGTTGTTGGTTCCGTAAATAGTATTGTCTCTATTTTTCATGCATCATGGTGTATTTGACAAGTCCTAATCATCATACCAATTATAACAAAGTATATAGTGATTATATGGGTCCAAACTTTTATTTTTTTATTTTTAATCGTAGCTGGCCACTCTCCAGAACTTAATTCAAATTTGTTATTACTTGAAAGTCATGCTGTTAAAATGATACCACAAAGTCATAATTATTAATGAAAGACATTAAGAAACATTAATAATAGAAAATAGTTATTCTATTCCTATTCTCAGCTGGCCCACATAGGCCATCCCTTAATAGGGACTATTTTCAAAAGAAAAAACAAAAAGGAGTGGTGTCTTTTTTTGGCCTCCTTATTTTTATCAAATTTCAATTTAGTCATATTTTTTATCATGTCCATTTAATCCAATAATTTTAAGAGTTGTTTCTAATAATATATTTTGTCATCTAATCCCTAATCACCTCAAATTGCTAAAATGTTTATCAAACCAGTATTAATTTAATAGACACGCCAGTTATTAATGTTAGGTATATAGAGGATGAAATACTTAAATAACAAAATAAAAATATAAAATTAAATTAAAAAGTAATTAAGTTGCATTCATTTCTCTTGAGATTTATTGAAGCAATACTCAGATCCAAAATTTAGAAAGAATGATACTCCCCTCCTTTATGTAAAACTAAAATTGTTAGTAAACTTTCTTAGGAAATTATTAAAATGCATGATTTTATCTCCAAACAATCAAAAAGTTTAGTCACATTTTTCAGATAACAATTAAGGATTGGTTTAGTAATGTTGTTGCTTAAAACAAGCTACTGTCACTTGTTGTCAAAAAGTCATAGTAACACTGTCTGGTAACTTTTTTATAAAAATTGTTATGGGTACGTAGTAAAAGCAATGAATAAGGTGTTTAGTAAAACAAATCATAATTTGTTGTGAATGTATAAAATGACAAAAATAGACATTATAAATTAAAAATATATTTAGGAAGAGAAATTTGGTTTATAAATTAATTGAAGATATATTTGATTATTTTCTAAAATTAATATGGTGATTTTTCTACTTTTAATTTTGAAAAGCTACAGCTAGTTTCTAAAAACATTGTTTCTAGAAGCACCCGTGACTTTTTAAAAATAGTAGTAGAGGCACTCCTACAAAAAGAGTAACCAAACAATATTTAGATGTTGTAGTTTTTTAAAAACCAAAGCAGCCTCTTGAAAAGTATTACCAAACTCAACCTAAGTCTGATTTTTAATTTTATCTTTTCAAATAAGACATAACTACTTACTTTTTAAATATTTTCCTTCATTTTTTAATAAAATATATTATGTTAGTCTCAATTTTAATTTTTAATATATGTTACTAGAAAGAAATATTTTAACAAACATAAGTAAAATCAAATATAAAATCTAATAATTTTTTATTTTTCTTCTTCTTATTTTCTTCATCATATGAACTCCAAAAAATGTAAATATATATGAATTTGAGTTATTTGTCTCCTTAGATTTGGATTGTAATATTGCAGAATTATGTTAGAATCTTTTGATTGATTAATTGGAAAATTTCTGTCAATTGTTGTGAATGCTGCTCACTATAGATTAATTAATGAATTTCCTTCATTTCTTATACATAGAAAGGGCTTTTTGTTATTTGAAGAATATAAAAAGACTTTTTGGTATTTTAGAGATAAAAATAATTTTCTCTTTAAATTTATTAACACCATTAGTTTTCTATCTATGTACTTTGAGAGGAGAGCGTTATTTTTTCTGAATTTTAGACTCAGGTGTCTTTTTAATAAATTTTAAGTGAGAAGATTGTTATTTGCTCTAAATTAAAATATGTATACAATTATGAATTTAGATTACGAAAAGACATCTTTAGCCAAAAGAAATCTCATTTGTTCCTTGGAGATAAATTCTTAAATTCTAATCACATTAATTAATGGTTCCAGTTATACGTACGATTATACCTGCATCACTACTTACTTCTGTAATGATCAATAAGAAATGGGTATTGAACATTTTTGTACGTCTAAAGTGGCTTTGGAATTTATGACGGAAAACAGTCATAATTCTAGGACCTACATTCATAATTATCCCACTACAAAGAGTTTAAGTCATTTTAATTTAATAAGAAAGAGACGTACACGACCTTTTTTACGTCATATTTTTTAAATCTCAAGTGGGACTCAAAAATTTACAAATTATTGGTATAGACGGAGTGAAACTGCTTTGTATACCCATCATTCCATTTGATCAATGGTATGAATACAAAACAAATATATGGATTGTGCAAATTAAGTACACACATAATTCTCCATAAGATATTTGAATATGATTGAGTACCCATTAATGAAATTGATAAATACAAGTTGTGGGGACTAGTGCTTTGATAGGCATGTCCTGCTTCTAAGATGCTTATTCTTAATCCAAACAGACCCAATTCCAAAGAAAGAAAAGTGACAGAAAATACAGCGGGATTAGCCATAAAGAGCAAAAGAAAGCTTGTACATTTGATAATGCTATATTGCGATAAAAAAAAAAAATTTAAAAAGGAAGCTTTTATAAATAAGGGAAAGCCAAATAAATCCATTCTTTTGCTTTCCATTTAGTATTTCAAGTAATATTCTTTTCTTTGTGGCTTGTGGTCTGTGGGTACCTCTGCTAAAATTCTTTCTAATCATCATGCTTAGTTTGAATCAGATAGAGTTTACGTATGACAACTCTTGGCACACCCACTATCAAAATTGTGATGTTGATATGATTAGGGATCAATAATGTCGTGGTAGTTGCTATTTTCTAAAATTATAACCCTTGAGCAATTTTCGGTCATTATACAATATACAAATATAGGGACTTAATTAATAAAATGTACAAAATGAAAGAAAAGATTTAGGAAAAAAAAAATGAAATGGATGACTTATTTGAGCCCTTGAATTGAGTCTGTCTTACTTAAAAGCTGTTGGGAAAGTAACATGCCCGAGAGTCCGCTAAATAAAGGCGCGCGTCCATATATATAACAATGAACAAACTTGAACTGAAAAGCTTTACAATCTCCTCTTTTTTCATGCAAGCTTAGTACCATGTCTCCTTCTCGAACAAGAGTCTATGCTACATGAGTTGCGTTATACTAATAGAATTATTATTGAATATAATGATGTGACAATTTGTTGAAAATTGATTAGTGCACTTCAAAACATAGGACTATAACCGTGTCATGAGTCATTTTTAAAAATGTCACGTATTGCAACCAGATTCAAATTTACTGATTTTAATGCATGATATAAGATATATGATTGGCATAATGAGATGATAGGAATTACTATTAGGAAGTGGGGGATTAATTATCTGAACTAAGTCACTTTAATGGTATTTACAACTGCCTAGAGAGGCACAAAATGTCCTCCAAATATTAGATGGATTTGATAGGAAGGATTGGATTAGGATAATGCTTTACTTCCTGTAAATCATGAAGTTGGGTAGCCATGTAAATCACCATAAACCAAATTATTAGTCAAGAGTGAGATAAAAAGGGAGACAAGGAGCATATTGTGGAAAAGTTTCAATAGTTCAAAAGTTCAAAAGTTCAAAACAAAGATATTAGAAACGGAGTGAGTGAATGAGGAGGGCCGGTCCCCCCACCCACCCACTAACTCAGCATGTTAAATTTAGTTCAATGATATAAAACGTTATGGTGATATACTCAAAAGTCATCAAATTAACTTTTTGACTGATGAAATGAGTAGTTGTCAAATTAAGTTAATCCTTTTAATGTTTCAAGTTTGAGTTGCTCAAATTGAAAAGAAGAGAAACAAAAATAAGAAATAAAGCATCCTTATTTCAAAGGCCTAATATATTTAGCCTTTGGAGTCTTGAGAGGCCTAATATATTTAGAAACTTGATGCAAAGAGTAGTCATGAAGATAAAATGGATGTAATTAATACTATTAATTAGTAATTATATATCCCTTGAGGCGTGTTTTTTCACATGTTAAAGCATAATTAGATTAGAAGATACTTGAATTCTAAGTACCTACTTACAAGTAGGATTCAAGTGGGAAATAAATAATTAAACTACTAATAAGTGTTGTTGATTAATTTCCAAAACAAAATAAATGTACGAACAATGTATAGTTGATAACTCAATTTGTAAAAATTTGACAAGTTTTCAATCCATAGGGATAAGTCTCAAAGTGAAAGCGAGTTCTATTCCCAATTACCCCTCTCCATATTGTTTTAACTAAGATTTAAATTGATCAATGTGTGGATAATTTCTCTTGATTTATAAATTTTTTCTCCCATTTTAAGAGCTGTATAATAAATTAATGATAGAGTTATCATTTAATTCTTTTTCGGTATATAAATCTATATATCGTCGATAAATAAAATTTAAGACATAAACCTATTTGATTAAAATAATAAATAATGAATTAATATTAGTGTCACAGGACACTCTGTTATTGATTGCTTGTGTAAATATTAAATACACCAATGGTATATTAATTTAATTAATGTAAATATTTTATGAAAATAAAAAGAGAAAGAAGAAACCGTCTCTTAAATATGTATTTATCTCGTATGATCTCAATCCCTGTTCACAGCGTTTCATTGTTTCTTTCCTTTCTTAGAAAATATTCTACTACAGTACTGAGACTCAACCAATTTATAAAAGGGTTGACAGCAATACTGAAACGAGCACAAACACAATCCATAGAGGAGAGAGAAGTAGTTCAATAACAAGCTAAAGATAAAAGATCTACTGTCAAGACAAACCACAGTGGCAGTTTAAACAGATTTATTAGTGCTGTGGCATTGTTTACTCTGTTTCTTACATAAAGGCCTTAACAGAGTGCTTCCTGGCCCTGCAAAGGCAGAGCCGAATTTACTGTCACTCTCAAGTACAACTTTTGTCAGATCTCGATTCTCAAAAGTCCAGGAATCGAGATTCATTTTCTGCAAAAGATTGAATTTTTCACTATTTTTGTGTGTTCCAAGTCCTAATTCATAATTTCTTTTTCCCATTCTGAAAAGAGAGTTGGAGGTTTCTTGTTTGCTTGGTAAGAAAACTATTACTTTTGACATGGCTAGATTCTGCCAGTTTTTTTCTTCTAATAAAGCTGCATTTAAGATGTTATCTGGGTTAGTTTAGGGAGAGTATAAATTGTTCAGAAAGATATTTAAGGCACTGGCTATGCCAGTCTTGGAATTAGGTTGCTCTAGTTAGTTTAAAGAAATACTCTGCAAATTACTTTCAATCTGTCTGAGTTAAGCCGTTAAAGGTGGCCAATAAGGGTGGTGTGGTGCTTCTCCTTTTTCTTATTTGAAAACTGGAAACGAGATAAGCATACTCCATTTAGACAGAGCTATAAGAAAGCTCACTAATTTTCTGTCTGTCATACACTTGTCATAAAAGGGTTCCTACTTTTTCTGCTATAAATATCAGGGAAAAGCCTCTCATCAGAAATTAATTTCACCATTTTACAAACTTGGATTTTGGGTATTCTTTTCTATATACTTTGTTTCTGTTGTGTTTCATTTCTGGGTTTGGTGAATTTTGTCATATTGAGTGATTAACTCTGTTTCAGATCTATTTCGTCTGCAAGCAATGTTACCCCCAAAACAAGGAGAAGAAGCCATGATCTCGAGCTTCAGTGAAACTGAC
Organism: Quillaja saponaria; assembly: GCA_029379385.1. Classification (NCBI taxonomy): domain Eukaryota; kingdom Viridiplantae; phylum Streptophyta; class Magnoliopsida; order Fabales; family Quillajaceae; genus Quillaja; species Quillaja saponaria. Next base: position 15,154,599 of record CM055612.1, on the reverse strand, counting down.
CGAGATGCCAAAGAGGAAGAGAAGGAAGATCAGTCAACTTTAAGCCTTAAAAACTTTCTCTGGCATGGTGGGTCTGTCTATGATGCATGGTTCAGTTGTGCATCAAATCAGGTACAAATACATGTTACCCATGAATGCCCATTCCAATTTCATTTTTCAGGAATATAGTTCTATAGCATAGTCCCATTATTATTTTTTTTTGTAATAGAGAAATTGGTTCGTTTCTAATTATTTTTTTATTTTCTTGTACAGGTTGCCCAGGTTCTGTTAACACTACCATACTCGTTTTCTCAACTGGGTATGCTTTCAGGCATCATATTCCAGGTCTTCTATGGCATAGTTGGTAGTTGGACTGCTTACTTAATTAGCATTCTGTACATAGAGTACAGAAGCCGAAAAGAAAAAGAGAATGTCAGCTTCAAGAATCATGTCATTCAGGTCAGCCATCCATGTCCCAATCCCCCACATCAATTTTTCCATTTTCTTTTTTATCCAACCCAAAAACAAATATCATTACAGATTTAATTCTTTTTCAATGTTAAAATTCTAATTGTGGACAGTGGTTTGAAGTGTTGGATGGTTTACTTGGTCCATACTGGAAAGCCGCTGGATTGGCCTTCAACTGTACCTTTCTCCTCTTTGGATCTGTCATCCAGCTCATAGCCTGTGCAAGGTCTTTTTTTTTTTTTTTTTTCCCTGCAATATCAAGTTTTATTTGTTTACAGTGTGTGATCAAAATTGGTTTTCCTTAAGTCACTTAATTCTGTTGTTTTATGCAGCAATATATACTATGTCAATGACAAATTAGACAAAAGGACTTGGACTTATATTTTTGGAGCTTGCTGTGCTACCACAGTGTTCATACCCTCATTTCACAACTACAGAATTTGGTCCTTCCTTGGCCTTGGCATGACCACCTACACTGCTTGGTATATGACAATTGCAGCCCTTGTTCAAGGGACAGGTATGCAAAATCAATGACCATGATTTTTTCTGGGTGTCTTTTCCCTTTCAAGCCATTGATTGGAACCTTTTCTTTTTTTCTTTTCCTTGTTTTGCAGGATGAGAATGTAACGCACACTGGACCAAAGAAGTTTGTTTTGTATTTCACAGGAGCCACCAATATACTGTACACTTTCGGTGGGCACGCCGTCACAGTGTAAACCACTTTCTTTAGTATTTAACATAATCATTGGATTATTCTTTTACTGGTAGCATTTTCTGGGAACAACTATCAAAGAAAGTAAGAGAAATTTACAGCAGTGACCTGCAATTGCAGCTTTTGCTTGCACACCAATAGGTTTTTAGAAAGAAGTCAAGTATGAAAGTAACACTTTCTTAATTACATTCTGCGACAAATTTATAGAAAATTTCTCAGTAGCCTGATATTTGGTACTTTGCTTTTAGTGATAAATTTGTAAATGGTATTGAATCCACTAATTTCTTTGAAGATGAAAAGATCATTATCTTTTGAATCTACCATTTGTATTTTGAGACTTACATAGCTGGAGACAAACTTAAACATCTGCTTAAACTTTGATTTTTACAGAGAAATCATGCATGCAATGTGGAAGCCTCAGAAATTCAAGTACATTTATCTATTTGCAACCCTCTATGTATTCACCTTGACCTTACCATCTGCTTCTGCTGTCTACTGGGCCTTTGGAGACCAACTCCTCAATCATTCCAATGCCTTCTCAGTTCTTCCCAAAAACGGTTGGCGTGATGCTGCAGTAATTTTAATGCTCATTCACCAGGTCCATATGCTTTCCCATTTAACTCAACAATAACTTCGATCATTGCTTAATGCAATCCGAGTTTTTGTTTTTAACTTACATTCAATGCATAATTTCGGGAAATACTAGTTGTTATACTGATGTAATTCTATGTTTTTGCCAGTTCATTACATTTGGATTTGCTTGTACCCCATTGTATTTTGTGTGGGAGAAAGTCATAGGCATGCATGACACCAAGAGTATATGTTTGAGGGCGCTTGCTCGGTTGCCTGTGGTGATACCAATCTGGTTTCTAGCCATCATATTTCCTTTCTTTGGCCCCATTAACTCGGCTGTGGGGGCTCTTTTGGTCAGCTTCACTGTCTACATCATCCCTTCGCTTGCTCATATGCTCACTTACAAGTCTGCCTCCGCCCGGCAGGTAAATGGTCCATTCTCTCTACCTCTTATCATAAATGGTTCAATCTCAATAATTAATACAAGTGGAATTGTGTACTACTACATAAATTTCTCAAGTTTAGTTTCTTGGTCTCACCAATTGTATTGGCTGTGATGGTCAAAACACATGCTTATTGGTGTTGGGGTGTTTAATTTAGGCTCATATTGATACTTAACTAACCTGCTTAATCAAATCTCTGCTACTGAGTTATTTGAATGACAGTCAAATTGTGACCTCAGTTACAATAATTTAGTGCAAAACCAACTTTAGCGAGCACTGGGAAGTTCATTTCATTTCTCAAGAACTCTGTTTGTCATTATCTCAATGTCTTGCTGATAGTTCAATGATTCTAAGAAGGTATATGAGTTTAATATTTATATACACAGAACAATATGCTTGGATTCACCTGTTTGAATAAATCACAGAGGAAACCACAATGAGGCATTAAAAAATGAGGTACTTCATTCCAATAATTGTGTAACCTGAATTGGGAAATTTTTTAAAGGGCCTCTTAAAATTTTAGAAGTATTTCTGGATGATTCCAACTTTTATGATTTAACTTTGAAGTGACTTCCAATGTGGCTGTTTCAGAGCCCCACTTGTATTAATTATTGAGATTTGAAATTAATTGCTGAGACAAGATGATGGTGGCATTTCTATGTCATATAGTTACATGGTACAGTCATAGTTCCACTGAACTTTTGCTAGCCACATCTCAACATGAGCTGGGCCAAGCTAATCTCTCAAATGATTATTGGTCTTATTCTTAATCCTTATTGCTGCTCAGAGTTAAGCTGGCAAGCAAAATTTAGAGTATAATGCTTTCACTAACAAAATAAAAAGCATTTAGTTGTGTAGGTTTGCATTTTAATTGTGTGTTTGCGATGAACAGAATGCAGCAGAGAAACTGCCCTCCTTCATTCCAAACTGGACAACCATGTATGTGGTAAACACATTTGTGGTGGTGTGGGTTCTGGTGGTCGGATTCGGATTTGGAGGATGGGCTAGCATGACCAATTTCATCAAGCAAGTCGACACGTTCGGACTTTTTGCCAAGTGCTACCAGTGTCCCCCCAAAGCCCCAGCCCCTGTAGCACATCATTGAGACCTATTTCCCTCTCTTGGTTTTTTTTTGTTTTTCATAGAAAAGTAGGCATCAGCTTCTCTTCTGTGGTGTCCTATATGTTTTCCCTATCTTTCCTTAGTTGTTGCCAATGGTTATGTTTCTTAATTAGTACCAATACAAATTTTTTAGTATACTCTTTAGCCTAATCAAACAAATCATTATAGCTAGAGTAGGTTATAAGTTTTAGCATGAGCTCAAACCCCCTTTAGATTTCTTATTACTAGGGGTATATATAATTTTAGCTAAAGTAATGCCTCTAATTCTTAAAACAAATATAGTATTGGTGATAAACATATTGTATAGGAGATTGTAGTTTGGAATCTTCCTTCACATGGCAAGCACATTGGCTCTAGCTAGGTTACTTACATGTGAATTCACATGAATTAAAATTCTAGTAAAATGATTAATAACCTAAACTATATACTTTTGAGTAGCTGTTTTATATAATTATAATTTTCACATTCACATGACAGCACTACTAAAATGTCAGCTGTTTCTTCAGTATTGTTATATTGTGTTTCACTTGTTAAATTAGGATTAGACATTTGATTAGCTAAAGGACCTAAGGAGAAAAGAGCACTGTTCTTCAAATGAACCTACTTTGCTAAGAGAAGAGATTGAAGACGGAAGAAAGCAATTCCTTCCAACCAGCCAACCCGCAGAGTTGACGGTGACATGCATACTTCCCAGAAGCAAAAGAACTATCCTCCTTAGCTTTTTTTTCAAAACCACCAAATTCTTCCACTAAAAAAAAAAAAAAATCAAACAAAAGAAGAAGGAAAAAAAAAAAAAAAAAACTCTTTATTGATTCCTTGTGTCTGCTACATTATTGGCTACCTCCTACTCCCACTTTGAACTTTCTTGTTTGCTAATTGAGAAGTTCAGAAAACGTAAAATTGGCCTTGCCAAATCTTCCCTCCACCCCAGAGAATCAGTGCATTTAATTTTCTTTTTAATACCATGCAAAAATACAATCTTTTTTTAGAAACAAACATATTATATTCAATTATTAACATTGATTTATAATCCATGTAAAAATTATCATAACATCAAAGGAGTTAGTATGGTGGTAAAGCAAGTATCTTTTTTTTTTTTATTCAAATTCTTGAAGTAGGCCGTGAGAAATAAATTTTTTATTAATTTCCTATCTCAGTGTAGACAACAAAATTTTATTAATTATCTATTTTTTATTAATTAATATTAAAAAAATTAATTAATCAATTATTGTGACTAATTATCCTATCACAATTGGGAAAATGAATTTTGATCCGGAGACAAATAACGAATACTTGGATAGTGAATATTGATCCGAGGAAATCAAAGTTACTTTGGCTCAAATCTACTCCAATCACCTTTTGATCATCACTAAGTCCATGTCAATCAATCATAACTTTCCAAATCAATCAACGTCACCCACCCTCAATCACCTCCTTCTACCCTTTATCATATTCAATTAGTTAAATCACCTCCAGTTCACCGCAAAATAGTCCAATCACATCAATCACCTACAATCAACTTAAATGTGTGTAATACCACTTCTCATTGGCTTTAGAGAATAACAAACAACCAAGCATCAAGCAAGTCATGGAAAACCCTTGCTACTACTCTCACACAATAGAGATTTGAGCAAACCATAATTTTCAGCAATCAAATAATGTGCCAGCATTAAACTACTTTCTAAATGACTCTCTATAATATCATTTAGATATCACATCACATGTCAACCGGGATCAATCTATCAAGCTCTTAAATGAACAAGTTGTCAAGGAAATCAAATCAATATATATATATTTTTAAAGAATATGAACACAGATTTTTTAACATCTTTTTACAAATATAAAATAATAATTATTTTTGTAAAAACTTTCTTGTCCATCACATTTTAAGCACAAATTCTATGTTATATATATATACATATATATATATATATATATATATATTTTAACGAATATGAACACAGATTTTTTAACATCTTTTTACAAATATAATATAATAATTATTTTTGTATAAACTTTCTTGTCCATCACATTTTAAGCACAAATTCTATGTTATATATATATATATTTTAAAGAATATGAACACAGATTTTTTAACATCTTTTTACAAATATAATATAATAATTATTTTTGTATATACTTTCTTGTCCATTACATTTTTAAGCGCAAATTCTATGTTTAAGAACACCATAGTTCATGGCCGTCATGAAGAACCAATCCAACATGAATATCACTGTTGTTGCTAAGGTCCTCACATCTTTTTATGTGGATAGTATTTCCATAATTAAAATTCATCAATCAACAACTTCTCTAATCGGTCGATCAAGTTAGTGCCCGACCTTTCATCATTATGAATCTCATTACAGTAAAAAAAATAAAATTATATATATATTGTCATCAAATGAAGATTTTTTGTTTCTTAGAGTGTTCTAAATTTGAGGGTAATACTCCATGTTCTAAGAAAAATTATTAAGCTTCTACCAACTCTACCCCATTGCATAGAAGTCCAAATGGCAAGATCATTCCTTCTCCAACGAATGCGCTTTCACATGCTACCGACATGCCTATCATGATTGCATAATAAAGAAAGAGTGGAACAATTTCAATATTGATTTTCTAAAGAGAAAAGAGAAAAATGAATTTCTTTTTCAAATCAATAAAAGAGAGAAACAAGAAAAATGAATTTCTTTTTCCAAATTGATTTTCTAAGGAGAAAAGACAAAAATAAATTTCTTTTTCCGATCATAACCCGATTAAAACTCATATCTTTATTTACCCTTCTTGTCAATGTCAATATTGCGGTCTCTCTCATTCTTATATGCTTTGAGCTAACACATAAATTGGGCCTACAAAGTGATAACTTTTGGAAAAATACTTATTTTATATCCTTTTACTCGTAATATTTAAGCTATGTTCTAAAGTTTTAGTTAGCTTTTGTTTAGTTTTTAGTAAATTTCTAGTTGAGTCCATATTGCATTAGGATGATGTATCATAGTTGATTTAGGCTATTATTAGGTGTTTTATATGAGTTCTAAATTATAATAACTTAGTCTTTGTGTTTTGAAGGTTTAATGCTTAAATGAGTCCTAGTGGAAGTCAAATTGGAGATGAATTCAGGCTCAAAATTGCAAAATAACATATTGCTGCCATAAGCACTTGTGTTGAGATGCCTAGAAGGTGAGTGTTGAGACGCTAGGGGTAGTACTAAGGTGCCTAGGACATAGGCGTTGTAGTTGCAGTGCCAGTGCCATCATTGATTTTTCACACAAACTTAGGCAGCGCAGCGCCAGGCTTCAAAGTCGCGACACTGGCCCGATTTCTAGTCCTAATTGAAGTCAAATTAAGGGTTTTGAAGCCTATTTAAAGGGGATTGACTTGGGAATTCAAAGGACAAATAAGCTGAGATTTTCTGGAGAAAATGAAGCCATCCAGGGTACAAGGAAACAAAAGGAGTTTGGGATGATTGAAGATTGAAAATTGATAATCTTTATAGTTTTCTCTTTTCCTACACCTTTCTTTTAGTCTTTCTTGTATTTACTTTGATGGTGATTTTATTAAAATTTATGTCTACACTAGGAGCATGAACTAATTATTTCTCTAGGGTTACAATTGAACTCAACATGTGGCTTGATAGTTTTTATTATGTATTGATTGTTTAGGGTTTTGGTATTTGGATTGTTTATTTCATTGCATGCTTAATGCTTCTAGTTGATTACCAATTAGATTAATGTGGTAAACCTAAACAAATTTGGAAAATAGTGAATTGGTTAAGTGAGATATATATATTTATAAGACATAAGAATATGCTTATAATTGAATTAGAGCCTTAGGTTTATAATTCGATACCATAACTAAGCATGATAAGATAATAATAAGTCAAGTGAAGTGTTGAAAGAAATTGTAATTCTAGGCCTTTATCCATTAAAATTCTTAAGTTTAATTTGTCATTAGTTTGTTTTAGTCTAAATTAGACTTTTCAACCATAATTTATATTATTTTGAATAAAATAAGAATTATGTTAATTTTAATACTTAGCTAGATGTTAGTGAATTTTTAGTGGGATCTACACTCTATTTAATCACTATATCACTTACAACGAAACATTCGTTTGCATTACAAAATTCGTGTCACAAAGCTCTTCAACATTATGACTTTTTGGTGGATATTTTTCCAAGAATTAAAATTTTTATAAGGTATGAAGAAATTAAAAAAAGAAAGAGAAAGTCATTGAAACTGATACATACACTGCAACTATTTGTTATAGATGCATGGAATCCTATTTTTCAAAATTGTTGTAGCTTCACGGCTTGTATCAATCATCTATCTGCTCTATGCTAAACCCAATCCCAATCTCACAATAATGAAGTATAGGCATTGTGTTAGGATACTAAGTCAGAGCCAAATCAAAAGTATGTGCTACAAATGTGACTACAGAAGAAGATTGGCTTTTTCCTTCTGAATTAGAGATGCAGCAAAGGTGAAGAAGGGGAGAAAGAAGGAAGATGTACTATCTGCTCATCCGTCGCATAGCATAGGGTTCTTATTTTTTTTATTTTTTTTGGAAGAAAAAGAAAGAAAAAAGCTTAACAACAAAATGAGGGGTCGATGAGATAATTATTGAAAAGCCACGTGTCATTTTTTGATTAATTGGGAGATAGAGAGAAGGACACATGAGATCTAAGTCTGTGTCATCTATACTATTATAGTCTAATAATCTAATAGTATGTGTCTACACAATCAATTGAAGAGTTTTTTTTTATAAAATTTTCAATTAATTTTAAAATTTAAGTATGAATAATAAAAGAATATTTGAGCACACATTTATGCGTGCGATGATAGTAATTTACCAAAATTTACCAAAATTCTGGAGTGTATTTTCACTAACGTTTATTTGTTTGTCTTAACATAGAATAAATCATACTCGGAATATTATGTGGCTTTAATTTATATCTGTAGAAAAAAGTGTTGCATGGCTTAAGCTAGCATTGATTATCGCATGTTGTTTTCTGGCTTGTGTTTTTCTCCATGATAAAAACCACCAAATTTGTACAATGATTAACCTTTAGAGTTTATTTAAGGTGAATTTTTTTATATGTTCTGAGTTTCATCCTCGACCATACGCTAATAATGGTATTGAAGTATATTAATTATAATTCTACAAGCAGCTGCTGCAGCTATCATGCTCAAGCCATTGTTACAACTTTATTGGAGAACTATATATGAAAGCATATTTGGTATAGGCCTACCAAAATGTTATAACTTTAGTGACATGGGGATCATATTGCTATTCCTTATATTGCTTAAAGTTCTTTACGTGTTAACTGAAGGACAGGGTCGTGAATCTTCTTAGCATGTCAGTTGGAGTATGAGAACGAATGCATAGAAGTCATTTAGGGTATGAGATATCTGAATAGATTTCTCAAGTAGGACTGGGTCCAACGGTGAGTGGAGGCAGTAACATTGGTTATTCATATGGTACTCATATTTTGATACCTACATAAATATCAGTAACCTTTTTCTCAATGATTTTATATTTTCAGGATACAAAGTAAAAGTTTTTCCCATGTTTGTTGGCTCAAGAATGACAAAGTAGAGGGGTGAATAGATTCTTCAATTAAAAATCACTCTTTTATCGATTTTAAAAACACAGCACTCACAAGTTTAAACTTTTAGTAGCAGAATGTTGATACTTAGAAGATAAGCAAGTAGGATAACAATTAATGCAGTAATCAACTAAAAGTAACAAGTTAAAGTATAGAAAGATTTGCACACCTGATTTTTATAGTGGCTACATTCACTTCTCAAGCTTCTCCTTGAGACTTCTACTATGAGCTAATTTACAGGAATCTACAAAATCTCTTACACCAAATGTAATAAATGGGTTTTCCATTTGGCTTATTAGAGTGTTTTACTAAAAACTATTTCAATAAAAATAGTATTGTGATATACTCATATACCAATTGTTGACCCATAAGACAAAACTAGAGGGGGATGAATAGTTTTTGTAGATAAAAGTTATCCTTTTCTTTTAAAATACACACTAAAATCATCCATCTAACAATTTTTAAGCATAAATTAAAGAGTGAAGGATTAGAGAGATTGCACAGTGATTTATAATGGTTCATCAAATCTTTTGGTTATGTCCATTCCTCAAGCTCCACTTAAGAGTCCAATAGACTAAAAACTAAATTCACAAGGCTTAACAAAACATATACAATGCTAAATTGCAAGGATCCACAACCTATACAAGTGCCTTAGAACTTAACCTGAGTAAAAATCTTATAAACTTAATCCTAAACTCTAATTTTTCACTCGCTCTTTCTCACAGAAAGTTGATGTGTGATTTCACATAATTAATTAACACTCCATTACAAAACTTTTAGAAGATGATGAAAGTTAAGGGCTAGGCTTTGTTGGTTAACTAATCGAAAAGAAAGGGTATGAAAGTTCAAGTCTTCTATTTCAGAATTTGAATTTCAAAAGTTTAAGGTTGAGATTCAAATTAGTAGAGGACCATCTAGAGTTCTCATTATGTTGTATCCTTATTCCATCAACTTCTCTATTTTTACATGTGTTGGATGAGAGGGATGAATCTATTTCAATCGAATCTTAGAGGAAGTGAACGGGCTTCATCAAAATGCTGAAAGCAAATATTCAACTGAATCGTATTCAGGTTTATGCAATTGACAATTGTCTACAGTGCTGTAAAGAAAATTAGTTGATCTGATCGAGTATTGAAAACAACTAAGACTATAGGAATTGAAAGAGCTATCTGCTGATAACTCTGTAAAATATAGTTATTTCACTACACTTTTAATTCATATTTCATGCTAAATCCAAGGGTTTAGAGTTAGAATGATTGTCAAATTAAGTGTTTTAGTTATTTTAGGTTGTTTGGAAGTTTTTAGGGTTTTTAATATGATTAAGAATAGTTTTATGTTTTTGTTATTTAACCTATTTTAGGTCAGTTTGCAATGTCCTAGTTTTATATAAAAAGGGAGAAGTATTGAAAGTAGGGCCGCAACGCTAAGGAATATAGTGCCGTGATGCGATAAGGGAAAATTGACGAATCAGGCGGAGAGACCTGTGTCATGGCATGACCAAGATTGAGCCGCGGCACAAGTAAAACCAAAAATTGTACAATCAAGTAGAGAGCATCACGCCGTGGCGCCCAACCACTACACGTCACGGCGTCCCCTATTTAAGATGCTAAGAAATTAGATAGAGACCAAAGCGCTGCAACGTGAGTGGAATGAAGTCGTTGCGCCCAATTGAAGGATGACTTAGTGAATGATCTGAGAAGATGGCGCCGAGATTACGAATTTTACAAATGCAAGCACATGTATAGTCCTCAAGTAATACAATGATAAGTATAGATCATTCCCAGGAGGAATTTCTAAGCTAAATATCAATATTATGCAACCTAACTCTAATCAAGCCAATGCAAATTCAGAGATTTTTAAGAAAATTATAGAAAGATTAAAACCAACAGCTAGGTTCATTAAATCCTTCACACTACACCTAATTAACTTTACCATAATTCAATTCATGTAATAGTTTGAATATTAAACCATATTTCTTAAACAATTACTAACATATTCTTATGTCTAGCAATTATATATTTCCCTTGGTTTAATTCCCTATATTCCTATGAGAATTATTCTCAAACAAACTCAATAAAAGCCATTCTTTCTAGTTACTTATGGTTAAATAGTATATTCCTATCTCTTGAACAAATTAGATTATCCAAATCATACAAACAATCCAAACACAAGTTATATTTCCTAAGGCTAATCGTAATCAGTCTAACTAGTGATCAATCAATTAGAAGCATTAAGAACAAGGAAACATAAATATTGAAACTAAAACATACATTAAATTAAAACTAAAGTCATATCGGCTACATATGAGTTCAATCGTAACCCTAGAATATGACTACTCCTTACTAACTACAGAAAACTCAAATAATAAAAACACAACCATTACAAATAAATAGAAAGGAACAAAAAGAGAGTATAAGCTAGAAGTTATCACGGCTTTAGGGTCTCTTTTATCTCCTTAGATACTCTCTATCATGAGCTCTGATATATCCTCAAACTTCAACCTTCACCTTATATTATAGACCTTTTGGTCATAGTTCAATTAAACTAGGATTCTTCTAAAACACGTAAAGGTTCCACGGTGTGGTTCTCTATGGCGCTGCAACATTGAAGGTTCTGTATAATCCTACTCGGATTACAACAAGTCAAGTGGCACGTAAATGCTCGGTGGGAAGGGGGGAGAGATATTGTGTGGGGCTGAGTTGCTCAGCCTCGGTGGGATGGATTTTGTAAGGAGAATTAATTCTGTTGTGCAGGCACGTAAATGCCCGGTGGGGGGTGATACTGTTGTGCAAGGCTGAGTTACTCGTTGGCCTTTTGTTTATGGTTCGTATGATTTAATTGATATATTGAAATTTGTGAATTTCGTGAATTGTAATCATATGATAATTATAATTACATATATGCATACGTAAATTTAAATATGAGCTTAAGCTATGATTTATGTGTTGTGTAATGTTGGTATCCTTAGGGTACATGGTTTACTCACTGAGTCCTTATGACTCACGGATCCTTTGTTGTCATTTTTTTAGTTTCTTGGAAATTCACTGTTTGCTGTGACAGAATTTGTTGTTTGCTGAACTCTGCTGCAGCAAGGTATACCTCAGAAATCGCATACTTGGAGCGTAAGGGACGACACTTGTAGTCACTTTAGGTGTTATGCATTGTTGTTAGATATATATTGAATTCACCATGGTGATTTCATGTTTTATTAAGAGCAGAGCTCCTCTGTATATTTTGATACTATGATTTACTGTTGACTTTGTAAACAAGTCGTTTCTATGTATTATAGGCATGTTCCATCTTACGGGAAACCATTGTCGATATTTTCAGTAATCGTTTTATATTTATTAGTCAAGTCTGGATTTTACTTTAATTTTGTAATATTTTAGTAGTATTAACTGTAATGTGTTTGTAAGTTTGAGATGCAAAGTACTTGAGTATTAAGGGTTACGGGGGGTATGGTTACCCCTTCCTCCGGCTAGTCATGCCTATATTGGAGGGTGTGACAGGAGGAATGAATAACTAAACCTCCATAACCCTAATTTCAAAGTAAAGAACACATATGGCATTTAACCAATTAGGAGTCAAAAGGAAAACTTTATAAAACAAAATTATATACAAAGACTTATCTATTAAGATGCATAACGATTTAACTAAAAATTTATGCAGAGGTTCTCTGAAAAGTGGAACACTCCTAAAGATATAAACATATTATACCCTAGTTACATTTAACCAGTCAACAATAACATCAATATACACAAGGAGCTCTGCTCCATTTTATACCTTGAACAATAACAATTAAACTATTACACAAGACAAAATCCAACACCTAAAGCCCTAATGTGACTGCAACATTCCATCCCTTGGCTTCAAGTAAATGTTTTTGGAAGAATAACTTGCCACAATATGCTATCGGCAAGTCACGTATATATCGATGATGTATGTTGGGCTCATGATACTACAAAAAACATAAGAAACAAGTGATGAGTGATAAAGATTCAGTGAGCGAAAAACATACCCAAAGGATACTAGTATCAATCAATACATAAATAAGACACATTGATCAAATAATCTAAGGATAACATGAATTTCAAAACAATTCAATTTCATATGTATGTAATTATAAAAAAAAACGTAAAAACCAAACATATACAATTCAAATAATTCAATATGCACACAAATCAATCAAGGCAACCAAAAAGGGCCAATCGGAGTAACTCAACACCCACAACCAATTACACTTCTTGCTCAGGGCAATTTTTGCTCCCTCACACCAAAGATAGATATAACTCCTAATATATCCTCCCCGGGCTAAGTTACTCAATATTTTTAATCAAATATCAAATAATAATCAAATCAAGTTATCCTAGGTGCACCTGGATTTTATTTTGTATGTAAAAATAGTTTTATTGGACCTTTATTGTCAAACACAATTCAATTAATATGTGAAGGTCAACAATAAAGCATTTAATTCAATTAACTCAATTAGAGCACTACACATTCATATTTACCACTATATGAACATATTCATGCGCATACACCAAAACCATTAATTATAATAGTCTAGTAACCAAAGAGTAACATTTTCCACTTAGTAGGCTAAAGAATTTGGTTCGTCATTCCTTCTAGGATTCAAAGGTGGTGACGGCTCAACAACGCATTCCGAAGCTGAAAATCATAAATTCAAGCATTGCTTAGTTTATAATTTTCATGGTTATCATCCCCTAATTAAACATTTAACTAATGAAACCTATATAGATCAATTCTTATATATATATATATATATAACACCAAGAAATCCAACATAATTCATCAATTTCCATGTTATTCATATTCTAAACATTGAATTCAAAGTTGTATTTATTATTTGTAATAAACCAAAAGCTTAATTATATACTTCCATCATTGATATAACCAAATTTCCATGTTTTTCCTCTTCCATCATTGATATAACCAAATTTCCATATTCATTGTTTCTAAACTTTATTCACAACCAAATCAAACCCTGCATCTAATTCTCAATAAACATGGAAATGACCAAGATTAAACCTCAAGATAATAAGCTAAACACTTGAATTTTGAGGTAGTTTGGGCTACCTAACCCATGACAAGATTGCACCTTATTCAAGCCATGAACTGCTACCTTCCAACTTGTTCTTCAGCTGCTGGTTGGGTTGAAGAAGTCAACCAACTCACTTGAATAAAGGAGCATAGCTGATGGCTTTGGATAAGGAAAAAAAATGTAGCAAACGGCCAGCTGTTGGCTACTGGAATTATGCTGAACAGCAGCTTTGCAACCCCACAAATAGAGCTCTTCACGATTTGAAGAGGGAAGCTTGGAGGATCAAATTCAAGAGAAGCAAGCTCATAGTTTGGAGCAGAGGAAAAACAGGGGAAGCAGGGGATGCAAAAAGCAGAGTCGGTGAAGTTAAAATGGGAAGGAAGTTGGCCAAAACAAAAGTAAAATAAGAAAGGAGAAAGAAAAAAAAAGAAAAAAAGAATCAAGACAAAAAATCAAAAGTTTAAAATGTGTATATTTAATCTTAGTTATATGTGTATATATATATATATTGTAAATGGTTTCTAGTTTATTTAGTTTACACATTTGTTTCACCTATCAATAAAAATTTACATAAGATAAAATCAAGATCCAAGTCAATCAAGTTTAAATTAATTGTATATTATGTATACATATATGTATAATGTTTATCTATTTTATCATTTGCATTTATGATCAAGAATTACACCAAATTGTTCTAATTTCATGTTTCAATATCGAGTTATGGCACTCTCCCCCTTAAAAGAAATTCATCTCGAATTTTTATAGAATTGATATAAATGTGTCATTTACCTCAATCATTTAAAGAGACACAGATATCGTTGTTTCATCACATTCTCAGATTCTAAAGTGGCTTCTTATTCATTATGGTGTGCCATACAACTTTCACTAAAGGAATGATTTTCAATCGAAGCTTATGGACTTGTATTTCAATGATTGCCACGGGTTTTTCCTCATATGTTACATTCTTATTTAGTTGCACCTCCTGAATCCTTAAAACATGAGACTCATCCTGCAAATACTTTTGAAGTATTGACACATGAAAAATCGAATGTACCTTGTCCAAATCCGAGGGTAATGCTAATTTGTACGCTATAGCTCCCACCTTATCTAGGATTTAAGAAGGCCTATTAAATCTCGGACTCAGCTTTCCTTCCTTGCCAAACCTTATAGAGCTTTTAAAAGGTGAAACTTTCAAAAACACATGATCACCCATTTCAAACTCTAACTCCCTTCAACGATTATCGGTATATGATAACTCTTGGAAATAGAGTTATTTTACATCCTTTTACTCACATTATTTTAGCTATATTCTAGAGCTTTAGTTGGTTTTTGTTTAGGTGTTTTATGTGAATTCTAGTTTATTAGGATAGGAATATACCTATGCCTTGTGTAGCCAATTGAGGTCTAATCTTAATAAGTCCTGCTTAATTGAATTCTTATAGGAATATAGTGAATTGGTTAAATGAGATATATATTTATAAGACATAGGAATACGCTTATAATTGAATTAGAACCAGATGTTAATATTTCTATACCATAACTAAGCATGATAAGATAATAATAAGTCAAGTGAAGTGTTGAGGGAAATTGTAATTCTAGGCTTTTATCCATTAAATCTCTAGTTTAATTTTTCATTGAACGATACTCTACTTACTTTATATTACTTAAGGACGATACTTGTGCTTGCTTAGATATTGTACTTGTTTCCCTTTTCCACTTGATTCCCTCACCTAACTCCTCCAAAGTTGCTCCTCTTGTTGGACCTCCTTCTCTATTTTTCCATTCTCTCTTCAACCCTTCGAATCTCCTCTTCTACTCTTATTTCTCTTCTCAAAACATCTTTTCCGCAATCTTACACTTATTCACTAATTGTGCGAAGTCTTTTTCTTCCAACGTAGCCATCTTCACCCGAATCTCCAGTTGCAACCCTATCATCATGTTGCATAACTAGAAACGAAGAGAATTTGGATAACTATTTGAATCTAGCCTTATACTCCGCAATACTTCAATCTATCTGTTGTAGTCTCAAGAACTCCACTTTGAACTCTTGCTTCACAATAGTCATAAAATATTTCTGTTGAAACTAGTTCCTTAAAGCTTTCCCAAGTAATATCCACTCCTCGCGCCAACATTAATCTCTCTGTACTCTTTCACAAAATCTCAGCTTCCCCTTCTAACATATATATACAGCTAAGACTAATCTATCCTCCTTATGCAACCAATCACTCTAAAAATCTTTTTTAATTGAGCTAACCATTGACACATTATCACAAAATCGCTAGTTCCCATAAAAGGAAGGGGATTTGTCTTCCAAAAATAGTCTATCAAAGATCGTTCTGGTCTAGCTCTCCCTTGCGGCTCCTATACTCTATGATATCCACAAGGACATTTACTACAACCCTCGCAGCATCAGTGGCAGCATACCTTCCAAGATTTCTTACTGAGACTTCTTTTTAGCCATCCTTTAATCAAATCTCTACAATTGACATGGATTTTACAATGCAAGAACATGAATCGTCCTCAAGTAATACACTAATAAGTAGAGATCGTTCCCACGAGGAATAATTTACTTTCTAATGGTAAATACCAATATTATGCAGCCTAATTTAATGAAGCCAATCTAAATTAAGAGGTTTTTAAGCAACTTATAAAAATCTTAAAACTAAGTCTAGGTTCACAAAATCCCTCACATTACACCTAATTAACTTGAACTTAATTCAATTTATGCAATAGCTTAATATTAACCTAGATTTCTTAACCAATTACTAGCATATCCTATGTCTAGCAATTATATATTTCCCTTAGTCTAATTCCCTATATTCCTATTGATAAGTTGCTCAAAAGAACTTATATTATATCTCATTATGCATTCATTTTAGCAATGTTCTTGAGCATTGCATCACAATTTGGTTAGCTTTGGCCTTAGTTTGTAGTTTCTTGTGTATTGTTGTAAGATTTCATGTTTTAGTTATTTTTGTGTAGAATTTAACTTTCAAATAAGAGTTTTATTCCTAATGATTTTGGTTATGTATTTTGAAGGTTTAAGGCTTCAAAGCATCAATTTTGAAGACCAAATACACAAGCGATAAAATTCCAGCTTATTGATCTCCTCAGCCATGGAAAACTGCTCTACATAATTGAAAAGTCAACATGTTGACCTTGTCCCGTGCCCCTAGCGCCAGAAAGCTGGTGCCTAGGTGCCAATGCCCTTAGGTTGGATGAGTTTTGATAGATTGTAGGGCACCTCATCACTAGAAAGTTGGACCTAGGTGCTAGTCCGCTATCCCAGCCCCTATTTCTCTCGAAATGCACTCAAACTTTGATTTTGGGGCTTTTATATATGGGATATGAGTTAAGGTTAAAAGGAGAAGAGTTTGGGCATTTTTCTGCAGCTCTAGAGAGGCTTGAGAGGCTTGAGAGGCCAAGGAGGCTAGAGGAGGAAGAAGACCTAAGAGCTTGAAGACTGACAACAACCTTTATGAGTTTTATCCATTTCTTCCTTCCTTCTTTCTTCCTTGTGTTGTATTGAAAACTTATTTAGCTCCAGCCATGCTTAATTTATGTAGAATGAACTAACTCTCTTATTCTAGAATTACAATGCTTGATTTGATTTTACCTATGAATTGCTTATATAATGTATGTTATTTATGTTAGTTGTATATTTCTATGCTTATTGTTTCTAATTGATTGATCTCTAACTAGATTGATGTGGTAATTTAGAGAAACCTTGACAAAGGGAATCTAAATTTGCTTGAAATGATATAATACATGTTTGAATTCATTCACTTGGATGGTTGGATTTGGTTTGCATATAAGATAGACATTCAATGAATGACTGAAAAAATGATCCAGTGATCCAATTATAATGTTTGTTACTTTGTACATAAGCTAAACATTTCCAATTTTACTTAATTCTTTCCCCCCATCTAGGGGATTCTTCCCATATTTCAGTAAAATTATTTCAGTAAATAGCAGAATCATGGATAGGTAACTATACTAGTGACCTATCTAATTTTATTGTAGAAATTTTCAGGATCAATGATTGGACCATGCAAACTAGAAATGCCTTTTCTTGGATATACCTATATGCCATGTATAACCAAATGAGGTTTGTATTAATAAATCTTGTTTAATTTAATTCTCATAGACATATAGTGAATTGGTTAAGCAAGGTATGATTATAAGCAATTCGAAAGACACTTATAATTGAATTAGAATCCTTGATTAATACCATGATACCATGAATTTAAGTAAGCTAAGATAAATGCAAGTTAAGTGTGAGGGAAAATGTGATCTTAGACTCATCTCATTATATATATTTTCCAACTCATTAGTTAGATAACTTATTTAATCAAATCAAAGTTCATTGTTTGGTTATAGTCAGGATTGATCAAGCTTAGTACTTAACATTGTTAAATAATTCCTCGTGGGAATGATACTCTACTATAGCACTTTATTACTTATTAACGATATGTGCACTTGCTTGGTAAATCTGACAATGCCTATAAGAAGTATTCTAAGACAAACTCTTTATGGGCAAATCTTACTGGTTACTTATGGTTAAAGAGTATATTCCTATCTCTTAAACAAATCAGATCATGCAAATCATATGAACAATCCAAATATAAGTTATATTTGCCTAAGGCTAATCCCAAAATTGACTCTTCCAAGTCAATCCCAAAATTCCTAATAAATCTAACTGGTGATCAATCAATTAGAAGTATTAAGAACAAGCAACATAAATATTAAAACTAAAACATGCATTGAATTACAAAAAAAGCCACATCGGCTACATGTGAGTTCAATCATAACCCTAAAATACAACTATTCTATACTATCTACTGAAAACACAAACAATAAAAACATAGCCATTACAAGTAAATAGAAAGTAACAAGAAGGGAGTAAAAACTAGAAGTTGTCATGGCTTTGAGCCTCCATTAGCTTCTTAGGTACTCTCTATCACAAGCTCTGATATATTCTTAAACTTTAGCCTTCACCTTATTTTATAGACTTTTTTGTTCCTAGTTCAATTGGACTACAATTCTTCTAAAGCACGTAACAGTGTCGCGGTGTGACTCTCGATGGTGTTGCGGCACTGCAGGTTTTGTATAGTCTTACTTGAACTACAATATGTCATGCCATGCCTTCACATTGATTGGCAGTTGCGGTGCCATTTCACTCGGATTGTTTACAAAGCCATCTTTCCAATTTGGGGCTGCGACTTCATGTTATTGGTGCTACAACGCATCTTTCTCTATCTAGTTTCTGGATAGGTTGGATAGGGATGTTGCAGCCTCATGTTATAGGCGTCACAGCTTTGAGTTCTCTGGCTAATTTGGCAATTTTCTCAATTTTAGAAGCACTGGAGCTTCATGTTTGTCACGCCACGACACAGGTCTCTCGGCCTGTTGTCGCGCCATAGTGTTTTCTTCCCTGGTACTGTGGCGCTTGCTTGAATTCCTTTCCTTCTTTGTGTTCAACTAGGACATTGCAAAGACATCTAAAAAAAATTAAACAACAAAGTCATAAATCTATTCCTAATCATAATAAAAACTCCTAAATGACCTAAAATGACTAAAACACTAAATTTGATTAACATTCTAACTCAAAACCCTATGATTTAGCATAAAATAAGAATTAAAAGCATAGTGAAACAACTCCATTTTACTGGGTTATCAGCGCTCCCAACTTAGTATTTTGCTAGTCCTAAGCAGAAAGAAAGAAAACAAATAAACAAACAAGAATAACAATGAACTAATTATTCCCTAAAAATCCTCAAATTATATAACAAAGACTTGATTCAAGACAACACACAAATATAACTTTAAATTTATCATGTCCAGGCAAACTTTATGTGTGTGCGTGTGCAAGGCATCATCACTAAAGTTTAAATGGCTTCAAACATATTTCTAAAATAACTCAGAGTAATCTTAACACCCTAAAAATTCGCATTTCCTTCCTTTCTCCACTAATGTAAGCTAACAATAAAATCAACAGATCATTCATTTAGCTTTAGTCAAAAATCAATAAAATCAATAGGTCTTTCATTTATCTTGTAATGTAAGGTCAGGGCAAAGGTTTGATGAAATGGAATTTTTAGGCTTAATAACCTTAAGCATAAATTATTTGCAAAAGCTCACCCTTCCTTAACCTTTTCTTTGGAAAGGTGTCCACTCCCACTACTCACTCAAGCATAATATTTTCATCACATTTTCTTACATATCACCCGATATATTTCTTCGTGTGTGGGCAAAGATGCTTTCTACTTTTTCTCCTTTATCATTCTTTTATTTTTTTTCTACCAAACCTTTGGTTTGTAGATAATTTCTCAAGAAATTTCCATATACTTCCCTATTCTCAGACTCCTTATTAGGGTGTATAGAATCGAGTCTCTGTGACGATCCTATCTTCTTCAGTTGCTGTCCTAATTTTACAATATCCTTAACATATCAAAACATAATGAATGCATTGACTTTAAACATTCAGTCTCATGGTTTTGACATGTTACCAAGATCTGAAAATGTAGTTCTAATAAATAGGATTTATAAGGTAATGAATACTATGGCCCCTAATGCTAAGATTGAATCAAAAAGAGGAGAACCCACACTTTTTATAGCTAATTCAGCTAAGATAAATATGGTGGTGCCTAGGACAATCACTTGGGATCAAGTAAATCTTCCGAAAACTTAGAAAATTGACCAAGGAATTCTTCCTAAGAAAATAGAGTCTAAAGACCTTGAATCAGTAATTGAATATACAGATGGTGATGTACATATAAAATTCTCTTCAAATAGAAAGATTAGACTAAATCTAGGAGAATCTTCTAGAAGGAGGTCTACTTCTTCTATTCCTACCACTGAAGCTGAAAGAAGATAGGATGATTGAGGGAATTATAAAATCCAAAGATCAGGTTAGCCATCCTCAATACCAAGTAGAAACACCTTCAGAGCTAGGGTTAAAATCACCCTCAAAAGATAATTCTCCAACTCCCTCTGAAATGGGATATAATGTATGCATGTTAGCTTCCAGAGAGTCATTACACCCATTCACCATTAAACATAAATGGTTGTATACAACTTTTAGTGAAAAAGAAAGAAATTATTGGATTTCTATATATAAGCAGTATATGGATAAATTCCATAAGAATCCATCATTCTTTAAGTGGCTAGAACGAGTCTTTAGGTTCCATAAAAAAGATTGGCCAAATTTTAAGGATCCTAAGTTTGTAAATGTTCTTGAAACTGCTTATCAAAACTTTTTCACGTCTTGAATTTTATCTATTAAGTCTAGAATCAGACTTTCTTCCTTAGAGAGTACATTAAGACTTAAGTTATTTAATCCTATATATTTAAAGATACACTTATCGCAATCGTTGTTAGAACAACACCTAGATTTTTTAGAATTATCTAACTCATAACTAGACTTTTCTTTAGAGTTGTCCAGGCTTGAGTCTGATTTAGGTTGCTCTATTATGAAAGCATTCATTTCTTCTCTTTCCTCATCAGAGTCTTCTAACAGGATTTGACACAAGGATTTCTTTAATCCTTCATCTATTTGGAGGGAAAATATCTTATTCTTGACTCTGCATTTATTTGGGAAATGACCTGGTTAAAAAGATTTTAGAGATGGTCAAAGGCTTATTAGCCTCTTCCTCAAAGAAGATGTTCAGAAAGAGCTGTTAAAAATCCTGGAAGATAACTGTTCTGATATGAACTAGGATAACCAAGCCTATTTTCAAGACTCTCAAGATCCCTTCGACGAAAGAGCTGAAGATTTTATTGAAGAAGAGACCCATCCATTGCCCTTATTCAAAAAGAAAAATTTTACTTTCTAATAAGAAAGATTCCACTTTCTTTTGAAAAGCAAAAGTCTACATTCTAAAAAGAAAGATTCCACTTTCTTCAAAGAAAGAATACTTTTGGTGGAAAGAAGTTTAAATAACTAAAGTAAAGAGATTTACTTTGTTAAAGATATATTCTTCTTTTGATCTGGCATACCAACTCCAATTCATCCAGGACACATGCCTAAACAAATTGAAGCACTTTATCTTTAGGAATCTGCTCTACTTATCCTTATCCTAAGGATGATAATACTGAAGTCTATATAAGGGCCTTTGCCTTTTGAAGTCTGTAAGCTTTTTTTTAAGAAGTTTTTCTTTGAGTGTTTTGTAAAATAAGTTTGAAAGTGAGAATTTTACAAGCTAAGATCTTTAAGCTTGTATCAGTGTGCCTGCATCTGTTGTACCTGAAGCTATTGCAAAAATACTATTGTCAAGTTGTACCTGTGATTGTGCCTTATATCCATAATAAAGAATTCTAGATTATATATGTTATCTTCACTTAATGTCAGTATTCTTTTCTAAAATTTTTGTTTTGCTCTCTGTATTATGCTGAGTTTGCTATTGTTTTGCTGTTGATCTATTGTTGGATTGCTATAGATCTGTATTGCTATAGTCTATTTTGCTAAAGATTTGTTGTTGGTTGTGTTTTGTTTATTTGTATGCGCTAGCTTCCCTTACTGGTATCAGAGCCATGTTGGTTGGTAAAGATTAGAAGTAGTCTTAAAGTATCTATTCATTAATCTTCAAAGTCGAGAAAACAAACCTAGGAAACGAAGCCGAGGCATCTGAGAACCTATTTAGTCCATTGAGTTGAGGACGTTGAGGGTTGTATAAGTCCTTTGACAGTTTGATTCTTTGACTCGAAGTCTTAATGGCTGGTATTTTACGAAGATTTTCTAATTTTGTCAATTCTTTTGGTTCTAGTTTTGATAGTCTGGCTAGAAATAATAAAGAAGTTATTTTAGTATAAACAATTCTTATTCAAAGTCTCTAAGCTAAATAAGACCACAACCCTAGACAAAGTCCTCTGAACTGATTGAAGTTCACCTGTAATCTAACACTAACCCTAAAATACTAGATTTCTCTGAACCATAAAATCTTGTATTTAAAAGGCATTAGGAAAAGGATGTGAAACCCAGGTTGATTAGATGGATACTCTTGCTCCAAGAATTTGACTTGGAGATTAAAGATCGAGACAGAACGGAAAACCAAGTGGCAGAACATCTATCAAGGTTGGAAGGTGGTGAGAAAATTATTGATCAATAAGAATTTTCCGGCTGAACTACTCTTTCAGGTTGATCAACTATAGTTACAATGGTATGCTGATTTTGTTAACTATATTGTGAGTAAAGTTTTTCCTCTTGATTTGACTTTCCAACAAAGAAAAAGTTTTTACATGATGTCAAATATTATGTATGGGATGACCCTTTCTTGTTTAAGCAATGTGTTGATAAGATCTTTAGAAGGTGTGTCCTGGAGAAAGAAATTCAAAGTATACTTCAGCACTCCCATTCAAACTATGTTGGTTGTTTATTTTACTCAATTGCTTAAGGACTAGCAAAATCTTAAGTTTGAGGGTATGATAAGTTCATGAAATAACTTATATTTCATCACATTGTGCATTCATTTTAGCTAGGTTCTTGAGTTTTGCATTACAAATTGTTTAGTTTTAGCTTAGATTGTAGATTAATTCGTGGTGCATTAAAATGTCATTTTTTAGTTATTATTGCTTAGAATTTATCTTTCTAAATTTGAGTTCCATTTTATTAAACTTTGGTTGTATGTTTTGAATGTACTAGCTTCAAGGAGTTCCTTTTGAAGACCAATTGCTCAATGGATAAGATTTCAGCTTGTCGGGCGCCTAGGCCATGATAAACCAAGGCTAAAGCATTGAAAATTGCAAGTTAGTAGCGTTTGGTGCTTGGGGCGCCAGAAAATTGGCGCTGGGGGTGCCTAAGCTTGGTGTTGGGTGCCTAGGCACTGGAAAGTTGCTGCTAGGGCACTGGCCCTATGGCTAGGGTACCAGGAAGCTACGACTGGGGTGCTTGGAGATATAGAAGTGCTTGGAAGCTACGACTGGCCCTATAGCCTAGGCACAGTCTCCTGTTTTGTGTAAAAATCAGTGCTGGGGATTCTAAACACACAATTGAGCAAAGATTTTTGGAGATATAAAAGTGCTTGGAGCTAGAGGAGTAAGGGATTTTGAAGAGTTTGGAGATCAGCATCTTCCTAGTTTTCTCTTATTCCTTTTTCCCTTTTACTTTCTTTGTATGCTCTTAATGCTTTGCTTAGCTATAGTCATGTTTACATCTAGTAGCATGAACTAAATCCTTTTTCTAGGATTATGATGGAACTCACATGTAGTTTGATTTAATTTTATTTATAGATTGCTTAGGGTTTGATATTATTGTTATTTATATCATTCTATGTTCAATGCTCCTAATTGCTTGATCACTAATTAGATAGATTTGGTAATTTAGAGGAACCTTAACAAAGGGAATCTTGGTTAGCCTTGAATGATAGAACATATGTTTGAATTCATTTACCTAGTTGTTGAAATTTGATTCGTATATAGGATAGACATATACATATATACCTTGTGTAGCCAAATTAGGTTTATTCTTAATGAACCTTACTTATTTCAAATCTCATAGACATATAATGAATTGATTAACTAAGGTATGAATTATAAGCAATTCGAAAGATACTTATAATTAACTTGGAACTGTAGGTTAATAACATAATATCATAACTAAGTATGATAGGATAAAGGCAAGTCAAGTGAAGTGTTAGGGAAATTATAATCCTAGGTTTTCTCTACTTAATCTCAAGTTTAGTAGTTTTATTTACTTGCTTTACTTTAATCATAGTTAATAATCTCAAATTTTCAATTGTCTAGATGAAGCTGGAGTTGGTAAATTTTAGTACTTAACTTGATAGAATTAATTTTTCATGGAAACGATACTTAACTTACCCTTTATTACTTCTTTAAACTATATGTGCGCTTGCATTGTATTTTTCACATCACATGGATGAATTAAGAACGAGGAATGGGCACAAGCACAGCCAAAGGATACAGTTCTGAAGTTCTGTATGATCACCCGAGATTGCAAAATTGTTAGGTTTTAAGATCGTAGAGAAGGGTAGCTTTTGTATGATGCTTCTAACCTAAGCACATGAGAACTCTCCACATGGAGGCATATCGAAGAGAAGGGAAAAGTACGTTGATGGAGGTTCTTTGTGCTTTATGGAGGAGGCAACCCATTAGTTTGTCATAACATTCTAGCTTAGAATACTCTGCTTTTCTATATGCTATAATTTTCTCTCTAAATTATCACTATGTTATTCATGTACTCTTATGGTTAGGCTTTTCATGAAACAAAACTAATTTCTCTTATCTAAAAACGTTTTATGAATATTTTCTTTGAAATTATATTAGCATCATGTTAGTATGTCAAATTCATTTCTTTAAGTTGTTTTACCCTTCAAAAAAAAATTGTGCTTTATGCTTGTCCCACTTCTGTTGTGATGTGTGTCTAGTACACTAGGTCTATGACTCATTATTGTGGTTAATTATTACTATTAGATTGTTGATTGGCTCAAGACCAATTCCTATAGGTTGGAGGAAGCAACAATCTTTTAAATTTGATAGGCACAACTTGATCTAACCGTGACCACTTTATTTTGTATTTTGAAATCTTTATGACTTATATAAACAACAAATTAGTTATGCAGTGCATTTGGGACTTGTTGTAATATGAATTGAATTGAACGTTGTATCTCATTTGTCTTTGAATATATTTAGGTATTTTGTTTAGAAGCTAGTTGGGATTCAGATAGGCCTTCGCACTTGTCTAGCTTCCCTTTGTGGGTCATGGCCATGGTTGGGTCATGACATAATGATTCTTTTAATTACTGTATAAGTTACATATATCTCTAAGGAAAGAAAGGTGTGGATGTGGTGGAATGGCCATGAAATAGATAAAGGGTATTGATAAGTTCTTAAAAGAACTTATGTTACTTCTCATTATGCATTCATTTTAAGCTATGTTCTTTAGTTTTGCATTGCATTTTAATTAGTTTTATCTTAGTTTGTAGTTTATTGTGTAGTGTATTGTGTTTTCGTATTTTAATTGTTTTTTAGTAGGATTTAGTTTCTAAATAAGAGATCTAATCCTAATTGATTTTTGGTTTTGTATTTTGAAGGTTTACGGCTTCAAGGAGTCAATTTTGAAGACCAAAAACTTAAAGAACAAATTCCAATTCGGAGCAAAAATCAAGCTAAGTGTTGAGTCTAGCGCCTAGGCACCAGAGACTGGGCACCTAAATGCCATACCTCTCTGACTTCGGCGCCTCTGGCACCTTAGGCGCCAGCCTGATCTGATTTTTAAGCTAGGGTTTGAAGGAAGGAGATTAAGGGACAAAATTCTACAGCTTGGGAGAGAGTTGAAGAGGCAAGGAGGCTAAAGGAAGAAGAGGAGCAAGAGCTACAGAGTTTGGGCTTCTTCAAAAGTTTTATCTTATCTTCCCTTCCTCTTATGTTCTTTGTAGTTATTTCTTGATGAATTTTGTATTTCTAGCACGATAATTTTATGCATAATGAGATAAACATTTTTGTTTTAGGATTACAATGGAAATCACATGTAGTTTGATTTGAATTTATCTATGGAATGTTTAGAGTGTGGTATTTATGTTATATATCATTCTATGCTTAATGCCTCTAATTGCTTGATCTCAAATTAGATTATTGTGGTAATTTAGAGGAATCTTGACAAATAAATCTAAAATAGCCTTGGATGATATAATGCATGTTTAAATTCATTCACATTGATGATTGGATTTGATTTGCATATTGGATAGACATATACCTATATGTCATGTATGACCAAATAAGGTTTTACCTTAATGAATCTTGTTTAATTCAATTCTCATAGACATATAGTAGTGATTGTATTAGAATTCTTGGTCAATACCATAATACAATGACTCTAAGCTTGAGATGATAATGACAAATTACAATAAGTGTAAGGGAAATTGTGCTCCTAGATTCATTTCATTATATATATTTCAAATTAAATTGTTCCAAGTTTATCTGTTTATTAATTTAGTCCATTATTTTAAAGATTCGATTATTTGGATAAAATCAGGGTTGATATAATTTTAGTACTCAACATTGTTAATTATAATTCCTCGTGGGACGATACTCTATTTACTCTTTATTACTTGTTAACGACACATATACTTGCGTGGTAAAAATGACAGCAGCTATATGCCAAGGAAATAGTACAAACATATAATCAATTTCATTAAAATTCAACGTTTATACCTACTCAATGCCAACTCTATGCTAAACTTTCATATCTTTTCTCTGTCGTAAAACTCATTGCAAGTCATCTGAATTTGTGATTAAGTGAAATCAATTGTAAATCCTTCCTTGTAAGGAAAATAAAAGTTGTGTAATTTGTGTGTAAAGGGGTCTCTATACCTTGAATTGAATATAGGGCACCAATTTCCCTGTAATTGATCAAAGGGCTTTATTCTCCCTAAAATTTAGCATATGACAGTGATATTCCCTGTAAGTGATCAAATGGGTCAAATCTCCTTGTACAGGATTAGAAGGTTGCTGATTCCCTAAGTTAGAAATATTAGTGGTTACTAGAACTGGGAATCATTGTGCTTTCGGACCCCAGTGAGAGAGTTAGCTATAGGCCCATTATGTGATCTTTGTATTCTACTATGTTGTTAGAGGCTTGAAACTGGAAAAAGAAAGTGCTCTTGCTACTTACCCACTCCAGGTTAGAAATCAATAATCCAGCTCTACTACCAGACTTGTTAAAAGATCCATCAACATGAAGTGCCTAGGCTTGGGGATCGAAAGCTGTTTCAGGAAGTAGAGTTTGAGTGGATGTCATCTCTTCCAAGCCAAGGATGCTGGTGAACTCGGAAACAAAATTGGCTAGTACCTTTGATTTTACTGCAATCTGAGGCACATACCAACCATCAAACTCGCTGAGTTCCACCAAGCAATTAACCATGCAACTGTATATGTCTGGCTGGTTGTCATGACCTCGATGGTGTGAGATTGGAAGTATTGTCGGAGTCGTCTAGTTGAGATTATAACTGCGAACATAGTTTTTTTAATGATAGGATACCAAAGTTCTAGCCCTTTTAGAAGACAGCTAACATAATAAACAGGTTGTTGTTTGCCATTCTCTTCTCTAACCATCTCTGAGCTTATTGCCACTGTGAATACTCTAAGATATAGCAAAAAGGTTCACCCGAGATGAGTTTCCTAAGTATAGGTATTGTTGTAAGATATATTTTCAGCTCCTAAAAAGAGTTCTCACATTCAATTGCATTCAGCCATCCACTAAAAAGCTTGGCTAAGGTTTTGAACAAAGGACAGCATCTATCAGCAAAACGAGACATGAATCGAGCTATGGCCTTGACCTAACCTTGTCAATCTTTGAACATCCTTTACGTTTTTGGGCTCCTCGTATCTAAAATATCTTGAATTTTCTCCCAATTTACCTCGATACCCAAAGCTGTTAGCATGAAACTGAGAAATTTTCCTGCGTGAATTCTAAAAGTGCATTTCGTAGGGTTGAGCTTCATGTTATATTTATTGAGGACATAGAAAGCTTCCTTAAGGTCTGCGACAAGGTAAGCAATCTACATGCTCTTTGCCAACAAGTAGTCTGTGTAGACCTTGATGTTTCTTTGGATCTGGTTTTTGAAAATCTTATTGACTAGCCTTTAGTAAGTGGCTCCGGCATTCTTCAGACATAAAGGCATCACCTTGTAGTAATATGGCCTTTCAGTGATGAAAGATGTTTTCTACTGATTATCCTCACCATCAAAATATCATTATGGCCCTAATAGGCATCCATGAAGCTAAGCAACTCACTTCAAGTAGAGTTATCAATCAAATATAATTTTTGGTAAGAGGAAATTTTCCTTTAGGCATGCTCTCAGTCGGTAAAGTCAACACACACGCATCACTTACAGTTTGATTTCTTTACCATGACCACGTTTGTAATTGCTTCTCAACTTCTTCTTCTATTGTGTTTTGGCGACCAAGGGCAAAACTTCATTTCTTTCTGCCTGGTAAGGCAAAATTCTGGGTTTATGCTAAGTTTATGGTCGATAATCGCCTCGTCAATCCCAAGCATGTCTTTGGCCAACCATGAGAAAGTGTTCCAATTTCCCATAAAAAGGAGATAAGTTGTTCCCTTGTTATAGGTTCCATCTTTGTGCTTACTGCCACAGTTCTGTCCAGTTCATCTTCATACTTATGTACTATTTCAAGTTTTACTGTGGATGCCTTATCCTTGTATAAATTATGTTTCTTCTGAGGTCAAGGGTCCCGAGGATCATCCTATGTTTAAGAACCTCCATGTAACCTGGCTTCATACACTCTACATAACACTTCCTAGCTACCTTTTGGTTTCCCTTGACTATTCCCACTCCCTCGTTGCTTAAGAACTTCAGGCATACATGCCATGATGATAGGATTGTTTTGGCTAAGTTTAGGAAAGGATGCCCCAAAATTGAGTTGTAGGCTGAACGGGCCTTGACCACACAGAAATTCACCATTACCGTCTTCTGGTTTTAACCGTCCTACAATGTCACTGGATGATTCAATGGTACCTTCGACCATAAAATATTTTTTTTAAACTGAGTGCTCAGCCCCGGAGGGATGGAATTATGTACGGAGATCAATTTGTTGTGCAGGTGCATAAATACCCGATAGGGGGTGATAGGGTGCTTTGTTTGATATTATTGTTCTGATTAATTTGTGATCCTGTGTTTCATGTAAATTGTGAATTTATGACGGTTATAACATATACGTGTAATGTGAATTAAGGTATGAATAATGTTACATGAAGTTAGTATATATGCTATACATTTGAGTTGGATGATGCTAGTACCATTTGGGCACGATTTTCCATTCACGGAGTTTGTATGACTCATCTCTCTAGGTGGATAATATTTTTTTTAGGAATCCAATATATGGCGTCACCGAGTTTGTTGACCTACCGACAAAGTACTGGCAAGGTATTTTCCAAGATCTCAGACTTGAAGTTAAAGATGAAAATTGCAGTCACACTAGAATGGTGGAATGTTTAACTTTGTATGATATAATAGTTTAGATATTTGTCCTCGTGTTGTTGGGTGAAAATTAGGAACACATATGTTGTATTTTGAGGTATGTTATATACAATTTTAGTAAGTTGCTATTTGTTTCAGAAAAAACAAACTTTTACAGTGGACTTTTATTCTTTAGTTTGGTCAAAAGTCATGGTTGTTACTTTGCTTTGAATTCAGGATTATGGAGATTTGGTTATTTAACTCTCCGACCAGTCATGCCTCCGTGAGGGATGTGACATTATAGTTTTTGTTCAATTATTCTCAAAATTTATGTATTAATATTTTTTTAAAATACTATAAATTAAAAACATAGTTTTCATGATTAAAATATTGTTGTTTTAACTTTTAATTATTCTTTCCATCTTAAGAATTAAAAAAAAAACTAATTTATAAAGTTTTTTAAAAGAATTGATCGATTTATTTATGAATATAAAACTGATTTAGTGAAAACTATTACATAAGTACTAATTTTATTTTCTTAATATACCTATTATGAGTTTTTACTATTACATAAGTACTTTTTAGTTGTTAGTTTGCTTCAAGCAAACTATTTATTTTATTATTTTAATTTTTTCCTAATTTCTCTATTTTATTATTAATCAGATTTTAATATAGAGAGTATACTACTAATGTTATAACCCGATTGTCTAACATACAATTTAGAAGGTTGTATGTACATTACCGTGAATACATAAATAATAAATTTTCATAAAAAATTATTTAAAATAAGAGGTATTTATGTATGTTGGTAGATTGAAGTCCACCACTTTATTGGTATGATAACCTAAACCTGATAGTTTAACATACGTTTCAGAATATTCGTACGTAACCTGTATTACTAGGTGAATAAAAACTTATGTAAATTAGAATTTAAAAGAAGAAATTCTAGTATAAATACATGCATGTAATTAGAAAAAAAAATTTCCACTACATAAGGGGTTGACTTGGATTTAGAGTTCACTTTATATAAATTATATTGATAAATAAAATTTGTTAATGTATATCATATATATTAGAGTATAAGAATTGGGATATATATATATATATTTAATTATAGTTAGAATTAATTTACACCACCTATTAAAAAAAATTAGATATTTATACATGTATTATTTTATTTATTAATCTTGTCTTATTCTTCTCTTCTTTTCAACTTGCTACCAACTATACATTTTCATTTTTCAACTTTCCTTCTTTCTTCACTTTAGTACCGCCTATACATTTTCATCTTTAAACTCCCCTATTGTAGCAAAAAAACTCACTGTTTGCCCACTTCTTTAGCTTCAAAAATTCTAGATTTATCCTTGTTTTGAATTCAAAGCATCAATTCATCTTCCCTTCTATCCTCTTGATCATGTAAGTTTTCTTTTTTCCTTCTTAATGAACTTGTAGACTTTAATGGTGTATGTGTTTTGAGGACAACTTCAAGAAGTGTTAGCCGTAGGGGGATATTCTTCAAGTAGTGAATCTTAAGGTCTTTAGTGTGTGCGTTTTGAATTTTAAGCTAAGTAGGAACTTGGGCCAAGTGTAACTGTGGGACTTAAAATTTTATGTGGTGCGTGAGATTGTGTGGAAGTGTGAGGGTCGGCCAAGCAAGGCTGCACATGCTCTGTTTTGACTTAACTTCTAGACAAGTTTGAAGGTCAGCAACTATGGCTGTTTTATTCTTGTTGTATGTCCTGTTTAGTTGAAGTTATAGCCGGTTGGAAGGGAGTAGTAACCTTGGCTGTATATTCCTAGTTTGGGCCGGTTTTAAAAATTGAAAGGAGGTTGTTTCTTTGATTAATTAAAGGTTATGGCAGCCTAGAGGGTAAATGTAGTAAGCTCTCCCTTTTGCCTTGAGTTTCTTGGAGAGTTGAAGATGTGTTAATCAATTGTTTTATAAGAATAAGTTCTACAACTTTGAGGTTAGCTAGACATGTGAAATTGATGATTTAAATGATATAACTATTACTAGTAAATGATAAAATAATTATTAGAGAAGGAGGTTTCGAAATTAAGATATGCAATGTTAGGAGTGTATAAATCATGTTTAGATGAATGTTTTAGAATTAGTTAAGTGAGTTAGTTATAATCCTTTTAAACTTAATTAGGAAAATGAAATAAATGATTTAGGAAATTAAATTGATTTGAAAACAATACTTGGAATGTGAATAAGATGGGAATTGGAATTCTTGGTGTAATATTTATATATATATGCACACACACATTAATGGAAAGAAATTATGCATTCAAGATGTTTGATAACATGCCTACAAGAAACTAATGATAACATAAGGAGTAAAACTTGGAACTTTTAAATCTTTATGGATAGGGATTAATCGAATTTGAATAAAAAGCCTAAAGACAAAGAGTAAACATTGTTGGTTAATGTTGTGAGCTAAGGATTTAATGAAAAATGGTGATTAGTTGTAGGTAGAGTGATGGAAATTAGAATTAAGTGGTTTTGAAGGGGTGTAGGGGGACAGATTTCATGGGTGAAATAAATTCGGTATTTCAAGTGTCTTCAGGGCATAATTAAATTAAGAGTTCAAGATAAAATATAGCTTGTGGTCTTGAAATGTGGTTTGCAAAATTTCGTAGCTTGGTTCCAAGTATGTTGTGAGTTAGAACTGTTAGACTCTAACTAGTTCACGTATGATTTTTAGTGCCCTGTCTTTGGTTCATGTAAGGAATTGAGCAGGTTCATGACTAAATTTAGGAAAAGTTTCTAAATAAGAAAGATATATATACTTGTCTATTAATAAACCTGATAAACAGAATTGGATTTCCTTTTTCCTAGAGAAAGTTGTGTTCAATTAACTAAGATAAGATTAGAGCTGTCAAAATCCTGCATTTTGCAGAAATTGATGCAACTTCAAAGAATAAACTGTATTGATATACAAATCTAAAAATTACAAATGATATACCATTATAAAGCTACATGTGTTTAGTATTTTATAAATTTTATGAAACTGAATTTAGAATTTTCTAGAGAAAGATATGACCATTAAAGTAGACACTGGTCCAAACTTGGGTTTGGACAGTTTCAACATCTCTAACTCACTAAGCACTTTCTATCTTTTCTAATGGTTTCTTCTACCATATGCATTGTCAAGACATTTAAAATGTCTCTTCATTATTAACTTTATCACATAAAGTATAATTCATACTACTTGACATATAATAGCTCAATAGAAAACTTTCATAAAGAAACCTATACAAGTTGAGATAGAAGCTTAGTAATTAAAAGATTATAACAATAACTTTTATGAACTAAATATTATTTGGGAATATGAATTTCAGTTTCGAATTCTAATGTGAACCTGATTATTCCTACTACTTGACATGTAATAGCTCAATAGAAAACTTTCATAAAAAAACCTATACAAGTTGAGATAGAAGCTTAGTAATTAAAAGATTATAACAATAACATTTATGAACTAAGTATTATTTGGGAATATGAATTTCAGTTTTAGATTCTAATGTGGACCTGATAAGATGCGTGGACACAAGTGTGAATGACAAACAATATTTGTAAACCTGTGAATGGTTAATTGTTGCCTTTAGGGGCTAGATTATTATGTGTAATTGTATATGTATTTAAATAAATGTGCTAGTGAAATATTTTAGTAAGTTAGTTGAATAATTCTTGTTTGAAATTATCTGTGGTTGATAAGGGCCAACACATGAAATTTTTTCTGAGAAATGATTTCTATCTCCGAAATTAAGATCCAGGTGCACCTAGGATGTTCTGATTTAAAATCATGAGAAATTTTGAATTTGATAAATGTTTTTTTAAAAAAAATTGAGTACTCAGCCCTGGTGGGATGGATTATGTACGGAGATCAATTTGTTGTGCAGGCACGTAAATGCCCGGTAGGGGGTGATAATATTGTGCAGGGCTGAGTCACTCTTTGGCCCTTTTATTGCTTTGTGTAATATTATCGCTCTAATTAATTTGTGATGTGATCCTGTGTTTTATGTAAATTGTGAATTTATGATGATTAAAATGTATACGTGTAATGTGAATTAAAGTATAAACAATGTTATATAAGGTTATTATATATATTATACATTCAGGTACAATTTTTCACTTACGGAGTCCATAAGACTCACCCTTCTCTTGTGGATTTTTTTTTTTTTTTTTTTAGTGACAGGAGTTCAGTACATGGCGTCGCCAAGCTTAGGACTTGCCAAATGAGTGTGGCACGATATTTTCAGGATCTCAGACTTGCAGTGAAGGATGAAAGTTTGCAGTCACACTAGAACTGTGAGGTGTCTAATTTTGGTATGATGTAAGAGTTTAGTTATTTGTCTTGATTAGGATATGGACGGAGTGAAGCTCCTTGTTGTCTTGCTGTTTTTGTTTTGTACGATTATAAGCATAGGTGTTTGTGTTTTGAGGCATGTTCCATATTGTTGGGACTTTTGTCAAAAATTTCAGTAAATTGTTAACTGTTTCAGTAAATAAAAATTTACAATGAACTTTTGTTTTATAAAAGTTACTTTTATCCTTTGGATGAGCTAAGAGTCATGCGTGTTACTTTGTTTAAAGTCAGGGTCACAGAGGTTTGGTTCTCCAATTGGAGCCAGTCATGCTTCTGTGAGGGGTGTGACAACTAAGTTTAAAATCAACATCTCCAATACTACTTAAAGTTTTTTTTTTTTTTTTTTTTTGAGATAAATAGGAAATTTTATAACAACGAAAAATCATCTGAACAAGTTGTAAAACATGTTATGACCCTCAAAACTCGATATCGATAAAAAACAAGCATTAGATAGATATAAGGTGTGAATTCTAGATATAAATAATAAGTACATAAACAAATTAATCAAATAATAATATAAGGAAACTTGTTATAATTCGTTAACTTAGTATATATTTTAAAATTTATGTGTATAATTTGATATTTTATAGTACAGAAAATAATGACCAAGAAAAATTTAATTGATTGAATAAGTGACACATGTATATATCAAGATTTAATTTGTACCACACACCTTAGTAATTTGATCACTTTTGATATTGTTTTTCCTATTTTCACTTTTTCTCTCCTTTTCCACGATCCTTCCTCCCCTGTTCTAGATCGTTCCAGCCTTTTCCTTCAAGTAGCCGAGACCTCCTCACTTCTTGGTCATCTGGTGTCTTGCTTCCTTTTCAGCCTTGCCTGACCACCCTCCGCCATTGATAGCAATCTTCCGCCCTTGGCAACAGGCTATTTTCCCTTCTTTTGGCAGCCGATTTGTTTTATTCAAGCTCCATTCTCAACCTAAGCAGAAGCATGGTTGTGACTTAATAAACCAGCCGTTGTCTTCTATTGTGGCAGCCATTAAACTATCTTCTTCTTCTGATATTGTTTGTCCAGTGGAAGAAGGAGAAAGAACTAGAATTTTCATGAAGGAAGGAAAATAAAAGAAAACATAAAAGTTGAAGTTGGAGTGACCGAGCAACATCCAGGAAAAACAACATCAAAGTCAGTTAGCAAGGGTAGAAAAAGTAGGATAAAACAAGAAAAAGAAAGAAAAATAGAATAAAATATTACAATTGATTAAATATAAAGTCAACTTTTTACACATGTTGTGTAAATTAAATTTACTTATATGTATAAATATAATGAATTTTTGGTTTTCTAATTTGTGGTTTTACTACAAAAATTTATTTATAATTAAAATTACATAAAGTAAAGTAAAACTCA
The DNA here is from genome assembly GCA_029379385.1 of Quillaja saponaria. Classification (NCBI taxonomy): domain Eukaryota; kingdom Viridiplantae; phylum Streptophyta; class Magnoliopsida; order Fabales; family Quillajaceae; genus Quillaja; species Quillaja saponaria. The sequence continues at coordinate 15,118,967 of CM055612.1, read as the reverse complement.
TAAAGTAGAACATGCTGATAGAGATTACTCACTTACTTGAATTTACATGGTCACAATGTTATTTACTTTACAATAATAAATACACAATATTTTTAAATTGTATATTAAAATATCGAATTATAACATATTTAATTATACTATCATTTAATTAATTTATTTATTTTACAACACAAATTAACACCTTATATATAAAACTCAATTTTTCATTATTAGGATTATAACAATCTCCTTCCCCTTAAAAGAAATTCATCCTGAATTTCAATAAAACAAAATACAGGTAAATTATTTCACTGTAACTCAGATTGGTTTCCACAAAAGGATTAATTGAAATTTACATATTCATATCCACATCTACTTCCTACCACCCTCCAAAAGTCTCACAATCAGACCTCACTAACTCAGTTCCAATAGCTAAAACAGGATATGATATTGGGCATAAACATGACATAAACGCTACTTATTGTTGCTGTTTTGAGGCTGTTCTAACACACACCCAGCTGCTGCCCACCATATGACCTCAAGGCTACTACAAGTCACCTTCGTCACGCCATAAGTCATGGACAGCAACAATCAACTAAACTGTCTTGCTGGTGACAGTAAATAGGGGTTGTCTAAGCCAAGTCACAACCTCAAATGAATTTGGTTGGGCGAAAGGAGCATACCCCTATTTTATCAATTAAATCTTCTGATTCTTTGAGCAAAAACAATACAAAAGAAAATCAGAGGAATTTTCTTTCAAGTCATGGCCAGACATGGCATCTTTGGAAGGTAACAGATTCCCTTTTAAAAGTGCAAAGACAGACTCCTTCCTAGCATCCTTTTTGTGGTTGGTACAACCAACGCACACCTACTGGTTATCTATCTCACCCTCAAGGCTACGGCAAGGCCAATTATCAGGCTGCCAAATGTAGTAGTTTCCCCAAAACCACCAGCGAAAGCATTGATACAAGGGATAGCAAAACAGGGGAGGTTCTCAACTCAATCTCAGCAGCAAATTGATGGGTTTGGAGTAAGAAAATATTCACTCCAATTCAACTCCAACAAGTAATTCAACTCTAACAAGTAAAACAGAAAAAGAGTATAAACTCTCTTCAAACTAAGCTACAACAGTACACAAGGCCAACGTCTCCCTCCCTGATTCATCCAACGGCTTCACCGACCAAAAGACAACCCAAAACGGTGAAAAAAACAAACGGTTTCTCTCAGCTAAAATAATACCCGTCCTAGGCAAGAATGAATGGCTGAAATCTCTCCCTTGGCACAAGAAAGAGGGGCTGAATTCTCTAGAAGGGACTATGGCAGTGCACAGGTCAAAAAGCAATGGGAAAAAGGAAAGAATGGGAGAAAATTAAAGATGAAAATAAAAAGGACAAAATTGGAAAATAAGTTTAAATTAACTATGTAAACTTGTGGTTCTAGTTTAGTCTTAGCTATAAGTAGATATATATATATATACAAATCTTCCTTTTCTTTATTTATTTAATTATTATTATTATTTATTTATAATTATAACAAGTTACATACCAAGATTTTAAAGTGTACCTGAACATTTCAAAGTATACATTAAAAATATCGAGCTATAACACTTATATCTTAAGTATTTAAATTGATTACACATTTATTCTACTCATCAATAATAAATTTACAATTAGCTACAATTTATAAATTAATCAATTAGGTGATAAAAATTAATTTACATGCTTGTACATATATATATATATATATTCATAGATTCAAATAATCTTTTATTTTAGCTGATGTTGTGAAAAATAATTATTTATTTCTTCACGACAACTTACATATCATATCCTGAAACGTATGTTAAATTATTAGGTTCTAGCATATTCAATTATACCGTAACTTATTTAATTTATTTATATGTTAGTCATTTTATAGCCAAAATTTTATGCATCATCTCTAAAACTTGATTATTACATTTCTGGGTTGTGAGAGTTATAACAATAAACATTATTGTTATAATATTTTAATTACTAAGCTTAAATATTAACTTATATAGGTTTCTTTATGAAAGTTTTCTATTAAGCTATTACATGTCAAGTAGTATGAATTGTACTTTATGTGGTAAGGTTAATAATGAAGAGACATTTTAAATGTCTTGACAATGCATATGGTAGAAAGAAACCATTAGAAAAGATAGAAAACTCTAGTGAGTTAGAAATATTAAAACTGTCCAAACTTGGGATTTGGACCAGTGTTCACTCTAACAGTCATATCTTTTTTCTAGGAAATTCCAAATCCCATTTCATAAAATTTATAAATACTAGACACATGTAGCTTTATAATAGTATATCTTTGAAATTTTTATATTTATATATCAGTACAGTTTATTTTTTGAAGTTGCATATATTTATAAATCAATACAGTTTATTCTTTGAAGTTGCATCAGATTTTTTTAAACGCAGGATTTTGGCAGCTCTGACCTTACTTTAGTTAACTGAACATAACTTTGTTTAGGAAAAAGGAAATCAAATTTCGTTTGTTAGATTTATTAATAGACAGGTATATATTTCTAGATATATATCAAATTTATTATTTGGATGTGTATATTAGTACAGTTAATGATTTAATGTTTACTCTTTTAGGCATTTCACAACCTTCTTGGATATATGTTTATTTTTACTTACATACTTAATCAAATTTAATAAAACCAAGTTGAAACATTAACTTTAGGATGTTAGCTAGCTTTCTTCTTTAGAAACTTTTTCTAAACTCAACCTTGAACTCACTCGATTTTTCACATAAACAAAAACAAAGCACTCATAACATTTTTATTTGCCAACCTTTGATTCTGATATTTATAGAATTCTCACACTTGGGAATTAAATTACAAAACTTCCCAATCTAGTGTTTCACGATGTTTGGGGCAACTTTTATTCTTAGATCCTAAGCTAATTCCATCCACAACCCCCTCACAAAGTCTTTCCAAATTGACTGAGATTCACTAAAAATCTTGCATGACTTAGCAGTAGTCTAATAGATTTAATTAACAATATACTTGGAACCAAGTTACGAAATTTTGTAGACGACATCTCAAGAACCTAAGCTACACTTTCTATTTTGAACTCTTAATTTAATTCAGCCCCGAAGACACCCGAAATACAAGATTTTTCAATCCCACGAAATCTATTACTGCATCCCATCAAAAACCTTTTTACTCTCAAATTCCAACAATTTACCCCACAACTAAATATCATTTGCTCATACTCACTACCCACTTTCATCAAATCCTCAACTCACCGCATCAACCAACCACTTTTTGCTCTTGTTTATAAACTGTTTATTCAATTCCAATAATAACTAACCACCAAGAATTAAATCTAACAAGTTTTATTCAAAAAGTTATAACTAGCTTTCTTGTAAACATTTTATCAAACACCTAGGGTGCATAAATTACTTCCCTTAATGTGTATGTATATCTATATATATACTTATCCCAATTAATCAATATACTACATCAATTCAACAATACTAACAATTCCAATGTTAACTTTAAAATTAACTTAACCATTTAGAAGTTATTAATTACTTAAGTCACAAAGGTTTTACAATAACCCACACCAAACCTTCATTGTTCAACCTTAACCCATAATTAATTCATCCTTCCAACTTCCCAAATTTCAAATCCTAAATTAACACAATCAAAAAGGAATCCTAGCTTTAAGTTCTTATCATTCACAACTTACCCAACATACTATCTAATCTCTTAACCAACATTAAGAAATAGCAAGTAAATCAAAAAGGAAACAAGGGACTAGCTCGAAATTTACCCCAAACAAAGCTGTCAAAGAACAGGGGTGTTGCTGCCCTAAATAGTAGCTAGAACATACCCACCTCCTTCAACGTGAGTTGCAGCTAAGCGAAGAAAGAAAGCAAATCAAGCTACAACATGTCACACCCCAAACAGAGGCATGACTGGCTGGAGGAATAGTAATCAACCCTCCGTAACCCTGACTCCTATTTAACCAATAAATAAAAACTAAGAATTTGTCAAACAAAAGTTACCAGTTAAAAAAAAATTTAACTGAAACAAATCACAACTTTATTGAAAAATTCAATAGAGATTCTTTGCAATTTGGAACATGCCTTAAAATACAAATCTATAAACTCCTTGTTCTTACACATCAACAACACAAAATCAACCAGGAGCTCCGCTCCATCCACATCATAAACAAGAGAAATACTAGATTATTACATTATACAAAATTAGATACCCCACAGTTTTAATGTGACTGCAAACTTCCATCCTTGACTTCAAATATGAGATTCTGAATTCTTCCTAGCTGCCAAACCCAAGGCAAGTCCCCATGTCGGTGGTTAATGTCTTTTAAGTTCCTGTTAATAAAAAAAATATTCACAAAAGAGGAATGAGTAATACGAACTCAATGAGTGAAAAAACGTACCCAAAGGATACTAGCATCACTTAACACAAATACATAACATATATAGTCAATTAATATTACGTGAAAATGTTCATGTCTTCATTCAAAATTACACGTACACATTGGTATTTCTCATAAATTCACAACTTACATGACTCATAGGATCACAAATTAATCAAAGCAATCATAACATACAAAGGGCCAACGAGTATCTTAGCCCCGCACAACAGTATCACCCTCCCACTGAAGCATTTACGCGTCCACACAACAGATTAATCTCTATACATAAACCATCCCACCGGGGCTGAGGACTCAAACTTTTAAAAACATTTGTTAGAATCAAAATATCTCAGAATTTTAAATCAACATATCCTAGGTGCACTGGATGTCAGTTTCGGAAATAAAATCATTTTTCAGAAAAATTTTCAATTTGTTAGCCCTTATCAACCACAAACAATTTCAAACAAGTATTATTCAGATAACTCACTAAAACGTTACACTTTCACATTTATTTTAATACACATATAATTAGACATAATAATCTAGCCCCCAAAGGCAACAATTAACCACTCACTGTTTACCGATCTCACTTGCCACTCCCTCCTGCTTTCACACGCGTCGTTGGCTCACAATATTCCAGAGCTGCAATTAAAATTTTCAAGCACTACTTAGTTTGTCAATTTTATCGGTTATACCCTATTAATTAAGAAAATCTATATAAACCAAGTTTCAAGGTTTCCCTTCTTTCTTTTTTTTTTCCTTTAACTAACAATTGTTTACTCTTTGTTCGTGTCAAAGATTGGATAGTGAGAGTACCTTTGGTGGCTCCCATTAATTGTTTACTCAAACGCAAGAATAGTATTTTTTTTTTTTTTTTTTTTTATAATCATAATCAATTTCTATTCTAAGTCCAATAGCCATATATTGCATGTTAAAATAACCCAAAAGTTAAACGTAATGCTATTTCGGATTGGCTTATATGTAGCTTCTTCTTTTTTTTTTTTTTTTTTTTTTTTTTGTTTTTGTTTCATATATAACAGAAGAAAATTAAAAATATAAAAAAAAATTGAAATCGGAGAAGACATGGTAAATAGAACCATAGCATACATAATTAGGCCTTAAACTCTATCCACTAGATTAAGACATTGGGTTCTTGTTTTCTTATATCCAAAACAGAGGAAAATCATAATGTCTGACATATATGAATAATTAGAAACATCATGTATGTAATAAAAACTATGGAATACCTATATTTAGAAACTAGAACATGATACTTTGATTTTGGATATGAATTTTCTCCACTTTTTTGTAGAATGTAGTATTTCACTTCACATATGGATTTTGATTAAAAAAATTGTTTGTTTGTTAGTCTAAACTTGTTTTGAGAACAATAAACATAGAACTAAACCAATTTGGCACTAATTCTTTTACTCCTTTCTTTTCTAAATTAGTAGTCTATCTATACTTGTAGTGCTACTTTACATAGGTGTTCCAGTATTTTATTTTATTTTATTGTGAGTGAATTAATTATTGTTAACAAAAAAATAGGATGAACTTAATTACTCTTTACGATTTTATTTTTTTTAATAGCTTAAGAAATTTAACCCAGATCATCTAATAAATTTCCTAAAATGACAGAAAAATAAAGCCTGCCTAACAAGTTGCAATGTTATATTATAATATGTGAGACAAATAATGCAATCTAACCATGTAAATGATCCTCCAAGGACCCCCAATGGCATGAACTCGTAAACAAGGAGGCGTTGGTCACCATCAGCATAATAGCCAATTAAGTTGACAAGGATTATGTGATGTAAGAGGCTAAGCATGAGAAACTATCAATTTCCTTGAAGGCCATTTCGGTCAAGTTGTTTTACGGCAACTACTTGTCTTGTGCTCTCCAAGCGGCCTTTGTAAGAAAGACCACACAAGGAAAGCACCCACCCATATCAATTCGAGCAAATTAAAGCCACCTTCACAAGGTCCAACAAAGCATAACTCATATAACAAAGTACTCAAAACTCCAACCTTCGACAATCACTCTTCATCAACTTCTCACAAAAAAACCCATCTCAGAATTTCAGCTAACCACTGTCTTTATCTTACTCAGTCACTCTATATGTGTATCTTTAGAGGATCCTCATCGGCCATCAAAGAAAAGGATCAAGACCAACATGCTGGAGAAGCAAATCAACCAATCGAAGAAACTGATGTGGTGGAAGAGATCAACTGAGTAATGGATGAAGGCAAGTGCCGAATCACCACTTTGGTCTTATGTGTGAGGTCTTTCATCTGAAATTTTGTTCCAATACCAAATTTTTTGTTCATAGGAAGGTGTAAAAGTTTCTTGAATCAATGAATGAACTGCTCAAATCCATCGATCAAAGCCTCCCCAATTACTTACGGCCAAGCAAAGAAGCAAAACAGAAAGGGAAAGAATCCAGCAAGGACAGGGCACGGTAAAACAGGGTATATGTTTAATAAAATAAAGTATAATCACAACAAGGAGGAACAAAACAAAGAGGCAACTGCTGTGTTTATGTTTGGTTTAGCAAAGAGGCATGGCAGTGAACACTAAAAAGGAACTAAGCATAATTTCTTGGAGGTTGACTGCAATCCCTGCTAGCGAACACTCCTCACGGCAGCTAGCTTCAAGGAACGTTGAAGCAAGGAAAATTACACCCACAAGAGGAGGAGAGGATGATGCATATAGTTAAGCTTAAGAAAATTTCCAAGGTTCTCTAGAACCATCCGTAACAGGGGAAGACTACCATGGAGGTGGAGATAAAGGAGAGAAGAGAAAAATGAAAAATAAAATAAAATAAAGGAAAACATAAATACTAAAGTGACTCAAAGTGAAATAAAGGCGTGGTCAAGAACTAACCTTTGATATATGTATTGATTATCTAATCACTTTAATTTACTTAATTATAATTTTATTTATTTTTTCAATAATAAAATATATATATGAAAAATTTAGAATGTTATACCATGTTTGATTATATTGATATTTATTTTATTTATTTATTTTATAACATAAATTTATATATTATGACTTAAAATTTGATTTTTGAATATCAAATTTTGAGAGTTATAACACAACAACTCTGCAGGAACGTACCCTGCTACTCACCATAACACCAACATCTTTCAACCTTTGCTGAAATCCATGGCAGCAGAGGATGGTAGAGACTCCATGGCCATCTAACCAACATAGACAGCCACAAGCTGGCCAAACATAGCTATTGCAATGGTAGGAACTCACGGCAAGCAAGACAAAAGGAGACTGAAATAGAGAGGTAGATGAAGGCAGTGCAACCGGCAAAGAAAATAAGAAAAAAAAAAAGAAGAGCTATTTACATGCTCTTCACTGTCAAAAGGGGAAATCAACCTCTCGTTGACATGAGGCAAAATAAGGCAAAATAAGGAGCATTTGAAGACTTAAGTAAGTGGCTGCCATGGGAGACTAACTCAAAAAGGGAAACAGGACTCCTTTCATGACAAACCAAAAGGAAAGAGAGCTGAACTTCGTGGAATTTTTGGGAAGCAGGGGACAAAAAAACTCAAAGGCAGTGTAAGGGGGAAAATAAAGAGGAAAAAAAATAATAAATAAACCCAATAAAATATACCAGTCAAACTCAATTTAAATGTATGGTGTGTGTATATATATATATATATATATATATTTTACACAGATTTGAAAAACTAGTTTCTAGTTTATTTTATTTACACCTTATTACACTCATCAATAAAAGTTACAAAAGTTAATTTCAAATTAAAAGTTTATCAGTAATATGGTAAAAATTAATTCTTTTATTACACACATGTTGATATGTACATATATATATATACAAGTTTATTCAAGTAATGATATGATTTAATTTTCACATTGTGACAAGTTACATACAAACATTCTAAAACATACTTTAATGTATCGAATTATATCATATTTGATTACATTATTATTTATTTATTTTAACTTGTTTATGTATTTATTATATTGTAACAAAAATTTATGAAACTCGACGTGGCGATATCGGGTTATGATAGTCTCCCTCCCTTAAAAGAAGAATGTTCTGAATTTCAACAAAAAGGGAATAAGTATAAATTGTTTACTTAAATTGGATGTAGATATATTTCACTGTAACTACGATTTCTCACGTGGTTTCTTGTTTCTTTGCTTTCACCAAAAGATTAATCGAAGTTTACGGACTTGTCTATTTATACTCGCCACTGATAACTTCTCACATGCTAGGTTTTCATTCACTTTTACTTCCCGGAACATGTGGGTTATTGGCCTACCACACCTCTACTGCTCCACTCTAATAATGAAACACCTAAATCATAATCCATGTTCAGTATCATATCATATTCCTTATTTAAAATTTAGATTAACTAACTAAATCGAATAATTACATGACATCTACAGAGTTCTTCATTTCTGTATTTCCTCTAATGAATATATGTATGTTCTAAAGGTTAAATTAGTTGATTGAAAGACTTGAAATATCTAGGACTTATATGATACATATTACAATGGAATCATCTATGTAATATTGATATACGTGACATGTAATTTTCATGATATAAAACTTTTGCTACTACTATTACTGATATGCAGTACTAATTTATTCATAGTATTATTGTACTTTCCTTATTTATTGCAAGTTGATTAATTATCAGTACATATTTAACTTACGATATATTTGAAAATCCTCACCTAAACGGTAATTTACAGAAAACCGACCATGGATTCTATTAACAATTGGCCGTGCTTTAAAATAACTTAATGAATCTAGTAAATCTTTTTTACGTGACCCTATTGACAATAAATAAAACCTTTACTAGTTCATATAATAAGTAGTTGCTCACAGATTAGTGATACATACCGTTTCTTTTTAAAATTGATACTAGTAATGTAGTTTATTCAACAATCAACCCAAGTGAACGAAATGTTGAATTAAATCTTACCCATCTCTAATGGGTTTATTATTTGCTGTTTTATTTTCCAATTGTCTTTTCAATTAAGAAAAGAAAGAGAACACCAATATATTGTCGAAATTCTGTTATTTCCTTCGAAAAGATATCACTTAATTTATCACTAAAATTACTTGAAACAAAATCAAGATCCAAATCAACTTTAAATTACTTGTGTGTATACATTTTATATTCTTATAGGTATAATGCTTGTTTATTTTATTTATACTTGCTCTTATTTTTATAATTGAGACATCATATTATTCTAATTTCTTAATTTCATATCATATTATAATAGTTAGTTAAGTTTGTGATTGATATCTATTTCATACATATATAAAATCGTATGTATATATATAATATTTATCGATTCAATTTCTTTTATACTCGTGTTATTTATTACCACCACTCAATATACCCATCGATACTCATTAATCTTATAATTAAAATTTTTACGTTATCTCAAACTGAATTTTTTTTTTTTTTAGTCAACTTTCCGAATGTTACCTTACCAAATTATAACATAACACTCTGTTAACAATTAACCGATACTACTACAAGAATTTTCTCTTCGAATAAAATAATATAATTGGTGTTACCAAAGTTGGTTAAATTGATATAAACTAAATTAAATAAAAAAGTAAGAACTCAATGAAAAACCTCAAATCCATTAAAGAAGTTCTAGGAATCTCAAGCTTAACTTTTCATTAGACATCAAAACATACCCACTAAACCCAATAAACTTCAAACTTTAAACACATTTTATTAAAAATTCACACTTTAAGAGTTTAATGCAAAGCTTTTTTTTTTTTTCCTTTAAATATTTGCAAGACCACACAAAATATTTTGCATGTTACTCCTTACAAAATTTATAAAATACTAGACACATGTAGCTTTATAATAGTATATCATTTGAAATTTTTAGATTTATATGTCAATACAAATTGCATCAAATTCTGTAAAACGCTCGGCAGTTCTGACCTTACCTTAGTTAATTGAACTTAACTTTGTCTAAGAAAAAGGAAATCCAATTCCATTTATTGGATTTATTAATAGATAGGTATATCTTTCTAGATAGGTATCATATTTATTATTTGGATGTGCATATTAGTAAGTTAATTATATAATATTTACTCTTTTAGGCATTTCACAGCCTCCTTGGATATATATTTATTTTTACTTACATACTTAATCAAATTTAATAAAACCACGTTGAAACTATTAACTTTAGGATATTAGCTAGCTTTCTTATTTAGAAACTTTTCCTAAACTCAACCTTGAACTCACTCGATTCTTCACATAAACAAAAACAAAGTACTCATAATATTCCTGGTTGCCAACCTTTGATTCTAATATTTTTAGAATTCTCACACTTGAAAATTAAATTACAAAACTCTCCAGTCTAGTGTTTAAAGATATTTAGGACAACCTTTATTCGTAGGTTCTAAGATAATTCCATCCAAAACCCTCGACGAAATCTTCTAGATTGACTGAGGGTCACTAAAAATCCTGCATAACTTAGCCGCAGTCTAACAACAGTAATTAACAGTATACTTGGAACCAAGTTAAAAAAATTTGTAGACAACATATCAAGATCCTAAGCTACACTTTCTATTTTGAACTCTTAATTTAATTCAGCTTTGAAAACACCCGAAAATACAATATTTTTCAATCCTACGAAATCTGTCCTTGCAGCCCATCAAAAACCTTTTAACTCTCAATTTCCAACACTTTACCCCACAACTAAACATTCTTTGCTCATACTCACTATCCACTTTCATCAAATCCTCAACTCACCACATCAATCAACCAACATCAAGAAATAGCAAGTAAACCAAAAAGGAAACAAGGGAATAGCTAGTAATTTATCACAAACAAAGCTGTCAAAGAACAGGGTTGTTGCTGCCCCAAACAATAGTTAGAATGTACCCACCTCCTTTAACGTGAGTTGTAGCCAAGTGAAGAAAGAAAGCAAATCAAGCTACAACACCTCTAGCAGGAATGTACCCTGTTGCTCACCATGGCACCAACATCTTTCAACCTTTGCTAAAATCCATGGCAGCGGAGGATGGTATAGACTCCATAGCCATTTAACCTACTAGACAGCCACAAGAAGGCTAAACATAGTTGCTGCAGGAGTAGGAACTCACGGCAAGCAAGACAAAAGGAGACTAAAATAGAGAGGTAAATGAAGGCAGTGCAACTAGCAAAGAAAATAAGAAAAAAAAGAGCTATTTACATGCTCTTCACGGCCAAAAGAAGAAATCAACCTCTCTGTGATAAGAGGCAAAACAAGGCTGAAGTTCTTGAAACATTTGAGGACTAAGTAAGTGGCTGCCATGGGAGACTAACTCAAGAAGGGAAACAAGACTCCTTTCATGGCAAAACAAAAGGAAAAAGAGCTAAACATCGTGGAATTTTTGGGAAGCAGGGGACAAAAAAAACTTAATGGCGGTGTAAGGGGGAAAATAAAGGGAAAAGAAAAAAAAAATAAACCCAATAAAATAAACAAGTCAAAGTCAATTTAAAATGTATGGTTTGTAAATATATATATATATATATATATATACACATAGATTTGAAAAAATAGTTTCTAGTTTATTTTATTTACACACTTATTACACTCATCAATAAAAGTTACACAAGTTAATTTCAAGTTAACAATTTATCAATAATGTGGTATAAATTAATTCTTTTATTACACACATGTTGATATGTAAGTATACATATACAAGTTTATTCAAGTAATGATATGATTTAATTTTCATATTGTGACAAGTTACATACAAACTTTTTAAAATATACTTTAATGTGTCAAATTATATCATATTTAATTACATTGTTATTTATTTATTTTAACTTGTTTATATATTTATTATTTTGTAACAAAAATTTATACATTATATATAAAACTCGACGTGTGATATTGGATTATGACAACTCTTAAATAAATAAAATTATAAAAATATTCGTGGTAAATTATTATCTGAAGTGAGGTAGTGTATCGTTAACTAAAAAGTATAATTTCATGCTCATATATAAAATTCTTAAAATAATATATTCTTTATGTAACATGCATAGACAGAAAGCTAACCTCAAGAATATTATAATGCACATATGAGAGAATTTTATGCTCTCTATCTTTTCAAAATAAAAAATAAAAAAATGGGCTCAGCCCCAGTTCTTTTCGAAAAAGAAAATTGAGCGCGGCAGAAATGAGGCTAGTATATACAGTTCTATGTCAGACATTCATTCCTCGCTCTACACGTAGCTGCCGTACAAACCCATTCTCAATTTCTTAGTCCAAACTCAAATTTGCTAGTCTAATATTTTAAATCCTTCTTCAGATTCAAAGCCGTTAAAAATCACTAAATTAATCAAGTGTAACAAAGCCAAGTACTTCAACCAGAAAGCACATACGCATATACATAGCCTACTCCTAGTTATAACATTATGATTGTCACCTACTCCAATCATTTTCTCTACTATAGTGTGTCAATTTAAATCAGAATGGCATTAGGAATAAAATTAAATCACAATTTGCACTCCAGTGGATAATAAAGCAAGAGATTTCTTCGTGTACAACTCAAGCTGTGAATGTAAACATGGTGATTTTCACAACACGGTGATTTTCACTGTGAATTAAATCATCAAGTATAAGCTCCTGATGTACGTTTCCACTGTTACCTTTGATCTCCCAAAATCCCTATTTACAAGAAAATCAGATGCAAATGTACAAGTGGATGAGAAAGTGAAAGTGGTTTACATATCTTCTGGCCTCACATCCCACATTGTCTTGCGTTTTCTCTTAACACTCCTCTCAGAAAGCAGCTTCTCTATGTCTTTTGGAAGTGGAGATGGAGTTAGGTACACAAGATCCTCATCATCACCATCATGATTAATCCATCCATGACATGGTTTACGCCTCTGGGGTGGAAGAGGAAGATTATCTATTGGCTGCGAGGGCTGGGTGAAGACATTGTCTACTTGAATTTTCTGATTCCCCATGTCCAACTTAATGCCTTCCTGGTATCCTCCTTCTGTTTCATCAGCTGGCTGAAGAAAATCCTTACCATCTGCAAACAGAACATAGTATTTTTAATAGTATAATCTCTGTTTGAGGAAAAAATGCCCTTATTATGTGTTGCAACCAAAGCAACAATAGTGGCCAGAGCAAGATCTTCCCAGCTTAAAAATATAGTAAGTATTGAGATAGGGAGGAGGGACATCAATTCAATGAAAGGAAGAAATATGAAGTTGGATAATGCCATCCCCTGTTTGCATATAGTGATCTAGGATGAGGGAGGTATCAATGGCTATTATCTTTGCAGCCTATTGCCAATAGATATTGCAATGGAAGTGCTAAAATTGAATCTTAGCTTGGTAGAATTAAGTAAACTCAATATCCCTGTGTTCTGTAAATGGGATTTTGGTTGCCTTCAACATGGAAAAGACTTTTCCTGGACCTAACTTTAAAAAGTGACACGAGATATTAAGAACCATGGTGTACTTGTTAAAGAGCACTGGAAAATTTTTAAATTTAAGATACCAGATGAAAGCTTAATTACCAATTTCATGATTAGTAATTGAGGTACAGGCATGAACTTCATTGGTCTGTGATGCAGAGTCCAAAGCATCACTATTCTGCTGAAGAGTGTCTAGAGCCCCCTGATTAGAACCACTAGCTTCAGTGATGCCAGTTGTGGGTGTAGCAGCTGATGCCTCAGATTTATCTTCCCGTCTAGCTTCATCTTGCAAAAAATCATCCTTCTTTTTCTCCAGAGGAAGGGTGGGGGTTAAATAATTGTAAACATAGTCAATGGCATGAGTATTAATTTCCATAAAGTATGAAAGTTCTAGGTCCAAACAGTGGTTTATGTTGCTTTTCAAACAATTCAACTCTAAATTGAATCATACCAACTTAACAGAATCACAGTTAACCTTACAAACATTTAGTAAAAAGGGATAAAAAGCTACGAGAATTGTAAGATACAAGATTAAACAATAATGGGGCCTACGCAGTAGCAATGAATCCAAAAGTGAATTGTACCAGGACATTATGATGGGTACTGGTAAAAAGCCGACAGTTATCAGTTTTCAATACAGATGATTTGACAAACAGCAAAGATCCAACACACTTAATTAGCAAATTTATCAGAAAAGATGCTTCAGGCTAGCTATTTAGAACTAAATAATAAAGCAGGAAAGTAAATCAGATAAATATAGACCCAAGGTTGCATGACTGGGCCCTAGAGGATGTATTTTCTTTTTATTACATGAGTGCTCCAGGTATATAGTTCCAGCGAAGAATATTAGGTTCATCTAATATGATACCATGTCTTAGATAACTTGCAGCAAAGCACAATGATGTGAAGGATTCAGTCTCATTGCTGGGGGTATAAATGTCAAAAAGTTTATGGTATTTTAAATATGAAAATCAGGGTATTTTGCATGGAAATTCTCTCCTCTTCTGCCATAAATCTTAATACAAAGCAAAATAAATTGGATGGAACTCACATGGAAGATATAAAACCTCTGTAAAGCTGGAAGCTTCTCTTACAGTCCAGTCTCCCTTCCCCTCCCCCCACCAAGAAAAACAAAAAGAGAAGGAAAAGACACATAATAGAATTACAATGGCAAGCATTGAGCTCCCCCGGGGGACGATGAGCATTTTGTTCCATGGTGACTCTCAAAATGTGGTCTTAGGTCCCCCTTGTATTTGCATCTGAAGGAGTCCTTATTGTTTTGTGTTTACAACTCCCTCCAATTCAAAATACATGGATTATGTTTTTCCCATATACTCCTTTAACTGCTTATCTTCCATTCTTCTCTATGATTTATAGCACAATTAAAGCCTAGTAGACGTTTGGATTTCACAGAAGACACTAGGCTTTTTATGAAAGGAAAATCAAATATGCAGAATCCCATTTGGAAATTTCAATGAGAAAGTCTCAATCAAGTGATGCCTTGGGAGAATTGGGGAAACGAACAAAAGTTACTAGTAAAGATAAGTGAAAATAAAAAAATAGCAAATTAGAATAGTATGACGGATGAAGTATCCTACTTTTCTCTGCCCCTCTGGACAAAACCTGAGCTAGGACAAAGAAAATAATAGCTTATACACAGTAAGACAAAATAATTCTATAACTTCAGGTCAGTGTTCTTCTTAAGAAAGCAAAACATGGGTGTGGCATTATACACTACAGAAGCCAGAAAACATGGAACAAATCAAGACAAAAATTCTTTCCTCCTTTATGTAGTATCTTTTCTCAGTAAACAAACAGAGCATTTAAGAGTTTCATCTTATAGAACTACTTTAGTAGCAACAAATTAATAATCTCATAACACCAAACTAAAAGATAATGAAGCAAAAATTTAAAAGGAAATATACTAATTGAAAACATACCTTCTCTGCGAGAATAGTATCGATAAGGAGAGTGTAAGAAGCTTCTTCAACGAAGACCCACCCGTCATCTCCTCCATAGACCTGAAGACAAAAAAAAAAAAAAAAAAGACACCCTTTTCTGTGTTATAATTTCTGCTTAAGTTTCACAGTGAAAAGAGCAGAAGACCAACCTTCAGAAGCTCCTTAACCTTTTCCATAACCAATTTCTCAGGAAACCCATAGGGTCGCATTGCGTCAAGTGCCGCATCATAACGTGTAATGCCCCTCTGCAGACAGAGATGAATGTAAGAAAATATCAAGAAAATAACCCAATACCCATTTAAAGAAATGAAAAGAAAAAGGGGGAAAATGTGAAAGCTTTTAAAGATGAAAACTTGCAAGGGAAGATGAAAATTTGAGCCAACACAGTAAACTAAAGGAGAAGAGATTGTGTAGATAAATTTCAAAAACACCCATTTGGAGAATTTGAAAATAAAAGATGGTGAGAAATGTAAGAAAGCGTGTAAAAATTAAGGATTTGTTGCGAGGAAGAAGAGTTTGAATGGGAAAGAGTAAAAACTCTGAGATTGTTTTAAGAAAATGAGGGGAAAACCTTTCCGGGTCTTCTTCTTGGGGCCATTGTTAGGTCTCTCAACTCACAACTGTCTCTTACACTGATCAAGACTAGGACAAAATGACGAATCCAGAAAGCTTGGCAGTGACTCTTCAGCTCAAAATGAGAAAAACTGACGGAGCTAGACGGACAGTAACGTAACCAAATGGCCCAGTTGTTGTACGTCCTATTTTTGTCAAAAAGCCAACAATAGTCGGAGTTCCATTCGCGTAAAAGTGAACCCCTGGGTAAGGTCCATATTTTTGGGACTAGTTAATATATTTTTGGGACTAGTTAATACTTAATACCGTCAAACTCACGGTAACCCCGCCTGCCTTGACTCTTGATGTCATGTCCAGAACCAAAAGAATGTCAGTAAATTTTATTAATTATTTTTATGGATTGAGCTACTTTCACTAAAGAATGAGTGAATTAAATTCACCAGTTGAGTTTAATTTAACTTTTTTCAAAGTACATGCTAGTTTTAGAAATTATATTACATTTAAGGCATATTTAGTTTAATATATATATTTTTTTAAAAGTAGGAAAGAAAATAAAATAGTACGTATATGTCACCTCCTAAATTTCTCCAAGACTAACACAAATCAAGAGCAGAGAAAAGTACATTATTTTTATTCGTAATTTCACATATACTCATGTCATTTCTGCTAAATGTTTCTACTAATACTTAAATATGATTATAAAATTATGTATTAATGCATCTTTTCTTTTAACTGTGTCCTAAATGTAACCAATTCTTTTCTTTTATTGCTCTTCATATCTTTTAGACACAATTATTGTTCTGATTAATTTGGTCATTGAAAATTGAATTTGATCAATTGAATATAAGAAACTACAATTCTTTATAATTTGGTCACTCCAAATGTTTATCGGCCTCTAAAATTATTAACATCATGTCATATGTGACATTAAGACGCAACTTATCTTTTTATAATTTTTTTATTATCTTTAATATGAAATTCAAATAAAAGATATTTTATTTTGTAAAAGATTGTTATCATATCAATGAGGTCCCTAAATCAAAAAAAAAATTAAAAAAATTTCATTTTGTATCCCTTTTGTTCATATTTGAATCACAAACAACACCAACACACACCTCTTGAGCTTAAACCAATTTCACTTTATCGAATATTTGGTGAAGAGTTTCAAAATGATATTTTGATTCAAGTGATGAAAGAATTAATATGATTACTTGCACCGAATGAGAAAAAAAAAATCAGTAAATTATTGGGAGCATGGAGGAGCATCTCTTAAACACCTGAGGGACATTATTTATTTGTTTGGGAATTGGAAACTTGGGTCATGTGAAGAATCAGGTACGGAACTTTTTTGTGTCCTCAACATTTGTCTAAATTGAACATAAATGATATATGAACCAAATACTCAATCTAACTCTCATCAAATTTTAATTTATCAAAAGAATGATCTATGTGTATGGAAGTGTCATACCTTCATTGAAGGTATGGCTGGTCGGGAAATGAGTGTCCATACTCTTGTAATCCTGAATACTCAAGTAATGTGTCCCATAGACTTATAAACATATTATAGTTAAAGACTACTACAAGATTATCGAAAATACTGGCAAAGGTTTCCTGTATGGTGGAACATACCCGTGATATATACATACATATATATATATACAACATGTTCATAATAACCACAGTACATGATAATAGCAACATATACAAAGGAGCTCCGCTCCTAACAAAATTGTTATAAATTTGTATAACTTATAATTTTTTTTAAATAAAAACGAAAACAAATTAATTAAATAGTGATAAAATTAAATATGTTATACCCCGATATATTAGGGTATATTTAAAATTTTGGTGTATAAATTTGTTGTTGAGAAGTAAATAAAAATTGTGAATCGAGTAAAATAAAGTCAATAGACTAATTCGATAAGTAAATTAAATTAGAGTAAGTAATACAAAGATATAAATATATATATATATATATAGATATGTATATAGACACATATATTTATACGTACATATAAATACTAAGGATTAATATCAACCACCAATTTTTTTTCTTCTTAATCAATTGGCTTTCACCACTTTATCTTTTAAATTTCTCTCTTATCCTTTTTGGCTGACGGGAGACTCCTTGGCTTCTTTCATTTTTTTTCATTTTTATTTTCCTTCTTGTCCCATGACTCTTCTAGCTCATTCTCCCGTTTTGCTTCCCGGATTCCTGCATCTAGCAGAGTACCATCACCCTTTTGTCAGCGGTTTCTTTCTCTCTTTTTCCTGGCCATCCACGTTGCCGTTCAGCTTATTGCAAGCAGCAGCAAGTGATGCTGGTCCTTCTTCCTTTTCTCCTCAATTAATCCTGTTTGTAGAGCAGTAGCCGTGGTCCTTTGGCGGGTGGGCTAACTGCCTTCTTCAGACCAGTTGGCAGTTGGAATCGAGCAGGAGATAGCACCTCCTTCCCCTTCCTTTGTTCTAAACCTTATTGTGTCTCTGTCTATTATGCTTTGGGTTTCACCAAGGTTGGTGGCTAAGCTTAGGTTTTTCTAGTAGATCATTCCATCCTTTCTCGTTGTGTACCAACTTTAGTGGTAGTTTTGGGACTTAGTGGGCTGTGATAGTCGCTGAGTTGATTATCCTTGTTGCTGATGCTTCTGTATAGAGTTTCAAGTTTGTCAATTGGTGTGAAGAAAAAGGGGCTGCCGAGATAGCCTTAAATCCCCAACCTTGCTCTGTTTTGCCGTGGCATTTCTCTTAAAAGTGTAACAACTGAGTAGTGTTGAAGCTGCTCTAAAAATTCAGATTTGAAAAGTGTTGAGGAAGGCAGCAACTCTGCTTTCGTGTGGTTGTCCTACCTTTTCCATGCTTTATTCTTGCTCAAGGAGGCAAAATACTAGTTAAGTAGAAAGAGTACGGAACTCTCCAAACAACTTGGTTTTAACTTTAGGTAAGATAATCAGTCTCTGCTCATAAAGTTTCTTAATTGAATTGTTTATAAATTTAATGGTTGGATATTGGATGATTAAACTTATGAACAAAATGAATTAATTTAAGAATGAATGGTATGGTAATAAAAGTTTAGAAAGCTAAGAAACTGGATAGTAATTAGAAGAATTAGAAAAGGAGAGTTTAAAATTTAAAGGGGTGGTAATAAAGTATAATTCAAATTATTAATTTGCTTTAAGTTTTGATGGATTCCCAACACTAAGTTTAATTGGAATTCAATGTTGAATATAAATACCATGAGAAGCTATAGTTAAGTTAATTCAACGCCCTAGGTGGAACAAGGTTATACAAAGACTTATGATGTGATGATAAAATGGTCAGGATAAATTAAAATATAAGACATCTATAAGAGTTAATTTGTATGAGTTTCAATTACTAAATAGCGAATTGAGAAACATAAATTTTAAGCATGTTAATGTTAAATTAAGGGAATTCGAAGTAATTAATTTTACTTTACGATAGTGGGTAAGATGTTAAAGACAAATTCATTCTCGATTAGTATGTTATATATATATATATATATATATATATATATATATATATATACATCCTTGAATCAGAATTAAAGTTGTCTTCAAGGTAGTTTCATAATGCCCAAGAGAAATAGGTTTTCAAGGAATACATGAAAATAGATATCTAAGTTTTAGTAATTAGAATATCATAAATATGAGATTTATAAACTAAGTAATAATTGGAATATATCTTTTAGCTGAGGAACATATTATTGAAGCCGTTGAAGCATAAATTCGTAAGGCGTGACAAACAAGATCCATATCATGGTGAGTGGTTAATTGCTGCCTTTAGAAGCTAGATTAGTATGTGTAATTATATGTTTATTTGAATATACGTGATATATGGAAAATAAGCAAGTAGAGTATTTCAGTAATTTATCTAAATTATGTTTGTTTGATATTGGTTGCTTTATTTGACATTGGTTGTGGTTGATAAGGGCTAACAAAGTGAGATTTTATGAAAAATGATTTTTATCTCCGAAATTAAAAATCCAGGTGTACCTAGGATATTTTGACTTAAAAATCATGAGAAATTCTGATTCTAATAAATGTTTTTTATTTCAAATTGAGTGCCTACCCTCGATGGAATGGATTATGTACGGAGATTAATCTGTCGTGCGGGCGCGTAAATGCCTGGCAGGGGGTGATATTGTTGTACAGGGCTGGGTTACTCGTTGGCCCTTTGATTGTTTGTATGTTTTGATTTCCTTGATTATTTTCAGTGGATCATACAGTGCATTAATTAAACTGTAATTGCTACGTTATAGTGTATTATTTAAACGGTGTTTGCTGAGTTTTATCTTTTTCTGGGTCTGTATATGTGTAATCTTAGTAATTTTAAAATTTAAGATATGTTAAGATTATTTGATAATATATTATATACATGTGTTGAGTGATGCTAGTACCCGTTAGGTACGATTTTCCACTCACAGAGTATATAGGATTCATCTCTCTCATGGATATTTTTTTCAGGAGTCCAGTATTTGATGTCGTCGAGTTTGTGACTTGCTGACATAGTACGACAAGATAATTTCCAGGATCTTAAACTTGAAGTCAAGGATGAAAGTTGCAGTTACACTAGAGTTGTGGGGTGTTTAATTTTGTATGGTATAACAATATTGATATTTTTTTTTGTGTTTTGTGTGAAATCAGGAACACGTGTTGATATTTTGGGTATGTTATATAAATTTTTAGTAAGTTGTTATTGGTTTCAGAAAACAAAATTTTTGTAGTGAACTTCTGTTTTTTTAAATTTAGTTTTGTTTTGTATTTGGGTCAAAAGTCGTGCTATTACTTTGTTTTGAAGTCAGGGTTACAGAGGTTTGGTTATCCAATCCTCTGGCTAGTCATATCTTTGTGTGGGGTATGACAAAAATAGGACAACACTATAATAAATACAATATATCCGACGACAATGCATGACACCCTAAGCGACTGTAAGTATTGTCCTTTATGCTCCAAGTGTGCGATTGCCGAGATATATCTTCCTTCAATAGAATTAGCAGGTAACATTTTCGTTTACGACCAGCAGTGAGATTCTAGAAAACTAAAGAAAACAACCACAAAGGAAAGAGTGAGTCATAGAGATTCAGTGAGCAAATCGTGTACCCTAAAGATACTAGTATCACACATCACATATATCATAGTTTGAATTCATCATTGAATCACTTATGCACGTACGAAATTAAAACTTTGCTATAATCACAATTCACTTAGATCACGAATTTCAACGTACTAATCAAACCATTCAAACAATCAACAAACAATTTAACAAACAAAGGGCCAACGAGTAACTCAGTCCCGCATAGCAATACCTCCCCCACCGAGCATTCATGTGCCCACACAACAAGTAATTCTTCGTACACAATTTCATCACACCAAGGCTGAGCACTCCAATTGTTTTCAAAATAATTGTTAGAATTCTAATAGCTCATATCAATTATCAAATTCAAATATCCTAAGCGCACCTGCACTTTAATTTCAAAAATGAAAACCATTTTTAAGAAAAATTTCACGTTGTTGGCCCTTATCAACCACAATCAATGTCAAACACATATCATCCGATTAAATCATTGAAATAACTCATTTGCTTAATTTCTATTATAATGCATCAATTCAAATATACACATAATTGCACACAATAATCTGATAACCATAAAGTACATAATTCAGTCACAAGTTCAAGGTTGTGATTCATCAATTCGTCTGGTCTGCGAAGGTGTCGGGGTACCCTTAACACTATCCGAAGCTGAAAATCACCAATTCATATATTCTTTATCATGTCTATTTTATGATTAATTCTAAAATTTTAAATTCACTATTTCTACATATGTTTATGTAAATCAATTTCTATATGCATAGTAATATTTGAATTCTTTAAGAAATTTGTTTAACACTTAACAAACATGTTTCCTTTTACACGAATTTAGAATTTTTCTACTTATATAACTGCCCATATAATAAATATAGCCTTAGAACTTCTTATATTGTTTATGTTCTATACTTAAATTAGATTTAATTCAGTTACTTGAAATTATTCGATAGTTAAAACTATTCATTTAACATTTTATTTGGAAGATAATCAAGTATCTTAAAACAAGGTTAGTTATCCTAATTTATTCAAGACATCAAATTTTATAATTTACTGTACTCATCTAACTTTTATATTCCCTAATTCAATATATAGCTAACAAGAATTATATAAATATATATATATAATTATATCAAGATTTAAGTTTTCTTAAGTATTTTATTAAAGAACTTGTATCTAATTCCTCCTTTTTTTCCTTCATCCCTACTTGTTCATACGTATCTATGCTTTTCAACATTTGTAACATATTTCCTTTTTATTTCCTACATTATTTAGGATTCACTTATTAAATTGCATACCGACTCATTTTTCAACTTTCATTAAATCTAAAATACACTATCTTAATTATTTTTATGTACACATTTTAAATTCCTAATTCCTTTTCCTAACTCATGTTATTCTATTACTTACATAATATCAACTAATCACCTATTATCATCATCCTAACTATCACAACTAATACCAGAAAAACTTAACCACCATAACCACATATCAACTAAGTAAGGAAATGCTTACTTAGTGACTGAAAAGCAAGGATCTCTTTGCTGCCATACTCCTATTATTTTCCTTACTAATACATCTCCCAATCACACCACCATCACTTATTCACTTCCACAATTACACAACAAGTTTACATAGCAACTAACCCTACTGTTACTGCAGTTTATGGTTGCTCCACTTCACACCCTTACCACCAACGTCTCCACAATCCAGAGCTTTTACAGGCGTCGCTGGTGGCCGTTAGATGTAGCTGCTCTGTCCAACTAGGTACAGCTGCTTCAGCCAGCCTATTTGATGAAAAGCCATGTCCAAACCCTGTTCAAGGAGCGGCACCCGTGGACAACTAACTCAGTCCCTGCCACGCCCAAATTGATGAAAGCAAGGAGACTTACTTCACATCACCTTACCAAATCCCACACCCAACGAGAACAAGAAGCTTTCTGTCTATTTGTCTTTCCAAAGGTAGGAGATAGCATGACCGTGCCAAGAGAAAACATGGGAGGAGTTTCAGCAACCACGGCCAGAAAAAGAAAGAAAAAAAACAAGTCTAGGTCGGTTAAACAAGGGTAGAATAGGTATAAAAAAATAAAATAACTATTTTAATATAACTTGTGGTTATTATTTAGTTCCTCAAATAAATGGTATATATTATCCTATTTAATTATATATAATAATAATTGGTCTCAAAGATAATGTATATATAGGGTTATCACAGGAAGAAAATCCTTCTTGCACCAAAAATAAAATGATAAAACAGATGGTATTTCCAGGTTTTCTTACAGGCATTGCTATGAGACTAATCCCTTTAGGTTTTGTCGGGCTCTTTTTTAAGAGAAGACCTCTCCCAAGATGATGTTTCCAGTTTCAAACCTGATTTCTCTGCTGGGAGTCATTAGCCCCTTTTGCTAGGCTCAATCACCATTGTTAGTATATATTTTCCTAATCAAAATTACATATGTACATCATCATAACTCAAATTAAATTGAGATCCTTCTATTTATTTTACTTTAGTTTACCGATCAGGTATCTCTAGGCTAATTTACGTGCTTCTCGATAACTCACTTCTCCAGTTCGATCAAAAGTCATTGGACGAGAAAATTTATGTATATTTATGAGATCCTTCTATACATGTGCATAAGGTGTGACTTTAGGAAGGCCGTGAAAAGTAAACTCATTATAATTTTTCTAGTTCCAGTGTGGATAATATGCCTTTGATCAAATCAGAGAAGTAATTAGTCGAGATATGTATAAAACAACCGACATACATTGACTGCTAAACCAAAAAAATTATATGAGATAGCTGCTTCACGGACATAAATATAACTGAAACTAAATTGACGTATTGTACGCTCTCAGCTAATAAAAATTTATATTGACGTATTTTATTTTTTTCTCTAATGGGATGGGGATGTACATTCTTTTTTTGCTAAGAGTTGGGGATGTACATTCAAATTTCAATAAAGAATGGGATTTGGACATTATTATTAACCAACATCATTAGTTTGGTAACATGTGAAAGTAATATGAGTTTTAGAAAAGAATGGGATTTGTCTGCCTTTATCATACAGGCTTATCTTAATCAATAGACATGATGTGATTAATTAATACTTAGTTATTATTTTTAGGAAAATTCTAACATCTACTTATGTGTGTGGTATAATCAATGTCCATTTTTTCAAGTGAATAAAATTCTAGTTTTTTTTTTTAATTGAAACTTAAAAAATAAAAGATATAATAGTAGTTTAATTTAAAAATTCTAGATTTTCAATTCTAGTACTTTTTCTTTCTTCAAAGAGAGATCCTTCTTCAATTTTTCTTCTAGTTTGTGGGTCCTCCTGAAAGACATAGAATGTATTTTGGTTTATCAATCATGTAAAAATATGGTATTCTATACAACAAATGTGGGTTTTAAGGGTTTGTGAAAGCCTTTGAATTTTTTAGAATATTTAAGAACAGAGGAAATGGGATGCAATGAAAGGCATAATAAAGTATTTAAATTAAAAAAATAGCCTATTTCAAATTATTGTGGGTCCATAGAGCTGACTATATCACGTGACTGAAAGTAAATTGATATAGTTAGATGAGACACGTCGGCTAATCAAGGCAAGTTGATTTTTATTAGCTGAGAGCATACAATCAACTTAATGACACAACAAGATAACAAGATTCAACAAGGAAAATTAACACTTTAATCACAGTACAAGATAATTCTTTGACAAAATACACAAATGATATTGTTAATGTCTGTTTGTCCTATCTGCCTTTTTTATTCGTAGTCCCTGGTGACCTGGCAAGAAAACTTGAGGTAAACTTGCAAATAATGGAAGGAAGCAGGGTCCTGAGTGAGCTCCCGAGATACTCCGACGATTAAGTTAGAGAAGGCGAGTAGTAAAACAGAGAGAGATACTTTATGCCTAATTATCTAAGTGTGTGAAATCTGCCTCCTTTGGAGGATTAGACAGATATATATAGTAGAAGAGGATACGTGCAATGGGCTACCTGAACTGTTCATTCCTCCAAGTCATTTGGTGACTGTCATATGTCAAGCTCCTATTGGGTGTTAAGTTACTGTATTAACACTAGTCCCTCGAATAAGAAGCCTTCTGAAAATCTTGAGAAAGGCTTCTTAGATCACCTGGGCGCCTTAGGTGAAAGACCGAACTCAAGCAACATTTTCAGGAATAGAGCCAAGTCGGCTATAAGGCGAGGTATAATCTCAGTGTGGTACCCATTGATTTGACCCTCTCCTACCATTGGCTCTCTTGTAACTTTTTGTATTCAGAGTTGGATCCTTTCTCCATTAGGCAATATATCGAATTTTCAACAACATCGTAGCACATATTCAAAGTCCATTGGGCACATTGTACAAGGAAGACTTCCATCACAAAACATCCTTCTTTCAAGTCTCACTTTTAAATTTCCTAGTGAAGCCTTGCCCTTTTTGATTCCAATCAGATCACACACTTAGGAGACTTCCTTAACAAAACGTCCTTCCTCTTTGCTAGGTACGAACTCTTAAACTTTTCCTAACTTTTTCAAAGTTTTCCTAGTTCACCAATTATGTCCACTGAGGGAGGCTCCCTTTCAACCCCACCCTTAGAATTATCCGGCGACCATTAACCCATAAATGGCATTATAGTGCTTATAGGCGTCAACCCTACTTACAGACCTAGGAAGGGCAAGAAACTTCTTAGAGCCCTTTCCTACCGTCCTCCCATGTCATCCAAGTCAGAAGACACTAAGTCTGATGACGAATAGGGCTTAGAAGACAAAGAAACCACCATGTCCCACTTCTCGCAGAGCGGGATGAAGATTCTGAGGACGACGTGACGATCTTCTGGCCTCAAACTAATTTTACCACTGTGAGCGCCATAGAAAACATAATTAGTGATGCCAAGCTCGAGACTTTAAGTAGGTTGTACTTTGAACCAGTTGAGGCCAAGGTATTTAAGGTCGGGCCTTATGGAGATTACCCCCACCATTCTCGTCCCAATACCTTTTGCTTCTATGAAAAGTTTATTAGAGCCAAAATTTGGTACCCCTTCTATCAGTTTTTTGTTAAATTGCCGAACACTCTTGGGTTATGCCCAAACCAGATCGTCCCCAATGCCTGGCGATTCATAATCACTTTTGTCAGCATTTGCTAAACTCTAGCGATCCACCCCTCCTTGACTATGTTCAGGCATTTTCACTATATGAAGAACAAGTTGAGGGGATAGATTTACTTCTAGGCCAAAGATGACCTATACCATGGGCAACCTGACAACAACAAGGAGTCGAAACCTCGCTATTTCTTTGTTGAAACTCCTCGCCCAGCTAGCCTGTTGCACAAGTGGGGAGTCCTGAGAACCTGGACACCTAAAAAATACCAAAGATGACCTGCGAGTAGTACCAGATGTACTCTAAAATTCTTCTTTACAAGAAATATTGTTTTTTGCTAAGTATTTTTCTTGTATGCTTTCCTTTATTATTGCTAAGTATTTCATTTTTATTTTTTTTTGGATTTTGCAAATATGGTCTTAACTCTAGAGCAAGAAGCTGCCGAGGTGCAAACCGCACCCCAATGTAAACTTAAGGCTATAAGGTAAAAGCCCTCCAGCTCGAAATGGAAGAAAGCTACCAAAGGAGTTCCTAAGTCTACCACTACCTCTTCTGCTGTCATGACAAGGTCAGAGGAGTCTTCTCGCCCCCAGATTTAGGAGAGCCTCCATTCTTCTGAGATGGTGAAGAACATCGTTCCTCTTGCCATTGTCAGTGCACCTCTAGATAGGTTATTGTCATCTCCTCCTGTCCTCAAAACAGCTCGACCACAAAAAAGAGCTAGGGTTGAATTCTCTGATTAAGAGCCCTCTAGCCCATATGGCTTCTCCTTTGCCAAAGTCCCTGCTTACATATTCTTGGGAGCTAAGGAGGACGCTTAACAAGATGAGATAGGTTACAAGTATACAGAATGAGCTACCAATCCGATATACACTAACAAGCAGTCTTTAAAGGTATAAGCTCGAACTTTTCAGTTCATGCTCAAAAGAGTGGGAGTACATAGTACACATACATGTTTTATTATTTTAAGCTTTATACTTGTTTTAAGACTAATAGGAGTTCTTACTTGATTAAAGATAAATCTTGATTCTAGACTTACTAACCTTCCAAGTTGGCAATCTATATAGCCTAAAACTCGATCTAAATCCTTTTAGTTGATAGTTTAATTAGATTAACTTCTAACTCAGTAACTTCGACATCGTCATTCTTGCAGCTCGAATGCCTCGATCTCTTTGTTCTCACATACTGAGAACCTTTACTCTCCAACTTATTCATGTCCTTGACTAGGACACCACATATCACAATCTTAAACTCGTTTTAAAATTCAATATTTTCTTCTCAATCTCAATGACCTTTATGATCGACCTCCATTATCTCAAAATCTCAACTCATAACATGAGCTCGACCTCCATGATCTTCATCTCGATCCTCATGGTTTCAGTCTTGATAGTTTGATTCACTTCGCTTATTGTACTTGTTTTTGGGGGACTAATGTTAATACAGGTTTTCACCTTGACTAATATCAGTGCGACACGTGGCACCTTGCCACATGACACCATACCATTGGATAGGTAATCCTATATATAGGAGCTTAAGGCTCCAAGGTATTGACTTCTCTTTAACTCATTCTCTCTAACTATTTGCTTAGCTCTCTACTGACTTAAGCTTCGGAGTGCTAACAGGTCTCCAAGACCACCTCTACAGGTCTCTGGAAGAGCAGGACCAGGACCACTAAAAGGCATTGAGATCTCCACCTCACCAGTTCTCCAGCCCAGACAAAACGAACATTAATAGATATAGATGTATTCCTTAAAGTATTATGCTTATATTCTTACTAAATACATATAAAATATTCATAAACTTTTTTGTTTGGTGCTTCCATATATGATATATTTACTGAAAATGATCTTTAGGGAGTTACATCATGTTTTCTAAGCCAGTCTTGCAATTTAAATAATTCGTTTTATGACTGGTATTCAAGCTTTCTTGAATAGTCTTTTTTTTGAAGTTGTAGAAAGGAGCTATGTGGCTAGCTTGTTTGTAATGATCATAAAAATGAATAGAATCTTTAACAAATATAGTATTATAGCTTTCATGTGAAGTAAGAATATTATAATCGATCGCTGCCATATCAAAGATACATTTTTTTTTATTTTCTAGCAAGTCATTATTTGCATATGTCAAATGCAGATATAGAAGGTCATAATACAGACGTAGATAATCGTTATATCTACTCCCAGATATAGGTAAACAGATGTAGTAACCCTAGACTCAGATAGTATAGTTTGCGTTTAAGCAGAAGCAAATTTATCTGCCTCTGTTTTTTTATGTCTGCTAGGTAAACATTACTTATAGACGTAATAATTGGTTGCCATGTATCAGATACAATTGCGTCTGCATTACAAAAGCAGAAAAATAGATGCACAATTTTATTTTTATTTTGAATTTATCTAAGTCTGTAAAATACAGACGCAAATAATCACAATACAGACATAGATGTTGAAAATAATATAATTATTATTTTTATTTAATTTTAATTTTTATACTTATAAATACATGCTTCAAAAGAATTTTTTAGATTTAAATCCAAATTTTATATAAATAAAACATATTATACAAAAATCATCATAATAATGTTATTTACAATAGATAATAAATGAAAAAAAAAAATTTAATTATCCTCATCTCTTCATCCTAAGTCCTTGTCATCTCGAGTTTGTTTGCTAGTCTGACTATAGTGCGAAGGCACAAATTTAAGAGATAGAACTTGAAATAATCAAAATAAATATGTTATAGTTATACATAACTTAGTATGCATATAAGTTAAAACTTTAATTAACTTAGATAAATTAAAGCAAAAATCTTAAAACTTTTGCCTTGAAACTAAAAGTTTGGCATAATATTTTAACCATTGATACAAAATGATTTTTATTTTTTCCTATAGGTCTTATTCGTCCCCATTGTCATGGTAGTACTCCTAAAATCCAAAGTAGACTTGTATTTGACCGTTTTATCCCCCTAAACTCAAGTTTCCCAAACCCAAGTTTTTAAAGTTTTTGCCTTGAAACTCAAAGTTTGGCATAATATCCTAACCATTGATCCAAATAGATTTTCCTTTCTTCCTACATGTCTATTCATCTTCATGGTCGTGCCGGTACTCCAAGAATCTAAAACGAACTTGTATTTAACCTTTTTCCTAACCAAACCCAAGTTTTCAAAGTTTTTTCTTTAAAACTCAAAATTTGGCATAATATTCTAATCGTTGATTCAAATGATTTTCTATTTCATCCTACAGGTCTTATTTGTCCCAACGATCATGCCAGTACTCTCGGTATCCAAAATAGACTTGTATTTGAGCGTTTGTGCCCCTTAAACCTAAACTGGACAAGTTTTTTGTTTTGAAACTCAAAGTTTGATCAATATCCTAACTGTTTATCCAAATGCTTTTTTGTTTCTTTCTACAAGTCTTATTGATCCCCCATGGTCATGGTGATACTCTCGAAATCCAAAATGAACTTGTATTTAACCGTTTTACCCATTGAACTCAAGTTTCCCGAATCCAAGTTTTCAAATTTTTTGCCTTGGAACTCTTGGCATAATATCCTAACCATTGATGAAAATGGATTTTTCTTTCTTCCTCCATGTCTTATTCATCCCCATGGTCGTGCCGATGCTCCAGGAATCCGAAACGAACTTGTATTTAACCATTTTGCCAACCAAAACCAAGTTTTCAAAGTTTATGCCTTGAACCTCAAAGTTTGGCCTAATATAGTAACCGTTGATCCAAACAGTTTTTTGTTTCATCTTACAGGTCTTATTCATCCTCACAGTCGTATCAGTACTATCAAAATCCAAAATAAACTTGTATTTCACCGTTTTGTCCTTTGAACCCAAACTAGGCAAGTTTTTTGCTTTGAAACTCAAAGTTTGGTCTAATATCCTAATTGTTGATCCAATTGCTTTTCTGTTTCTTCCTACAAGTCTTATTTGTACTTATGATCATGCCAGTAATTCTGAAATTGAAAACAGGCTTGTATTTGACTATTTTACCCCCGTAACCCAAATTTGGCAAGTTTCTGGTTTAAAACTCAAAGTTTAGCCTAATATCATAACCAATGATCCAAATGGTTTCCCATTTCTTCCTACATGTCCTATTCACCCCCACGGTTCTGTCACTACACTCATAATCTAAAATGGGCTTGTATTTCACCATTTTCCCACCTGAACCCAAACTTGGCAATTTTTGGCCTTGAAACTCAAAGTTTGGCCTAATATCCTAACCGGTGACTTAAATTGTTTTTTGTTTCTTCCTACAAATCTTAGTCGTTACCATGGTCGTGCCGATACTCCCAGAATTCGAAATGGATTTGTTTGACCGTTTTGCTCCCTGAACCCAGGTTTTCAAATTTTTTGCCTTTGAAAATCAAAGTTTGTCATAATATTCTAACCGTTGATCCAAATGATATATATATATTTTTTATTCTTCTCCACTTTCGTGCCGGCACTCTAAGAATCCAAAATAGACTTGTATTTGACCATTTTGCTAGCCAAACCCAAACTTGGTAAGTTTTTGCCTTGAAACTCAAAGTTGGTCCTAATATCATTACCTTTGATTCAAATGATTTTTCGTTTCTTCCTATAAGTCTTATTCGTCTCCATGGTCATTTCGATACACCTAGAATTTGAAATGGGCTTGTATTTCACCGTTTTACCACCCGAACCCGAACTTGACAAGTTTTTGCAATGAAACTCAAAGTTTGGCCTAATATTTTAACCAGTGATCCAAATGGTTTTTTCTTTCTTCTTACAGGTCTTATTCATCTCTACGGTTATGTCAGTGCTCTAGGAATCCGAAATGGACTTGTATTTGTTTTGGCCCCTGAACCTAAACTTGGCAAGTTTTTGCCTTAAAACTCAAAGTGTGGCATAATGTCCCAACCTTTGATTTAAATGTATTTCTATTTTTTCTTAAGAGTCTTATTTGTCCTCACGGTTGTGCCGGTATTAATAGAATTTGATATAGACTTGAATTTGACCGTTATGCTCCCCCAAACCCAAGTTTTTAAAGTTTTTTGCCTTGAAACTACAAATTTGGCCTAAAATCTTAACCGTTGATCCAAATAGATTTTTGTTTTTTCCTACACACATTCATACCTATAGTCGAGCCAATACTATTGAAATCTGAAACATATTTGTATTTAACTGTTTTAGCCCTCAAACCCAAACTTAGCAAGTTTTTGAATTTAAACTATAATAAACTAAAATTTTTGCATTATGAAAATATAATTAAAAGAATACATACCGGAGATAGTTGAGGTGGCGGTGCCAGAGGCGATGGATGTACCCTAGCTCTTTCCTAACTAACTCTTGTACAAGCACCATCTGCTCTGGAGTGAATCCTGAAGGAGATGGAGATGTACCAGAAGTCGTTGCAAAGTTGTGAGTGGTCGTAGTAGAAGCTTTAGATGTCATATCCTACACGGAGACATGACTGGCAGGAGGAATAGATAACTAAACCTCCGTAACCCTGAATCTAAATCAAAGAGATGCATATGACTATTGACCAAATTAGAAGTTAAAATGGAAGTTTTATAAAACAAAACCATGTGCAAAGGCTCATTTACTAAGATGTATAATGATTTAACTAAAATTTCGATAGAGGTTTCCCATAAAGTGGAACATACCCAATAATACAAACATGTTATACCCTAGGTGTACACAACCAGTCAACAACAATAACAATATTTACAGGGAGCTCTGTTCCATTTTATATCATAAACAATAATAACTAAACTATTATACAAGTTAAAATTTGATACTCAAAGTCGTAATATGACTGCAAAGCTTCATCCCTTGGGTTCAAGTAGGTGATCTCGGTTATATACCTTGTCACAACATAATCAGTAAGTCAAGTATCCTTTGGTGATGTTTCTTAAGATCCTGATACTAAAAAAAACATGAATAAATAATGTGTGAGTCATAAAGACTCAGTGAGTGAAAAACGGACTCAAAGGACAATAGCATCAATCAACACATAATTAGAACATATAGGTCGAATACTCTCATGTTGGCATAAGTTACAAAAACAATTTAATTTTATATGTATATGGATATAGAAAACATAAAATCAAACAAATACTATTCACATAATCCAATATACAAACAAATCAATCAAAGCATCCAAAAAGGCCAATCAGAGTAACTCAGCACCCGCACACCAAATACACATCCTCCTTGGGGCATTTTTGCTCTTACACACCATGAATATATATAAACTCCTCACATATCCTCCCCGGGGCTGAGTTATTAAAATATTTTAAATTAAATATCAAATAATCAAATCAAGTTATCCTAGGTGCACCTGAATTCTATCTCATATAAAAATAGTTTCATTAGCCCTTATCACACACAAGCAAGGTTTCACATTAAATCACAATACAATTAATATTAGAATGTCAACAACATAGTATTATTACCAATTAATTCAATTAAAGTATTAGACATTCACATTTGAAACTATATTCACATGTGCACATATATACACCTAAACAAATACCAACAATACACTAGCAACCAAAGAATGATATTTTTTACTCACAAAGTTTATGGATTTGACGTGTCGTTCCTTCTTGAACTCAAGGGTGGCAGTGGATCAACCACACGTTTTGGAGCTAAAAATCATGATTTCAAATTTTACTCAATTTATAAATTTTATGGTTATAATCCCCTAATTAATCATTTAACTAGTAAAACCTATATATGTAAATTTCTTAGAAATTAATCCCTCTTAGGCATTTTAACAAAAACTTAAAGGCATATCCCTCATTTTTAACATTACACCTATTCTAAACATTAACTCTAAAATTAATTTAGAGTTAATCATTTTCAAGCTTCCATTCTTGCACTTTATTCCTAACTAATTCAAACCCTACCACTAATCTTTAACTTAACAAAAAAATAACAATTGGTTGCAAGAAAATAAGAAATCC
Source organism: Quillaja saponaria (assembly GCA_029379385.1). NCBI lineage: Eukaryota > Viridiplantae > Streptophyta > Magnoliopsida > Fabales > Quillajaceae > Quillaja > Quillaja saponaria. The sequence goes on along the minus strand of CM055612.1, from coordinate 15,085,461 downwards.
ATAAAAAAACCAAACCCCAACACACCATACCCAAATTGGTTGCCAAGACAACTACTACCTTCCAAAACTGGTTGCTGTTATGCATGAAAGGAGCTGATATAGCTCTGAATCTAGCCTTACACCTCTTATTTCCTCGCTAGAAAAGCTTAAGGAGCTGTACAACTTAACGGATGGCAAACTTCCTTGGATAACTCGGCTGCAAGAAGGCCTCAAAGGCCCTGAAACTAGATGCTACCATCGAGGTAAAGGCAGCTGGATGGAAGTGCATAAAATAGCAAGGGGGAGGATGAAAAGCTTGGCTCAAAAGGAAAGACAAGCTAAAGCTGCAAGAAGAAATTTAGCAAGGTCGAGAAGGGGAAAGAAAAACAGGGCCAACTACAAGGAAATACTAAGCTATTGTCCCAACAAGATCTCATGGCAACTTAGCTAAGGGAGGAGTCAGACCAAAGAGAATTAATACAACCCCCGAAACCGTAGTATGAGGCCCTTCTTTTTATTGCTTGCTAGTTTCACGAAGAGAGCTGGGTCACTCATAGGGGCCTCAATAGGTGTATCAATACTATCTTATGGGCCGGTGCTAGATTACCCCACCTCCGCCTCCTATAAAGCGTTAAACTTCTCATGCAAATGAAAATAAGTTATGTACGTAAAACAAAAAACAACTACATAAAAAATAAAAATAAAACACAAATAATAGTAACATTGATGGCCTTCGACTTCGTGCCAACAAAGTCGTCGGACTTTCTCTTGTGAGTGTGGTCAAAAACCTTATAACTGTAAGTTCTTGACCAAACTCTTTCTCTTGTAGAAAAAATATAAAACAATATTAGTTAAAAATGTTGTAATACAAATTTATAACTAAAATTTATTAAACAAAACATTACTATTCACTCGCTTCTAGTGAACAACAGTAAGCTAAATGCATGATGACTAAGTTCATCACCCACTCACCTATTCGCTTTCAGCATTTGAGAATGACTCTGGAAGTCAAGGCTTACCCACTCATCACACAACAACTCCTACCAATTTTGTGGGATACAATCTAGGTGTCCATCCTCCTTCCAAGAAAGCAAGCTCGATGGTTGCTTCTGACTCAATTCAGATGCAACTTCTAAAATACATCGATGTATCTCTTCCAGGCCGCTGCATCGAACACAGCCTGAGATGTAGCTATCTCCTCGAGAAGGAGCCTAAATCGTACTTGCATAAAAAATTATAAAACAAAAATAAATTGTATTATATGTTGCAATGATGGACATAAAGTTTTTGCCTTGAAACTCAAAATTTATTCTAATATCCTAATTGTTTATCCAAATGGACTTTCATTATTTTCTACAGGTCTTATTTGTCTTCATAGTCATACCAGTACTACAGAAATTTGAAATGAAATTGTATTCGACCGTTTTACCTGCCGAACCCAAGTTTCTATAGTTTTTGCCTTCAAACTAAAAGTTTGGCCTAAAATCTTAACCGTTGATCCAAATGGAGTTATATTTTTTCTTGCATTTCTTATTTGTCCTCATAGTCGTACCAGTACTCTCAAAATCTGAAACAGACTTGTATTTAATCGTTTTGCCTCCCGAACCCAAACTTAGCAAGTTTTTGCATTTAAACTACTATAAGCTACTAAAACTATTGCATTATGAAATTATAATTAAAAGAATACATACCAAAAATGGTTGAGATAGTGGTGTCAGAAGTAGTGGATGTATCCCAGCTTTTTCCTAACTAACTCCTATACAAGCATTATATGCTCTATAGTGAATCCCAAAGGAGATGGAGATGTAGTAGAAGCTGTGAGCCACGGTGGTAGAAGCTAGTGAGCCGCAACTTCACCCAATACTTTTTGGGAGTTAATATAACCCCCGAAGCCATAGATGAGCCTATTTTTCTTGTCGTTCTGCTACCTGCACAAAAAGAGCTGGGTCACTCATGGGGGCCTTAGTAGGTGTATCAGCAATATCCTACTAGCTGGTGCTAGATTACCCTATTTCCACAGCTTTTAAAGCCTTAAACTTCTTCTAAAAATGAAAACCAGTTATTTACTTAAAATGAAAACCAGTTATTTACTTAAAATGAAAAATAACTATGTAAAACAAAAAAGAAAAATAATACTAACACTAATAGCTTTCAACTTCAGGTTAACAAAGTTACCAAACTTTCTCTTGTGAATGCTGTCAGAATATGTACCGAAAGTGGTTAAGATAGCGAGGTTGGAAGTAGTGGATGTATCCCAGCTTTTTCCTAACTAACTCCTATACAAGCATCATCTGCTCTAGAGTGAATGAGATGGAGATGTAGCAGAAGCTGTGAGTCGCGGTGGTAGAAGTTGCAGCTGCAACTTCACCCAGTACTTTTTAGGAGTTGATATAACCCCCGAAGCCATAGATGACCCTATTTTTCTTGTTGTCTACTACCTGCACAAAAAGAGTTGGGTCACTTATGGGGCCTTAGCAAGTGTATCAACACTATCCTACTAGCTGGTGCTAGATTACCCCATTTTCGCAGCCTTTAAAGCCTTAAACTTCTTCTAAAAATGAAAACCAGTTATTTACGTAAAACGAAAAGTAACTATGTAAAAAAAAAAAAAAAAATTCATACTAACACTGATGGCTTTTAACTTCAAGTCAACAAAGTTACCAAACTTTCTCTTGTGAATGCTGTAGGAAACATCAATAATTGTAGGTTCTCGACCTATCTCCTTTGCCTATACAAAAATGTAAAACAATATTAGTTAAAAGGTTGTAATACAAATTTATAACTAATATTTACTAAATAAAACATTACTAACCTATCACTTTTGGAGAACATCAATGTTAACGGAGCCAAATGCATAGTGAATAAGCTCACTACCCATTCGTCACATAATGACTCCCACCAATTATGTGGGATCTAATTTAGGTGCCCATCCTCCTTCCAAGCATGCATGTGTGATGACTACTTCCAACTCAATTCAGATATCATGTTCTGGAATACATCGATTCATCTATTACCCACTGCTACATCAAACATAGGTCGAGATGCAGTTACAAGAAAAGGCATTATTAGAAAGTCAAAATACAGATGCGGATAACCATCTGCATTTGTACACAGACACAGACAAGTAGAAGCAGTAAAACTAGACTCAGATACAAGTTTCTAGCGTATAGGCTGATGCATAACTTATCTGTGTCTGTAGCTAGACGAAAGCTCTAGCCACCAATAATTGGGGTGCCACGTATCAACAGTCTGGGATATCTCAATCTCCTTTGGGATGTGCTGAAGTAATTTATTTTTATATAAATCCAAATTTTTTATAAATAAAAAAATTAATATACAAAAATCATCAATCATAACAATGTTATTTACAATAAATAATGTGTAATAAATGAAGTCATTATTAGTATGTAACAATGTGACAAATGGCAAGAATGAATATTGTGCAATTATAAGCCATAATGATTATGTAAGAGGAGTTATGTGGCTAGTTGGGTGTAGGAGAATGTGAATGAAGTGTCAAGTGTTTAAGGGGTTAGAAAATAAGGTGACTGAAGGAGGAGGAAGGGCTTTGCATGTAGAAGTTTAGGTGGCGGTTTTATAAGCCTTGGAAGGTGATGTGGCATGATATAGAGAGAGAGGAGTATATGTACAAAGTGATATATTTGTAAGAGTGAAATGATAGTAGAATATTGAAGAGGTAGCTTGTTACATAAGTCATTCCCATGCAAAGACTTGAAATACATGAGAGGTGATAGGTAATCATGTGATTAAGAATATAACTTAATATAGGAGGGACTAGTGAACCAAAAATTAGAGGACTTAGGGCTGATTTAAACATGGATCAAGAGGAAGGTTAGGAGTTAAGAGAGAAAAACATGAGGGAGAGAGAAAGAAAGGAAGTACGATAAAACACTAATCAAGTGTCAGAATTGAGTGAAACTTGGAAAAGTAACTCATTTTGAGGTGAGAATTCTGAATAAACAATTGCATGTACAATCAAGAGACTCGAAGGTAGAGAACATGACTTGACCGAGAGGAATAGAAGGGTGTTTGAAGGGTTTGGCCGAATTTGAGTTATAAATATTCTTAAACTTGAATTCTTGGGGTTTGATTCTAAACTAATTGATAAGTTAATTGATGATCTAGGTTGAATCTTAGCCACAAATTGTTAATAAAATTGAATTAGTTAAATTAGGGATACATGTATTAAATTTGGTTGTAACTGGTCTATGAAAATTGATTACGTATGAATTAGTGGATAAATTATATGATATGTTGATTTTTTACATAGGTGGCCGAGCATTGGATTTCCTAGAAAGAAATCATGAATTGGAGGAAGTGTTTTCGTAGATAATAAGTAGTTAAATTGAATTAGAAGATATCATTGTTAGGAAAAAACAATTAGAATATGCTTAGTTGTAAAAATAGTTGTACGTAATAAATTTAATCCTAAGAATATAAAATAAATAGAAGAGAAGAGAAGGGTAAAAAGGTAAAACAAAATTTTGGAAATTTTTTGAACTGATACTAAAACAAATATTACCTAAGCAAGGTTAAGGAACCCTAGTGATTGGAGTACCTTGAATTATTAGATATTGGAAATTTAACTAGACTATCTTGGTTAGGGCACTAGACTAGACAATTGGTGTCGAACTAGACTGAGGACTAGAAAAATGAACTGTGGGTAAAACTGTAATTTAGGTAACATAGTTACAGGTAGATATATGCATATTCCTATCAAATTTGATTTTTGGTGTGCATGAGTTGAAAACTATCATTTTTACTCCTTAAAGCTCCTTTGTATGCATTGATCATGAATGTTGTTTTGATGAAAATCATGATGAAATTTCCATGCCTGATGTTTATGATGAAATTGCATGGTGTGTGATTGTTTTCTTTCCATTAAGGAATGTGGGTCAAACTGGCTGGAGTGAACAGTTGTAGGCAACTACGTCGCTGAATAGGCCATATGTGGGTAGGCAGAGTTAAAGAACCTGTGCATGTATGGATCAAATTGTTAATGTTCCTCATGTCTAAGCGTACACAATCTTGTAATAACCAGTATATAGTCTGAAAATTTTAGGTTGGTCGGGGCCAATTCTGAACTATTGTCATCTTTTTAGGATCTGTACGATTTAAATTTAAACTTAAGAAATTTGGCGTAAAGCTTATTTTTCCTAAGTATTTACAATTCAATATGAAGATGTTGTTCATGTTCTTACTCACTCCGAGAGTATACCAGTATATAGTTAATGAAAATGACGACAAACTAATTTAAGAAAAGTTTATACAGCGGCTTCATCAAGTCTATGAACGCTGCAAGAGCATTGGTAAGTCCAAAAGATATAAAGTAGTCTTAGTAATGTTTTCTTTCTTAGCTCGAAGCAGGGATATCCTAAACGAAGGTCAATCTCGAAAAAGGCACTGAGCTCCCTGCAATTAATCAAGTAAACTATCAATCCTGGAAAAAGGATGCTTACATTCACTATGACCTTATTTAATTGCTGATAATTGATACATAATCTAAATGAGCTATTTTTTTATAAACAAAACAGGAGCATCCAATGAGTAATATTTGTAGGGTTTTGCAAATATTTAAAGGATACAATGAAAAACTGTGTTAAATGCTTTTAATATGAAATTTTGATATAATGAATTTAAAGCTTGAAATTTATTGGGGTTAAGTGAGTATGTTTTAATCTTTAACGAAAGTTCAATTTAAAATTTGCTTAGAATAATTTTCGGAGTTGAGGTTTTTTTTGTTGGGTTCTAATATTTTTATTTAATTCATTTCATAACGATTATATCGATTTTGATAACACCCATTATAGTACTTATTATTCAAAGAGAAAATTTATCCTGTACTATCGATTATTTTTTTATATAGAGTAATATAATCTAGTATGACAATATTAGAAAATATTAAGTCGAAATAGCTTGAAAATTTTAATTAATAAGATTAATGAGCATCGATATGTGTATTGAGTGGTAGTGATATAATATATAAGTATAAAAGACATTAAATCAATAACTATTGTGAACTAGAGTAAATAAGATTTAATATATATATATACATATATGATTTTATAGGTATAATCAGAATAGATATCGATCATAAACTTAATTGACTATTATCATATGATATTAAACTATAGAATTAGAATAATACAATAAAAGTCTTGATTAAAATAAGGATAAATATAAATAAAATAAATGAATGTTATATCTATTTGGATATAAAATATATACATATAGGTAAATTAAAGTTGACTTAGATCTTGATTTGTAGTATAAAATAATTTTAGTAATAAATGAAGTGCTGTCCTTCCTAATAGAATAACAGAATTTTTATGATATATTTCGTACTTTCTTTTCTTTTCTTAATTGAAAGAACAATTGAAAATAATAATAATAATAAATAAATAAATAAATAATAATAATAAAACAACAAGTAACAAGTCCAGTAGAGATGGGTGCCATATAATTTAACATTGCGTTCCTATGGTGTGTATCGTAAATCCGTGAACAGTCAATTATTATGTGAACCATTATAGGTTTTATTTATAGTCAATGTGGCCACAAAGATTTATTAAAGTCATTTAATTATTCCCAAGGGATGAAAACGACCAATTGTTTATAGAATCTATTGTCGACTTCTTGTAAATTAATCATTTACATAAGGATTTTCAAACATATCGTAAGTTAAATTTGTACTAATAGACAATCAACATTGCAATAATTAAGGAAAGTACAGTAATATCGCATACCAGTAATAGGAGTAACAAAAGTTTAGTAGCATGAAAATTACATGTCACGTATATCAATATTATGTAAATGACTACACTGTATGTATCAGATAAGTTCTTAATATTTCAAGTCTTTTAACCAACTTATTTAACTTTAGAACAGGTGAATATTTTTTAAAAGGGAATATGAAAATTTAAATCTTGTATATATATATATATTCTTTAGAGAAAATTTTGTTAACCAAGGAAAATAATTCAAAACTGAACTTAAATATAAGCTAAATTATTTTACTCAGATAATTATCTAATCTAGTTCATCAATTTGAATTTTAAACAAGAAATATAGTGTGACTCTGAACGTAGATTTGGGGGTTTAAATATATAATTATCACAGTAACGCAATAGAAGCGTGATAGAGTGTTGTAATAAAAATATGTAGTGTTTCTAAGAGATTAATTTCGTTTCCAAGAGAATCAAATTAAAACTTCTTGAAATTTAATCTTAACTATCTAAGTTAGACGGTTAATTTAATCAGGTTAATTTAATTTATATTAGTGTACATCTGTATTGGCAAAGTTCATGTATTATGAATCAATGAAGTAAAGTTGAATAAGAACTTAATATCTGAGAAATAATCAGTGACAAGCATAAATAGACAAGTCCGTAAATTTTGATTAATCCTTTCATGAAAATTATTCAGTAATAATATAAGAAATAAGAAACCACGTGAAAAACCAGAACTATAATGAAACAACAATATCTACATCCAATTTAGGTAAATAATATATCCGTATTCATTTATTATTGAAATTCGGGACAAATTTCCTTTAAGGGGAGGAGATATTGTTATAACCCGATAATTGAATGTACGTGTTAGAATGTTTGTACTATTATAACATGATATATTTTTCATATGCATTGGAAGGTTATGCGTAAAAATTGTTGTGATTAATGTGTGCGAATCTATATACATATAAGTATAGAATGCAAAGATAAAAATTTATCACATTATTGAGTGATTCGAAATTATTTTTTTTTATTTTCTTGTATAAATTTTGTAAGTAAATTGTACGTGTAAACTAAATAAATTGGAATGGAAATAATGAATATATATATACACCCATTCAATATACACCTGGATGCAATTTTTCACCATAAATTAGTAATAGCTTTGACCTTAAAGTTACTTTTGATTTTTTTTACTTTACTCTCCTTTCTTTTAGCTATGTAGCCGCCTTCTTTCTCTAGAGAATTCTTGGCATATTTTTTTACACTTTCACTGCCTTGCTCTTCCTTTTCTTGCTCTGTTTTCACCGAGCTTCCTTGTTCTTACTTTTCCTTGTTGTGGCCTTGTACCCCTTCATGACAGTCACCTTCATAATACCTAACTTGCCTCTACTTCTTGCCGTGTTCATTGCCTATGCAAGCTCCAAAAATCTCTAGCTGTTGTCCGCCCTTTCAACCAAGTAGGATACCTTATGGTTTTGGCCGTGTAGAGGGATGAAGCTGTCTGGTTTTATGGCAGCAGTTGGATTCACGTTTCCAAACAGTTCATGGGTGTAGGGGCATTGTGTTAAAGGCGTGGTTTTAATAGCTCCAAGTTAGGATGTTTAATAGCCAAAGTAAGTATAAATTTCTGTTTAAGGTTGTTGTCCCTGTTTTGGAGCAGCAAATCTATTGTGTTTTCCTTATTCCTACTTGGTTAATAAGAAATGGAATGGTGGGATTTTTGGTTAAGCTAGTCATGGCAAACAATAAGAGTATACATAAAACTCTTCAATCCGTGAGTCTTGAATAAATAAGCTAAGTTAAGAATCCTTTTAATTAAACATATACTTAGAGTGTTGGTAAGAATTGGTAATGTAAACAAACGTTAGAACAAGAAATACATACAAAGTTGTAATTAATTATTGGAAATAAAAAAGCTTGAATTAATTAGGAGGCTTGCTAATCTTTCTTCTGTTTTTATCAACCTAACCGTGGGTTTCCAATTAGTGGGCATCGTGGTACTGCTCTGTTAGGAATGTATTATTGAGCCAACGATGCGTGGAATTCGAGGATGAGCGAGGAATGTGATTTATAGTACGGTGAGTGGTTAATTGCTGCCTTTAGGGGCTAGATTCGTATGTGTGATTATATGTTTATTTGAATATACGTGATTATATGTTTATTTGAATATGAGTGATACATAGAAAGTAAGCAAGTAGAGTATTTCAGAAATTTATCTGAATTATATTTGTTTGATATTGGTTGCTTTGATTGGCATTGATTGTGTTTGATAAAGGCCAACTCATGAACATTTTCTGGAAAAATGATTTTTTATTTCTGAGATTAAAAATCCAGGTGCACCTAGGATACCATCAGAAATTCTGATCCTGATAATATTTTTTTTTTAAAATTGAGTGCTCAGCCCCGGTGGGATGGATTGTGTACGAAGATTAATTTGTTGTGCGGGCCCATAAATGCCGGGTAGAGGGTGATAATGTTGTGCGGGGCTAGGTCACTCGTTGGCCCTTTGATTGCTTTGTGTGATAGTGTTGCTCTGATGTAAATTGTGATCCTGTATGTCATATAAATTGTGAAATTGTGAAATGTATGATGTATATAAGTAACGTGAAATGTTTTATGAAAAATATTACATGATGTTAATTTATGTGTTACATATTTGTGTTGTGTGATGCTAGTACCATTTGGGTACAATTTTCCACTCACGGAGTCCCTAAGACTCACCCCTTTCTCGTGAATATTTTTTTTATAGTGACATGAGTTCGGTATATGGTATCGCCGAACTTATGACTTGCCAAATGAATACGGCTCAGTGTTTTCAGGATCCCAGACTTTTAGTTAAGAATGAAAATTTGCAGTCACACTAGAACTGTGAGGTGTCAAATTTTGGTATGATATAGGAGTCTAGTTATTTTGCTTTGGTTAGGATATGGTCGGAGCAGAGCTCCTTGTTGTAGTGGTATTATGGTTGCATGAGACCAAGCATATAGGTTTATATTTGTGGTATGTTCCTTATGGATGGGGATCCATGCTAATATCTTTCAATAAATCGTTAACTATTTCAGCAAATAAAAGGTTTACAATAAATGTTTGTTTTATAATAGTTATTTTTATCCTTTGGATGGGTTAAGAGTCATGCTCGTCACTTTGTTTTGGAATCAGGGTTACGGAGGTTGGTTCTCCAGTCCTCCGGCCAGTCATTCCTCCGTGAGGGGTGTGACAACAGTATTACCCAAATTACATTTTTGGCCACAATTTGGTTTTCCAGTATGAGTCAAATTGACCATTCTAGTGTCTAGTCCAAGATAGTCCAGTTAAATGTCCAATAGTTCAGGGTACTCCAATCATCAGGGTTCTTCAACCTTGCTTAGGTAGAATTTGTTTTAGTATCTGTTCACCAATTTTCCAAACTATTATTTTACCTTTTTACCCTTTTCTTCTATTTAATTTATATGTTAGGATTAAATTACGTACAACTATTTTTAATACCAAGCATATTCTAATTATTTTCGCCCAACAATGATTTTCACCAATTCAGGAACTAATTTTCCTAATTAATTTTTCACCATATATACGCTTAATTTATCAATTTTGGCCAACATATGTTTTCTTTCTAGGAAATCCAAGGCATGGCCACCTATGTAATTTAATCAATTTATCATGTAATTTATCCACTAATTCATACGTAATCAATTTTCATAAACCAATTACAACCAAGTTAATGAATGTATCCCTAATTTAACTAATTCAATTTTATTAACAATATGAGGATACGATTCAATCTAGATCATCAATTAATTTATAATCAAACCCAAGAATTCAAGTTTAAGAATATATATACCTCAAATTTGGCCAAACCCTTTGAACAGCCTCCTATACCTCTCGGCCAACTCAAGATCTCTACCTTTGAGTTTCTTGATCGTATATAAAATTATATATTTGAAATCCTCACTGTGAAATGATTTACTACTCCAAGTTTCGCTCAATTCCAACTCTCGTTTTGTGTTTTATTGTACTTCCTTTCTTTCTCTCTCCCTTACATTTTATGTTTAACCCATATTTATAAGCCCTTTAATTTTTAGTTCCCTAGTCCCTCCTATATTAATTTATATTCTTAATCATATGATTACCTATCACCTCTCATGCATTTCAAGTCTTTGCATAGGAATGACTTATATAACAAACTACCTCCTTAATATTCTACTGTCACTTCACTCTTACAAATATATCATTTTGTACATACACTCCTCTATTTCCATATAACGCCAAATCACCTTCCAATGCCTATAACACCGCCACCTAGACTTCTACATGCAAAGCCCTTCCTCCTCCTTCGGCCACCTCATTTTCTAATCGCTTAAACACTTTGACACTTCACTCACATTCTCCTACACCTAACCTGCCACTTAACTCCTCTTACATAATCATCATGGCTGATAATTGCACAATATTCATATAGCTACTATTCTTGCCATTTGTCACATTCTCAAACACTAATGATGACTTCATTTATTACATATTTATTACACATTAGATGCACATTTTTTCTCTAGTTCATGTCATGACACCTAGCATATTAAAGCTTCTCCATCTGCCACCTATGCATTCCATGCATACTACCTATCCAAAACTAGGTCTTGAAACCATGGTTTTGGAGACAGTATTATTCCTCCATGTCCACAAAAGGAAGTTTTCAATTTAATCCTCCATGTCACCTATTTTCAATTAAATCCTTAATTTATCCTTATTCACCTTATGAATTACCCTGGACAATTATAATTATTTCCTTAACTATTTTAATATGTGAACAAAATTACTATTTTACCCTTTAGTTCGTATGTATAACATAATTAATCCTATATTTCATATTCCTCTCAAAGTTTAAGATCACAAAATCATAATTATCTTTTTACTCAAAAATATTCAACTGGAATTTACATCTCGATGCAATAAAATCAATCATGTACCTTTCACCTCTTGGTCAGCAGTCCAGGGGTATTACATTTTCTCCCCCACTAATATAGGAATTTTGTCCCCAAAATTCATCTCTCCTCAAACATTTTTGAATATGCCTTTCTCACATCCTCCTCTCACTCCCATGTAATATTTCTATCCACCAAACCTCCTTAAGCAACTTTTACCAATGGAATCTCTTGATTCCTTGTTGGACGAATGGTTTGATCCAAAATCTTACTAGGTTGAACTTTTACCTCCAAATTATCTTGAATCTCTCGTGACTCATACAGAATTACATGTGTGGGATCGGGCATGTACTTCTTTAGTCTCAACACATGATATACATCATGTAAATTGGATAGATTGGTAACCTAATATGATATGCTACCGGTCCTAATTTGTCTAACACCTCACATATACTTTAGACTTAACTTCCTTCCTTTCGCACAATTGACTACAGGTATTACCTTTAGAAGTTTGTGGTCTTCTACTTCAAAACTCAAAGGTATTCTCTTATGGCCTTCATAACTCTTCATAACTTTAAGCAGTCAACAAATTTTCGTAGAACCTGAGCTATAACTTTAGAAGTTTGTTGTACTAGGTCAGGTCCTAACAATTTTCGCTCACCTGCATCAGTCCAACACAATGGCGATCTACACCTCCTTCTATACAATGCTTCATAAGGTGCCATTTGTAGACTTTGTTGATAGGTATTATTATATGCAAATTATGCTAAAGGTAAATAAGATTCCTAACTACCTCTATAGTCTAACACACTCGCTTTTAGCATATCCTCTAAAGTTGTAATAGTCCATTCCGTTTAGCCATCAGTATGAGGATGATACGTTGTACTAAATTGTTATTTAGTACCCATCTCTACCTGTAATGCTTGCTAAAACTTAGATGTAAACCTTAGATCATGATTCGAACATACTTGTTAGTACATCATGTAATCTCACAACTTCTTTTATATATAACTCCATCAACTTATCCAGAGAATACAAAATCTAGACAGTTAGGAAATGAGCTGACTCGGTCAATTTGTCAACTAATACCCAAATCGCATCATGACCATTCCTTGTCCTAGATAATTCAACTACAAAATCCATCGAGATACTTTCCCATTTTCACTCCGGATATCCAACTGTCGCAACAATCCTGTTGGGTTTTGACGTTCTGCCTTCACTTTTTGACAAGTCAAACACCTAGAATGTACTCAGCTATATCTTGCTTCATTCCATTCCACCAAAAATTGCTTTCTCAAGTCCTTATACATCCTTATAGCTCCTAGATGTATCATACACCTACTCTTATATGCTTCATCTAAGAGCAACTACCTAATACAAACATCTACGGTACACACAATTGACCTCGAAACTTATACATCCTTACAGATTCTAAAATCTATCATTTCTCTTGACCTCACCTTCAATTCAATCTTATTCAATTTTACATCATTCATCGAAGTCTTTTTAATTCTTTGCCTCCAATTGAATCCTCAAATAACACAGATTAATGATTTTCGAACTTTGTTTCATCACCTTAAAATTTAAATCTCGAAATTCTTCCAATAGCCACTACTCCTTCATCATCAATCTAGCCATATGACAAGATTTCCTACTTAAAGCATTTGCTACTACATTCGCCTTACCTGGATAATACTTTAATTCATAATCATAGTCTTTCAAAAATTCAATCCACCGTTTTTTCCTCATAATTCAACACCTTTTGTTCAAACAAATACTTAAGACTCTTATGATCCATATAAAACCCAAGTTTTTCTCCAAAAAGATAATGTCTTCAAATTTTCAATTCAAATACTATAGTAGCTAATAAGGAATAGTGAGTAGGATAATTCTCCTCATTAGGTCACAACTGCCTAGACGCATAAGCTACTACTCTACCTTATGCCCAAAAGGTATAGTAAAGGCAGTTTTGTACCTATTTTGTTCAGCTATTTGAATTTGCCAATATCCTGATTTCATATCAAATTTGGAAAAGATCTTGGCATCATAAAATCTATTTAACAAATCCTTTTTTAATGTATCAAAATAGATATTTGCAAGATGGCAAGGGATTTATCTGTTTTTGAATTTGACATAGAATTTATTAAAGGAGAATCTAATTCATTCTGATTTTCTAACAAAAGAATTTTTGCAAGGATCCTAAAGGAAAAGGAATTATGCCTTCTCAAACAAGTTCTCCAATATAAAGAAATGTTTCAATTCCTATGTTGAGGAACTAAATAATCATGAAAACGAATTCTTGAGCAACAAAGCTTATGACCTAACGCTTCCTTGTAATATTAAGGATTTTAAATATCATTACATACCTCTATCTTATAAAAAGATAGCACAAATAGAAAAGAGATATATTAATTTAGCCCTATATAAGATAGCTCCTTTCTATCTTCATCATAATCTTTCTCTGAATTTGAACCCAGGGAGGGTACTTTATATTATCTAAATATCCTTGTGGATAAGGACTGGGTCTGTATGAACTTATTTCAAACTTATAATTTATAAAGTTATGAAGCCCGAAGAATGGGGAATAGACTTATACTGCCAAAAATAATTGAGAGACATATTTCCTAGGCTATATAGTTATTTTAATTATATGGCTGCTTGGGAAAATTTGCTTTGAATACATAGCTAGTTTCTCATATTTACTCTTAGTGAGGAACCGTCTCCTAATTAGTTTCCTTAATGGTTTAAAACCTGGTATTTCTCATGGGGATTATTTCCTATCTCCTTTCCAAAATATATTCATCAATATTGGTCAAGATTTTGTGAATAATGCTACTACATTTGCATTACCTGGATAATACTTTAAATTCACAATCATAGTCTTTCAAAAATTCAATCCACCGTTTTTTCCTCATAATTCAACTCCTTTTGATCAAACAAATACTTAAGACTCTTATGATCCGTATAAAACCCAAGTTTTTCTCCAAAAAGATAATGTCTTCAAATTTTCAATTCAAATACTACAGCAGCTAACAAGAAATAGTGATTAGGATAATTCTCCTCATTAGGTCACAACTGCCTAGATGCATAAGCTACTACTCTACCTTGTTGAATCAAGACACACCCCAAACCTCTTCTTGAAGCATCACTATAAATAGTGAAACTCTTACAAGGATTAGGAACGATCAACATTGAGGCAATCATTAACCTATTCCTTAACTCCTGAAAAACTCTGCTCACACTTAGATGCCATTACCACTTCACTCCGTTCCTAGTTAATGGAGTAAGTGGCATAGCTATTCTAGAAAATCCGAGAACGAATCTTCTATAATAACCAGCCAAACCTAAGAAATTTCTATTTCATCACACTCGTAGGTGTTTCCCAAGCCATCATTGCTTCTATCTTCTTTGGATCTACTGTCACTCCATCCTTATTATCACACCCCACACGAAGGCATGACCGGCCGGAGGAATGGATAACATTCTCCGTAACCCGAACTCCAAACCAAAGAAATGTATATAATGAATGACTTAATTAAAAGTAAAAGAAAGTTCTATAAAAACATAACTATATACAAATACTTACTTACTTAAATATATAATAATTTAACTAAAAATTTTGGTAGAGGTTCCTCGTAAAGTGGAACATGTCCAAAATACAAACATATTATAGTCATATAGGCAACTAGACAATAGCAACAACAATAACCACAAGGAGCTCCTCTCCATTTCATTCCATATACATTAACAAACTAACTATAACACAAATCAAAATTCAAGCTTGATGTGATTGAAAAACTTCATCCTTTCACTTCAAGTAAATGATCTAGAAATACCTTGTGGCAACACTATCGGCAAGTCAAGTATCCATCAGAGATGTTTGCTGAGATCCTGATACTAAAAAAAAGCATAAACAAACAAGGCGTGAGTCATAAAGACTCATTTAGGTGAAAAACGTACCCAAAAGGTACTAGCATAAATCAATGCATAATTCAAATATATAGGTCGAATAATCTTGTGTTAGTACAAGTTATAAAGATAACTTGATTTCATATGTACGTAGATATAGAAAACGTAAAAATCAAACAAATACAACTCATATAATATAATATGCTAGCAAATCACTCAAAGCATCCAAAAAGGTCAACCAGAGTAACTCAACACCTGCACACTAAATACATATCCTCCTTGTGGCTTTTTGCTCCAACGCACTAAGAATATACAAAGCTTCTCACATAACCTCCTCGTGGCTAAGTTACTCAAATATTTTTGTTCAAATATCAAATAATTGAATCAAGTTATCCTAGGTGCACCCAGATTCTATCTCATATATATATATATAAATAGTTTCATTGGCCCTTATCAAACACAAAATTTCACATCAAAGCACAATACAATCAATATTAGAATGTCAATAACATAGCACTTTTATCAATTAATTCAATCAAAATGTTAAACATTCACATCTGAGAATTATATTTACATATACACATATATACACCTAAGCAAATACTCATAGCACACTAGCAACCAAAGGATAGCATTTTCCACTCACAAGGCTTATGGATTTGGCATGTCATTTCTTCTTGAATTCAAAGGTGTCAGTGGATCAATAACACGTTCTGGAGCTGAAAGATCATAATTTCAAGTATTACTTAGTTTATAAATTCCATGGTTAATCGTCTAATTCCTCAAACCTATTTATATATAAATTCCATGCATTCCTTTAAAATTAATCCCTCTTAGGCATTTTAATAAACACCTTAAGGGCATAATTTATTCTCATTCATGCATATGTATATATATATATATACTCCAAGAAAATCAGCAAAATTTCATCAATTCCATATAACTTATATTCCAAACATTAGCTTCAGAGTTGGTTTAACTATTTAAAGGTTTGGATTATGGCAACTCAACACTAATGCACTCTAAATCCACCATTAACAACTCTCCTAATTATGTATTTTATCTACTAAAATCCACAACTTCAATTGCTTAAATTAAACCACAAAAATTGTATCTAAAGTTTCATGGGAAATGATAAGTTCATGAAATAACTTATATTACATCAAATTTTGCATTCATTTTAGCTAGGTTCTTGAGTTTTGCGTTATGAATTGTTTAGTTTTCAGCTTAGTTTGTAGATTATTTTGTATTGATTAAAGTGTCATGTTTTTTGTTATTATTGCTTAGAATTTATCTTTTTAAATAAGAATTATATTCCTATTAAACTTTGGTTGTGTATTTTGAAGGTACAAGCTTCAAGGAGTCCTTTTTGAAGACCAATTGATCAAAGGATAAGATTTCAGCTCGTCAAGTGCCTAGGCCATGCAAAACCAAGGTTGTAGTGTTGAAAAAGTTCAACCAAAGGTGTCTGGCATTGGGGAGCCAAAAAGTGGGCATTGGGGTGCCCTGCTCTTGGCCAAAAATTGCAAAAGTCAGAGGCTAGGGTGCCTAGGTGCCAGAAAGTAGGCACTGGGGCGTTGGCCTTGGTACTAGGATACCAGAATCCTATGGTTGGGGTGCCCAAAGTTAAGCAAAGACTCCTGGTTCATCCGAAAATCAGTGCTAGGGCTCCAGAAAGTCGTGGCTAGGGCGTTAGCTCGATAAAATTACTCTTAATTAGACTCTAACTCATGATTTTTGAAGCCTGTAAAGAGAAAGGGCTTGGGGATTCTAAACACACAATTGAGTAAGGGATTTATGGAGATACAGAGTTGATTGAGAGTACTTGGAGCTAGAGGAGAAAGGATTTTGAAGCTTAGAGACCGGCATCTTCCTAGTTTTCTCTTATTCCTTCTTTTCTTTTAGTTTCTTTGTATGTTCTTAATGATTTGCTTAGTTATAATCATGTTTACATCTAGTAGCATAAACTAAATCCTTTTTCTAGGATTGTGATGGAACTCACAGATAGTTTGATTTAATTTTATCTATGGATTGCTTAGGGTTTGATATTATTGTTACTTATGTCATTCTATGTCCATTGCTTCTAATTGCTTGATCACCAATTAGATAGATTTGGTAATCTAGAGGAATCTTAGAATTGTTAGTTGTTTGAATTTGATTTGTATATAGGATAGACATATATTTATATACCTTGTGTAGCCAAATTAGGTTTGTTCTTAACGAACCTTGCTTAATTCAATTCTCATAGATATATAGTGAATTGATTAATTAAGGTATGAATTATAAGCAATTTGAAAGATACTTATAATTAACTTTGGAACCCTAGGTTAATAACATAATATCATAACTAAGCAAGATAGGATTTGGTAAGTCGAGTGAAGTGTGATGGAAATTATAATCCTAGGTTTTTTTCTACATAATCTCATGTTCAGTCATTTTATTTACTTGCTTTAGTTTAATCATAGCTAACAATCTCAAATTTTCAATTGTCTAGATAAAGTTGGAGATCGTAAATTTTAGTACTTGGCTTGATAGAATTAATTCATCGTGGGAACAATACTTAACTTATTCTTTATTACTTGTTTAAATGATACGTGCACTTGTGTAGTATTTTTCACAACAGAAAAAAGAGGAAAACAAGGCTTAAACAAGTTTAATACGTGGCCTAGGACAAAAAAATAAAGCAAAACAGGGGTTGACTTACAAAATGGTCTGCCTTCACTTCTTGCCTTAGCGGCTGGACTAAAAACAAGACACATAAGGACCTCTCCGCTGCTGCTAGCTTGGTGGTGGTTGC
Organism: Quillaja saponaria; assembly: GCA_029379385.1. NCBI lineage: Eukaryota > Viridiplantae > Streptophyta > Magnoliopsida > Fabales > Quillajaceae > Quillaja > Quillaja saponaria. Next base: position 15,067,102 of record CM055612.1, on the reverse strand, counting down.
CATGGTTTTTAGGAAGAAGGAGGAGGAACCTAAGGTGCTTGGCATTGCAAGTAAAAGAGCTAAAGAGCTCCTTCTTGTGCAAGACAAAGTTGTTGCCTCCAAAATAGGGTACTACACCTGCTGCCAAGGCCTAACTTGGCTGTTTTGACTCACACACACACACATAAGGCTATAAGGGCTGGACATACACGAGATGAAGCAGTGGAAAACAAGGCATGGCTACAAGGACCACCATCTACTGTCCTGACAAAGTCTCACAGCAGCTAAAGCCAAGCATGAAGCTGAACAAAGAAGAATCAAGAACAAACAAGGAGGAAAAGATGATTTTCTCTCCGCTACAGTAAGAGAAAAGGGCAGAAAATTTTAAAGCAAAGACAAAGGCGGTGAAAGAGAGCAAAACAGGGGAGGAACGACCAACACAAAAAGGAAATAAGAAAGAAAATAAAAAGGTAATGGAAAATAAGACAGAGTTTGGATACATGTATATAATGTTTACTAGCTTATGTTTATAAATTTGTTGCACTTATAATTAAAAGTTGCATACGACAATTCAAAAGTGTAGTACGGGTTATAACAGTCTCCTCCCCCCTTAAAAGAAATTTGTCCCAAGTTTTAATAGAATAGTTACAAGTATATCGTTTACCTGAATCATTCAAAAAGATACGGATATCATTGCCTCATTGCATCTTTGGATTCCCAGGAGGCTTCTTGCTCACTATAATGTTGCCAAATGACCTTCGATCGAAGTTTACAAACTTGTTTATCAATGATTGCCACTGGTTGCTCCTCATACGTCAGAATCTTATCCACTTGCAGCTCTTTGATTTGCAAAACGTGTGATACATCTAGGTAAATATGGAAACTATTGTTATAGGCAAACTCCATAAGTGGCAAATGCTGATCCCAACTCCCCTTAAAATCCATTACACAAGCCTGCAACATATCCTCCAAAGTTTGTATGGTTCTCTCAAACTGGCTATCAGTTTGAGGATGAAAAGTTGTACTGAATAGCAATTAAGTACTAAGAGCTTCTTGAAAAGATTTCCAGAACGCTGCAATAAACTGAGCGCCTAGTCATAAATAATAGAAATCGGTACACCATGTAGTGAAACAATCTCATCCAGATACAACTTAGCATACTTATGTGCTAAGTACGTGGCTTTCACAAGAAGAAAGTGTGCGGACTTAGTTAATAGATCCAATATAATTCAAATCCAATCAAAACCCTCAAAAGTCTTGGGAAGTTCTATCACAAAGTCCATAGTAACTTTCTCCCATTTCCACTCCGGAATATCTAACCTTTGCAATGTTCCTGTGGGTTTCTGATGTTCAGCCTTCACTTGCTTGCATACCAAGCATCTAGAAACAAAATCCTCCACATCCTTCTTCATAACATTCCACCAATAAAACTTCTTCAAGTTTTGATACATCTTGGAAGAACTAGGCTGCATCATATATGATGAATAGTAAGCCGCTTCAAGAATTTTCTTTCTCAACTCAGAATCAGATGGCATAACTACACGATCATGATACCTTAGCATTGCTTCACTATCCACCCTGAAATCATTCATGACAGATTGATCATATTTGACTTTCTTGGCACACACCTTAGAGTCAGCTATCTGTGCTACTTTAACAGCTTTAATCAAAGTAGATTTCAGCTGAATGTGAGCTAACAACACCCCCTGAGACGATACTTTAAATCTAACTCTATTAGCCATGCACCTCTATAAATCTTTAATAATCCAACTGCGAATATAAGTCATATGGGATAAGCTACCTATTAACTTCCTACTCAAGGCATCCGTAACTACAATAGCTTTCCCCAGATGAAAGGAAATCGAGCAATCATAATCTAATAGCTCAATCCATTTACAACGCCTCAAGTTTGAATCCTTCTGATTAAATATGTATTTAAGGCCTTTGTCATTCATGAAAATCTCACAAGTTTCACCATACAAATAATGTCTCCCATATCTTTAATGCAAAGATCACAGTTGCCATTTCAAGATCATGGGTATATAGTTCATTTCATGCTTCTTTAGCTGTCTCAAGGCATATGCAATCACTTTTCTATCTTGTATCAAAACACATCCAAGTTCGATACGAAAAGCATCACAAAACACTGTATACTTTCCCGTACCAGAAGGGAGTGTGAGGACTAGAGCTTGAAGTCAAACAAGTAGCTTCTAAAAACTTTCCTCGCAAGCCTCTGACTAAACAAACTTAACACCTTTTTGAGTTAAATGAGTCAAGGGTGCAGCAATACAAGAGAAGTTTTCAACAAATCTCTAGTAACTGGCTAAACCCATAAAACTTCGAATTTCAGACACGTTCGTTGGATGAGGCCAATTCTAAACTGCTTCAACTTTCTTGGGATCCATCTAAATTACATCTTTAGAAATTACATGTCCGAGTAATGTCACCTGATTCAGCCAAAATTCACACTTAAAGAATTTAGCATAAAGTTTGTTTTCCCTAAGTGTTTGCAAGACAATGCAAAAATATTTCTCATGTTCCTCCTCACTACTAGAGTACACCAAAATGTCATCAATGAAAACAATGACAAACACTAAGAAAGGCTTGAACACCTCGTAATAAGATCCATGAATGCTGCATGAGCATTAGTAAGTCCAAAAGACATAACTAAGACTCATAATTCCCTTACCCGGCAAGAAAAGCAACCTTCGGAATATCGTCCTTCTTAATCTGGAGTTGATGATACGCTGAATGAAGATCAATCTTAGAATATTTCTGTGCTCCTTGCAACTGATCAAATAAATCATCTATCCTAGGAAAGTGATACTTGTTCTTCACTATGACTTTATTCAACTGACAGGTAGTTAATACACAGTGGGAACGAGCCATCTTTTTTTTTAACAAAAAGAATAGGAGCACCCTAAGGAGATGAACTAGGATAATAAATCCCTTATCCAACAAATCTTGCAACTGCACCTTTAGCTCCCTCAATTTAATGGAATCCATCCGATATGGAGGTATAAGATCGATTGAATACCCAGTAACAACTTAGTACCAAACTCTAATCTCCCTTTTATGGGGAAGTCCTGGAAGCTCTTCTGAAAACACATAAGGAATTCCTTCACAACAGGAATATACTCCAAAGGAGGACACTCCAGCTGAGTATCCCTGACATAAGCTAGATAAGCCTGATGTTTCTTTTTGATAAGCCATCTAGCTTGAATAGCCGAAATCAAATTACGAGGAACTTCACTCTGATCCCCTTGAAAAAAATAAATTCAGCTACTCAAGAATGCTAAACTTGACATTTTTATCATGACAATCCACCACAACATGATGGTTAGACAACCAATCCATGTCTAGAATCCCATCATATTTCAACATGTCTAATATGATCAAGTCAGCAAAACATACACCATTATCCAGTACAACTTCACAGAAAGAATGTATCTATTTGCCAAAATCATTTCCCCCAACAAAGTCAAAACTACTAAAGACGAGAACATAAGAGGCAAAATATGGAGATGTGAAAGAATGAGTGGCTCCAGGATCACATAGTACTTTAGTACTAATTGAACAGACAAGCAATCTACCTGACACCATTGCATTTGAAGCCTCAGTATCCTGCGAAGTCAAAGCATATGCACTGGCTTGACCCCTCCCAAAGATCGTGAACCTCTAGTAAAAGTACCATGACCTTCTTGAGATCTAACAGGAGTAGCAGGCAAGGGAGATCCACCCTACAATAAATGAGACATCCAGGCTAAGGAAGACTACCCACTCATCAATGTACAATCCTTGATGCGATGATCCATAGCACTACACTTTAGGGCATACCGGAACTTCAGAGGCTCGGGGACCACTAGACGATACCACTTGTGATTGACCTCCAAAGCTCTGTCTAGTTTAACCTCTGCCAGACTAGGAAACCCCTACGAAAAGAGCCATGCCCTAAGGTAAATTCACCTTTCTGTTGGACTAGAAACCCCCACAAAAAGAGCCACACCCTAAGGTAAATCCATCTTTATTCCTTCGACAACCACCTGATCTAAAAATGGAAGAACCATTCTATCTTGCCTTCTTGTGACTTTCTTGCTCTAACTGCCTTTCCAAATATTGGTTCTCCAGTTGCTAGGTATAATCCATAGCTTGTGTGTAAGTGGTAGTGCTCATCACGAACACTGACTTAAATAAGGAATCCCTCAAACCATCATCTTCACTCTCATCTGCTCTGTAGTCGCCATATGCGGAGCAAAGTGAGATAGCAGGGTAAACCGAGTCTCATACTCCACTACTCATATGTCTTTAGTCTGAACTAACCGCTCAAAATCCCGAGCATACTTTTCTCTTACGCTCTCAGGTAGAAAATGGTCAATGAAAGCTCTACTAAACTTAGGCTAAGCAAGTGGGGTCGGCTTGGTCCGTCGTTGCAATACCATATACCACTCGCACAATATATAGTGCAGCTGATAGCTAACTAACTTCATAACCTGAACAGGATCACATCCCAAAGCCACACATAATCAGTAAGACTTCTTTAGGAAGGTATACGGATCCTAAGCAGGGTCAACACAAGAAAACCTCGGTGGCTGTATCTTCCAAAAATCATGTAATAATACAAATACTTCTTGGTCTTACTGAGTTGGAAACTGGAGGATTTGCCTCTTGTTGAGGTTGAATAGGAGAAACTACAGGAGGTTGTGGTTGAGCCTACTGAGCTTAATGTTGTTAAGCCAAGATCCCAACTAAATCACCTATAGTCCTTTGTACTCTATTTAATCCCTGTATAAGCTACTCTAGATTAGGACCAGGGGTCGCTACTTCAACTGGCTCAACAGCTCTACCTCTATCCCTATTTACCGGCACCTGAGGACTGGTAAATCCCTGGTCGGAGCAAGCATCTTGCTGCCTCCCATAGCTCGAACATGGCCACTACATCTCATCACATCTAAAAGAAACACAAAAGAATTCAATATACATTTATCATATAAAAGGACAGTATATCAAAAAATCACAACTTGAAGTTTTGAGGATGAATTAGGACGTATTACTAAGTCCAAATATGCCCCGAGTAACGTATTTAAACAAAGAAACAATGTCTTGTATTTGCAGTCATAGACCTCTAAACCTAAGCTCTGATACCAACTTATCACAGCCTATACAGGAGGCATGACCTGCCGGGGGAATGGATAACCATTCTCCGTAACCAGAACTCCCAACCAAAAAAATGCATATAATGAATGACTTAATTAAAAGTAAAAAGAAAGTTCTGTAAAAACATAATTATATAAAAGTACTTATTTACTGAAATGTACAGTAATTTAACTAAACATTTCAACAGAAGTTATAGGTTATGGTTATAGGCAACCAGACAATAACAACAACAATAACCACAAGGAGCTCCGCTCCATTTCATGCCATATACATTAACAAACTAATTATAGCACAAATCAAAATCCAAGACTCAAGCCCTGATGTGACAACAAAGCTTCATCCTTTGGCTTCAAGAAAATTATCTCAAATAAAATACCCTACCGCAATACTATCAACAAGTCAAGTATCCATCAGAGATATTTGCTTGGATCCTGATACTAAAAAAAAAAAACCATGAACAAACCAGGTGTGAGTCATAATGAATCAATGAGTGAAAAACACACCCAAAAGGTGCTTGCATAAAATCAACGCATAATTCAAATATATAGATAAAATAATCTTGTGTTAGCACAAGTTACAAAGACAATTTGATTTCATACGTACATAGATATAAAAAGCGTAAAATCAAACCAATACAACTCACATGTAATATGCATACAAATCACTCAAAGCATACAAAAGGGTCAATCGGAGTAACTCAGCACCCGCAAAGTAAATACACATCCTTCTTGTGGCTTTTTACTCCCACAAACCAAGAATATACATAAGCTTCTCACATAACCTCCCCCGAGGCAAAGTTACTCAAATATTTTTGTTCAAATATCAAATATCAAATAATCAAATCAAGTTATCCTAGGTGCAACCATATTCTATCTCATATATAATAAAAAATAGTTTCATTGGCCCTTATTAAACACAAGTAAAGTTTCACTCCAAAGCACAATACAATCAATATTAGAATGTCAACAACATAGCACTTTTAGAAATTAATTCAATCAAAGTGTTAAACATTCAAATTTTAGAATTATATTTACTTATATGCATATATACACCTAAACAAATACTCACAACACACTACCAACAAACATTTTCAACTCACAAGGCTTATGGATTTGGTGTGTCATTTCTTCTTGAATTCAAAGGTGTCTCTGGATCAACAACACATTCCGGAGCTGAAAATCATAATTTCAAGTAATACTTAGTTTATAAATTCCATGGTTAATCCTCTAATTCCTCAAACCTCTCTATATATATATTTCATGCATTCTTTTAAAATTAATCCCTCTTAGGCATTTTAACAAACACCTTAAAGGCATAATTTATTCTCATTCATGTGTATGTATATATATACACATATGTATATACATACTCCAAGAAAATCAACACAATTCTATTAATTCCATGTTAGTCATATTCCAAACATTAGCTTTAGAGTTGGTTTAGCTATTTAAAGGCTTGGATTATTACAACTTAACACTAATTCATTCTAAATCCACCATTTACAAGTCTCCTAATTATGTATTTTATCTATTGAAATCCCTAACTTCAATTACTCAAATTAAACCACAAAGATTGTAGTTAAAGTTTCATGGGAAACAAGAGGAGCACAAGGTTTAAACAAGTTTAATACATGGCAAGGACAAAGAAATCAAGCAAAACAGGGGCTGACTTACGAAATGGGGCTGCTGCCTTCACTTCTCGCCTCACAACTGGACCAAAAACAAGACACAAAAGGACCTCTTTGCTGCTGCTAGCTTGGTGGTGGCTGCCATCGTTTTGGGAGGAAGCTAAGGTGCTTGGCATTGCAAGTAAAAGAGCTTGATCTTGTGCAAGAAAAAGTTGCTGCCCTCAAAACAGGGTACTACACCTGTTAATGAGGCCTAAGACATTTTAGATGTCTTGACAATGTATAGGGTGGAAAGAAACTATTAGAAAAGATGGAAAACACTAGTGAGTTAGAAATATTAAAACTGTCCAAACTTGGGGTTTAGACCAGTGTTCACTCTAATAGTCATATCTTTCTCTAGGAAATTCAAATCTAGTTTCATAAGATTTATAAAATACCAGACTTATGTAGCTTTATAATGGTATATCATTTGAAATTTTTAGATTTATATATCAATATAGTTTATTCTTTGAAGTTGCATCAAATTCTGTAAAATACAGGATTTTGTCAATTTTGACGTTACCTAAGTTATTTTAACATAGCTTTCTCTAGGAAAAAAGAAATTCAATTCTGTTTATTGGATTTATTAATAGACAAGTATATATTTCTATATATGTATGATATGTATTATGTGGATGTGTATATTAGTACATTTAATTATTTAAAATTTACTCATTTTAGGCATTTCACGACCGTCCTTGGATATATGTTTATTTTCACTTACATGCTTAGTCAAATTTAATAAAACCAAGTTAAAACATTAACTTTAAGAAGTTAAGTAGCTTTGTTATTTAGAAAATTTTTCTAAAATAAGCCTTGAACTCCCTCGATTCTTCATATAGACAAAACAGAGCACTCGTAGAATTCCTAGTTGCCAACCTTTGATTTTTGATGTTTATCTAATTCTCATACTTAGGAATTAAGTTAAGAAACTCTCCAGTACAGTGTTTCAAGATGTTAGGAACAACTTTCATTCGGAGGTCCTATGCTAATTCTAAACCTAATCCATGATGGAGACTCCCCGGACTGACCTAAGCGCATTAAAAAATCCTACATTGACCTAGCTGCAGTCCAAAAGATCTACTGAAAAATATAATTGGAACCAGACTATGACATTTTGTAGTCATCACCTCAAGATCTTAAACTATATTTTCTCTTTTGAACTCTTAATTTAATTCAGCCCTGAAGACACTCGAAATACTAAATTTTTTTCACCCACGAAATCTGCCACCTGCACCCCTTCAAAACCACTTAACTCTCCTTTGTTCATACTCATTACTCACTTCCATTAATTCCTTACCTCAACATATATATATACAGATTATATATATATATACAGATATATACACACACTAAGGTTGATGGAATTTAAATATAATCCCTATTAAATGAAATAACAGATCAATAATTAAGTTTTACAAGATCATTATTTGATAAGATAACTCAAAAGAAAAAGACATGTATTGAATTTCAAAAGAAAAAATAAAATCAAAAAACACCAATCAAAAACAAAAGTAAAACAGCTCTCATAAAATTTTATATATAATTAAATAATGAAAATAAAATCAATGTCGGCCATAATATTTTCATAAATTTAAAATATAAATTAGTTCAAAATAAAATAATTTATACACCACATGAAGCTCCTCAAATCGACTCACAATTCTAGACAAACCTATACCTTTAAATGCAATTTCCCTTCCTTGCAATTTTCAACATTCTATGAAAATTTTAACTTCATTTTCTCTCCATATCATCCTCCCACTGTTATCCATCATGCTAAATAAAAATGCTATAACAATGGGACTATATAATAATAACATGTAAAATTAAATTGCATTGCATTTACTATCAAGTAAACATATAATTAGCATAGGTAATATAATTATAGAATGATATATGTAAATAAACATAATATATAACTATAGTCTACAATTATTGAATAATTCAAAACAAATTTAATAATGTACCAAAAATATATACCTTAAAACTAGATGTTATTAATTTCAAATCGGGTGAAAATGGAGGACATAATATTAGTAAGAGAATGAAAGAAGTGAAGGAGGAAATTGATGAAATTGTGGAGGAAAAAAAATGAAAGACATGTGTTAATGTCAAAGTTAATCTGCACGGGTTACGGGAATGGACAGGCTTGAAGTAGCCTTTAAGTAGTCTTTGTGGTCAAAGTGTTTCAACGGTGTTCTGGCGACTTGGATACCTAGAGACCTGTTGCTCTCGTGTCCTGCAAAATAGAGGACGGGAGCCGAGTCCGGGGTGAACTCCCTAAATCCTCCGATGAGTAAGTCAGAAGGAGAATAGTAGAATAATGGGTAAAAGAGGGGGTAACTTAAAGACTTTTTCACCTTTGGTTTTTCTTACCCTTTTTTTAGGAACATGACATGTATATATAGAGTAGATGAGCTATGCACGGGCCACCTGAACTTTTCAAGCTACCAAGTAGAAAGGAAACCACCACGTGGCATGCTCTCAATGGATGTCATTATACTATATTAACACTAGTCCCCCGAAAAAAGGACCCAATCAAAACAACGCGGAATTACCATCAAGGTCGCCCACAAGGATCGAACTTTATCTGGCACGTACGGCAACAAGAAACAAAGGCGATTAGGTCATCGGCGGCCAAATGTAAACCTGAGGTGAATCACACGCGGGTCTGGGTCAAACTTTCCCTCGCTATTGGTTGTATCATGACTCTTTGTATTCCGAGTCGGGCTTTACACTGTTATTGGACGAAATTATGGGTGAGCATTGGGACAGTGCCACGTGTCTCGTGTGGAGTGGGCCCAATGTGCGAGGGAAACCTTTGAGGCCTATATAAGGCACCCCAACCCCCACATTTTTGCCCTACTTTGAGATTTTTGTAGCGAAGCTCTGCTAATTTGCGTTCAACCAGCTCGACTACTCAGGATATAAAAATTTCTACACGCCTTCCTTCATCGCTAGGTACAAGCTTCTAAACTTGAAAACTTTTCATCTGTTGTTCAGTTAATATGTCTAGTGAGGGAGGTTCTCCATCAGCCCTGCCCTTCGATCTGTCTGATGGCCACCCAGCAGATGGCACCATAGTGCCCGTGGGCGCGGAGCCTACTTACTGACCAGGGAAAGGAAAGGTTCTTCCGCCTTCCCTAGCTTATCATCCATCCACGTCCTCAGGCTCAGATAACATCGAGTCTGGGAGCTTCTAGGTTGAAGACGAAGGCCACTGCTCAATCTTGCTTCTCGCCCGAAAGGGATAAGGATGAAGAATCTGATGATGATGTGGCGATCTTCTAGCCTCAAACTAACATCACCGCCCTGAATGTCATAGAGAACGTCATAAGTGACCATAAGTTGGAGGGCGCGCAGGCTGTATTTTGAACCTGTCAAGGCCAAAGTTTACAAGGTCGGTCCTTACGGAGATCGCCCCTATCACTCTCACCCGAACATGTTCTGCTTCTATGAAGACTACCTAAAGGCCGGGGTTCGCTATCCTTTCCACCCTTTTATCATCAAAGTTCTGAACGCCTTAGGTATCTGCCCAGCTCAGGTCATTCCCAACTGCATGGAGATTTCTGATCACCTTTATAAACGTCTACAACACTTTGCAAATTCTTCGGTCCTTGATAGTGTTCAAGGCACCTCCATCATATTAAGAACACGTCGGGGGGGGGGGGTGGATATATTTTTCTGCAAAGTTCGACCTCTACCAAGGACATCCCGATAATAACAAAGAGTGGAAACCCCAGTAATTTTTCTTTGAGGCTCCTCGCCCCACAGGTTTGCTGCACAAATGAAGGATTTTATGAACCTGGAAGCCTAAAAAACCTTCGAGGATGAATCGAGTACAGTACAAGAAGTACTCTAAGATCCTCGTGTACAATAAGTTTTAACGGGACGAGCTTTTTAACACTACATTTTTTACTTCTGGCGCGATGCTGGTTAGGATGGGTTTATCCGAGCTGGATTTTAGTTCGCATTGCGCAACATTGTACCTTTTTTGTTGAATGATTTTTGAAGTCACTGTTACTGAACCTTTGATTTCTTGTTTTGCAGATATGAGTCTAACACCTGAGTAGGAGGCCGCTAAAGTGAAGGCAGCAACAAGGCGACGTCTTGAGGCCTTAAGAGAGAAGGCAGAAAAGGCTTCAACCTCAAAAGGGAAGAGGTCAGTGAATGAAGGTGGGAGACCACCCAAAAAGTCAAAACCAAGCTCAGCCTCCCAAAAAGACATAGTCGAAGTATCCTCCTCCATCGACTGGGCTCAAGAGGAGTCCCGGATGACAGAGTCACAAGGGACGTGTTGCCCTTGAGTACGATCCCAGTGGACGATCGTGAGAGGACGCCACTTCGTCCCAAATCAGGTCATTCGTAAAAGAGGGCAAGGGTAGAGCCCTCCTTGAGGGAGCAAACAGGACCAGACGGCTTTTCACTAGCCAAGGTTCCAGCACATGTTTTCCTAGGGTCCCAGAGGATGCCTATATCAGCGACATCCCAAGTGCGGCGTTTGCCATAGCGAGGGGGACCACCTGCCCACGAATGCAGCTTTGATGGACGATCTAACGTTGGAGAGCACCTTTATTACCAGGCTGTCTGCGGGCGTGCAGGTATGGATAATCTTTTATAACTTGATATATTTCATGTGTTGTTGCATGTTTGTGTAATATTATTGATGCGATATTGTTATTTGCAGTCCCTCCAATACCAGACGTCCTTATATACCAAACTTAAGAAAGCCCAGGAGGACGCAGAATACTCCACGAACAAGCTGCTCGGTACCATTCAGGAAAACGAAAATTTAAAGGCTTAGTTAATCCAAGCGGAAAAGGCCTGAGGTTGAAGGGCGAGCTTCTTCGGAACAATTTGAGTCACTACAAGCTGAAGTCCTGTGTTTGGGGGCCGAGGTGGAAGGGTGGCTCAACCAGTGCCATGAGCAAAACCAGGAGGCAGCTCAGCCTTAGAGAAGAAATTGAACGGTGCCGGGCATTTGAATCTGAGGCGGTCTGACTAAGGGAAGAGAAAATTCAAGCAGCGGAAAGCCAAGCCTATAAAGATGAGGAGATTGCTAGGCTGAGAGCCGAACTGGAAGTATCCAAAGAGAAGGCCCGGATAGCTATGGAGAATTTCAAAAATTTAGACGACTGTCAAAAAATGATCTACAATCACGATAGTCGTCTGTACGCGAATGGATGGGTGGACTGTCGAGTATGGCTGAAGGAGCGTAACCTCTCTTTGGATATTTCTAAGGTGAAGTGGCTTGGCGAAGAAGAAGCCGAAGAGGAGGAAAGGCTGGCGAAGATGCTCGCCGAGGCTGAAGCTGCTAAGGAAGAGGGATATGGAGATTAGGGCGCCGCGGACGGGGAGGTTGAGGCCATAGAACTAGATGCTGATGACGTGGTTGAGGGTGAAAAGAATGAAGATAATGACGCCGGTGATCAGTAGTTCTAGGGACACTTGTAAATTTTTGTGATGAATGTAGAATTGAAATGATATTTTTATTATTATTATTATTTTAATTTTATTGAGTATTTGACCTATCTTTATGATTATGATTACGATTTGGTCAACTCTAAATTATAAGTTTGCGTAATGAACTTTTAAATAAACGGCGATCTACCTTAATAAGGTTTGAAATTGTCCCACGTAGGGTACAAGGTCGGATCTCATTTTAGAGTCCGCCTATAGTCTTAAAGAGTGGGATCTCGCTGCCAACTCTTTGCACCTCTTCCAGGTAAACTCGGTGGAGGCTCGAATCGCAGGATTGAAACCTGTCGGCCTCGCTTGCCTGAACCGCAAGCACTGGGGAGGTCTGGTTCCCTGTCAAGGTCTTTGGATTGACCAGGTGAACCTCAACCTTTTTTGCCACCCGAGTTTTGACGATTTTCGTCCCGCGTAGGGCACTAGGTCAGATCTCATTTTAGAGTCTGCCTTTGGAGATTTAAATGTCCGAGTGCGGACCTCTTCTGGGTAAACTCGGCGAAGGCTCAGACCGCAGGATTGAAACCTAGTGGCCTCGCTTGCCTGAACCTTGAGCACTAGGGAGGTCGGGTTCCCTGTCAAAGTCGTTGGATCGACCAGGTGAACCACGACCGTTTTTGCCTCATGGGTTTTGGCGATTACTTGTACTTGGGATAAATCCTTGTCCTGAAAAAAAAAAAAAAAAAAAAAAAAAATTGATTTACATCATTGAGATTTACAGAACAAGGTGATCTACATTAATGTTCAGAAGCAGAGCTAAAAGAAAAAAGTTTGCAGAACAAAGCGATCTACATTAATGATAATATTTTTTCAAATGTCTTGCATTGAAGCTGTTCGGGAGAACTTTTTCCACTTCTGTTCTGATTTTGTAGGAACCTGGACCCACAATATGGGCAATTTGGTATGGACCTTCCCACGATTTCTTGAGTTTTCCTTTCGAGCTTCCACTCTTGAATTGATTCAGTCTTAGAACAAAATCACCCACTTGTAGAGGTCTCAGTTTCACCTTGTCGTTAAAATGTTGAGCTGTGGTCTGTTGATGGACGATCTGGTGAAGGCCAGCTTTCTCCCTGACCTCCTCAAGCAAATCGAGGTTCGATCTTATTTTAGTCTCATTGCTCTCCTCAAAATAGGCTTCAACCCTAGGGGATGAAACCCCTAGTTCCACTGGTATGACCGCCTCCATTCCATAAGTCAGGTTGAAAGGCGTTTCTCCCGTGGTAATCTTCCATGTAGTGCGGTATGACCATAACACCTGCTGTAGGTATTCTTCCCAGTCTAATTTATTCCGATCTACCTTTTTCTTTAATCCTTCCAGAAGTATCTTGTTAACAACTTCTGCCTGGCCATTGGCCTGGGGTAGGCTACTGACGAAAAGCGCAGGTCAATTCCAAATTCGGAGCACCAGGATTTGGTAGGTCGAAAGTCAAACTGTCTTTCATGATCGGTAACTATGGCTCTTGGTATTCCAAAACGCAAAATGATGTGTTTCTAAAAGAACTTCTCCATGGCTTTGGCACTAATTGAGGGCGTCGACTCTACTTTAGCCCATTTTGTAAAGTAATCACAAGTTACCAAAATGAACTTTTTCACCTTTCCAGTTCTTCCCCCAGGAAAGGGTCCTAAGATATCCAAACCCCATATAGCGAAAGGCCAAGGGCTGACGATGGATGTTAGTCTGTTCGAGGGTAGCCTTGGCACCCTACCCGACCTCTTGGCAATTATCACACTTCTTCACCCACAACTTGGCGTCCTCTTAAAAGGTAGGCCAAAAATATCCCGCTCTTAAAACTTTCTGCGCCAAAGCTCTATGACCTATATGCGCTCCTACAAACACCCCTGTGCACTTCGTCTAAAACATATTCTGACTCTTCTTGGGACAAGCATTTCAGATATGGGCTAGTACAGGACCGCCTGTACAAACGGTCATGCATCATGCAATATCTTGCAGCTCTTCTTTTGACAATTTTTGCTTCGATTGTATTCGAAGGGAGCCCGCCTGATTGTATATAATCCACCAGGGGAGTCATCCATGATGGACCCGATGTACCGACAGCCAAAGTCTCAAACTCCACTTAACTCGGTCTCTTTAAGGTATGGATTCAAGCCTTCATCTTATCACATCCGTGGAGCCTAGAGAGCTCATCCGCTCGCCCATTCATATTCCTTAGTATGTGCTGTACTATTACTTTCGTAAAACGGCTGATAGGTTGTTTCACCTTTTCCAAGTATTGGATCATGGCGATCTCCTTTGCTATATGCTCGCCCGTTATCTACTTCACCACTAACTGAGAGTCACAAAAAATCCTCAATTCATCCGCTTCCAATTGCTCTGGCGCATTGGAGACCCAAAATCAAAGCTTTGTACTCAGCTGCATTGTTGGAGACGGGGAAGTCAAACTTTATGGCGCACTCTGTGACTTGGTTGTCCGGGAACCTCAGAGTTGCCCCTGCTCCGCTACCAAGCTTATCGGACGACCCATCCACGTACAATAATAGCCTTCGTACTCTGCGCTTGCATTATTTAGGTTGCCCAAAGTTTCACTCGAAAATGTACACTCCACGATGAAGTCCGCCAGTGCTTGAGCTTTAATGGTCGTTATAGGGCTGTATCATATGTCAAACTCGCCCAGTTCGACTGACCATTGAACCATTATTCCTGAGGTATTGAGCTTGTGCAGACCTCCACACTGTGGGCCTAGAAGTAGGGCTTTAGCTTCCGAGCTGAGGTTACCAAAGCCAAAGCTATTTTCTCAATATGGGGATACCTAATTTCCATCCCTTGGAGGACTCGGCTAGTGTAATATATAGGCTGCTGTTGACAATTGTTCTCTTTGAGCAAAACCGAACTAACGGCCACAGCAGATGCACCTAGATAAAGAATTAGTACCTCGCCCTCTACTGGTTTGCCTAACACGAGAACTGCGGCCAAATACTTCTTCAACTATTGAAGAGCCACCTCGCATTCGTCAGTCCATAAGAATGCTTTCTTCAAAGTTTGAAAAAATGGAAAGCATTTATCTGCAGATTTAGACATGAATCGTACCTGGGTTGTGATTCGACCTGTCAGCCTCTGTACCTCCTTGATTGACCTTGGACTTTGCATGCGGAGGACGGCTGAGATCTTCGAGGGATTGGCCTCAATTCTCATTGCAGTTATCATAAAACCTAGAAATTTGCCCTCTGAGACCCCAAATGTACACTTGATCGAGTTGAGCTTCAGCTGATGAAGATTTATTATCGAAAAAGTCTCTTGTAAATCTTTAATATGCACTTCTGAGGTAGGACTTTTGATCAACATGTCATCCACGTATACTTTCATGTTACGACCCATTTGTGCTTTAAATATTTTATTCACCAAACGTTGGTCGCACCGGCGTTCTTCAATCTGAACAGCATAACCTTGAAGCAGTAGGTTCCTGTTTCTATAATGAAAGAGGTTTTCTCCTCGTCCTTTTCGGCCAACTTGATCTAATTATAACCAGCATAGGTATCTATAAAGTTCAATAGCTCGTTTCCCGATGAACTGTCAACCAACCTGTCAATTCAGGACAAGGAAAAACTGTCCTTTGAACATGCTTCATTCAGGTCGGTGAAGTCCACACACATTCTCCACTTCCTGCTCTGCTTTCGTACCATGACCACGTTTGCTAACCAATTGGGATAATATACCTCCCTGATGAAACCTGCCTCTAATAACTTTGATACTTCTTCTTGAATAGCTTTTTGCCTATCCAAAGCAAAATTCCTTTTCTTCTGCCTGATTGGCCTGGAGTCCGCCTTGACACTTAATATGTAATGTATGACAGAAAGGTCAATCCCCGGCATGTCCTTGGTCGACCAAGCAAAGGCCGATGCATTTTTTCTTAAGACTGCTATCAAAGCTTCTCTCACCTCCTGCTCCAATTATGTACCAACAAGAACGGTCTTTTCTAAGTTGCCCTCAAATAGATTTATCGGCTCGAACCTATCCACTGAATCTGGTCTTCTCCGTATATCCATTCGTTTGTCCGGCCTGGCGTCTTTGATGTCATTCGTGTGTAAAACCTCAGTGAATTTTGTACGTAGACTGGAAAAATAACATTGTCGTGCTACCCTTTGATTTCCTTGCAGAGTACCAACTCATCGGGAGGTCAGGAGTTTTAAGCAAACATGCCAAGAGGAAGGTATAGCCCTTGCAGCATTTAAAAACAGTTGACCTAATATGACATTGTAGGCCGAGGGTAACTTCACCACGCAGAATTGCAGCATTACTATTTTCTCGAGGTCCCCATCCCTCAATGTAACCTGTAGCTCAACCGAACCTTCCACCTCTACTGTTTTACCATTGAATCCTATCAACGAGCCCTTAAACGGCTTCAGTGTTTTCCTAGAGATCCTCATTTGCTCAAAGTATTTGGAGTACATAATGTCAGCCGAGCTCTCGTTGTTAATCAGGACTCTCTGCACCTGATAATTGGTGATCTTCATGGACACAATCAAAGCGTCCTCGTGAGGAGTCTCGATCCCCCGCAATCCTTATCGAAAAAAGTTATGACTCCCGAGGGACGCTCTTCTCTAGATTTCTTAGACCGCAACTCTACCGACAATGGCCTCCTTGCATACTGTTTCCTTTCCGACGATGTCCTACCCGCCAGCGAAAATCCACCAACAATTGTGTGTATGACACTCACTACAGCCCCCCAATTCTCGGGAGACCTTAGAGGTCTTCTGCTATCATCTAGACTTTTTCTATTATATATAGGTTGCTCAAAACGGCGATAAGAGCGCTCGCCACTAGATCCGAGATCTTGGCGCGCCCTCCTAGACCCTTCTCGCTGAACGAACTCGATCAAACAACCTCTCCTGATCAAATTCTCTATCTCATCTCTCAGTGTGTAACAATCCTTGGTATCACATCCGTGGCTTCTATGGAACAAACAAAACTTATAGTGGTCAACATTTTTGTTTCCTGATTTTAGGGTCGGAGGAAATTTTAGAACGCCTCTTGATTGGACAGCCAAAAGAACCGCTGTTCAAGTATTATTTAGCTGCCTATAATTGTCATATCTTCAGTGAGGGGGTGTTCTCTCTCTCCTCTCTCTCCTTCCTTTGTCCTTCCTTTGGCGACTTGTCCGAGCATCGCGAAGTTTGGGCGAGCGCTGCCTTTTAAGAGGCTGGTATGAGGGTGCTACCAGATCCCAATCGGCTTCCTCCTGATTGATATACTCATCCGCTCGTTTCATGAGCTCTTCCAAAGTCTTTGGTGTTCTTCTATTCAAACTATTCCTAAACTCAAATTTCTTCAGGCCGGCTCTCAGAGCAAATATCACCACTTGGGGATTTACATCCTCCACCTCCAAAGCGGCACAGTTGAAACGTCCCACGAACTCTTTAAGGGGTTCCTCGTCATCCTGTTTAATAGACAAAAGGTAAGTGGTGTCCTTCTTATGCCTTCTATTTATCATAAAATGACGTTTGAACTGAGAAACCAATTGTCCAAAAGAATGAATGGAATCCTGTTTGAATTAGACAAACTACCATCTCGCGCTTCCTCTCAAAGTAGAGCCGAAAGCCCTACACATCACCTGGTCGGGAACGCCATGTAATAGCATAAGAGATTCAAACCCAGTCACGAAATCATCAGGGACTGAAATTCCACGATATTGCTCTAAAGCCGAGATTTTAACCCCTTAAGGGATAGGCAATCGGTTACGCTTTTGGTAAAAGGATGACGACCTTCTGTGTGTTCGGCAGGGTTCTCGACCCTTGGTTCCGCCCTAACTTCAATCATTCGACCACTCCCTGAGCTTTCAACCAAATCTTCGTATTAAATTCTCCACTGGGCCCTAGGGGGTGACCTCTCAACCTGCCTAGCCGAGATTTCTCCCAAATCGGTCATAATCTCAGCGAACTGCTTCTGAGTGACCGGAGTGTTAGGGTCTGGAATGGGAGCAGGAAGTGACACACCTTCCAAGCCCTTTCCCATTTGCGACCTACGTTGTCCCTCAAATTCCTCTTCTCTATTTTCCATGTCAGTTATGAGTAGGTGAGCTAAATCAAATAGCTTCTCACAGACGGCGCCAATGTTAATGTCAAAGCTAATCTGCACGGGTTACGGGAATGGACAGTCTTGAAGTAGCCTTTAAGTAGTTTTCAAAGTGTTTCAATGGTGTTCTGGCGACCTGGATACCTAGAGACCTGTTGCTCTCGTGTCCTGCAAAATAGAGGACGGGAACCTAGTCCGAGATGAACTCCCTAAATCCTCCGATGAGTAAGTCAAAAGGAGAAGAGCATAATAATGGGTAAAAAGGGGGTAACTTAAAGACTTTTTCACCATTGCTTTTTCTTACCCTTCTCTGAGGAACATGACTTGTATATATAGAGTAGAAGAGCTATACACGGGCCACCTGAACTGTTCAAGCTACCAAGTAGAAAGAAAACTGTCACGTAACATGCTCTCAATGAATGTCATTATACTATATTAACAACATGGATTGTATTTATAAGAAAAATTAAGAAATTTAAAATAAAAATAATAATAATAGTTCAAGAATTCAGTTGTGGGGTTTGCCCGTTTCAAACGGTAACCCAAACTCACTCTTATTAATAGGGAACGAAAGGATAAATCATTAGGTGATTCCACGTATACACACAAAAACAATCCACAAATTTTTTACCTATTTGTTTTTGAACGGCGCCGACCAATCAGTCCCTGCCATAAACTCAGCCCAAGTAAATATAAAACCCAAAATAGAGATTTTTACGAATGACCTTCTGCCTTATAATTATCTCCTGCGTCCTGTAAATGGAACACATTCCGAAACCCAGCTGTTTACGCGTATGGAAGAGCATCACAAGGCCAATTTCAATAAGTGCCTTTCATATGGGCCTTTTCATTTTCTGTTTACGTAAAAATTCTCCGAAATAATTATTTCTCAATATTATATAGAATTTGTGAATTTTGTGTATTACGTCCTGTATGATTCGGTTTGTCAATTTCTAGTCGGATTGGATTGACAGCAACTTTCCAAGTTCTACTCTTTTTAAGATCTAATTTATATTATATATATATAAGAAAAAGAAACCGTTTCAGAACACCCTTTTAGACTAATACTCCTTCAGGAATTAACTGACAGCTCTCTCTGGTGTTGTGTTTCCTGGGGTTTCTGTGTTTGTAAGCGTCTCTGTTAGTTTTCAAAGGGAAGAGAAATTCAGGGGCTGGCAATTATTTGATATGGGATTGGGGGGTGCTTCAAATCAGAAGTGTTGGGTGAGTTTGCAGTTCAAAGTCCCTCTTTCTTTCCGTTTCTTTCGGAAGCCAAACAATACAGCTTTCTCTCGTTATTGATAAAACGTAGTGGAAGTAATTGTACTCTATCATATGGGTTGGTTTATCTGTCTTCTTTAAGTAGGGTAGGGAATTTGAAAGAAGTTGGTGTAAAACGATCATGTGTTACCAATTTTGATGAATTCTATGGAAATGAAATAACCAAACAGGTTGAGGGATTGGCAAAAAAGTTCGATCTTTCTGACCAAGATTATGAAGAATACAGAGGAGTCTACAATAGCTTAGACGTCGACAGAGGAGTGACGCTTGATATTTTGGAGCCTTCTTTACTGGGTATCCAGCCAGAGTCACCGGATTGGCCAGAAAGAGATAAAATTGTAAGAGTGGGCATTGAGAGGAAAGCAAACAGTTTGGAACTTCCTTTGACCCTTCGGATAATTAAGAGGAAGCAACAATGGCAAGAGGGTTTCAAAGAGGCAGGGGAGTTTACTTACTGTTCTGTGAAGAAGGCCTTCTCTTCCATAGTGTTTATCATCCAAGAGCTTCAGAGTTATGCTCTGCACTTGAGGGAATCTCTCTACTGTGAAGATTTGCAGGGTGTTATGGCTAAGGTGCAAAGAGAAATAAATGCCTCCTTCGTGTGGCTCTTTCATCATGTATTTTGGAGATCACCTACTCTCATGGTCTATTTGATGGTCCTCTTGGCTAACTTCACCGTTTTCTCTATGACTGATAAAACTGCTATGGCAGTCACTCCGTCTATGATCATGGAAGTTTTATCATTGACAAAGAATGAGAATTAACAAGATTCAAAGAATGAGAATGAGAATGCTACCTTGGTTGGAGTGAACAAAGATGGGAATGGGGGCACTCTGATCCCAGCAAAAAGGGTAATCCACTTTCCCAATCTTGTCCCAGATGATATATCCGAGGTTTCTTTGTATGGAGATAAGCAATTGACAGAAGAGGAGGAAATGAAATTGTGGTCAATGGTTGAGGAAGCTTCAAGATTGGAAGAAGTAAATGCTGTGGCTTTGGACACAGAGATAAAGCAACAGTTTGTGTCGCCATTGACTGTGCAGCTTGAAGCAGATGATCATGAAGACTATCTTAGAACAGATCTTTTGTACCTAATGGATCTATCCCAGGAGCCTAATAATCCTCTCTTGCTGTCTAACTATGCACAGTTCCTCTACCTTGTTGCTCACGACCGTGACAGGTTAGTTTCCAATCAATTGTGTGTTTCTGCATCTAATTAATTCCAATAAATATGTGCTAAAAGTTATTTTGCTTTGATTCTCCAAGATAATACATATAACTAGCTTTAGTTTTGTTCTTCCATGTTATATGTAAGATCTTACAGGTTTGAAAGTTTAAAAAGAAACTTCTTATGGATTAGTGAAATTATTCAAAATCAATCTAAGTCAATGAAGTCATGTAATTTAAGTTTTACAGTTAAGAATTTGATTCCTTCTTCATCAAATTCCAAACCCTTCCTTCCAAATAAAGGCTATATGTAATATGTTGCTAATCTTTTTGTCTTTATGGTACATGTTCAAAGGGGGTTTTGCAGGGCAGAGGAGTTCTTCAGGCATGCTGTACAGTTGGAGCCACTAGATGCCGAGGCATTGAGTCGATATGCTGATTTCTGGTGGATGGAAAGGATCTGTGGGAAGCAGAAGAGAGATACCAGCAAGCAATAGCAGCAGATCCAGGCAACTCTCATCATACATCCAAGTATGCCTGTTTTCTATGGAGCACTGGCGGAGAAGAAACTTACTACCCTTTCAATACACCACCCAATGACACTTACACTAACAAAATTTTGTAATCTAAGAGAGACATATTTTTGCATGCCACCACTGACAATGATCTTGGATATCTTGTGCTGTGATTTTTGCATGTATTTATTGCATCATTCAGTTTGTGTTGAATGTCTCTTGACTTTCTATTTTAGGATTTTAATTTTTTTTTTAATTCTTATTTGATGTATATTCATATAGTATAATTTAGCAAAAATAATTTTTTTAAGATTTCACCTATGTTAGATTTCTTAGTCTTTTATTTATTTATTATTATTTTTATACAAATATTTTGTATTAATTTAGTTTAACTTAATTATAGATAATATTTAATTTTCAAAATATATATATATTAGTTCAAATTAAAAAATTTATTATATATGAGTTGAACACTTACTAGTCACTCTATTTTTAGTTAGATGTAATTGTAATTTAATATTTTTCTCCAATTTATATGTCTATGTTTAAAATTTTACCTTATTATATATTTAATAATATTTTATGTATTAAATTAATAATATTAAATATTTACAATTATTATAATATATTTTATTATATATTTCCATGAGCTTTTAATAAAAATTAGTGTTTCCATGCTGTTTCTGAAATCGTTTCCATTTCTGAATTTGTCGAAACGGTACCTCGAAACGAATTTTAACTCCTTGCATGTTACATGTTAAGAATACAATAGAACTTGCTAAATTAGATTCTATCCCCAAAATACATTAATCATGCATAAATTCAATATTATACAACTGAGAACCAACAAGAATTATGTAACTCAACTAACTAATCCAAAAAGAGCGGAATTTATAAAACTGTAGAAAGGTTATTTCCTGCATCACCAAAACCAGATGCTCCGACTATCCACAGCCTTCACAGACGTAGATATCAAGGGCATTCTCCCATACTCAGCAACAAATCTGTTTACACATTCTGTTCTTTTCTCATTATGACCTCCCAAGCTACTAATTCCAGTGGATCCAGTCTCAAATATTTTACCTGTAATAACAACGTCATTAACATATATGAAATATATTTCACATGTAAGAATTTTGATGCATGCCAGGTATTCGGTTTAGTTGTAATCACAATATGAGTAATGATCACAATAAAACCTACAGACACTAGTTTTTACAGCAATTATGCATCATTTGGTTATATAAGATTGTTTATGAAGTTCATGGCTATGTCATAACACACGGCAAGCCATATTCCAGGACTGATATCCATATCATAATAGCTCATTCACACCAACGGAACTTCTCATATCAGCTACCCAAAACCAAAGAAATCCTCACCAACAATGGACATGTGCTACTGGAGAATAGAGCTACTAAAACCATCAATATGACCACTAACATTTGATATTTCTACTAAGATAATCGGATTTTGTGTAAAGAGAAACTATATGTACTATAATAAACTGCATCAGATAAGGCATGAACATAAATCCTTGTCACGGTCCACTGTCCTTATTCTTAGACACCTCCAGAATGAGAGTGAGGACTGATATAGCATAACTCGTGATTTTTCATAACATCCCATGCTTATGTTTGCAGATATCTGATGTCTTGGCATTATGATCATTTGAAGGTGCCCCAATCAAGGAACAAACAGTAAATCAAAAATGGGGAGTGAGGAAGTGGCAACCTATGCATTACAGAGGAACATAAAAAAAGTGGATTAGAGACAGATATGATGTAACCAATCTCAATTGTTAGTGATATATGGGAAGTTGAGATGCACTGAATGTCTTCATCAGGCAATGAGTTTAAATGTTCCTACTTTAAATAGATATTAATCATCACATTCGTAATATTTCTTATGCATTTCACAAAAGTAAACACAGCAGTACAATTAATATCCTAAACTAAAAACCAGTTGATAATTTGTGAATTGTTTTGGATCGTTCATATACCTTTCACCCATATAGCGGGTGCACCAGTGGCATTTGCAACAAGAAAAGACATTGCAATATCTTCACAGTTCCTGGTGAATCCATGAAAATAATAAGTGAAATAATTATAATTGGCAATAGCAATAAAATAGAAAATAATTATAATTGGAAACAGCATCTGCATGGCCTAGAAGATCTCAAGTGTTATTAAAGGCCCTAGGTGCTAGGGTCCCCAGAGCCTAGGCACAAGGCAAAAGGCGCAGGCCTTTGGAAAGCCAGACGCACCTAATGAAAATAATATCTACAGATCATGATTTGTTTTTCCAGAAAAATTTAAGTTGCATCCTTCCTTTAAGCCAAGAAGTGGAAGTAGTGACTGAAACCAGATATTCAACATTCAATTAGACCCAAGAGACATAGACTGATGAATATGCTCTGTTTTTAAGAAACAAAACAGAGGATATTTAGTTATGCTTTAAGGTACACAAATTGCTTTGTTTTCTCTGTAACATAATAGAGATTAGTATAAGAAGAAGGAAAGAAAAACATGAAAGAAAAGGAAGGATTATCACTGAAATTATGCATTGTTTTCTAAACGCAAAACAGGGGATGTTCTGGTTGAGTCTTTAGCCCATATGTGTGGCTGATATATGGTTTTCGATTGAAGCCCAACTGTAATATAGGGTTTTTAATCTTTTATGAACCTTCCTACTAGGACTCTTCCTGTAAGAGACAATTCCTATTTCTGAGGAAGCTAAAAAACTGTTTTTCCTTTTAAAAAAATCTGGAATAGAATTTTGAGCCTTTTGGGTGCCCCAAAATGCAGCAGAGGCGAGCACCTAGGTCGCCTAGTGGCACCTTAGTAAAATCGACTGCCTTTGATAACACTAAGAAAAAATCATCTCGCATTGTGTCTTGTGCACCTCAGGCACGCCTACAATAACACTCAATGTATTAAAAAGGGGAAAGAGGCAAGAAATATTTTGGCCATCTGGACAAACCTGTTCTTGGTTACATATTCTCTAATTGATGCTTGCATCTCATTTGTGTAGAGACTGAAATACTTTTTGTGGAAGAATGCAGCCTTTGAGAGAACCATGCTGTATGTTCCCATCCACCAAACAGACCACCACCCACCATATCTAAAATTATCACCATGCTGTATATCAAATAATGTAAAAGGTTAGTGTCAGCAGCTTAAAATATTCTTCACATATCAGACTTTCTTAAGTCTGATATAGCCTGCACAGAAAATAAATAATTGCAGACTTTTTGAAACTCTGAAGGTAAAATTTCAAGTCAATGCATGTTCATGAACTATACAAGGTTGAAAAGGTTTCCACAATTAGATCATCAGCTGAATAGAAGCTTGATGTTTCTTTACCCTAATATGGTAAGACTGGAGTTGGTGGTCAAGTTTAATTGATGAAGTTTATTATCTACTTTTGACTCTCTTTTTTCCTGTAAAGTTAGACCACCACAATGGGAGGGCCATTTCAAGACTCGGCATACTTACCCTGGCTACATATCAACCATGTAAGTAGAAAATAACATGATGAACCTATGTTGTTTTAATGTGATACTAGGAATGATGGTGGTAATCATAATCAATGTCCCACTGATCATGATACCTCAAAAGAAATTCGTACGGAAGGCATAATGAGGTTCTACATTTGCTAAGACAACTTAAAAAGTAACAATAGACCATATCCCAGTCACTTGGTGGTTCATAACT
The DNA here is from genome assembly GCA_029379385.1 of Quillaja saponaria. NCBI lineage: Eukaryota > Viridiplantae > Streptophyta > Magnoliopsida > Fabales > Quillajaceae > Quillaja > Quillaja saponaria. The sequence continues at coordinate 15,042,121 of CM055612.1, read as the reverse complement.
CTACCATGGGAAAATTTTGCTGAAAACATTTCACTTTTACAAAATAGTACAATGAACAACTACCAACTTAAAATAGATTACATTCCATGCTCTAAGAGAAACATTTCTCAAGGAAAGGAAATTAGAAACATCGAAACATAAAGAAATTTTACAGTGACCCAGAATTTAGATTATATTTTCTCTAAAAAGTAAGATATTAAGGGGACAAATTGTACAGTAGCGACTGTAAAAGATGAAAGCATACCGATGAATCTACCCAGTGGACACGAGGTACGAATCCCACCATTGTATCTGGTGCACTTTTCCAAACATTAAAAGCAAATTCTACAGAAGAGCAAGGAAATATAACATCATCATCAATAGAAAAGACAGCATCTGTCTCCAAATCCTTGATTTCTTTAAATCTATTGTTCAAACTGTCTTCCTTGTTGATATCAAATTTCAGTTTGACTTGTTGCCCATCTTTGAAGTTGGACTGTATAACACGGTGTAGAAATGCTGAAAGAGAATATGATGGAGGATCAGGTTCACTCCACACAATATGTATGGAGTTCGAGCCTAGGACACGATGAATAGTGCATTATGGACTGCTTCAAGAGATCATATCTCTTCCATGTGTTAATTACAATAGCATATCCTTTCCTGTGATAAAAAGTATACAGTCATTGAAAAGACATACATCCTATAAGGAAATGATAAATAATAGAATAACTGAAAAAACAAGGAAAAAGAAAATGATGATCAAAAGCCTATCTCTACCTGACTACTTTCAACAAAAAGAACTAGTAAATCTCTAAATGAAAAACAAAATATGAGTAAATTCAAGCATAATGATTCTCGTAATACAAGTATTTTTGTCCAGGTATAATGAGAAAGACAGAAAAAAGCTTTTGCTTGCTTCCTAGGACCAAAACAAACACTTCAGACAGTTAGTTATTGAAGATTCTACAAACATTACAAACTTATGTTTTTATTTTGAGCATTGAACACTCAAAAAGAGCTTCAAGATACCTTTAAGGAGATTAAACAGAACTCCAATTTTGCTCCAACCCATGCCAAAAAACCCCAAGATATGATACCAACAAAATGTTGAAACTGGGTTTACTAAGGCAGTAAGATCTGGCTGTCACAGAACTCAACCTATTAAAAGATTAGAGTGAGGGGAGATTTTTACCAATAACGGCAGTAAGCAATTATGTAGTTTGGAACCAATGATGTTCATAAAATTAATCAATTCATCATATATGTAATCCTCAAGGGGCATTCCATGAATTTAAGGACCAACAAGATCGTCAAGAACTAGGCCCCTTCTAGCCACACCACCAAAAATATAATAACTATAATTTCTCTTTTATGGAAAAAAAATTATAATTTTCTTATTGGAAAGGTCTCCAACGGAAACAAAACAAGAAAATTTTTATCCTAAAATATAAATATTCAAGGTTGGTATGTAGGTGGATCCCAAAAAATATGAATAGAACGGGAGATCAGGATATCATTATCAGATATCAATCTTCACCCTGGTGTACTTATCAAATAATAGAGTTATTCTTTGTAATGGATTCAAAATAAGAATCATTCGTATTTTTTTGCCAGCATTTTGTTTAGAACTAAAAAATGACAGGCAGTCAAGAATTTATTCACGCCCCTAGCAGTGCCACCTTTATCCGACTCAATGCCAAGTAATCTGCCTTGAGGATAAATAAAAATAAAAGGAATTCGACTTTCAAATTTAAGTTGAAACTTGATAAAAGGAATTCAACCTTCCAGCATTAAAGGTCTAAAATCTATAAAATGTTTCTATCCGAGAAGCATTTCATGCGCGACTCGTGTAATTGTACAAACCTTGTTACAGAGTATCGCTGCAAAGAGCGATTCGACCATACCGTGAAGGTCGAAGCACGGCCAGCCAGCAAGATCACCGTCAAAGCAATGCAACAACACAGAAGAAGCTTGATCTTTACCGATTTCATGGTTAACATCGCGATTTGCCGGAACCTGAGCTCCGTCCGACGGTTCAGCAAGCAACTTCCTCTCATCACCACGGGCTTCTATTATGTGTATTCTCGAAAGGGACTCGTCGCCCAAGCCGATCCCTCCGAGTCCGAGTCGTCTCAGTAACGAGTCGACTTGTTCTCCATCACCCCGGTCCGATTTCCATTATGTGTATGTATACTCCAATCAAACACGGCCTCAACGGTTTCCCTTCCCGCTGGTGCCCGTCCGGTTAAGAAAGAGACTCGAAGAGAATGGGGTAGTGCTAAGTGTTGTCGTATGCGACGGACAAACTCTGAATTTTGTTTGCAATTATTTTTATAAGTGATAGACTATAATGTTTTGACTTTTTGTCATAACACACCATAATTTTGATGCACATTTCCAGTCTTTTAACTAAACTTTGAATTTATAACGCCTTTCGTTTTTATCGAAAAACTTTGGTCAAGTTTGGTTGGGCCACATTCGCCCACATCTCACTTTTCTAGCATAATAGAAAGCTATGGAAAATCTTGGAACCCTCCCACTTAACTTTATTTAAAGTGTGAATATAATACAATATTTTTTATCTAAATACTTTTTACAAAACATTTATTTAAATGTATAGCTTTTAGTTCAATTCCTTTATATCCTGAAATTATTGAATTTTCTTCTCTAACTCTCTTCACACACAAAAAAAAAAAAATTATATATTTTACTATTGAATTTGTTTTGATTAGCATAATAATATAATTAGAATTGTTATTTTGACCAGTATAAAATAAGTTATTGATGGATCGCTCAAATTTAATTAACAAAAATTGAGACGACGATAATAACGTTATCACATGAAAAAAAATTATTGTGACTTGTCATAAAAAATATATAAATTATGATTATGGTTGTTATAATTCCTACAAGTGCAAATTGCACTGGAAGAAATCTCGATTTGTTTATTTGACTTCATATTAACATTGCTTTGAAGTTCAATATAAAGAGTATTGTTTTACTGAAATGAGAGTATGGTCAATTTCTGATTTATACGTACTAGCCAATTACACAAGCTACATTTGCTAATTATTTTCAGAAAAAAAGGTTAAATAATTCTACTATCAATTAAAATCACCCATACTTAGTTTTATAATATTTCTTTGCTGTCAATATTTTTAGCAGCTTCTTAACTTTGACTAGGACCTTATTTAAAATAAAATCACAGAACACATAGGAAATATATAACTAATTGTCATTACGTTTGAAAGTCAAACCCACCTTTAGCATGTTTTGCCTAAACATCCCCTCATCACTTCTCTAACCCATTTTAAAAAACTAGTTTTGTATCACACGTGTTACGCCTAAATTGTGTTTATAATATATCTTTATTCATCAATAATTGATGCACGATTCAAAAAATTATAGTTAATAAAAAAACAATTCATGTTAATGTCATTAAATAAATAGATAAATCTAATAAAAATTTAATTTATAATGTAGACATATAACTTCTTCTTTTTTTAAAAATTGATACTCATAATTTTTTTTTTATTCATAACAAAAATTAATATTCATAAAACAATTATAATCCTATTAATATTGAAAAATAAAATAATAATTTATTTGAAGTAAAATAACAACTAAAAAATATGTATGTAATAATAAAAACTCATTAAAGTATTTAACAAATTAAATTTTCTTCCTGTAAAACTGTGATACCCCGATAATTTAATATATGTTTATAAATGTTCGTATGTAACCTGTGTGACTAGGCCAATAAATTTTTAGGCAAATTAGGTTTAAAGTGAATAAATATTAATATATATATATATACACACATACACACAAACAAATACATAAAATTAGAAAATGTATTATAGATTGACTTGGACTTGAAATTCATTACATTTAAAGTGTATGGGTAAATAAAATTTGTTATGAATATAATGAATTATAAAACAATAATTGAGTATATATATATATATATATAACTATAGATAAATTAGAGCCATAATTTACCATATGTGCATTATAATATATTATTTTATTACTAAGTCTTTTTCTTTGTGGCCGGTACCCTTCCCTTTCTATTTCTTCCTCCACTGCCTTTCATTCTTTGATCTTTCTCAGCTTCCTGAAAGTTCAAGAGGAAAAAAAAAAAAAAAAAAACTTTGTTTTTCTTTTCTTTGGTCCTGCCATGGAGCTCTTTGGCCTCCTTGCTTTGCTGTGAAGCCTCTATAGCAGCCAACTCTTGTTAGCTTCTTTCCTCTTATCGTGAACAGCTTGTCCTTCCCTCTGCTATCAGACTCTTTGGCGTGACTCAAGTTGATTGGCAGTTTTGCAACCGACTTAGTTTTTCATTTCTTTTTTCTTTTTCGTTTCTTGGTGGGTCTAGTTTCTTCCTCCCTATTATTGGTTGTGGAACCCCCTCCTTCTGCAGCCGTGAATCTCACCTCTTCACTAGTTATGTTATGTGGCGGGCTTTGTCTTTTTTTTTTTCCCTTCCAGCCAAGAGCTTTACCATTTTTGTTCTTAGGTAACAGCCATCAACAAAGCAGCTTCTTCCTTCCCCTTAAATCGAATGGCAATTGTGTATAGCTGCCCTCCACGGTTTGTCTCTGTTTTTCAGCTTTCCTCCCTTTTTGCTTCTTGTTTAGTGGAGCCTGAAGGATTTGGAGCTGCAATCAAGCAAGCTTATGGTGCCCTGTTCTTGGCCAGCCGTAAGTGTGTCTCTAAGTATTTTTCTTTACTCATTTTCTTTTTTTCTGTTTTTAATATCTCTTAAGACTTCACTAAGAAATCTGCATCCCTAACATCTACAGTTCCTTTTATATCTTGATGACATAGTGAACAAAGGAATTCCCTTATAGGCATGTGCCATGTTGTTAAATAATAAATCGTCTATTTTGTTAAATGTTTTCCTTCCACATGTACATTGGTTGTGTTTTACGATTATGCCCATTCTATTCAGCTTTAGAAAGCACAACCATACATGTATCAGAGTTATCATTCTATTCATCTAAGTGGAAGATGGTGTTCTATCATTTTGTTAATCTCTGTGGTTAAGACATCTACTCCAGATTCTATAGCTTCTTGGGGCATTGATCTAGTAATAATCGAAATAAGATTACTAAAAGCCAATAGCCTGGTAGCTTGAACAATTGTACTACCTATGATAGGCACCCGGAGCACTCCAAGGAGGCTTAAACAAGAAGTTCCCTTAGATGAATTTTTCTTGACTCTCTATCCATCCCCTCTTTGTTACAGTGCAGTCATTACATATAGATGTGTTGAACTTTACAATCAGATCTTAGCTTAGGTTGCCTTAGTTGGACTAGTATCAAATCCAAGACTATTTAGGTGTCGAAATTAGAAGAATTGAGAAACAAATGTCTTTTCTAAGTTTACATCAATTTTCTATTTGTTTTTATCTTAACAAAAAACACAACATTTATAAATAAATTTACATCAAAATATTAGAAGCACAAAAAGTATATTCAGAAACTTCCATATACCATAAGGTTGAATTTGCTTAACCTTTCTTTTCTTCCAGCAAAGGCATAATTAATTGTCAAGTTCATTCTCCAACAACACTAAGTTAGGCCTAGGCCTTTTATAGGTTTACCTTATAGCTATGACATTCTTCCCCACTTAAAATATGCTAATGTCCTTATCAACCTATGATCCATAATGCTTTATCATGCAACTCGTAGGTAATCCAATATTTGGATTGTAGCCATATTAAGCACCAACGAATCTAGCCAACCTATGATTTAATTTGAATGTTCTTGTCTGACTACCTCTAAAATAATAGTTAGCAATCACATGCCCATATAGAAGAACCTTCTATATGCAAGCTACTCTTAACTTTAAATGTTACTTGTTTAGTGAAAGGGAAATAGGCCTTTAAGTGTTTTGGTTGCAAAGTCATTCAGGGTAGGATATTCTTTTGCTATAAAACCTTAAATTAATCAAGTTAGTTGTTAGTTAGATAAAGTATTGAAAATGGGAGTTAATTGGTTATTCAAAGGAAACAGGGTCAGATTTCATAGGTTAGAGAAATTGGATATTTCAGGTGTTCTATAGGCTGAATTAAATTAAGAATTCTAAAGAGAAAGTGTAACTTCGGGCCTTAAGATGATACTTGGAAAATTTCATAACCTGGTTCTATGTATATTTATTGTTAGAGCTATTGAACTGCGGCTAGGTCCATGTAGGATTTTTAGTGAGCTTTAGTTAGTCCAAAGGACTTTGTCGAGGGTTGTGGTTAGAATTAGCATAAGACCTCTAAATAAAAGTTGTTCCTAACATATTAAAGGATAAATCTGGAGTGATGCAGGTCTTAATTTCATATTGTGTGTATTTTGGAGGTATTGGAATTCATGACTATCCTTTTCGGGTCCTAACGGTACTTGTTTTGGTAAAACTAATGTTAGGGGGTCTTAACGGATGAATTAGGAGTAGAGTGCTATAGAAGAAATGTTCCTAACACCTTGATAAGATAGACTGGAAAGTTTTATAATTTATTTCCAAGTATGAGAATTCTATAAGCCTTAGAATCCGACGTTGATAACTAGGAATTATGAAAGTGCCCTTTTTGGGTTCGTGTGAGTTGTGAAAGTATGATTATTACAAATGCGACATGTATTTTGAATTAAGACATGAACATTGTTACATGATATTAATTGACTATATATGTTTTATACTTGTGTTGAGTGATGCTAATACCTTTTGGGTACTTTTTCCACTCACGGAGTTTGTAAGACTCACTACTTCTTTGTCAAATTCTTTAAGTAATAGGAGTTCAGGGTATAGCATCGCTGAGCTCATGAGCTGCCAATAAAGTACGACAAGGTATTTTCTAGGATCTCAAACTTGAAGTCAAGGGTAAAAGTTTACAGTCACACTAGAATCATGGAGTGTCTAATTTTGTATGATGTAATAGTCTAGCTATTTGTCTTGTTTATATTGTGGGTGGGGCCTAGCTCCTTATTATCTTTGTGTCGTTGTTGTGTGAAAATAGGTGTACTTGTTTATATTTTGAGTCATGTTCCATTTTGTATGAATCTTTGACAAAAATTTAGTAAGTTATTATTTATTTTAGTGTTTAAGTTAACTTATATATTTTATAAAATTTATTTTTATTCTTTAGTTTAGTCAATAGTCATATGTATTTAGTTGTGGTAAAATCAGGGATACAGAGGTTTAGTTATCTAATCTTCTGGTCAGTCATGCCTCCTTGAGGGATATGACAAAAACATTTTTATAATTATTTGTTTTTCCTTAAGATGGATAAAGAATTAAAAGTTAAAACTACAATAATATAATTATGGAAACTATACCCTTAATATTTTTTTAGTTCATATGTTATTTGTTCTTTTTTAAATATTTAAAAATTTGAGAAGAACTAAAAAACCATTACAATTATTAGAAACTTATTAAATAAAAAAATTGAGAAATTCAATTTTAACTACTATTGACACATAATTATTAATAAATTATAATTATTTTAATGAATTAAATTTAAAAAAACTAATATTACAATCTTGAAAATTATACTCTTAATATTTCTTTTAATTCATAATCTCTTTTTTAAATTTTAATTCATAAATATGAGAAGAATTAAAAAATTATTATTATTAGGGACTTATTAAAAAAAAAAAAAATTTGAGAAATTCATTCTTAATTAATAAGAAAAAAAAATTATAATAGTCTATTTGAAGTAAAATAGCAACTAAAAGTAACTATGCAATAATAACAACTCATAAGGATATTTAAGGGGAAAAAAGCCACTTTTATATTGAGAAGAATTAGTAAATAAAAAATCAATAGTTCTAATACAATTACAATCTTATTGATATTAAAATGAAAAAAAAATTAGAAAAACAAAAAATAATAGTCTATTTGAAGTAAAATAGTAATTAAAGATAATCATGTACACTATAAGAAATTATCATACATGCGTCTGCAACAAAATAGACTCAAAATGTAGATGCTGTCAATTGATTATCTGCATCAACCAATTAATTATCTGCATTTTCAAAAACATAAACACAAATAGTTCAACAAATAATAATATTTTAGACATTGATACTTATCATGTAAACACAAAAATAGATGCATTTTGGTGTCAATATTCCACAATTGGATATGCATTTGCCATTTCAAATAAGTGTCTGTCGTTGTAGACATTAATTATCTTTTATAGGCGCCATTTTCAGCCAAACTTAATAGTGTTTGCCTTTCACTTATTTGCGTCTACATATGTACAGACGCAACTATTTTGAATTAACGTCATTCTCTGCTAATTTATCTGCGTCTGTATTTATCTTAGTGGCTTCTACAAGATGCAGATACAACTACTATAATATTATTTTTTTGAAATATCTTCCTCCTCTGCATTTGCATCTTGTACAAAATGCCTAAACAATATAATGTCATGCATAAATACAAAAGAATGTGTCATTACAACCAACTATTGATTCACTCTTTGACCTTGATATTAACATCTTTATCTTTTCCAATTCAATAAATTAAGGTTGGAAAGTGCTTACGTGCTTATTTTCTAGAATTTCTTTTGGCTAGATTATCTCAAACTTAAGTAATTTCTATGAGTAATATCTAACTGAAATTTTCGTTTTCAATTTTTTTAAGAAAATGCTTCTACATTGGCTAGTGGACATAATGATTTAAGTATCGGTCAGGATGACACCAACATTAATGACCCGTCATTAGTCTCGATAAATATGCTTGTTGTATTATGAATCTTGTATGTTGAAGTATGTTATGAACTACTTTATTTTGGAGTGGTGTTTTGAATTTTGTATATTGAAATGATGTTATGATTTTGTATTTATTTTGGAGTGATGTTATGAAACGTTAAATTTAATTGAGTGATGTTATAAACTAGTATAGTACTTTTGTTATAAAATTTGTGTTATATAGGTTTCAAAATTATTTGCTTATGTAATAGTTTTAATTGGAATTTAAAAATTGAAAAAAAAATGTTAAAAAGTATGTTAGTTTTTCAGAAACTAAGAAATCTGTCTTTAACAATTAAAACACCATAGATGACATAAAGACTAATGAAGACAGCAATCACGTCTGTCATAATTATACCACGTGACAATAACATTACAGACAAACATTAAAAAATAGGCATTAGGATTATCATATACGACTCTTTCTGTCTCTAATAGTCGGATTTTACAAGACAGGCCTTTGCATTTCTAATAAACTATCAGCGACAAGTTTTCAGACACAAACATATCTAAGACGGGAGCTCAACTCTAGTAAGTATTAGAGACAGTGTTCTGAATATCATAGACGGAATTTTGTCATCCCCTATTTTCTTGTAGTGTTATTGCCATGTAATTCACCAACCTTTTGGTTACCTCCAAGCTCTTCATTATTACCATTATCACTAATTTATTGGACTTCCTCAGACTCAGAACTTGCCATATCAGTTTGTGGGTTGTGTTGATTCCTCGCCAATGCGCTAATATCCTCAGTTTCAGGATCCCAACATCCAAACACCAAGGACACATATATACTGCAATGAACACAACAGTTATTATGGCTGATGTATAAGATGATGACGTTCATTTATTGCTACGTTGTCTATCTATTCGGATACTCTCTCATACAGTGAGAAAGAGATTGAGGAGAATTGAAGGAAAAGAAGAAAATTAGAGTAGATACATGCCAAGTTTTATAAGAAACAATTCTTCCCAAACCTCAATCATATTGGATCATGTTTTTTCTTGCTCCCATATTAAAAACAATTAGTCGTTTTTATCCCTTGGGAATAATTAAATGGCTTTAATAAATCTTTGTGGCCCCATTGACTATAACTAAAACCTATACTGGTTCACATAGTAATTAGTTTTTTCATGAATAAATTGATATTAGCAACGTAGTTTATTCAACGATAGACCCAAAGGAACAAAATGTTGAATTACCTTGTACCCATCTCTATTGGTTTATTACTTGCTGTTTTATTATTATTATTATTATTTTCCAATTGTTCTTTCAATTAAGAAAAGAAAAGAGAATACGAAATATGTAATCAAAATTATGTTATTCCATTAGGAAGGACATCGCTTCATTTATTACTAAAATTGTTTGAAATCAAAAATCAAAATCTTGTCAATTTTAAATTACTTGTATACATATACATTTTATATTCAAATTTCATAATTTTAAATCAGATTATAACAATTAGTTAAGTCTGCGTTCAGTATCCGTTCTAATTGTACATATAAAATCATATATGTATATATATTATTCTAATTCACAATATTTATTAATTCTATGCCTGCTATACTTATGCTACTTAGCACCACCTTTCAACATACATATCATTGCTCATTAATTTTTAAAATTTCACACTATATCAAACTTATAGTCAACTTTTCTAATGTTGCCATACCAAATTGTAACACTTTATTAACAAATACCCAATGTTACTGGAAATTTTTTTTCTCTTAATAATAAATAATATAACTTGTGTTGAATGAGAATATAAGAACTCAATGGAAAGCCTCACATTCGTGAAAGAAGTTCTACGAATCTCAAGCTTAATTTTTCATTAGATTTCAAAACATGCCCATTAAACCCCACGAATTTCAAATTTTACACACACTTTATGAAAAATGCATACTTGAAAAATTTAACACAAAGCTTATTTATTTATTTTATTATTATTATTATTATTATTATTTTCATATATACATTTACAAGACAACACAAATGTTTCCCATGTTACTTCTTACTTCTTACTTTTGAAGTCTATAATATCCACAAAACTTTATAAATTCAATGACTCAGAATTATTATACCTTCATCTAGTACAAAAAACAATTATCAGAACATCACTATTTCTGATTCGGGATCAGTGATATTCCAAATGTACATTGAATCTTGGAAGGAATTTGAGTCTCAAATAAATCATTAATATTAGGGAAGAGAACTTTATTTAATCACCAACTATTATCATACTGTTGCAACAATTTGACAATAGGATTAGAGCATCTCAAAAAAATCTATTAAAGCAAATAAACTTCTTGTCCAACCAGTCTTATATCTGTATTTGAGCTTCCAGAAAGAAGACGTTCAATGAAATTTTTCGTTAAATTCAAACCAACATGTGAATTTAGTGTAACTCGCCACTGTAGTACACCTTTTGCTACTTATATGTCACGTTATTTAACTAACTCCTCTGCCTAATCATCTCCTTAAACCATACACAAATGATCCAACTCCTCAAGAATGTATACGGATCTTAAATAGAGTTTATACTCGAAATCCTAAACAGCTACATTTTTCCTAAAACCATATAGTAACAAATATCAATGTGCCTTATCGATTAACATACATAAGATTATGATAATTTAGATTTTGTTCTTTTAAGCAATACGTGTGTTGATTCCAAGATTCTATATTCAATATCAGGATTAGCCTACAAACTAGGCATTGAAAAAGAAACTTTTCATATTTCTTAAGAAGGTTCAGAAGGGAATTGGATGAACTACATGTGTAAATATGTGTTTTCACTATCCGTTCTGCGAAAAATAAATAGGTTTGAAGTAGGTTTCTTCAATAGTCTATATAATTGACATATGGCAGATCCTTTATTTCCTTTGCTCCTCATTATTCTTATTTAAATCTTAAGTGTAAAAGTTTTACAAACAACTATTTGTTTAGTTAAACTAAACTTAAAGGTTTGCCTCTTTCGGAGGCTACTATTGCGAAATTTAAGATTTCAACTAAATTATTCAGGATTCTACAACTTAATTTCTCGTCAAAGATGTCTAAAATTTGATTCACTACTGATCGAAGCCAACGTTCTATTATCTCACATAACTCACATCATGACCACTCACAACAGGAAAACTATGTGTTATTGTGTCTACACCAATGCAAACCAATTCAAGGCATGCCTTACAGCATAAGGCCAAGGATGATATGCTAAAGAATCACAACTTGAAGTTTTAGGATGAATTGAAACGAGTCACAAAGTCCACATATGCCCCGGGTAACATACGTAAACGAGGCAACAACATTCTACATTTGCAATCACGGACTTCTCAACCATGCTCTGATACCAACTTGTCATACCCCCTCACGGAGGCATGGTTGGCCGGAGGATTGGATAACCAAACACCCGTAACCCTGACGTTGCCATTACTAATCACACATGACTCTTAAATAATTATAGTAAAAAACAAGAAACTCTTCACTTACTTAAATTTAAAACATAGACTTGTTATTGAATATATAATATTTACTGAAAATTTCAGCAAATGTTTCCACATAATATGGAACATGCCCAAAATATACACGATACATATTCCTGTTTATATACAAGCAGAGCATAATAACTATGAAATTTCACATAGACAATATAATCAAGAAGCTCTGCTCTATTTCCCATTATAGTAAAAATTAACTAGACTGTAAACAACATAAAACCAAACACCCATAACTTCAGTGTGACTACAAATTTTTCACCCTTTTTACTTCAAGATTGAGATTCTGAGGAATTACCTTGCCTTTACACTCAGCAAAGCCCATTATCAGTAACAACTATCCTTGAGATCCTGTTACTAAAAAAAATAATCACAAGAGGGGTGAGTTCTATGGACTCAGTGAGTGAAAAATCGTATCCAAAGGGTACTAGCATCACTCAAAGCATCTGTCATCCTTTAATCTTAGGTATCATTATTCATGTTTAAATTCAAAGATACAAGCACACATGTGAAGTTTTTCATCAAGTCACGAATCATATATTTTACCAAAAAGAAATATATATCAATCAATTCAAATATCTGAAGCTCATAGTTCCAAATAAAGGAAACTGAGCATACAAAGCAACAATGAGCCAATGAGTAACTCAGCCCCGCACAACAGTATCATCTCTTATCGGGCAATTACGCGCTTCGAACAACAGATTAATCTCCGACCGGGACTGAGCACTCAAACGTTATTAGAATCAGAATATCTCGTGATTTTAAATCAGAATATTCTAGGTGCACCTGGTTTTTTAATTTCGGAGATAAAAAATATTTTTCATAAAAATCTCACTTTGTTGGCCCTTATCAACCACAACCAATATCAAACAAACATATTTCAAATAAATAATACTATACTTGCTCATTTTTTATATATCACGAATATTCAAATACAGATAATAATCTAGCCCCTAAAGGCAGCAATTAACCACTCGCCGGTTCATCAATTTTGTTCGTCACTTCCTCTTGCGCTCACGTTTGTCATCAGGCCCACAGAAGGGTCAAGAACTGAAATTCATAATTCTAAATAATATTCAATTATAAACATTATTGTTATGGTATTTTAATTATTAAGCTTATATATCAACTTATATAAGTTTCTTCATGGAAGTTATCGATTAAGCCAATATATGTCAAGTAGTATGAATTGTACTTCATGTGGTAAGGTTGATAATGAAGAGACATTTTAGATGTCTTGACAATGCATAGAGTAGAAAGAAACAATTAGAAAGGATAGAAATACTAGTGGGTTATAGATGTTGAAACTGTCCAAACTTAGGGTTTGGACCAATGTTCACTTTAACAATCATATCTTCTTCTAGGAAATTCAAAATCCAGTTTCATAAAATTTATAAAATACTAGAAACATGTAGCTCTATAATGGTATATCATTTGAAATTTTTAGATTTTTATATCAATACAGTTTATTCTTTGAAGTTGCATCAAATTCTACAAAATGCAGGATTTTGACAGTTTTGACCTTACCTTAGTTAATTGAACATAACTTCCTCTAGGAAAAACAAAATCCAATTCCGTTTGTTGGGTTTATGAATAGAAAGTATAACTATATTTCTTGTTTAGAAACTTTTCCTGAAATCAGCATTGAACCCACTCAATTTCTTACATGAACCAAAAATAGGACACTAAAAATCCTGCGTGAACTAGCCGGAGTTTAATTGCTCTAACTCATAACATACTTGGAACCAAGGTACGAAATTTTGAAGACAACATTTTAAGACCATAAGCTACATTTTATCTTTTTAACTCTTAATTTAATTCTAGCCTAAAACACTCGAAATACCGAATTTCTGTTAACTACAAAATCTACCCCTTGCACCCTTTACCCTTCACAACCACTTAACTCTCATTCTTATGTGTATATACCTCTCCCAATAATTCAACATAACTTCTCAAGTTCAATCATATTCATATTCTAATTTGCATTTAACTTAAACTAACAACCACTTAACTCTCATTCCTATGTGTATATACCTCTCCCAATAATTCAACATAACTTCTCAAGTTCAATCATATTCATATTCTATTTGCATTTCACTTAAACTAACTACTTAGTTTTCATCAAGCTTGACTTAAATTTTACTCATATCAACTTATTCCCATGTTAGCTTTAAAACTAATTTAGCTACTATGAAGGCTTGAACCAAGATAAATCCACATTGATTTACCACATAGATTTAAACTAAACTTCCATGTTTCAACACTCTTAAGCTTTCATTCTAACACCTTATAGGTAACTACTCAAAATCTTCATCTAACTATTCCTTCAATTAACGTAATTAGACTAAGCAAGTATCTAATTCAAAAGCCAACTCACCTCCCACACCAAACTCTCAAGTGGCTGCCCTCACTCCACTCCAATTGCAATGCCTATATGATGATAAAGTTGCTGCCAGCCAAGACTCACGCCACAAGGTTGCTGCTCCTGTTCATAGCAACTATGGAGTTGCTAAAGCCAAGACAAAGGCTGAATGTTGCAACGGGTAGAAGAAGAATAAAAAGGGGCTCTAATTGAATCAAACCCACATACCAATTAGAAGGAAAGAAATGGCTGCAAGAGCTTGATTATAAGAGCTGCAATTTATCATGGCAGAATAGAGCTGAACTTCAACATAGAAAGAAAAGAAAGCAAGGCACAACAAGGTTGGACTTCCTTAAGACTGAAGCAACTCACAGTCAAGAATGAGGGACTATTCATGGCTAGCAAAGGGTAGGTTGAAAGTAATGCCCAACAAGAATAGAAAGGCAGCTAACAAGAATTGAAGGAAAAGGAAAAAGGAAACGCACGACTGACTGAAACATCCAAAGATGGAGCTGCTATGAAGGGCTGGACTTGCACACTTCAAACAAGTGCAAAACTAACCCAAATAAGCAAGAGCAAGGGAAAGGAGGAAAGTATATGTCTTGGTCAGCAAAGATGGGTGTAGAAAAATCTGGAACAAGGGAAAAGGAAACAAGCAAGGTCGGTGGAGGATGAAAGCAACCAAGAGAAAGAAAAAGACAAAATAAGAAAGAAAGGAAAATTCGGCTAAAGAGAGTAAAGCAAGAAAGAGAACATAACAAAAGGAAAAAAAAACTTAATTAAATATCACATGTTTTAAAACATGTGGTACATAATAAATCCTAGCTATATGGGTATGTATATATAGATATATATATATATATATATATATATGTATTAATTGTGTGGTTTTAGATTTATTCTTAGTTGTAAATATGTATATATATATATATATATATATATATATGTATTAATTGTATTGTTTACTTATTTGATTTGTTTGTAGTGAAAATTAAATCTTGATATATTTATACAAATACCTCAATTATCCACTCATTTGAATTTACTTGGTCACAATTTTTATTTACTTTAGAACAATAACATATACTAAGATATCAAATTATTACATATTTAACTATATTTTTATTTAATTAATTAATTATTTATAACATAAATTTATACTTTGCCTTTAAATCTCGATTTTTTTTTAAAATTTTTTTTCTAGATTATGAGGGTTATAACAGTTTGGTTTCTTAGGAATATTACATAATCATACTAAATTATTTTGACAAGGATTGAAAAAGAAAAATGAAAAAAAATTCAGAAAAATGACATCCGTTATCTGTAATAATACTATGTCATTTTTCGTTTTTATATATATTATTATCTTGAAAACTTCTAACTTACAATTGCGTTCCAATCCCGTACTTTTTCTAACATTGAACAAAAAAAATGCATAAAACCATATACTTTCTATTTTAACCTTTTAGCTCTACTCAAAATCATTGTCAATTCATATGTATTAAAACTAATGCGACATTATATTTGTTTCACATGATAAATAATTACGCAACAATAATTCAAAATCAAATTAAATATCAAAAAAATAAATTACATTCTATAACAAAAATGACAATTGTTAGCACATGTCAAATCATTATCATTATTTTAAAATGATATATTATCATTATATATATATCTATAAATATAAAATTATGTATCGGCCGAATAATTGCAATGTTACTGTCACACCCCTGAGGTATGGCTGGAGCAATAGATAATCCAAACCTCCATAACCCTGACTCCAAATAAAAAAAACAACTACGACTCTTGACTAAACCAATAAATAAAAGTAAAAACTTATAAAACTAAATTTAATTGTAAGAGTTTGTTTACTGAAATAAATAACAATTTATTGAAAATTTGGCAGAGGTTCCTCATAAAGTAGAACATGCCATATAATTTAAAAACACATTCTTGTTGTTATACAATAACAACTACAACAACAAAGACAACAAGGAACTCTGCTTCAATTATTATCATACTAACAACTATTGGTAATAGTTGTGACTGCAAATTTTCACGCTTTGACTTAAAGATTGAGATTTCAAAGAATTAGCTTGTTACCAAACACTCGACAAAGTTCATTATTGGTAATAGCTGTCCTCGAGATCCTGTTACTAAAAAAAAAAAATCATAGAAGAGGGGTGAGTCCTATGAACTCAGTGAATGAAAAATAGTACCTAAAGGGTACTAGTATCATTCAACACAAGTAATAATATATATATAGATATAATCATTTAATATATCAGCATGTTCTAAATCACAAAATCATTAATGTTACACTTACATAGATACGGGAACATAATACTTAACAAACACTATTCAATTAAAACAATCAAGACAATCAAAACATACAAAGCAAGTAAAGGGCCAACAGAGTAACTTAGCCCCGCATAACAGTATTTCCCCCTACAGGGTATTTATGCCCCCGCACAACAAGTTAATTCTCCGTACACAATCCATTCCACCAAGGCTAAGCACTTATTTATTTTAAAACAATTGTCAGAATCAGATTATCTCATATCAGAATATCAAAATAATTTATCAGAAAATTTCAATTTGTTGGCCCTTATCAACCACTAACAATTTCGAACAAGCATAATTCAAATAACTCTTTGAAATATTATACTTGCGCATTTATTTAAATACACAAACAATTATACATAATAATCTAGCCTCCAAAGGTAACAGTTAATCACTCACCGTTTACTAATCTTACTTGTCACTTGCTCTTGCTTTCACGTGCATCTGATAACTTAACAATATGTCCCCGGCTAAATAACATAATTTCAAGTGTTACTTAATGTAATAACTCGATAGTTTAACACATGCTTTGGAATGTTCATATGTAAATTGTGTGACTAGATGAATAAAATTGTACATAAAAGAAAATTATATATATATATATATATTTTTTTTTTTTTTTATATCAATCAACGTATTTAGGAATTATTTTTATTACATCCTTGGGTAACTTGAAATTTGAAATTTACTTGTGTAAACTTTATTGATGTGTGTAGCAATTGTGTAAACAAAATAGTAGAATATATATATATATATACATGTAACAAGAGTAAAATAGATTACACAATTGAACTCTACATTAAAATTTTAACTTTGTCTTATGTAAATTCTAATTAAGTACGAAATAGAAAAATAAAATAAAAATCAAGAGAGTTAATTATATAAATATAAACTATGGAAATTTATATACCACAAGTTAGAACTTTTGACCATTTGACTATTAATTTTTATTTGCCTTCTTTTCCTTTAGTTCTTCACTGCCATACATTGGAGACTCCTTGCTACACAATCTTCTTTTTCTACTCCTTGCCACCGCCTCTAGCTTATACCTTGAAGCTTCATAAAACTTTGGTTTTTCGCTTGTCTTAGCAAAATTCTAAGTATTAATTCATCCTTTTTCTTGCTCTCTTGACCGGGTATGCCTCCTTTTCCTTCTTGTTATGTATGCAGATTATATTTGTGGGTGTGTTTGGCTGCCCTGTTTTGAGGACAACCTTCAAGAAATTCCAGCCAAAGGGTAGTCTTCTATTAGTGAGCTTTCAAGTTCTTGTGTGGGTGTGTTGACACATATATGTGCATACATATGTAAGCAAGAGGTACGCAGCTACTAGGACAAAAAACTATGCCCTGTTTCAGCTTAGTTTTTACCTCAGTTTGCTATTAGCTTAAGGACCAATTTTAGGCCATGGAAGAACTGGGAAAGGAGGGCATCTATGGTAGCTTTTAGTCCTTATATTTCAACCATGAAAACAAATAGGAAAGGTAGTATTAGCTTCAATTGTTGTCCCCTGTTTTTGGGCAGCAAAAGAAACATAATTTTTCTCTTCTTGTAACTCAGTCATGAAGGCTGAAATTCAATCTGCTGTACTCTGTTTTTAGGCATCAAGCTTAACACAAAATTTTCCCTCCTTGTGGCCGGTTGAGAAGTTTAAAGTGAATAGAGAGTTTAAGGTATTAAAGGGCACAATTGCACAGGGCGTAAAAGCAGTCCCATAATCATGTTTTTCCTCTTTTAAAAACCGGATATAAAAGTTAGGTTGAAAGATGATTTTGAGGTGTTAGAGATAAGTTAGTTGCAATTCTTTTAAGTCTCATTAGAAATGTAAAGTGAATAATTAGTATATTGGAAACAATGTAAATAAAAAGGGAAGAGTTGGAATAAAATTATACAAATAGTGGAAGTGAATAGTCTAAGTTTTTAATTAAATTTTAAACAATGAATTTAATTTGAATTCCATGGTTGTAACATGAACAAAATAAAAATGAATGAATGATGTAACATCTCTTGGTGTAAGAATCAACATATATAATTATACGTTCAAGGAATTTAAACGTACATTTAAGATAATTGGTAAAAGGTTTATAAAAGGAATTAGTTTCAAAATAGGGTGTTAAGTGAATACATATGTAAGTTTCAATTGTTAAATAGCTAATTAAGAAACTTGATATTGAACTAATTAACTTTATTTTAAGTTATTCGGATAAAGGGTTAAGAGGACTTAATTCTCAAGAAACATGTTTGGTGTAATTATGTAGGATTAAGGAATCATGAAAATAATGGATATGGATTTGAGTCGTATTTGAAAATGAAAAACAGGGCAGACTTTCTAAGTTATAGAAATTCAATTTCGAGTGTTTTTGGGACATAATTAAATTAAGTGTTCAAAAGAGAAAATGTATCTTAGGATCTTGGTCTACAAAATCGTAATTTTTTTCCAAGTATATTGTTAGTTAGAGGTGTTAGACAACGGCGAGGTCATGCAAGATTTTTAGTGAACCTCAGTCAATCCGGAAGACTTTGTCGGGGGTTGTGGATGGAATTAGATTAGGAACTCTGAATGAAAGTTGTTCCTAACATCTTGAAACACTAAACTGGAGAGTTTCGTAATTTAATTCTTAAGTATGAGAATTCTATAAACATCGGAATCAAAGGTTGGCAACCAGGAATTTTCCGAGTGCTCTGTTTTTGTTTATGTAAAGAATCGAGTGAGTTCAAGGCTGAGTTTAGGAAAAGTTTCTAAATAAGAAAGCTAACTAAAATCCTATAGTTAATATTTCAACTTGGTTTTATTAAATTTGATTAAGTATGTAAGTAATAATAAACATATATCCAAGGGAGTTGTTAAATGTAAGTAATAATAAATGATTTTTATTTCCTAAACCGAGATCCAGGTGTACATAGGATATGTTGATTCAAAATTTTGAGATATTTTGATTATGATAAATATTTTTAAAAATTTGAGTGCTTAGCCTCGGTGGAATGGATAATGTAAGGAGATTAATCTGTTGTGCGGGCGCATAAATGCCCTGTGAGGGGTGATACTATTATGCAGGGCTGAGTTACTCGTTGGCCCTTTATTTGCTTTATATGTTATAATTGCTCTGATTAATTTGTGATCCTATGAATCATATAAGTTATGAATTTATGATAAATACCAATGTGTTTATGTAATTTTGAATTAAGACTTGAACATTGTTACCTGATATTAATTGATGATATATGTTATATACTTGTGTTGAGTGATGCTAGTACCTTTTGGGTACGTTTTTCCACTCACTGAGTCTGTAGACTCATCCCTCTCTTGTTGATAATTTTTTTTAGTAACAAGATTTAAGGGATGGCAATTATCGATATTGGGCTTGCTGAATGTTTGGCGACAAGGTATATTCAGAATCTCATACTTGAGGTTAAGGATGAAGGTTTGTAGTCAAACTAGAGCTGTGGGATATCTGGTCTCATGTTATATAATAGTTTAGTTATTTGTTATTGCTTTAGTACCCAAACTTTTACAGTCACTTCGGTTTTATAAAATTTGTTTTTATGTATTGGTTTAGTCAAAAGTCATGGGTAATTAGTTGTGATAAAGTCAGGGTTACGGAGGTTTGGCTATCCAATCCTCAGGCCAGTCATACCTTTATAAGGGGTGTGACACTTAATTTATAAGTTTCGTAATTATAATCCTCTTAACTATTAGAACTTAGATATGTCAACTTTCATGTGCTCCTTTGAAACTAAATTCTTTTTGGTATTTTAATAAATATCTTATAGGAAACTTAGTTTCACGATACGTAATCAATACTAATTCCTTAATTTAATTTAACTCACATTCCTAGCATTAAAGTTAAGTAAAATTAACTCTTTAAAATCAATCAAGAGCTTAAGGGCCCGTTTGGTATACAGATTGCAAAAGTCAAATTGATCATAAGTCAGATTGCATAAGTCATATATGTATTTGGTATAAAAATTGTAAATAAGTCAATTTTGTGTGTGGTACACAGATTGCATATATCAGTTTGGATATGTAATTACTATCGAGGACATGCATAATAGTGTGTTTGGTTTACAGATTGCATAAGTCAGTTTCATAAAAAAATTATTTTATTT
This sequence comes from Quillaja saponaria, assembly GCA_029379385.1. Classification (NCBI taxonomy): domain Eukaryota; kingdom Viridiplantae; phylum Streptophyta; class Magnoliopsida; order Fabales; family Quillajaceae; genus Quillaja; species Quillaja saponaria. The sequence goes on along the minus strand of CM055612.1, from coordinate 15,021,093 downwards.
AATTATTAAATAATTTTAAAATACTATATTGCTTATGTGAGAAAGATAATAATAGCTACTTGCATATTGTTTTCCATAGTCTACTAGCTATATTGACAAATGGGTCTGAGATTTGGTGGAGATAATTGTTTCATATATATATATATATATATTAAAAAGCTAAGGGCACATGAGACATTTCCAGTCTCACATGCCACAAACTTTCCAAAAGTACATCTGAGGTACTTATGCTGATGGAGGCATTTTGTGGATTGCAGGTCCGTTTGCGATGGGTCCAATCAGACGATTGGTACACCAAACATACTCAATCGGCCGTTTCCTATTGTAAACGCTAATCGGAGCTATGAATCTTTGTGCGCTAAGTTATTTTATTTCAATATCAATTCAATTAAGTTTCAAGACTCCCTTTTCTTTTCTTTTCTTTTTTTTTGTTTTTTTTTGTTTTTGTTTTTGTTTTTTAACTAACATTTCCATAATTTTCATTCTTGGACTTTTATTTAATTTCACCTAAGGCTTAAGTCCCCAAGTATTCAATTTACTAGGTTCTTTTTAATTTCTCATGTCTTCAACCTGCTACCATAAAGTATTCACCTTCAAGTTTCTTAACAGCAATAGAACAAACCATTTGACTGACTTATATTTCACCAGAAAAATTCCCTCTTTACTAATTTTGTCTGTTACTTAATTGTTACAACCTAATATCGTAGAGTCGAGTTTTGAAAGTAATGTGTAAATTTTTATTATAAAATAAACAAATTAGATAAGTAGTAATGTAATTGAATGCCATAATCTGATATTAAGATATGAATTCGAATAATTTGGCATAACTCATGTTCATAAAAATAAATGCAAGTATTTGCCACTGCCTTTGTTTCATTTTTCGTACATTCTCGACTCTCCTTGCTTCCTCTGCTGGCAGAGGATCTCAATTCCTCCTTTTCCTCTCTTTTTTTTTTTTTTTTTCATCTTTCCTGACAGGAAGCTTGTTTTGCACTTCTCTTCCCCGTTAAGCAGCCATCATAAGCTATGCCCATGTTTGGCCGTAAAGCTTCCTCCCCTATTCTGCCTTTGCAAGTCTTTTTGCTGGTTGAGAGGTCCAGCTTGCCTCCTCGCTTGTTAGCTTCGTTTTTCTTTGCTTGGATCGGGTTGTGGGTGTGTATATGTGAGTTGGAAGCAACCGGGTCGCAGCTTTGTTTTATGGTTCTTGCCGTATGATAGCAGCTTCCTTGAATTTGATTCTCAGAAATTTCAGCTAAGGTCACCGATTAATGTTCCCTAAGCGTAGATTGAAAGCTAGGGTATTGGTGTTGGGCAAAAGAAGTAGACGGAGCCTATGGTGATCGACACCGGTTTGAAGCTCCTCAAAGTAGGACCAGCAATTCCATATCAGGCTCCGTTTATGGTAATAAGTTTAAACGAACATTTTGAAACCTTAAAGTTGATGTCTTTGTTTCTTGGGTAAATGGAATTTGAGAACCATTTTGGCTTTAATTCGGGAAATCTTTGTGGCAGTGCTTCTTAACCTCCTCTTATCTTTTTCTTTGCTTTCTTATTGGGTAAAATTGTGGATAAAACTGGAGCATGGAAAGAAGTAGAAAAGACAACTTTAATAAGCAGAATTGTTTATTATGAGTGGGTCAGTTTGGTTGAAATTTTTAGGTTGCTATTTTTGTTGCTTATTGTAAAGTATTAAAACACAAGAAAATCCATAGTGTTCAGCTTTGTACTTAACTGTCCATGAACATATGCGTAGATGATTTGTGTATGAAAAAGTTACCACATCCTTAGCCATGCCCTGGGTAAATTGTTAACTTTATTGGAAAATTTCCAAAGAATGCATGGTAGTATTGAGAGAATAACACGTGGCCTAATAAAAAAAAAAATACAAGCCAAAAACGCTGGGATTGGGTATTTTAATAAATAAAAAAAGTGCCTCTTGGTTTAACATGACTTTTATGGTTGGGACATAATTCTCAAAATTACAGAGGTTGTTTAGATCTTTTCATTCAGTGAGTGTGATTGGAGATTTTATTCTTGTATTTCCTCTAGTTATTTTTACTTTTACTTTTTCTTATTGTCTTTTCTGTTATTAAGAGGATTTATTATCCTCTTCTTTGTACTCTTTTCTCTCATCTCTTAATAGTTTTTCTTTTAACTACTATTTAATGGATAACAAATATTCTACTAGGTTGGCTATCCTAAATTCAAACAAAATTTGTCTGATTTACAAAAAGTTAATAATTTACCCAGGGCATAGCTAAGGATGTGGCAGCTTTTTAATACACAAATCATCTACGCATATGTTCATGGACAGTTAAGTACAAAGCTGAACACCATGGATTTTCTTGTGTTTTAATACTTTACCATAAGCAATGAAAATAGCAACCTAAAAATTTCAACCAAACTGACCCACTCATAATAAACAATTCTGCGTATGAAAGTTGTCTTTTCTACTTCTTTCCATGTTCCAATTTTATCCACAGTTTTTTCCATTAAGAAAGCAAAGAACAAGATAAGAGGAGGTTAAGAAGCACTGCCACAAAGATTTCCCGAATTAAAGCCAAAATGGTTCTCAAATTCCATTTACCCAAGAAACAAAGACATCAACTTTAAGGTTTCAAAATGTTCGTTTAAACTTATTACCATAAACGGAGCCTGATATGGAATTGCTGGTCCTACTTTGAGGAGCTTCAAACCGGCATTGATCACTACAGGCTCCATCTGCTTCTTTTGCCCAACACCAACACCCTAGCTTTCAATCTACGCTTAGGGAACATTAATCGGTGACCTTAGCTGAAATTTCTGAGAATCAAATTCAAGGAAGCTGCTATCATACGGCAAGAACCATAAAACAAAGCTGCGACCCGGTTGCTTCCAACTCACATATACACACCCACAACCCGATCTAAGCAAAGAAAAACGAAGCTAACAAGTGAGAAGGCAAGCTGGACCTTTCAGCCAGCAAAAAGACTTGCAAAGGCAGAATAGGGGAGGAAGCTTTATGGTCAAACATGGGCAGTAGCTTATGAATTATGATGGCTGCTTAACGGGGAAGAGAAGTACAAAACAAGCTTCCTGTCAGAAAAAAAAAAAAAAAAAAAAAGAGGAAATGAGGAATTGAGATCCTCCGCTAGCAGAGGAAGCAAGGAGAGTTCAAGAATGTAAGAAAAATGAAACAAAGGCAGTGGCAAAGGAGAATGGACGGCCACAAGAAAATAAAATAAGAAGGAAGAGAAAAAGGAAAAAAGAAAAGGTAAAAGAATTTAACATGTGGTGTATATTTATTCTTGATTACGAACATGAGTTACGCTAAATTATTTAAATTCATATCTTAATATCGGATTATAACATGTTCAATTACACTATTACTTATCTAATTTGTTTATTTTATAATAAAAATTTACACATTACTTTTAAAACTCGACTCTAAGATATCAGGTTGTAACAGTTACTCTTGCTTAGTTATATTTATTGTGTTAGTAGTATGCCTTAAAGCCAATGACATATGATGTTGTGGCATATTATTTTGTGTATAATCTTATTCATATTATTATTAATAAATATTAATATTTATTTAATTGAATAAGTAGTAAACAATATTATGTATAAGAGTTCATGAGCCCAAAGAATTAAAGTAATGAAAATAAGCATCATTATGAGATCATCCTAATGAGATGTATTTTCTTTAAGCTTAATTCTTATTTGTTCCTAATCATAGGATCACTAAGTCAGGCATTAGTGAATCCTAGATTAGTACATATCTAGTTGGCTCAAAGAGTTGAAGGTGACTGATCTCATAGTCACTTGTTTATAAGACACTAAGACAGATATACAGGTGTTCATTAGAGAATGAGTTCATTGAACTGAATCAACTAAGAACACCTATATGGAGTTTCTTACATGTCAATAGGTGGTTCTCATGTTATAGTTGTGCAAATAGTCATTTGACTTAAAGCATCATAGTTATCTTGTATGTACGTCATTATACTTTGATGCTATTTCTGATTCTATTAATGAGTCATCTAAGAAGTAGTAATTGGTTATAATCACTTGCATGTGGAGGTATGTGAATGCGTAATAAAGGATCTATCACTTTTAGTAGAAAAGAGAGAATGTTCTATGGGGTTTATAAAATATTTTACTTAAAGTCTATTGCATAGCATGGTGGATATTAGAATATGAGTTTCTAATTTTTCCAATGAAGTTATAATCTTACGAATAGACACGTATGATTAAATTTAAGATTTGACATTATTTTCATGATAACTGTTAACGGAAAGGTTCAACAAATTCACAACCATATTCATACTGTTATGAGTAGTCATTATGTGCTGCTAGGCACCAATCTTAACTTGTAAGAAACCTTGATAATTAATTAATTAATTTTACTTAAAAGGTGAATTAAAAAGAGTTTTAATTTAAATAATTAGAATGAGTTCTACTTTCATTTGTGGGGTCCAATAATAAATATGTAAAAGTTACATGCCTATTGCCATCAATAGTTTGAACCTAAGGGGTCATACAAAATGGGACGATATTCAACTAAGAAGAGTTTTAGTACAGTCATGTAATTATTATAGTTTGTTAGGCATTAAATTTAATTATGATTAAATCCTAATGTTATTATAATCTCCAATGTATTAGAATTGTCCAATACAAAAAGAGGTCGCTAGTCTTTTATAAACTTAACAAACTAAAAAGACACAAAAGATAAAAATAATTATACGTACTGTACAGAGAGCCCAAAAACCTTCAGAAAGATTTTAGGCCAAGTATAGTTCTTAAATTACAAGAGAGTTTCGGTAACTTGTGCTAGCACACAATGAATTTCTTAGTGACTCCTCTCACCTTCAAGCATGAAGATTCTTGGTAGGATTCATTTGTGTGGATACACTTAGAGGCGGGACACATATGTTGTTGCTATGTCCTTGATGAATCAACAAATGAGTGAATGTAGAATCAAGAGTACAACGAAAGAATTGAAAGCCACAGAAGTACACATTCTCTACTTGTTTAATTGTTAAACTAGGATTAGGATTTTTCATAAAATCATAGGGTGATTTCGGGTTAAAGAAATCAAAATTTTAAATTCTGCTTTGCATATGATTGCCATATTTTACATCGATTCCTTACATATTATGCATTAAAAGCAATGGTCATATTCTTACGAAGAATAAGATTAGTATATTTTAAATTTCCTTTTATTTTTTACTTCTTTTTATTATTTCAACTCAACTCAATTAAGCTTTAAATCCCAAATTAGTTGTGATAGGCTAAATGAATCATTTTCCTCTATTCGTATCAATCCAAGGCATCATTTTCACTAATGCCTAGAACAATCATATCCTTTGTAATGACTTCTCCCCATGTAAGTTTTGGTCTCCCTTTACCACATCTGATACCTACCACCTACCACTAGCACCAAATCATCTTTCCTAACTATGGCATCCATTGGTTGATGTTGAATAGTTTTGAATTAATAGATATTTCTTAACATTCTTAATCAATTATGTTACATAATATATTAATATAATTGATTGCCTTATTTATAATTTGTATTGTGTAATTAAAATATGAATGTACATTAAACACAATTTTATAATTGTTAATTTATAATTTACATAGTCCTATTATTTGATTATCATATTAACATATGTACTCATGTAATATTTGTTAATTTTCTTTAAATAATTTATAGATGACTAGAATTAGAATGACTATGAATACTGAAAATGATGTAACTAACGATGAATTGCATGGAGTTAGATTTATAATGGAACATGAAAGGAATATTTCAAGATCAGGTACTATAAATCACGTTTTTAGGTGGCTATTACTTATTATGAGAAATACTCAGTATTTACATATTAATTTTTCGTATATTTAGGTGGATCTAGATGGTATAATAGGTTGCTTAATGACATTGGTGCAAATATTAATAATAACAATTAATTAGTATCGCCGTTCTTAATTAGCAATGATGATTTAAGGAATTCGAACAACAAATTACATGGAAAAGGTAGTGTTTTTCCTGGACTATCTTGTACAAGAGGCATAAACTTTGCTTTCTTTCATGTAACTAGAATAGAAACCAAAGTAACAAAGTATCGTGATGTGCTCCTTTATAGGTATGAGACGAAGAAAACGTAAGCGTTTAGATTATTGGAAACCTCCAAATCAAATGTTTGTGTTACCATCACCGACTTCTTGTAATCATTGTGGGGCTATGCGATTTCATGGAGAATCTAAAAGATTTTGTTGGTCAAAAGGCAAGGTTAAATTATATAAAAGTGACATCCATCCTATAATTGAGCAATTATTTACTGGATGTGATGAAGTGTTAACTTCTGAAAATACATACTGATGTATAACAACATGTTTGCTTTCACGTCTTTTAGAGTAAGAAGTAAAGCATGCTTAATAAGAAATAAATGTGTTTTTACTTTTAAAAGACAAGGTCAAGCCTATCATTATATAGATGGCCCTTGTCCAGGTGAAGAAAAATCACGTTTCTTACAGTTGTATTTTTATGACACAAAACATGAGTTAAAATAGGAGTCAAGGATGGAATGATGTTCGTGATGATGTCATTAATTATCTTATGGAAGTAATGGCAAGTAACCCATATGCTCAATTTTGTAATATGTTAAAAGATATTGAAGTCGATTCATTTAAGTCGATTTACATTCGATGTGATTCGCTTGTCGATTAAAAGTGTTTATAATTTACTAACCGCATCAGAAGTGGCAACTGTTTGGATTGAGGATCAAGATGGAAGTAACGAATTAAAACAACATATAGTAATGCATAGCAAGTCATAAGGAAGGTGTTTGATAAAACGTTATTATAGATATATAATCTATTAAATATCCTTTATTATTTCCTTATGGGATATTGGCTGGCATTAAGGTATAGAACAATATTTGAATTTAACAAATGAAATGTCTTGTAGGAGCATATTTCGTTTGAGTAACAATTCCATGTCAAGGTAAATATTTCCTGTTATTTATATTTTTATAATTAAATATTTTAAGGAGTATACATTAGCTTATATGTATCATATACGATACAACTACCCACCTGTGGTTTGCAAGAAAAGGGAGAGTCTCATACAGAGAATATTATTGTTATCATATTCAAATTAGACCAAACTCAAACTATATCTTACTGAGATCTGAACGTTTGTTTCAACAATATATTTTTGATATGTATGTAAAGATTGGGATTACAAGATTGGACTTCTTGAGGCAAAATCAAAACTCACATACGTTCAGAGCTGTATAGTAGAATCATGGATAATATAGTAGTAGGTGAGACTAATTGATCTAATGTTGGAAAGCATATCATCTTATTGTCATATTTATTGGCGGTCCATGAGATATGAAATATAGATACTATGATGCAATGATGTTAATTTAGTATTCTGGCTAACTCGATGTGTTTTTAACTATGACTTGCAATCCATCATGGTCTGAAATAAAAAAAAGGGAATTTTGTAGCTGGTGAAGATGTTCAAAATAGGCCTGATTTGGTTGCTCGTGTGTTTAAAGAAAAAATTGACGAGTTAAAAAATAATATCATTAAGAGACAAATTTTTGGACCGGTAGCTGCTTACATCTAAGTGATTGAGTTTTGGAAATGTGGTTTGCCTCATGTAAACTTTCTCATTATCTTACAACGATCTTCTAAGATTCGTTCTTCAGAACAAGGGGATAAATTTATTTGCACAGAGATACCTTCAAAAGAAACAAATAGACATTTGCATGCAATAATTATTAAGCACATGATGCATGGACCTTGTGGAGATTTATTTTCAAATAATGTGTTCATGAAAGATAAAGAAAAATGTAAGAGCCATTATCCTCGTGATTATTGCTATGAAACAAAAATTAACGAAGATTGTTTTCCTATTCATAAGAGAATCAATAACAACAATCAAGTAAAAATTCATGGTGCAAAATTAGATAACAGATAGGTTGTTCCTTATAATGCATTCTTGATAGCAAAATTTGATATTTGTTCGTTTATTCGAGTTGTTAAATATTTCTACAAGTATATTTAGGAAATAGCCTTAGCCATAATCAGCGGGTTTACAGGACAACTATTAGGATGGTGGGATTTCCACTTTTTAGATATCTCTAAACAAGAGATCTTAAATTCTGTAAAACAAGAAAATGGAAATTTGATAACTGACATTGTTAATACTTTGATCTATACTATTATAAACCACTTTGTAGGAGGTAATATGCTTAGGTTAGATAGATCACATGAACAATTGATTAATCTTAGGTGTCCAGATCTATCTCACTTCCAGTGGTATAAAGATGTGTTCTTATCTAGAGTTTATCAGAGACCAGACAGTCAAGCTGACTTTTGGAAAGAAAAGTTTTTAGCAGGTCTCCCAACTCTGTTTGCTGATAAAATCAGAAACAAACTAAAAGATAAACATGGTGGTAATATACCCTATAACAATTACACTTATGGAGAACTAGCTTCAGAGGTCGTGTCAGAAGGAATATCATTATATAATGATATATAATGATATAAGGCTAAAAAGACAAATTGATAAAGGGAAACTAAGTGGGAAAAGAGCCTTAGGAAATTTTTGTGAACAGTTTGGATACCCTTTTGGAAGCCAGTTTAAGCAGTCTAAAAAGACTCATAAATTCCAAAAGAAAATTTCTAATAAACAATATAAAAGAAAACAATACAAAAGAAATGATAAGGTAAAGTAGGTTATTATGAATCCAGTAAAAAACCTGTAACAAAGGAAGCTAATTATAAAAAGGTTCCTATTTGTTATAAGTGTGGAAAACCAGGTCACTTCCAAAATAAATGCAGAGTTAAGAAGAAAATTAATGCTCTTCAAATTGATGAAGGTTTAAAGAAATCCATATGTCAAATCTTATTAGAAGACTCTGACAAAAAAAAGGAACAAATGAATGCTTTTATAATAGAGCAGTATAGGTCAAAGTATTAACAATGTCAGTTATCGAATTTCCATTTTCTTGTTTTACAGAATTTAAGATCTCTTGTTTAGAGATATTTAAAAGGTGGAAATCCCACCATCCTAATAGTTGTCCTGTAAACCCACTGATTATAGCTAAGGCTATTTTCCTATCAGTGTTACCATTGGACCTACATGCTACAGCATACATTAGCATGTGTTTAGTTGTTTTGAGAATTTGGTATTCTGCCAGTCCATCAATATTCCATTCTACTATGGACTTGCCATCAAACTGGACCCTATGTTGAATAGCATTATCTTCGTACTGAAGATCTAACGGTGAGGGTCTTGGGTAGTACATTTTAAATGGGGCAGTTGGAGTTGTCTTATTCCAATGAAGTTTATTAACTTCTAAATGTGAGTCTTTTATTGATGAATTCTTGATTTTGACTTAGCATGTTGACACTTTTCTTTTCAGATATATTTAACTTTTGTAGTCTATTGACTAATTCATCCACAAAGTTTTTATCATTAATTTTATATTCTTTTCTAAATTTCAGATTGACTTCTGGGGGAGGCTTCATCATGATAGGATCTATCTTAACAGTTTCTTTTCTAGAAGATCCTGAAGTATGAGGAATTATTTTTTAGGAAGACTTTTTCTGAATAAGAAAATTTTCTATCCTTGAGGACTGTTTTCCTAAGGATTGAAGAAATGAACTTGTATAATTGTTTTGTTGGATATTTCAACCAAGGCACTTGATTTGGATGCTTCTTTTGGTATAGCAAAGTAAAGATTAGCTATTATTTCACCTTTAGATTTTTTAACTGAAAGTGATGACTCTAGAAGATGAACTGCTGCTATATTTTTTCACTCCCTGGTGAAAAAGTTTTGATAAGCTGTTTTAGAATATTAACGAACTAAGGATCCTCAAAATTATGCCAATCTTTTTTGTGGAACCTAAAGGCTCGTTCAAGCCACTTAAAGAATGCTGATTTCTTATAAATTTTTTCCATATATTGCTTATGCATAGAGATCCAGTAATCTCTTTCTTTTTTACTAAAAGTTGTATAGAACCATTTATGTTTAATGGTGAGCGGGTGTAACGACTCTGTAGAGGATACATGCATACGCTGTATCCCATTTAGAGGGTGTTGGAGAATTATCTTTTGAGGGTGATTTTAATCCTAGCTCTGAAGGTGTTTCTACTTGGTACTGAGGGTGACTAACCTGGTATTTGGATTTTATAATTCCCTCAATTACCTGTCTCCTTTCAGCGAATTGAAGAAGTAGACCTCCTTCTAGAATATTCTCCTAGATTAAGTCTGATCTTTCTGTTTGAAGAGAATTTTATCTATTCAATTACTCATTCTAGATCTTTAGACTCTATTTTCTTAGGAGGAATTCCTTGGTTAATTTTCCAATTTTCAAGAAAATTACAAGTTGTCTTAGGCACCACTATATTTGTCTTAGCTATAAAAAGTGTGGTTTCACCTCTTTTTGACTCAATCTTAGCATTAGGAGCCACAGTGTTCATTACCTTGTAATAAATCCTATATAGTATGACTTCATTTTCAGATCCTGGTAACATGTCAAAACCATGAGATTGAATATTTAAGTTAATGCATTCATTATATTGTGATCAGTTAAGGATATTAAAAAATTAGGATAGCAGTTAAAGAAGATAGGACCATCACAAAGACTCAATTTTATACACCCTAATAAGGAGTCTGAAAACTTGTTATGTCTTGTGTCCCTAACGTATATAAGGGCAGAAGTATTTAGTTCAAATTTGCTTAAAGGTTTTAAAGCCACTTGAACCATTCCTATAAGAAGATATTTAAATTTCTTTTTATGTTCTTCTATTAATTTAGAAGAGAAGAGTTTAAATGTATCTTGATCTTCTTTTAAAGTAATAGACTCTTCCATAGTTTTAATTATATAGTCTTATTTTAGACTAAAACTACATTTCCTATAAATTTGTCTATCAGAAGTTTGAGGAAGATTCCAATTTTGAAGTACTTTTTCTATATTTTCTACTATAATAACTTCTTTATTATTCCTAGACAAGTTATCAGAACTAGAACCAGAATAATTAATGGATTTTGAAAATCTTCTTAAAATACCAGCCATTTTATCTTCGAGTTAAAGGAGCAAATTGTCAAAGGATTTACTCAACTCTCAACTTCACTCAACGGACTACACGGATTATCAGATGCCTTGACTTCGTTTCCTGGGTTTAACTCATCAACTTTGAGGTCAATGAACAGATAGTTTAAGATTATTCTCACACTTTACCAACCTTTAGGGTTACTGGCTTTGATACCATAAGAGGAAGCTAACGCACATTAACGCACATAGAAAGAAACACAAAATATAAAAGACAGACTAACACACAGATCATATGTAAACAGCTGCAATAAGATTCAACAGCCCAGATCAATCATAGAAATATAAAAGAATAGTAGAAGAAAACTTACATTAATAAAAATAGATTCTTTATTATTGGACTATAAGTACAAGGCACAGGTACAGAACACGTTCACAGATACTATTGACAATAGCAATTTTACAATAGCAACTACAGGTACAACAGGTACAAGCCCACTGTTACAAACTTGAGACTCTCACTCGTATTTTACAATACACTCAAAACACTCTAAAATTTTTATTTTCCAAACTTCTGATATTCTTCCAACTCCAAAACTTACCAAACTCCAGAGGGCAAAGGCCCTTATATAACAATTTAAACATGATTGCCTAGGAGATAAGGATGAGAAAAGCAGATTCCTTTATATTAGGTTTGTCCTTCTATCTAGGCAAGTGTTATAGAAGAAGTGGAGTCGATCTGCCAGATAGAAAGGGAATATTTACTTTTATAAAGTAAATCTTTTTCTTTAATTATGCATTTCACCAAAAGTTTTCTTTTATAAAGAAAGTGGAAACTTCTTTATAAAAGCAAACATTTTCTTTAAAACTTTTTGACTTCTTTTCTCTGCTTTTAGAGAAAGTGGAGACATAATTATTAAAGGTGGGACCCTTCTTCTAAGAAGTCCTTTGTTCCTTCATCAAAGGGGTCTTGAGAATCTTGGAAGTATGCTGAGTCATCTTGGCTCATATCTGATTCATGATCTTCAAGGATTTTTAAGAGCTCATTTTGAATATCACCTTTGGAGAAGGAGGCTAATAAGTCTTTGACTAAATCTAGAACTTTTGAATTTTCACTTGAATAAGATTTTTGGGATGAAACTTGGGATCTTAATATGCCAAGCTTTTGAAAATTATTAAGATTATCTTCAAAATTAAAGAATTGTCCCACCATTTGATTTGGGATCTACGAATTAGCCAGGGGACTATCTGATTAATCCCAAAAGTTGAGAAGGAACAATCTTTAATAATATATTCTCATTTGATAATCTAGGAGAGCTGATAATAAGTTGTGAACATAATAATTTAATCTTGAGGGTCTAGAGAATTATTATTCTCGTAGAACCTTTGCCAATATTGATGCATATATTTAGGTAGGGATATAGAAAATAATCTCCAAGAAAAGTACTATGATTTGAACCACTGAAGAAAAGTAGTGGGAGATGGTTCTTCATTTAGGGTGAACCTTAAGAACCGGTTGTGTTTTCTTGCTTTATTTTTAAATAAAAGCAAATTAGTCCATGCAGCCATATAATCAAAATAATTATATAACCGGAAAAAAATTCTTCGATCTTTAATTTATTTTTGGCGGTACAAATCTATACTCCATTCTTTAGGCTTCATCACTTTATAAATGATGATTTTTGAATAAGCCCATTCATTCCATGCTCTAATCCAGGGCTTGTGAGATATTGATTTAGTATCCACAAGAATATTTAGATAAAATAAAATATTTCTAGGTTCCAATTCATGTGAAAGATGATTATTGATATAGAAAGGAGCTATCTCGAATGGAACTAAATTAACATACCTCCTTTCTATTATGGCTATCTTTGTATAAAATAGAGGGATACACGGGTATTTAAAGTCCTTGGTATTACAAGGAAGGGCTAGCTCATAAGCCTGATCACATAAAAAGTCTTTATCTGAATCCTCAGTATTAGGAATAGCAACATTCCTTTTTGCAAGAGAATTTGTTTGAGATATAAAACACCTTTTCCTTTAAGATCCCTGCAAAAATTCTCTAGCTAGAAAATATGGTAGAGAATTAATTTCTTCTTTAATAAATTCAATATCAAATTCAAAAACAGAAAGGATTCCCTACCATCTAGCAAATATATGTTTAGATGCTATATTTTTAACATCTTTAAGAAGGATATCTTTGGCAGACTTGCAATCTATTCTTAATAAGAATTTTTTATTTAACAGGTCAGATTCAAACTTAGCGATGCACATAAATATAGATAATATTTCCTTCTTTATAGTAGAATAATTCTGTTGTGCACCCTTCCAAGTTCCTGAAGTAAATCTAACCAATTGATCTTTATTAGCAATTTTTTGTTTAAGAATTCCTCTATATCCTATCTCAGAAGCATCTGTTTCAACTATTTTAAAAGCATCTAAATGAGGAATACAAAGACATGGAAGTTCTTTAACTCTTTGTTTTATCCTCTTAACTGCTTCTGTAAAGTCATCGTTCCATTCTGGAGGATTCTTTTTTAATCGTACAAATAATAATTTACAATCTAAGGCTAAGTCTTTGTAAAATTCACCTACATAATTCAGGCTTCCTAAGAATCTCTGCAGTTGTTGTTTTTCCTTTATTTCATTAGGAAATTTGTTAGCAAATTGTATGGCTCTATCCATAGGTATAATAGAACCTTTATGAATATTATGTCCTAGAAAATGAATAGCAGTTTGAAATGTTTTTACCTTTTTTGCCGAAACTACTAATCCCGCCTTCATGACAGTATTTAAAAATATATTAAGATGTTTAAAATGTTTGTCAATAGAAGGGGAAAAAACTAAAACATCATCAATATAAACAATTATAAATTCATGATAAGAATTAAAAATATCATTCATAATATTTTGAAATTCATATAGGGCAATTTTTAATCCAAATGGCATAACATTCCATTCATAATGTTCAAAAGGTACAGTAAAGGCAGTTTGTACCTATCTCGTTCAGCTATTTTAATTTGCCAATATCCTGATTTCATATCGAATTTGAAAAATACCTTTGCATCATAAAGTCTATTTAACAAATCCTTTTTATTAGGGATTGGATACCTAATCTATCTTAAAGCTTTATATTGAAATTTATTAATTTCATCTTGAAGCTTAGGAAATTTCAATTGTTGCTCAATTCTCTTATATTCTATTTCTTCTTTTAAAGACATAAGAAAATTTTCTTTTCTTTTAATGGTGTCTTTCATAAGATTGATTTCATGAATTCAAGGTTCTTCAACAAATTCAAATTTAATTTGTCTACCCTTTATTGTAGTTTCTACCCCTGATTCCTCTATCTTAAAAATAGGGAATAACATATGTAGAAAATGGTTTCCTAAAATTACTCTCTGAGCTAAGCCTTTAACTAAAACAAAGGGTACAGGAAAGCAAACTTTATTGTTGCAGACTGTAGCATTAGACAATTTATAGTCTATGATTAGACAATTCCCATCCCCAACATGAAGTATTTGAGTTGTTTTTTGGAAATACTTGGATGGAAATAATCCTTCATTTATGCAATTCAAATCTACTCCTGAATCTATTAAGGTTACAAATTGAAAGCTGAATTCATTATTCACAATTATAGTTATTTTAGTAAACTATTTTTGCGTTGTAACTAAATCTATAGCACAAATCCATTTTTCTGGGTCATTAAGGATGTTTACAGTTCCTTCCTCGGGTTCTTGAGTCATTATACATTTTCCTCTGTTTTCAGGTTTTGGATTTTTTATTTCTTTTGATGATTCCCATAAAAGATCTTGGAACTGGTCTTCATCCGATTCTTCTAGAATAGAAACTCTCTGTTTTAGAGTTTTTACTTCTTCCTTAATTTCATTAATTTCTAATTTTAAATCAGCAATAGTTGGTTCTTTTGACCAAGAGTTAACAGTTCTTACTCTTTCAATAATATTCTTAGAGGAATAAGAATCATCTTTTATACTTCCTTTTATTATTGAACTTTTACCCTTGTTAGACATTTGAATATAATTTTCTAACTGTATTCTTCTTTCTTCAGGGTCTGCAATTTTATCAATTAAATCTAAAATTAGACTTTCTTCTTTGGACAAGACATTTATACCAAGGTTGTTTAATCCTATGGTTTTTAGGATACATTCATCACAATCATTATCAAAACAACATTTTGATTTTTCAAACTGTTTTGATTCAGAGTTATATTCTTCCTCTGACTCTTCTAGACGTGAGTTTGATTTATACTACTCTATTATAAAAGCATTCATTTGTTCCTTTTCTTTGTTAGAGTCTTCTAATAAGATTTGAGATAAGGATTTCTTTTATCTTTCGTGTTTCTTTCTATGTGCGCTAGCTTCCCCAGTATAGCAGTAGGTGAGATTAATGGATCTAATGTTGGAAAGAGTATCATCTTGTTGTCATCATTTATTGGCGATCCATGAGATATGAAATATAGATACTATGATGCAATGATGTTAATTTAGCATTCTGGCTAACCCGATGTGTTTTTACTATGACTTGCACTCTATCATGGTCTGAAATAAAAAAGGGAATTTGGTAGCTGGTGAAGATGTTAAAAATAGGCCTGATTTGGTTGTTTGTACGTTTAAAGAAAAAATTGACGAGTTAAAAAATGATATCATTAAGAGACAAATTTTTGGACCAGTAGCTGCTTACATCTAAGTGATTGAGTTTTGGAAATGTGGTTTGCCTCATGTAAACTTTCTCATTATCTTACAACGATCTTCTAAGATTCGTTCTTCAGAACAAGTGGATAAATTTATTTGCACAGAGATACCTTCAAAAGAAATAAATAGACATTTGCATGCAGTAATTAGTACATGATGCATGGACCTTGTGAGATTTATTTTCAAATAATGTGTTCATGAAAGATAAAGAAAAATGTAAGAGCCATTATCCTTGTGATTATTGCTATGAAACAAAAATTAACAAAGATTGTTTTCCTATATATAAGAGAATCAATAACAACAATCAAGTAAAAATTCATGGTGCAAAATTAGATAACATATGGGTTGCTCCTTATAATGCATTCTTGTTAGCAAAATTTGATATTTGTTCGTCTATTCGAGTTGTTAAATATTTATACAAGTATATTTATAAAGAACATGATCGAGTTATGTATGATGTAAGTTCTATTGACAAAAATGATATTGCTGATGAAATATCCCAATTTCAAACTGCTCGTTTTATAACTCCCCAAGAGGCAGTGTTATAACCCGATGTTTCAGTACTACACTTTAGAATTGTCATACATAATTTTTATTTACAAGTAAAACAAATTTATTCACAAAGTAAACTAAGGTGAGACACATTCAATATATATATAATAATAAGAAAAGTTTTGTACCATAACTTTATCCCTCGACCTTGACTTTACTTTTAAGTTTTGTATTTTTTTTTTCATTCATCCATGTTTCCTTCCCATTGATTTTCTTCTTGGACTGATTCCTTTCTTCTTTGGGAACCGACTTTGTTTATTTGTTTGTTTGTTTTTTTTACCCTTGTTTCAATTCTCATTGCTTTGCCTTTGGGAAGTTCTTGCTGCAGTCGAGAACCTCCAATCTTAGGTGGTGTTCAACTTTTTCTTTTTTCCTTTTGTCTTGCTTGGCGTTGAGCTGCTTCAGCCAGCCTTGAATTACCATGAGCTTCCGATCCTTTTGCTTCAATTCTTATGGGCTGCTTTGTTTTACGGCAACTTCCAGTCTTGTCTTGGTGCTCCTTGTCTAGCTGCTATCCGGTTTTGTTTCAAGTTACCTTTAACGCTTCATGGCCTTAGGATGAGATGATAGCCAAAAGTAGCCTAGGGTTGAAAAAGTTTACCCATATGTAAAACTTGAAGCCAAGTGATGATAAAAGTGGTAACTCTGTAACATAACTATTTATTGTAATGTAGAGAAAAGTGAAATAAATAGTCGATACTACTGGAAGGATTATTCTTTAATTACTAAGTATTATAACTAAAATTATTGTTATAATCAGTTTAAATGATACTTTCTTTTATGGTTCATATTCTAGATTGAGTTTATCTCTACAATTGTTGGATAAACTAAGTTTTTAAATAAAAACATATGAACTCAATGAAATATCCTCAAATCCGATAAAAAGTTTCATAAATCTTAGACATAACTTTTCATTTCGCATATTACCACACTCAACTAAATTTAATAAATTTCAAACTTTCAACATTTTTATCACAGAGTTTGTTTAATTTTATGTTATTCAAACGTGCGTACATATAATATTAAATTGTTATATGAGAATTGCTTATATGAGATTATTTAGCTAATTTGTGCTATTCATACTTTGATTGATGCTCCCTTAGGGTATGTTTTTTGCTCACCGAGTATTTATGACTCACTCTCTATTTTTTTTTTTTAGTATCACAAGACCAGCATTTGTTATCTAGAGATTCGTGCCTTGCCGACAGTATTGCAACAAGGTATACTTTGAGATCACCCACTTGAAACCAAATGACGAAGTTTGTAGTCACATTAGACTTTGAGTTGTCAAGTTTTATTTTGTATAGTAGTTTTGCATGTATTATCCGGCAGTTACATTTTACGGGGAACCTTTGCCAAAATTTTTTGTTAGAATGTCTTGTGTTTGATAAATAAGTGTTTGTCTTTAACTTAGTCCAATAAAGCCTTCCCCTTTTAACTGTAAGTTCTTACTAGTCAGATGTACTTATTTGATTTGAAATTACGGTTACAGAAATTTGGTTATCTATTCCTACGGCCAATCCTGCCTTTGTATGAGGGTGTGACATTGGAGTGGTGATTCGGGCTGCAGGCAGAGGCAAACCTCTGTTTCCCCTGTTTTTGCTCTGTTTGTGTTCCTGTGTGGGTTTGAGCAAGTTCAAAGAAGATTTTAGGAGAAGTTTCTGAATAGGAAAGGTAGCTGACTTCCTGGAGATGATGTTTGGACTTGGCATTACTGTAGTTGGTTAAGTATATAAGGTGTGGCTGGAGTTGTGGTAGGCAAGATTTCCTGTTTACTGCATTATGATTGTTGTTGATTGAATGTTCTGTCTGAGCAACTTTGAGTAATTGCTGGATGTTTAATACTTGTGATAGTGTTACTCCTTAATGGATGATTATTAAGATATGTGGCTTATGTGAATAGATATCACATGTATTTTCTTAGTTGTTGAATTGCACTTAAACTATATATGGACTAAATGTTGTAATTATCACATCCTTTACAGAGGCATGACTGGCTGGAGGATTGGATAACTTAACTTCTGTAACCCTGTTTTTACTACAACTAAACACATATGACTCTCAAACAATTATACTTAAAACCAAGAAAAACTTTACTGAATTAAATTAAAAACATGGACTTGTTATTAAACAAGATTTATTGAAAATTTCAACAAAGTTTCCCCACATTGTGGAACATGCCCAAAAACACAAGCACATATTTACTAGTTACATTTAACCAGTTTACACAACATCAATATATACACATGAAGCTCCGCTCTAATTCTTATCACAATACTAATAACTAGACTATTACACAACACAAAATCAGACACCCACAATTCTAGTGACACTACAAACTTTCATCATTGACTTCCAGTATGAGATTCTGAATATAGCTTGCTGCTAAACACTCTACTAGCCTAGTGTCAGTAATTGTCATCCTTTGAGATCCTATTACTAAAAAAAAAATCAACAAAAGAAGGGTGAGTTCTATGGACTAAGTGAATGGAAAAACGTACCTAAAAGATACTAGCATCACTCAACACACATATATAACATGTATTTAATTAATATCAATATATCATAAGTTTCAAAATCATTATGGTTACAATTACACAATTATGGAAACATAAAACTAGGGGTCCGAGCTTGAGCTCGGCTCGTGTTAATTAAAAGCTCGCTAAAGGCTAGTTATAGATTATGAAGGTTCGGGCTCGACTCGTGGGCTCGTTTATGAGCTCATTTTCTAAAATGAGGAAGAATGCAACATGAATGGAGCCATAGAGATTTAAACATCAAACCTGTTATAGAGAATGCAAGATGTGTTGCCACTAAGCTAGACATTTTATTGTGTCATAATATTTAAACAAATATATTTATTATATGTTTATCTTATATATATAAATATATATTTAATTATTTTAAATGAGCCAGGCTCACGAGCTTTAGATTCGAACTTCGCAAAGTTCAATCTCGGCTTGTTTACTAAACGAGCCCTAAAATAAAGCTTAGAGCTCGACTCGTTTAGAAAACGAACCGAGCTCTAGTGAGCTCTTATCGAGCTTGTTAACAAACTATTCATGAACAGCTCAGATCCTTTGTACCCCTACATAAAACTTAACATTCATAGTTCAAGTAGTATTCTATATAATACAATCAAAATAATCAAAGCAATCAAAGCACACAAATCATAAAAAGGGCCGACCGAGTAACTCAGCCCTGCACAACAGACATCCTTACATTAGGTTTTTTTTTTCTTTTCCTGCTCACCAAATATATTTCTTGTACACAATCCATCCCACCAGGGACTGAGCACTCAATCCTTTTTAAAACACTTATCAGAATCAGAATATCCTAGGTGCACTTGGATTTCAGTTTCAAAAATAAAAATCATTTCTTAAAAATTTCACTTCGTTGGCCCGTATCAAACCACAAACAATTTCAAACATCAAACATAATTCAAATAACTCAATGAAGCACTACACATGCTTATTTTTTTTTTTCATACACATCTATTCAATTATACATACAATTACACATAATAATCTAGAAGCCAAAGGGTAACAATTAATCACTCACCGTTTACCTATTTTACTTGTCACTCTCTCTTGCGTTCATACGCGTTGTGGGCTCAACAATACGTTCTAGGGCTGCAATTAAAATTTTCAAGTATTGCTTAGTTTTTTAATTCATAAGTTATAACCTTTTAATTACAAAAATCCAAAGTTTATTAAATTTCAAGTATTTATTTAAATTTTATCATTTTTCACACTACCTTGGAGTTATGTTTGATTTCCACATATATAATTAACCAAATTTAACAAAATCAAGTTTGAACAATTTCTAGTTAATTGACTCGGATTCTAATACTTAGGAAAAAAATTATAAACTTTTGGTATAGTTTATCAAGATGTTAGGAACATTTCATCTTTAGAATTCTTCTCATAATTCATTTGTTAAGACCCCTTAACATCAATTTTACCAAAACAAGTACGGTCAGGAACCCGTAAATCCCAACCATGACTTCCAACACCTCCAAAATACACACAACATGGAATTAAGACCTGAACCACTCCATAATTGTCCCTTAATATGTTAGGAACAATTCTTATTTAGAGGTCCTAAGCTAATTCCAACCACAGCACCTGACGAAACCTTCTGAACTGATTGAAGCTCACTTAAAATCCTGCAAAGTCCTAGCTGCAACTCAACAGCTCTAAGATAATACACTTAGAACTAGGTTACAAAATTTCTATAGATATATTTTTTCTTTAGAACTCTTAATTTGATTGTCTCGAAAACACTTGAAATACTGAATTTCACTAACTCATAAAATCTGCTCCTGCTTCCTTTTTATCAACCACTCAACCCACATTTCCATCACTTTACTAACAACTAATTACCTTTTTGTTCATAACTTTAACTTATTTTAATTAACTACTTAACTCACAACATTAACCAACTATTATCTACTATTGTTCATGAATATTATTATTCAAAGTAACTAGTTATTACGTTTTCCTGTGCTTCGTTGTCTTATATAGGATTCTATGCTTATCTTCATTGTCACCCAACAAATGTTCAATTTCATCCCGCACTTGATAGATAGGAACCCATGCTCTTTACAGACTATATAAATAAACTATATGATTAATGGCTGAATGCATCACTAAGCACTAAATAAAATATCATCATATAAATATATACAAAAATAATAATTTTATTAGATAAATTAGTCATGTATGGTTGTCACTTTTTATAACATATGGGCCACCAAATGTTCTTAGAAGATGGGACAGACAACTTGTACCTACTCCATGTTCTAATATTTAAGAAGAAAGATAGCAAATCAAAAATGATATGATGGAAAACAATCAGAAAATAGAGGAAGAAGGGTTTGGTTTTGGATTATTTTTCTATCCACGTAAGTCACTAAGAACTAATAATTTTTAATTTTAACCTTATATCATTACATAGAGATATTCCTCCAGAAACTACTTCTGAGGTAACTCTCCATAAGTATAGCTACTATAGGTATATTACCTTAAAAGAAATTATTTTAAAAGAGCTTTCTTCCTTATGTATTCCTTATCTAGAAGCTTACAAAATAGTAGAAACGGATACTTCTGAAATAGGCTATGGAAGCATACTTAAACAGACAATTGCTAATAAAGAGAAATTAGTCAAATTCACTTCAGGAACATGGAAAGGGGCTCAGCAAAACTATTCCACTATAAAAAAAGAAATATTATCTATAGTTTTGTGCATTACTAAATTCCCAATCTATTAAACAAAAAATTCTTATTAAGAATTGATTGTAAATCTGCTAAATATATTCTTTTAAAAGATGTTAAAAACATAGTATCTAAATAAATATTTGCAAGATGTCAAGGTATTCTTTCTGTTTTTGAATTTGACATCGAATTTATAAAAGGATAATCTAATTCATTACCTACTTTTCTAATAAGAGAATTTTTGCAGGGATCCTAAAGGACAAGAGATTATGTCTTCTTAAGCAAGCTCTCCTGCGAAAAGAAATATTTCAATTCCTAATATTGCAGAATCCGATAAAGAATTCTCAAGTGACCAAGCCTATGAGCTAGTATTTCCTTGTAATACCAAGGACTTTAAATATCCTTACACCCCTCTATCTTATAGAAATATAAGCTCCAATAGAAAAGAGATATACTAATTTAGCTCCTTATGAGGTAGCTTCTTTCAATCTCAAAAATAATCTTCCTCCTGAATTGGAACCGAATGATACTTTATATTACTTAAATATCCTTGTGGACACTGAATCCGTTTCACATAAGCCTTAGATTAGAACTGGGTCAAAATGGGCTTATTCCAAACTCATAATTTATAAAGTTATGAAGCCCGAAGAATGGGATATGGATTTATACCGCCAAAAGCAATTAAGAGATAGGAGAATATTTCCTAAGTTATATAATTATTTTGATTATATGGCTACATGGGAAAATTTGCTTTTATTTGAAAATAAAGCAAGAAAACATAGTTGGTTTCTTAGATGAACTCTTAATGAGTAACCTTATCCAAATTCTTTTCCGCAATGGTTTAAAACATGGTACTTTCATGGAGATTATTTCTTATCTCACTTCCAAAATATATTCAGCAATACTAGTCGAGATTCTGTGACAATAATAATTCTCTAGAACCTCAAGATAAAGTAATCATGTTTGTAGCATACTATTAAATCCTATGGATAGTAAAATGGGAATATATCTTGAAGGTATGTTCTTTAGACAGTCCCATGATTAATTAGAAGAGCCCAAATCAATTTTCTAATTTTGAAGAAAATCTTAACAATTTCCAAAAATTAAGGATTTTAAAGGCCCAAGTCTCAGCCCATAAACCTTATGCAAATGAAATACTAAAATTATTGAAGACAATTATTCAGACATGAGTCAGGATGATCTGGCTTATTTTCAAGATTCGCAAGATCCGGACGACAAAGGAGTCGAAGATTTTCTTGAAGAAGGGAAACCCATCCCTCGTTCACTTTTGAAAAGCAAATACTTTGCTTTCTAAAAAGAATATTTTACTTTTCAAAAAGAACTCTTTCAGTACAAAAAGACAACCAAGTTGCTAAAGGTAGATTTACTTTATTTAAAAGTAATATTCTCTTCTTTGTTGGCAGTTCAACTCTACCTTATCTAGGACACGTGCCTAGATAAGAGGGATGGGTTAAGGATATTAGCTTTTAAAAGTCTATATATAGTCTTCAAGTTTTTGGAAGCTTGCAAGTTTTCTCATCTTGGAAAATCTCAGAGAGTTTTTGAGTATTGTAAAATAAATCTTATGTGTGAGTGGTGAGCAAGTTGAAAATCTTTAAGTCTACACTTGGATAATTCGAAGCTTGTACGTGTGTCTAAGTTTGTACCTATGACTATCCTCTCTCTTTAATGTAAGTACATTTTCTCTGCAATATATGATTATTTTGAATAATAATCACATAATTTATAATATAAACATATAATTAAAAAAATTAATAATAACAAAGATTGAATAAAAATTAACACAACAATATTATAATCATAAAAATTATACTTCCATGCTTTTAGTTACAAATGTTTCATTCACAATAACAAACCTAGGAAAATTTAATGCAAGATCATACAAAGGAGTTTTTCTATGTTATTCAACAACCAAAGCTTATAGAGTATTTAATAAAAGAAAATTTCTTGTTGAAGATTCTTTGCATGTTGCTTTTGATGAATTTGACACTTGCTTTAGATGAAAGTTAAAGAATTAGTTTAGCTGAGTTGTAATTCCTTTAAATTTAATTAGAAATATGAAATAAATAAGTTATGATTCAAGTATGTTAACATAGAAAGGTTAAAAAAAATGAATTAAGAGTTGGAATTTGAAGCATAGTGACATTAGAAAGTTTAGTCTTAGCTTTTTATGAAAATTTGATAACTAGTTACCTTGAATTCAACTTTTGGAAATGGGAATGAAATTAAAATTTATGAGTTAAATGGATTTCTTAATGTATGTATAAATCTATATACAGATACATCTTTAAGATATTGGATAAATGTTTAATAAGAATAAATTCTCAAGAAGTATGTTAAGTATGAATTTATGATTTTCAACTCTGGATCGCGTTGAGCATATACCGACACCTTCACATCCTAGACAGAACGACGAAGCACATCTTTGAGCTTTGTGAGTGAATTATGTAATCTTTGGTTACTAGATTAAAGTGTTTGATTTTGTATGTGTGTATCTAAATTATTTGAAATTTTGCTTAATATGTGTTTTCAATAAGGACCAATAAAATGAGTTTTTTTTTTTTTTTTTTTTTTTTTTTCTGAAATGGTTTTTACTTTCAAAATAGAATCTGGGTGTACTTAGGATACTTTGAAATACTTTTGATTTGATATGTGATTTAAAAGATTTGAGTACTCAGTCTTGGTTCGATGGATATGTACAGAGAATATATTTGTTTTACAGGTGCAAAAAAACTACCCGATGGGAAGATATATGTTATGCAAGTGCTAAGTTACTCTAATTGGCCCTTTGTGTGCTATGAGTGATTTGAATGTTTGATTTCTTTGTTGTATAATTTATTTAATTTAAGGTGTTTGATTAATTTTATGTTTTCATATTTACACATATGTGAAATTTAACTACTGTAGAATTCATGTTATACTGAAATTACTTTATCTTTGTATTTTATCTATGCTTTGGTTGATGCTAGTACCCTTAGGATATGTTTTTCGCTCATTGAGTCTTTATGACTCACTCTTCGTTTGTTATTTTTTTTTTTTACTATTGGGAGACCAGCGTGCATTGTCAATAGATTCGTGACTTACTATCTATAGTGCAGGCAAGGGATAATTTTGGGATCGCACACTTGAAGCCAAAGGACAACATTTGCAGTCACATTAGGCTTTTAAGTTGTCATGTTTTGTTGTGTATAATAGTTTAACTATGATTGTTGATGTGATGATTGGAGCTAAGCTCCTCTGTGTATATGTATTGTTGTTTACTGGTTATTTGTAACTAGATTATATATGTATGTACTATTGGGCATGTTTCACTTTCGGAGACCCTCGGCCAAAATTTTAAGTTGCAATGTCATGCATTTGATAAACAAGTATATCACTTTTATTTAGTAAAAAAAATCTTTCTTTTTAACTATAAGCGATCACTAGTCATATTTGTACTTGTATATCGTGCGAGTGTGTTTGAGTTGCCTAAGATTAACGAAGTCATGGTTTAATTGTGAATCCATTATAACTATAGAAATGAATTATGTTGTGAAGTACTAGAAAATCACTTGAACAATGTTTTGTGCTATTTGTTTGTATGATTTGTTGATTTTGCAAGTAAAAGTGAAAATGCTTAACCCTTTGATGATAGCATAAAACTATTCAATTTGACCTTGCTAACTTAGATTCTTATATCTTTTGATAGAAAAGTCTAAATGTAATTCTTATTAATGTGTTGAAAAATAGACTTGTGTAGCTTTAAAATGGCATATCGTTTGTAATATTTGGACTGGTGGATTAGTCTAGGAAACTACTCAAAGTTGGGCAAAAACTTGAAAACGAAGGATTTTGGCATTTTGACCTTTCAGTGGTTTAATTAGCATAACTTAAGCTAGGAGAATGCAAATCATGATCTATTTATTGGATAAATTAGTTGACGCATGTAGATTTATATATGTGTATTATACATGTTAAATAAAAGTGTATATTAATATAGTTAATTCTTAGAAGTTGAGTCAAATTCTGCAAAACACAAGATTTTGACAGCTCTAATCTTACCATAGTAAATTGGCCATAATTTCCTCTAAGGGAATCGAAATCCACTCTTGATACTTAGATCAATTAATGATATATATAGCTTTCTAAACATGTATCACGTGAATTATTTGGAGCTGTACATTAATACAGTTAATTGTTTAAAGTTGCTACAATGTATGAGTGTCTTATTTGATGTGTGTGTGTGTGTGCGTGTGTGTATGACTTAGTGTAAATAATTTCATTAGGTATCTTTGTTGAAAGTATTTTCATTATGTGCTAATAGAACATGCCAATGAGTACAATTAAATCAGTGAAATTAGAAAATGAACTATACGTTTGGTAATAAGTGAATATATGATCATACAATTTATGTTTTGTTTATGTGATTACTAAGATGGAAATAACGATGTGTTCACACAAGAAGCAACATCTATATTTCCATAACTTTACATGTACATGTACATTATGAATGGAATGTCATATTCTTTGGATTAAAAAAATACTCCTTCTAAATTTCAGAATATTTGATATTTTTAATCCTTACCATAAATATATAATTGTTTACATTGACGATGTTTTGGTGTTCTATTGAAAAACATTTCAAACATCTTCATAGGTTTCTGAATATTGTCACCAAAGCAAGATTTGACAGTTTCAGCAAAAAAGATAAAAATATTTCAAACTGCTATTCGCTTTTTAAGACACAATATTTATAAATTATCAATTATACCAATTGACAAGCGCTATTTAATTTGCTGATAAATTTCCTAATGAGTTAAAGGAAAAACAACAATTGCAAAGATTTCTAGGAAGTCTTAATTATTTATGAGGATTTTATAAAGACTTAACTCTAGATTGTAAATTATTATTTACATGACTAAAGAAAAATCCTCCAAAGTGGAATAATGATTTCATAGAAGTTGTTAAAAGAATAAAGCAAAGTGTAAAAGAGCTTCCTTGCTTATGTATTTTTCATCTAGAAGCCTATAAAATTATACAAACTGATGCTTCTGAAATAGGTTATGGAGGAATACTTAAGCAAAGAATTGCTAATAAAGAGCAATTAGTCAGATTCACATCAGGAACATAGAAAGGGGCTCAGCATAACTATTCTACGATAAAAAAGGAAATGTTATCTATAGTTTTGTGTATTACTAAATTTGAATCATATTTGTTAAACAAAAAAATCTTATTAAGAATTGATTGTAAATCTGCTAAAGATATACTTTTAAAAGATGTTAAAAACATAGTATCTAAACAAATATTTGCAAGATGGCAAGGATTAAGTCTTCTCAAGTAAGTTCTCTGGCAAAAAGAAATATTTCAATTCCTAAATATTGAGGAATCCGACAAAGAATTCTTGAGTGACCAGGCATATGAGCAAGCACTTCCTTGTAATACCAAGGATTTCAAATATCCTTATATCCATTTATTTTATAGAAAGATAGCTCCTTTCTATCTCAACAATAATCTTCTTCTTGAATTAGAACCTAAGGGTACTTTATCTTAGTTAAATATCCTTGTGGATACTGAATCCATGTCACATAAACCCTGGATTAGAACAGGGTCAAAATGGACTTATTCTAAACTCATAATTTATAAAGTTATGAAGCCTGAAAAATGGGGTATGGATATTTACTGCCAAAAACAACTAAGAGACAGGAAAATATTTCCTAGGTTATATAATTATTTTGATTATATGGCCACTTGGGAAGATTTTCTTTTATTCGAAAACAAGCAAGAAAACATTACTGATTTCTCAGATTTACTCTTAATGAGGAACCATCTCCTACTTCATTTCCTCATTGGTTTAAAACTTGGTATTTCTCATTGGGATTATTTCCTATATCCGGTCCAAAATACATTCAGCAATACTGGATGAGATTATGTGAGAATAATAATTCTTTAGATCCTTAAAATAAAGTAATCATATTTGCAACATACTATCAAATTCCCTAGATAATAAAATGGGAATATATCTTGAAGGATTGCACTACTACAGCTTTTGGGATTAATTAGTCAGTCCCATGGTTAATTCGAAGAACCCAAATCAAATAATGGGATAATTTTGCTAATTTTGAAGAAAATCTTAATAATTTTCAAAGATTAGGAATTTTAAAGTCGCAAGCCGCATCTCATAAACTTTATTTAAATGAAAATAAAAAGGTTTTAGATATGGTTAAAGGTTTATTAGCCTCTTCTTCTAAAGAGGATGCTCAGAAAGAATTATTAAAGATTCTTAAAGACAATTATTCATATATGAGTCAAGACAATCTAGATTATTTCCAAGATTCTCAAGATCTAAATGATAAAGGAGCTGCAGATTTTCTTGATGAAGGGACCCATCCTTAAACTACTTTTGAAAAAGTAATACTTTACTTTTCAAAAGCATAATGATTTCAGCTAATTTACGTTACAAAGTAATATTCTCCTCTTTTTTGGCCGGTCGACTCCAAATTATCCAAGACAGGTGCCCAGACAAGATGAAGTGCCTTATCCAGAGGAATTTCATTTTTGCATCCTTATCTTAAGGGTGTTAATTTTTAGTCTATATAAGCATCTTGTATTCCGATGCTAAGAGCAAGTTTTTAATCTTGAAAGGTTTTCTTTCTAAGTGTTTAAGTCTTGTAAAATAAATCTTGTCACATCCCTCTCAGAGGTATGACTGGCAAGATGAATGGTAACCAAACTTCCGTAACCCTGACCCAAATAAAGAAACGACCATAATTCTTGACCAACCAATGAATAAAACTAAGAATTTTTTTTTAAAAGTAAAAGTTAACATTAAAAGTTTGTTGACTTAAACAAATCACAACTTACTGAAAATTTTGGCAAAGGTTCCTTATAATATGGAACATGCCTTAAAATACAAACCTATAAACTCTTGTTCTTACATAACAACAACATAAAGACAATAAGGAGCTCCGCTCCTTTCACGTCATCAACAAGATAAATACTAGAATATTACATCATACCAAATTTGACACCCACAATTTTAATATGACTGCAAACTTTCATCGTTGACTTCAAGTATAAGATTCCGAGGAACACCTTTCATCGTTGACTTCAAGTATGAGATTCCGAGGAATACCTTATTGTCAAATCCTCAGCAAAACCTCGTATTAGTGGTTAACTTTCTTTGAGGAGGAGTTACTAAAAATATATATCCACAAAAGAGGGGTAAGTTCTACAGACTCCTTGAATGGAAAATTGTACCCAAAGGGTACTAGCGTCACTCAACACAAGTATATAACATATCTAGTAACATTATGATTTAATTCAAAATACACGTATATTTTTGTAATCGTCATAAATTCACAACTCACATGATTCACAGGTTCACAAACTAATCAAAGCAATCACAACATACAAAGCAAAAAAAGGGCCAATGAGTAACTCAGCCCCACACAATAGTATCACCTCCTGCCGGGCATTTACGTGCCCACACAACAAATTAATCTTCATACATAATCTATGCCACCAGGACTGAGCACTTAACTAAAAAAAATATTTTTTAGAATCAGAACTTTTCAAGGTTTCAAATCAGAATCTCCTAGGTGCACCTAGAGTTTTTATTTCGGAGATAAAAATCTTTTTTTATTTTTTTATGAAAATCTTATTTTGTTGGCCTTTATCAACCATAATCAATATCAAACAACCATAATTCAACTAAATCACTAAAATACGATACTTGTTCATTTTTCATATATATATATATATATAACACGTATATTCAAATTGCACATATAACTACACATAATAATCTAGCCCTTAAAGGCAACAATTAACCACTCACCCGAAATCAATTCCATTCATCACTTACACTTGCGTTCACGCGTCTCATCAGGTCCATAGTAGAATTTGGAACTGAAATTCATATTCCCAAATAATATAAGGTTCATAAGCATTATTGTTATAATCTTTTAATTACTAAACTTATATCTCAACTTACATAGGTTTCTTTATGAAAGTTTTCCATTAAGATATTACATGTCAATTAATATGAATTGTACTTTATGTGATAAAGTTAATAATGAAGAGACATTTTAAATGCCATAGGGTAGAAGGAAAAGATTAGCAAAGATAGAAAGCACTAGTGAGTTAGAGATGTTGAAACTGTCCAAACTTGGGGTTTGGACCAGTGTTCACTTTTACGGTCATATCTTTCTCTAGGAAATTCCAAATCCAGTTTCATAAAATTTATTAAATACTAGATACATATAGCTTTATAATGGTATATTATTTGCAATTTTTAGATTTGTATATCAATACAGTTCATTCTTTGAAGTTGTATCCAATTCTGCAAAATGCAGGATTTTGACAACTCTGACTTTACCTTAGATAATTAAACATAACTTTCCCTAGGAAAACTGAAATTCAATTCCTTTTGTCGAGTTTATTAATAGACAAGTATATCTATTTTTAGTATTTAAAAACCTTTTTTAAAATTAGTCTTGAACCCACTCAATTCCTTACATGAACCAAAAACAGGACACTGAACAAATTCTTAGTTATCAATATCGGACTCTAAGGCTTTATAAAAACTTCATACTAGGGAATTAAATTACAAAACTTTCTAGTCTTTCTTGTCAAGGTATTGGGAATATTTCATCTTCATAACTCTATTTCTAATTCAACCTTTAAAACTCTTTGAAGTCAGTTATACTAAAACAAGTTCAATCAGTATCGAAAAATCATCAACTTAAATATTGTACAGTTATAAATGTCCTTGTCATAATTTCCTACTTAACCACTTAATCAATAAATCTTTATTAATTAAACTTCTCGATTCCACTTATATATTAGAAACATTGAACTTCAAATTATCTAAGGTTCTTTAAATTTAAAGCATACCAGTCTTAGTTTACATACTTGAGTCTTATATTCCTCAATTCCAATAATTACACATGCACTAAGGAGTCGTATAAACCTATCAATTTAGATTTACGTATACCCCCAATTGTTAATTTAACAATTACTTGGCCAATTTTTTTTTTTTTTTTCATGTTACATAATTAACCATTTAACCAAGAAGACTTAAATACTCAGCCTTTAAAATACAACTTATAAATGTGTATTCTCTTAAAATAGAATTAATAAAATTATCAATGCACTTTACCATTTAAATTATACTCATTAAACTTAATTTAACTTTACATTGTCTAGAATTTATTAAGTATTTAAACTAAATAGTTCCACATGAAAACAATTAAAATTCAAGTTTTCCTATTCTAATTTTTTTTTTTTCAATCATTTTATAAACTTCTTGTTTTTCTTAATCCTTAATCACCATCAATAAAAGTCCTATATAGAAAGCTCTAAAATATTCACTAATCAACTAAAATCTCATACACAACCACAACTACCTTAACAAATTTCTCTAAAACCTTATTTGATTTCAATAACTCAAACTTTAATTAAACTCTTGGTTACAACTCAAACTTTCACTGCCTCTATCCTCTACCGCCAACCTCCTATTTGCCTCCAAAACATGCTTCAGGGGTTGTGACGGCAGCCTACTTCTAACAAGTTACTGCCTCACTAAATGAAGAGAAATGATGGGCAAGGTGCAAAAACAAGCTGCTATCCCTACATACTGACTTTCTCTGCCCCAAAAGACTCAACTGAACTAAGGTTTTGAAAGGAAACGAAATACAAAACAAGGGAGACCAAAAGAAGTAGCAACAAAGTTACCTTTTACCATCCACCAAGCCAAGTTCTAGCTTCCATACTCCACCCAAACCATGCTACTACTGATTACAAAAGGAAGGAGAGAAAAAAAAAACTCATCGAAAGGCTTAATTATGGTGGCCAAAAGAAGGAACACCCACGACCAAATGAAACAGGGAACTAAGGAATTAAAGGCATGGTAGATAATATCACAAAGGAAAAGGTAAGTCGGTTGTGGAGGGGGGGAGGGTGGAGAAAGGAAAAGTCAAGATGCCAAATAAAAAATTATGGTTCCAAAAGTTACCTCAAAATACATGGTGGAAATAAAAATACCAACAAAATATATATATTTAGCTATATCATGTAATTGTCTATTTAATATACCTTTTTATTTTAATTGTACACTAGATATGCTCAATAGTAAAATTTATACAAATAAATTTCATCTTTAATTTAATCACCAAAGTAGTGAAAACTCGATTCACATATATGTATATATTTATGGTAAGGATTATTAAAATTTTCATAGACTAAGATATCGGAATACACAAAAATTCTTAAAACATATACAAGGATATCGGATTTTAAGATGTTTAATTATATCGCTATTTAATTAATTTCTTTACGTATTTATCATTTTATAACAAAAATTTACACATTGTATTTAAACCTTGATTTTTCGTTATCAGATTATGAGAGTTATAATAAGTCTTTAGTGTAAATGTGAGCAAGCTGAAAATCTTCAAGTTTGCTCTTGGACAATTCGAAGTTTGTATGTGTGTCTATGTTTGTACGTGTGACTATCTTCTCACTTTAATGTAAGTACCATTCTTGTGAGCACTATGTTTCTCTAGTTGTGATAATTTTTAAAAAGAAAATAGATGTGGCATATGCATTCCTAGTCATAAATAAAATCTTCAAAGTAAAGTGAACTTCGGACTTGTTTTTCAACTTGCTTTTAGCAATGATTTTGGTAATTTAATAGTGAGAAGAAGGATATCTTTAGTAGACTTGCAATCTATTCTTAATAAGAATTTTTTATTTAACAGGTCAGATTCAAACTTAGCGATGCACATTACTATAGATAATATTTCATTCTTTATAGTAGAATAATTTTGCTATGCACCTTTCCAAGTTCCTAAAGTAAATCTAACCAATTGCTCCTTATTAGCCATTCTTTGTTTAAGAATTCCTCCATATCCTATTTCAGAATCATCTGTTTCAACTATTTTGAAAGCATCTAGATGAGGAATACAAAGACATGGAAGTTCTTTAACTCTTTGTTTTATCCTCTTAACTGCTTCTGTAAAATCATTGTTCCACTCTGAAGGATTTTTTTTTAATCTTGCAAATAATAATTTGCAATCTAGGGCTAAATCTTTGTAAAATTCACCTACATAATTTAGGCTTCCTAAGAATCTCTGCAGTTGTTGTTTTTCCCTTATTTCATTAGGGAATTTATTAGCAAATTGTATAGCTCTATTAATAGGTATAATAGAACCTTTATGAATATTGTGTCCTAAAAAATGAATAGCAGTTTGAAATAATTTTTACCTTCTTTGCAGAAACTACTAATCCCACCTTCATGACAGTGTTCAAAAATATATTGAGATGTTTAAAATATTTTTCAATAGAAGGAGAAAAAACTAAAACATCATCAATATAAACAATTATAAATTCATAATAAGAATTAAAAATGTCATTCATAATATTTTGAAATTCATATGGGACATTTTTTATTCCAAATGGCATAACATTCCATCCATAATACCCAAAAGGTACTAGTAAAGGCAGTTTTGTACCTATCCTACTCAGCTATTTGAATTTGCCAATATCCTGATTTCGTATCGAATTTGGAAAATATCTTAACATCATAGAGTCTATTTAACAAATCCTTTTTATTAGGAATTGGATATCTAATCCATGTTAAAGCTTTATTCAAAGATTTGTAATTAATTACTAGCCTTGGGACTCCTCTTTCTAGTTCAGCTGCATTTTCAACATAAAATGCTGGGCAACTTCCAGGGACTATAACTTTTCCTAATTAATCCCTTTTTTAATAATTCTTCAATCTTTGCCTTACAAATTTCTAAGTGCCTAGGACCCATAGTTATTGGTCTAGCCTTAGTAGGTATTTGTTTTTCTGAGAAATCGAGTTCATAAGGCAATTATATTATTTGTTGTTTTCTATTCCAAAAGGCATTAGGAATTTCAGCACATATAGTTTGTTCAATTTTATGTTGAAATTTATTAATTTCATCTTGAAGCTTAAAAGATTTCAATTATTGCTCAATCGTCTTGTATTCTATCTCTTCCTTTAGAGACATAAGAAAATTTTCTTTTTCTTTTAATTGTATCTTTCATAAGATTGATTTCATGCATTTGGGGTTCTTCAGCAAATTTAAATTTAATTTGTCTATCTTAGTTTCTACCCCGGATTCATCTATCTTAGAAATAGGAAATAACATGTGTAGAAAATGTTTTCCTCGAATCACTCCCTGGGCTAAGCCTTTGACTAGTACAAAGGGTAAAGGAAAACATACTTTGTTATTACAAACTGTCGCATTAGATAATTTGTAGTCTATAATTAGACGATTTCCATCCGCAGCATGGAGTATTTGGGATAGTTTTCTGAAAGTACTTGAATGGGACTAATCCTTCATTAATGCAATTTAAATCTGCTCCTGAATCTATTAAGGCAACAGACTGAAAACTGAATTCATTATTCACAACTATAGTTATTTTAGTAAACCATTTTTGTGCTATAACTAAATCTATAGCACAGATCCATCCTTCTGGATCATTAAGGATGTTTACAGTTCCTGTATCATTATACCTTTTTCTCTGTTTTCAGGTTCTAGATTCTTGGTTTCTTTTAAGGATTCCCATAGAATATCTTGGAACTGGTCTTCATCTGATTCTTCTAGAAAAGAAACTCTCTGTTTTAGAGTTTTTACTTCTTCCTTGATTTCATTAATTTCTGATTTTAAATCAGCAATAGTTGGTTCTTTTGATGAAGAGTTAACAGTTTTTACTCTTTCAATAATATTCTTAAAAAGAATCATCTTTTATACTTCCCTTTATTACTGAACTTTTACCCTTGTTAGACATTTGAATATAGTTTTCTAATTGTATTCTTCTTTCTTTAGCGTCTGTAATTTTATCAATTAAGTCTCAAATTAGACTTTCTTCTTTTGACAAGACATTTATACTAAGGTTGTTTAATCCTATAGTTTTTAGGATGCATTCATCGCAGTCATTATCAGAACAACATTTTGATTTTTCAGACTGTTCTGACTCAAAGTTATATTCATTTTTTGACTCATCTAGACTCGAATCTGATTTATACGGCTCTATTATAAAAGCATTCAATTGTTCCTATTCTTCATTAGAGTCCTCTAATAAGATTTGACATAAGAATTTCTTTAACCCTTCATCAATTTGTAGAGCATTAATTTTCTTTTTGACTCTACATTTATTCTAGAAGTGACCTGGTTTTCCACACTTATAGCATATAGTAACCTTTTTATAATTAGTCTCCTTGACTAAAGGTTTCTTGCTAGATTCATAATAATCAGTTTTTGTCTTTTCATTCCTTTTATATTGTTTTCTTTTATAAGGTTTATTAGAGAATTTCTTTTGAAATTTATGAGTCTTTTTAGACTGCTTAAATTGACTACTTGTGGGATATCCAAATTGTTCACAGAAGTTTCCTAAAGCTCTTTTCCCACTTAATTTTTCTTTGTCAATTTGTCATTTTAGCCTAATTTCATTACATAATGATATTCCTTCTGATACTACCTCTGAAGCTAGCTCTCCATAAGTGTAGCTACTGTAGGATATATTACCACCATGTTTATCTTTTAGCTTATTTCTTATTTTGTCAGCAAACAAAGTTGGGAGACCTACTAAAAACTTTTCTTTCCAAAAGTCAGCTTGACTGTCTGGTCTCTGATAAACTCTAGATAAGAACACATCTTTATACCATTGAAAGTGAGATAGATCTAGACACCTAAGATTAATCAATTGTTCATGTGATCTATCTAACCTAAGCATATTAGCTCCTACAAAGTGGTTTATAATTGTATAAATTAATGTGTTAACTATATCAGTTATTAGATTTTCATTTTCCTTGTTTTACAGAATTTAAGATCTCTTGTTTAGAGATATCTAACAGGTGGAAATCCCACCATCCTAACAATTGTCCTATAAACCCACTGATTATAGCTAAAGCTATTTCCCTGTCAGTGTTACCATTGGAATTACATGCTACAGGATACATTAGCATGTGTTTAGTTGTTTGGAGGATTTGGTATTCTGCCAATCCATCAATATTCCATTCTACTATGGACTTGCCATCAAATTGTACCCTATCTTGAATAGCATTATCTTTGTACTGAAGATCTAACGGTGAGGGTCTAGGGTAGTACATTTTAGATGGGGCAGTTGGAGTTGTCTTATTCCAATGAAGCTTATTAACTTCTAAATGTGAGTGTTTTCTTGATAATTTTCCTTGATTTTGACTCAGCATGTTGACACTTCTTTTCAGATATGTTCAAGTTCTGTAACATGTTGACTAATTCATCCAAAAAGTTCTTATCATTAATTCTAGATTTATTTCTGAATTTTAGATTGACTTCAGGGGGTGGCTTCATCATGATTGGGTCTATCTTAGCAAACTCTTTACTAGAAGATCTTGGATTCTAATGAATTATTTGTTGGGACAACTTTTTCTGAATAAGAAAATTTTCTATCCGGTATAGGACACGTCGCACCTATTTCTACACTATAGGGTAGGAGGCCCTCTTAAGAAATCTAAGGCATCATTCCCTTTGATGTCATAAAAATTTATGTTCTGTGAAGTTTTAAAAGATTGCTTGTATACTAATTGGTTGTCTTAGGATTTTTATCATTTGTAGTTTTGAATCTGTATATATGACTACTGACTATAAGGGAACAAGATGCTAATTTTGATGAAGGCATTCAAACAGTCTTGGAGTTACTGATGATAGTGTATTGAATATTGATGCATGAATTTTATTCTATATAAATACCCAATTCAGTTCAGAGGACTCACATATGGAGACCAAACTTATACGAAAAAGACTACCACTAACCCAAATAAAACCTGGCCATTCAAATCAAATGCAGAAAAAAAGTCTTGCAATTTTTAAAAAATACCCTAACAAAAATAAAATTAATTTCCCTTGAATCCATGTTTTCGTTTATTTTCATTTTTTCAAAAAAAAAAAAATCTCTCTATGATATTGTTTCTCAATTAATAGTATTAATTTTCTCCAAAATTTAATAGAGCAACCTAAATAAAAATTTTAAGTATACCCATATCTGAAATAGCGAATCAACTAAATCTATCATCAATAAACCATATTTTTAACTAGATAGAGTTCCACATTCCTGAGTCTGTTCTACGACCCATAACGTACCGCAATTCTGATAAATATACTTGACACTATAAATCCCTATGCCATAAGCTTTGCTCCATTTTTCAAATATGTTGTGAAGGCCTAGCATTGTTTTCATATCAATTCAAGAGTCTTATCTAAGGAGCACAAAAGACTATAGTTGTCATGCAAAGTGATTTCAAATTTGTTTTGGTGATAACACAACATACTCTAACAAAGATCATGCTTGACATGGTGATTTCAAATTTGTTCTAACAAAATTTGAAATAATTCAGACACTCATCACTCTTGCAATGTCCCATGGTGTTAATTTTCCATGATGGATGACACTTCTAAAGGGCTAGTTGCACCAAAATCTTATGTAGCTGCTCTCAATGCCTTTGCACCACCTCCTAACTAACCAACACCCCACCATCCCTATCCCACTAAAAAAGCCATATACACATGAAGGATTCCCAGCCATACATTTCACAATAGATGATATTAAGCCAACAGAGGAATTATTCACATGGTCTTTTATTGCCAAGTTTGTTTCAACTAGTCCTCGGCCAGGTTTGGTAGACTTTAATTAAGAATTTTGTAGATAAAAATTGGGGACTAAAAATCCCACCTGTGATATGTCCTTTGGACCCATGTCATTTTCTCATTAGATGCTTCTCAAAGGATGATGCCTCTCAAGCTTTATCAAGGGAATACCACAAGGTAGGAGAATCTCTTTTCCGATTGTTCAAATGGACATCTTCTTTCTCATTGGCTAGTGAGTCTCCTTAGGCACCGGTTTGGATCAGGTTACCTTCTCTTCCTTTACCTTTTTTTACTCCTGGAATATTAAAGGAAACAGTTTCAGGACTGGGTAAATTTTTGAAAGCTGATCACCGCACACTTACTTTGGCATAACCTAGTTTTGTGAGAGTTTGTTTAGAAATAGATATTTCTTCCCCAATTCCCCATAAGTTATGGATATCTGTTGGCTCTAGTGGCTTTTGGTAGCCTATTATAGTAGAAGGACACCATGCTTTTGTCCAGTATGCTCATTACATTGGCCCCCAACTTAGCTGACCGTAGGAAAAAGAAGCATGTTCAACCTCTTTTACAGGTTAAAGAAAATCTATGGGGGTCTATTCCACCTACTATTGGGTCAGATAAAAAGGATAAACATTTCTATCGAAGTCTTTACCTCGAAGCAGAAAAGTTGTACCAAAACTCCATAAAGCTAGCTTACAAATTAGGAAAGAAAAAATTCTTCCACCCATGGAAAAAGTTATGACAATTCAAGAATCAAAGCCTATATCTACTGGGGTAAATCATGACGCAGAGTTGAAACTCAAAGGAAAAATGTTTGAAAATTCTTTTCAAGTTCTACCTACTATTATAGAAGATTCTGCTGTGGTTGCGTCTGATACTTTGCAGGTTCCAAGTTCTTTAGGGTGTAGTAAAATGGTGAATTCTGGAGCACTAGCTATAACTTCATGCACTGTTACTGATCTTACAGAACCAATTTTAACTTTATCTCCTAAATTCCAAGAGGATCTTTTTACACCTTCTAAGGAATTAGCTGGCGTCACTTCTTATACTACGTTGCCTATTTCTAAGGATGATATTCATCTGGAGAATCATGAAGCAATTTCTTTACCAGTTCGAGCTACTTCATAGCCTACCCTCAACCACACCATTGGAGGGCCAACAGCCAAGCTCACACAAACTTTTCTGAAATAGTTAAATCTTCATAAAAAGAGGGGCAAAGGAGATCTAGAGAAGCGTTCAGACACTGGGAAGCTTCTCATAGTTAAGCGAACATTACATAATGATAAATAAGTTCCTTATATGGAACTTAAGGGGAGCTAGGGTTTCAGAGAAAGTTGCTCGTATAAGACAACTCCGGAAACAACATAGGTTCTCCCTTTTGGTAGTTTTGGAAGTGAAACATGATACTGTCTTTTTACCAATATTCTCTCATAAACTAGAGTTTCATAATTACTTACACGAGAATCCACTAAATTCACACATTTAGGTTCTTTGGAATGACGATTTGGATGTCTCACGAATTGGTTACGCTAACCAGCATCTCATGGTGAAGATTGAGGATAAGGCTAGTAATTTGGCCATTCGATGCTCTTTTGTGTATGCAAAATGTGATACTGTGATTCATCGTGAGCTGTGCACTCTCTATCCACAATTGGTTCTAGCTCAGTCCCTTCAGTGATAGCAGGTGACTTTAATATTGTGGCTTCCTCTACTGAAAAAATTGGTTTTCAGCCTCCTCATCTTAATATTGTCAGAGACTCTAGGAATTTCATTAATTCTAATGGTCTGATGCGGGTTTTGAAGGTAGCTGGCTCACATGGTCTAATCGACAAACTTCATGCCGTTTGGATCAAATCTTGGTGAACGGCACTTTTACATCTCTAATCCATTCTTTTACTTTAATCATCTTCCGAGGGTCTTTTCTAATCATTGCCCTCTTCTCTTCTCTATTTTACCTTGTGCTCGACTCAGAGCTAGATTCAAATTTTTTTAAGGCCTGGCTTTCTCATGATAATTTTAAGCCTTTTGTACCAAAGATTTGGAATAACCACTTCACTGGCCCCCCCCCCCCCCCCCCCCCCCAATGGTTATTTTGCATCAACAACTCAATTGGTTGCGAAAAAAATTTCGGAAATGGAATTAGGAAATTTTTGGTAATGTAGATCGTCTTTTAGACATGGCTTCCAATGATGTATTACAGGCTGAGGCAATGTTGAACAATGATATGAATTTAGTGATTGTTGAGGATGTGCTAAAACGAAGACTCATTATGAGATGCTTCTTAAGAGTTAAGAGGCAAGAATTAATGCCCAAGGACAAATCTAGAATCAAATGGCCGCTTGAAGGTGACCGAAGTACAGCTTTCTTTCATGCCACAATTAGAAACCATTATCAAAACTTTACTTTTCACCTGAAACAAAGTGATGGCTCTCTGGAAACAGATATAGCTACTTTTGTTGCTAAAGCAGTTCATTTTTCTCACAGTTTTTCTCATCTTATTTGTTGGAATGCATCCCCAACTTGATCTCTAATCTAGATAGTGAGAAACTTACATCAATTCCATTGGAACCTGAGATTTTAATAGATGTGAAGGGTTTGAATCCTAATAGTGCTCCTGGTCATGCTGGTTTCACATGTCATTTTTATGTATATTGTTTGGATTTTATTCGTTTAAATATCATTTCCGCGGTTCAGGATTTTTTTAGAGGGGGATCTCTTCCCAAATCCTTTTCCTCCACTATTGTGGTTCTAATCCCGAAGGTTAGTAATGCAAACAATTTCTCAGATATAAGACCGATCAGTCTTAGCACCTTTTTTCATAAGATTATTTCTAGAATTCTGATAGATAGGCTTAATGTTTTCCTTCCTCATTCGTTGTCTGGGGAGTAATCAGGTTTTATGCTAAGCTACTCAATTCATGAAAATATTGTCTTCGCTCAAGAAGTAATACATGACATTAAGAAAAGCTTTGGTGGCAATGTTGTTCTTAAAGTCAATATGTCTAAAGCTTACTATAGAATGGAGTGGTCCTTTGTGATTGAAGTCCTCTGTAGATTTGGTTTCTCAGAACTACGATGTGACTGGATTTTTCGTTGTATCTCAAACTGCTAGTACTCAGTTCTTCTAAATGGAGGCCAATATGGTTATTTTAAATCCTTCAGGGATTTACGTCAGGGTGATCCTCTTTCTCCTACCTTATTTATCCCAAGTCAAGACATCCTTTCTCCTAGTTTGAACAAGGCTTTTAAAGCGAGTCTTATTCAGAGATTTCATGTTTCAGGTTCGGCCACATGTGTTTCTCACTTATTATATGCAGATGACATTATCCTATTTCTTAATGGCCAAAAATCCTTGATTCAAGCTTGTACGAACCTTTTATGCATATATGAGCAAGCTTTAAGTCAACAAATGAATATTAATAAGATCTCATTCACAGTAGCTTCTAATTGCTCAAGTCATTGCAGAAATCTTCTTCATTGATGGACAGGCTTTCTTTACAAAAATCTCCTTTTCGTTTATCTCGGTGTACCTATTTGTAAGGGTAGAGTTACTCAAGCCCTGTTTTCTCATATTGAGGATCAAATTCAGGCTCGTTTACAAGTTTAGGCTATAAATCTTTTATCTCTGGGTGGTAAACTCACTATTCTCCGAATTACTCTTTCCTCGATTCCGATTCGTACACTGGCAAGTATTAAAATCCCCAAGAATTTTTTAAAGGCTTTGGAAATTCCTTTCAATTCCTTTTTTTAGAACAAGTCCGGGGATAAGAGACATCACTGGGTAGCATGGTATGCTATTTGTAAGCCATTTTCGGAAAGAGGTATGGGGATTAGATCTTTATTTGAAACTATGTATGCTATGTATACTAAATTGGCCTGGAATCTTTTACAAGGTAATTCGCTTTAGGCGTAATTTATGAGGACAAAGTATGGTAGTCTTTTCTCAGATCAG
Source organism: Quillaja saponaria (assembly GCA_029379385.1). Classification (NCBI taxonomy): domain Eukaryota; kingdom Viridiplantae; phylum Streptophyta; class Magnoliopsida; order Fabales; family Quillajaceae; genus Quillaja; species Quillaja saponaria. The sequence continues at coordinate 14,979,949 of CM055612.1, read as the reverse complement.
GCCTCTAACCTAAGTTTTTCTTCTTATATGTAGAAAAGTATTGTTCCGTTTTTCTCTTTATTACGAAGGAATGCTTAGTGGATTTTCGGGAATGGCTTTTGACTAGTCAAAGGCTTTCTCTGGTCAGACATGACTTAGTTTGGAGTTATCTCTATTCAAGATCTAGTTAATTTTCCTTCTGATTTGGCTTCTCTTGACCAGTCTCGTCAAGGAGAGGCTCAGATGCTTTTGAATATACACTTGGATACTTCTTGCCAAGATCGCCTGGTTTAGACTACCCACCCTTCTGGTCTTGTCACTGTCTCTTCCTTTTTGGCATATTCATCGTGCTTGGGTGCTGATTTTAGATGGTATAAGTGACTCTGACATAAATTGATCCCACTTAGAATCTGTTGTTTCGTTTGGAAGCTACTCCACAATGCTATTCCTACTGATGATTGATTAAGGAGATTGAGAATTCTTATTGTTTCTAGATGTTCCTGTTGTACTTCTCCTAAGCTCAAAACTTCTTCTCAGCTATTTATGTAGGGGGATTGTGCTTCCCTGGTTTTTTCTCATTTAGGGCATATGTTGAATATTAAACCTGTTTCAACCTTTAGGGGTCTAGTAGATAACTGGTTAGTCAATAGCTCCCCGTACTCTCATGTTGGTATAGCTAGACTGATTTTATTTTTTTAGGTGCCTTTGGGAATTATGGAAAGGCAGAAATAAATATCTTTTTAAGGCCATCCCTATGGACGCAAGGATGATCATTCATATTGTCCATTGCCTTATAGCCATCTTATTCAAGGAGTTTATATCGAAAATATCTTCTTCTTTCCATGATAGAATTATTATTTCTGTTTGCATCTGCCTTGTCATTTTTCTTCTCATTTGCAGGCTCTTGGATCGAATGGCAGCCTCCTTACTCAGGTTTTAAGCTTAATACAGATGGATCAGTCATTTATGGGCTTAGGGGCTGGCAGGGGCATCATCCGCAACTTAAAAGGTGACCCTCTGGTGGCTTTTTATAATAAATATGGGCAATGTTTTAATATGGTAGTAGAAACACAAGCTTTGTTGGACAGCTTGCAGATTGCCACTATTTTGGGCTTTGAGTCAATTCAAGTAGAAAGTGACTCCAAAGTATTAGTGGAAATTATTTAGGGTTTGATTGATATACCTTGGAATTTAATTTACTTATTTAGCCAGATTCGGGCCTCTTCTTTGTCTTGGTCCATGTCTCATACTTTTCGAGAAGGAAATATGGTGGCAAATTTCCTCTCAAAATTGGGCCACTCAATTCAAATGTTGACTGTTTTCAACACATAAAGTATTCCTCCATATTAGAAGAGGGTTATTTCTCAAGATTGTAATGGCCTAGCTCTTTTCAAGAAGAAATCTATTTTGTAAAAGGAGAGTCTCTCTAGTTTAATTTCTTTTTGTAGTTCAATTTTTTTGTAAGGGGGAGAGTCTCGCTTTTTTCCTAGTTTTTACTTTATTGAGTGTATTCCTTATTCAGGAGTTTTGGTTTTATGTCCCCTCCTATTTTTTTTTTAATCTTTTTTAATAAAATTTAAGTGCTGACCTAGGTCCTAGTTAAGTTTGGGTTAACAATAAAAACAATGTCCCTTGGTGGCAAGGTAGATCTTGGTCACTAGAGTAATATGGAAATTTAATTAGTTGTATTGAATTTGTCCCTGCTAAGGAAGTGATGGAGAGGAAGAAGGTACACATAATTACAAATTAAGACCTGGAGCACCATTTGCACGCAGCACTGCCATATGGTATATGAAACCATGGCAGCTATATATCCCACTTTACCTTGTGGTATCACTAGCACAAATTAAAATTTAAAGGCCATGTATGTGACTTTGTGAGTGCTGGGTCCCGCTTTTCCATTAGATTGAAGCGTTCATTGCTTGACAGAGTTCCTATGATTGGGGCATCCAGATTCCAGAATATTTGCTTTGCTGATATTTGATAGTTGATAGTGTTGTTCTGTCTTACACACATTATTATGAAATAGACAATAAGTGCTTAATTTTTAAAAAGAAAGAATACAAAACTAAACTGAGATCCTTCTTTTGGTCCAGGATGGTAGGTAGTTGTTCATGGAAAAGCACCGACAAACGTGGCGGAGACAAGAAAGTAAAAGACACGGATGATAAGGAAGGGAGGCGGCGACCTAGATTTCACGCGTGCCCTAATTCTAGCATAAGACTTCTTGAATATCACACTGTTTTCTTCCTCTTTGTCATCTGTCTTGAGTGGAACCAGCTACTGCTGAAATGAAACTACGAAACTCAAATCCCTCTCAAACCCATAAATGAAACGAGATATTTGCCTTAACATAAGGAAATCTACTTGGACACTTAGAAAGGACAAGACTTGCAAGACACAAAGGTACTTTTACCAATTTCTTTTTCAAGTAAACATTTTTGGTCTTTTTTGGGTGTGTTTTGATGATCACTGGGTGGGAGCTTCCATATATAGTTTAACAGTGTTGACACGTAGTTTTTTTTAGATAATGTGTTATATGTAACACACATTTTAGGCTGTGCTTGGCAGACCGAATAAGCAGTGTCAAATAAGACTAAGATTTCTTTTCCGGTCTAACCATATGGTTTTCCTTGATTTTGACTTTCGGCAAGAGAGCAAAAAACCCAGCTTCAGCTAAAGGGTAATATACTCAAATATTCAATAATATACTGTTCTAGGGCTTGAAATTGGTTTGTCAAATGTTTGTTAGAATGTTTATGTGAATCCAATATTCAGGTAAAGTATAGTAATATAGTCCAATTATTTTAAAACAAAGTATCTTATCTAATGTTATCTAACTTTGCACCAAACACAAAATATGATAAGTGTTTTATCTATATATATATATATATATATCTTAGTATTTATAAGATATCTTATGTTATCCATTCGGACGTTCAAACACAGCCTAATGATTTCAAAATTTCAGTACTTCCTTTCATTTACACTCAGGCGCATCCAAGAAAGGATGTTGTGTTATAAATATGAATACAGTCTGCTGTACAAATGCAAACTTGGATAGACGGATTAAATTATTAAGAGCTTAGGTCCTCTAGAACGCCTAAAAGTTTGATCAGGCAAACCTTAATGCCAAAGTGCAAAGAGACAAATCAACACTCGTGAATAGGATAACATTATTGGGAATTGTAGAAAGTGCACAGAACAAAGTGGCTTGCTTTCTTGACTAGCAAACCGGTAGTAAATATATAATATATAAATTAATATGCATATCCATTGTTTTTTTTTATCTTCGTTTCTGTTCTTTATTGCGTGTCTTGTGTTTCTTATTCCAACTCTTTAGTGTTTGAAAGTCCAGTGTGTTGCCTTATTTTAGTAATGTAAAATAACATGCTTTGAATTTTCAGAGACATTTCAAAGTTATTTCATATTCTAATCAACCTCATTAAAGAATTGCTATTATGAATATTTAGTCTACAATTTTTATTTCCCCATTTCTTTTTTCTAGATTTCAGGGTAATATCCAACCTTAATCACTGAATTTACTAAAATTCCTACTTGTTCACACGCCATTTTCCTTACTTGATTAGTCAGCTATTAGTAAAATAAGATTTTTTTTTTTTTAAACAAGGAACTAAAAGAACATATAAAGCAACTAAATCAGATCTAATAAGAAAAGAGCATGTAATTGCTAAAGACAAGGAGCACATGACATACAAAAAGCCAAGTTGCTCCCTTTTTTGTTGATCGTGAGTTGTCCCTCCATATCTCAATTTGGTGGCTTTGTTGTCTCTTAGTTTATGTTCCCACTTCTTTAAAAGAAGGTTTCTCTTAATCTCAAACATTATATTTGACTAGTGGTCAACCTAACTAGCTTTCTCAGTATCTTTGTCAGGCTGTTGTGATCACAACCGTCCAACACACATCAGACAATGTGCAACTTTGACTTTCACTTGCATTGCACTGCCAGTACTCCCACGAAGATAAAAGAGTTTTTGAACTATTCTACATGAACTTTAGCGGACACCCATTTATTTTAAAACAAAATTTTGGATTATTCCCATGTCCTGATAGAATTAGAATTAATCAGATTAACTTGCCCTTACCCAAAAGGAGCCTAACTGCATAAGCAATTCAAAATTACACAAGCATATAGTATAATTAAAGCCTATGTGTGCATATAATATAGCAGCAAGTGCAAACTTTACTGAAAAACACAAACAACCCTGTTTTGTATCTAACCAGATGAACTCGAGGAGATTAAAATTTATTATACAAATTTAAAAAATAATTTAAGCATTAATAGTGAAACTTACATGTTGTCTGCTCACAGACCGAAACGTTGAACAGTGGATCCTTTAAAGCATGTCTGTAACTCTCTCTATCTCATTGCACAAAAAACTAGACAAACTAAAAAATTAAAACCAAGCAAATCCTCATACTTCAATCTCAAATTCCATAAAATCAAAGCAGCCTGATATAAACAGATGGCTTATTTGTAATACTCACAAAAGAAGGATACGTTTTTGGTACTTGTATTGGTATTATATATGCACACGAACTCACATCTTTACGGTTCAGAACCTCAGAGCTAAAGTTCAGAAGAAGTTGGAGCAGAATTATTATGGAAGAGGGAATGTCAGGCTTTTGTTTGAAAGCAGGAAGTATTCGTGGTACTAGTGGTGGATCTAAATGTGGACGTTGGAATCCCACAAGTGAACAGGTTAAAGTTCTGACCGAGTTGTTCAGGTCCGGACTCCGTACACCAAGCACTGATCAGATTCAAAAGATTTCAACTCAGCTAAGCTTTTATGGTAAGATTGAGAGCAAGAATGTATTTTATTGGTTTCAGAACCATAAAGCTAGGGAAAGACAGAAGCGTCGCAAAGTCTCTTTTGATGAGAAGGATGTGATTTCCCATCGTCGTGAAGACAAGTTGATTTGTTCTACACAACGTAAGTTTACATTTCTAACTTAGAACATTCTGTGGTCTGATACCTTCTTAAATTTGCCTTCCTAAAACTTATGCATGAGGATTGTAATTAATGTAACTACATGTTTGATTAATTTGGCCCTAGATTTATAAGTAAAGGATGAATCACCAAATTTTACTGGTAACAATAAAGGGATTCTCCTGTATATCTGCATTAACTGTAATGTTTTAGTTCAAATTTGTCTACATATTATATGTAACTCTCTTTCCAAGCACCAAAAGATATTTTATCTGTATAAAGAATATGTTAATAATAAAAAAAGTACTAGCAAATGTTGACTTTTAATTCTCTAAGGTTAGATGGTCCAAGATGCTTGTCCGTCTTAAAATTTCCCCCCTCCTTGTCCTCAGATTTTGCAGAGATAAATCAGGTCGCTGATCAGTCTGAGAGAGTGATTGAGACACTTCAACTTTTCCCCTTGAACTCTTTTGGTGAATCAGAATCAGAGAAACTGAGAAGGCATGCAAATGAAGGCAATAAGGAGAACACGATGTTTCCTTACACTGTAGATGAAGAAATGGAGCACCCACCATTAGATCTGTGCTTAAGCTTTCTGTAAACAAGCTTTGAATCTTTTCATTAATTGGTGGAGATGGGGATATTTAGAGAGGCTTATTCATGGTTGCTGTTCAGCGAACTTAGATTAACAAAAGAAAAAATGGTAGGGCTGGGGAGATAGAAGTAACTGTAGCTTGAAGTATTTACGTAGTGAAATAATTTTTCTTTTAAAATTTGGAGATTGGTGGACATTCTCCTCTGCATGCTCATAAATCATTTTTTTATCTCTCTGATCTTACTCTGTTGGATCTTTAGTTTGATTAATATAATTAGCAATTAATGCTCGGAAATTGTAATTTGCTTCTTCTCATGAGAAATGTCTCCTTGGAGTGCATAAAAGATAAAAATTACTTTCACTGTGCTTTAAAAATATATAATGCAAATGCATGAGTCACACCTTGGGTCTGCTCATCTTTGAATTTCATGAACCATGGCCCCAAGACAAAACGACATTGTATCCAACCAAGTCAGCTATCTTATTCAGCATTCTCTAAAATATTCTAACTTATTTTTAAGAAATAGTAGCGTAACAAACTACATAAGGATAGAGTGCAATGGAGTGATGGTAGGAGAAGTGGGTCCATGTCAACGTCTGAGGTGTAGGTCAGGTAGAGTTCTCTACGGATAGACAAGTGGGTACGTGTTCCATAGAAATGACAGTTAGGGACAGAGGTCCTCCGAAAATTTAGTCAATATAGAGAACAGACAGCAACTTACTATCTTTCGTGAGAGAAAGTCATTATACCTTAATCGAAGAGTGAGGTAGGGCTTATATTGAGGTTTGAGAGATGGGTCCACAGGGCAATAAAAGGTCCTCCGAAAATTTAGTCAATATAGAGAACAGACAGCAACTTACCATCTTTCGTGAGAGAAAGTCATTGTACCTTAATCGAAGAGTGAGGTAGGGCTTATATTGAGGTTTGAGAGATGGGTCCACAGGGCATTGCCTACTGGGCCTCAATCTTGTATCAGTTAGGGCCGAATAGTCGACCCAGCAACTTTCTGTCCTAACACCAGTCCCAACAACAATGAGTTCGAGCAAGATTTGTCGGGCTAAGTGCCTCCTTGGTTGGGTTAGCAAATGGGACTTGTGCTCGGTTCCACATTTAAAAAGGTATTTAGAGATCACCTGAGGACCTCATCATTATTTGCCTCTCAGCGTACAAGAGGGTGACTATTAGGGTTGCATGCAACAAGTTGTTTACAAAAAATGTAGGTGGCACAAGTTTCTAGTCATATGACCTGTCTTATTTTATATAAAGATGTTTCCTTATCTAAAATTTATTAGAGATCAAATAGTCCAAGCTAACTTTTGAAAAGAAAAATTCTTAACTAGTCTACCAACTCTAATTGCTAATAAGATAAGAAATAGATTGAAAGAAAAACATGGAGGTAATATATCTTACAGTAATTGCACATATGGAGAGTTAGCCTCTGAGGTAGTTTCTGAAGGGATAACTCTTTGTAATAACATTAGGTTAAAACGTCAAATTGATAAAGAAAAGCTTGATGGAAAAAAGGCTTTAGGTATCTTTTGTGAACAATTTGGGTATCCTACCTGGAGTTATTATAATCAATCTAAAAGGACTAATAAGGTTCATAAAAAACCTTATAGTAAACCTAATAAGAGGAAACACTACAAAAAAGGTTATAAGTCTAAATCTGGATGTGAAGAATAAGGGAAAAGGACTATAACAAAAGAAACTAATTTCAAAAAAGTTCCTATTTGTTATAAATGTGAAAAACCAGGACATTATTAAAATAAATATCGAGTTAAGAAGAAAATAAATGCTCTACAAATAGATGAAGGTTTAAAGAAATTCTTATGTCAGATTCTCCTTGAAGAAAAGGATGATGTTTTCGCTTGCATTCCAGAACAACAGTCAGAAGATGCTAAATCAAATTCTGAAGAAGAAAAATATGATAATAAATCAGAAAAATCTGAGTGTGACTCAGACTGTGATTGTGATGATTGTGTCATCAAATAACTAGGATTAAATAATATTAGCATAAATATGATAAACATGTTGTTTAGAGAAGAAAGTCTAATTTTAGACTTGATAGATATAATATCAGATCTAGATGAGAGAAGAATTCAATTAAAAAATTATCTTCAAATGTCTTCTCGAAATACAAGTAATAAAGTAATAAAGGAATAAAGGGAAGTGTGAAAGATGATTCTTATTTCATTAAAAATATAATTACTCAGGTAAAAACTGTTAATATCTTAAGTGAACCCACTATAGTTGATTTAAAATCAGAAATAAATGAAATTAAAGAAGAAGTAAAAACTCTAAAAAGAAGAGTTCCAATTCTAGAAGAATCAGATGAGGATCAGTTTGAAAATCTCATGTGGGAAAATACTGACATTATAAGAGAAGGAAAAGACGAAAAGAAAAAGGGTTTCTTAATCTCAGAACCCGAAGAAGGATCAATAAATATTAGAAATGATCCTGAAGGATGGATCTATGTTATAGATAAAATTATAGCTCAAAATAGTTTACCAGAGCTAATATAGTAACTAATAATGAATTTAGTTTTCAATCTATTCCCTAATAGATTCATGTGTAGATTTAAATTGCATAAATGAAGGCTTAGTACTTCAAAATTCTATCAAAAGACTACCCAAATTCTCCATACTACTGATGGAAAGCCTAATAATAGACTATAAATTATCAAATGTAGGGGTTTGTGATAATAAAGTTTGTTTTCCTTTACTCTTTGTTCTAGTACGAGGTTTAGCTCAATGAGTTATCTTAGGAAATCATTTTTTACATTTGTTATTTCCTATTACTAGGGTAGATGAATCTAAAATTGAAACTCAGGTTAAAGGAAGAACATTTAAATTTGATTTTGTTAAAGAGCTCAAAATGCATGAAATACATCTACTAAAAGATGAAATAAAAAGAAAATAAATTTTTTAATGTCTCTAAAAGAAGAGATAGAATATAAAAGAATAGACGAACAACTAAAATCCTCTAAGTTGCAAGAAGAAATTTCAAAATTTCAAAATAAATTAGAATACCAAATTGTGCTGAAATTCCTAATGCTTTTCAGAATAGAAAACAACACATAATTAACTTACCATATGAGCCAGATGTGAATGAAAGGCAAATAGGAAACCTAGGCCTATTGCTATGGGTCTTAGACATTTGGAAATTTGCAAAAGAGCAAAAGAAAAGTTAATTAAGAAAGGACTTATTAGAAAAGTTATTGTCATTGAAGTTGTCTGGCATTTTATGTTGAAAATGCTACTGAACTAGAAAGAGAAGTTCCTAGGCTTGTTATTAATTATAAACCTTTGAACAAAGCTCTAAGATGGATTAGATATCCAAACCTAATAAAAGGGATTTTCTTAATAGATTATATTCTGCCAAAATATTGACAGATTCAGATAGCGGAAAAAGATCAATATAAAACTGCTTTTACTGTTCCTTTTGGACATTATGAATGGAATGTTATGCCATTTGGGTTAAAAAAATGCCCCATATGAATTTCAAAATATTATGGACGATATTTTTAATCCTTATCATGAATATATAATTGTGTACATTTATGATGTTTTAGTGTTTTCTCCATCTATTGAAAAACACTTCAAACATCTTCATATATTTTTAATATTGTTACCAAAGCAGAATTGGCAGTTTAAAAAAAAAAAAAAAAATGTAAAAATCTTTTAGATTGCTATTGGATTTTTAGGTCACAATATTTCTAAAGGATCATTTATACCAATTGATAAAGCTATTCAATTTTCCGACAAATGTCCTAATGAAATAAAGGAAAAGCAACAATTGTAAAGGTTTTTAGGAAGTCTTAATTATATGGGAGAATTTTATAAAGCCTTAGCTTTAGATTGTAAAGTATTATTTACAAGATTAAAAAATAATCCTCTATAATGGAATAATGAATTTTCAAAGCTGTGAAAAGAATTAAACAAAGAGTTAAAGAACTTCCTTGTTTTTGCATTCCCCATCTTGAAGCCTACAAAATAGTTGAAACAAACGCTTCAGAAATAGGATATGGAGGACTACTTAAACAAAGAATTGCTAATAAAAAGCAATTGGTAAGATAAACTTCTGGAACTTGGAAAAGTGCATAACAAAATTATTCAACAATTATAAAGAAAATGTTATCTATTGTTTTGTGTATAACCAAATTTGAATGTGATCTATTAAATAAAAAATTCTTATTAAGAATTGATTGTAAATCAGCCTAAGATATCTCATTAAAAGATGTCAAAAAATATGGCCTCTAAACAAATTTTTGCCAGATGGCAAGGAATATTAACTGTCTTTGAATTCGATATAGAATTTATAAAAGGAGAATTAAATTTTCTTCCTGATTTCTTGACTAAAATATTTTTGCAGGGATCTTAAAAGGAAATGAATTATTTTTTCTCCAGCAAAGAGAAGTGTTCAAAATCCTAATATCCACTTCCTTGTAATACCAAGGATTTTAAATATCCATATATCCCTCTATCTTATAAAAAGATAGCTCCAATTGAGAAAATATATGCTAATTTTGCACATGAAATCGCTTCTTTTTACCTTAATCATAATCTTTCTCCTTAGTTTGAACCCAATAATACTTTATTTTATTTAAGCATTCTTGTGGATACAGAATCAGTATCTCATAAACCTTGGTTGAGAACTGGAAATGAATGGGCTCATTCAAATCTCATAAGTTATAAAGTCATGAAGCCAGAAGACTGGGATATGAATTTATACCGTCAAAAACAATTATGAGACAGAAAAATATTCCCCAGTTTATATAATATTTTGATTATATGGCAACTTGGGAAAATTTGCTTTTATTTGAAAATAAAGCAAGAAAGCATAGCTGGTTCATTAGATTTACTCTTAATGAAGAGCCTTCTCCCAATTCTTTCCCTTAATGGTTTAAAACCTGGTATTTTTCATGGAGATTATTTCTTATATCCTTTCCAAAATATATACTACCATATTGGACAAAATTTTGTGAGCATAATGATTCTCTCGACCTGATAAAGTAATTATTTTTGCTGCTTACTATCATATCCCATGGATAGTAAAATGGGAATATATTCTGAAATATTGCACTATTTCAAACTTCGGGATTAATCAAATAGTCCTATGGTTAATTCAGAGAACTCAAATCAAATGGTGGGATAATTTCCAAAAGATGGGAATTTTAAGATCTCAAGCATCTTCCCAAAAACCTGGTTTAATTGAAAATGCTAAGGTTTTAGATATGATTAAAGACTCATTAGCCTCTTCTTCCAAAGACGAAGTTCAACAAGAATTATGAAAGATTCTTGAAGATAATTGTTCTGACATGACTCAGGATGATCCTGCCTATTTTCAAGATTCCCAAGATCTCGATGATGAAGGGGTAGAAGATTTTTCTTGAGGAAGGGACCCATCCTTAATTTATAGGAATCTACTTTTTAGGTGATTTAAGGATATTGAAAAATCATTTTAAGATTTACTTTAATTAAAGTATGTTTCTCTTATTTTTCTGGCGGTCTGATTCCAAAATATCCAGGACACATGCCCAGACAAGATGAAGTGCCTTATCTAAGTAAATCCATTTTTTTCATCCTTATCCGAAAGGTGTTAGCTTTTTAGTTCTATATAAGTCTCTTGTATTTGGAGGCTGGAAGTAAGTTTTTCTTTAGAGCATTTTGTGAGTGTTGAATATTAAGTCTTTAGAGTGTTTAAAAGGTGGGAGTCTTCACTTATGGAAATTCTTCTACTTTGCTTGTACTACTACTTTCATGTTAGTTTCCTTTTCAAGGTGTTAAATAAAATAAGCATTTGTTGTTTATATGCCCGTTCTATTTATGTATGTTTTATATTTCTAAGTTTATACATTGTATGCGTGCTTCCCCTATTGTATATATGTCAGTTTTATATTTCTGAGTTTATATGTTTTGTATGTGTGCTTCCTCTATTGTATATATGTCTGTTTTATATTCCTGAGTTTATATGCTTTGTATACGTGCTTCCCTTATTGGTACCAGTTAATAGTGTTTCTGGAATCGAAGAATTTCTTGGGAATTCTACAAGATCCATTCGTTCTTTTTTCTCTGACAGATGGTCAGAACTTCATATGGGTTCAAATCCTACTGAGAGATCCACTAGAGATCAGAAATTGTTAAAGAAAGAATAAGATGTTTCTTTTGGTCCTTCCAGGTGATTGAAAAATAAAGAAATCGTTAATATATTCAAGACAATTATGTATTTACAAAATACCGTCTCAATTCATCCTATTTCATCAGATCCGGGATGTGATATGGTTCCGAAGAATGAACTGGATAGTTCCAATAAGATTTCATTCTTGAACAAAATCCATTTTTGATTTATTTCATCTATTCCATGATCGGAAAGGGGGGATACACGTTACACAAACTACATAAGGATAAGGTGAAATGGTGTGAGGTGGTAGGAGAAGTGGTCCATGTCAACATCTGAGGTGTAGGTCAGGTAGAGTTCTTTATGGATAGACAAGTGGGAACGTGTTCCATAGAAATGGAAGTTAGGGCCCAAAGAGTAAAGAAGGGCTTATATTGAGGTTTGAGAGATGGGTCCATTGGGCATGGGCTTGGCACTTATTGGGCCTCAGTCTTGGATCAGTTAGGGCTAAATAGTTGACCCAGCAACTTTCTATCCTAACACCTGTCCCAACAACAATGAGTTTGAGCAAGATTTGTGGGGCTAAGTGTCTCCTTGGTTGGGTTAGCAAATGGGACTTGTGCTCGGTTCCATGTTTGAAAAGGTATTTAGAGATCACTAGAGGACCTCATCATTATTTTCCTATCAGCGTACAAGAGGGTGACTATTAGGGTAGCATGGAATAGTTGTTTGCAATAAATGTAGGTGGCACAAGTTTCTGGTCATGATTGCCACAAACCATGTGGCGGTTTGAGGATGTCAATGGCTATCCCTACAAAAAGGGGACTTAGATGAACAATCCAATCACAAGTTATGTTACCTATGGCTAACCTTGAAATTAACTCTTCTAAGTCAATCCCAAGGTTTCTAATCAATCTAACTAGTCATCAATCAATTATAAGCATTAAGAAAAAGACAACATAAATACTTGAAACTACAACATGCGTTAAATTAAATCAAAGGTCATATAAGCTACATGTGAGTTCAATTGCAACCCTAGAATACAACTACTCCATACTAACTACGAAAAACAATAATGTAAAAGACATAGCCATTACAAGTAATAAGATAATAACAAGAAGGGAGTAGAAGACTAGAAGTTATCCCGGCTTCGGATCTTCACAAACTCCTTAGGAATTTTCTCTCACTAGCTGTGGTATATCTTTCGACTTTAGCCTTCACCTCCTTACATAGACCTCTTTATCCTAGTTTAACTGAACTAGAAATTCTCTAAAACACAATGGTATCATAGCGCTAGCATCCTTGGCACTGCGACACCTCTGCCTCTGTGTAGTCCATTTAGGACTTTGACTGCTCACACCACGGCTTCCTAGTGTGTGGCACTGTGGCCCCTCTTCCATTTGTTGTCCACAAAGTTGTCTTGTTTATTGGAGCCGCAGGCTTCTTCCTTGCAGGTGCTGAGGCACATTGATCACTATTTGGATTCTAGGCAGCTTTAATTGGCATGTCGTGGTGTACAATGGTATTAGCATCATAGCTCTTGGCTCTCTAAGTTGTTAAGGGAAATTTTGGTTTCATGGCATTGTGGCTCAAATATATAGTCATGTCGTGGCACAAAGCTCTCAGACTAGTTTGTTGAAATCCATCTTCAGTCACCACAACTTAAGTATTCCTCACATCGCGGTGCTGGTCTTCAATGTTTTACCTCTTCATCTTTCATTAGGACACTGTAAAGATACTTAAAAACAAATTAGATAATAAAAACCATAAAACCATAAAAACTACTACTAATTACATTGAAGCTCTATAAACTCCTAAACAACATCGGCTAGATAAAACACTAATTTAAATAAAATTCTAACTCTAAACTATAGGATTTAGCATGAAATAGGAATCAAAAGTGTAGTAAAATAACTTTATTTTACAAAGTTATTAGAAAATAAAAAGTAGAATGAAAAAAATTGATAGGTTGTCAGGCTTCATCTTCAATCATGCAAGCTCCACTTGCACCTTGCACTCTTATCGCCTCTTGATCTCAAGAACTTCTTAGCTGACTTGTGTGTGTTGAATCTCCAACTTAATCCTCTTTAAATTGGCTTTCAAAACCCTCAATTTGGACTAGGAATAGGACCAACACCACAGCCATGCTTTTCTAGTGCCGCAACACTGATTTTCAAAGAAAGCCATCGGTAGGCTTCTTTGCACCACCCTGCTTCCTGCCTAGTGCCAAGTCCCTCTGTTTGGTTCATTTTTTGCTATTTTGGGCATTGTGGTGCCCCTTTTCCGTGGTGTGGCACCCGATGTGTAGGAAATCCTTATTTGCATTCAATTTGACTTCAAAGAGGTCTTCTCTAAGCTTTCAACCTTGAAAAAACACAAACTAAGTTAAGAATGAATCAAATTCATTCTTAAGTATACTCAACTTGGATTCAACACCTTAATATGAATGACTCAACAAAGCAACAATCAAATTGAAACTCAAGAACATAACAAATAATATGAATCAAATGGACAAGTAATAAGGCTATTTTCATAGACTTTTCACACAAGTGAAAACAAATAGCCAAAGACGCATTACATTAGAGCAATGATATCCCCAATATGGTTTCAAAAATTTCACATGATCTTTAACTAAATTTCAACCATAAGTATCACTCAAATTGGTGTTTTAATTCAAAGGGAAAAAAAAATTCAAATGGATTTCCAATGTGTGTGTGATGACCTTTCTACAAAGGAATGCATACAATTCGGATAAGTTTACGTCTTTGTAAAACCCAACTTAGCACTCAAACCCCATTATCTTGACTCTCTCTCCACTAATGCAGGCTCCACTAAGTCAATGATCAATAGGTCTTTATTAGGCTTGTAACGTAGGCTAGGGTAACGGTATGAAAAAGAAAATTTTAAGGCTCAAGTTACCCTAAGCACCTACATCACTTTGGAACCTTGACTCTTTTTCTTTTAAAACCCAAGTAATTCCCACTTGACATACACTTTACTTTTCACCACTTCATTTATTTTTCTACGTTGCTTTGGTTTTATTTATTCTTTTACCCAACTCTTGTCACACCCCCAAACTTATTTAATGTTACTATGAATATTTGGGGTGATTAAGAGGCACAATATATATATATATATATATATATATATAATAACATGATCGATGTGTACATGAGAGATGATGGTAAATAACATGGGTATAAAATGGAGTAAATTAATAAATAATGTAAACTAGAGTAAATAAATAAATTCTATACATAGTAAGACAAAACTAATTTGATTTGGAGCTTGATATTATAGTGTGAAATTTTATAAGAAAAATAAAAGGTAAAACACATGTGGGAATACAATAAACATTTATACAAATATATGCATATATACAAATTAAAGAATAAATATACACCAATTATTTTTTTGTGACTTTGACTTTGTTTTTTTTATTTCTTTTCTCCTTTTCCTTATATGTTTGGCTGATTTTTCCTTCCCCTTTTATTGTTCATCGCCTTCTGTTTTCCTCCCCTGTTTCGGTCATTCTAGAGGAACTTGGAACCTTCCCAATTTCAGCTGAGACTTTGCAGCCTTTTATTTTTTTAGGGCGTGCGTGAGTGTTAATTAGTGTTGGGAAGACTGTAAATTTCACCATACTAGCCTTCCTTTTTACACCCAAACCCAACTCTTTTCCAACCCCAATCTTGAAGTAGTCACTGCCTTTATGGACAGCAACCATGAGCTTTTAGTTTTTGGTATGTTGGCAGATATAAAAGGGAGTTGTGGATGGTGCTGCGTTAGGCTATGGAAGTTAGGCAGCAAGGAAGTTAGAGTTCTAGATGACTGGGTAGTTACTCTCCTTTTCTTGCTTGGTCCGTGAGGTTCAGCTGGCTGAGGGAGTTTTTTTTTTTTTTTTTTTCTCCTTGGGTGTGGGTTGAAGCTTTAACCAAGCTGTCTAGTTTGGTGGTGTGGCAGCCACCATGATGCTGTGAGATTAGCTGTGAGGTAAGTCAGAGGCAGTAACTTTGCTTTGTTAATTTTTTGGTTTTACTAGAAATTATAAATATAGATATACTTGTCTATTACTAAACCCAACAAACAGAATCGAATTTTGTTTTTCCTAGAGAAAGTTATGTTCAATTAACTAAGGTAAGGTCAAAGTTGTCAAAATCTTGCTTTTTGTAGAATTTGATGCAACTTCAAAAAATAAATTGTTTTGATATACAAATCCAAAAATTAAAAATGATATACCATTATAAAGCTACACTTGTCTAGTATTTTATAAATTTTACGAAACTGGATTTGGAAATTACTAGAGAAAGATATGATTGTTAAAGTAGACACTGGTCTAAACCCTAATTTTGGATAGTTTCAACATCTCTAATTTACTAAGTGTTTTCTATCTTTTCTAATGGTTTCTTCTACCCTATACATTGTCAAGACATTTAAAATGTTTCTTCATTATAACCTTATCACATAAAGTATAATTCATACTAGACATGTTAATAGCTTAATAGAAAACTTTCATAAAGAAACCTATACAAGTTGAGATAGAAGCTTAGTAATTAAAAGATTATAACAATCACTTTTATGAACTAAGTATTATTTGGGAATATGAATTTCGGTTCCGGATTCTAATGTGGATCAGTATTATTTGGGAATATGAATTTCAGTTCCGAATTCTAATATGGATCAGATAAGAAGTGTGGACGCAAGTGTGAGTGACGAATGGAATTGGTTACGGGTGAGTGGTTAATTGCTGCCTTTAGGGGCTAGATTAATATGTGTAATTATATGTTTATTTGAATATACGTGATATAGGAAAAATAAGCAAGTAGAGTATTTCAGTAATTTATTTAAATTATGCTTGTTTGATATTGATTGCTTTGTTTGACATTGGTTGTGGTTGATAAGGGTCAACAAAGTGAGATTTTTGTGAAAAGTGATTTTTATCTTTGAAATTGAAAATCCAGGTACACCTAGGATGTTTTGATTTAAAATCATAAGAAAATTTTGATTCTGATAAATAGTTTTTTTTTTTTTTTTTTTAAATTGAGTGCTCAGCCCCGGTGGGATGGATTGTATACGAAGATCAATTTGTTGTACGGGTGCATAAATGCTCAATAGGGGGTGATAATGTTGTATGGGGTTGGGTCGCTCGTTGCCCCTTTGATTACTTTGCGTGATATTGTTGCTCTGATTTAAATTGTGATCCTGTGTGTCATATAAATTGTAAATTTGTGAAACTTATCACGTATACGTGTCATGTGAAATGTTATATGAGCAATATTACATGATGTTACTATCTATATGTTACACACTTGTATTGTGTGATATTAGTACCATTTGGGTACAATTTTTCACTCATAGAGTCTATATGACTCATCTCTCTCTCGTGGATATTTCTTTTACTAACAGGAGTTCGGTACATGGTGTCGCCGAGCTAGGACTTGCCAAACGAGTGTGGCACGATATTTTCAGGATCTCATACTTGCATTAAGGATGAAAGTTTGCAGTCACACTAAACCTGTGAAGTGTCTAATTTTGGTATGATGTAAGAGTTTAGTTATTTGTCTTGATTAGGATGTGGACGGAGTGAAGCTCCTTGTTGTCTTGGTGTTATTGTTGTGTGAGATCATAAGCATAGGTGTGTGTTTCGTGGTATGTTCCATATTGTCAGTAAATTATTAACTGTTTCAGAAATTAAAATTTTGAAATGAGCTTTTATTTTATAAAAGTTACTTTTATCCTTTGCATTGACTATCATATGTGTTACTTTGTTTTAAAGTCAGTGTCATGGAGGTTTGGTTCTCCAATCCTCTGGCCAATCATGCCTTCGTGCGAGGTGTGCCAAGTTGGTATCAGAGCCTGGGTTTAGAGGTTTGTGA
Organism: Quillaja saponaria; assembly: GCA_029379385.1. Classification (NCBI taxonomy): domain Eukaryota; kingdom Viridiplantae; phylum Streptophyta; class Magnoliopsida; order Fabales; family Quillajaceae; genus Quillaja; species Quillaja saponaria. Next base: position 14,962,429 of record CM055612.1, on the reverse strand, counting down.
CTACAAATACTAGACATTGTTGCTTTGTTTGTGTACGTTACCTAGGACATATGTAGGCTTATTGACATGTTCTAATTCATCTTGAAGCTTCAAATTGTGATTTTCTAACGTATCATTCTTGACCTTAGATGATAGGTAGGCCTTAAATTCATTTGTGTTTGCTTAGACATGATAATGTGTGGTTGTCGTGTTATGAGTCATGTGAGACAATGAAATATCAGCTTTGATCCAGAATTAACCAATTCTCAGGTGTTTTTGACACAAAAATTTCGATCGTAGAAAAATACAGGTGACTTAATTGAAATCTCAATTTAGTAATAGTAGCCTCTGTAAGAGGCAAACTTTTCAGTTAAGCTCAACAAACTAACCAGCTGTTTATGAGATTAATATATTTAAGACTTTTGAAATGATATTAGAGAGCAAAGGAGAAAAGATACCTATTTGATATAGGCTATGAACTTTCAGAGAACCCATCTTAAACCTATGTACTATCATAGAGAAATGAACCGTGGAAATGCACATGCATGTGTAGTCCGTTTACTTCCTTTCAAGAGATACAAAAGGTTTCCTTTCCAACGTTAAGTTTGCAAACCAATCTTGATATTGAATATTGATGCCTAGAACCAACACACTCAGTGATTAAAAGAATAAAGTCTAAATTATCTCAAATTTGTGTGTGGTTAGGAATTATTGAAGAAACCCACTTCAAACCTGTTTATTTTATGGTGAAATGAATTGTGGAAACATATATACACGTCTAGCCCATCTATTTTCTCTCAAGTCTTCATCTTAAAAAGCATGAAAAGTTTTCTTTTTAATGGCACACTTGCAAACTAATTTTAATTTAAATATCGAATCTTGAAAATAATACAATTGCAAACTCTTTTTACACTTGAAGCTGCATATGAGAGAAATTCTCAATAAACCTCTTGTAATAATCAGCCAAATCTAGAAAACTTTGAATTTCAGAACTATTGGGTGGTCGGGACCAATTTTAAACTACTGTTATTTTTTTGGATACATACAAACTAAATTTAAAACTTAGAGAATTTAGCGTAAAGCTTACTTTCCCTAAGTTTTTGTAATGCAATATGAAGATACTGCTCATGTTCCTGCTTACTTTGAGAGTATGCCAGTATGTAGTCAATGAAATCGATGATAAACTGATCCAAGAAAGGTTTAAACATCAAGTTCATCAAGTCTATGAACGCTGCAAGAGCATTGGTAAGTCCAAAAGATATAAAGCAGTCTTCGAAATGTCTTCTTTCTTAATTCGAAGTTGGGATATTCTGAATCAAGGTCAATCTCAGAAAAGCACTGAGTTGTCAGCAACTAATCAAATAAATCATCAATCCTGGAAAGAAGATACTTATTTTTAACTGTGACCTTATTTAATTACTGATAATTGATACATAGTCTAAATGAGCTTTTTTTTTTTTTTTTGGTTAAAAAAAACAGGAGGACATTCTAACTAAGTATTGATGTTCCTTTCTAATAAGCCGTGAAAGTAAGGAAAAAAAAAAGTAATACTTTTGGGGTTTTGCAAACATTTAAAAGATATAATGAAAGTTGTATTAAATTCTTTAAGTATGAAATTTAATATAATGAGTTTAAAGTTTGAAATTTATTGGGGTTGAATGAGTATATTTTAATCTTTAATGAAAAGTTAATTAAAAATTTGCATGGAATAATTTTTGGATTTGAGGCTTTTGTTGGATTCTAATATTTCTATTTAATTCATTTCATAACAATTGCATCGATTTTGATAACACCCGTTACAGTACTTATTATTCAAAGAGGAAAATTCATCAAGTAATATTGGATAATTAATTATAAAGTGTTACAATCTAGTATGACAATATTAGAAAGTTGAGATAGCATGAAATTTTAATTAGTAAGACAAGTGAGTATCGATATGTATATTGAGTGGTGGTGGTACATAATATGAGTATAACAGACATTAAGTCAATATATAGTGTGAATTATAATAAATAAGATTTAATATATATACATACATAGATGTATATACAATTTTATATGTATAACCAGAACATAGTGAAGCTCCTTGTTGTCTTGGTGTTATTGTTTTGTGAGATCATAAGCATAGGTGTGTGTTTTGAGGCGTGTTCCATATTGTTGGGAACCTCTGCCAAAATTTTTCTGTAAATTGTTAACTGTTTCAGAAAATAAAATTTTGAAATGAACTTTTGTTTTATAAAAGTTACTTTTACCCTTTGCATGGGCTAAGAGTCATGTGTGTTACTTTGTTTTGAAGTTAGGGTCACGGAGGTTTGGTTCTCCAATCTTCCAGCCAGTCATGCATCCGTGAGGAGTGTGACAGCTACTAACTCCAAAATTCAACATGAATGTCAAAGATCATATAAAAACTAAAATTTTATCATAGAGTATTTGAACCTTTTTCTATTTCTTTTGTAGTTCCTTTTAGAACTTGCCTTGGTCAACTCATTCATACCACAAGGATTGTACTTTAATGGCTTTGGCTTTCCCGATAATATCAATCCCACCACTTGCATGTCTATCCCCACAAATTTCACAAGCCATGACTTGACTTTTGATTGGTTGAACTCCAAGAGTGACAATCTTCTTTGATAAGGCAGCCAGTTGTGCAATTAATGTGCTAATCGTATACAACTCATGAATTCCAACTACTTTTTGAGTTGACAACCTTTTGGGAGGCCATTGATAATTGTTGGAGGTCATCTTCTCCAATGGCTCAAAGGCTTCATCAATTGACTTTCCCATTAAAGCTCCACCAGTTGCCATATCAATTGTTTTCCTTGTTTGGTTGATCAAACTATTATAGAAGGTTTGAACTTGTAACTACTTTGGTATAGTAGATGCATATGCATCTTCTAAGCAATTCCTTGAACCTTTCTTAAGCTTCATATAGAGCCTCCGAATCCAATTGCGTGAATGAACTTGACTAATAATTTTCGGGCTAAGCTTTCCCACGTTGTAATGGAGTTAGGTAGAAGTGATAGCTGCTAGCTCTTTGCCTTATCTCAGAGTAAGAAAGGAAAGAGACGCAATCTTAGTGCATTAATTGTAACTCCGTTAAGCTTGAAAGTGTCACAAAGCTCTAAAAAGCTTAAGATGTGGGAGTTTGGAAATCCACCAAATTGTGTCATTTGCTAAATCATTTGGATCTGGCCAAGCTTTATTTTAAAGTTGTTAGCTTGGATCATTGGCCTATGAATGTCGAATGAAGACTTTGCGGAAGAAAGACTACATAGTTCTACAAGGACTTAGGTTCTTGATCTTCAGCCATTGCTAGTCTTTGATTCGATGCTTGTGACTTTTCCTTCTTAAGTCCTCAATATGTCCTATCGATCTTGAGATCGAAAAGGACAATCTCCAAGCTTCAAGTTTGTCGCATGCACGATCAAGAGTACCTGAAAAAAAAAAAGTTAAATGAAAACTAGGTTGACTGGTATTAATATTAATAAATATTAGACTAATTCCCTGGCCTTGTTAACAAGTATTAAAGTGAAAGCAGAGATCACTCCTATGAGGATGTGTAACAATCGTTAAGTACTAAAATTAACCAATCCTAATTTTATCCAAACGAATGAAACTTTGAGGATTTATAACTAAACAAAACTAAAGTAAGCACTAATGGAGATAACCTAGAATTACAACATCCCTCAACACTTCACTTGAATTATTATTATCTTATCATGCTTACATATGGTACCGAATTATTAACTAAGGGCTCTTATTCAATTATAAGTATCTTTCAAGTTGCTTATAATAATATCTCACTTAACCAATTCACTATATTTCCATGAGAGTTGAGTTAAGCAAGACTTATTAAGAATTGACCTAACATGGCTACACAAGATATGGAGGTATATTTCTATCCTATATACGAATCAAATTCAAACAAGTGCTATCTTATTCAAGGCTAAACCTAGATTTGCTTCGTCAAGGTTCCTCTAAGTTACCACATTAATCTAAAAGATGACCAATTAATTAGAAACATAGAATAAAATAAATAACTCATGTACCAAACCTTAAGCAATCAATAAATAACATAAAACCAAGGTACATGTCAAGTTCTGTTGCAATCCTTGAAATAAAACTACTTCATGCTACTTAGTATAAACATGGATTCAAATAAAGAAGATATCAAAAAAATAGAAGGAAAGTAAAGCGTAGAAAGAAGAAATTTGATAGGTTGTCAGGCTTCAATCTTCAATCATCCAAGCTCCTCTTGCTCCTTGCACTCTTGATCCCTTCTTAATCTCCATAACTTCTTAGCTAACTTGTTTGTGTTGAATCCCCAAGCTAATCCTCTTTAAATAGGCTTTAAAACCCTCAATTTAAGTTTAATTTGACCTAGGAATTGGGCCAGAGTTGCATCACTGATTTTTGGAGAAAGCCATCACGGTAGGCGCCGTGGCACCACCTTGCTCCCTGCCTAGTGCCGTGCTTGGTGCCTAAGTGCCTGGTGCCTCTACCTCATATTCATCCAATTTGACTTCAAAGAGGTCTCCTCTAATCATTAAACTTTAAAAACACACAAACTAAGTTAAGAGCGAATGAAAAATTTACAGTCAAAGGCTAAATCCTAACCATACTCAACTTGGATTTAACATCTTAATAAAAATGCTCGGCTAAGCAACAATCAAACTAAAATTCGAGAACATAGCAAATAATATGAATCAAAAGGACATGTAATAAGGTTATTTCATAGACTTATCATGAAGCACTTTGGTATTAGCAGGCAGAGACACAAAATTCTTGGTGGGGATTCTAGGTTTTGTAAAATCAATGATTTTACCATGAAAGGATACTTTTAGAATGGCCGCAAGGTCATTAAATGTTAGTGAGATGGGTGTATCTTTATTGTCAATAGTTAGGATAATAGGTGTTGTCTCAAAGAATTCAAGTGAAGTATAAAAACACATGACCAGATTAGGGTACATAGGCACATCCAATAAAATAAAATTGTGCCAACCCATACCAACAAAATACTTCTCAAAAGAAAATTTATTCTCTAGAAAGAAATCTTGCATGATAATCATAGAAGGAATTAAAGATTTTAGCAGAATAAGAGTCTTGATAAGCTTTTTCAATATGAATAAGTAAAATCTGGTCAAAGTCGGTGGATGTAGCTTTCTGAGTTGCTGGGTTTTCCTTTGTTTTTCCAGTCTTTGGGAGTTCCTTGTTAGATTTTGTAGAAACAATGATAAGGCTCAAGCTTTCAACTCGACTCCGTCAGAGCTTTCTTTTGAAGTTTCTTCTTTTTCCTCTTCGGCTTCTTTAGCCTTTTCTTCGAATTCATCTTTAGGTTTTTCACATTCAGAAATTTTGGCTTGGATGATAGAGGTAGAAGAGGGGATTCAAGATTTAGAAGGTCATCATCCACAGATTTGGATGAGCTTCCTTTTCTTGCCTTGGCCCTTACCAACCATTGAAGGAGTTTAGACAAGTTTTGGCTATGGAGAATATGGAAGACGGTGAGTGTTTGTGAACAAGAGTAGAGTGAGAGAGAGAGACAAGTAGTAGGATTTGAAAAGTGGTAAACGTGGTTTAAATAGAATGATAGAGGAACTGGGGAGAGAAAGGTGGAATTAAAAAAAGAATTGAATGTTATTTTTATGGTTAATTCACTTTTGGGCTAGGTAATTTCGAGACACTAACTAGAGCCCATTAATTTAGGAATTAAATCATAATTTCGAATTTCAAAATTAATTTAGGAATTAAATCATAATTTTGAATTTCAAATTAATTTAGGAATTAACCCATAATTTCGAATTTCAAATAAGATTTTAAGAGCTAATCGACAATTTTTTGAATTTTCATTTAGAGTTGTGGACCTGCAACTAACAAACAAAACACACTTGTGCCCAAGTATTAATAAATAAAGACATGGGTTTAAAATTCACAACTGAGCTAGAGTGGGTTTGTCATACTGATTTCTCGGCTTAATGCATAAAACTTATTCGCTTAATGGCTAAGTGAAAATATAAATCAATTGATTATTCATATCAATAAATTGAAGAATAACATCACTTTTTGCACATGATCTCTCAAGAAATAATGTCTGATTACAATGTATTTGGTTCTTGAGTGCTGAACTAGATTCTTGGACAGATTTATAGCACTAGTGTTAGTCTTGAAGCTATTGTTACATCCATAAAATTTGTGCACAGCAGCTTCTAGCTGCAATGTGTTCAACTTCTACAGTTGATAGAGCTATTGAATTCTGTTTCTTGCTATTCCAATAAACTGATAAGTATCAATGATACTTTTTCTTTCAACCGTACAACATGCAAATTCTTTTCAAAGCTATCAAATAAGATTCTTGGATTGGATTGAAATTGAGCACAGACACATATACTAAACATAATATCTGGTCTACTTGCAGTCAAATAAAGAAGTGATCCGATCATATCTCGATACATCTTCTGATTACAAGCTTACCATTCTCATCTTTGTCAAGTTTAGTGCATGAGTGCATAGGAGATTTAATTTTTTTTTTTTTTTTTTGAGTTATCCATAACAAACCTTTGAGTAGGTCTCTTGTGTACTTTCTTTGGTTAATGAATATCACTTTGGTTTTCTTTAATTGAAATCCGAGAAAATAGTTATGGTCACCTATCATACTCGTCTCGAATTTATCTTGCATACACTTAGCAAAAAGCGTTGTACAAATTTTCATTAGTAGAACCAAACATAAATTTACCCAATAATCAATTCATGGCCCTTTGATTTTGTAAATAATATTATGTCTACTTTTCCTCTTACAAAATCGTTTTCAATCAGAAACTTACTCAACCTTACATACCAAGCTAGTGGAGCTTATTTTAGACCATAAAGAGTTTTAGACAATTTATAAACAAGGTTTGGAAAATCATGCTTTTCAAAACCTGGAGGTTGTTCAACAAAAGAAAAAAAAATTCCTCAATAAAACCACTTAAAATGCACTTTTTACATCCATTTGATAAAGTTAAATTCAAAGAGCAAGCATAATAAACAAGTAGCTACTAGATTATAAGGTTCATCGAAATCAATACCTTCATCCTAGTTATACCCATTTAGTGTCAATGACTGACTGATTTTCAAGTCTAGGAACTAAGTTCCAAACCTTATTTCATTCAAATTGGTTCAGTTCCTCTTACATAGCTAGCATCCAGAACTCATTGTTTTCAGCATCTTCAAAGTACTTTGGTTCTAGCTTAGAAAGGCTAGATGGGCACCAGCATTTCTTTATGATGATTAATCCTATGGTTGGATTGCCAATAATTTAATCAATAGGGTGATATTTCACGGTTCTCCAATCCCTAAGTTATGGTGCTAGTTCTCCAATCTTCTGGAGTTTTCTCTGTAACTTGTTCAGAAATTTGTTTTCTGCAGTCTTAGTTTCTTTGTTTCATACATAGTTTGAGTTTTGTCTTTCTGAGACATGTTGTTTGCAGTTTCTGCATCATCATTATCATCTTTGGATTTAAAGTTGCCAGTTTCATCAAATCTGACATGAATGAACTCCTCCTCGACAGCTATAATTCTTTTGTTGTAGATTTTGTAAAGTTTGCTAGATGTAGAGTGTTCTCAATCAACAATGTCCTTCCCATTTCGTCTAAAAACTAGTTCTTTCTCTCAACTAACACCGTTTTGTTGAGGTGTTCTTGGTTACGTGAAATTTTAATCAATGTCATGCTCTTCACAAAAAGCAAGTATATCTTCGTTTTCAAATTCACACTCATGATCACTTCTTATGTTTGTGATGTAGCACTTTTTCTCTATGAATTTTTTTACAAAAACCAATAAACAATACCCAAGTATAACGAGAATAATCATCTACAATCACAAAGGCATATTGTTACCATTCATAGTTCTATGTCTCATTGATCCACATATATATATATATATATATATTCAGTAATTGTAAAGCTCTAGAAGTAGAAATCATAGATTTAGATTTGAAAGAACATTTTTTTATTTTCCAAACTGGCATGCATGACATAATGTCACATCATCAAACTTGATTCCTGGTAAACCAAGAACATGTTCTTTTCTAGATAAGCGAGATATTTGATCAAGTTCTTGGTAAGTTAATGGTTTAGACTTGACTCTGATCATGGTTTGTTTTTCAAAATTAATAAAATCTAAGGGCCAACCCATAGGTCCTAGTTAAGTTTGGGTTTAAAAAAAAAAACAAAAAAAACTATTGTTGTAGTTTTTGGTTCCCAAACTCTAGATAGACTTCTTAGAATCTTTCTCACAATTTCTTCATCAGTATATCTTTTACAGAGTCCACATAGAGTGTTAGTGATGACATTAAAATGATCAAACATTTCATTGATAGTTTCATCATCTTTCATTCTAAAAAACTTATAGCTATGAACAAGTAAACTGATTTGGAGTTCTTGAGTTGATATTATTATTATTATTTTTTAAACCCAAACTTTTCTAGTATTTGGGCGAGTCCTTAAAACTTTATTAACATTGGAAAAACAAGACATAGTCAGAGTCGAATCTAAACCACAACTTACAAAAAACTAAAGCAAGAACATAAACTTGGGATACTATCTCATTTCAAAAAGCTAAAGCACAAAACCATAAATACGGGATACTATCCCATTACAAGGAGCAAAAGAAAAACTAAGCTAGCTACAGTTCTCACACAAGCTGTTTGCTGTTTGTCAAGAGCAATAATCCCATGAACTTTGGAAGGAAGGCTATTGAAAGAATCCCAAGAACACCTCATCTTAGAGTTACAAGTAATGTTAGCAATCAAATATGCAGCTGCATTTACTTCTCTACAACAATGGTAAACATTAACATTCTAAGTATGCATCATGCTTTGCAATTCCTAAAACTTTCTAAAGGGTTTCCATAAAGGACAATCCTACGATTCAAACAATGAATTAGAGACATGAAATCGCTATTCAAAACCGCTTTCATAAAACTCTTTGAAACACATAAATTTAAACCTTCTAGTAAAGCCTAAATTCAGCAACCATGTTAGATTGGATTCCCAAGTACTCCTATAAGCAAAATAAACTCATCTTGGGGGATGTTGTTAAGGCTATACAGTAGTGCTATCATTGTGTTGATTCCCAAGATTGATTTACCACAATTTTTTGCTGATCTACGGCCTATTAGCTTGTGTAACTTTTCTTCAAAGATTATTTCTCCCACCTTGGTGAACAGTTTAAACAAGGTACTACCTGAGCTAATATCTGAGGAACTAAGTGGATTTATGAGGAGTCGAAACATAATTGATAATGTGGTGTTAGCCAAGGAGCTGGTTCATGACATTTCGAAGAAGTCTTTGGGAGATAATTTAGTGTTCAAATTGGACATGGCTAAAGTTATGATCGTGTGTTAATTAGTTTTTCCTGATCTCTGTGTTGAGAAAATTTGGCTTTTGCAAATTTTTGGATTGATATCATTTAGTGGATGATATAGAGTCCATGGTATTCAGTTTTGGTTAATGGCAAAAGCACAGGTTTCTTTAAGTCTTCCCGGGTGCGACAACAAGGGGATCCTTTATCTCCTTTATTATCACAGTTTGCCCCTTTGACTCGAAGATAAAATGGCTGGTATTTTAAGGAGATTCTCAAACTCTGTTAATTCTTCTGGTTCTAGTTCTGATAACTTGTCTATGAATAATAAAGAAGTTATTCTTGTAGAAAATATAGAAAAAGAACTTCAAAACTGGAATCTTCCTCAAACTTCTAATAGACAAATTTTATAGGAAAGGTAGTTTTAGTCTAAAACAAGACTATATAATTAAAACCATGGAAGAGTCAATTCCCCTAAAGGAAGGCAAGATACATTCAAACTCTTCTCTTCTAAATTAATAGAAGAACATAAGAAGAAATTTAGTGGATGATCTCTAAGTGGATGGTATTCTGTTTTGGTTAATGGAAAATGCACAGGTTTCTTTAAGTCTTCCCAGGGGCGGCAACAAGGGGATCCTTTATTATCCATACTTGCATCTGAAGTATTGAGCCTTGGGCTGAAACAATGGATGACTTCTTGTTTGATAGATTATTATTACCATACTGTAGGTGCACCAAAAATTAGCAACCTTGCCTTTCCAAATGACATTATAATTTTTTCTATGGGATGAAAGAAATCTTGTGAAAGTGTCATGCGCTTTCTACATGAATATGAACTCAATTCAGGTCCGATGATTAACAAGAAGAAAAGTTGTTTTTTGATAAGCCCCAAGACATCCTCTGAGCGTATAAGGGTGATTAAAAAAGCCACAACTTTTTGCCATCAGCATTTTACAGTAATTTGTCTCAGCTGCCCGGTTTTTGTTGGATGAAAGACAATAGCCCTTTTTAATAACATGGTTGCAAATATTCAACAGCGAATTGCTTCTTGGTCATCTAAATTTTTATCACAAGGTGGGCGATTGATGCCTATTAAACACGTTCTTAGTTTGATGCCTTTATATCTGATGTATGCATTGGATCCTCCTAAATCAGTAATCATGAAAATTGAAAGTGCTTTGGCCAACTTCTTTTGGGGAAGTAAGGACAGCAAGAAGAAATTCCATTGGTGAACTTGGAATAAAGTCTGTCTCCTAGTCAACAAAGAAGGCTTGGGTGTTAAAGCCTTAGCAAACATGGCAATAACCTTCTCCACGAAGCTGTGGTTCACATTTCTTAAAGGTCCACCCTTATGGCCCTATTATATTATGTCTAAATATTGCAAGGATACATACCTGCTATCGCTTCTACTTCTGTTTTTCCTTTTTGTGGAAATGTTTGATTTCATATGGAGACATGACTGAACCTGATGTGGAATGCTGGAAAAGGAGCCATAAATTTTTGGTATGATTAATGGTGCAATCTTGGCCCTATTTAATTGTTGGTCAATGAGGTTTCAAAAAATTATTGCAACCTGAAGTTGTTGGAGTATGAATTGTTGCCAAGTATGGTTCAAGGCCGATGGTTCTCTACACGTCAACAAGTAGAAGATTGATCTTTGTTATTGGATGTAAATGATCTCTTAATTTGGGTGCCGGATAAAGCAAGCTTGTTCATACATCATCTGCTTGGGAGGTATGTAGGAAAAGTAACATATTTATGTTGTTTTTGTTAAATTCTTGGAATTTCTTGCTTTTGATAAATCTCAGTTTTCTTTTGGAAGTTGTGGTTTGGGTATATAGCAATGGATAGTACACTATTACGGTTCAATTATTCTTTGGTTTCATGATATGGAAACCATTAATCATCTTTTCATAACTTCCGAAACTGCTAGGGAAGTGTGACCTTTTTTTACATATTGTGTTGATATTAAATGTCAAGGGCACCAACTTCAATAAGCTTTTCACTATTGGTGGTAGCAAGGTGTATCTTCCTTTGTGTGCCAACTAAGGTCCATTACTCCATGCTTAATTGTATGGGAAATCTGGAAAGCGAGAAATGCAAATGAATATGACAATATTTTCATGAATTGAGTTCATATTGTTAGACAAATTTGGAAAACAATTGGCCTAATTTTACATTTTAAACAAAGAAAGGCTAAGGATGCCTATCAGCTCCATTATCATCCTTTACGTATACTTAAGGGCATGTTATTGAAGCAACTGTTAATTGTTAAATAGAGTACACTCTCTCCTTTATTTGGATTGCTTAACTATGATGGTTGCTCAAGGGGTAATCCGTGGGAAGCAGCATTTGGAGGTGTTATCAGATTGTCGTAAGGTAATTTCTTTTTTGCTTATATATTTGGTTTTGCAATCTAATATGATAGTTGAATTGAGGCTTTGCTAGAAGGTTTAAATAATTGTAAAAGGAAAGTGTTCATAAATGTGATTGTTAATAGTGACTCAATGGTAATAGTTCATTGTGTCAATCGATTGATAAATCCATTATGGAAGCTTTTTAGAAAGTTTCGAGAGCTAAAAGTGTTGATGAAAACTTTGAATGTCAAAGTGTTTCACTTTTTTAGAGAGGTAAATGCAGTTGCAGACTTTATTGCCCATCATGCATGTGATCGTAAAACGTGGTGTTCTTGGAATTATATTGAAAGTCTCCCCCCACAAGCTTGGGGTTTTCTGGATAAACAACAAACAACCTATATGAGAACAAGCACTTAAATTCATTTAGATTTTTGTTCTTGCAGTCTGATGGTGGGTGTTGGGTGCTGTTTAGCGCCATGGCGCTCCAAAATTGTGGCGCCTTAGTGCCAAATGCCACAGCCCCATTCAGTGGCAAATGGCGCCAAAAGCTTGGCGCTAGGGCACCACTATGGCCTTTTTATGCTTTATGGAAAATTAATTTTAGATTCAAAATGTTTAATTATAGAATGTAATGGGATAGAATGTTTTTGGCTTTGGTTTAAGTTTCTTTGGTTGTTTTAATGTATTGGCTTCGACTATCCTCTGGCCTTTCTTTTGATCTTAATAAAATAATAAGAACTTTCCCAGGTCCTAGTTAAGTTTGGGATTGAAAAATAAATAAATAAACTTGCTGCCCTGAGTTTCAAAACAACTTCACAAATGAATCCATCCCAAAACAACCACAAATTATTTGCCAAGTTTGAACAAGAGCTTGAAAAACCAAAAAATTGCTGCAACACCGAACAAGTCTTCCAAAGGGCATTTTGGTTTTGAAATAGCCACCAAAGAACACTTATGTAATCTTGTGAACTTGCTAAGGTGACATCTTGTTTTGACATTCTTAACCCCTCTAGCATTCCACTACAGACATTACTGCTTATCTTACTAGGAGGCTTTCCAAACAAGGCTTCCATGTGTTTAAGATTGGCTCTAAGCGAGCTAAGTGAGTTACCCTCCCTAGTGAAACTTAGCGACTGCCTTGAACAACCTTGAGGACTATTCTTAACACTCTTAGATGACAAATTCGGCATATGGACTACCCTTTCCAAATCCTTCTTCGAGCTAATTACAAAACACGGGTCCCCTTGAAAAGGAACAACATTCAAATGCTGGTCTTGCTCAAGGATTGAAGAAGGACGATTTGACTGCTCAAAATCTTGCAAATCTTGATCCTTTTCTTGAACTTCTTTCCCCCTAACTGGATTTACATCCTCTCCTCTAGTGAGCAAATGTCAAAAGGTGAGTCTTTGTCAAATATTAATATAGCTTTATGAGAAGGAGAAGTGCTAACATAAGCCATGTAATCTCTTACAGCCAAAGGAACTTTACCACTATTTCCTTCTTGCTGCCCCTCTTGGCTCTTGACCAAGCCTTGCAGATTATCAATGAGAGGAACTTGAGAAACCTCCTTACCATTGGTTGCACTTTCTTGAACATTACTCCTGTACTTCATTGAGGCTACATCAACGGCATCCTTCTCAATCCCATCCTCATAAGACTCCTCACCCCATGGCTTTAAAACAGCTAGTTCACTTTGCTCCACAATCTCCAAATTCTTGGCATCAACCACCTTTGTTGATAATGATGTAAATAACCTCAATGTGAAAGTCAAGCCAATTTGGGTAATGGTCCAAGAAGCAGCTAAAGCCCAAAAGTTCATTTTTGACAAGGCTGCAATTTGGTTTATTTTATTCTTCCAGTCAATTAATTAGTCAAGCACAATAAATCTGGTCATTATCTATTATTAATGTGTTTCTTTGGAAGTTGTATTGAGTTAGTCTTGTTAGTAATTTCTTATGTGTCTTTGGAAGTTGTAACAAGTTAGTCTTTTTAGTCATTTCCTATGTGTCTTGAAAGTTGTTTTATGTTTAGCCTTTCCCTATACTTGGAGGGTTGTTCCAAGCTATATATTCACATTTTCAGATTAATGAAAGGCAATTGAGAGTTATCAAAAAAAAAAAAAAACTATGTGGTTGAATTCCTTATCATAGTTCTTATCTCTAAGGTGGATTCCTTTGAGTGGCAAACTAAAGTTCTTATCTTTAATGTCGTGATTTTCTTATCCTTAAAGTAGTGAGCTTGTTAACTTATTGTTTTACTTTGTGAAAGGGTATCATCTTATAACATAGAAATGAAGAAAACCTGATGTTACAAAAATATTTTAGCACTTAAATTATCATGACAAAGCAAGGCACTCCAATTCCTCTAGATTTTCATGGCATGAATTGATGAGCTGTCGATGTTCACCAAATTGAAACCTAACTAACTATGTTTGTAGTATAGTAAGTAGGATATCCAACAGAGAAGCAATTAAGTTAATCAAATTCAACTCAAGCAAGTAGTTCTTATTTAATTAAATTGAACCAAAGTAAAAGAGCACAACAAATTCAAGTATAAATCCTAACCCAAATAATATAATGAGCAATAAAAGTAAATCAAATTAATGCAAGAAAATATAAAACAAAACAGATGTATAAAAATGAATAGAGTTCTAAAATAGGTTGTGATGATAATATGCTATAAATATGCAAACTAACTAATATGCACTCAAAACAGCAAAGTAAATAAATGGGGTGTTGATCTTTGATATAAACTAAATTAAAATAGGCAAGCAAGCTAGAAAAACAACAGAATTACATTCTAAATGTAAAAAACAACAATTTTCAGTAGAAACTTACTAAATTGAGCAAACAACCAAAGATTTTTAAGACTCTACTACAAAGAAGTTTTCGCCAAGATTCATGAGCTATTATTAATCATTGAAAATTAAACAAATACCAATCTGAATATACACATATGCATACCAATCAACCATGGAAATAAGTCTTTCCTACCTATCCTTAAATCTTTGTTAATTAGGTCAAGCGGAATAACTAACACTAATCACATAATAACCCTCATCAAGCGTTATGGATTTAATTACGTGAAAGCATTTCAAACTAGATAGGTGTAATTGATTCTAACAATTAACACACAAGTGGCATTAACTTAATCTAGATCAGATTTTCTAAGCAACACTCAAATAAACTCATGTTAATTAACCATGCAAAGACATTAATTAATTACTAGCATTAGATTATATATATCAATCTATCATGTGTACATCATAACAAACTAAAACACATAATCATTAAGCAATTAACCGAGAAAAACATGAATACTTGCATTTGTGTATAACATCAGATTCCCTCTATAAAAAAAGATTCTCAAAGTAGCTTCATAAGTCAAGGTTACTTACCTCTTGCAGTTGAACAAAAACTGAAGCTAGCATTATCATTAATTGAAAAGAACATATTTTGAGGGAGAGGAAGAAAAGTGCATGTAAAGGTACTTCTCAATCAGATCTATACCTCCCCTATTTATATAGTATAAGGGTGACAACGACTCCTAAACAAGAAGAAGTCTTTTCCTACTTAATAGCTAATTCCTTAATCAAATTTGCACTTCCTATTCTATCTAAAATTTGAATATTCAAATCTAATCTTGTGATCTTCTTTCAATCCTAATCCCAATAAAATTCCTTGCCCAAGTTGGATTCCTCATGTAGAAATCCTTTATTGCCACTAGGATTCCTAGTCCAATTAGGATTTGCACTTTATTAACTCATAGATTTGTTTCAATGTGCATGATCTAGTCCTTAGCTCCATTACATGCTCAAATGCTCCATTTAGCTCCATTTTACTCTTTATGTCTACAAAAGCACAGTTTTACATAAAAGAAGATAAGTAAACTAAAGTAAGACAAAAAATATGCATAAAAGACTAAGAGTAGGGTACTACAAAGATAGAATAATATGAGTGTATCAAATTCTCCCACACTTAGTACTTGCGCGTCCTCGAGCAAGGAAAAGAAAAGACAATGTTGAAACTAACGATTTTCAAAATCAGAAATTGAAAAATTGGAAAAGAAATGAAAACTAAGAATTAGACAAAAAAAGAGAGTGAATGAAGACCTTTTAGCACTCAACTCCACTTCTAATCTCCCAACAATCTAAGAGTATAAGCATTATAAGTAAGAATATTTTCATGAATTTGAACACTTAATAATCTTAGAACCTTTCTTAGTTTAAAAGACTTAAATCAAATGCATATCATACCAAAATAACAGGTCCTCTCATTGTTATACACTTTAACACTCAAGTGTTTAAACTCAATTGCAATCAATGTTATGATCTACCAGAAGCTTGCTCTTCAATCTCCTCTCCACTACCAAAGTATCACATGCATAACATGAATCAAAAGGCCTTTATTCAAGGTTACAATGGGAAAAGGGTAGGTAAGAAAAAGGTTAAAAACCAAAGAAACTAGTCGAGCATAAAAAGATAATGGACTCAATAACAAATAAACTTAATGTTCACGAATTCATCATAGGAAATTAAGCACAAATACCTAGCTTCCTTTGATTTTCAAGTTCCCACAACATGATATTACTTAAAAACAAAAGGAAGCACTTTCTTTCTTCCTTTTCCACCTCATACACATTTGGTCATCACTTTTTCTTTTATTTTCTTCTTCTCTTTTTTTTTTTTTTTCATAAACAACTTCCATTGTTCTTCTTTTTTCTTCATAACCAAATGGTACAATTTACAATCAATTCCCATCATTTAACAACTTTTCTCATGAATTCAAACCATAACCAATGTTCATAATAAGGTACACATGCGGTATTCCTTAGCTAGGGAAAAAGAGAACATATGAAAGGTTTAGGTTCACAAACAAGAGTTAAAAGAAAAAAGATAAATAAGCTCAAAATTGGCTCACTAGAGAATCATCATGAATAAGGCTGGCTTGTTTTTGGCTCAAGTGGTTAAAAATCCTAACTGCCATTATCACTTTCATGCATGCATGCAATTTAAATGTAGTATTAACAAGATATGAAGCAAGTTCAAGAGATGCACCTTAATGAATAACACACAACAAAGAAGGCATGTTGAATACTCAAAAGCTCACAAAGGTAAAACAACTACTAAGTCAGCATGACAAGCTGTCAAAGTTAATCCTTAAACCAAGTAAGCTCAAAATTGCAAGTTAACTCATTCATTCAGTTTATCTCACTATAATACACATATATCTCATCAATTCTTGGGAGATCAAAAGACAAATCTAAACACTTTAAACTCATGAAATAAAAACAAAACATATCAAAAGCAAAGAGAAACACTAAATCCTCACCCCCACACTTAAACACCATTGTACTCCATGTAGACATCAAAGTAAGAAAGAGAAGAAGAAAAATCACACATGTACTAAAACAAAGGATGAAAAGAAAAGAGAAAGAGAAAGAAGAAAGTAAATCTGGTTTTCGTTTTTTCTTTTTTTGTTGGGTTGCCTCCCAATCAATTCTGTTTAATGTCTTTGGCTCGACTCCATGCTCATCAATCTAATATAGGTTCGGCTCAGTCAACCTCCTCAACAACCACTTCCCTAAACCTTCATAGAAAGGTTTCAACTGTTGCCCATTCACCTTGAACTCTTTGTTTGTTTTCTAAGCTTTGAATTTCAACTGCACCATGAGGAAAGATATTAGTAACAACAAAGGGTCCAACCCATTGAGAACGTAACTTACCTGGAAAGAGCTTTAGTCGTGAATGAAATAAGAGAACTTTTCCCCCAATTTGAAATTCTTTTCTCGAAATCATTTTGTCATGGAATGCCTTAGTCTTTTCCTTGTAAATCCTTGCATTATCATAAGCATCATTCCTTATCTCCTCTACCTTTTGCAATTGCAACTTCCTATGATGTCCAGTAGCATCTAAGTTAATATGACATTGCTTAATGGCCCAAAAAGCACAATGCTCAAGTTCTACTGGTAGATGGCATGGTTTCCCATAAATCAAACCTATATGGAGACATTCCAATAGGTGATTTACATGCAATCCTATAAGCCTATAGAGCATCATTCAACCTTAAGCTCCAATCTTTTCTATTAGCTTGCACCGCTTTTCAAGGATGGATTTGATGTCTCAATTAGAAATTTCAGCTTGGCCACCTGTTTGAGGATGGTAAGCTGTGGAGGTGCGTATAATAACGTTGTATTTTTGAAGCAATACTTCCATGGATCGATTACAAAAATGTTTACCACACAATCACTACTGATTGCCTTGGGTATTCCAAATCTGTCAAAGATGTGAGTTTTAACAAAATCCACAACAACCTTAGCATCATCAGTATGTGTAGCCTTAACTTCAACCCATTTAGACACATAATGAATAGCAAGCAAGATGTATATATTTCCAAAAGAAGAAGGAAATGGACCCATGAAATCAATACCCCAAACATCAAAGATTTCACATACAAGAATAGAAGTTAAAGGCATTTGATCACGATGAGTTATACTAACTGTTTTTTGGCATCATTCACATGATTTGCAAAAAGTATATGTATCTTTAAACAAGGTAGGCCATTAAAAACCACATGTAAGTACCTTACGAGCTGTTCTTTTCGCACCAAAATGTCCTCCACAAGCATAAGAATGGCAAAAGGTAAGGATAGAGTTATATTCACATTGGGGTACACACAGTCTTATGACTTGGTCAGCACAAAACTTCCACAAATATGGGTCATCCCAAAAATAATATTTAGCATCAGCTATAAACTTATCTTTTTGAGATTTGGACAAACCTTGAGGAAATTCTTTGGTAACTAAAAAGTTAACCAAATCAGCATACCATGGCCAAAAGTCATACATAGCATACAACTTCTCATCTGGAAAAGACTCTCTCATAGATTCTATCTCCACTTACTTGTTTGACAATCTACTCAAGTGATCAGCTATATAATTTTCAGCTCCTTTCTTGTCCTTAATTTCAAGATCAAGTTCTTGCAAAAGTAAGATCTATCTTATCACTTATCAATCTAGGCTTTGATTCCTTCCTGTGCAAAAGATGCCTAAGAGTTGTATGATCAGAAAACACAATCACTTTAGTTCCAAGCAAGTATGATCTAAACTTTTCAAGAGCAAAAACTATAGCAAAGAGATGACATGCAAATTTTGCCCAATTTTTTGGCCAAGTATGGCTCCAACAACGTAATTACTAGCATCACATATGATCTCAAAATGTAAATCCTAATTTGGAAGTTGAACAATGGGGGCCGAAATTAATCTCCTCTTAGGCTCATCGAACGCTTGTTTGCAATCATCATTAAACAAGAAATCCACATCTTTTGCCAGTAACTTAGATGGGGCTGTTCAATTTTAGAGAAATATTTGACAAATCTTCGATAGAAACCTGCATGTCCAAGGAAGGAAGAACTTCCCACACACATGTGGGATAACGTAAGGACAAAACAATATCTATCTTAGCTTTATCAACTTCTAAACCAAGAGCAGAAACTACATGCCCTAAAACAATCCCTTGTTTAACCATAAAGTGACACTTCTCATAATTCAAAACAAGGTTAGTAGGAAATGCATCTTTCCAAATAAGAGAAAGATTTTCCAAACATGCAAAAGAATCACCATAAACAGTAAAATCATCCATGAAAACTTCCATGATTCTTTCTACATAATTTTAAAATAACTCATCATGCATCTTTGAAAAGTGGCTGGTGCATTACACAAATCAAAAGGCATTCTTCCATATGCATTAGTACCAAAGGGGCAAGTAAAAGTAATTTTTTCTTGATCTTCAGGTGCAATAACAATTTGATTATATCCACTATACCAATCAAGAAAGCAATAGAAAGACTTACCGGCCAATCTCTTAAGCATTTGATCTATGAAAGGTAAAGGAAAGTGATCCTTACATGATGCTTAATTCAGCTTACGATAATCAACACACATTCTCCACCCACTTTGAAAATTTATAGGCACAAGTTCATTATCTTTATTTCGCACAACAGTAATTCCCATTTTCTTAGGAACCATATGTATAGGACTTACCCCCTTGCTATCTAATATAGGGTAGATAACTGTGGCAACAAGCAACTTCAATATTTCGGACTTGACTAGCTCCATTATAGGTGGGTTGAGATGCCTTTGCATCTCCCTTGTTGGATTCAAATTTTCTTCCAAAAGTATGCGATGCATACACATGGAAGGACTAATTCCCTTGATGTCAGCAAACGTGTTTTAACCCTCATAACCCGATAATGTAAAAATTCGAGTTTTAAGACAAAATGTGTAAATTTACTTTATAAAATAAACAAATGAATTAAATAACAGTATAATTAAAACATGTTATAATTCAATTTTTTAGCGTAACCTTAGTATATGTTTTAAAAATGTTAGGTAATTGTTGTCGTAAAGTAAATAACATTGTGGTCAAGTAAATTCAAGTTAGTGAATAATTAATGTATAGGTATAAATAGATCAATATTTAATTTCCACCACAAGCAACTTACATAAATAAACAATACAAATAGACATGTGCATATATATATATAAATAAAGCAAGAAAATATGTTTCAAATATTCTAACTTTTTTACTTTGACCTTATATTATATATAATTTCTTTTTTTTGTCTTTCTCATGTTTATGGTGATGTTTTGCCATTCTGTTTTCCTTTCTTCCTTTTCTCCCTCAAAGCAATGTTTTTAGCTGTTCATCTCTCAGTAGAACTGTTTCCTCTAAACTTTGATGCAACCATATTGAACAAATGAAAGAATAAAAATATGTTTATGAAGTTGCATGAAGGAG
This sequence comes from Quillaja saponaria, assembly GCA_029379385.1. Lineage (NCBI taxonomy): Eukaryota > Viridiplantae > Streptophyta > Magnoliopsida > Fabales > Quillajaceae > Quillaja > Quillaja saponaria. The sequence continues at coordinate 14,941,958 of CM055612.1, read as the reverse complement.
TTTGAGTAGGGGTTGAATAATGTAATGATTTTAGGGATAATTATTGAAGACATTAGTGTTGGTATGTTGTTAAACCTTTATAGTTCAAGTTTGTAGAGTCTTGAATAATTAATTTAACCTTGAAGTTAATGTTTCAACTTGGTTTTATTAAATTTGATTAAGTATATAAGGGAAAATAAACATATATCCAAGAAGGTTGTGAAATGCCTAAAAGGAGTAAACTTTAAATAATTAATTGTACTAATATACACGTCCAAATAATACATATAATATCTATCTAGAAAGATATACTTATCTATTAATAAATCCAACAAACTAAATTAGATTTCCTTTTTCCTAGAGAAAGTTATGTTCAAATAACTAAGGTCAAAGCTGCCAAATTCCTGCGTTTTGCAAAATTTGATGTAATTTTAAAGAAAAAGTTTATTAATATATAGCTCTAAAAATTTCAAATGATATTATATTATTATAAAGCTACATGTGTCTAATATTTTATAAATTTTATGAAATTGGATTTAGAATTTTCTAGAGAAAGATATGACTGTTAAAGTGAATACTGGTTAAAACCCCAAGTTTGGACAGTTTTAATATTTCTAACTCACTAGTGTTTTCTATCTTTTTTATTAGTTTCTTTCTACGCTATACATTGTTAAGATATTTACAATGTCTCTTCATTATCAACCTTACCACACAAAGTACAATTCATACTACTTGACATGTAATAGTTTAATAGAAAACTTTCATAAAGAAACCTATATAAGTTGATATATAAGCTTAGTAATTAAAAGATTATAACAATAATATTTATAAAGTAAGTGTTATTTGGGAATATGAATTTCAATTCCAGATCCTAATGTGGACCTGATGAGACGCATGAACGCAAGTGTAATTGATGATTAAAATCAGTTAAAGGTGAGTCGTTAACTGTTACCTTTGGAGGTAAGATTATTACGTGTAATTATATGTATATTTGAATAGATGTGAGATATGAAAAATAACCAAGTGCAGTATTTCAATATTTATTTGAATTATGTTTGTTTGATATTAGTTGTGGTTGATAAGGGCCAACAAAGTAAGATTTTTCTGAGAAATGATTTTTATTTCCTAAATTAAAATCTAGGTGCACCTAGGATATTTTGATTTGATATTCTGATATGAGATACTCTGATTCTGACAATTGTTTTAAAAGAAATGAGTGCTCAGCTTTGGTGGGATGAATTGGGTATGGAGAATTAACTTGTTGAGAGGGCACATAAATACACGATGGGGGGAGATATTGTTGTGTAGGGTTGAGTTACTCTATTGGCCCTTTGCTTGCCTTGATTGTTTTAAGTGGATTATATAGTGTACTAATTGAAATGTGTTAGCTAAGTTTTATATTTATGTATTTGTATATGTGTAATCTTAGTAGTTTTAAAATATATGACAGGTTGATATTATTTGATAATATATTCTATACGTGTGTTGGGTGATGTTAGTACCCTTTGGATACAATTTTCCACTCACGGAGTCCGTAAGACTCATCTTTCTTCTATGGTATTTTTTTTTAGTAACAGGATCTCAAGGATGGCGGTTACCGATAATGAACTTTTCTAAGTGTTTGGCAGCAAGGTAATTTTTCATAATTTCAATCTTGAAGTCAAAGGATGAAAGTTTGCAGTCACATTAAAGCTATGGGGTTCCTTGTCTTATGGGGGTAATAGTCTAGTTAATTATTATTATGATGAGAGCGGAGCTCTTTGTTATCTTTGTTGTTGTAGTTATAACAATAGGAATGTGTTTTTAAATTTTATGAGCATGTTCCACTTTATGGGGAACCACTGGCGAATTTTAATAAATTGTCATAAGTTTCAGTAAACAAATTTTTTTTTTTTAGTTAACTCATGTTTTCTAAAATTTACTTTTACTCTTTAGTTTAGTCAATTCTCGTGTTCGTTTCTTGTTTGAAGTCAGGGTTATAGAGGTTTGGTTATCTATTATTCCTCTAACCAGTCATACCTCCAAGAGGGGTGTAACACAACATCCAGATAATAAGAGTTTTACGATCATGAAGCACGTGCACAAGCCTTTCCTCTTGCACATTTGTTAAGTTCTTTGCAATGATCAAAGATAATGTATTATTTTCACCCAAAAACACATACTTTAAATGATTAGAAAAAGGTTTTAATTCAAGCTCGGGTACATGCAAAACAGAGGGTAAAAGTTTCTTGTGAGAAATAGGTAAATCATGAAAAACTTCACCATACTTGTACGGCTCAGCTTGCAAGGCCATGACCGCATCAACCAAAGCATCATCTATGACAACCTCTCCTTTTGTGCAAGTGGAATCAAAACTTTGGCTTATAGCCACATTCAATTTATCACCACCACTTAAGTCAAAAACTTGTTGCACATTAATGTCAATAACATCCAAACACATAACAAATTGTTTATCATCTTGAAACTTCATGGCATCAAAAATATTGAATTGAACAACATTACCATCAAATTCCATAGACAATGTACCAGAAAAAACATCAATCTTAGTTCCAGTAGTTTTAAGGAATGGTCTTCCTAACAAAAGTGGAGTAGACATGTTTGTGTTATCATCCTCCATGACAAGAATATAAAAATTAGCAAGAAAAATCAAACCATGAACTGAAACTAAGACATCTTCAAGCACACCCAAAAGGATAAACAAATGTACTATCAGCAAGTTGGATAATAATACCCTTTTCTTTTAAAGGGACAAGACAAAGAAAGTCATATAAAGATTTTGGCATTACAGTAATTGATACTCCTAAGTCACACATGACCTTTTCAAAGCAAGTATTACCAATCTTACAAGGAATAGAAAACTGACCAGGATCTTTTTTCTTAAGTGGGAGTTTCTTTTGAATGATAGAAGATGCATTTTCTCCCACACTTATTGTTTCATTACCGTTCAGTTTTATTTTGTTAGTGCACAACTCCTTGAAAAGCTTTGCATATCGAGGGACTTGCTTGATTGCATCCAAGAGAGGAATATTGATTTCAAACTTTCTAAACATCTCTAAGATCTCCTTTTCGTTGTCTTCTTTCTTAGACCTATAAGAACTGAAAGGAAAAGGTGGAGTAAGCTTAAAATTGGAATTCATAGGTTGAGAATTTACCCTGGGAGCACCCAAATTAGGCTCAGTATTCATTTGATTAGGGGCAGAAGCTTGGGCCAAATTTGAAGAAGTTTTGGCTCCAACTTCAATCTCTTCCTCCAATGCAATATTTCTTGGTTTATTTTCTCCAAGCTTTCCATTCCTTAACTTGATTGTACAAGCACTTTCTTGACTAGTCATAGATTGATATTGTGATTATGCTTGAAATCTGGGAAGGTTGATGTTTTGGCCTCCATTTGGTGGTGCTTATGGTTGATTCCCATAACGCATGTTAGAGTGATCTCTCCAGCCAAGATTATACATGTTAGAATATGGATTATACTTACATTGAGGTTGTCTAGGAAAAATGCCACCAATGGCTTTAGCTCGTTCCACGGGCTCATCTTGCATTGTAGGATACATATTAGTTAGATGCCCTTGGTTAGAGCAAATGCCACATGCTTTCACTTGCTGCACATTTCCAACAGCCAAAGAACGCACAAGAGAAGTAAGATTGCCAACTTCTTGTTCAAGGTTAGAGATACTTCATTTACTTTTTTGAAGGGTGCATCCATGCTAGTTCCAAATTGTTGCAAATTGGCAGCCATGTTGGATATTAATTGCTTTGCAGCTTCGGGTGTTTTGTCAACTAATGCCCCTCCACTTACAGCACATCAATTATGTTCCTTTCTTGTGGTATCAAACTCTCGCAAAAGTATTGGATGAGGGAGTTGATTAGAGATTTGGTGATGGGGGCAACTAGCACATAACTTCTTCTATCTTTCCCAATACTCATATAAGGTTTCACCATTGTATTGCCTTATTTCACATATTTCATTTCTTATATTTGCAGCACGTGATGCAAGAAAATGCTTCTGCAGGAAAAGTAACTTCATCTCATTCCACATAGTGATCGAGCCAAAAGGAATGTAATATAACCACTCATCAACTGCATCACCCAAGGAGAATGGGAATGCTTGAAGTTTGATTTACTCCGGTCACACCATTGGGTTTCATGCTGAGCATACTAAATGGAATTCCTTGAGATGTTTGTGTGGATCTTCACCTGAAAGACCACGAAAAGTATGAAGTAAGTGAATAAGACCATATTTAAGCTCAAAAGGGACATAAATATTAGGAAAATTAATGCAAAGAGGTCAAGATCAGGACTGGCGAGCTCCTTAGGAGTGTGAGGTTATCAAATGGCCATGTTTTCAACTTGTTCGTGGATTAGTGCAATTTCTTCCTCCAATTCGAAAGCCAAAGGATGTTGATGCAAACTCTACCTATGTGACTGATATGATGTAATTTCTCACTACACGTATTCTAAGATTAACCTCTTCAATTGGGCTTTGTGGTGGAGTTCAATTGATAATATACCCATGAACTCAATCACCATTGCAAGACAAATTTGGAAGACGATTAGGCAGATATTGATGGTTCAAAAAGGTAAAGCAAAGGTAAGTATATGTGATGCTTATGAACTTTGTGGTCTCCCTAAGCACATGTTTTTGAAAAAAAGTTTTAATTGTCAAGTGGTATCCCTTTCCTCACACTTTTGTAAAAATGAACCGTGATAGTTGTTCAAGGGAAGATCCTAGAAAAGCAGCCTTTGGAGGTGTTATCCAGTCTTCAGAAGGTAATTTTATGTTCGCTTGTGGGGATTATTTAAGAAGAGAAACAAACATGGTGGCTGAATTTGAGGCATTATTAGAAAGTTTAAAAGCATGTGAAGATATGAATGTGGTAGTTAATTGTAATTCAATGACTCTAGTTCAATGTGTCAATCAGAAGAAAAACCCCTTGTAGAAGATCTACTGAAGATTTCGGGAACTACAAACAATAATACAAACTTTGAATGTAAAGATTTGCCATTGCTTTAGAGAAGTTAATGCAGCTACTAACTTTATAGCAAACTATGTGTGTGATATGAAAAAGAGGTGGATTTGGGATTCAATTGACAACCTTCCTTCACAAACTTGGGGTTTACACAGGTTATACTTTATTATTGTTAAGTCTAACTTTATTTCTTTTCTTTTTTAATGGGATAGTATCCCATGTTTATGGCTCTCTTAGTCAAGGAAACTAATTATAAAAAGGTTCCTATATGATATAAGTGTGGAAAACCAGGTCATTTCCAAAATAAATTGAGGGTTAAAAAGAAAATAAATGCACTTCAAATTGATGAAGGCTTAAAGAAATCCTTATGTCAAATCTTATTAGAAAACTCTGATGAAGAAAAGGATCAATTGAGTGCTTTTATAATAGAGCAGTATAAATTAGACTCGAGTCTAGAAGAGTCAGAATAGTCTGAAAAATCAAAATATTGTTCTAATAATGACTGTGATGAATGTATCCTAAAAACTATAAACCCTTGGATTAGCATAAAATATGAATTCAAAGCATCGTGCAATAACTCTATTTTATGGAGTTGTCAAAGACGTTGAGAAGAGATGTACTACTTGTCACAAAGCTAAGATGCATGGGAGAAATGCTGGATTATATACTCCTCTTCCAATTCCAATAGAACACTAGGAAGATGCAAGTATGGATTTCATTGTTGTCAACATCAGATAAAGAATTCGTGAATCCACAAAACGTTGCAAGAGCGTCTAAATCTGCCATAGGATATTTTGGTTCTGAAATAATCATCATGGTGCAATTATGTAATCTTTTTAACTTTCAAAGCCTTCATCTTGTTTTGATGTTTCTAATTCCCCTATCATTCCAATATATAAGATTAATCATTTGGGATTAGAAGAAAGTACGTCATTGCTGACCTTGGATGATGGTGTGTTCATGGCTGCCTTCATGAGTTCAAGACCTTCCCTTAAAGCACCAATGGAACTCCCATCCCCAACATAACTTAGCGGTTGAGAATGATGTTTTAGGGAACTCCTTTGGCTGTGATTGGGAGAGAGATTTAATGTATGTACCACCCTATTTAGATCTTCCCTTGAATTTTTGGCTCTGATATCATAAGGGGAAGCTAGCGCACACAGACAACAAACAAAAATATACAAAACATATGCAAACAGCTGCAATGAGATTTAGTAACCCAGATCAACTATAGAAATATAAAAGATGAGTAGAAGAAAACTTACATTAATGAAAACAGATTCTTTATTACAGGTACAAGGCACAGGTACAGAACACGTTCACAGGTACTATTTGACAATAGCAGCTATAGGTACAACAGGTACAAGTCCACTGTTACAAATTTGAAACTTTCACTCTTATTTTACAAAACACTCTAAGCACTCTAAAATTTTTATTTTTTCAAACTACTGATATTTTCTTTGAACTTCAAAACTCCCTTAACAACAGAGGGCAAAGGCCCTTAAATAACCAATCTAGCATGATTGCCTAAGAGATAAGGCTGGGAAAAGCAGATTCCTTTAGATTAGGTTTGTCATTTTTTTCTGGGCACGTGTCCTAGGTAGTGTGGAGTTGATCCGCCAGATAGAAAGGAATCTTTTACTTTTATAAAGTAAATCCTTTTTCTTTTAAGAAAATTGTCTTCATATCGCTGAAAAGATGGCTTTTTTGCTTTCGCTTTTTGAAAATAAAGTAGATTCCCTTTCCTTTTAGAAAAGAAAACTTAGCTTTATGAAAAGAGAATTATTGATGAGATTCTTCATCCAAAAAGTCTTCTGCTCCTTCGTCCAAAGGGTCTTGTGAGTCCTGGAACTAGGATGGGTCATCTTGACTCATCTCAGAACTGTTATCTTCAATGAGTTTTACGAGCTCCTTTTGAACATCATCTTTAGAAGAGGAGACTAATAAGCCTTTCACCATATCAAGAACCTTTTTATTTTTCATTTATATAAGGTTTTTGAGAAGAAGCTTTAGATCTTAAGATCCCTAGCTTTTGAAAATTATTAAGGTTCTCTTCGAAATTAGAGAAGTTGTCCCACCATTTGATTTGAGTTCTACGAATTAACCAGGAAACTGATTGATTAATCCCAAAGGCAAAAGAAGAACATTCTATTACAATATATTCCCATTTAACAATCAATGGGAGCTGATAATAAGCTGTAAATATGATAATTTTGTCTTGAGGGTCCAGAGAATGATTATTCTCACAGATCTTTAACCAGTATAGATGAACATATTTAGATAGGGATATAGGAAATAATCCCCAAGAAAAGTACCATGTTTTAAACCACTGAGGAAAAGTAGTGGGAGAAGGTTCTTCATTGAGGGTGAACCTAAGAAACCAGCTGTGCTTTCTTGCTTTGTTCAAACAAAGCAAGTTTTCCCATGCAACCATATAATCAAAATAAGTATATAGCCGAGAAAAAATTCTTCTATCTTTAATTTGTTTTTGACGGTATAAATCCATACCCCATTCTTCTAGCTTCATCACTTTATAAATGATGATTTTTGAATAAGCCCATTTTGACTTTGCTCGAATCCAGGGTTTATGAGAAATTGATTCTGTCCACAAGAATTTTTAAATAGAATAAAATATTCCTGGGTTCTAATTCAGGAGGAAGATGATTATTGAGATAAAAAGGAGCTATCTCATATGGTGCTAAATTAGCATACATTTTTTCAATTGGTGCTATCTTTTTATAAGATAATGGAACATATGGATATTTTATTACAAGGAAGGGCTAAATCATAAGCCTGATAGCATAAGAAATCTTTATCAGTCTCCTCAGTATTAGGAGTGGAGAAGTTTCTTTTTGCAGAAGTATTAGTTTGAGAGGTCATAACGTCTTTTCCTTTAGGATTCCTGCAAAAATTCTCTAGTTAGGAAGTCAGGCAAAGAATTAGATTCTCCTTTAATAAATTCTATATCAACTTCAAAAACATAAAGGATTCCCTGCCATCTAGCAAATATCTGTTTGGATGTTATATTTTTAACATCTTTAATAAGGATATCCTTAGCAGACTTGCAATATATTCTTAATAAGAATTTTTTATTTAACAGGTCAGATTCAAACTTAGCGATGCACATAACTATAGATAATATTTCATTTTTTATAGTAGAATAATTTTGTTGTGCACCCTTCTAAGTTCCTGAAGTAAATCTAACCAATTGCTCTTTATTAGCAATTTTTTGTTTAAGAATTCCTCCATATCCTATCTCAGAAGCATCTGTTTCAACTATTTTAAAAGCATCTGGGTGAGGAATATAGAGACATGGAAGTTCTTTAACTCTTTGTTTTATCCTTTTAACTGCTTCAGTAAAGTCATTGTTCTATTCTGGAGGATTCTTTTAAAATCGTGCAAATAATAATTTGCAATCTAAGGCTAAGTCCTTGTAAAATTCACCTACATAATTCAGGCTGCCTAAGAATCTCTACAGATGTTGTTTTTCCCTTATTTCATTAGGGAATTTGTCAGCAAATTGTATGGCTCTATCAATCGGTATAACCTTTATGAATATTATGTCCTAAAAAACGAATTGCAATTTGAAATATTTTTACCTTTTTGCAGAAATTGGTAATCCCGCCTTCGTGACAGTATTCAAAAATATATTGAGATGTTTAAAATGTTTCTCAATAGAAGGAGAAAATACTAAAACATCATCAATATAAACAATTATAAATTCCTAATAAGAATTAAAAATATCATTCATAACACTTTGAAATTCATATGGGGCATTTTTTTAATCCAAATGGCATAACATTCCATTTATATCGCCTAAAAGGTACAGTAAAGGCAGTCTTGTACCTATCTTATTCATCTTTTTGAATTTGCAAATATCCTGATTTCATATTGAATTTGGAAAATGTCTTGGCATCATAAAGTTTGTTTAACAAATCTTTTTTATTAGGGATTGGATACCTAATCCATCTTAAAGCTTTATTCAGAGGTTTGTAATTAATTACTAGCCTCGGGACTCCTCTTTCTAATTCGGCTGCATTTTCTACATAAAATGCTAGGTAACTCCAGGGACTATAACTTTTTCTAATTAATCCCTTTTTTAGTAATTCTTCAATTTATGCCTTATAGATTTCTAAGTGTCTAGGACCCATAACTATTGGTCTAGCCTTAGTAGGTATTTGTTTTTTTGAGAATTCTGGTTCATAAGGTAATTCTATAATATGTTGTTTTTTATTCCAAAAGGCATTAGGAATCTTAGCACATATAGTTTGTTCAATTTTATGTTGAATTTTATTAAATTTCATCTTGAAGCTTTGGAGATTTCAATTGTTACTGAATTCTCTTATATTCTATCTCTTCTTTTAGAGACATAAGATATTTTTCTTTTCTTTTAATGGTATCTTTCATATGATTGATTTCATGGACATGAGGTTCTTCAACAAATTCAAATTTAATTTACCCTTTATAGTAGTTTCTACCCCTGATTCATCTATCTTAGAAATAGGGAATAACGTATGTAGAAAATGGTTTCCTAGAATCACTACCTGAGCTAAACCTTTAACTAAAACAAAGGGTATAAGAAAGCAAACCTTATTGTTGCAGACTATAGCATTAAACAATTTATAGTCTATAAGGAGACGATTTTTGTCCGCAACATGGAGTATTTGTGTTGTTTTCTGAAAGTACTTGGTTGGAACTAATCATTCATCAATGCAATTCAAGTCTGCTCCCGATTCTATTAAGGTTACAGACTGAAAACTGAATTTATTATTCACAATTATAGCTATTTTAGTAAACCATTATTGTGCTATGACTAAATCTACAGCACTAATCCATCCTTCTGGATCATTAAGGATGTTTACAGTTCCTTCATCGGGTTCTTGTATCATTATACTTTTTCCTTTGTTTTCAGGTTCTGGATTTTTTGTTTCTTTTGATGATTATAAGGTCTTGGAACTGGTCTTCATCCGATTCTTCTAGAATAGAAACTCTCTGTTTTAGAGTTTTTACTTCTTCCTTAATTTCTGATTTTAATCAGCAGTAGTTGGTTCTTTTGATGAAGAGTTAACAGTTTTTACTCTTTCAATAATATTCTTAAAAGAATAAGAATCATCTTTTATACTACCTTTTATTACATAACTTTTACCCTTGTTAGACATTTGAATATAGTTTTCCAACTGTATTCTTCTTTCTTCAAGGTCTGCAATTTTATCAATTAAGTCTAGAATTAGACTTTCTTCTTTAGATAAGACATTTATACTAAGGTTGTTTAATCCTATAGTTTTAGGATACATTCATCACAGTCATTATCAGAACATTTTGATTTTTCAGACTGTTCTGACTTAGAGTTATATTCATTTTCTAACTCTTCTAGACTCGAGTTTAATTTATACAGCTCTATTATAAAAGCACTCAATTACTCCTTTTCTTCTTCAGAGTCTTCTAATAAGATTTGACATAAGGATTTCTTTAAGCCTTCATCAATTTGAAGTGTATTTATTTTCTTTTTAACCCTGCATTTATTTTGGAAGTGACCTGGTTTTCCACACTTATAACATATAAGAACCTTTTTATAATCAGTTTCCTTGACTAAGGGTTTCTTGTTGGATTCATAATAACCAGTTTTTGTCTTTTTATTCTTTTTATATTGTTTTCTCTTGTAAGGTTTATTAGAAAATTTCTTTTAAAATTTATGAGTCTCTTTGGACTGCTTAAATTGACTACTTGTGGGATATCCAAATTGTTCACAAAAATTTTCCCACATAATTTCTCTTTGTCAATTTGTCGTTTTAGCCTAATATCATTACATAATGATATTCCTTCTGATACTACTTCTGAAGCTAACTCTCCATAAGTATAGCTGCTATATGGTATATTACCACCATGTTTATCTTTTAGTTTATTTCTTATTTTATCAGCAAACAAAATTGGAAGACCTGCTAAAAACTTTTCTTTCCAAAAGTCAGCTTGACTGTCTGGTCTCCGATAAACTCTAGATAAAAATACGTCTTTATGCCACTGAAAGTGATATATATCTGGACACCTAAGATTAATCAGTTGTTTATGGGTTCTATCTAATCTAAGCATATTAGCTCCTACAAAGTGGTTTATAATAGTGTAGATCAAAGTATTAACTATGTCAGTTATCAAATTTCCATTTTCTTGTTTTACAGAATTTAAAATCTCTTGTTTAGAGATATTTGAAAGGTGAAAATCCTACCATCCTACTAGTTGTCCTATAAACCCACTGATTATGGCTAAAGCTATTTCCCTATCAGTGTTACCATTGGACCTACATGCTACAGCATACATTAGCATGTGTTTTAGTTGTTTGGAGGATTTGGTATTCTGCCAGACCATCGATATGGCTACGAATGTTGAGATTAAGTCAAAAAGAGGTGAAACCACACTTTTTATGGCCAATCCAGTTAAGACAAATATGGTGGTGCCTAAGACAATCACTTGGGATCAAGTAAACCTTTCTAAAACTTGGAAAATTGACCAAGGAATTCCTCCTAAGAAGATAGAGTCTAGAGATCTAGAATCAATAATTGAATATACTGATGGGGATGTAGAGATAAAATTCTCTTCAAACAGAAAAATCAGACTTAATTTAGGAGAATCTTCTAGAAGGAGATCTACTTTTTCAATTCCTACTACTGAAGTTGAAAGGAGATAGGTAATTGAGGGAATTATAAAATCCAAAGATCAGGTTACTCACCCTCAGTACCAAGTAGGAACACCTTTAGAGTTAGGGTTAAAATCACCCTCAAAAGATAATTCTCCAACACCCTCTGAAATGGGATACAACGTATGCATGTTATCTTCTACAGAGTCGTTACACCCGTTTACCATTAAACATAAATGGTTTTATTATACCAATTGATAGAGCCATACAATTTGCTGACAAATTCCCTAATGAAATAAGGAAAAAACAACATCTGTAGAGAATTTTAGGAAGCCTAAATTATGTAGGTGAATTTTACAAAGACTTAGCCTTAGATTTTAAATTATTATTTGCACGATTAAAAAAGAATCCTCCAAAATGGAACAATGACTTTATAGAAGCAGTTAAGAGGATAAAACAAAGAGTTAAAGAACTACCATGTATCTGTATTCCTCACCCAGATGCTTTTAAAATAGTTGAAACAGATGCTTATGAGATAGGATATGGAGGAATTCTTAAACAAAAAATTGCTAATAAAGAGCAATTGGTTAGATTTACTTCAGGCACTTGGAAGGGTGCACAACAAAATTTTTCTACTATAAAAAATGAAATATTATATCTATAGTTATGTGCATTGCTAAGTTTGAATCTGACCTGTAAAATAAAAAATTCTTATTAAGAATAGATTGCAAATTTGCTAAGGATATCCTTCTTAAAAATGTTAAAAATATAGCACCCAAACAAATATTAGCTAGATAGTAGGGAATCCTTTATGTTTTTGAATTTGATATAGAATTTATTAAAGGAGAATCTAATTCTTTGCCTAACTTCCTAACTAGAGAATTTTTGCAGGGATCCTAAAGGAAAATACGTTATGACCTCTCAAACTAATACTCCTACAAAAAGAAACTTCTCCACTCCTAATACTGAGGAGACTGATAAAGATTTTTTATGTGATCAAGCTTTTGATTTAGCCCTTCCTTGTAATACCAAGGATTTCAAATATTCATATATTCCACTATCTTATAAAAAGATAGCACCAATTGAAAAAAGGTATGCTAATTTAGCACCATATGAGATAGCCCATTTTTATCTCAATAATCATCTTCCTCCTGAATTAGAACCCAGGAATATTTTATTCTATTTAAATATTCTTGTGGACATATAATCAATTTCTCATGAACCCTGGATTCGAGCAGGGTCAGAATGGGCTTATTCAAAAATCATCATTTATAAAGTGATGAAGCCAGAAGATTGGGGTATGGATTTATACCGTCAAAAACAAATTAAAGATAGAAGAATTTTTCCTCGGCTATATACTTATTTTGATTATATGGTTGCATGGAAAAACTTGCTTTTATTTGAAAACAAAGCAAGAAAGCAAAGCTGGTTTCTTAGGACCCTTAATGAAGAACCTTCTCCCACTACTTTTCCTCAATGGTTTAAAACATGGTACTTATCTTGGGGATTATTTCTTATATCCCTACCTAAATATGTTCATCTATACTGGTTAAGGTTCTATGAGAATAATCATTCTCTAGACCCTCAAGACAAAATTATCATACTTACAGCTTATTATCAGCTCCTATGGATTGTTAAATAGGAATATATTGCAAAAGAATGCTCTTCTTCTGCCTTTGGCATTAATCAATTAGTTCCCTGGTTAATTCGTAGAACTCAAATCAAATGGTGGGACAACTTCTCTAATTTCGAAGAGAACCTTAATAATTTTCAAAAGCTAGGGATCTTAAGATCTAAAACTTCTTTTCAAAAACCTTATATAAATGAAATAAAAAGGTTCTTGATATGGCGAAAGACTTATTAGCCTCCTCTTTTAAAGATGATGTTCAAAAGGAGCTCCTAAAACTCATTGAAGATAACATTTATGAGATGAGTGAAGATGACCAACCTACTTCCAGGACTCACAAGACCCTCTGGACGAAGGACTAGAAGACTTTTTGGATGAAGAATCTCATCAATAATTCTCTTTTAATAAAGCTAAAGTTTGATTTTCTAAAAGGAAAGGGAATCTACTTTCTTTTCAAAAAGCGAAAGCAAAAAAGCCATCTTTTCTAAAAGAAAGATTGCTTTCGAGGATATGAAGACAATTTTCTTAAAAGAAAAAGATTCTTTTCTATCTGGCGGATCGTCTCCACACTACCCAGGACACGTGCCCAGACAAAAAGACGAACCTAATCTAAAGGAATATGCTTTTCCTAGCCTTACCTCTTAGGCAATCATGCTAGATTGGTTATTTAAGGGCCTTTGCCCTCTATTGTTAAGGGAGTTTTAAAGTTCAAAGAACATATCAGAAGTTTGAAAATATAAAATTTTTAGAGTGCTTAGATTGTTATGTAAAATAAGAGTGAAAGTTTCAAATTTGTAATAGTGGGTTTGTTCCTGTTGTACCTGTAGCTGCTACTGTCAAATAGTACCTATGAACATTTTCTGTACCTGTAGCTGCTACTGTCAAATAGTACCTATGAACATTTTCTGTACCTGTAATAAAGAATCTGTTTTCATTAATGTAAGTTTTCTTCTACTCTTCTTTTATATTTCTATAGTCGATCTAGGCTGCTAAATCTCATTGCAGCTATTTGCATATGTTATGTGTATTTTTGTTTATTGTCTGTGTGCACTGGCTTCCCCTTATGGTATCAGAGCCAGTAACCTTAAAGGTTGGTAGAGTGTAAGACTAGTCTTTGAGTGAAGGACATTGAGGGTTGAGTAAGTCATTTGACAGTTTGCCCCTTTGACTCGAAGATAAAACAGCTGGTATTCAATTAGCTTAAGAGGAGATTAACTTCAGCCCTCATTGTTCAACCTCCAAATTGGGATTTACATTTCGAGATCATGTGTGATGCTAGTAATTACACTGTTGGAGCCGTAATTAGCTAAAGAGTTGGGCAAAATTTGCATGCCATCTCTTATGCATCACGCACACTTGATGAAGCTAAATGCAACTATCATACAATGGAAAAAGAACTCTTTGATGTAGTTTTTGCCCTTGAAAAGTTTTAGATCATACTTACTTGGAACTAAAGCGATTGTGTTTTCTTTTCATGCAGCTCTTGGCATCTTTTGCACAAGAAGGAATCAAAGCCTAGATTGATAAGATGAATCTTGCTTTTGCAAGAATTTGATCTTGAAATTAAGGACAAGAATGGAGCTAAAAATTATGTAGCTGATCACTTGAGTAGATTTTCAAACAAGCAAGTGGAGATAAAATCTGTGAGAGAGACTTTTCCCGATGAGAAGTTGTACACTATGTATGACATTAGGCCATGGTATGTTGATTTGGTTAACTTTTTAGTTACCAAAGAATTTCCTCAAAGTTTGTCCAAATCTCAAAAAGATAAGTTTAAAGTTGGTGCTAAATATTATGTTTGGGATGACCTATATTTGTGGAAGTTTTATGCTGACCAAGTCATAAGAAGGTGTGTACCACAATGTGAGTATAACTCTATCCTTACTTTTTGTCATTCTTATGCTTGTGGAGGACATTTTGTTGCAAAAAGAATAGCTCATAAAGTACTTACATGTGGTTTTTATTGGCCTACCTTGTTTAAAGATGCATTTACTTTTTCCAAATCAAGTGAACGATGCCAAAGAACGGGTGGTATAACTCATCTTGATCAAATGCCTTTAACTTCTATTCTTGTATTTGAAATCTTTGATGTTTGGGGTATTGATTTCATAGGTCCTTTTCCCTTTTCTTTTGCCAATATTTACATTTTGCTTGCTGTTGATTATGTGTCTAAATGGGTTGAAGCTATGGCTACACGTACTGATGATGCTAAGGTTGTTGTGGATTTTGTTAAAACTCACATCTTTGATAGATTTGGAATACCCAAGGCAATCATTAGTGATCGTGACAAACATTTTTGTAATTGATCCAAGGAAGCTTTGCTTCGAAAATACAATATTATTAAATGCACCTCCACAGCTTACCATCCTTAAACAAGTGGCCAAGCTAAAATTTCTAACTAAGAGATCAAATCCATCCATGAAAAGACGGTGCAATCTAATAGAAAATATTGGAGCTTAAGGTTGAATGATGCTCTATGGGCTTATAGGATTGCATATAAATCACCTATTGGAATGTCTCCATATAGGTTGATTTATAGGAAATCATGTCATCTACCAGTAGAACCTGAGCATCTTGCTTTTTTCGCCACTAAGCAATGTAATATGCACTTAGATGCTGCTGGACATCATAGGAAGTTGCACTTGCAAGAGTTGGAGGAGATAAGGAATGATGCTTACGATAATGCAAGGATTTACAAGGAAAAGGCTAAGGCATTCCATGACAAAATGATTTTTAGAAAAGAATTCAAATTGGGCAAAAAGTTATCTTGTTTCTTTCACAACTAAAGCTCTTTCCAAGTAAGTTATGCTCTCAATGGATTGGACCCTTTGTTGTTACTAATATCTTTCCTCATAGTGCAGTTGAAATTCAAAGCTTAGAAACAAAAAAAGTGTTCAAGGTAAATGGGCAACGGTTGAAACCTTTCTATGAAAGTTTTAAGGAAGTGGTTGTGGAGGAGGTTGACATGGCCGAACCTACATTAGATTGATGAGCATGGAGTCGAGCCAAAGACTTTAAACAAAGGTGCTGATTGGGAGGCAGCCCAACAAAAAAAAGAAAAATGCAAACCAAATTTGCTTTCTTCTTTCTCTTTTCTTTTCGTCCTTTATTTTAGTACATGCGTGATTTTTCTTCTTCTCTTTCCTACTTTGATGTCTACATTGAGGACAATGTAGTGTTTCTTTTTGCTTTCAGTATGTTTTGTTTTTATTTCATGTGTGTTTCCTTTTCTTTTGCATGCGAAACCTTAAGTGTTTAGCTTTGTCTTTTCATCTCCCAATAGTTGATGAGAATATGTGTATTATAGTGAGATAAACTGAATGAATGAGTTAACTTGCAATTTTGATCTTACTTGGTTTGAGGATTAACTTTGAAAGCTTGTCATGCTGACTTAGCAATTGTTTTACCTTTGTGAGCTTTTGAGTATTCAACATGCCTTCTTTGTTGTGTGTTATTCATTCAATGTATAGTGCATCTCTTGAACTTGCTTCATATCTTGTTAAGACTACATTTAAATTGCATGTATGCATGAAAGTGATAATGGCACTTAGGATTTTTAATCACTTGAGCCAAAAACAAGCCAGCCTTATTCATGATGATTCGCTAGTGAGCCAATTTTGAGCTTGTTTATCTTTTTTCTTTTGACTCTTGTTTGTGAACCTAAACCTTTCATGTGTTCCCTTTTTCCCTAGCTAAGATTAATGAACAGATAGTTTAAGATTATTATCACACTCTACCAACCTTAAGGTTACTGGCTCTGATACCATAAGGGGAAGTTAGTGCATACAAACAAAAAACAAAAATACACAGAGCATAGGAAACAGCTGCAATAAGATTCAGCAGCCCATATTAAAAACCAAATATAAAAGAACAAAGCACGAAAAGTATAATCACCATAGTAGAAGAAAACTTACATTAATATAATCAATTCGTAGAACTCAAATTAAATGTTGGGACAACTTCTCTAATTTAGACGAGAACCTTAATAATTTTCAAAAGCTAGGGATCTTAAGATCTAAAGCTTCTTCTCATATCAATGAAAATAAAAAGGTTCTTGATATGGTGAAAGGCTTATTAGCCTCCTCTTCTAAAGATGATGTTCAAAAAGAGCTCCTAAAAATCCTTGAAGATAGTTCTGAGATGAGTCAGGATGACCCAGCCTTTTTCCAAGATTCTTAGGACCCTCTAGATGAAGGAGCAGAAGATTTTTTGGATGAAGAATCTCATCAATAATTTTCTTTTCATAAAGCCAAAGTTTACTTTTCTAAAAGGAGAAAGACTTTGCTTTTCAAAAAGCAAAAGATATCTTTTCAAAAAGAAAGAAGACTTTCGGTGACTTGAAGACAAAGTTCTTTAAAGAAAAGGATTTACTTTATTAAAGTAAAAATTTCCTTTCTAGCTGGTGAACCGACTCTAATCCATCCAGGACACGTGCCCAAACAAAAGGATGAGCCTTATCTCGATGAATCTGCTTTTACCAGCCTTATCTCTTAGGCAATTGTGTTAGCAGTATTATTTAAGAGCCTCTGCTCTCCATCATTGTGTGTGTTTTGAAGTTTATTAAAAAAACATCTTTGAGTGTTTTGTAAAATACGAGTGAAATTCTCAAGTTTGAAATATTGGGCTTGTATCTATTGTACCTGTAGCTGCTATTGCTGTTGTAGTACTAGTGACCGTGTGGTGTACCTGTGCTTTGTTCCTGTAATAAAGAATTGATTATATTAATGTAAGTTTTCTCTTCTTTTATATTTGGTTATTAATCTGGATTGCTGAATCTTATTGCAGCTGTTTCCTATGCTCTGTGTATTTTTGTTTTTTGTTTGTATGCGCTAACTTCCCCTTATAGTATCAAAGCCAGTAACCTTAAAGGTTGGTAAAGTGTGATAATAGTCTTAAACTATATGTTCATTAATTTTCAAAGTCGAGGAGTTAAACCCAGGAAACGAAGTCGAGGCATCTGATAACCCGTGTAGTCCGTTGAGTGAAGGACGTTGAGGGTTGAGTAAGTCCTTTGACAGTTTTCCCCTTTGACTTGAAGATAAAATGGCTGGTATTTTAAGGAGATTCTCAAACTCTGTTAATACTTCTGGTTCTAGTTCTAATAACTTGTCTAGGAATAATAAATAAGTTATTCTTGTAGAAAATATAGAAAAAGAACTTCAAAACTGGAATCTTCCTCAAACTTCTGATAGACAAATTTATAGGAAAGGTAGTTTTAGTCTAAAACAAGACTATATAATTAAAACCATTCTTTTGCTTTGGTTCAATTTAATTAAATAAGAACGACTTGCTTGAGTTGAATTTAATTAACTTAATTATTTCTTTATGGGATTGATACCCTACTTATATACTACAAATATAGTAAGTTAGGTTTTAATTTCTTGAATATCGACGACTCATCATTTGGTTGTAAACAAGCTTGTCTTCTTTTCTTTCTTCATAGCTTGTTGATCGTTGAGCACTTGTTGTGGAGTAAGAGGAGTTAAAGTGATCTTCTTTTCATCCTTTATAAAGAAATAAGTGTTTTTGAACCCATCAAGCAATGCCCTTCTATCAAATTGCCAAGGCCTTCCAAGAAGCAAGTCTCCAGCATCCATGGGTGCTGCATCACGTAATACCTTATTTGAATAGGTTTTTCCAATGGAGAATGGCAATAGGACTTGTTTTGAGACAGTCACTTCACCTTGATTATTTAGCCAATGCAGCTTGTATGGCCGTGGGTGTTTCATGGTTGCCAAATTCAATTTCTCCACTAAGGTAGTGGAAGTTGCATTTGTACAACTCCCACCATCTATGATAACTCCACATACCTTTTTATCAAAGGTGCACCTAGTGTGAAAGAGATTTTCACGCTGCTCATTATCCACCTTTGCTTGGGAATTCAAAACTCGCTGAATTACAAACAACTCTCCTTCATTGGCATCTGCAACTTCTTTATTCAGTCCCCCAAAAAACCTAGCAATGGTTTGTTCTTGTGGTTCTTGTAATTCACATCTCATCATTAGCATTTCGAAATCCTTCACATATCTTCAACACACATTCCACCCAACCTTAGGCTTTGCATCCTAAAGTACAGTTCTTGCTTATAATATTCAAGAACAAAATGCCTATGCATGAGTCTTTTGATGAGGCTCCAATTTCTAATGTCACTTACCCCATCCCTCTTATGCAGAGCTTTCAAATTCTCCCACCATAAATTGGCATAATCTGTAAATATCAAGGGCAGCTAATTGACATTTTCTAACCTCTGAATAATCTTGGTATTCAAAGACTTTCTCAACCTGTTGTACCCACTCCAAGTATTCTTCTGGTGAGCTGGTTCCTTTGAATGGAGGAATCTTCAACTTCAAGTTATTTCCAGTCCTCCATTGTTGCCTCCTTGGACGTGGTCTCTCATCCTCTTCTCCATCTTCCTCATCAACATCATGGTCAACCCTTCATGGTTCTTACTACATATGTGGCTGGTTTTGACGTTGCATGGTTAATCTCTTGATGGCCTGAGTCATGGCCATGTTCCATCATCTCCTCTTGTCTTCGTTGAATTCCAATAATTTAAGCTTGTTCTATGGAAAGATCACTGGGGTTGGTGGGATTATTTTGGTTGTTCAATGTTAGGATTTTTGGTCATAATTTTGTTTGGGTAACAATCACTCCCTCATGTGTTTCACTCAATAACGTTAGGCTCTGATACCAAGATAATATACCAGAGTAAAATAGATTGCTGGAAATTGTTTAATGATGGTTGAATACTAACTTTGAGTAATAAAAAGAAAAGACAAGAACACTTGCAACCTTGAATGATAAAGAATCGTCCGCCACAATCAAGAACTACAAAGTTTACTCGCTGTACTCTTAGAAAGAGGATTGAAGAATGATAAGAATTGGGTATAATTTCACCACTAAACAAGAATTTTGTTTAGATAAGAAATAAGGAAAATTACATTATGCAGTTATGATAATATTCAGCAAAAAAACTTTCTACCATGACGGCATACAATAAGTTTTATAAGCCTTGGAACAACCCTCCATAAGTAATTACAAAACTAAACTAAATACTTTGACTACCTTGGAACGACCCTCCAAGTATAAGTGGCTCAATTCGATACTAATAAAGGCTTACTTTTGACTATAAAACATATTCCAATTCATAAGTATTAATGAAAGCATAACAAAAGATACTAGGAAATAGGAGAGTTTTCAAAATTCGTTCTGATTTATGTTTTGAAATAGACTTTATTAAATTAGCTATAACTTCTTCTAGAGACCTCCATATGGCACAACATTTGATGTGTTGCAAACTAGACTCATAGATCTTTCCAATAGTAAGTCATTAATGACGTAATTCCTTGGCATGAATTTCCATAATTAATTCTCATCCATGTCCTCATAGGAGAGAAGGTTGATCAAATTGGGCTTGGTTCATGCTCATCCATATTGAGCTTCGAGTCTTCAAATTGGATTGAACTCCCCACTAATGGCTATGGCAACCTGCTTTTGAATTTGTTTGGCTCATGCTCTAGTAAGAGGCCGCAAATAAGGCAACTTTTGATTTTTGGCAGCCTCACCAATACTATGATGCACATCATAATCTCAATGTCAGATAGTCCAGCCAATTTGGGTTAATGGTCGAAGAAGTAGCTAAAGCCCAAAGTTCATTTTTGACAAGGCCATAATTTGGCTTAATTATTCATCCAGCCAATTAATTAGTCAAGCATAATAAATCTGGTCATTATCTATATTATTAATGTGTTTATTTGGAAGTTGTAATGAGTTAGTCTTGTTAGTAATTTCCTATGTGTTTTTGGAAGTTGTAATAAGTTAGTCTTGTTAATCATTTTCTATGTCTTTTGGAAGAAACAAAAAATCCAAAACCTGAAAACAGAGGAAAAGATATAATAGTACAAGAACCTGAAGAAGGAACTGTAAACATCCTTAATGATCCAGAAGGATGGATCTGTGCTGTAGACTTAGTTATAGCACATAAATGGTTCACTAAGATAACAATAGTTGTAAATAATGAATTTAGTTTTCAGTATGTTGCCTTAATAGATTCAGGAGCAGATTTGAATTGCATCAACGAAGGACTAGTCCCATCCAAGTACTTTCAGAAAACTACACAAATACTCCATGCTGCGGATGTAAATCGTCTAATTATAGACTACAAATTATCTAATGCAGCAGTCTGTAATAACAAGGTATGTTTTCCTGTACCCTTTGTTCTAGTCAAAGGCCTGGCTCAGGGAGTAATTCTAGGAAATCATTTTTTACACATGCTATTCCCTATCTCTAAAATAGACGAATCAGGAGTAGAGACAATAATAAAAGGAAGACAAATTAAATTTGAATTTGTTGAAGAACCAAGAATGCATGAAATCAATCTTATGAGAAATACCATTAAAAGAAAAGAAAATTTTCTTATGTATCTAAAGGAAGAGATAGAATATAAGAGAATTGAGCTACAATTGAAGTCTTCAAGATGAAATTAATAAATTTCAATAAAATTGAACAAACAATATGTGCAGAGATTCCTAATGCTTTTTGGAATAGGAAACAACATATTATAGAATTGCCTTATGAACCAGATTTCTCAGAAAAACAAATACCCACTAAGGCTAGGCCAATAGCTATGGGTCCTAGACATTTAGAAATTTGCAAGGCAGAAATTGAAGAATTATTAAAAAAGAGATTAATAAGAAAAAGTTACAGTCCCTGGAGTTGCCCAGCATTTTATGTAGAAAATACTGCAGAATTAGAAAGAGGAGTCTCGAGGCTAGTAATTAATTACAAACCTCTGAATAAAGCTCTTAGATGGATCAGGTATCCAATTCCTAATAAAAAGGATTTGTTAAATAGACTGTATGATGCCAAGATATTCTCTAAATTTGATATGAAATCAGGATATTGGCAAATTCAAATAGCTGAGCAAGATAGGTACAAAACTGTTTTCACTGTACCTTTTGGACATTATGAATGGAATGTTATGCCATTCGGATTAAAAAATGCTCCATCTGAATTTCAAAACATTATGAATAATATTTTTAATTCTTATCATGAATTTATAATCTTATTTCTAAATGTCTAGGACCCATAGCTATTGGCCTAGCCTTAGTGGGTATTTGTTTTTTCTGAGAAATCTGGTTTATAAGGCAATTCTATAATATGTTATTTTCTATTCCAAAAAGCATTAGAAATCTCTGCACATATTGTTCGTTCAATTTTATGTTGAAATTTATTAATTTCATCTTGAAGCTTTGGAGATTTCAATTGTTGCTCAATTCTCTTATATTCTATCTCTTCCTTTAGAGACATAAGAAAATTTTCTTTTCTTTTAATGGTACCTCTCATAAGATTGATTTCATGCATTCTTGGTTCTTCTACAAATTCAAATTTAATTTGTCTTCCCTTTATTATTGTCTCTACTCCTGATTCATCTATTTTAGAGATAAGGAATAGCATGTGTAAAAAATGGTTTTCTAGAATTACTCCCTGAGCCAGGCCTTTGACTCAGCATATTGACATTTTTCTTTTCAGATATATTCATATTATGCAACCTGTTATAATACCAGTGACCGTGTGGTGTACCTGTGCAATCAACCCTGTAATAAAGACTTAGTTTATGTAAGTCTTCTTCTACTCTTCTTTTATATTGGGTTAGTAATCTGGGCTGCTGAATTATATTGCAGCTGTGTCATATGCTCTGTGTATTTTTGTTTTGTCTGTATGCGCTAGCTTCCCCTTATGGTATCAGAGCCAGTAATCTTAAAGGTTGGTAAAGTGTGAAAATAGTCTTAAACTATCTGTTCATTAATCTTCAAAGTCGAGGAGTTAAACCCAGGAAATGAAGTTGAGGCATCTGATAACCCGTGTAGTCCGTTGAGTGAAGGACGTTGAGTGTTAAGTTAGTCCTTTGACAGTTTTCCCCTTTGACTCGAAGATAAAATGGTTGGTATTTTAAGGAGATTTTCAAACTTTGTTAATTTTGCTGGTTCTAGTTCTGATAACTTGTCTAAGAATAATAACTAAGTTATTCTGGTAGAAAATATAGAAAAAGAACTTCAAAACTGGAATCTTCCTCAAACTTTTGATAAACAAATTTATAGGAAAGGTAGTTTTAGTCTAAAACAAGACTATATAATTAGAACCATGGAAGAGTCAATTCCCCTAAAGGAAGGACAAGATACATTCAAACTCTTCTCTTCTAAATTAATAGAAGAACATAAGAAGAAATTTAAATATCTTCATATAGGGATGGTTCAGGTGGCGTTAAAACCTTTAACTAGATTTGGATTAAATACTTTTACCCTTATATGTGTTAGGGACACGAGGCACAATAAGTTTTCAAACTCCTTATTAGGGTGTATATAATCAAGTCTTTGTGATGGTCCTATCTTCTTTAGGTGTTTTCCTAATTTTTCAATATCCTTAACTGATCAAAACATAATGAATGCATTAACTTTAAATATTCAGTCTCATGGTTTTGATATGTTACCAGGATCTGAAAATGTAGTCCTATATATAGGATTTATTACAAGGTAATGAACACTATGGCCCCAAATGCTAAGATTGAGTCTAAAAGAGGGGAAACCACACTTTTTATAGCTAATCCAGCTAAGACAAATATGGCGGTGCCTAAGACAATCACAAGGGATCAAGTAAATCTTCCTGAAACCTAGAAAATTGACCAAGGAATTCCTCCTAGAAAATAGAGTCTAGAGACTTAGAATCAGTAGTTGAATATACTGATGGTGATGTAGAGATAAAATTCTCTGCAAACAGAAAGATTAAACTGAATTTAGGAGAGTCTTCTAGAATGAGGTCTACGTCTTCAATTCCTACCACTGAAATTGAAAGAAGACAAGTAATTGAGGGAATAATAAAATCTAAAGATCAGGTTAGTCACCCACAATACCAAGTAGAGACACCTTCAGAGTTAGGGTTAAAATCACCCTCAAGAAATAATTCGCCAACACCCTCTGAGATGGGATATAGCGTATGCATGTTATCCTTTATAGAGTCGTTACGCCTGTTTACAAAGCATAAATGGTTTTATACAACTTTTAGTGAAAAAGAAAGAAATTACTGGATCTCTATGCATAAACAGTATATGGAAAAATATCATAAGAAGCAAGCATTCTTTAAGTGGCTTGAACGAGCCTTTAGGTTCCACAAAAAATATTGGCCCAATTTTGAGGATCCTAAGTTCATTAATGTTCTAGAAACTGTTTATCAAAACTTTTTCACCAGGGAGGGAAATAATATAGCAGCAGTTCATCCCCCAGAGTCATCACTTTCAGTCAAAAAGTCTAAAGGTGAAATAATAGCTAATCCTTACTCAGCTATACCAAAAGAAGCATCCACGTCAAGTGCCTTGGTTGAAATATCCAACTAAAATAATTATACAAATTTATTCCTTCAATCTTTAGGAAAACAGTCCTTAAGGATAGAAATTTTATAATTCAAGAAAAGTTGTCCCAACACATAATTCCTCAGACTCTAGGATCTTCTAAAGAGTTTGCTAGGATAGATCCAATCATGATGAAACCTCCACCAGAAGTCAATCTGAAATTCAGAAAAGAATCTACAATTAATGATAAAAACTTTGTGGATGAATTAGTAAACAGGTTGCATAATATGAATATATCTGAAAAGAAAAGTGTCAATATGCTGAGTCAAAACTAAGAAAAGTCATTCAGAAAAGACTCACATTTAGAAGTTACTAAGCTTCATTGTTATAAGACAACTCCAACTGCCCCATCAAAAATGTATTACCCAAGACCTTCACCATTAGATCTTCAATACGAAGATAATGCTATCCAAGATAGGGTCCAGTTTGATGGCAAGTCCATAGTTGAATGGAATATTGATGGACTGGCAGAATATCAAATCCTCTAGACAACGAAACACATGCTAATGTATGTTGTAGCATGTAGGTCCAATGGTAACACTGATAGGGAAATAGCCTTAGCCATAATCAGTGGATTTACAGGACAATTGTTAGGATGGTGGGATTTCCACTTGTCTGATATCTCTAAACAAGAGATCTTAAATTATGTGAAACAGGAAAATGGAAATCTAATAACCGATATAGTCAACACATTAATCTATACAATTATAAACCACTTTGTTGGAGCTAATACGCTTAGGTTAGATAGATCGCACGAACAACTAATTAATCTTAGGTGTCCAGATCTATCTCACTTCCAGTGGTATAAAGATGTGTTCTTATCTAGAATTTATCAAAGACCAGACAGTCAAGCTGACTTTTGGAAAGAAAAGTTTTTAGCATGTCTCCTAACTCTGTTTGCTGATAAGATTAGAAATAAACTAAAAGATAAGCATGGTGGTAATATACCATACAGTAGCTATACTTATGGAGAGTTAGCTTCAGAAGTAGTGTCAGAAGGAATATCATTATGTAATTATATTAGGCTAAAACGACAAATTGACAAAGAGAAACTAAGCGGGAAAAAAGCTTTAGGAAATTTTTGTGAACAATTTGGATATCCAACAAGTAGTCAATATAAGCAGTCTAAAAAGACTCATAAATTTCAAAAAAAAATCTCTAATAAACCTTACAATAGAAAACAATTTAAAAAGAATGAAAAGTCAAAGACTGGTTATTATGAATCCAATAAGAAACCTTTAGTCAAGGAAGCTAATTACAAAAAGGTTCCTATTTGTTATAAGTGTGGAAAACCGGGTCATTATCAAAATAAATGCACTCCAGATTGATGAAGGTTTAAAGAAATCTTTATGTCAAATCTTATTAGAGGACTCTGACGAAGAAAAAGAACATTTGAATGCTTTTATAATAGAAAATTATAATTCAGACTCTAGTATAGAAGAGTCAGAAAATGATTTTAACTCTGAGTCAGAATTATCTGAAAAATCATAATGTTGCTCATATAATGATTGTGACGAATGTATCCTAAAAACTATAGGATTAAATAATCTTAGTATAAATGTCTTGTCAAAAGAAGAAAGTCTGATTTTAGACTTAATTGATAAAATAGCAGACCCTGATGAAAGAAGAATACAGCTAGAAAACTCTATTCATATGTCTAACAAGGGTAAAAGTTCAGTAATAAAAGTAGTACTAATTCTATTAATGATGGTTAAATACAAATGAACTAGAAGCCATCCCACCCATACCCTATATAAAACAGATTATTGAGGAGAAGGCAAAAGGAAACCTACAACTATGACTTACACTTTAACAATTACATTTTGAGATTATTGTCTTTGCGAAAGCTTATTTTCACTTAATGTTCATTTATACTCAAAAGAATTGCCATTTCACCTATTTTATGCAATATAGTATTATCTAAAGATTGCAAAACACAATGGGACATAAGTATGAAGCCTTCTAAATAGGATTTGCTATTATGTTGATGGCTTTGAAGTTATTAAGGATTAGGGAAAAATCTTCACACTTCCCTAGCGGAGAATATATAGGTTTGTTTCCATAAGATAAATCTAGCAAAGGTTTTTTATTATTATTATTTTTTTAACTAGTAGTTGGGTATCATGATTGTGTGAAATATGATGGTAAAGGCAATACTAACCAACAATGCAGTATTATAGAAACATGATGGCAAATAATGGTATCATTGCTTGAGGCAAATACCCTCATGACACTTTTGGTTAATATTAGATGTATAGTAAACTATGTAAAACATGTTCATATCTAAATGATGGACTAGAGATTCACCGCATAAGGACAAGTAAAGATTCTTGAAAATTCAAAACCTAAGCCTACACTCACCTGAAGCCCATAATTGAGTATGGATGGTCGCAATGGTCCTCAAGGAACGTTCAATTTGAGTCTCTCGAAGGGGATGATGTTGCAATTCAAGACTTTGTGGGTGTGAGGGGTAGACCGCTGCTCTAACTGGAAGTCTAAAAATGCCGGTGCTTAAATTACAAACATCAGGCCAAATAATTGATCATTTATCTAATAAATTTTGTTAGTTAGGTTCCCTTTCTTCTAATCCCCCTTTTGGTTGCCAAGAAAAATCCTGAAAATGATTTCGTTTTCTTGCTCATTCTCTGAAACTAAAAAACTGATGAAATGGAAAAGCTAGAGAAAGAAATGGAATTGAAATCTACAGTTTGAATACTAAGGATAACCTTAAGAGTATGAATAAACTTAATCTATGAATAAATATCAACAATAAGCTGAAGTAAGGAATTACAATAAAGAAAGAAGAAATGGATTCCTTCTTTCCTCCTTTGTCACTAAAAGAGGAAGATGATTCGATGTATTGAGAAACAGGCTAGCTCCACCGCCAAGACACAGTCTTCCCTTTGTTTCATGGCTAAAAGAAAATAGATCAAAGTTCAATCACCAACTCACCACCAAAGAGAAGATGAAAACTTGCTGTTGCAAAGGAAGTGGTACACAGCTAAAGCAACAGGAGGATGAGAGCTAGAATGATCGAGAGACAATCAGAAAAATATAGAAAACTAAGTTGGTTAGGCAATAAAGAAAGAGATAAGGAGTTAAAAAAAAAAAAAAAAAAAGGAGGAGAATAAAAATGTAATGAAGTACAAGGTAAAATTCAAAAAAAAATAAAAAATTTGAGTCAAAGTCAAAGAAAATATAAAGTTGTAGTGTAAAATGTCTCCTTGTTATATCCACGCACACACACACACACACACATACGGGTGGCAATGAGCCGAGCTAACTTGTGAGCTACTCTTTAAGAGCTCGGATCAAGCTCGGCTCGTTTAAAAAACGAGCCAATCTTGAGTTTTATTTTAAGCTCGTTTAGTAAAATGAGCCGAGCTCAATCTTTCCAAAGCTCGTTGTGAGCTCGTGAGCTAACTCGTTTAATATTATTTAATAAAAATTTTATTATTTATATATACATTTATAATAAATCTATTTATATACAAAAAGAATAACATAAATTGTTACTTGGTTTAGTGGTAATTTGCACAAATACATCATAATCTCAATGTGAGATAGTCCAGCCAATTTGGGTTAATGGTCCAAGAAGTAGCTCAAGCCCAAAGTTCATTTTTGACAAGGCCACAATTTGGCTTAATTATTCATCTAGCCAATTAATTGGTCAAGCATAATAAATCTGGTCATTATCTATATTATTAATGTGTTTATTTGGAAGTTGTAATGAGTTAGTCTTGTTAGTAATTTCCTATGTATTTTTGGAAGTTGTAATAAGTTAGTCTTGTTAATCATTTTCTATGTCTTTTGGAAGTTGTAATAAGTTTAGCCTTTCCCTATACTTGGAGGGTTGTTCCAAGCTATATATTCACATTTTCAGATTAATGAAAAGTGATTGAGAGTTATCAAAGAAAAAAGAAAAACCTGTGTGGTTGAATTCCTTATCAAAAATTTTATCTCTAAGGTGGATTCCTTTGAATGGCGAACTAAAGTTCTTATCTTTAAGTTGGTGATTTTCTTATCCTTAAACTGACAAGCTTATTAACTTACTGTTTTACTTTGTAAATCGGTGTCATTTATTTCTTGCATAGTTCCTTTACCGTGAGCTTGGTTTTAAAGGGCCATCTAAATTGCGTCCCTTAGAGGATTCACCTTGCTGTAAAGTCGATCCATCAATCACTTTTAAAAGGTAATTCCTTCTCCTTAATCAAATTGTGTTGTGTTTCTTTTTAGTCTCCATACATCCTTGATGGTGCCTGTATTGTTTATTTTCTGTCCTTGGTTCTTGAATGCCCTTTCCATATACCCCTTTTCTTGAAATAAATTTCTTGAATCTTGGTTGATCTTGCCTTGCCCCCTTTCTTAGTCTAACTTTCTTGAATCTTGATTGAAGTTTCCTTGCCCCCTTTTTTTATCTATCTTTCTTGATTCTTTCGTGTTCTTGAGGCTTGGTAGCCCCTTTTACCTCAATCTTCACCTGATTTTCTTGCAAGGTTTTATAAGAGGCTTCCTCATTACCCAACCAATGGCAAGTAGAACAATATGGTGGGATGTTTTCATATCCAAGATGCTGAAAAAAAACACTTACTTCCCCCACAATTGATTCACACTTTTTCCTCCAAAGGCCTTAATAAGTTAAATTCTACACAAATGCTTGCAATACTAGGTTGAGTTCTTGAAGCCGAAGCTCCATCAAGTTTTAAAGGTTTGCCTATCATACTTGCAATTACAAATAAGCATTCTTTAATATAAAAATGAATAGGCAGATTGGGGAAGTTAATCGATACTGGATTAATGGGAGACTCTTGATCGGATCGAAATTCTAGTGTCTACTTGAAGACCCTTATTGGAAATCTTTGTATGTACCATTGATCAGCTCTACACCAAAGCCTTTGATAATCTTCATCATTACAAGCTTCAATGAGTGTATGTTTGTTATCAATAAGCCCTATTGAAACAGATGCCTTTAATCCAATGGCAATGAAAGCTTTCGTACCATAGATGGCCTTCCATGAGAAAACTTACCAACCAATGTAAACTTGAAAGGGGCAGCCAAAGAGTGAATTTCTTGATCTGTGAATTGTACACTATAGGCACCCCTCCTAAACGTTGATATTTCCTTGGCTGGAATATTAAAGGATGTTGTTGAACCTTAGGAAATAATTGAAGCAAAGGATTTCTTTGCTTGAAGCGACATGTTGGAGGGGGCAAAAGGGTTTGGAGCTTCAGCAATTGACGATTGAAGGACGGGTTGCATGGGACGGCTTGGAAAGCTACGGTTTGGAAGGCTAGGGTAAAGAGTCTTACGGTTTTGAGAGGGTAGCTTCATGGTATTGCCCTCAGATTGAGAGGTTTTGGTTCCATCGAATTGTATGGAGGAGGGTTCTTGATAATAACTTAGGGATTTTGAGGAGAACGGGTTGTTAGATGCCGAGGTTAAGAAAGAAAATAGATCTCAAGCAAGTGTTGTGCTTTAGAGGATGGGAGGTCTTGAACACAACATGGAGGGCAGCTGCCGTTGTCCGCAGCCGTTAATCCTCCATGGATGGTGGTTGGTGGTGGAAAATCAAGATTTTGCCAAAACCCTAACAGAGCAGTTTTTTTTGCTTGTGTGTATCATTCTTCATAGTGACTCCTTGGCTCTTGTTCAATGTGTTAAATATAATAAAATGCAATCCCACTGCTTTAATCTTCCATTTTATCAGAAAATAGAATTTAGGTACTCATAACAAAAGTGAAAACAATAAAGAAACTCAAAAATGTTTACTAAGTCTTGAAAAACTAATACATGAGTCCTCTCCTCTACCAAGCTTTGCTTATCCAAGATTATATTCGTTCTTGGTTGGTTTTGCTTTGTAATAGTTCTTGGTTATTGGCTATCTGATGATTCTTTCTTGATTTTTGATTATCTTGAAGAACTTTACATTCATCTATACCATGCCCAAGTCGAAAACAAAGAGAGCAATATTTAAGAATGCTTTCATAACCAATTTCTTGAAAGACACCTTTCCCTTTGCCACATCTAATTCAAACATTTACAACAAGAGACTTCGAGAGGTCTAGTTCAATACAAACTCTAGCCATACTTGGTCTAGTTAGGTAAATTTATCAATACCAGAACAATAGAAGATTATAGCCATACTAGGTCTTGAAGCTGAAGCTCCATCTAATTTATGTGGTTTTCCCACCATAGAATCAATAATGAACAAGATTTGCTTTGAGTAAAAATGGATAGCAAGTTAGGTAAATGTATTCATACTGGAACAATAGAAGATTCTTGATCCATCCTAAACTCTGGTGTCCATTTGATTACACACATAGTATAACGTTGAATAAACTATTAGCTTCATCTACACCAAAGTCTTTGATAGTCATCTTCAGTAAATACTTCAATTAATATATGTTTTGTGTCTAGTAAACCAATTGATACGGAAGTAGTAAGCTTTTCTAATGCCTACCATTAAAGATCTTTCATGAGAGAACTTACCCATTAAAGAATATTTGTATGGGGCTGCAAGCACCTCAATTTCTTGAGGAGCAAAGTAGATGGCTGGAACTCCTCTAAAGGATGATATGGGCTTATTTAGAATTGAATATTGTGAGATTCTTGCGGCAGCCACCATGGCTGCAAAAGATTTTGTGTGGAGGGTGAGTCAAGCTTGCTGGAGAGGTTATGTAGTATAGGGTGTCGACATAGTTCGCTGAGGGGAATCATGAGAAGGATTTTGGAGGGTTAAAGGTGGGTAATTGGTAGAAAGGATGACAGCAGCCTTAAAAGGTATGGGCCTTTGCTTGGGGGGAGTGTTTAGAGGATTGCATGGAGGGCAGCCACCGTTGCAGTCAGCTATTGAGCCCCATGGCAGAGTATTCTTCTTGGAAAACTACCTAGGAAACCGAAACCCTAGTGAAGCCAAAAAAAATAGGATTCCTTTCCGAGAACAAGTATAAAATTAGTGGCAAGAATTGTTCATTCTTGTGTCGGAGTAATTAAGCCGTGGTCTAAAGCATCTCATAGAATCACATATTGTTGACTATTATTTTCACCATATTGGTACCCCTACAATTTCACATCTTTCTTTTGATAAATGACATAATTATATTCTCAACTGGGAAGAAATATTCTTGTGTTGGTCTTATGTCCTTTTTGGAAACATCTGAGGCAAATTCGGGTCAATTGGTGAATAGCGAAAAGAGTTACTTTACTACAAGTGCTAACGCATCCATTCTCTAGGTGATATGTCCTTTGGCCTTCTTAATGAATTTTTGGTTCAACTTCGGAAAGGTAAAAGTACATGGTCTTGGTTCATGTTGGCGAAATATTGTAAAATGTTTCACCTAGTTCTCCAATGTGGAGAAGGCTAGCCTTTTGTTGTTCTTTCATTGAACATCATTTATATTGGAATGTGGGTAAGGGGTTGATTAGTTTTTGGTTTGACACATGGTGTGATCTTAAGCCAATTTATTTAATTATTGATGAAATACAAGTCAGTTTGTGGGATTGAATTTAATTGAATTTATGAAACTTTCTGATGAAGAAAAATAATTAATACCAGCTGTTGTGTGTCAAAAAGTTGTGGAGCAACGTTTTTATGGTGAAATTGATGATGTTTTAGTTTGGACAGTAGATAAGGCAGGCATATTTACTGTTTTGTCTGCTTGGAATGTGACTCGGAGTTCTAATGCTTTGTTGCCTTTTCTTGGCTATTCTTGGAGTCCCCTGCTCCTAGATAAAATTTCAATTTTCTTCTGGAAGTTGTGATTTGGTTATTTGGCTTTGGATAACATAGTGGTTAGATTTAATGTTACAATTGTTTCTCATTGTCTTTGCTGCATTAATTATGATGTGGAGACTAGTCACCATTTATTTATTCTTCTTAAGTTGCAAGAGACGTATAGCTGTTTTTCTTGCATTGCTTTGATATGAAATTTTCAATTGTTTCAATTCATGACATGTTTTGGCTATGGTGGCAAGATGGCACAAGCTCCTTTTCAAGTTATTTAAGATCGATTACTCCTTGCTTAGTTGTTTAGGAGATATGGAAAGCTTGAAATGCAAAGGAGTTTGATACCTTTCTCCATTTTCCTACACTCTAATAGACCACACATTCTTAAGCTTGACCTCCTTCTTTACCTTTTGTCTATACCCATGAACCATACCTCTTCTAATTTTCATTTCCTTAGTTCTTCCTATGAGAAGATTTCAAATTCATGCAGTAATTGGCTACACAAAGCAAGAAGAAATTGTAGGTACATTTTTTCCCTAAACATTTTCTATACCCATGTATTTTATTATTCTTTTCCTTTTGCCACAAATTCCCTGTCACAACGAAACAAATATGACTCTTGACTAAAATAAAGAATAAAAGTAAAATTTGGAAAACACAAGTTAAATACAAGCTTAGTGGGTAAATTTTCACATGGACGATCATCTATGGCAGATATTCGAAAAGTTTTTGGTTCAATAGGACTCTCTTACTCAGTTTCCATTGGATTATTAGACTCAAAACACATTCTGATAGAGACCTTCAACGAAGAGGATTATCAAAGCTATGGTGTAGATCAAGCCAACTGTTCATACAAAGATTTCCCATGTAGGTATTTAAGTGGACACCAGATTTTCGATCGGATCAAGAATCATCCATTGTCCCGGTATGGATTAATTTACCAAATTTACCTATACAATTTTATTCCAAACAGAGTCTATTCATTATTGCATCTTTGGTGGGTAAACCATTAAGACTTGATGGTGCCTCAGCTTTAAGAACAAGGCCGAGTATGGCAAGTTGTGTTGAACTATATATTTTAAAGCCGCTTGCCAAACAGGTTTGTATAGGATGTGGTGTAGGAAGAGGCTTTTATCAAGAAGTTGTCCATGAATGCATCCTTAAATATTGTACTCAATACTCCGACTTGGACATGGTAATGAGGAATGTAAGTTTGCCATAAATAGTCAAGACAACGCAAAGAATTTTCAAGATTAGCCCAAGACTGCCAAGAACCAAAAAGTTAAGAAAGCACAAGATCCTAACATAACCGAGAAGATAATTTTGGAGAAAGGAAAATCCAAGTTTGGATTCAAAAAGGAAAATCTAAAGCAGTAGTACAAGATCATGACAATCAGCCAAGGATGGTCAAAGAAAATTTCATTGGTGTGCTTGGAAAAATATTTGCCGCCCTATTCAAGAAGGAGGTTTGGGTGTTAGATTATTTTCAGACATGTCTCAAGCTTTTTCTTTGAAATTATGGTTCAACTTTCACAAAAATCAATCACTATGGGCACGTTTTGTCTCCAAATATTATAGAAAAATGTATCCTTTGTTTTCTAAGCCCACAAATGTTTCTTCTATGTGGAGGAGACTAGTTGGTTGTAGAACTCTTGCTGAATCTCATTTATTTTGGAATGTTAGAAAAGGGCAAATTGGCTTTTGGTATGACACTTGGTGTGACCTCGGGCCAGTATACTTACTTATGGAGGAAGTCCTAAATCAGCTTCTAAAGCTATAGCTTTGTGATTATTTTCAACTCTCGGATGATGACAAACAATTGATACCGAAACAATACATCAAAAAGCTCTTGAACTACAAATTGGTAACTTGGATGATGAATTGGTGTGGACTAAAGATAACAGAGGATCATTCTCAATTACAACTACTTGGAATATAATAAGGTAAAGAAACAATGTGCAGCAATGTTTAGCTTATTCGTGGTGTCCCTTACTTCCAATAAAGGTATCTATCTTTTTTTGGAAATTATGGTTTGATTTTCTTTCTTTGGACAGCAATGTGATGAGATAAAACATTTCATTGTTGATGTTGTGCTAATCCTGCTATTGAATCCAATCAGCACTTGTTTATCCTCTCAAATAGCCATAGATGTTTGGAAGTTATTCTTTCAATGTTTTGATATAACCTTCGTACTCACTTCAGTACATGAATTGTTTAGTTTTTGGTGGCAAGATGGCACTAATTCTTTTGCAGGATATATGAGATCAATCAAAGGTATTTGATAATATATCAATGAACTCAGTGAGCATCATAAGGCAGGCAATGAAAACCATTGGTCTAATACTTAATGCCTTAAAAGGTAAAGTTAAACTCCTCTTCAAAGATTCATATCAACTTAGATTCTTGCCATTTCAATTTCCAAGTCAAATATTTTTTAAAGAAGGTTGTTGTTTTACGGTGGCAGGATCCCCTCTATCTTTTGTTAAATTGAATTATGACGGTTGTTCCCAGGGTAATCCCGGGGAGGCGGCAACAGGGGGTATAATTAGATCCTCTTCAGCTGACATGTTGACTGCATTTGGTACATATTTGGGGACCCAAACCAATATGGTTGCTAAATTTGAAGCCTTGCTTGAAGGCTTGAAAAATTGTATTACAAGAGGATTAATTAACATCTTGTTAACAATGATTCTTTAACTCTTGTGCATTGCGTCAATAAGAAAATTGATCCTTCATGGAAACTCTATAGAAAATTTCGTGAACTCATGCAACTAATTGGTACATACAATATTTCGACTGTCCATTGCTTTAGAGAAACGAATGCTATTTGCAGACATAATAGCAAATGAAGTTTGTGATCGAAAGTCAAATCTAAATTGGTCTTCATCTAGTAACTTTTTAGCACATCTGGGCTTTTTCTTTTGGACAAGGATGTACCTAATATTTGGATTATTACAAAACCTTAGTCTTAAATCCTTTGTAATGGGATAGTATCCCATATTTATGGTTTTTTAAAGTTATCTTGCTTTTGTGATGGGATAGTATACTATCCCACATTTAATTTTCTTGAACTCTTGTAATTTATGGCTTAGACTATAATCTGGCCATTGTTTATTCTTGTTAATTAGTAAAATCTAAAGGATTGGCCTAGGTCCTAGTGAACTTTGGGATAAAAAATATATATATACAAATTGTTTATTTACTAA
This sequence comes from Quillaja saponaria, assembly GCA_029379385.1. Classification (NCBI taxonomy): domain Eukaryota; kingdom Viridiplantae; phylum Streptophyta; class Magnoliopsida; order Fabales; family Quillajaceae; genus Quillaja; species Quillaja saponaria. The sequence goes on along the minus strand of CM055612.1, from coordinate 14,906,417 downwards.
AATGTATAACAATTTACTAAAAATTTTGGCGGAGGTTCCCTGTATACTAAAACATGCCTAAAATATAAACATATAATATTGATTACATGCAACCATACCACAATGAACTACAGTATACACAGGGGAGCTCTGCTCCAAACATAATATAAATAATAACAACTAGACTACCACACAAGACGAAATACGACAACTTAGACCCCCTACTGTGACTGCAAACTTTCATTCTTTGACTTCAAGCAAGTGATCTCGAATATACCTTGCCACCAAACACTCAGCAAGCCCAACATTGGTGGTTGATGTCTCTTGAGATCCTGTTACTAAAAAAATATCAACAAGAAGTAGCGAGTACCACGGACTCAGTGAGTGGAAAAGCATACCCAAAGGGTACTACTAACATTACTCCACATAGGTATATAGTACATAGTCAATTAATATCAACATATCATAAATTTCAAACAATTGAATGACACAAGTACGCAATTATAGAAAACATAAAAATTAAATAAACACAGTTCAAATAACACACTATTCAATCAAATCAAATAAATTAGGGCCAATAGAGTAACTTAGCCCAGCACACCATATATCCTTCCCACTGGGACTAAGTACTCAATACTTTTATAACACTAACCAAAATCATAATATCCTAGGTGCTCTAGGATTCTATTTCGGAAGTAAAAATCATTTTGGAAAGAAAACACTTTTACTGGCCCTTACTGTCACACCCCTCATAGAGGCATAACTGGCAGGAGGATTGCATAACCAAACCCCGTAACCTTGACTTTACCATAACCGAACACATAAGACTCTTGAACAATTATATTAAAAATCAAGAAAAACTTTACTGAATCAAATGAAAAACATAGACTTGATACTAAACATATCACATTGACTAAAAATTTCGACAGAGGTTTCTCATAAGGTGGAACATGCCTATGTAATAATATAAATAACATATACTCCTATGTTTACACAATGACAACAACAACAACAAAGACAAAAAGGGAGGTCCACTCTGATAAAATCATAAACAGTAACAAATTGACTTTTATACAAACAACTCATCTCTAATTGTGACTACAAATTTTCATCATTTGGCTTGAAGTATGTGATCCTGGAAAATATCTTGCAGTACTTTGTCGGCATGTCACAATCTCGATAACGCCATATACTGAACTCCTGCTACTAAAAAAAAACCACAAGAGAAGGGTGACTCCTATGGACTCCGTGAGTGAAAATTTTTACCTAAAGAGTATTAGCATCACTCGACACAAGTAATATAATATATATATAGTCATTTAATATATCAGCATATTATAAATCACTAAGGTTACACTTTCATAACTACGGAAACATAGCAAAGATCACCCTAAGATGATCATCTCATGGCTATTGAGAACGAATCAAATCAGATAGTTTTATTTCTCAATCTTTTCAAGCCCGATTCCGTAGAAGCAACTCATAAAGATTAAGAAAAATTGGTCATTCACAACTACTGATGAAGGATTCCTCAAAAAGTTAAGGATTAGTAATCCTTTTTAAAAATTGAATGGATTTGGTCTTATACATATGCAAGGAAGGTAATCAAAGAAGAACTCATCTTCTTTCTTTTATCACTTAGGAGCTGTGCGAGATGAAGTCTCATGCATGGTTTTGAATGAGAAAAAGAAGTGAGGAATCCTCTTTTCGACTTTGACTCTCCCACTCTAGTCATTGCTTTTCTTTCTGTTACTTCGAAAGTAGTTATTTCAGCTTCAGCCACTAGAATTTTTGATATTCCTTTTTATTTCTCATCAAACAGATGGCATTTTCTTTTGGAAATCCTAGCTATTCTTAGCATGCTATTAGGGAATCTCATTGCTATTACTCAAACAAGCATGAAACATATGCTTACGTACTCGTCCATAGGTCAAATCAGATATGTAATTATTGGAATAATTGTTGGAGACTCAAATGGTGGATATGCAAGCATGATAACTTGCCATTCTATATCTCCATGAATCTAGGAACTTTTGCTTGCATTGTATCATTTGGTCTACGTACCAGAATTGATAACATTCGAGATTATGCAGGATTATACATGAAAGATCCTTTTTTGGCTCTCTCTTTAGCCTTATGTCTCTTATCTTTAGGAGGTCTTCCTCCACCAGCAAGTTTTTTTTGAAAACTTCATTTATTCTGGTGTGGGTGGTAGGCAGGCCTATATTTCTTAGTTTCAATAGGACTTTTTACCAGCGTTGTTTCTATTTATTATTATCTAAAACAATCAAGTTATTAATGATGGGTTGAAACCAAGAAATAACTCCTCATGTGCGAAATTGTAGAAGGTCCCCTTTAAGATCAAACAATTCCATCGAATTGAGTATGATTATATGTGTGATAGCATCTACTATACCAAGAATATCAATGAACCCAATTATTGACATTGCTTAGTATACCCTTTTTTAGCTTCTAGAATCTATTTCTTAGTTCAAGATCCCTCTTACTAACTGGTATCAAAGAATTACTCTATTCCACCCAAAATGGGAATGCGCTAGGGTTATGAACTTATAATCTGATGATTGAGTCTATTCCATGATTATAAGTTCATTCCATACTGTACCAGACTGGAATAGGGTTATATACATTCTCATTATGAGAAGGGGTTATTTGAGTGTATCTAAATAGAAATAGATACTATTTTTACATATGGATCCCTACGTCATTACATTCCATTTAGGATTAGGAATAGAAGTAATCAGACTCACTTTTACATTCTCTCATTATTTAGGACCCTATTCACTTCTTTGGGCTTCTATTGAATCGAGAAATAGGTTTAACTGTCCATCTTTTTGATATAAAATATTATATATAAGGTATCCTCCGGATAATTTAAATTGAATCATGGAATACGATTCACTTTCAAGATGCCTTGGTGGTGAAATGGTAGACACGTGATGTAACACCCTCTTTCCTTAATCCTTCACTTAATCTATTAATGAACTCTTAAGCTAATCTAAGCGGTAATTAGATTCTTAAGCCAATTTAATTAGTAATACTTTTATTACGTGTATTTTCTAGCATCTTTATTTTCTTCCTATGGTGATACTTGTATAATTTTCCTTGGACTTTCTTCTTCCTTTCACTTTACCCAAATTACTAGTTGGCCAATTGGTCCTCTTTACACAATGCATACACAATGCATCCTAAAAGACATCCTACCATTTGTTTCAATACTTAAATTAATTTGGAATTACTCCTTAATTATCCAAGGAACCAAAACCTTCCTTCTATACTTTTAATTCTTGAACCGCCCTAGACCATTTCTCCATCAACTTTCATTAAACAATTTACCAAGTTCATTCCATCTTCTTCCTTGGCCGAATCCAACTTCTTTTATTTAAGTGATATTTTATTCTTTATTGTTACAAAAAGACATGTTACATAAGCTTTCCTTTAATTAGTCTCCTTAATACTACTTATTACAAGAAATACTTTAATTAATTTCCTTCATTAATATGACACCATCAAGACTTAGCTTCTTCAATTAGATTACCAATTAAATTACCATTTATTCTTCTAACTTGATTTAATTCTTAACTAGTCAACTTAACTAAAATCAGTTAGACACTTAATCGACCAAATCACTTCCTTTTACCTTCTTTCCATTACTTACTTATTATGAATTCATATCTGACTACCTATTAAGTCTACTAATGATCTTTCTTTATCCAATTCTAGACTTTTACGGCCGATTAGTACTATACCACTTAACCAATTCTTCCTATCTTATATTCTATAATTGACTCTTTCTTTCTCTTAGGAAATTGCCTACCTGAATTGAACACAAAGGTTACAAAGTCAATATTACACCTATTTACTTATACAACTTTATACAAAAGCAACCCCATACTACATAATCATATTTCAACACAAATACTTCTATGTTTTCCAAATAAGATCTACTTGCCATCTTTTCTCATTACATAGACCATGCCTTTCTCCAAGGAAAAAAAAACACATCCATGGTACTAATTAATCTGCACATCAAGATGAAGGAAAGTGAGTCAAACCTCAACAAGCATTCATACATGACAACGAAGGATTCTTGATGGCAGTTTTAGAAATATGGAATATGCAATGCAAATTAGCCTTTTTCCTCATTTCCTTTAAGTTTCCTAAAAGGGATTCATTTTCCATTTCATATGCATGGAGGATATAAGAATAGCTTGAAGAATATAAGAGTAACAAGGAAGTAGCTTTCAAAGCAAGGATAAAATAAAACAAAGGAATGCATGAATACTTGCCTAATACCCTTAGCCTTATTTTCTTTCTTTCTTTCTTTCTTTCTTTTTCTCCTACGCCTCCTTCTTCCTAGCTCACGGTTTGCCTTTCTTTGTTTTCTTACTTTTTCTCACACTTTCTCTACTTTCTCACTTTTTCTTACTTTCTCTCACTTTACTTTTCCTTTCCTATGCCTTTTTTCGGTCATTACCTCCCCCTCCTATTTATAGTGCATGGCCAAGATTTAGGATTTAGGAAAAAGTTTCATTTCCTATTTTACCATTTTGTTTCTCTAAAATTACAACCACCCTACTTGTCATTCTTTAAATTAACATGTGCATTATCTTCCTAACACTTGTCTTCCTATATTCCCTAGTTTAGATTCTTCAATTATTACTTGCCACCTTATGTCCTAACTTTCTTCCACATGTCCCCCTAATTATTACAACTTTTTCACCTTTCTCCTCCTTCTTACAACTAAGCCCCTTCATTAATTATAAATTGCCACACTTAATCTCCTTCTTACACCTAATGCATCACATTTCCTTTTTCTACCAAGTAACCTATATTTTATCATTTTATCTTCTTGCAACATGGTTGTTACACCTAATCCATCACATTTCCTTTTCTAACAAGAAACCTATACTTTATTATTTTCTCTTCTTCTTTCAATACCACCATGTAGCATTTTTCCATCTTTGTTCCAACGCCTACACGTGTCCATTTTTATATACATATATACATGTATGTATATGTATATATTCATGTATTTATACTTATTTTATATGTATACACTACTCCTAGACTAATACATATCATATGCATATTTGTATACATATATACTATTCTTATACTAATACGTATAAGAACGTATCTTATACGTATTTTTATATGTATTTTATACGTACATGTACTATTCCTATACATGAAATAATATGTAATTAAATTTTAATCCTATTTAACATATAAGATAATTACTTATCCTATAATTAATTTAGGTATTAATTTTGGGGGTGTTACAATACTCCACCCCTTTAAAGAATTTTGTCCTCAAAATTCAAGCACTAATCTAATCAATCTTGCATTAACCTAAACAATCTTTTTCTTATTTAATTAATTTCTTCTGTTTTTTTATCTCCTTTGGCATACCTCAGGCTATTCACTTTATCCATCTCAGAAAACCTCAGGGTATTCACTTTATCCATCTCGGTAAACCTCAGGGTATTCACTTTATCCATCTCGGTAAACTTCAAGATATTCAATTTATCCATCTTGGTAAATCTCAAGGTATTCACTTTATCTATCTTGGTAAACCTCAGGGGTATTCACTTTATTCAACTTGGTAATCCTCAGGGTATTCCCTTTATTTATCTCGGCATGCCTTAGGGGGTTAACATTAACATATTGTGTCATTTAATGTACTCTTACCTCGAATAACATTGTCATCCTCTTGTGCTTCTTTTTGATTTAAGGAGAATAATCGAACGATGCTAATGGATTCCTAGGAGCTCTTTGGTCATTGACTTTTGGGCAGGTTCAAGTTGTACTTTATGTGGTAAGGTTGATAATGAAGAGACATTTTAGATGTCTAGACAATGGATATGGTAGAAGGAAGCAATTAGAAAAGATAGAAAACATATTGAAACTGTCCAAACTTGGGGTTTGGACTTGTGTTCACTCTAACAGTCATATCTTCCTCTAGAAAAATTTAAATCCAGTTTCGTAAAATTTATTAAATACTAGACACATATAGCTTTATAATGATAAATCATTTGTAATTTTTAGATTTATATATCAATACATTTTATTCTTTGAACTTGTATCAAATTCTGTAAAACGCAGGATTTTAGCAACTCTGACCTTGCCTTAGTTAATTGAATATAACTTTCTCTAGGAAAAAGGAAAGCCAATTCCATTTGTTGGATTTATTAATAGACAAGTGTATCTTTCTAGATAGATATCATATGTATTATTTGGATGTGTATATTAGTACAGCTAATTATTTAAAATTTACTCCTTTTAGGCATTTCACAACCTCCTTGGATATATTTTTATTTTCACGTAAATACTTAATCAAATCTAATAAAACCATGTTAAAACATTAACTTCAGGTAGTTAGATAGCTTTCTTATTTAGAAAATTTTCCTAAAATCAACCCTGAACTCACTCGATTCTTCACATAAACAAAAATAGAACACTCATAAAATTTCTAGTTGCCAACCTTTGATTGTGATGATTATAGAATTCTCATATTTGGGAATTAAATTACGAAACTCTCTAGTATAGTGTTTCAAGATGTTATGAACAACTTTCATTCAGAGTTCCTAAGCTAATTCCATTGAAAACCCCTAACAAAATTTTCCAAATTGACTAAGGTTACTAAAAATCCTACATGACCTAGCTGCAGTCCAACAACTCTACCAATACATATACTTAGAACCAGGTTACAAAATTTTGTAGAAAACATCCCAAGACCCTAAGCTATACTTTCTGTTTCGATCTCTTAATTTAAATCAGCACCAAAAGCACCAGAAGCACCAGAAATATAAGATTTCTCTAACCCACGAAATCTAGCCCTATACCCCTTCAAGAACTCCTTTACTATCATTTTCCAACACTCTACTCACAACTAACCCCCCTTTGTTCATACCTATTACTCACTTTCATTAACTCCTTAACTCATAACATATTCAACCACTGTCTTGTTTAGGAACTTTTTATTTAAATTCTCATAACAACTAACTACCAAGAACTAACCTTCTAGTATGAACATGTTCTAAATTTCAAAACTTCCTCCTCTAACATCACCTCTTTATCAACCATTCCAACTCTTAATTCATCTCTCTAACCTCCCTATATTTAAACTTTTAAATAAGATAACAAGGATAACAATTACAACAAAAACTCATTGAACTTAACTAAGTTAAACTACTTTAATTCCATAAAAGGTTCACGGCAAGACAAAGGAAATTTCCTTCAACCCAAAGAAGGAGAGGAGCTCTACACGGCAAGGAGGAAAGAAAAAAAAAAAGAGTTGCTCTTGCTTCCTCCTCAGCCGCAGCAAAATATAAGCAGAAAATTCTAGAACAAGAACAAGTTGGTGAAAGGAAAAAAATTGAATTAGGGGAGGTCAGCCAAGTGAGTAAGAGAGGGGGGGAGGGGGAGAAATGAAATAAGGAAAAGACAAAAATCCCAAAAGTAAGTCAAGTCAAAGAAATTAGTGGTGGAAATTCCTCCTCTAATTATATACATATATATACACATGTTTAATTGCATTATTTATTAATTTACTTTGCTTATGTATTTAGTTATTTTTCACAACTACAAGTTATACATTATATCTAAAATTCAATTTTTATGGTATTGAGTTATAACAGTTGGTTAAAATTTGTGGTTTATATTTATTCTTATTATACATTTGTTCATTCATATATGTACTAAATATTTACTTAAATTCATAGTATTTATTGGTTTAATTCCTTTTTATATTTATGCTATTTACCACCACTTCTCAATGCATACCTCAATATTTAATTATCCTTATGAATAAAATTTCACGCTACCTCAAACTTAACATTATTGCATCAAATACTCCTAATATTACTCCAATTTATTCTATTTCACATTTTTAATATCGGGTTACAACACTTATCAACCACAAACAAATCATAAGTTAAACACAATTTAATAGTTCAATTAAAACACTACACATTCTTATTCACCTTTGCATAAACACATTTATTTAAATACACATAAACAATTAAACACATAATAATCTAGCAAAAAAAGGATATTTGTTAACCACTCACTGTTTACTAATCCCACTCATCATTTCCTTTTTGTGGTCACACATGTCATTGGCTCAACAGCAAGTTTCAGAGCTGCAATTTAAATTTTTCTAGCGTTACTTAGTTGGTCAATTTTATAGGTCATAACATTTTAACTACGAGAATCTATAGATACTAAGTTTCATGTAGTTATTTAAAGTTAACCTTTCTTTAGGTATTTTCACAACCCTCTTGTAGATATGTTTTATTTTCAAGTTAGTACCTAACCAATTTCAAAAAAACCAAATTCAAACATTATTTCTAGGACATTAGCTATCTTTCTTATTTAGAAACTTTTTCCAGAATCAACCTTGAGCCCACTTGAAACAAGAATAAAACCAGAATTTTCCAAGCTAAAGGAGATGGAGTAGGCGGTGAATTCTTGCCAAAACAAGGGAATACAAGACAAAAGAAATATAGGAGGTGGAATGGAATGAATTTCAACCACACTAGGTACAAGACAAGGGAAATAAAGAAATAAGAAAAATGATTCAAGTTTTTAAATTAATCAATGATGTGGGAAAAAAAAAAATTTCCTATTGACACACGCGCACACACACACACATAAATATATATATATACATTTATATATTTTAAATTCTATTTTGCGTATAATTTTATTTACCTAGTCACACAAGTTTTGTACAAACATTATAAAATGAACGTTAAACTATTGGGTTATAACAATCTCCCCCCTTAAAAGAAATTCGTCCCAAATTTCAACACAAAGAATACAAATGAACAATTCCACTGCAACTCCGGCTTCCCACCACACTTTCACTGTGTCACTTTGATAATTAAACACCTAAACCCTAATCCATACTTAGAATCATATCATATTCTAATTTAATTCAACATTTAAAAGATTCTATAACTCTCAAACTTAACTTTTCTTTCTATATCAAAACACACTCAAGTTTATTACGGAAAGTATAGTAAAATGTCATATATTTCTCCGTATCTAAAGAATGTATATTGAGGCTACTGTTGTTGAACTAAGATTTCAATTAAGTGTCCCGTAATCTTTTACGACCTCAATGACTTGTCATAAACACCTAAGGACTAATTAACTCCTAGTCGAAACCACTATTCTGTTGTTTCATACGACCTGCAACACACCCACTGCATCTCATCATGTCTAAAACACACATAAATGAATCCTTTGCACATTTATCGTATAAAGATGAGAATAGTATGTTAGAGAATTACAACTTGAAGTTTCAGGATGAATTAGAACTTGTCACTAAGTCCACATAAGCCTCGAGTAATGTACACATACAAAGCAACACCGTTCTGTATTAGCAGTCATGAACCTCTAAACCCTAGCTTTGATACCAACTTGTAACACCCCACCCAGAGGCATGACCAGCCGGAGGATTGGGTAACCAAACCTCTATAACCCTAACTCTAAAACAACGAAACAAATATGACTTTTGACTAAAATAAAGAATAAAAGTAAAATTTAGAAAACACAAGTTAAATACAAATTGTTTATTTACTGAAATGTATAACAATTTACTAAAAATTTCAGCTGAGGTTCCCTGTATACTAGAACATGCCTACAATACAAACATATAATACTGGTTACAGACAACCAAACCACAATGAACTATAGTATACACAGGGGAGCTCCGCTCCAAACATAATATAAATAATAACAACTAGACTACCACACAAGACAAAATACGACAACTAAGACCCCTACTGTAACTGCAAACTTTCATTCTTTGACTTCAAGTAAGTGATCTTGAATTGCTGCCAAACACTCGGCAAGCTCAGCATTGGTGGTTAATGTCTTTTGAGATCCAATTACTAAAAAAGTATTAACAAGAAGTAGCGACTACCACGGACTCGGTAAGTGGAAAAGCATACCCAAAGAGTTCTAGCATCACTCCAACAGGTATATAATACATAGTCAATTAATATCAATATATCATAAATTTTAAATAGATGATAGGTACAAGTGCGCAATTATAGAAAACATAAAAATTAAATAAACACAGTTCAAATAACACACTATTCAATCAAATCAAATAAATCAAAACACTCAAACCCACAAAGCATACAAAGGGACAATAGAGTAACTTAGCCCTACACACCAAATATATATTCCTCAAACACAATCCTTCCTACTAGGACTGAGCACTCAATACTTTTAAAACACTTATCAAAATCAGAATATCTCAAAATATTCTAAGTGCACCCGGATTCTTTTTCATAAGTAAAAATCATTTTGGAAAGAAATTTTTTTTACTAGCCCTCATCTACCACAAACAAATCACAAGTGAAACACAATCAAATAGCTCAATTAAAACACAACACATTCTTATTTACCTTTACATAAGCACATTTATTTAAAATACACATAAACAATTAAACACATAGCAATCTAGCAACCAAAAGGTATCATTTAATCACTCACTATTTACTAAATCAGCTCGTCACTTCCTTTTTGCATTCACGTGCATCATTGGCTCAACCATAAGTTCTGGAGTTGCAATTTAAATTTTCCCAGTGTTACTTAGTTTGTCAATTTTATAGGTTGTAACCTTTTAATTATGAGAATCTATAAATACTAAGTTTCATGTAGTTGTTTAAAGTTAACCTTTCTTTGGATATTTTCACAACCCTGTTAGAGATATGTTTGATTTTCAACTTACATCCCTAGCTAATTTCAACAAAACCAAGTTCAAATATTATTTTTAGGACGTTAGCTATCTTTCTTATTTAGAAACTTTTTCTAGAATCAACCTTAAGCCCACTTGAAACAAGAATAAAACCAGAATTTTCCAAGCTAAAGGAGATGAAGTAGGCGGTGAATTTTTGCCAAAACAGGGGAATTCAAGACAAAAGAAATATAGGCAGTGCAAGGGAATGAATTTTAGCCACACTAGGTACAAGACAAGGGAAATAAAGAAATAAGAAAAATGATTCAAGTCAAAGGTCAAGGCTTAGAATATTTATGGCAATATATATATGTAATTTTATTCACTAGTAACACAAGTTATGCATGACCATTCTAAAACGAACGTTAAAGTATTGGGTTATAACATTCCCTTACCATCTTTTTATTTGTCTTATGTAGCCAACAAAACTTCATAAACTATCCTCTTGCGAATTTTATTTTGGGTAAGTCAATATTGACTTCTTCTTCTTCAATAGCATTAATCTATTGAATTTGTTTTTATGTCTACCAATTATACTTAATAGATATATAAGTTTAAATTTTGAGGAAGTCATTAAATATAGGGTTATATTATAAGACTCAGAAATGTAAACTCCTAATAGATCCACACTTAAAAACTTGGTTAAAATGTCAACTCCCTTAATTTTGCTGTTGTGTATTGTTAAAGGATTGTATAAGTTAATTAAATGATTTATTTATTAGGATATATATATATTTGAATTGCGTATAAATTATACTTGTATGATACAAAATATATATTATATATTATATATATATATGTATGTAATTTAAACATTTGGGCTAAGTTTCCACTTTACTTAGTTATTTATACTTCTAAATCTTCATTTACTAGAAATGAAAAGTTCAAATAATTAGTTCTATACTACTTACCATTGGGATCCATAACCACATGGACTACAATGAAAAAGTTATTTTTGGAAAAGTATTTCCCGACTTCACGAACTGCCAACATTAGAAAGGAAATTTGTGGAATTAGGCAATACAATGAAGAATCATTGTATGAGTATTAAAGCATTTTAAGAAGCTGCAAGCTACCCGTATCATCAAGTATTGGTCCAATACTTCTATGAAGGACTCCTTCTAATGGAGAGGAGCATGATTAATGCGGCAAGTGGAAGAGCATTGGTGGACAAGTCACCGGAGTCTACCAAGAACTTAATTTCAAACATGGCTACCAATTCTCAATAATTTATCACCCAGTATGAGCCCCCATCACAAAAAATTCATGCGGTAAGTACATCTTCTTTGGAATAACAAATTACTAATCTAACCTCTCTTGTGCGCAAAATGACTGTAGGGAACTTGCAACAAGCCAAGGCTTGTGGAATTTGTTCAATTGTGGGACATGCAACCAACATGTGCCCTACATTTCAAGAGGAGCCTGTGAAGCAAGTCAATGCCATGGGTGGAATTTTGGGACAGCCACAATGTAAATATGATCCTTACTCCAATACCTACAATCCAAGATGGAAAGATCATTCAAACCTTAGCTATGGAAATCCAGCCATTCACACTGCACCTCCTAATCAACAACCAGGATTTCATCAAGTTCAACCACCATTCCAAGCTAGACAACAAGCTGCTCCAAACCAAGGTATGTCTCTTGAGGATATTGTTATGTCCCTGGCCACTAACTCTAAGCAATTTCAATAGGAGACAAGGGCAATTATTCAAAATGTGGATAATCAAATTGGCCAGCTAGCTACCACCTAGGAAAATTGAAGGCACAAGCATCGAGAAAATAACCTTCTTAAACTGTAGTGAACCCAATGGTGAATGCAAGTGCAATAACTTTCTGGAGTGGGAAAGAACTAGAGGAACAACATATGGTAAAACCTATAGTAGCAACGAATGAGGAAGTTGGGAAGGAAGCCCTACCCAATAAGGAAGTGGTGCCATCTTCTAAGGTAATCACTCAATCTAGTATTCTAGTTTATAAGCCTTTTCCTCCTATTCCTAGCAGGTTTGCTAAACCCAAGAAGAAGGAGAAAGATAAGAAGATCTTAGAAATGTTTCGCAAACTTAAGGTCAACATACCACTTTTGGATGCAATTAAGCAAGTACCCTCGCTATGCCAAAATTCTCAAAGAATTGTCTACTTCCAAGCCCAAGTTGAAGGGTGATGAAAAGGTAAGTGTAGGGGAGAATATTTCAACAATTATCCAATGAAAACTTCTCCAAAATGCAAGGATCCAGGTACGTTTATTATCCCATGCACAATAGGAACCACTAGATTTGAAAAAGCTATAATAGATTTAGGAGCATCAATTAATGTCATGCCACAATTTATTTATACATCTTTAAATCTTGATCCTTTAAATAAAACTGGAATGATTATTTAACTTGCTGACCATTTTATGGTTTATCCTAAGAGAGTCTTAGAAGATGTTCTTGTTCAAGTCAATGAGTTGATATTTCTTGCTAATTTTTATATTTTGGATATGGAGATGATAATTCTCCAAATGCAATGCCTCTTTTGTTAGGAATTCCATTTTTGAACACTTCTAACACTAAGATTGATGTTCGTGAAGGCATACTCACCATGGAGTTTGATGGAGAAATTGTTCACTTCAACATCTTTGAAGTCATGAGGTAACCTAGTGATGTGCATTCTATTTTTTTCAATTGATACAATTAATTCCTCAGTACAGGAGATGGAGTTGGATGATCCAGCATAAGCTGATTAAGGGAGTTTTGAGTTGGGCTAACGACGTTAACAAATGCGCAGCTTGGAAGGCAATCCAAGGATGGCAAACTTGCCAAAACATCAAATTTGCATCTCTTTCCCTTTCTTTTTAATTTTATTTATGTTATTGTTTTTCATTACTCCTATTTGCATATTAGTCTTACATTGGAACGATGTAAGAATTAAGTGTGAGGGGAGGATTTAGGCTTTTCTTTTCATTAGAATGTGTGTTTATAACTTCTTTCAAAGGGTTTATGAAAATACGTATGTGATTATGTAACTCTAGAACTTGCTTTAAATCTTGTTGAGACTGCATTGATTCATATGGCTGCATGAAAATGAGGGAGGCAATAGGGAATACACACTTTAAACCTAAACATCGAACCCAACAAATTTTTACCAATAGTGAGCCCTTTTGAGCTGAATTGTTCCTTTTGTTGGTTAACCTAGTATATGAGCCTCAACCTTAATGATTGTATCCTCTACCATACCTTAGGTTTAGTGGAGTAATTACATACTTGTTTAGTGAGTACTGTTGAAGTGTTAAAACGGAAAAGTATGGAGAAATATGAGCATGGATTTTCAAGCTTCTTTTTAGTATTTAATTTGGATGTTATATTCTATAGAAAACAAATGAAAAAATAAAGAAAGAAAAGAAAAAGAAGGAGAGAAAGGAAAAAGCACAAGAAAGATGAAGCATTTCAAGTGATAAAAAGATACACAAGTGAAGTTCTTAAAGCATCAGAGCATCAAAGTTGTTTTAACCCGATATTATAATGGCTATTTTAAAATGTAGTACGTAAATTATTGTGACGACGTAAATAATAAATTTGCATAAAGTAAATTAAAATAAGAGGGTATTTGGACATATACGTGTAAATTGAATATGTGTGCAAAGATGAACAAATTAGAAGAAAACAATATATATATATATATATATAAAAGTTGGATAAATATACACCATAAGTACAAATTTTTGACTTTTGACTCAACCTTTTTGGTATTTTATTTATTTCTTTCTCTTCCCCTCCTTTTCATTTCATCACCGACTTGCTTTTCCTCCATTCCTTGCTTTGCTAAGTTTCTTTCCTCCTCTTCTCTTGATGTTCATGTAAATCATTGAAAGCAAGACACTTAGGTAGCTGGGTTCTTGAAAAAAAAATTCCTTGCCATGACACAACTTGTTGGCTTCCTTGAATTTTCATTTTTGGGTAAGGTAGTGGAATAAGAAGTGTAGGAAGACGACTTAGTTATTCATTCAAGTAGGCTATTTGAATATGACCCTTGGATTTTCTATAAGTTTAATGGTTAGATGTATATCAAACTTGGATAGTTAGTAAACTAATTTAAGGATAAGTGACGTAAGAAATGGAAGTGATAATCTTATGAATGAGGAAACATGGAAACTGGCCAAGAAATTGTTAAATTAATAATTATAAGTTAAGATGCAAGCATGTAAATTAAGATTAGTATGCTTTAAATTTAAAGAATCTTAGATAATTTTAAGTTCAATATTTCAAATATAAATGGAATAGAGAAGTTTAATTAATCAAGATTCTTGATTAAGTTGTTAAGTAGAAAATTATGATAATAAAATTTATAAACTAAACAATATTTGAATTAATGATTTTTAGCTCTAGGACATGTCGAGGAGACTCCAACACCTTCACATTCTAGACGGAACGACGAGTCTTAATCTTGAACTTCGTGAATAAACTACATGCACTTTGATTGCCAGATTATTATATATAATTGTATGGGTATTTGAATGTGTTATATGGAAAGAAAAATAATAATAAGCAAGTGTAGTATTTCAGTGATTTATTAGAATTATGTTTGTTTGATATTGCTTGTGGTTGATAAGGGCCAACAAAGTGAAATTTTATGGGAAATGATTTTATTTATTTATTTTAATTTATGAAAGTTAAATCCAAATGCACCTAGGATATTTTGAGTTGAGACTCTGAGATATTCTGATTCTGATAAATGTTTTAAAAATATAGTGCTCAGCCTCGATGAGATGGATTATGTATGGAGATTAATCTGTTATGCGGGCGCATAAATGCCCAGTGTGGGGTGATACTGTTATGTGGGGCTGAATTACGCATTGCCCATTTGCTTGCTAATGCTTTGATTAATTTATTAAAAACTGTGAATTCCAGACATTTGAATTGATTTATATGTGTTGTGAATTG
The DNA here is from genome assembly GCA_029379385.1 of Quillaja saponaria. NCBI lineage: Eukaryota > Viridiplantae > Streptophyta > Magnoliopsida > Fabales > Quillajaceae > Quillaja > Quillaja saponaria. The sequence goes on along the minus strand of CM055612.1, from coordinate 14,890,739 downwards.
TGATTATAATGATGATTACAAGTACATGTGTGTACTATTAAATTTAGACATGAAATTTATCAATGATACATGTGTTGATTGATACTAGTACTCTCAGGGTAAGTTGTTTGCTCAATGAGTCCTTGTGACTCACACTTTCCTCTGTGGTTTATATTTTTTAGTATCAGGAACACAAAGATAGTTGCGTAAGGACTCGTGACTTGTCAACATAGTTGCGGCAAGGTATATTTCCCATCATACACTTGAAGTTCAATGGACGTGATTTGCAGTCACTTTAGATGTTATGTATTTTTGTGTATATTAGTTAATTATGGTTATTGATGTGTTGCTAGGAGCAGAGCTCCTCTGTGTATTTTGACACTAGGGTTTAATGTTAACTTGTAATCATGTTATTTAGATATGTACTATTAGGCATGTTCCACTATACGGGGAACCTCTGCTGAATTTTCAGAAAAAATTTCAGTAAATATTTTATTGTGTAATAATAAGTCATGATTTTATTTTAATGTAGTAAAGTTTTCCTCGGTTTTAGTTGAAAGTGTTTAAGAGTCATTGGTATTCGGTAAAAGAGTGTTTCAGGGTTAATGCGGTTTGGTTATCTATTCCTCTGGCCAGTCATGCCTTTAATTGAGGGTATGACAAAAGTGTTATGGGTTTACATGTTTATTTGCTCAAGTGTTATAACCCAATATTGAAAATATGAAGTCAAAATAAATTGGAGCAATGTTAGAAATATTTGATGTAATAATGTTAAGTTTGAGGTAGTGTAAAATTTTAATTATAAGGATAATTAAATATCGATGTGTACGTTAAAGAGTGGTGGTAAATAGCATGAGTATAAAAAGGAATTAAGTCAGTAAATACGATGAACTAGAGTAGATAAATATTTAGTATACATATATATATATATATATATCATTTTTAAATATTTTCTTCTAATCAATTCCGTCTTTTGTGAACTTATTATTTAAAATCTAAAGTCAAAAGACAAAGGTTTAAGTTTTTTTCTTCCTCTTAAAAAGAATAACTTAGAAAAAAATAACAATAAGATAATTAGTATAAAGTGAAATCTCTGTAATTTTACATAGTCTAGGGGTGGATGTAGCTATGTGGATCAAGGAAGTTGTTATAATCCAATAATTCAAGGTGTACGTTAGCATCTTCATACGAAATTGTTATATATAAATATATATTATATATAAATTATTATTGGTTGACTGGGTACACTTTTATTAGTGTGTATTATGCATGTATACATGTATATCTTATGGAAAAGAAAATGTAGGATATTTATATATATATATATATATATATCTATCTTATAAGGATTAATGTAAGCCACCAACATTTTTTTTAATTATTTTATTCCATTTTAGCTTACTCCTTTCTTTATCATTACACGATTTCCTTGTCTTTCTTTTTGTTTGCTTTCCTTCTGATAACCGACTTCCTTGCTGCGCCATATTATCCTGACTTCTCTTACTGGTAGCCGGTGAATTTGTGGCTGGTCGAGGTTGTTTTCTTTGGGGCATCCACGTTTACTTAGTTGGTGAATTGCTTGGTTATTTTCTTTTGGTAGACGGTGAAGGGAAGTTAATGGATTTGAGGACTGGAAGTCCGTTCAATCAAGTGTAGAAAGAGATGAAGACTTTAGCTTCTTTCTAACTGACTAGTACTCAGCCCTGTTTTGTTTTCTTGTAGCTGCATTTGATTTGGGGTTTAAGAAGGAAAATAGGGCCTTGCTCGGTGGAAAATCTTTCCCCTGCTCCACCGTTGCTCATCCTTCTTATAACACAGCTGGATATGGTAGTTTAGATACGTGTTTCATGTTGTGGTATGTGCTGCCATGAAGGAGAGGGAAGCCAGGAAAGAGTTGATTTCAGCCATAAGTAGAGTAGGTTCTAGCAGCTGAGTGATACTCGATTTTTGGTCCCTTGCGGCTGAAGTGGTTGAAGGTGTATCCACACCCTTGAGATGTAGCCGTGTGGGTGAAGGATAGCCAATTGTAGAATTTTTGTTTGTGCCGTGAGGTTCAAGTAGTTATTGAGTGATGTGATGTTTAATTAGATCTTAGAATGAGTAAGGATTTAGGACCAAAGAACTTGTGAAACGATAATTGAAAAAAGAGAAGAATTCTTTAAATTTAAAGAATTTGAATACTAGAATTGTAAAGTTCAAATTGGATTGGAAATTTGAACAAGGTGAACATTAGAAGAATTAGCTTAAATTGTCAATATAACTTAGATGATAATATAATGTGAATTCTAGAGTGAGAATGTAAATATTGGGAAAAAAAAAATTGAAAGTTAGTCTAATTGAATTAGGAATTGAGCATAAGTAAAATGGAAACTAATGTTGAACAAGTAATATGTATCTATACACCCAACTATGCACGTAATTTACCTTTAGGTATTTGACAAGATAGCTAGTTAAAGTAAATATATACATGGAAATTAATTTTGAGTTATAAAATTTAAATTAGAAAATAAATTGAATTGCTTAACCTTGCTTTAAGAAACATATTAGACATAATTACGTATGATTAAGAAATCGTCAAATTAACTTTAAGATAATTATTATTAGTAACATATGAATTTATGATTTTCAGCTCCAGAGCGTGTTGAGGATATTCCGACACCATCACAAACTAGACGGACTGAGGGATCACATCTGTAAGCTAGTGAGTGAATTATATGCTTTATGGTTACCATATTATTGTGTGCAATTATGTGTATATTTGAATTGATGCATTATAATAAAAACTTAAGCAAATGAGTGATTTCGGTGATTTAATTGGATGATATGTGTTTGACATTGACTATTTGAATTTGAAAGTTGATATAAGTTATCCTGATTCTGACAATTGTTTTGAAAACAATTGGAGTGCTTAGCTCAGGTGGGGTAGATTTGTGTACGGAGAATCACTTGTTGTGCAGGCATGTAAACGCCCGGTGGGGGGAAATCTGAGTTACTCATTGGCCCTTTAATTGTTTAATTGGTTATTTAATTGTTGGTTTGCTTGTATGATTTGTTTACTATTTTGAAATTGTGAACTAAGTGAACTGTGATCGTATGACCATGATAAGCATGTACGTGCATCAAGAAATTTAAATATGAGTTTTAAACTATGGTATATATGTTGCATGATACTGGTACCTACAGGGTACATGATTTGCTCACTGAGTCCTTGTAACTCATTCTTTCCTTTGTGGTTGTTTTTTTTTAGTTTTCAGGCAATTGTTGTTGATCGCTATAGAGTTGTTACCTGCCAACTCTCTGCGGCAAGGTATATCTCAGATATCGCATACTTGGAGGGTAAAGGATGACACTTGCAGTCACTTTAGGTGTTGTGCATTATTGATATATATATATATATATATTGAGTTCACCTCGATGATTACATGTTTTGTTAGGAGCGAGGCTCCTCTATATATTCTGATATTATAATTTACTATTGACTTTGTAACCAGGTTGTTTAAATATGTTATGGATATGTTCCACTGTACGGGGAACCTTTGCCAATATTTTTAATAATTGTTTATGTTTAATTGTCAATACCAGATTTTATTCTAATTCTATAATATTTTGGTAGTCTTAACCATAATGTGTTTTTGAGTTGTGATGCATAGTACTTGAATATTCAGGGTTACGGGGGTATAGACACCCATTCCTCCGACTAGTCATACCTCCATTTTGAGGGTGTGACAGAAGTGGATTGGGAATCCACCATGCGCGAGTTCAATTCCTATTGTTCACCCATGAACATACGTATAAGTATAAATGTATAAGAATAAATAAAATAACTAACTCCTTTTTTTTCTATTTTTTTTTTTTCACTTTCTCCCTTTTTTTATTTCTTTTGGTAAAGACAAAGAAACAAATTCTATTTTCTCTACTATACTATTTACTACTTATTTTGGCGACGAAGAATCAAATTATCACTATATTTATTCCTTTTTCTACTTCTTCTTCCAAGTGTAGGATAACCATAAGGTGTTATGGGTTTTTTCCACCAATTGGGGCCCTCCTTTCACCAGGTATGGTTTACAAGGTTCATAACTACTCTTACTACAGGACGCTTACCTAAACTTTTCTAGTTCACCCCAACATTTCCCACTTATCAGATTGTTGCTGAGCAATTTTTGGATATCAAACAGACCTCCCCGTAAGGAAATTTTAATATGGCCGATTTCCCCTCTTTTGCAATCAGTTTTGCTATAGCACCTGCTGCTCGAACTAATTGTCCACCCTTTCCCTTACATATTTGCACATCGGTATAACAAGAATGAATATAAACCACAAATTCAATTAATTTGTTGACCATTGAGTTTATTACAGTTATAATCAATATCGTGAAGTGAATGGTAGCCACAATGTGTCATTTTTACATAAACAAAATAAATAAATAAAAAATATAACTAGACATGTATTTATATATACAAAAATAATAAGAAAAAATGTGCACCACATATAAAAATAATAATAATAATGAATTGAGTAAATATAGATATGTATATAAAATAGGAATTGAGGATTAATTTGAGCCACAAGTTAAAAGGAGGACTTTGACTAAACTTAGATATTTTTTTTTTCCTTTCCTTTTCATTTCTTGGTGCACCGACTTTTGCTTCCCCTCTCTTTATCTCCTTGTCGTGTTCTGCTTTGTGTGAGAACTCCTCCCCTGCTTTCAACGCACATGAGAATTATTAAAGCCATAGCACGTGAAGTTTTTACACTTTTTGTGCCTTAGCTTGTGTGGGTTCTTGGTATTTGCTTCTTCTTTTTTCTTTTTTTTCAACTCTTTGGCCATGAAAGTCACATTTGGGTAGAGATTGTTACACTTCTGTTTCTCTTTATGGGTATAGCTAAGAGGTATGATTCTCCCCCTTACTTTTTAGCTTTGTTTTGTTGAGCGTTTAAGGAGGTGGGTTTAGTAGCTGCTATGCAATCAGTTGCTGTCTCTTGTTGTATGGCAGCAACAAGTTACTTTGACATTAGAAGGTTTAGACTAAGCTTTTGATGGAAAATATAATTACTAGTTACTTTGAATAAAAGTTCATGAACAAGAGTAGAAATAGTTGGTTTTTGTGGTGAGTTGTGGATTTGATGAAAATGGGTAGTGAGTATGAACAAAGGATGTTTAGTTGTGGGGGTGAAGTGTTGTAAATGAGAATTAAATGATTTTGAAGGGATGCAAGACAGATTTGATGAGTTGGAGAAATTCAATATTTTCGAGTGTATTTGGGACTAAATTAAATTAAAAGTTCTTAAGAGAAAATGTATCTTAGGGTCTTAAGATAATATATGGAAAGTTTCGTAACCTGTTTCTAAGTATATTTATCATTAGAGCTGTTGGAGTAGAGCTAGGTTTGTGTAGGAATTTATGCTAGTTTCAGTCAGTCAATGAGACTTCGTCAAGGCGTGTGTTGGAATTAGCTTAGGACCTATAAATAAGAATTGATTCTAACATATTGATGGATAATTATGGAGTGGTGCAAGTATAAGATTCCATGTTATGTATATTTTGGAAGTATTGGAAGTCGTGGTTATGATTGTCTAGTACTAACTGTACGTATTTTGGTAAAATTGATGTTAGGGAGTCTTAATGGATGAATTAGAAGTAGAGTGTTGAAGATGAAATGTTTCTAACATTTTGATAAACTATACTGGAAAGTTTTGTAATTTAATTCTCAAGTCTGAGTATTCTATAAGCATTGAAATCCAACGTTGACAACAAGAAATTGTAAGTGCCCTGCTTTTGTTTATGTGAGATATTGAGTGAGTTTAAGGTTGATTTTAAGAGAAGTTCCTAAATAAGAAAGATATCTAATTTCCTAAAGTTAATGTTTAAGCTTGGTTTTGTTTATGTGAGGGTTGTGAAAATATCTAGAGAAGAGTTAACTTTGAGTAAATACTTGAAACTTAGTAACTCTAGATTTCGTAATTAAAATGTTATAACTTATAGAATTGATAAACTAAACAATACTTGGAAAATGTAATTGGAGCTTTGGAAAGTGTTGTTGAATCAACAACGCGCTTAAGTGATGAATGAGATCGGTAAATGGTGAGTGGTTAAATGCTTACTTTTTGGTTGCTAGATTACTATGTGTAATTGTATGTGTATTTGAATAGATGTGTTATATGGAAAATAAGCATGTGTAATGTTTCAGTGAATTATGTGATTGTATTTTTGGGCATGCTCCACATTGCAAGGAACGTCTACCGAAATTTTTAGTAAATGTTATGTATTTAATAGCAAGTCTATATTTTTAATTTAATTAAATAAAGTTTTCTTGGTTCTAAATATAATTGTTCGAGGGTCGTATGCGTTCAATTGTGGTAAAGTTAGGGTTATAGAGATTTGGTTATCCAATTCCTCTGGCCAGTCATACCTCCGTGTGAGGTGTAACATCAAATTTAAGGTTTGATTGCTCTACTAATTTATTTGGTGTTTACCTTTTTATTTTCATTTTACTTCATACCATGTCCCTAACCCTTTACAACTAGTGAAAGACCTACTGATTTGTGTTACATATGATCTAAGTAGTGGAGATTAGATAGACAAGCAAGCTTATGGTAGTGCATTTTTATTGAATGAATCAGAGTGAAAATTCATAATCTTGAAACACTTGAGAGTTTGAGTGCATATGGTACATTCTGGCTAAAATGAGGAAGCCGCAACGCCAAAATGGAAGATGACTTTGTTGGATGATAGAGAACATGCTCCACAGTGCTATGACATACTTGTCTAAACTTCCTAATCACATTCGTATGAGGATAATAAGAACATCTTGTATTTAGACTTATTTTGAATGCAAAATCGGAATCCTGATCCAAGGAGGATTTCAATACCAAGACCCAATCCAATAAGGACTTCAAGTTAGATTAGAATTGCAGAGTTCTTTTCTCTTCTAATTAGCCTATAAACACAGTAAAACACATTAGCTTAGGGTGTGTTTTATATATCAGTTTTCCAGAGTCAATAAACGTTTTTTAGAATTTCTTTATTGTGTTTTGCATTTATGGGTTGCTAAATCTCTTTTTTGATTAAAAAAAAAAAAAGGTGGATTGAAGCTGTGGGATTGCATTGTAAAATCTGATGTGTTCATTATTTTAGTTTAATTATTCAATTCAGATATCTTATGTTCGTTTATTATAATTGTCATGGTTGTATGTTCTATCGATTAGGTGAGCAACTAATCGATTGAATATTATAGCCTATTGCTAGTTTAGGAGAATCAAGTCCATAATTGCTTGATGATTCTAATATATGTAGTAAATAGTAGTTTATAATTGCTATGAAGAACATGGACTAAGTTAAATAAACCGAGCCTGTGTGTTTATTGTTTAGCTTCAACTATCTTTCTATTTCTCAGAGCTGTTGTTGAATTAAATCTTAAGAGCATATTTAAGGTTGTTTAATAGCAAGAGATTAATCAAAGAACCTATTTTGATTAACAACAAACTAAGTAAAAATTTAGAATATCAAAGCTGGTTGATATTCTAGGCTGAATATTTGAATGAATGATTGAATAACTGTGATCAATGATTAATGTTAAATCCCTGCGATAGATAACTCCTTGTTTATCGGAAGCTTTCTCCATTAATTGTTTGTTTATTTGATTTAACTTTCAGTTTTACATTCAAAACTCAAAACATAAAATGCCCTTATATTTTATTGTCATTTGATTTAGAATTTATATTTTGTACAAATTTATTAAATTCAACTCTTTGTGGGATCGACCTCTATTTACCCTATCTACAAAGCTAGGCTAAAGTAATGAATTGCATTGGTGCTTTCAACACGCATTAAATTTTGGAGAAAACTTCCAATAAATAAGAAGATATCCACCATGGGGATTTGACGTTGATCATTGATCACAATTATTCAATTATTCATTCAAACTCTGATATTCCAAATTTTTCCTTAGTTCATCGTTAGTCAAAATAGGCTCTTCAATTAATCTCTTGCTATTAAACAATCCTAAATAAGCTCTTAAGATTTAATTTAACAACATCTCTAAAAGATAGAAAGATAGCTGAAGCTAAGCAATAAACATGCAGGCTCAATTTATTTAACTTAGTCCATGTTCTTCATAGTAATTATAAACTACTATTTACTATATATGTTAGAATCAGCAAGCAATTATGGACTTGATTATTCTAAACTAGCAATAGGTAATATTGTCTAATCAATTAGTTCCTCATACATATTTGATTAGAAGAGAGAAAAGAACTACGTAATTCTAATCTAACTTGAAGTCCTTATTAGATTGGGGTCTGGTATAGAGATCCTCCTTGGATTAGGATTCCTAATTTGCCTTCAAAATAGGTTCAAATACAAGATATGCTTGTTATCCTCATACCAATATGATTAGGAAGTTTATCCATTAATGTTTATATCCTTTAATATAGATATCCATTAATTCCATAAGTGATATCCATTAATTCCATAAGTGTTTAGATTTCATGGAGTGGTTAAAGTTTAATTACTGCAAAATATTATATAGGCTTTCATGACTCACATGGCCTTGAGCCATGCACCAATCTGGCACATCTTTATTTGGTGCTCTTTTGACTTCCTCTCTTACTCTTTTTGTGCTAAATGTGTCCCATTTATCTAAAAATGTTTCTTGCTTCAATTCAACACATGAAATCATAAAATAAACATTTATAAGTTCATTAGCACAAAATCATTCTCAAAACAACCAATAAAAATCAATGAAATTAAGACATATTAAACATCTATCAGTTCCTAAGGTAATCCGGGGGAGGTAGCAGTAGGGGGTATTATTCGAACCTTAAAGGTGATATGGTTCTTGCAAATGATTAATTTTACTTATTGGAATGCTAGGGCTTCCTAAATTGAAAAGGTTACACAATTGCTCATTGGTGGCCATTTCGGAACCAAAATGTCCATTGGTTGATTTCTTTGAAAATAATGTATCCAACGATGTGCAATCCTATTTTTCTTTCTTTGATTTATGCAAAATGTAATAGGATTGAAAGAATGGGTATGTGGAATGACTTGATGACCATTAGTAGTATGGTTGGCTTGAATGGCTGGTTAGTTGGAGGGGACTTCAACTATGTTCTAAATCAACATGAGATTTCTGGTCCTAGAGCTCATTTTAATTCTGATACTATTTATGATTTTATGGGTGCTTTAACTGTATGTGATATACATGAATTGGCTTCCTCAGGGTCTCGGTTTACAAGGACTAACAAGTGTGAAGGATTGACTCCAATCTTAAAGAGGTTAAATTGCTTTTTTATTAACTCTTGCTGGTTTAATATGGATTTCCATGTCACGCAACTTAAAAGGAAGTACTCATATCACAATTTATTGAAAATGAAGTGCATGATCATGGCTTTTCATTTAAAGCTCCTTTTAGCTATCTTAATATATAGAGCTGCCATAACTAGTTCTTGACCACAATTTGACAATCCTGGGAAGAGCCTTTGACTAGTAACTCGATATATGTTTTGGGTGAAAAATTAATCCACTTGAAAAAAGTGTTGTGTGGGTGGAAAAAAGAGGTTGTCCCAGATAGAGTTAAAAGTGCTGATCTTGTATCACGCACTGAACAAGCTGTTGATAGGGTGAATCATCTTCGAATGATCTCAGTAGAGCTGAAGCTTTGTTAAAGAAGGAGCTAAATATGGAGAAGGAATAAGTCCTCGATTAAATAGCTCAAGAAAGGTGAGAGATTTACTAAAATTTTTCATACTTCAATCAAAGCTAAACGAAGCAAATTGGCTATTCACAAAATAAGCTTTTCACTAATGAAGGTAATAATATTAATTCATCTTTTCTGGATTGCATTCTTAACTTGGTAACCCCTTATTATAGTAACCTGTTGAGTAAATTCCCTTTGGAGGATGAAATTAGAAAGGATATAAAACAATTAGATAAAAACAGTGCGGTTGGTCTGGATGAGTTTAATGGCCACTTTTTCAATTCATGTTAGGAGATAGTTGCTAATGATGTAACATGGGTTATTCAATACTTTTTTGTAGGTGGGAAACTTTCTAAATTTTTTAGCAACACGATTATTGTACAGTTGCCTAAAATGGACTCTCATCAATCATTCTCTAAGCTAAGACCCATTAGTTTAGGCAACTTTACATCCAAGATCATATCTCGCATATTGGTTAATCGTCTAATCCCTATTTTGCTGGTTCTTATATTTGAAGAACATAGTGGTTTCATGAGGGGTAAAAGCATCATAGACAATGTGGCTTTGGCTTAAACTGGTGCATGATTTACATAAAATGATTATGGGTGGCAATACCATTTTCAAGCTAGATATGGCAAAGGCCTATGACGAGTTAATTGGTTCTTTTTAATATCGGTACTCCAGAGATTCAGCTTTTGTGAATTCTAGATAGACTTGATTTGGCGCATGGTATCTAGTCCATGGTATTTTGTCCTAGTGAATGGAAATTCAATGGGTTTTCCCATGCCTTCTAGAGGTTTATGGCAAAGGGATCCTTTGTCACATCTTTTATTCCTTCTTACACTAGAAGTGTTAAGTTGGGGATTAAAAGCATCATGGAATCAGGTAATGTTGAATTTTTTTCATCATACTGGCTCTCCAAAAATCTCACACCTTTCTTTTGCTGATGACATGATCATATTTTCCATCAGTAAGAAAAGTTCTTGTGTTGGCCTTATCTCTTTTTTGGAAGCTTATGAGTTTAATTTAGACTAATTGGTGAATAGGCAAAAGAGCTATCTTTTAACAAGTGCTAAGGCTTCCTAAGACACCTAAGGATTATCAAGAATGTCACGGGGTTTTCACATTAGAGATTTCCTGTGACTTACCTAGGCTGCCTTCTTTTTGTGGGTCGTAAGATAGTGGCCCTCTTTACCAACATGTTAGCAAAGATTCAGTTAAGGATCTTATCTTGGTCTTCCAAATTTCTGTCTCGAGGTGGAAGGTTAGTCTTAATAAAGCATGTACTTAATTTTATACCTTTGTAAGTCTTGAGTGCTTTGGACCCCTTAATGTCTATTTTGGCTAAAATGGAGAGTGCATTGGCAAATTTCTTTTGGGGAGCAAAAGATGGCCAGTGGAAGTTCCATTGGTGTTCATTGAAAAACCTTTGTCGCCCTGTTCAAGAAGTAGGCCTTGGTATTCAATCATTTTTTGACATGTCTCGAGCGTTCTCAATGAAACTTTGGTTCAACAACCTATGGAAAGGTAAGTCCCTATTGTCCCATTTCCCTCTTGGCTAAATACTGTAATAGGATACATCCAGTGATTGCTAATCCTTATTATTCTCCAATGTGGAGAAGGTTAGTTGCATGTAGAGCTCTTGTTGAACCTCATTTATTTTGAAATGTGGGAAATGGGATGATTAGTTTTTGGTATGATACATGATATGAACTTGCCCCTATTTATTTAAATGTTGAGGATATCCCAAGCCAGCTTGTGAACTTAAAATTATGTGATTATTGGTATCTTTCGGATAAGGAGAAATAGTTAATCCTTGGGATAGTGCATCAAAAAATATTGGAGCAACAGTTTGGCAACATTGATGATGTGTTGATTTGGACATAGGATAAGGGAGGTTTATTTTCTATTTCATCCACATGGAGTGTGATTCGACAAACTAATGTTTTACAGCCTTTTCTAACTTGCTTATGGTGTCCTCTTCTTCAAGTTAAAGTCTTTATTTTCTTTTGGAAGTTATGGTATGGGTGATGCAATGTGACTAGATTTAATATTTCATTTGTCATAACCCAAGGGATAACTCGATATTGAAAAATCGAGTTTTAGGCATAATGTGTAAATTTTTGTTATAAAAATAATAATATACAAACAAATTAATTAGATAATAACACAATGAAACATGTTATAAACTAATACCTTCGTATAGGTTCTAAAAATTTTGTGTAAAATCTGTTATTGTAAAGTAAATAAATTCTAACTAAGGTAAATTAAAGTAAACAAAAATTTATATATAAGCATATATATATATATATATATATATATATATAAAAGTGTAAACAAAGAAAAATTTTATTATATATATATAATTAAGATTTATTCTATACCACACAATTAGAGAATTCACTTCAACCTCACTTTTCCATTTTGTCTTTTTCTAGCCTTAACGTTGTGGATTTTTTTTATTTCCATCGCCTTTGTTTTTCTTTTGTTCCCTGCTTCTTGAAAGTTCATTTTATGCTCTGCCTTTGTTCTTTTGGTTCTGCCTGTGAGAGTTTTCTTTTCCCTCCCCTCTATTCTGCCGTGACGCCTCCCATAGCAATTAAATCCTTCCATTTCAAGAGCACGTGCTTGTATGGTGGAGCTCCAAAAGCTCCTCAGCTAAAAGAGTTAGATCGTGGCGTAGATTTGTGGCAACGCTTGTTCGACTCAATGACATACTGGAGAGGAAGAAGATTAACTTTGGTCAAGTTATTGAGGCTGATCGAATGCTTGATATGGGTTTTGAGCCTCAAATCCGTAAGATTGTGAATGAAATTCCCCACCGCCCCCCCCCCCCCCCCACCGGCGGTCCACGTAGACAAATCTTTGCAAATATCTTACCCTAAGTTCCTTTATTTTGCTTTGGATGAAACCAAACGCCACACAGATTTGGTCCCGTCACCCATACAGGTAAACCCACTTACGCATATTTGGATGTTGTGCATCATATTGTCTTTAGACAAACAGGGTTTTTTTTTTCTTCCGGAATAATCAAATTTGAACTTGCTAATGGGTTGCTGGCTTATGTTTTTGCTAGTTAGCTTCCCACAGTGACCACTGATAGTTAGACATAACTCCTTATTAAAATAATAATGTTTAATATTAAAACACACACCATAAAATTCATACGTATTAAACTCTGACTTGACATACCGAAGAGAAGGCAGATAGGTGAATTTCCTACACAATCATAAATGCCAAAGAACCTAGAAGAAAGTAAAATGTGAACAATAACTATTAGTTTTGTGTTTATTGTTCTCAAAACAAGTTTAAACTAACAAACAAACAATTTTTTTTTTTTTTAATCAAAATCCATATGTCAAGTTAAATACTACTTCTAGGAAAAGTGGAGAAAATTCATAAGCTCCCAGATCAAAGTATAGTCCCTTGAATTACTCACGACATTTGTTCTAGTTTCTGAATATGGGTATTCCAGAGTTTTTATTACATACACAACTAGTGTCATAACCCAGGTATTCATGTTATAGAAGCTTTACTTGAGTTAATGTTTCGTACGTCAGTTTATTACTCTTAATTCTATGGATGTATGTTAAAATATTATATTATATTGACTTTCTCCTCAAAAGCTTGCTTTGATCAAATAACTAGTTTTTTTTTTAGGAAAAGAAAATCTTATTGAGAAAGAAAGAAGGTCCTCCTAAGCATAAACAAAAAAATAGTAAAGAAAAAAAAAATTGCTATTATATCTAGTAAATGCTTATCCAAAGTTGAATGAAATGTTTAGTGGATGTTCATATGATTTCAGATGCTATATTAGTATAGAAAGTAAATATATTTGAATGTTGCAAGCACTTGTCAAATTGTATTTACCAGTTTAAGATTTACGTACCATAAACTGCCTATCTAAATGGGACTTTAGACTAATTCCATGCTATCATTTTTGTTACTTCCTTTTGCCTTTAATAACTTTGATTGTCTCGGTCTTTTAAGCATTATTAGTTTATTGTTTAAGAGTTCTTTCCGCTGCTAGAAAAAAAAAATCCAACATAGTAATTTGTTCTTCACCAAAGCTAGATCACCACTTGATTTCTGTCATGCACAACATATAGGTTGATGTCAATGGCGTTGAAACTCAAGTTGAATTCTTTCACTTTTATCTTAGAGATTCAGTTAATGCTTGCAATAAGAGTTAATAGATCAAGAGTTGAAGTTGCTACCTATTATTGCATATGTTGTGAAACCTTTCGCTGTAGATTTGCATTGAGGTAACTGACTATAGAAAATTGTGGACAATATTATCCAGGAAAAGATATATTACTTCGCTGTGCATTCAGCTTTATAAAATATGTATTCTTATTACATTTAGATTTTGGTTTGAGCGGAATTAGCCCCACTTTGTTAGAAAGTGGAAGGTTCTGATTCTTTATCCTGATCATGTAAAAATGCTTGGCATTGATGTTTTACTTTCTAGCATAATTTTGTGTTTTCTATAAAGCTAGGAACAATTTGATGCTAAAAGAAACTATCTATGTTGTGTTATTTTCTTCAACTTAGTATTTCTTTTTATACTTTCTTTTTTTATTTGGTTGGCCCAATCCTTACTTACGTATTGTATAATTAAGTCATTCGTGATATGTATGCGCTACCTTTCTTTTAGCTCTTGGGATGATATGTTTGAATTTTTTATTAACATGTTTTAATTCTTTCTTTTGTAGATGAAGATATATACTTCTATTTAGTGTTTCCATCTTTAAAATTGTTTTAATTATCTGAATTTGCATTTTGTTTCTAAATGAGATGCAGTGTGCAAATCATTAGAGGAAGTTGAAGAGGTTGAATAAATTATGGAACTCTTCATCGACAAAAAGAAAAAAAAAAACAATGAGAGAAGTCTTACAAAAAGAAAGACGTTGAATAAATTCCATTACATTTAAATTTAGTATTTAATTTTCTGGGCTTGGTACCATTTTGCAGGATGCTTGAGGTAGTAAAAGTTTTGTTTGTTGCAGTTACATTTGATTAATATGTACTAGATACAACTAATGATGATTGTTACGTTCAAGTTGAATTTTTATAGCTTTAGATAATATGTTTTACCTGTTAAAAATGTTTTTTTTTAATTAAAAAAAATAGTCAGGTTTGTAACTATCTGCTACAAATGGTAGTATATGGTCTCCTACCCATTTTTTTATTATAAGTAAGCATACAAAATCGGTGGATGATGATACTTTTTTTTCTTGTTGTGTCCACCAAAGAAACAATTAATTGCTTGAAAATTTAAATTTCAAGATCAAATCTAAAGATCTTAGTATTGATATGTTGCTGCCCATGCCATATCTTGAAAGTTAGCCATGTGGTTTTGTAGATCTTAGTTATTTTTCTCGATCTAATCCTTAAGTTACTTCCTTTGGTTCATTTTATCCTTTATATAGAAGATTGGAGGGTATGGCTATAATTTGGTGGCCTTAGTGATGCTTTGGACTATTAACTTCGTTAACTACTATATATTCAAATTCAATTCCCACAAAAATGTCATTTTGCTCAGAAGTAACCCTAGAAGGAATGTAATCGAGTTTGAGTTTGAGTTGCACTGGGATTCCTTTTTTGAGCTTTGCTAGGTTTTGATTAAGATGGTGTTTTCTACCACAAACTGCCTCTCATGGGGGATCCCTGGTCGTGAACAACGGCAGCTTCCCTCCATGCAATACTCCAAGACCTCCTTCCGAATAAAGCTCAAGAACTCTTAGGCTTTCTATCCTTCTTGCCTTCTAACCAGTCATCCACCATGAACCCTTTGATCGCCTTCTATTCCCTTGTTGCAAATTCGGACAGGGTCTTGAAAATATGGCCAAGTCATCCGAGTCAACTACTATTTTGGGTTAATAGTCTAATCGGACTCGGGATAGCACCCGAGTCACTGTCTGACTGGTTCGACTTGCCAGGGCAAAATTTCATGCAAAACTTCATGCATAATTAATGTCTTGTAACAAAATATTATAATCGTGCACAAAATTTTCCCTTCAAAATTGATGCATTATAAAATCCATAAATACCATTTTACTCTTTTTATAATAAATTTCATGTGGACTTTCTGTCTTGGTATTTTTAAAGTTAGTCATATACATGATATTTTATGTACAGCTTTTCAGGAATGTTACAAAATTGAATAGAAAACTATAAAAAAAATTATTTACCTATCTTTTAGCTATGTAGATGAGGCGATTCTTCTAATTATCATGGGGAGGGGCAATCTTATTCATGCCCCTCTTCCTCTTCTGTCTGCTTGTGGAATACTCAGTGACGTTGCCCTCTACATGAGGACATTCTCCTCCAAACGGGTTCAAGATCAGCCTTATGCTCGACATCATAATGACCTGAAAATGCAATGCAATTTAAGTATGTGGAGGAACAATGAAATAAATAAAAATCAATGAATAAGAAAATCATTCTTAAACTTGAAATTGCAACTTACATGTTGGTACGAATTATGAGCTTGATGGGATTTGTTCTGATCCTACATCAAATAGGTTCCAAACTTGCTGTGAAAATGAAGTAACGAATCAACGATTGCAATTGTAGACAGAGATAGAGTTGCAGTTGTAAACAGAGATGGAGTTGTAGTTGTAGTCAAAGATATTGGAGTTGGCTGCAACTATTGTAGACAGAGATGAAGCTAAAGCCACTAACGTGGATGTATCATATGAAGGTCCAAGAAGTCCTCAAAGGGGAGTATAATGTCCTTTAAGCATGGCTGTAAAATAGAATTTAGCAAAAACACGGCCTAATATATAATTCAGAAACACTAGCATAGAGTAAGAATGCAAGAATGCAATGTATTTAAATTAAATATACTTAAAGACTTTGTCAAGAGACAAGTCTATTTCCATTAGTGAAGTAGCTAGAGTTTACATTACAAAGCTAAACTATTTATAAAGGCTTATATAAAGAAACACTCCTCATAACTAGGAACAAAATATACATGGTCATCCTAGGAGGTTAAAGTACAAAACATAGATACAAGTTTTACGGAGGTACAACAATTCCTCTTAATTAACTAAACAAAATAATCAGCACTAATCCTATACCATACTTAACCCCAGTAACTACATATAAATGAACATTAATTAAACAAACAAATAAAAACAGTAATGAAAATCTAAAACGACCATAAATCTATCAACTTAAACTAATATAAAAAATTGTAAATACTAGACTGAGAAAGCATGGTGACAAAAAAATGTATAGATGCTCGAGAAAGTATGGTATGAGGTCTCTAAGCTTATTCATCTTAATTTAACAATGTATTAATGTTTATGAAAATGGAATACAGTACCATAAAAACTGGATAACCTGTTAAAGTACATCAGAGAAGAAGAAAACATATAGTATAAGCTAATGATTTGATCTAATTATGACCTTCAGTTATATATTAGTTCAAATCATGAGAGATCCTTAACTAATTAATTTAGTCCAATTCAACAAGAAAACATTCATTCCACATGGTTAACTCTTCCACAACTTATTAAAGATGATGAACTTCACAATTTAGAATTGAGACATACACTTCAAGCTTGAGATATAATTAGAAGTATCACTTTGACCTAAAGAAAAAAAAAATGTAAATGAACATATCTGTTGCCGAGTTTTTAACTCCTTCAAGGCTAAGTATTATGATTCCCTTTTTATATCTGGCTCTCTTCTCACATTTTTGTGGACATATATGCAAGGAATAGGTCCCATGTATTTGATTATTTCAGAGTGACTTGAAGTACAAAAGTTAGTATTATTCATACTTATTTCATATGTGGGTGCATACTATTCTCTTGCTAATAAACACATAATTTGATTATTGTCATCACCCATTTATATAACTAAGTTTCAGCATTATGCATATTCCTATTAATCATCACATTGTGTGTAAGACCTCAAAACTTATTCAATGGCCAAAAGAGTGTGGTGTAAATTAAGCTTCTCCTAAAAACACCCTTTGAAGAACAAAGCATTGAAATGTAATTCCTACTTCCTACCACTATCTTGACATTTCTACATTTGATCAATGCAATTGTCAATATCACATCCAATTAACTTTCACTTAATAAGGTTGACAAATTAGTATCTTTTCCAAGTTAAAAGTGTAGTCTGGATCATAAGCATTGCACCTCCATGAAGAAAACATGTAAACATGATAGATTGATAATGGAGCAATAACCCCACATCACAAAACCCATTTTCTTAACATCGTATAGCTAGTCGTAAAGCAGGGTATTGATGTCTATCATAGTTAATAGATGCACACAACTAATCATTTCAACAATGTAGATTTTGTCTAGTGTCATCCCCCATTCATTGCCTTTAAACACAAAACGATTTCTTCTTCACTCACAGGTACACCATAAAATTGATTAGCGATGACTAATAACTAAACGAGAAAAGTCTTTTTAATCTATGCATTTATCAACTAGTCAAGGTGAAAGCAGACGGTTTTATTTTAAGGAAATGGATCTCTAGCAAATTGTTTAGTAGTAGCAACATATAATTAGTTATGAGTCGTCATTTATAGATTCACGAATTGAAAATTAAGGTGCCTAATTATGAAAGAAACCCTAATTCTAACCAAACATAAAATTGATAAATCCTTGTACTTAAACTTCTAACCATACAAGCACGGGAAAAGAAATTTGAGTCAAAATGAAACTCAACTGAACGAAAAATGAATTGCAGGAAGTTGTGTGAGCATTAACCTGTAGGGATCAGGTCTGAAGGTGGCCAATGAAACTAAGTATGATTTCGGCTACGACGGTTGCTGAAGTAGTGGGTTTGGATAGTAATGGCAAAGCTTAAAGAATTCAGTTAGCAATGGAGGAAAGAAAGGAGGGAAAGGAGATAGCAATATGAGATTTAAACAAGGACGAGTATGAGTCTGTCATTGAGATTCAAGTCAATTAAATGG
This sequence comes from Quillaja saponaria, assembly GCA_029379385.1. Taxonomy (NCBI): domain Eukaryota; kingdom Viridiplantae; phylum Streptophyta; class Magnoliopsida; order Fabales; family Quillajaceae; genus Quillaja; species Quillaja saponaria. The sequence goes on along the minus strand of CM055612.1, from coordinate 14,872,109 downwards.
CAAACACAAATTCATATAAATTTTGAAAAAAAAATAATATTATCATTGTTGTAGGTTTTAATATGCAAGTGTATGTATTGTAAGCAAGTAATAAAGAGTAAGTGAAGATCATTCCCACGAGGAATTATATCTAACAATTGTTAAGTACTAAAATTTACCAATCCTAATTTTATCCAAATGAATGAACTTTGATATAGATATTTTAAACTAAATAAAATTAAAGCAAGCAAACATAATAATATAATAGAGAAAACCTAAAAATACAACTTTCTTCAACACTCACTTGGATTATTATTATCTTATCATGCTTAGTTGTGATACCGAATTATTAACCTAGAGTTCTTGTTGAATTATAAGTATCTTTCGAATTGCTTATAATAATATCTAACTTAACCAATTTACTATAGTTCTATGAACATTGAGTTAAGCTAAACTCATTAAGAATAGGCTTAACAATGGCTACAAATGTATGAAGGTATATTTCTATCCTACATAAACAACAAATTCAAACAAATGATATCATATTCAATACTAAACCTAGATTTCCTTCAAGGTTCCTCTAAGTTATCAAATCAATTTAAAAGATGAAAAATCAATTAGAAGTATAAAGTATAGAATAAGATAAATGACTCATATACCAAGCCCTAAGCAATCAAATTATAACATAAAACCAAGCTACATGTTGAGTTTTGTTGCAATCCTAGAGAGAAAACTACTCCATGCTACTTAGTGTAAACATGGATTCATATAAAGAAAACAACAAATACACAAGGAAAATAAAGAAAATCAATGGTTGTCAGGCCTCAATCTTCATTTAACCTAAGCTCTTTGCACTCTTGATGCCTCTAAACTCCATATTTTCTTAGCTAAACTTGTTGTGTTGATTCCCCAACATAAAATTTTTTAAATGGGCTTCAAAACCCTCAAAAAGAGTTCAACTTAGACTAGGATTCTAGCTAGCACCGCAGCACTGAAGTTATGTCGCCTAGGCACAAAAATTCAAAGAGAGGAGTCATTCTGGGCATCTAGGTGCTGCTTTTCTGGAGCTTAGGTGTTGGGACTATTGTCCTTAACGCCAACTTTCTAGCTCCTAGGCACCAGATTCCTCTGCCTAGTTTCCTTCTTGTACTATTTTGGGCTCTGTGGCGCCCTTTTTTTGTGGTCGTGGAGCCCCGACACATAAGAAATCCTTGTTTGACTCTACTTTAAATTCAAAGAGGTTTCCTTTAAGCATTAAACCTTCAAAATATACAAACTAAATTAAGAATGAATATAATTCTTAATTAAAAGCTAAATACTAAGCATACTCAACTACTATTCAACACTTTAAAACAAATGACTCAACTAAGCAACAATTTAACTAAAACTCAATAACATAGCAAATAATATGAATCAAAATGATATGTAAATAAGGTTATTTCATTAACTTATTACACCCTCAAACTTAAGGCTTTTCTAGTCCTCGAGCAAAAGAGAAACTAAAACATAAATGAAAACGAAAATGAATAGCCTAAAATGCATTATACTAAAACAATAATATCCCCAACATGATCTCAAAAGTTTCATGTGACATTTAACTAAATATCAACTATAGGTATCATTCAAATTCATGCTTCAATTCAAGAGCAAGCAACAAATTCAAATGGATTTTCAATGTGTATGTGGGTATGATTTTTTAACAAATGAATGCATGCAATCCATATAAGTTTATGTCTAAATAAAAATCCAACTAAGTACTCAAATCCCTTGAGTTTGCTTTTCAACTCTCTTTCCACTAATGTGGACTCTACTAAGTCAAGGATCAATAGGTTCTTATAAAGCTTGTAATGTAGGCTATAGGTAACAGTATGATAAAGGAAATTTTAAGGCTCAAGTTACCCTACCACATAGATCACTCTAGAACATTGAAGAGCTCTTTTCCATAACCCAAGTAATACCTAATTAGCATACCCTTTTTCTTTTAATCACTTCATATATATTTTTTCTTCCACTTTGCTTGGCTTTTTCTTTTGCTTTTTTTTTTCCTTAACTTTTGTCACACTCCCAAACTTATTTCTTTTTATTATGAATGTAGGGGTGATCAAGAGGCACAAACATATACTCTCTCTCTCTCTTTCTTTTTTTCTTTTTTCTTAACTCTAACTTTTCCTCATTTTTCTTAAAAGATAGCTCAATATATGCATAGAATGATCAATATGCCTAAGAGTAAGGGTTCAAAACTGGAATTTAAAAGAATGGTTAGGTAACAATTTTATGGGTATCCAAGGGAAGGCAATAGAGGCTCAATAAGGTAAACTAGGGATATAATATAAAACATGATTAGCTTAAAAAGGCTCAAAAGGTCCAAAGATTGCCTTAATCATGTCCAAACTTAGTCTTGTCTAGGATTTAATCTCAAGAGATAATCAAACAAATTATAAGGTTCCTAACTAAATATGAACTTCATAAACATAAATAGTCTTTAGATAAGCAAAATAATCCCAAGAAAAAGGTTAAGTGCTTAATATCTGGTGGAAATCACATTCTATAATGCTTCTAACTCAAGAATTTAACATGAGTGTCAGAGAATATGAAAACTATAATATTATCATAAGATGAAGGGATTTCATCATAAAAGCATAATATCGTCATGGCTTACTAACAACCTAAAAACACAAGAACACTAATAAAACCCTCCTTTAAACTTAAGATAAATAATGTGCTCAATGTTTAAAATAATAAAAGGATAAGGATAGAAAGACTTCCTAGCATTGAAGCATGATGGAAAGTTCACTAATCTTTGGCCTTGTTAATAGCATCTAAGTTTGTAGGAGGTAAAAAAATGATGAACCTGCAAAAATAAAAAATAAAACTTGATAAGAACTAAAACAGAAAAATAAAAACAAAAACAAAAAAAAAAAAAACAAAAAAAAAAAAAAACAAAAAAACAAAAAAACAAAAAAACAAAAAAACAAAAAAACAAAAAAACAAAAAAACAAAAAAAACAAAAAAACAAAAAACAAAAAAAGAGGAAAAAAGAAAAAAAAGAAGACAAAATTATAAACTTAGGTTGCCTAAGAGAAGCACTTGTTTTATAATCATCTACTTAGCCTTTGTCCTCCAAAGTAATGGAGGTCTTAACTTTCAAAGAGTACTTGAACCTCGTTCGATTCCTCTTATAACTAGAACATCTTCATTATGCCCATTGGATAAGTTTAAGACTAATCCACAAGTTGCAAGGTCACCTTGGTGGGCTTAATTTTTCCCATTTTAAAACCAAGCTTTTGAAATATGAAAAAAAGCATCAAGTTAATGCTTGCTCCCAAATCACATAAAGCTTTCCCACAAAATAAAGTGCCAACAGAAATAAGAATATTGAAACTACCTGGATCTTTAAGCTTTGCTGGTAGTTTCTTTTGGAGGATGACAATACACTCTTCAATCAAGGCCACCATCACATTATCCTCTATCCTTCGCTTCTTGGACAAGATGTCCTTCATAAACTTGATGTATGTAGGCATTTATTTAAGAGCTTCAGTGGATGGAATGTTGATGTGAAGCTTCTTGAATACCTCTATAAATTTCTAGAATTGTATGTCAAGTTTTGGCTTTCAGAAGTGTTGAGGAAAAGGATGTGAATGAGTCTTTTCTTGTTGAGCTTCGTCCTCTTTCATTTCATCCACAATCTCCTCCTCAACTTGCTTGCTAGGAATTTTAGCTTGCTTGGGAGGTGCTTCTACCTCTTTACCACTCCTTAGAGTGATAGCCTTGCAATGCTCCAAGTTTAGATCTCCCCTTCTCAAATTTGGCTCGGTATCACTAAACAGAGTACCTTGAGGATGGCTTCTGAGAGCATTGGCTTGCTGGCCTATTTGGTTCTTCAAGGGTCCTTAGTGATCCCACTTGACTTTGAATAATGGAGTATGTTTTAGACATGTATTGCATGAACATGTCTTCAATGGTTGCTTCTTAGGGGCAGCCACTTTTTATTGTGCTTGAAAACCCAGTAAATAAATAGGTTTGGCTTCATGAGATTGCCCTTGATTCCCTGGCATAGGTTCCAAAAACTTGTTATTGGGCTGCCTATTGTAATTGCCCAAATAATTTGCTGATTCAAGATTATTTAGGCACTGCACAAGTTGCTGCAAGCCATTCCCACAAATCTCACAAGCCATGACTTAGCTTTTGATTGGTTGCACGCAAGAGTGTCAATCTTCTTAGATAGATAGCCACTTGTGCAGTTAATGCACTAATGACATCCAACTCATGAACCCTAGCTACTCTTTAAGTTACCAACCCTTTGGAAGGCCATTGATAATTGTTGGAGACTATCTCCTCCAATAATTTGAAGGCTTCATTAATGGACTTCCCTATTAATGCTTATCCGGCTACCGTATTACTTGTGGTCCTTGTTTGGTATTCCAACCCATTATAGAAGGTTTGTACTTGTAGCCATATAAGGAACTTGGCTAAGAATTTTTAGGCCAAGCCTTCCCACATTGTAATTGACTTAGATGGGAGTGTTAGCAGCTAACTTCTGCCTTATCTCGAAGTGATAAAGGATAGAGGCACAACAGTAGTGCATCATCCAAAACTCCGTTGAGCTTGAAAGTGTCACAAAGCTCTAGAAAGCTTAATATGTGAGAGTTTGGATTGTCATTTGGGAATCCAGCAAATTGATTCATTTGTTGAATCATTTGGATTTGGCCAGGCTTGATCTTGAAATTATTGGCTTGAGTAGGTAACCTTAAGATGCTCGAATAGAGGTCTTGAACAAGAAGGATGACATAATCCCTCAAGTGCTTATGTTCTTGATTTTTATCCATAGCTCGCCCTTGATTCGAAGCTTGTGACTTTTCTTTCCAAAGTTTTCAATATGTCCTATTGATCTCGGGATTGAAAGGAACAAGCTCCAAGCTTCAAGTTCGTCGCATGCACAATCAAGAATATCTAAAAAGTAAACAAAAAAGAAAGTTTGAATTAAAATGAGAATTGACTGGATATTAATATTAACAAATATTAGACTAATTTCCCAGCAGTGGCGCCAAAAATTTGTTGTGGATTTTAATAAGCAAGTGCATGTATAAAAGTAAGTAGAGATCGTTCCCACAAGGAATTATATCTAACAATTGTTAAGTACTAAAATTTACCAATCATAATTTTATCCAAACAAATGAGCATTGAGATTGATATTTTAAATTAAATAAAATTAAAGTAAGCAAACGTAAGAATATAATAGAGAAAACCTAGAATTACAACTTTCCTCAACATTTACTTAGATTATTATTATCTTATCATGCTTAGTTGTGATACCGAATTATTAACCTAGGGTTCTTATTCAATTATAAGTATATTTTGAATTGTTTATAATAATATCAAACTTAACCAATTCACTATATTTCTATGATAATTGAGTTAAGCTAGATTCATTAAGAATAGATCTAACTATGGCTACCTAAGGTATGAAGGTATATTTATATCCTAGATACAAATCAAATTCAAACAAGTGCTTATATCTAAATAGGCTTCAAAACCCTCAAAAAGAGTTCAACTCGGACTAGGAATTGAGTCAGTGCTATAGCACTGAAGTTCTGGCGCCTAGGTGCTGAAATTCGAAGAGATGAGTCGCGTTGGGCGCCTAGGCACTACTTTTCTGGCGCCTAGGTGCTGGGGCCTGCTGTCCTTGGCGCCATGGTGCCATACTCCTTTGCCTGATTTCCTTCTTGCATGATTTTATGCGTTGTCGCCCCTTTTTTCCGTGGTCGTGGCACCTTGACGCATAAGAAATACTTGTTTGACTCTACTTGACTTCAAAGGGGTTTCCTTTAAATATTAAACCTTCAAAATACACAAACTATGTTAAAAATGAATGGAATTCCTAATTAAAGGCCAAATCGTAAGCTTACTCAACTAGGATTCAACACTTTAAAACAAATTACTCAACTAAGCAACAATTAAACTTAAACTCAATAACATAACAAATAATAGGAATAAAAAGGATATGTAAATAAGGCTATTTCATAGACTTCTCAATCATATCTGCATTTACAAATGGTAGAGGCAAATAAAAAAGCAAGCTCGAAAAAATTCACATAAAATGGTACTAATATAAATCGGTTTCTGCATCTGCATAAAAGGTATCATCATCTAGTTTGTTATTTTTTTAATGATTATCTGAGACTACAAATATGCAGATGCATATATTAATATGGCAGACGTAGTTATAGTAATTTCTTATAGTGCAACTACCAATATTTTATTTCCTACCATTTGTAATCTTAGATTGCCATTTGGACAATGGTGGCTCAGTTCTTAGAACTCATAGATTAAGCTAATGCCACCTAGTATGATTGTTAAGTTTTATAAAACATTTGGGTGTGATGTAGTGGGAGTTGTAACTGTGTTAGACGTCATATATAAAATTAAGTAGATTGAGTTTTACTTTCCAAAGATATATGTAGATAGATCTTCAATGGAAAGTGAATGGATTCTTTAGCTTGTCAATAATTTGGCTATGGAGTATCAATTTCGAGATAACTCATAAGTTAGAGGAGCAGTACTCAATTGAAAATTCATTTTTGGCTGTACCTACAGTTGTATCCGAATCCAAATTAGCTTTTGCCATGTAGTGCATATATCAACTTTTGTTCCCCATACTGCATAAATCAGTCAACATTCTAGTTTGAATTGAGAAATAAGGTCTCGCCAGTGACCATTATGCAAAAAAATTGCGTAACACATTAACAAAAACTATAGGCAAGAAAATTAGCTCTCTATACATCTTAAGAGACCAAACAGGTAAAGTGAACAAAATTTGCACTCGTTGGTTTGTGGAGTATTATTCCAAGTCTGTATTTCATGAAAAGTTTATTTCTTAGATCTTAAAAGAACCCAAAAAGTGTTCATTCATGAGAATTTTATTTTCAAGATCTTAATGAACTCAAAAAATAAAAGATAATCAGATTTACACAACAATCACGTCAACCCCTTTGTCAAGTTAATGATGTTCTTAACCATATGAAAGACAGTACCCACGAAATTCAATAGCAAAATTTAACACAAACAGATAGTAAACATGAAAACATGGCATAAAATCAATCAAACAATGGGGAAATAATAACCACATATACTAAAGTAATCTAACAGATAAATTATAAGGGAAGGCTTTGCCTTTCTAAAATAAAATTGGCATAAATAATTCCCCTCCACAGAGAGAACAAAAATCAGAATCGGTGTACTGAAGTAATCTAACGGATAATTAAAGCAGATAAAAGAAAAGAGTTGATCTCTTAAAAAAAAAAAAAAAAAAAAAAAGCTGATTAGCAAACCAATTAGTAATAAGTAGGAGGATCTTTGATCCTAAGCTTCTTTAGTTCCATAGAAATTGAGATGAACCCTTCAGCCTTAAGCTCTCCTCCTTCAAGTTCCCTCCAAAGTCCAACCCGTCGTTTTTTTTGGCAGCCAAATTCCTTGGGTAAAGCAATGCGAGCCCTGCCTACATTGACCGTGCCGTTGGAGGTTCCGGGATCAACTTGCGAATAAAATCTGAAGAGCTCCAAGTTCAAAAACAAATCGTCACGAGGTTTATCTTCACCTAAAAAGATCATCTTCTTTTGGTTCCAGCAAAAGTTCATGACGCCTTCGACTTCACTCGTGCAGAATTCTTCACCAGGCTCAACCCAAAACAAAGTACGATATATCCTGTTAGTCACAGAAGGATGGATCGTGAGATTGTCAATGTCTTCGGCACCATAAATTTCGAGAGCCAAGCCAACTTGGTAGTCTCTTTTGATTGCAACCTTCTTCTTTTTTCTAATCATTGATTCGATTTCAACTGGGTTGTAATCATAGTAGGACCTCTCCATGGCTACTTGAATGTAAAACAGAAATTAGAGAAAAGATTTAATTAAAAAATTATGGAACAGAGAGATTAAGAGGGTCAATATGTGAAACCTTAAAACTCTTTTGTAGAAGAAGAAGAGGCGACAGGAAAAACACACAAGGGCCAAGGCTATTGACTACAATAAGCCTAAATTACGCCCTATTTAATGTGAAATCGGATTCTTAATTCCTAATAGACTAAGATATCTTATTTTTATTTTTCCTTTTTTTTGTAGAGATTAATGGAATATAATATTAATTAATTTCAATAGTTTTATTTTGAGAAAATTTACAATTTAAGATTTAGCAGATTAGCAGAACACAACTACATCGGTCATCCAAATTTTTTTGCTAGAAGGCTGAATGAAAATAAGTTTCTTTAACATATAAAGCATATGCGAAAAATTGGAGCACGAAATTAATTTTATAGAGATTTCTTGATTAAAAAGAAATCTCTGAAATATTTTTTTTTGGCTATAATTCATGGACGGTTTTTTTTTTGCCTCGTACGGACGCAGCCAAACGACACCGTTTGAATACGGTACTCAAACCCTCCCCGACGACAACCAACAGCCAATTCCTCTCTTGTAAGACTGAAGAAGGGAAAAAATCCAATAAAAGAAGAACCATCTCCAATTACCACGGGCTTTCTCATATGGAAAAGGATGAAAATAAAGGTATAATGTGTGTAGTGGCAGCTCGACAAGGTTGATGACTAAGTACCATTTTATAAAACCCAGTTGACAGTATTTGTTCTATAAGTCATACTTCTGTTTTATGCGTACCCCTATAGTATATATTGTTATCGTGGTGAAACACATTTCTCTAATTTGTACTTGTTTGTGTGCATGTTATGAGATTTTAGAAAGCAACTATTTTGGTGGTTTGATTGGTTGAATTTTCATATCATAATTTGTACGCAAATGATTGGAAATTGCTCTTCGTTATATTAAACAATCTACTGCTATATGCTATACTAGTATGAGGGTTTTTTCAGTTTAAATTTTCGTCTCTTATTCCTTTTCTTTTAATGCCTTCAACCGCGATTAATAGCATTGCTTTTTTTTTTTTTTTTTTGGTTAACCTACAAAAACACATCATCTCCATACCATCATAATGAGGATAAACGTGACTGTAATAGATTCTTCTTTTCATTCTTTTAGCGTTAGTGGTTCCTTCCAATTTCGTAATTTCCCACTCACGCAGCAGCTTGTCTACAACATCTCCTGTGGGAAAGTTCTTGAAACTGTTGTCAGTCAAACACAACATATAACATCCCTTTTGGGTGCAAGCGCCTGTCACAAACACCCATTGTTGTTTAGTGTCTACTTTTAAGAACTTTTCCAATTTCTTAAGTTTAATCCTACCTGGTTGGGTTGGCTATTACCATCCAATTATGTAAGCCAAATTGCCACTCCAGGGAAGTTGTCATGTAAGGGAAGTTTGGAGTGGTAAAGTGAGCCTCAAGCCCAATTTCTATTACCACAGTACCTTTCTGGAGGTACTTTGCTGGGTTAGCTAAGCCATCAGTGCTATCCTCAATTGTATTAAATTCATTCATGAACAACACTGCTTTTCCATTAACCTTGTGAACCAGTTTGTAGATTTTTGCAGAAATATTTTCCATGAGTTAACTTTCCAAAAACGAAAAATGAACATTTTCATTTACAGTATCCCACTCAATGAACTTGTGCTTATATCTTGTCACAAGGGAAACAAATCGATAATAAACTGCTGCATCAATTTGTGTTGGTGAGAGCGAACTCACTCACCTTGGTTGGAAATAAGTAGTCCACTTGGCCCTACATCTGTTCTATGTTGAACCACTTCATTTTGTCTTCAAATATGGTAATTTTTATCCTTGAGGTGAACCATTCTCGATTAAGGATGTTCAAGTTTACAACACAAACCTAATAGAAAGGCTGAATTAGTTTGTTCAACGAATATCTTCGTGTTGGTTAAGAGATTAACTTGTTTATCAACTACTTGGATTTTCACCTTCTTGTGACGCTGCCAAGTTTAATATGTTAACAGATAATATTTAAAGGGAATTGTTAGGTGCATGAAAGCTCTTCTGACATAGGGCGGTTCCCATGTAGTCTATTCACTTTTTATGTAAAAGAGCTTACGTGCACAGACCAATTTCTAAATATACTTCATAATTTATGTAGTTAGATTAGTCACCTTCTCAATGCTCAGATCTTGACGATCAGATCTCCATTGATCTTTGGTGAATGCTTGCAATGAGATACTGTCTACCGATATTTCGAAGGAAGTGTTGTTACTCTTAGTGGTTAGCAACTATAAGCACGGACAAATTATGCTTTTAAGTTCTAATGGAAGTAGATATATAAATGTTTTAAGAGATATAAAAGTAGTTGTTATACAGTCATTGAATACAAAGCCTTCGGTTCATTAGGTACTCCGCTTTGCATTATGAATTCTTTACGTGATTTTTTAACTAAAGAATTTTTGCAGGAATCCTAAAAGAAAATGTGTTATAACCTCTCAACCAAATTCTCCCGTATAAAGAAATACTTCTATTCCTAATATTGAAAATTCGAATAAAGACTTCTTATGTGAAGGCTTATGAATTAGCCCTTCCTTGTAATACCAACGACTTTAAATATCTATATATCCCTCTACCTTATACAAAGATAGCTCCAATAGAAAAAATGTACGCTAATTTAGCTCCAATACAAAGATAGCTCCTTTCTATCTCAATAACCATCTTCCACCTGAATTGGAGCTCAAGAATATTCTATTTTATCTAAATATTCTTGTGGATACTAAATCAATATCTCACAAACCCTGAATTAGAGCAGGGAATGAATGGACTTATTCAAAAATCATCATTTATAAAGTGATGAAACCTGAACAATAGGGTATAGATTTATACTACCAAAAACAAATTAAATTTGAATTTGTGGAAGAACCTCAAATTAATGAAATTAATCTTATGAAAGATACCATTAAAAGAAAAGAAAATTTTCTTATGTCTTTAAAAGAAGAGATAAAATATAAAATGATTGAGGAACAATTAAAATCTCCTAAGCTTCAAGATGAAATTAAAAAATTTCAACATAAAATTAAACAAACAATCTGTGCTGAGATTCCTACTAAGGCTAGACCGATAATTATGGGTCCTAGACACTTAGAAATCTGTAAGGCTGAAATTGAAGAATTACTAAAAAAAAGATTAATTAGAAAAAGTTATGGTCTCAGGAGTTGCCCAGCATTCTATGTTAAAAATACAGCATAATTAGAAAGGGCATAAGAGGAAGCTAGCGCACACCCAAAAAACACATAGATAATGTATAACAGCTGCAACAGGATTCAGTAGCCCAGAACAAATATAGAAATATAAAAGAAATGATTTAAGAAAACTTACATTAATAAGAACAAATTCTTTATAAATAGGTTATAGGTACATAGTACAGGTACCGAGCACGATCACTTTGGACAACAACAATTTTATAACAGACAACAGGTACAAGCCCACCGTTACAAGCATGAAACTCTCACTCTTATTTTACAAAAACACTCTGTAAATGAAAACTTATAATTTTAAGACTTCTGATATTCAAAACTTAATTTGTCTACCCTTTATCATAGTTTCTACCCCTAATTCATCTATCCTTGAAATGGGGAATAACATATGTAGAAAATGGTTTCTTACTATTACTCCCTGAGCTAGGACTTTAACTAATACAAAGGGTATAGGAAAACAAACCTTATTATTGCAAACTGCAGCATTAGACGATTCACATCCCCAGCATGAAGTATTTGAGTTGTTTTCTAGAAATACTTGGATAGAACTAAACTTTCATTTATGCAATTCAAATCTGTTCCTGAATCTATTAAGGCTACAGACTGAAAACTGAATTCATTATTCACAATTATAATTATTTTAGTAAATCATTTTTGTGCTATTACTAGATCTACAACACAAATCCATTCTTCTGGATCATTAAAGATGTTTACAGTTCTTTTCTCGGGTTCTTGTATTATTATACTTTTTCCTTTATTTTAAGGTTCTAGATTTTTTGTTTCTTTTGATGATTCTCATAAAAAAATCATGGAACTGATCTTCATCAGATTCTTCTAGAATAGAAACTTTATGTTTTAGAGTTTTTACTTCTTCTTTGATTTCATTAATTTCTAATTTTAAATCAGCAATAGTTGGTTCTTTTGATGAAAAGTTTACAGTTTTTACTATGTCAATAATATTCTTAAGGAATAAAAATCATCTTTTATACTTACTTTAATAACTGAACTTTTATCCTTATTTGACAGTTGAATATAATTTTCTAACTGTATTCTTCTTTCCTCATAGTCTGAAATTCTATCAATTAGGTCTAGAATTAGATTTTCTTCTTTAGACAAGACATTTATACTAAGGTTGTTTAATCCTATAGTTTTAGGATACATTCATCACAATCATTGTTAGAACTAGAACCAAGTATCAATAACATAGATATTTATCATTACTCTCCCCCATCATCATCAGTACCACCAAGTATGCTGCCATTGTTGTCCTAAACTCATTTTCTGGTAAATCTTGTGCCTACAAAAAATATGTATATTTCACTCAATTTCAATAACGTAAAGAATATCATTTACTAAAGAGGAAAACAAAAGAAAAAAATGAAATAAAATTAAATTCCAAGATATCAATTAAGTGATTTAAAACCCACTCTTACTGATCAAAGAAATATGTGTACTCCACAAGTCTCCTACATTTGCAGGAAGTATCACAAGTTTATGACTAACTAGCTCAATAAAAATATAATCAAATAATATTGACTTTTATGATTCATTAGTTCAAGAAGCTGGACAACATAAGAATCATATGCACAATGGAAATGGTTGACAAGAACATAAGTACTTGTTTCAGTCGGAGCATAAGGCCATTAGGATAGGGAGAAAACAAATGAACTACCACTTAAGGCAAGCTCTAAGGTGGACTTGGTATGAATTGTACAAGTAACACCGCCAACTTTTTTTTTTTTTTGGCAATATAACAACCAACCTTGACAACAATGATCCTGGTAATGCTGCTTCTAAAATATTAGTATACTACTGATGGGAGTGGATGATATATAAAAGCAGGACAGCCCATTCCCCTTCTTTCCCATAAAACGTGCAAATAATTTATTTTCTTTTTGCCTAACCAAACACGAATACTAATTCATTCCATTTTTATCCAGGAAGCAAATTGATAAGCAAGAAAGAAAGAAAAAAAGCTGCTTACAGTACCAATTAAAAAGTGAATTCAGTGTCAACCCAGGAAAGTAAAAATACTAGAAAGAACACATATAATCAAAATAAAAACATATCAATAACATACAGCATAGTTCCATTTCCCAAATTATGTCAAGAAAGGCCAAACATATTCTCAACGAAAACAAAATAAAGTACCTAGCTTTTCCAATTGAACTTTGAAATATCATCACCGATAATCAACGCGATAAATATAATTCCAAATTGAAATTCAGAAAAGATAAAAAAAAAATAAAAATAAAAAATAAAAGAAAAACCATCCATTTCATGTAACTAAAAATCTAGCTTAAAACCCATTGTGAACAACATCAATTAAAAATTATTTGACTTACCACAATTTTTCTATTTAGTGAGGGATTATAGACCAAGCAAAATCTAAAATTTCATAATAAGAAACCTCAGTCATAACTAACACTAGCGCCTCTATTATCCCCTTCTTCATTTTTTGCATTGCCTTTAATTTGTTCATTTTCAATATCTCAACAAAATTTGAGAATATTGAGGTGTTGGATTATTACACCATTTTCAATCTCCGCAATAAGGCAAATTTTGACAATGAACTCATATCTCAAATAATATAGATACTTGAGTAATGTGAATCAAAACATGAATATCAACCTTATGAATGCGACTATTTGTCAAATTAAACTTGTCAAACTAGCACATTATTAATTACTAAGAACAACAGCCAAATCAAAAAAGATACATATTTTTTTTTTTTGGCCAATTATCTCTAATATTTTTGGAACACATCCAGCAATCTCCCATCTCTCTTTTTTTTTTTTTTTTTTTTCATTTAGCGTAAAGTTAAAAAAAATAAATAAATAAACATTTCAAAGGAAATGAGATATTATTTTAAGGGAAAAAACACCTCTGTGGGGAAAAATTAGTCGCAGTGACCACAATAGAGCCATGGAGACTATTGTGGGTCATGTAGAGCTTAGTGCTGCTGTATTAGCCATAAGCTTGGCTATACAGGTTGCCATACCCACAAGCTCCACCTAAATCACCCAAATTTAATTAGGCAACATAACCAAAACTGCATTTTTCTCTGAGAAAGAAGAAACTTCAAATAAAATTCTAAAATAAGAAGTGTAACTTGTAACATACATACCCATTGTCCCTTAAGCATCTCTCCCACCATAAAAAATTGCATAAGCATTTGTCCAACCTCTATTTTCATAAGCATGAACAGATGCCGTGGAAATAAAACCCACAAGGAGAAACCCCGAATGAGACATTTTTTTTCTTGCACTTGGCAAATTAGAATGTTTTAAACTCTGTCTCTAATTACACAGTTTAAGTAAAAAGGTAGCATAAAAAAGGGAAACATATAATATTATTACAACAAGTTTTAACTTGGAATGAGTAATTGTTGGAGAAAATGAAGAAAGGGATACATTTCAAGAGGGAATAAATAGACGTCAGGTCAGCCAACATCATAATTGACAGACAAGCTGACAACAATGAGCTGTCAGGACTATGCAAATGCAGAACTATGATAGATTAAGTAATTTTGGGACTATAATTTGGGGAAACTATACGTTTTAATGCTGATAAAGCTGTTTTTTTTTTTTTCTTAATGGTGGAAATCCTGTAGTATTGAAGATGTCCATTTGGCAAGTGCCATAGCAAAACAAATTTGTTTGAGATATTTCTTTGCTTAAGCTCATAAGCTATAGGTAGCTACAAAATAATATTGGCTGTAATAGGAAGACAGAGGGGGGTTGGCTTCACTACAGGAAAATTACTCACATGAGGCTCAGGCACTAATTCATATATATGTGTGCATCGAAAAAAATTATCATTTTCAAAATTCACAAAGATGATTTTCTTTTTAATAGCACAAATTGGGATTCAAAAAATGTGTTTTTCATTTATTTTATGCATGCTTTAGGTAAAGATTGAATTATTGCGCTTTGAATTATCTCAATTCTTTTTCTTTTTTTCTTTTTTAAATGATGAATACATCTTTCTCCTGTTTTACTAGGATTCGAACCTTGGATATTCAACTTGAAAGTTTCAGATTTCAGTTGTTTAACTTAAATTTGAAATAATTTTTCCTTCAATATTTTTTTAAATTTTCACAAAAATTACTGACCATAGAAGTTAGACTTAGCCAAACTTTCTATCAAAAGCTTCAAAACAAATAGAATAACCAAAAAAACATGCATAAAATAAAAACCACAGTCAGAGAACCATAAAAATCTAGCTTAGCCAGATAAAATCTGAAACAAACTTTGATTAATTCTTCAATCCATTTCAGACTGAAAAATCAAAACCTAGAAACAAATAACATTACTTTCTAACAAAATTTGTAATCCAATAGCCAATTTCACCCAAAAAAAAAACCACAGTCAGAGAACCATAAAAATCTAGCTTAGGCAGATAAAATCAAAAAAGAACCCAAACAAAGAAATTTCCTCTCACAGTCCACTAAACCCACCAAAAGATCAAATATAAATCTAAATTGAAATTCACCCACAATATCCTAGCCATTTCATGCACCTAAAATCCCTATACTAACAACGTCAATTAAAAGGAAATTAACTTACCATAAGTTGGCGATATAGTGAGGTTTCAGACGTACAAAAACTGAAATCTCAAGGAAAAAAACCCATGACCAGTTGTCTCCATCGTTAGCCGCCTCCTTCTCTACTGCCGCCTCGAACTTCAGCGGCCTCAAACTTCCAGTTGGGTGACTTTGTGCGTGAACAATGAAAAGGAGATGGTGTTATGCGTGAAAACCAAAATAGGACCCGGAGAGAATTAGGTAGCAAGGGCGGGGTAACAAGTTTACATCAAAACTACGTCGTTTTAGTAAAGGATCTAAACGCGACAAAAAAAAAATTCACTCGCAATTGATAATTTATAAGGATATGAGTTTGGGGAAAATTAGAAAATACGACAGAAAATTTTAGTACTTTACAATTAAGTCCACGGGAAATTAAAAAAAAAAAAACCGCCAAAATTAAAGATTACTAACTTTTACATCAATTGCGATTGAGTTTTTAATTTCCATAGCAACTTGTAACTTTTTGTCAAAATTATTGTGACATATACTATTTTGTAGCATTTGATCTCAAATAAAACAAAAATTAAGTCTGTCGCATTTGCCCAATTCTCTTGTAGTGCTCAGTAGATCATGTGTAAAAGATAATTAGAGCACTATTCTTTTATTTTGAATTTTGACAAAGTTGAATTTGATCAGATTTAATGATAAATTTATAAAATAAAAAAAATTGAATTAGTGATGACATTAGTCAGTAGATCATGCATGAAGGATAATTAGAGCACCACCATTAATGTTAAATATGACAAGGTTGAATCAAATTTAGAAAATTTAACGATTAATTTAAAAAATTAAATTAGTGATGTCATTAATCAGTGGATTATGCTTAAAGGATAATGAGAACATCACTCTTATATTTTGAATTATGACAATGTTGAATTTGATCAAATTTAGAAAATTAATGATTAACATAAAAAAAATGAATTAGTGATGTCATTAGTGGTAGATCATGCGTAAAAGATAATCAGAGCTCCAATCCCACATTTTGAATTATGACAAGGTTTAATTTGATCAAATTTAGAAAATTTAATAATTAAATTAAAGAAGTTGAATTAGTGATGTCATTAGTAGTAGATCATGGGTAAAGCACAATTAGAGCACCATTTCTACATTTTGAATTATGACAAGGTTAAATTTGATCAAATTTAGAAAATTTAATGATTAATTTTAAAAAAATTGAATTAGTGATGTCATTAATTGGTGGATTATGCGTAAATGATAATTAGAGCATCATTCATACATTTTGAGTTATGACAAGGATTAATTGACCAATTTAATAAATTTAATGATTAATATAAAAAAATTGAATTAGTGATGTCATTCGTGGTAGATCATGTGTAAAGGATAATTAGAGCATCACTCTTACATTTTGAATTATGTAAAAAATTTAATATTAATTTAGAAAAAAATTGAACTAGTGATGTCATTAGTTAGTAGATCATGTGTAAAGGATAATTATAGCACCACTCCTATATTTTGAATTATGGCAAGGTTGAATTTGATCAAATTTTAAAAAATTATAAATTAATTTTAAAAAATTGAATTAGTGATGTCATTGGTTAGTAGATCATGCATAAAGGATAATTAGAGCACCACTCTTACATGTTGAATTATGGCAAGGTTGAATTTGATCAAATTTGGAAAATTTAAAGATTAATGTACAAAAATTGAATTAGTGATGTCATTAGTCAGTAGATCATGCGACCACTCTTACATTTTGAATTATAGCAAGGTTGAATTTGATCAAATTTAGAAAATTTAATAATTAATTTTTAAAAAATGAATTAGTGATGTCATTAGTCAGTAGATCATGCGTAAAGGATAATTAGAGCACCATTCTTACTTTTTGAATTATAGCAAGGTTGAATTTGATCAAATTTAGAAAATTTAATGATTGATTTTAAAATTTTAAATTAGTGATGCCATTAGTCGGTAGATCATATGTAAAGGACAATTAGGGCACCACTCATACATTTTGAATTTTGGCAATGTTGAATTTGATCAAATTTAGAAAATTTAATGATTAATTTTAAAAAAATTAAATTAGTGGTGTCATTAGTCAGTAAATCATGCGTAAAGGATAATTAGAGCACCACTCCTACATTTTGAACTATGACAATAATGAATTTGATCAAATTAAAAAAAATTAATGATTAATTTTATTTTTTTAAAAACATTTGAATTAGTGATGTCATTAGGCGGTAGATCATGCTTAAAGGATTATTAGAACACAACTCTTACATTTTGAATTATGGTAATGTTGAATTTGATCAAATTTAGAAATTTTAATGATTAAGAAAAAAAAATGCATTAATTATGTCATTAGTCGGTAGATCATGTAGTAAAGGATAATTAGAGCACCACTCCTATATTTTGAATTATGACAAGATTGAATTTGATCAAATTTAGAAAATTTAATGCTTAATTCAAAAAAATTAAATTAGTGATGTTATTAGTCCTAAATCATGCATAAAGGATAATTGGAGCACCACTCCTACATTTTGAATTATGACAATGTTGACTTTGATCAAATTTAGAAAATTTGAAGATTAATTTAAAATTGGGGCAAAAAGTACACTTTATAAAATATGGGGGAAGATATGAAAATAATGTAAATTGTTCATTACCTACTTTACCCGGTTAGCCAAAACTTTTGGTTAGGAAACCGAAAATAAAAATAAAAATAATATATATATAAATATATGTAGTAGTTGTTTTTTCAGGAATTTTACATGTGTTGGGCTAGAGAGGGTGCCATGTAGGCGGGGCACTAAGTACTCAAAAGTGGGATTGAGTACCTAATGGTCGCCTTAATGTAGTATCAAATGTTTGTGACATGTCTGAGATTTGTTTGGAGCAAGAATCAAATTAAGGTTTCAAATACTGCAGGCGCTAATGAGTAATTTTACTTTAAAAAGGAAAGCAAAAATAAATAAAAGATGAATTACCAGAGAATGTGTAGAGGTTTAATGTCTTTGTGTTGGTAAAGCTTGTGGAAGAAGCTATCTTGTGGTTGATTTCTGTTGTGGGCCACAATAAATTTGTTACCACTTGATTCTCTATGTTCTGTTTTTACTAACCATCCTTCTAGTACATGATTTAAATATGGGTTTATGATAATCCTCGGATTCTATTGAGGTTTTTCTGGGGTTTTCCAAGACTGCAATTGCAAACAAGAGGCCATATATAGCGTAACTGGTCAAAAAGTGTTGGATGATGTGGGTAGAACCCTACTAGACTTCCTCAACTACTTAGTTTTAGCATATAAAGAAAAGATAATAATTAAATTCTTAACGAAAGGAGTATACTATAATATTATTTTGTGTTTTCAACTACAATGTTGGAATATAGCTGTTGGAATATGTCCAGTTGGAATATAATCATTACAAACTAACTGTTTATGACCATTAGAACTCTTTCTATATGCCGTTACAAACTAATTGTTTATGACCATTAGGACTTTTTCTATATAAGAGTAGTATGTAACATAATTTAATATAATAATTTCATAATCATTCCAACATTGTCACTCCTATTTCCTTATTCCATAGTCTTTTCCAAGTCTTGCTAAAGAAATAGTTGTGCCTCCTTGCTGAGGTTCTTTATCTTATATGCAAAAATTAGAGAACGATCTACAATCTATTCTTAGAGAGTTGACTTGCTGATATTCTGTGCACCAAATAAATATTCCGAGAGGGCGAAAATCAAACTTTAATTAGGAGATGCATGATTTTGTGATAATATATTTTCATCTTGTGACATCAATTTTTGTATCATTGAACTTCTGTAATTCAACATTATGTGAAACTAGAATTTTGTATCTACTCCAAAATTTTCAACTAGAGTTGTGTGCAAGTACATAATTCAGTTTGAAAATCTTTTCCGACTTTGACTCGTACCAATTTAACCCATAATTTAATTCGTCTGATCAGTAAATTTGGTGGATAAAATCTAAGCCAACGTAATTTTTATTTATTTTATTTTATAAACTTGTTGCTACTTGTTATATAAATGAAAATTAATTGTAGATCAAAATAAATTAGATAATAGGTTTTAAGCTTTCTAAAGGTGTGTATTTGGGCATTATAGGAACCTCAGATTGCTTAGTCTTCCACTTGTTATTTTGTGACTAATGTGCAATTATTTGAGCTACCAACATGAATAGATTCTTAAAAAACTTTTGCAATATGAAAATATATAAGTAGATAGTACATTCAAAAATTAAAATTAAAATTTCTTAATTTCATATTTTAGTCAACTCCCTTAATTTAGAAAAATTAAATTATGCAAATTAAGAAATTATTATCTGTAAAATTAATGGAGTTGATAGAAAAAATTTTAAAATTATTTATTAATCATAATTTCTCGTAATTTGAGGAATTCAATTTTTCTAAATAATAAATTTGGAAAAAATAAGTAATTCCTAGAGGATAAAATTGAGAAATTTATTTACATATCATAATTTCTTTTAATTTGAGAAATTAAATTTTTTAATGAATAAATTAAGAGAAAATTAAAGAGTTGACTAAAAGATAAAATTATGCAAATTATTTACATATAGTAATTTATCTTAATTTGAAGAGTTCAACTTTTTTAAGGATTTAAATTGGGAGAAAATTAAGAGAGTTAACTAAAAAGGAAAACTAAAAAATTTGTTTACCTATAATAAATTTTATTAATTTGTGAAATTCCAATTTTTAACGAATAAATTATAAGAAAATTAAGTTAGTAAACTAAAAGAGATATTGAGGACATTTAATTCCTAAAATATTTGTTGAAAAGTTGAAATTATCAATAAAATTATGTAAAAAAATTCATTGATTCTCTCTACTTCTATTCAACTCTTTTAAAATTTGTTTACTCTATTATGCTAAAAAGAAGAAGGTGTGACACATAACACATAATATACCGATTGTGGGATTTGTAATTCTCAACCAAATCTGACCTGACATGGACATCAAGACCAGTCAAAAATACAAATATTTGATTCAATAACATCAGATCAGGTTGGATATTCAAGTACCTTACCCGATCCATTGATAACCAGTCAACTTAATGTTGGTTGTGTTATAACCTTCACAACTCGGTAACGTAATAATCGAGTTTTAGAGATGATGTGTAAAATTTTAGTTATAAAATGATAAATATATAAATAAATTAAATAAGTTAGGGTGTAATTGAATATGCTAGAACCAAATAACTTAATGTACTTTTCAAGATACAATATGTAAGTCGTCGTGGCGGAATAAATAACAATTTTTCATAAGTAAATTAAAATAAATATTATTTAAGTCTAAAATTTGAGCCTTAATTTTAAGACCATTGACTTTGACCCCATTGATTGATGTTTTTTTTTTTAATAAAAAAACATGTAAATAGTAGTAAACAAGGTATAAGTGTAATTAAAGGTACAAATGTAAATAATTGTTATAACCCGATATTTTATTGTACATTTTAATAGGTTCGTACGTAACTTGTGTAGAAAGGTAGATAAAATTGTACACGAAGTGGGAGTAAAATAAATAAACCCTTGTGTATATTATACATATATGTGTACATATGTGAATAGGGAATTAATTTTTATTATATTAGTGGTGGACATAAGAAGTTGAAATTTACATATATAAAAATTTTATTGATGTGTATCAAATGTGTAATAAAAGAATAAACTAGAAAATATACATATAAATATACATAAATATATATATCAATATTTAATATGGATCACATAATGGATTTTTGAATCTTTGACTTTGTATTTTTATCTTATTTTATTTTACTTTGTTTTTTCTTCTTGCCTTACTCTGTTTGGACGATTTTACTTCCTCATTTTGATCTCCACTGCCTTTACTTCTTAACTCTAGATCATTCTAATGTTTTTTTTTTCTTCTTTCTTTCTTGCCCGATTCTCTAGCAGCGATCCTTCACTGCCTTTAAGCTATGATCTTCCTTGTTTCGGCTACGGCTAGAGAAAATTCTGGTTTCCCTTCAAGTGCAGCCAATTGAACCCGTGTTGTAGCTGTTTTCTTATTCTTGTGATCATTCATTTTGTTTTCAACCCCAAGCCTTGTAAGGTCACCGATCATCTCCTTTCACTTAGCAAAAACCGTTTTCCATGTTCCAACCGTTGGGTAGTCCTTTTCAAGCTCTGAAATTTCAGTTTCTTGCAGCTTTGGAACTCCCTTGAATTCTCTGTTTTCAGCTCCCTTTGCTGCCCTGTTTTAAATCGTTCTTATGGGAGGGGTGAAATGGGTCTAGTTAGAGTTCAGGTAGTCTTGGTTTTTCCTCCTTCAAAATGGTGGCAGCCTCTCAAATAGCAAATAATCGAGGACTTGATCATGACAATGCTAGGAGTATTAGCCATGGGTGTTGTAGGGGTTGGCAGCTCTATTTTGGGGTTTAATCCTCTTGCTGGATTTTATCTCTCTTAATCAAGCATTAGTGAGATAGTAAAGGTAAGGTGTGGGCTGAGTATGGATTCTAAGTATTATGTTAGTTTAATTGCTTTAAATCAGTAAAAAAAAATTTGTGGATTGTGGTTGTGGGTAAAGGTTAAAGTAAAATTGAATTAAGGATTATAATCAAAGAACACAAGAAATAAAGGATTAAGGGAGTAATTGGAATATGAATAAGATGTAATATAATGGAATTATATAAGTTTCATGGTGAATATATATACAGATGCCTGCTCATAAGCTAAAACAAAAACATGCAAATAAGGTAGTTGATAAAATGTCTACAAGAAAATAATTATATCTTAATGAGTAAAAAAATTGGTTGGATTGATATTGGAAAGTGACAATTTAAGTTCTTGATTGATTCTAAATCACTAATACAATCTTGAATTTAATTGGATTAGGAGTTATGTTAGTGAATTAGTGTTGAAGGGAGAAGTACGAATTGGAGCTTGAAAGTGGTGGAAAATGGGAGTAAAGTGGTTTTGAAGGGGGTGTAGGGGACAGATTTCATGGGTAACATAAATTTGGTATTTCAAATATTTCCGGGACTGAATTAAATTAAGAGTTTAAAAGATAAGATGTAACTTAGGGTCTTGAGATATTGTCTGCAAAATTTCTTATCTTGGTTCCAAGTATGTTGTGAGTTAGAGCTATTAGACTCCTGTTAGGTCATGCAGGATTTTAGTGCCCTGTTTTTCATGTAAGAAATTGAGTGAGTTCAATACTGATTTTAGGAATAGTTTCTAAATAAGAAAGATAGATATACTTTTTTATTAATAAACCCAACAAATGGAATTGAATTTAATTTGTCCTAGAGAAAGTTATGTTCAATTAACTAAGGTTCTTTCAAAGCTGTCAAAATCTTGCGTTTTGTAGAATTTGATGCAACTTCAAAGAATAAACTATATTGCTATACAAATCTAAAAATTACAAATGATATACCATTATAAATCTATATGTGTCTAATATTTATTAAATTTTACGAAACTGGATTTGTAATTTCCTAGAGGAAGATATGAGAGTTAAAGTAAACATTAGTCCAAATCCCGAGTTTGGATAGTTTTAACATCTTTAACTCACTTGTGTTTTCTAACTTTTCTAATAGTTTATTTCTATCCTATGCATCATCAAAAAATCTAAAATGTCTTTTCACTATCAACTTTACCGTATAAAGTACAATGTATGCTACTTACTATATAATAGCTTAATGAAAAACTTTCATAAAGAAACCTATACAAGTTGAGATATAAGCTTAGTAACTAAAAGATTATAACAATAATGTTTATAAACTAAATATTATTTAGGAATATGAATTTCAGTTTCGGATTCTAATGTGGACCTGATGAGATGCGTGAACGCACATGTGAGTGATGAATGAAATCGGTTACGGGTGAGTGGTTAATTGTTGCCTTTAGGGGCTAGATTATCATGTGTAACTGTATGTATATTTAAACAATTGTGCAAGTGCAAAGTTTTAGTGAGTGAATTATGTGCACTTTAGTTGTTTGATAATTATGTGAAACGATTCAGGTGAATTTAATTACTCGAAGAATGTTTGTTACTTGATATTGTTTGTGGTTGATAAGGGCCAACAAAGTGAAATTTTCTGAAAAATGATTTTTACTTCTGAAACTAAAATCTAGGTGCATCCTAAAATATTTTGATTGAATATTCTGATATGAGATGTTCTGATTCTGAATTGTTTTAAGAAAAATTGAGTGCTCAGCCCCGTTGGGATAGATTGTGTAAGGAGATTAATTTGTTGTACGGGCGCATAAAAGCCCGGCAGGGGGTGATACTGTTGTGCAGGACTGGGTTACTTGTTGGCCCTTTTGGTTGCTTTGCTTGAAACTATTGCTCTGGTTGATTTATAATCTTGTGTATCATGTAAATTGTAAATTTATGACAATTACAATGTATATGTGTAATGTGAATTAAGATATGAACAATGTTAAATGATGTTATTATATGTGTTATACGTTTGTGTTGAGTGATGCTAGTACCCTTTGGATACGATTAGGACTCACCATTCTCTTGTGAATTTTTTTTAGTAACAGGAGTTCGGTACATGACGTTGTCGAGCTTGTGACTTGCCGATTGAGTACGACAAGGTAATTCTAGGATCTCAGACTTGAAGTTAAAGGATAAAAATTTGCAATCACACTAGAATTGTGGGGTGTCTAATTTCGAATGATGTGAGCGTCTAGTTATTTGTCTTGTTTATAATATGAATGGAGTGGAGCTCCTCATTATCTTTATGTTATTGTTGAGTGAAGTCATGATTATATGTATATGTACTTTGAGGTATGTTCCATATTGCAGGGAACCTTTGCCAAAATTTTCAGTAACTTGTTAATGATTACAAGAAGTGAACTTTTACAGTGGACTCTGGTTTTCTTTTTCTAAAAAAAAAAAAAAAAACTACTTTTATTCTTTAGTTGGGTCATAAGTCAAGTTTGTTACTTTGTTTCAAAGCTAGGGTTACGGTAAATTGATTATCTAATCCTCCAGCCAGTTATGCCTCAGTGAGGGGTGTGACAGGTTGTGTCATCATATGACAAAGAATTAGCTTCAACTCCTGCTGACCATGTAAGCTTTTTTTATATATACATATTTTTATTGACTTTTTGTTTTCAAATGTTAATCCTTATACAAATTAAAAAAATTACAAATCCTACAAAATCCAAAATATGAATTAGCTTCAACCGATGCGGAGGTATAGGAATTTATCATAAATCGTGAACTTAAAATCTATCTATAGCGTGCAACAAGGTATTTCTTCTGAATTACACAGTTGAAGCTAAATGATGGAAGTTTGCAGTCACATTAGGGATCTAAGTTGTTGTCTTTGTCTTGTATAATAGTTTAATTGTTATTATTTATGATATAGTTGGAGTGAAGCTCCTTGTGATTTCAGTAAATGTTGTGGGATGGTTGTTTGTTAGCAGGTATACTTTGTTTGTACTTTTAGGCTTGTTTCGCATTACAACGAACCTCTGCCGAAATGTTTTGTAAATTGTTATATATTTCAATAAATAAACATTTTGTAATTAACTTGTGCTTTCTAAATTTTACTTTTATTCTTTGGCTTGATGAAGAGTCGTATTTGTTTTTTTTTGTTTTGAAATCAAGGTTACAGAAGTTTTTATGCATTTATCTTGCCAATCATTCCTCCATGTGGGGTGTGACAAGTTGGATCCTATTTCTAATGTATCCGAGATGAATATTAAATATTCATACTCTTTAACTCCCTTAAACTAGACTTTTGGGTCTTTGAACCAACTAATTTAATCTTTAGAATAATAAGATACGCTTGGAACAGAAAAACAAGTATAAATTTTAAATTTAAATGAAATAGAAGCTGTCTTTTAAGACTATTCCTAATTTCTACCAATTAACATGACTCTGATACCAACAGGGGAAGCTAGCATATACACAACATAACACAGAACAGATCTAAGATCTAAGAACAACAATTATAAGAATAGGCATACACAGGACAAAGAACAATATCTATTAAGAAGAAAACTTCCATTAAATGAAGATAGCATATATAAACTGGAATTCTTTATTATGAATATAACTCATGATCATAGGTACAACACTATCACTAGTACAATTTGACAACAACTACAAGTACAACAGGTACAGAACCCTACCACAAGTACAAGCACATTGATACAAGCTTGAAGATCTTAACTTGTAAAACTCTTACTTTCAAACTT
Organism: Quillaja saponaria; assembly: GCA_029379385.1. Taxonomy (NCBI): domain Eukaryota; kingdom Viridiplantae; phylum Streptophyta; class Magnoliopsida; order Fabales; family Quillajaceae; genus Quillaja; species Quillaja saponaria. Next base: position 14,846,211 of record CM055612.1, on the reverse strand, counting down.
ATTTTACAAAACACTCAAAATATTCTAAGAAACTTCTAAAGAAAAAGCTTGTAGTCTTGAGAGGGCTCATGCCCTTATATAGATCTAAAATTATCATCCTTAAGATAAGGATAAGTAAAGCAAATTCCTGGAGATAAGACACTTCAGTTTATCTAGGCACGTGTCCTGGATGAATTGGAGTCAATTTGCTAGACGAAAAGAAAAATCTTACTTTGATAAAGTAAATCTTTTCTTTCATAATTTAATTTTCTTTTCCATTGAAAGTTGATAACTTTTATAAAGTGTAATCTTTTCTTTTTCAAAAGTAGACTTTACTTTTCAAAAGTGACTTTAGGGATGGGTCCCTTCTTCAATGAAGTCTTTAGCTCCTTCGTCGAAAGGATCTTGAGAGTCTTGAAAATAAGCTGGGTCATTCTAGCTCATATCAGAATAGTTGTCTTCTAGGATTTTTAATAGCTTTTTTTGGATATCTTCTTTTGAGGAGAAAGCTAATAAGCCTTTGACCATATCCAGAACTTTTTTATTTTCGTTCAAATAAGGTTTTTGAGCAGAAGCTCGAGATCTTAAAATTCCTAATTTTTGAAAATTATTTAAATTTTCTTCAAAATTAGAGAATTATCCCACCACTTTATTTGAGACCTTCGAATTAACTATGGAACAGATTGATTAATCCCAAAAACAAAAGTAGAACATTTTTTTACTATGTATTCCCATTTCACAATTTATGGAAGCTGATAATAAGCTGTGAATATGATTATTTTATCTTGTGGTTCAAGAGAATTATTATTCTCATAAAATCTTAACCAATATTGATAAACATATTTAGGTAGGGATATTAGAAATAATCCCCATGAAAAGTACCAGGTTTTAAACCAATGAGGAAAAGTATCAGGAAAGGGTTCTTCCTTAAGCGTGAATCTAAGAAACCAGTTATGTTTCCTTGCTTTGTTTCGAATAAAAACAAATTCTCCCAAGCGGCCATATAATCAAAATAATTGTATAACCGTGGAAATATTCTTCTATCTCTTATTTGTTTCTAGCGGTATAGATCCATATCCCATTTTTTAGGCTTCATAATTCTATAAATTATGAGTTTTGAATAAGCCCATTCTGTCCCTGCTCTAATCTAGAGTTTATGAGAAACAGATTATGTATCCACAAGGATATTTAAATAGTATAAAATACTCTTGGTTCTAATTTAGGGGGGGAGATGATTATTGAGATAAAATGAAGCTATCTCATATGGTGCTAAATTAGTGTACCTTTTTTCAATTAGAGATATCTTTTTATAAGATAGAAAGAGATATGGATATTTAAAGTCCTTGATATTACAAGGAAGAGCTCATTCATAAGCCTGGTCACTTAACAATTCTTTGTCAGATTCCTCGACATTAGAAGAAGAGATTTTTCTTTTTACAGGTGAACTTGTTTGGTATGACATAACATCTTTGTCCTTAGGATCCCTGCAAAAATTCTCTTATTAGAAAATCAGGCAAAAAATTAGATTCTCCTTTTATAAAATCAAATTCGAATACAGAAAAGATTCTTTGCCATCTTGCAAATATTTGTTTAGATGCTATATTTTTAACATCTTTTAACAAGATATCCTTGGCAGATTTACAATTTATTCTTAATAAGAATCTTTTATTTAATAAGTCTGATTCAAACTTAGTGATACACAAAACTATTAATAACATCTCCTTTTTTATGATATAATAGTTTTGTTGAGCACCTTTCTAAGTTCCCTAAGTGAATTTAACTAGTTGCTCTTTATTAACAATCTTTTATTTAAGAATTCGTCCATAACCTAACTCAGAAGCATATGTTTCTACTATTTTAAAGGCTTCTGGATGGGGTATACACAAGCATGAAAGTTCTTTAACTCTTTGTTTTATTCTTTTTACTGCTTTAGTGAAATCATTATTCCACTCAGGAGGATTTTTCTTTAATCTAGCAAATAATAATTTGCAGTCTAGGGCTAAGTTTTTATAGAATTCTCCTAGGTAATTCAAACTCCCTATAAATCTTAGTAATTATTGTTTTTCCTTTAACTCATTAGGAAATTTGTCAACAAATTGAATTGCTCTATCAATATGAATAATTGATCATTTATAAATATTGTGACCTAAGAATCGAATAGCAGGTTAGAATATTTTTACCTTTTTCGCTGAAACTACTAATCCCTTGGTGATAATATTCAGAAACATGTGAAGATATTTGAAATATTTTTCAATAGAAGGAGAAAATATTAAAACATTATCAATGTAAACAATTATATTTTCATGATAAGGATTAAAAATATTATTCATAATATTCTGAAATTTAGAGGGGGCATTTTTCAATCCAAATGGCATGACATTCCATTCATAATCTCCAAAAGGTACTGTAAAAGCAGTTTTGTATCTATCTTTCTTAACTATCTGAATTTGCTAATATCCTGATTTCATGTCAAATTTAGAAAATACCTTGGTAGCATAAAGTTTATTAAGTAAATCCTTCTTATTAGGGATTGAATATCTTATCCATCTTAAAGTTTTATTCAATGGTTTGTAATTTATAACTAACCTTGGAACTCCTCTTTCTAGTTCTACTGCATTTTCAACATAAAATACAGGGCAACTTTAAGGACTATAACTCTTTCTAACTAATCCCCTTTCTAGTAATTGTTCAATTTCTTTTTTATAGATTTCTAGATGTCTAGAATCCATGGCAATAGGTCTAGCTTTCGTAGGAATCTGTTTTTCAGAAAAATTTGGTTAATACGACAAATCTATTATAAGTTGTTTCCTGTTCCAAAAGGCATTAGAAATCTTAGCACATATTGTTTGTTCTATTTTATTTTGAAATTTTTTAATTTCTTCTTGAAACTTTGAAAACTTTAATTGTTCTTCAATTCTTTTATATTCTATTTCTTTCTTTTAGAGACATGAGAAAATTTTTCTTTTCTTTTTATGGTATCTTTCATTAGATTTATCTCATAGATTCTAGGTTCTTTAACAAATTTGAATTTAATTTGTCTATCTTTAATAATTGTTTATACCCTTGATTCATCAATCCTAGATATAGGGAATAACATATGTAAGAAATGATTTCTTAAAATTACTCATTGAGCTAGGCCTTTTACTAACACAAAGGGTAGAGGAAAACATACCTTGTTATTGTAGACTGCAGCATTTGATAATTTGTAGTCTATTTCCATCAGTTGCATGAAGAATTTGAGTTGTTTTCTGAAAGTACTTTGAAGTGCACGAATCCTTTGTTAATTCAGTTCAAATCTACTCCTGAATCTATTAGAGTTATAGATTGAAAACTAAATTCATTGTTTACTACTATTGTTACTTTAGTGAACCATTTTTGGGCTATTAAGTTTTACTACACAAATCCACCCTTCCGGATCATTTAAGATGTTAATAGATCCTTCATTAGGTTCTTGTATCATTATACTTTTCCCTTTATTTTCAGGTTCTTGGTCTTTTATTTCTTTTGATGATTCCTATAAAAGATCTTGAAATTGTTCTTCATCAGATTCTTCTAAGACTGAAACTCCTTGTTTTAAAGTTTTTAATTTTTCTTTTATTTTATTCATCTCTGCTTTTAGATAAGCTATTGTTGGGTTTTTAGAAGAATTGTTGACAATTTTTACTCGATCAATAATATTCTTAAAAGAATAAAAATCATCTTTTATGCTTCCTTTAATTCTTGAATTTTTACCCCTAGAAGACAAACATATATAATTTTCAAGTTATATCCTCCTTTATTCTGGGTCTTAAATTTTATCTATTAAGTCTAGAATCAGACTTTCTTCCTTAGATAGCATATTAAGACTCAAGTTATTTAATCCTATAGATTTAAGGATACATTCATCGCAATTGTTGTCAGAACAACACCTAGATTTTTTAGAGTTATCTGACTCATAACTAGATTTTTCTTCAGAGTTGTCTAGACTCGAGTCTGATTTAGGTTGTTCTATTATGAAAGTTTTCATTTCTTTTCTTTCCTCATCAGAGTCTTCTAACAAGATTTGACACAAAGATTTCTTTAATCCTTTATCTATTTGGAGGGCTTTTATCTTCTTTTTGACTCTGCATTTATTTTGAAAATGTCCTGGTTTTTCACATTTGTAACAGACAGGAAAGGAAGTTTCAGTTTAAAACAATATTATATAATTAAGACCATGGAAGAATCTATTCCTTTAAAAGAAGGTTATGACACTTTTAAATTATTCTCTTCTAAATTGATAGAAGAACATAAAATGAAATTTAAATATCTTCATATAGGAATGGTTCAAGTTGAGTTAAAAATGTTAACTAGATTTGGATTATACACTTCAGCCCTTATATGTGTTAGGGACACTAGACATAATAAGTTCTCGGATTCCTTACAAGGGTGTATAGAATCAATCCTCTGCGATGGTCCTGTATTCTTTAGTTATTATCCTAATTTTTCAATATCCTTGACAGATCAAAACATTATGAATGCTTTGACTTTAAACATTCAATCTCATGGTATACTATGACATTTATTTATGTTAAATTCAATATATTTGTGGCTCATGATCTTGTAATAGTTAGTTAAAGAAAATCGCTTACCTACTTTATAGATGAGGATTGAAAAGGAAGGAAGGAGTTGTTGTAAACTTATTTTGTGTTTTTAACTTCAACGTTGGAATATAGCTATTGGATAATATCCGTTAAAATATAGCCATTGGAATATGTCCGTTGGAATATAATCATTACAAACTAACTGTTTATGACCATTAGAACTCTTTCTATATAAAGCCGTTACAAACTAATCGTTTATGACCATTAGGACTTTTTCTCTATAAGAGTAGTATGTAACATAATTTAATATAATAATTTCATAATCATTCCAACATTGTCACTCCTATATCCTTATTCCATAGTCTTTTCCAAGTCTTGCTAAAGAAATAGTTATGCCTCCTTGCTGAGGTTCTTTATCTTATATGCAAAAATTAGAGAACGATCTACAATCTACTCTTAGAGAGTTGGCTTGCTGATATTCTGTGCACCAAATAAATATTCCGAGAGGGCGGAAATCAACCTTTAATTAGGAGATGCATGATTTTGTGATAATATATTTCCATCTTGTGACATCAATTTTTGTATCATTGAACTGTTGTAATTCAACATTATGTGAAACTAGAATTTAGGTATCTACTCCAAAGTTTTCAACTAGAGTTGTGTGCAAGTACATAATTCAGTTTGAAAATCTTTTCAAGTAAAATCCTTAGACCATTTGTTTTAGATTTAGCCTTGAGGAAAGGCTTACCTCAATTAGTGTTGGAAATGGATCAAATCTAATCTAATAGGACTTTGACTCGTACCACTTTAACCCATAATGTGATTCGTCTGATCAGTAAATTTGGTGGATAAAATCTAAGCCAACGTAATTTTTAATTATTTTATTTTATAAACTTGTTGCTACTTGTTATATAAATGAAATTAATTGTAGATCAAAATAAACTAGATAATAGGTTTTAAGCTTTCTAAAGGTGCGTATTTTGGCATTATAGAACCTCAGATTGCTTAGACCACTTGTTATTTTGTGACTAATGTCCAATTATTTGAGCTACCAACATGAATAGATTCTTAAAACACTTTTTCAATATGAAAATATATAAGTAGAATAGTACATTCAAAAATTAAAACTAAAATTTGTTAATTTCATATTTTAGTCAACTCCCTTAATTTAGAAAAACTAAATTATACAAATTAAGAAATTATTATCTGTAAAATTAATGGAGTTGATAGAAAAAATGTTAAAATTATTTATGAATCATAATTTCTCGTAATTTGAGGAATTCAATTTTTCTAAATAATAAATTTGGAAAAAATAAGTAATTCCTAGAGGATAAAATTAAGAAATTTATTTACATATCATAATTTTTTTAATTTGAGAAATTAAAATTTTTAATGAATAAATTAAGAGAAAATTAAAAGAGTTGACTAAAAGATAAAATTATGCAAATTATTTACATATAGTAATTTATCTTAATGAAGAGTTCAACTTTTTAAGGATTAAACTGGGAGAAAATTAAGAGAGTTAACTAAAAAGGAAAATTAAAAAATTTGTTTACCTATCATAAATTTTATTAATTTGTGAAATTCCAATTTTTAACAAATAAATTATAAGAAAATTAAGGTAGTTGACTAAAAGAGATATTGAGGAAATTTAATTCCTAAATTATTTGTTGGAAAATTGAATTTAACAATAAAATTATGTAAATAATTTCATTGATTCTCTCTACTTCTATTCAACTCTTTTAAAATTTTGTTAAATTATTAATACTCTATTAGGCTAAAAAAAAAAAGTGTGACACATAACACATAATATACCGATTGAGGGATTTGTAATTCTCAACCCAATCTAACTCGACATGGACATCAAGACCGGTCAAGAATACAAATATTCGATTCAATAACATCAGATCGGGTTGGATATTCAAGTACATTACCTGATCCATTGATAACCGTCAACTTAATGTTGGTTGTGTCATCATGTGACAAAGAATTAGCTTCAACTCCTGCTGACCCTGCAAGCTTTTTTTATATATACATATTTTTATTGACTTTTTGTTTTGAAATGTTAATCCTTTTACAAATTAAAAAAATTACAAATCCTACAAAATTCAAAATATGAATTAGCTTCAACCGACATGGAGGTATGGGAATTTATCATGAATTGTGAACTTAAAATAAATATCTATCTAAATTTATATTATCCTAAAAGAGAGAAAACTCTTATGATTTCCTACTTTACAATAAATATAGATGAATTCAATTCAATTAATTAAAAAATATATAAAATTTAATTTTTCTCTTGTAATAACTCTCTATTATTATATCTACTCACATAAATTAAATATTTTTATTAATTTAAATTAACTGAAAAATTATATAAAAAATTTAACTTGTTAATAACTACATACTTCACTCCCACTTACACATTAACTCATCTTTTATCTTTTAAATGGGACTCAAAAACTTAAAATAGCAACTTCGTACTTTTAATTTTAATTTTTTTGATTTATGCATAAATATGTACATATATGTGGCTAGTATACTATATATAAAAACAACTTAATGACATAATTTTTTGATTTCTTAAAACATCTCTTACAAAAATTAATTTTTAATTGTATGCCTTTTTAGTTCAATTTCTAGCGCTTTCATTTTACAACATAAATTTTTAGTAGTGATATGATTGTTTCCTAATTCTTCTGAAACTTAGTAGTAATTAATAAAATTGTAAATTTTTCTTTTCTATTTATATTAATAAATTTTAATAATAAATTAACTCTAACAATAATTAATTTTTTGTATTTAACAAGTTATATATAATTTAATGCTTAGTTTTGATTATAATAATCTTGTCAAATCTTATTATAATCAGATAAGCTAGATGTTAAGTGTTTGATTATAGATTTTTTTTATTATAACAAAAAATTATAATTTTATTTTATAATCCAAAAAAAAAAAAGCAAAGATTTGATGCTTATTTTTTATTTTTATAATTAAGTTTCATAATAATTAGCTTTGATCAAATAATAAACAAAGATATCCCTATGATTCCATAAATAACACCCTGATACACATAACACATCACATACAACTTAACTTCACCTTTTGGTAATTTTAAAAGAAAAGAATTGAATAAGCAATTATTTTATCAAATACTAACACAATTTTAATTAGCTATTTCACATATTATAAGTAATTCTTACCAAATATTTTATACAATTATTACAAATATAACTAAAAGCTCAATTATAATCCTTAAATAAGTATTAATCAGGTTATCAACTATAATCAAATAATTTAAAAACAAACATTATCTTAACATTTTATTATACTCCCCATCTTATTTGTTTTGTCGCGTAGAAGTCTTTCAATATCAAGTTTGTATTGTTGTTGATTCTCATAAAATATGATTACGATGGCTTAATATATCAATTAATTTTTCCATGGTTCACCAAAGAGGTACACCTTTGATTAATTTTTAACTAACTATTAAATACTCTCTTTTTCTTCTTTTCTTCCATAGTACAATCCCTTTCTCTCTCTCTTTTTTTTTTTTTTTTTTTGGTTTTGAAAATATTTTCATTCTATTTATATTATGTCATTTTTACTCTTTTTATTTTTATTTTTAAACTTAAATTTAAAATTTTGATTAGGTAGACTAATTTTTCCAAAAATACATTATTTAATAATTAGTATGTAGATGAATAAATTTTTTAAAAATAATTAGATTTTCATCATCTCCTTTAATATATTTTTTCAAAAAAAAAAAAAAAAATTTAGTTCTCATCATGAAAAAATAATAGTAAATCAAGTTGAATTTGCAAAATAATATTTTTTTTCCTTTGAACATTTAAAAAAAATATATAGGAAAGGAGTTAACGAGAACTTTTTAAACTTTCATTAATAATTAAGTAATGAATTTGTTTTCTAATTTTTAGACTACATGATTTAAAAAAAAATTTGTTTCAGTTAAGTAATATTTTCATTTAAAAATAAAAAAATATAGATAAAAGTGGTATAAAAAAGATTGAATCTAAAATTTAGAACTTCTTTGAAAAACTATCTTGAACATTAGAGTTATTAGAAATGTAGATTCATTATAGCACTTATTTGGACTGTCAAGAAAAAAGTAGGATTGATCCATACTTTTCCCTAACTATTTTGGTTAATAAAATAAGGAATCAACTAATATTTATAAATTTATTATTTGTGAGAATTTATATTATTGAAATTAGTTGGCTTTAAGGAAAAAAATGAGACAATTAAATTAAGAGTTACGTTTTGGGCTTTTTTGAAAAAAAACCTAGTTATAAATATTGATATAGTAATAAAATATAATATTTTGTGATAGTATTTATATTATTCCATATTATATATAAAAGTGGTTTAATGAAAGAAATTTTGATTTCCTTCAATACCCTTATAGGTTTTACTATTACATAGGTATCCTTGAGTTATTATTTCATAACATTAAAATCTTGTGCTTAAAATAGACTAACAATTTATTTATTTTCCTAATTCTTCTCACTTGTTATACTATATGATTATAATTCTATTTTACTATTAACTTTTTTAACTCTTCTTGATTTTATGAATCAAAATTTTAAAAAAAAACTATGTATTAAAAGAAATATTAAGAGTTTTTAGTTTTTATTTTATTATAATATTATTTTCTTTATTCTTTTCCTATTTCAAGAATTGAAGAAAATTACAAATTTATCTTATAAGTTTTAGTTTTAGTTATATTTATTTAATTATATTAAGAAAGAATAACACGTTGTTATTATTCCAAAGTAACAAACTATTGTGTTTAAAATAGAATACTAATTTTATTTTTTCTAACTCTTCCTATTTTAATAATAATTTCTTTTACTATTAATTTCTTTTCCTAATTATTCTAAATTTTATGAATTAAACTTAAAAAAGAAGCTATGAATTAAAAGAAATATTAAGAGTATAATTTTTATCATTATAATATAAATTTTTTAATTACTTTTCTATCTTAAGAATTAAAAGAAAAAATTATAAATTTAATTTACTTATTTTTTATTTAAATTAAAATAGTGTATCATTGTTTATTGATTATAATTTTTTACAGTAATACACACACATATCTCACACAACTTTATCAGACAAGTGTCACATCATATTCTTATTATTATAACCTAGTACCGTAACAATTAGTTTTAGAGAATCAAACAAGTATACATAAACAACTAAGTACCTTCGGTTACAAAATCCAAATACATAAACAAACAAGTATACAAACTGAATAAAAATATCCATTTATCTTCCTTTAGTTTTTTCTCTTCCTCTGATTCCTTGTTACCTATTTATTTCCCTTCCTTTTTCCTTCCTTCCTTCCACGATTTTCTGCCATGTTCTAGACCCTTCCCACTTGCTTCTTCATCTAGCCGAGACATTCATTTTTTTCTTCTTGCTTTTGTGTCCAGCCTTTTCATTTAGTTCCTCCTTCCAGCTCCTCCCTTTAGATCCTACGTCCAACTAGTGGGGTGCCCGAAGACCAGCAGCAGAGCAGATGTCGTGTAACCATCAACAGTCGCCACTAACCGCAAACAAGAACATTCTAGTAGCTGCTGATTTCTCCTCTGTTTTGGGGTAGTTCTACTACCTCAAATTCAAGTAAATCCCCTTGTTTTGTTTTGAGTTAAATGCTTTTTCTTGTGGGTTTGGATTTTAGGATTTTAGGAGGTATAATATATCACTCCCTACACAGAGACATGGCATAGATGAATGGATAACTAAACCACTGTAACCCTGACTTTACCATAACTGAACCTATATGACTCTCGAACAATTATATTTACAACTCAGAAAAACTTTACTGAATTAAATTAAAAACATAGACTTGCTATTGAACACATAAGATTTATTTTTGGCAAAGGTTCCCTGCAATGTGGATGGCCGAAAATACAATCACATAATTCTATTTGTATACAACTAGACCACCATAACTACAATATGCATAAGGGAGCTCCTCTCCAATAGTATCATAAACAATAACAAATAACTAGACTATTACATAACATAAAAATAGACATCCTATAGTTCTAATGCGATTGCAAACTTTCATGCTTGACTTCAAGTATGAGATTCCGAATATACCTTACTATTAAACACTTGACAAAGCCCATTATCAGTAATTGCAGTCTCTTGAGATCTTGTTACTAAAAAATATATATTAACAAAAGAGGGGTGAGTTCTATAGACTTCATGAGTGAGAAAATGTACCCAAAGAGTACTAGCATCACTCAACACACTTATTTGTATCATAAATTTCAAAACCTCTGAGGTTTCACATACACAATTACAAAAAAGACGAAGCTTAACAAATGCAGTTCAAGTAGTACTCTGTACAATCCAATCAAAACAATCAAAGCACACAAATCATATAAATGGCTAACCGAGTAACTCAACCCCGCACAACAAATATCCTCCCATTGGGCTTTTTTTTTGCCTGCATACCAAATATATTCCCGTACACAATCCATCTCACAAGGAATGAGCACTCAATCATTTTTAAAACACTTATCAGAATATCTCATATAAGAATATCAAATTAGAATATCTTAGGTACACCTGGATTTCAGTTTTGGAAATAAGACGCATCTTGAAAAAAATTTTATTTTGTTGGCTCTTATCAATTACAAACAATTTCAAACATCAAATATAATTCAAATAATTCAATGAAATCCTACACATGCTTATCTTTTTCCATATAACACATTTATTCAAATACTCATACAATTACACATAATAACCTAGCAACCAAAGAGCACGTAATCCACTCACCAGTTTACAAATTTTGTTTGCACTTCCCCTCACAAAGACAACACTATTCATTGTATTTTTGTTTTTTTTGCATGATGTTATGTGTGAAACTTATAACCATTTACGATGTATCCATTGTAAGAGTCGGCAAATCGATTTGGACCCATAGCTATATCAGGGTGCGTGCTCATCAACACTTACATCACGCAATACCTACACAATTATGACATATGTAAGAATAAAAAAGTCATTAATGAAATAGAGTAAGTTTAATTATAATCAACAAAATTCTTACTAGTTGGCATAGCAGTTGTAGAAAGATAAGTTGACTACAAACAAATGTATGATATGATAAGTTCTGTGTAAAAAGTTTGAAGGTATCAATACAGAGTTTTTGAAACTTACTCCACAAAAGGTCCAATCTCTTCATAATTGAGAAAGACATATATCACCGCTTTGTTATTCTCACAATCTTCTAGCAATTTAGACTGAGCACGTCCAATAGTTTTACCACTATAAGAAAATCTAGATGCTCAACCAGTTAGATTAATATCATCATCATCATTTTGGCCTAGTTTTTGCATCTTGGTACGCACATAGCTTGCAAAGTAAAGGCTACAAAAATTTGATGCTTCCTTGAGTATATAAGCATCGAAAATTGAGCCCTAAACCCGTGCTTTATTGTAGACTTTTTTCTTCAGATTATGCATCATTCTATTAATGAATGTTATATAATATTTAATATACAATTGTAATAATAATAAAAAAGAATAACCAATGCAAGAAATTTGAAAGTTACCTTTCGAAATGATACATCCACCGACATTCTACTTGGCCACCAACTTTTGCCTCATAAGCCAATTGAATCGGCAAATGTTCCATAGGATCCCAAAAACCATGTATTAACTTAGTTTCCAAGTTACAAAGCATCACATGTATATTTGATTCAAGTTTCTCCATATATGCAACACTCAATTCAGTTACATAAATATCTCGAAAGAAATGACTAAATTCTGTAATAGGATCCCAAATTAGCTTCGGAAAGAAGTCTCGAAATTCAATTGAAAATAATCTCTACATGAACACATGATACTCATGGCTTTTCATACCATAAAGTTGGCATTATTTCATGTTTACACAACGAGACAAGTTAGAAACATAACCATCAGGGAATTTCACATCATTCTTGATCAATTCATAAACCAACTTCTTATCATCTTTGCTCAGAGCATAGGTTGCTTTTGGCATAAACTATTTTCCATTAATCTCATGAAGCTTTAATTTTGGTCGATGACATAGCTCTTTCAAATCTTGATGAGCTTGTGGAGTGTCCTTGTTTTTACCTTTAAAGTATGTAACAATATTGAAAATATTGTCAAACACATTTTTCTTAATATGCATAACATCTAAGTTATGGCGTAGTAAGTTGGTAGACCAATACGACAACTCCCAGAATATACTCGTCTTCACCCAATTATGATCTATTCCGAATGTTGAAACATCAAATGATATAACCCTTGCAAAAACCTCATCACTCGACAATCTGGGAGGCAGTGAGCTTTTTACAATGGTGTTCTTTCAAAAATGGTTTCTTTACTTTTGAAAAGAATGATTCTCAGGCAAAAATTGACGATGACAATCAAACTAACATTGTTTTCTACCGTTCTTTAGTGTGAAGGATTTTGTATATTTCATACATATAGGACATGACAGTCTACTACGGGTACTCCACCCAGAAGTCATTCTATAAGTAGAAAAATCATGAATCGTTCATAAAACAATATTCATATAGGTTTCTAAGGGAATATGATATGTTATGAATTTGATATCCAATGGATACTTAACATATATGATGTCATTATGAATTGAGATAATAGTTAACAAATATTAGTACACATGGTAATGAAACTTAAATAGAAAAAGAGAAATTGAGAAATTACTTTGTCAATGGGGAAACTGTATAATATACCATCCCTAGCATTGTTCCCTTAGCTTTTGATTTCTCATATGATGCTTCCATCATAACCGCAATTCAAGGGCAATGAACCTTTGGATACTCAGTTATTTGAATTTGAATTTGAATTTTTTTATTAGGAGGGGCAATCACGAATCTAATGAGTAAATGCTACAGATGTGGTTGCATGGATCATTGGATTCATGACTGCCCTTCCAACTCTCCTAATAAAAAATTACAATTCAAATAACTAACTACCCAAATATGGGAACATGCAACATAAGAATATATATGCAATACTATTGAAATATGTACAAAATAAGCCTTCTTGTGAATACAATTAAAATATAGATAAGAATTATTTAGAAGGTATTCTTTTAAATTAAACAATTTAGAAGTTTTTTGTTTTATTAGGGCTTTTCTTTAATTTTTTGTTATGTTCAAATTTGTTAGTTTAGTTAATTATAATATATAATATATATATATTTAAAGATTTTATATATTACGTACATAAGGCATGTCTTTGGACAAATATATTTTAAGGTTTTAAGGCATATATATGGATTAATTAAATAATCTATTTAGGTATTTGGATCGTTTATTAGAGTTAATTAAATTAATATTTTTAAGGTTAATAAAGGCATGGATAAATCTTTTTTCATGATTTTAAGGCATTAATTTGGATCTTTAATTGGAGTTTCAACTCATTATATAAGATTTATTTAAAGAAAATCTAATTAACACTTGAAAAAAATATTATTATTTTTATTATTTTTTACACCAAAACTTCATCTAAGACCTGGGTCAGCCCTTTAAATTTTATTAAAAGAAATGTAAACAAAACACTTGAGAAAACATAAATCTAATTAATATATAAGAGTTTGGACAAGTAATTAGGCACTAGGTAATTATGTTTTTACTTAATTTCTCAACCATAAGTACTAACTAGCTAGGCACCATCAATATTTCAATTCATCCCCTACCTAAATCATATATAACAATACAATACCAACACCAATCTCTCATGTATACTAATCTATACATAACTACTCATCAACTTATCATTGTGTATCTAGGAAATATGTTATACTCAAGTAAAAAACTTTTAAATCTACATAGATGTATATATATAACTACCCAACAAACAATACTAAAACATTAATGTGTATATAAAGATAACTTTTGTGTGGATCTCCTTATCTGAAGCCTGCAAGAGGTGGACGGGCGACGGCGAGGACATTGTCACACCCACACGGAGGTATGACTGGCCAGAGGAGTGGGTAACCAAACCTCCGTATCCCTTACTTCAAATCAAAGAAACACATGCGACCTTTGACCAAACCAAAGATTAAAAATAAAGTTTAGAAAACACAATTTAAATAAAAGTGCTTATTACTGAAATATATAACAATTTAACTAAATATTTTAGTAGAGGCTTCCCAGTAAAGTGGAACATGCCCAAAAATACAAATATTTAATACATGTTTACATTTAACCAGTCAACAACATCCACAATATTAACAGGGAGCTCTGCTCCATTTATATTATAAACAGTTTAGACTATTATACAAAACAAAACATAACCACCCAAAAACCAAATGTGACTACAAACTTCCATCCTTTAGCTTCAAGTATGTGATCCTGAAGAATTACCTTACCGCATGTTATTGGCAAGTCACATTCTCGTTAGTGATCTATATTGAAATATTGTTACTGAAAAAAGAATGAACAAATGAGAAGTGAGTTGTAAAGACTCAATAACTGGAAAAACGTACCTAAAGAGTATTAGCATCACCCAATACATGAATAGAATGTATAGGTTAAGTAATTTCAAGATAATATAAGTTTCAAAACAATTAACTTACACACATACATAAATAAAGAAAACATAAAATTAAGCAAACACTTCTCATGTACTACACTATACAAACCAATCAATCAAATCACTCAAAGCACAAAAAGAGCCAATTAGAGTATCACAGCATCCGCATAACATCTATCTTCCCACCAAGCTGTTTTTGTGCACGCACACTAAATATATATTCATGGTACATATCCGTTCCACCAGGGCTGAGTACTCAAATATTTTCAATCATATATCAAATTAAAATATCCTAGGTGAAGCTGAATTCTATTTCAAAAGTAAAAATTATTTCAGATAAAAATTCATTTTTATTGGCCCTTTATCAAACACAACAGATCACATGTTAAGCATAATTCAACTATAACACTACATATTCTTATTTACCTTAATATAAACACATTTATTCAAATACACATAAACAATTACACACAATAATCTAGCAACCAAAGGATACGTTATCCACTCACAAGTTTATCATCACTTTCTCTTGCGTTCATGTGTGTCATCGGGTCCATAATAAATTCCAAAATTGAAAATCATATTTTCACATGTTACTTATTTTACAATTTCATAGTTATAATCCTCTAATTACTGAACTTAAACATATCAACTTCCATGTTTTTCTTTGAAACTAAGTCCTTCTAGATATTTTGACAAATACCTTGTAGGGAGCTTAGTTCTATATCATGTATGTATATATATATATATACACACACACTAAGAAACCAATACTAACTCATACTTTTAGCATTTCTATCTCTATGTACATCATTAGAAAAAAATGACACACTTCCCATCCACTAACATTTTTGATGTCTATTCAGATGTGAAGGCCCTTCAATCTCTCCATAATGTTGTTGATCCAAGAAACCTAAGCTGCTCTTTAGATAGAATCTCGTAACTATCAATGCCGACTAAGTAGTACTAATTCTATTAATGATGGCTAAATACAAATGACCTAGAAGCCATCCACCCCTACCCTATATAAAGCAGATTATTGAGGAGAAGGCGAAAGGAATCCTACAACTAAGACTTACACCCTAACATTTGCATTTTGAGATTGTTGTAATTGCTGAAAGATTATTTTCACTTAATATTCATTTATACTCAAAAGAGTTGCCATTTCACCTATTTTATGCAATATAGTATTATCTAAAGATTGGAAAACACAATGGGATATATGTATGAAGCCTTCTAAAGAGGATTTGCTATTATGGTGATCGCTTTGAAGTTATTAAAGATCAAGGAAAAATCTTCACACTTCCCTAGCGGAGAATAAATAGGTTTGTTTCCAAAAAATAAATTTAACAAAGTTTTTTTTTTTTTTTTTTTCAACTTACTCGTTGGGGTATAATGATTGTGTGAAATATGTTGGTAAATGTAGTACTAACCAATAATGTAGTATTATAGAAACATGATGGAAAATAATGGTATCATTGCTTGAGGCAAATGCCTTCATGACACAGTTGGTTAATATTAGATGTATAGCAAACTATGTAAAACATGTTCATAACAAAATGGTGGACTAGAGATTCACCGCATAAGGACGGGTATAGATCCTTGAAATTTCAGAACCTAATTTGTGCTCACCAGCAGCCCATACTTCAATGGTCCTCAAGGAATGCCTAATCTGAGTCTCTCGAAAGGGATGAGGCCGCAATTCAAGACTCTGTGGCCGTGAGGGGTGGACCACAACCCGAATTGGAAGTTGAAAAATGTCGGTGCTTAAATTACAACCATCAAGCCAAATAATTGAGCATTCATCTAATAAAGTCTGTTAGTTAGGTTCCTTTTCATCTAAACCCCCTTTTAGTTGCCAAGAAAAATCCTGAAAACGATTTCATTTTCTTAGAAACTAAAAGATTGATGAAATGGAAAATCTAGAGAAAGAAATGGAATTGAAATCTAGAGTTTGAAAACGAAGGATTGAAATCTATGAATAAATGTTAACAAGAAGCTGAAGTAAGGAATTACAATAAAGAAAGAAGAAATGGATTCCTTCTTTCCTTTTTCGTCACTAAAAAAAAAAGGTGATTCAGTGTATTAATAAACAGGTAGCTCCACTGCCGAGAGGCTCCCTTGGTTTCACAGTTGGATGAAAACAGATCAAAGTTCAATCACCAACTCACCACCAAAGAGAAGATGAAAGCTTGCGGCTACAAAGAAAGTGGTACATAGCCAAAGCAAGGGGAGGAGGAGAGCTAGAATGACTGAGAGACAACCAGAAAAATATAGAAAACTATGTGAGTTAGGAAATAAAGAAAGAGATAAGGAAATAAAAAAATAAAAAAAAGGTAGAAAATAAAATGTAATGAAGTACAAGATAAAATTCAAAAAAAAATAAGTTAAAGTCAAAGAAAATATAAAGTTGTGTTGTAAAATGTTTCCTTGTTATATCCACACACACACACACATATATACATGTATGCACATGCTTAATTTTATTATTTATTTATTTAATTTGCTTATGTATTTAGTTAAACTTTTTTAAATTTTTTTTTCATAACTAAAAGTTACACATTATATTTAAAATTCAATTTTTCGATATCGAGTTATAACAGTCTCCCCTCTTAAAAGAATTCGTCATGAATTTCAATAAAAGAGTACAGATATTGTTGTTTCATCACAACTTTGGGTTCTTATGTGACTTCTAGTTTATTATAAATTTCCAAATAACTTTCAATAAAAAAACTGATTTTCAATTGAAATTTACTATGAGAGTATACCAAAGAAATGAATTGCAACGAATAAACCCCTGACCTAAACTAAGTAAACCTAATATTTCTTTTCGATAAATCGTCTAGCTTAAAAAGCCGAAATTCAATTAAAGGAACTCCACTGCGATCTCTATAAAAACAAAATTTGGCTTCCTAGAAGTATTAAACTTAATACTTTTATCACGACACTCTACC
Source organism: Quillaja saponaria (assembly GCA_029379385.1). Lineage (NCBI taxonomy): Eukaryota > Viridiplantae > Streptophyta > Magnoliopsida > Fabales > Quillajaceae > Quillaja > Quillaja saponaria. The sequence goes on along the minus strand of CM055612.1, from coordinate 14,828,148 downwards.
ACTACTTGATAATTAAACACCTAAACCCCAATTAATGCTTAGAATCATATCATATTCCAACTTAATTCCACTTTTAGAAGGTTCTATGAATCTCGAACTTAACTTTTCATTTTGCATCAAAACACAACCACATCTAATACGGAAACTGTCATAAAATGTAGTATATTTCCCCATACCAGAAGGATGTACAATGATTAGAAATGAAGCTAAACAAGTCTTAAGCTTTCAAAAACTTTCTTCACAAGTCTCTGAATAATAAACTTAACATTTTTGCTACATCCACTACTTCAAAGGTATAGTAATACGGGAGAAGTTTGCAAAAATTCTCCTATAATACCCAACTAAACCCAGTAAATTTCAAATTTCAAACATGTTTGTTGGGCGAAACCAATCCTAGACTGCTTCATCTTTCTTAAGATCTATACAAGTTCCTTCTTTTGAAAACACATACCTAAGAAATGTTATCTGACTCAACCAAAAATTCACACTAGAAAAATTTAGGGAGGAGAAACTTATTTTTCACTATAACCTCATTCAACTACAGATAATCAATACATAGTAAGAACAAATTATCCTTCTCCTTAGCAAAAGAACTATAATATCCCAAGGAGACGTGATAAAACAGATAAACTCCTTGCCCAACCAATCTTACATTTGCATTTTTAGCTCTAAAAAAAGGCGTTTAGTAAAAGCTTCGTTAAATTCAGACCAAACAAGTAGATTCGGCATAATTCGCTGCTGCACTAACACCTTATACCACCCATACACCACATTATATAACTGATAACTAGCTAACTCCTCTGCCCATACAAGATCGCATCCTAAAACCACACATAATCGATCAGACTCCTTTAAAAGAGTATACATATCTCAAATAAAGTCTATGCTTGAGAATCTAGGCAGTAGCATTTTCCTGAAAGTATTTCACTATATCCGTTTAGTGAGAAGTGCATATAAATTGTGGGTGAGGGTTATTGCATATAGACTTAAGATAGTTTGGACTTCATTCTTTTAGCCAATGAGTGTGTTGATTCTAGGATTCGATATTTAATATTAAGATTAGTTTGCAAACTTGACGTTCAAAAGGAAACCTTTCATATCTCTTTAAAAGAATTTTAAAATGAAGTGGATGGGCTTCACATGTGTGTATGATAACTCTGTAAAATAGATTTATTTTACTATGCTTTTAATTCATATTTTATGCTAAATCCTAGGGTTTTGAGTTAGAATGTTAGTCAAATTTAGTGTTTTAGTTGTTTTAGGTTGTTTATGAGTTTTTACCATGATTAGGAGTAGTATTACGATTTTTGGTATTTAACTTGTTTTAGGTGTCTTTGCAGTATCCTAGTTGAACTTAAAGAAGGAAAGGAAATCATAGAGAGCGCCGTAGTGCCAAAGAAGATAAAGTCGTGGCGAGACATAAGGAAGAAATTAGCAATTTAGGCTGAGAGTCTTGAGCCGTGGTGTGACAAAGCTGAAGCTGCGGTGTTGATAAAATGAGGAAAAGTGCAAATAAGCCAGAGAACTCCAAGCCGCGGCACCTAGATGTTAAAGCCACAGCTGTAACACCCCCTATTCATGACTTCTTATGTTCATACTTGTATGTATTAGTAATCATAGCTGCCAAATTTCTTATAAATCTAATTGATAAACTCTTAAGTAAACATGGGTTCAGGGTAATGAAAATAACCCAATATGTTCACTTAGTAGGGGCAACATGACACATAACTTGACACCTTACAAGCTTATATGTGCATGTGTTAGCATAACTAAGGTAATTCCATGCTTGAGATATATGATACATGACTTAGGATTGCTTTGATGTGTGAGACCATGAAAGGGGTAGGACTTAGGAACTTAGATAGTGCAATTGGAAGGACTAAGATATACTATAACAAAGGGTGTACTAAGTGGATACTAATTTGAATTTTAGAAGACTGAAGTACACTTAGAATTTATACTTTGGTGATAAAGGAATGGAAAGATTAAATAAATCAAGGTACAAATTAGAAACTTAAAAAGGTAAAAATGAATATTAACCAAGTTGAAATGTACACGGCTAAGTAAGCATGAGAAATACCTAAAAACTAGCACTAAGGTACATGGACATATAGACTAGTATTAGATATATTAATGTATACACATAGTATAATACATGTATGATTATATGTCTCTTACCAAGAGACAAGTTGACTTAGGAAATTAATATTTTAATACCAACTCTCCCACTTAGTGAATAAAGAATTATAAAAATAAGCTTAATGGATGGACAATTTAGTCCATTCGATAGAGCTTAATTTTCCATTTTCACTATTTGCCTTCTTCATCTTCATGTTTCTGCAACTTCAACCGAGAGAGGGAGATTTAGGGAACATAGAGAGAGAAGAGGCTGTATGCAAGGGTTAGGAACCTCAAATTTCAATTCTAATCGATAGAAAGACTTAGCTCACTTGGAAACACTAGTAGCTTGCTTTACAAACAAGTATACAACAATTGTGAGAGAAGAAGAATTATGGTATGTGAACTGCAAATTTAGAAGGGGGTGAAGGTTATATAAAGAGTTTAACGGGGATTTAAGACCAATTAGGAGGAATTGAGTGGGGAAAAGGGCTAGGAGCCACTAGAAAAAGCTAATCATCAGATTTTATATTGCTATTATAGTGGTTAAATCACCTTTTCTTTCATTTCACACAAGCAACTCGACCAATCACATTTCTTTCAATGCCTTATGGTTCAAGTGCATCCCACTCTTGCGTCTGCCTTTTAAATTCAACTATATATCTGTTTTAACTCTTGAAAATACTCCTCCTGAAAAACATGCTTGTTGAGGACTAAAATCCTTGTTGCACTATTGTGGTGATTCTTTGGAAAAATTCATGTTTTCTGCTTACTTGTGTTCATATACATGCTTGTGCTGGCCCTAAAAAGTCCAGGTCCCCAAGAAATATCTAAACAACTAGTGTCAGCATTCAGAAGTCTAGTGCGACTCTATTACATGTGTTGTATATGTATGTATCCTGAAAAGGAGGAAACAAGTCTTCATTTACACATTGCATGTTGATGGAACACTAAGTTGAGCATGCATTGATGAAAATGGTTTCATTTCCCCTGTTTTACTAAACTGAGCATCCTTGTCATTCTTTATCAAATCTATATTTGAATCATATTGAGATTTCTATCTCATATGTTTATTAAATTGGATGCTGTAGATTAATTCATTCTCTGGACTTAGCTAGAAATAACAATATGATCATTTATGCATATCACTAAATTATGTGTGTTATATGGCATATGACTAGGATGGCATGGATGTGGATGAGTATAGGCATACTTAGGAGGCTAGCTACAATGATGAAGACTCCCCATTCCAATAGAGGAGTAGTTAGAAGTCATGTTTTAGTTTCTTTTAACTTAGGTAGACATGTAGGAACATTAGTCTATCATTGTGTATAATGTAAAGCCATGGTGTTCCTGGCTGTCTATCTTGTATATAGTCCTTAATAAGTGAAGTATAAATCCTGTAAATGGTGTTTTTTGAAGAGGAATGCCTATGTCTAATGTAAAGGCACCTCTTTGTGAATCTGAACTCATGTAAATACTAATTTTATGTATATAAATGAAGTTATTTAGGCTGAGCCTCTATATTAAGAAGAATTTAATTCTATCTACTTTGTTATCATTTAATATGTCTTAGGGAGGTAGGGTATTAGTACTGTACTTGATATAAGCTTGTAGAGTGTTAGACACTTGAAAGTAGTACTAAAACACATATTTTCTTAAGTATTGAAAAATACCTAGTTCTATGCTTGTACTTGAACAAATAAGTCTCCTAAGAGGCATATGTATTATGTTGCAAGAGAGTAACCACTCATGGATTCACTTATCAATTGAGTAAATTAAAAGAGGCCAAGGCTTCCATAGTATAAATCATCATGTACCAACGAATTAAAGAAAATTGTATAAGTAAACAGGGCCTTAATTATGTTTAGTAAATAAATGGAAGAAATCTAAATTTCATCTATCAAGAAAGTGGTAAATATATAGAAATTTTATTAAGAAATATATGCAAGAAATTTTCTAGTGCAATTTACAATATTTGTGTAAAGAAAAGAAAGAATACACATTAAGAATGAGAATTTGATGCAAGACTTATATTCACTAAATTAACTTGTAAAAAACAAATTTTTTTACAAGGTTGTCTTCATTGCACTTTTGTCATCTCTATGGTAGTATCTTCAGTCCCTTGATGGATAAGGTATTTACAAAGGCACCTAGATGTTGAAGCCATGTTGTCTTCAATGCAAGTTACCCAGTAAACTGACAGAGAAAGATGTGCAGCAAGGCCAATGACCTTAAGTAGAGGCGCCAATCTGAAAGACGACTTCATGAACAACTCAAGGAATTGGCTCTGCAGTGCCCATCAATCCGAAGCTACGGTGTGATAAGTTGTAGTCCAAGTAGGACTATACAGAACCTTTAGTGTTGTTACGCCATAGTAAGCCATGCCGGCGCCATCACGTGTTTTTGAAGACTCATAGTTCAATTGAAACTAGGAGCAAAAGGTCTATAAAATAAAGTGAAGGTTGAAGTTTTGAGATATACCAGAGCTCGTAATAGAGAGTTCTTAGAAGCTAAAGGAAACCCAAAGCTATGACAACTTCTAGTTTCTACTCCCTTCTTGTTATTTTCTATTTACTTGTAATGGCTATGTCTTTATTGTTTGTGTTTTCAGTAATTAGTATGGAGTAGTTGTATTCTAGGGTTATGATTAAACTCACACGTAGTCAATGTGGATTTAGTTTTAATTCAATCCATGTTTTAGTTTTAATATTTATGTTGCCTTGTTCTTAATGCTTCTAATTGATTGATCACTAGTTAGATTGATAATAAATTATGGAATTGACTTGGAAGAGTCAATTTTGGGATTAGCTATAACTTATGTTTGGCTTGTTCATATGATTTGGATGATCTGATTTGTTTAAGAGATAGGAATATACTCTTTTACCATAAGTAACTAGTAATATTGGCTCTTAATGAGTTTGTCTTAGAATAATTTTCATAGGAATATAGGGAATTAAACTAAGAAAAAAAAATATTTACTAGATATAGAAATATGCTAGTAGTTGGTTAAGAATCTAGGTTAATATTAAGCCATTACATGAATTAAATTAAATTAAAGTTAATTAGGTGTACTGTGAGGGATTTCGTGAACCTAGGTTTAGTTTTAATATTTGATTAAAAACTCTGAATTTACTTGTGCTTGATTAGAGCTATTTTGCATAGTATTGGTATTTAACATTAGAAATTAAATTATTTCTAGTAGGAACAATCTTTACTTATTACTGTATTACTTGAGGATGTACATGCCCTTGCGTTGTAAAATCCTTATCAATGTACATTTCCACAGTCCATTTCATAGTGATAATAAATAAGTTTGAGGTGGGTTTCTTCGAAAGTTCATATAGTCCACGTCAAGTAAATCTTTTATCTCTTTTATCTCTTTATTGTTATTATGAAAGCCTTAAGTATATTATTCTTGCAAACAACTGATTGTTTTATTGAATTAAACTGGAGAGTTTGCCTTTTGCAGAGACTACTTTTGCTAAACTAAGATTCCAATTAAGTCACCTATAATTCTTTACAACCTAAATTTCTGGCCACATAAGTCTAAAGACTAGTAGAGTCCTAGTCAGAACTAACATTTCATTGTCTCACATGACTCGTAACATGACCACTATGTCTTATCGTATCTAAAACAAACACAAACGAATTCTATGCATATTTATCATAAACAATCAAGGATAGTATATTAGAGAATCACAACTTGAAGTTTCAAGATGAATTTAGATGTATCACTAAGTCCATTTATTCCCCGGGTAACGTATGCAAACAAAGCAAAAATATCTTGTGTTTGCAGTCACAGACCTTTAACCCAGGCTTTGATACTAACTTGTCACACCCCACATGGAGGCATTGACTAGTCAGAGGAGTGGGTAACCAAACCATCTTAACCCTAACTTCAAATCAAAGAAACACATGTGACCTTTGAACAAACCAAAGATTAAAAATAAAGTTTTGAAACCAATTTAAATAAAGTACTTTATACTAAAATATATAATAATTTAACTAAAAAATTTCAACAGAGGTCCCTGTAAAGTGGAACATCCTAAAATACAAACATTTAATATCTAGTTATATTAAACCAGTTAACAACATCCACAATATTTACAGGGAGTTCCACTTTATTTATATCATAAACAGTAACAATTAGACCATTATACAAAACATAGTTACCCAAAACCCTAATGTGACTACAAACTTCCATCATTTGGCTTCAAGTATGTGATCTTAAGGAATTGCCTTACAGCACGTTATTGGCAAGTCACATACTCATCAGTGATGTATATTGAAATCGTGGTACTAAAAAAATCTGAACAAACAAGAAGTGAGTTGTAAAGACTCAGTGTATGGAAAAAGTACCCTAAGGGTACTAGCATTACTCAATACATGAATAAAACGTATAGGTCAAGTAATTTCAAGGTTTCAAAACAATTAACTTATATACATATATAAATATAGAAAACATAAGATTAAACAAACACTTCTCATGTAATACACTATACAAACCAATCAATCAAAGCACTTAAAGCACACAAAGGGCCAATTAGAGAATCTCAGTAGCCACACAACATATATCTTTCCAACCAGGCAGTTTTTAGCATACACACCAAATATATATTCTCTGTATATATCAATATCACTGGGGCTGAGTACTCAAACATTTTAAATCACATATCAAATCAAAGTATCTTGGGTGCACCCGGATTCTATTTCGGAAGTAAAAATCATTTCGGATAAAAAATTATTTTTGTTGGTCCTTATCAAACACAAACAAGATCACATGTCAAGCATAATTCAAATAATTCAACTATAGCACTACACATTCTTTTTTACCTTAATATAAACACATTTATTCATATACACATAAACAATTATACACAATAATCTAGCATCCAAAGAATATGTCATCCACTTATAAGTTTACCGATCTTGCTTGTCACTTTCTCTTGCATTCACATGTATCGTTGAGTCCATAATAAATTCCAAAAATGAAAATCATGTTTTCATGTATTACTTAGTTTACAATTTCATAGTTATAGTCCTCTAATTACTAAACTTATACATATCAACTTCCATGTTTTTCTTTGAAACTAAGTCCTTTTAGGTATTTTAACAAATGCCTTGTAAGGAACTTAGTACCACATCATGTGTGTGTGTGTGTGTATATATATATACTAAGAAATCAATACTAACTCATACTTTCGGCATTTCTTATTTTCCCAACACTAAATCAAAGTTAAGTTAGCCGTTTAAGTCTATCTCTATGTTAATCAATAGAAAAAAAATGACACACTTCCCATCTTGCAGCACTTTTGATCTAGTCAATTGTGAAGGAACTTTAATCTCTCCATAATGTTATTGATCCAAGAAACCTAAACTGCTTTTTAGATAGAATCTTTTAACTCTCAATGCCAACTAAGGAATCGTTCTTTCTTCTACCCATGTACATTGGGAAAAGTAGTACTAATTCTATTAATGATGGTTAAATACAAATGAACTAGAAGCCATCCACCCATACCCTATATAAAACAGATTATTGAGGAGAAGGCAAAAGGAAACCTACAAGTATGACTTACACTTTAACAATTACATTTTGAGATTATTATCATTGCGAAAGCTTATTTTCACTTAATGTTCATTTATACTCAAAAGAATTTCCATTTAACCTATTTTATGCAATATAGTATTATCTAAAGATTGCAAAACACAATGGGACATAAGTATGAAGCCTTCTAAATAGGATTTTCTATTATGTTGATGGCTTTGAAGTTATTAAGGATTAGGGAAAAATCTTCACACTTCCCTTAGCAGAGAATATATAGGTTTGTTTCCATAAGATAAATCTAGCAAAGGTTTTTTTTTTTTTTTTTTAACTAGTAATTGGGTATCATGATTGTGTGAAATATGATGGTAAAGGCAATACTAACCAACAATGCAGTATTATAGAAACATGATGGCAAATAATGGTATCATTGCTTGAGGCAAATACCCTCATGACACTTTTGGTTAATATTAGATGTATAGTAAACTATGTAAAACATGTTCATATCTAAATGATGGACTAGAGATTCACCGCATAAGGACAAGTAAAGATTCTTGAAAATTCAAAACCTAAGCCTGCACTCACCAGAAGCCCATAATTGAGTATGGATGGTCGTAATGGTCCTCAAGGAACGTCCAATTTGAGTCTCTCGAAGGGGATGATGTTGCAATTCAAGACTTTGTGGGTGTGAGGGATAGATCGCTGCTCTAACTGGAAGTCTAAAAATGCCGGTGCTTAAATTACAAACATCAGGCCAAATAATTAATCATTTATCTAATAAATTTTGTTAGTTAGGTTCCCTTTCTTCTAATCCCCCTTTTGGTTGCCAAGAAAAATCCTGAAAATGATTTCGTTTTCTTGCTCATTCTCTGAAACTAAAAAACTGATGAAATGGAAAAGCTAGAGAAAGAAATGGAATTGAAATCTACAGTTTGAATACGAAGGATAACCTTAAGAGTACGAATAAACTTAATCTATGAATAAATATCAACAAGAAGCTGAAGTAAGGAATTACAATAAAGAAAGAAGAAATGGATTCCTTCTTTCCTCCTTTGTCACTAAAAGAGGAAGATGATTCGATGTATTGAGAAACAGGCTAGCTCCACCACCAAGACACAGTCTTCCCTTTGTTTCATGGCTAAAAGAAAATAGATCAAAGTTCAATCACTAACTCACCACCAAAGAGAAGATGAAAACTTGTTGTTGCAAAGGAAGTGGTACACAGCTAAAGCAGCAGGAGGATGAGAGCTAGAATGATCGAGAGACAATCAGAAAAATATAGAAAACTAAGTTGGTTAGGCAATAAAGAAAAAGATAAGGAGTTAAAAAAAGAAAAAAAAAGAAAAAAGGAGGAGAATAAAAATGTAATGAAGTACAAGGTAAAATTCAAAAAAAAAAAAAAAAATTTGAGTCAAAGTCTAAGAAAATATAAAGTTGTAGTGTAAAATGTCTCCTTGTTATATCCACGCGCACACACACACACACATAGGAGTGGCAATGAGCCGAGCTAGCTCGTGAACAGCTCGTGAGCTACTCTTTAAGAGCTCGGATCAAGCTCGGCTCGTTTAAAAAACGAGTCGATCTTGAGCTTTATTTTAAGCTCGTTTAGTAAAATGAGCCGAGCTCAATCTTTCCAAAGCTCGACTTGTGAGCTCGTGAGCTAACTCGTTTAATATTATTTAATAAAATTTTTATTATTTATATATACATTTATAATAAATCTATTTAAATACAAAAAGAATAACATAAATTGTTACTTGGTTTAGTGGTATTGCACAAATACTTACTAAGTGGTCTTGGGTTCAACTCTCCTTACCTACAAAACTTTTTTAGAATTTTCAAAAAATCTTCAAGGGCCCTTAACGAGCCGAGTCGAGCTTGAATATTTTCTAGCCCTTAACAAGCTTAAGCTCACTAGCCTGAGACGAGCTCGAGCTTGCCTAAAGTGAGATGAGCCGAGCTTCAAAGCTCGGCTCTTTGACACCCCTACTGATACATACACAGACACACACACACACATATACACACACATATATATATATATATGTATATATATGCACATGTTTAATTGTATTATTTATTTATTTAATTTTCTTATGTAATAAGTTATTATTATTTTTTTTCACAACTAAAAGTTACATATTATATTTAATAGACACGGCCGAATGGCAATGGATTCTCGTCAAATGGCGACTGTATGGCAAAGGGGTGCAGGGCCTGCAATGGATGAGAAAGAAAGCCTTGATTTGGGTTTAAATTAGATAGATTTTTTGCATATGTCACCCCAGACACAAGTATATTAAGTAGCAAATTTAGAAAATAATATATTTTTAAAAAATATTTTATTAATTACATTTGCAATAAAACAGACGCAATTAAGTACAAAGCAGATGCAGATAACTTTGACATAATTTGGTGCTAATTCAAAATATTTATGTTTTTCATAGCAGATGTAGTTTACAAACAATAGAAGTAGATGTCCTTGAGGAATTTGGCACTAAAAGTTACATTTTCCTACTCTGCATTTCAATTTTCAGCATCTGCAAGATATTTTTTTTCCTACTATCAGCATATGCATTTTTGTGGACGCTAATACATTAATTGCAGATGTAGAAATGCTATATCTGCATCTGGCTTGTTACAGATGCAAGTAAGATAATTTCTAGTAATGCCTAAGCCGAACAACATTCTAAAATCAATTTAATAAAATTATTTCCGTGAAGCACGATTACTTAAAGTCTAAAGTTTACTTGCAATGTCTTTTTTTCCCCCTAATAATTCACAAATATACTTCAAAGAAAGAAATCACAAGTGACATACCATAAATACCATAAAACCTGAGCCTTACAAAACTAATTAGATCCTGAAATATTAGACTTGAACCTCAAATTACAACCACACGAAAGCTTAAGTTAACTCTCTATAAGAAAAGGGTATCAAATCCAAAAAAAAGTAAAAAGAAAAAAAAAAAAAGAATACAACTCAGAAGATACAAGTAAATCATAACCCTAGACTTAAAAACAAATGATTGCCCTAAGCCAAAAAACATTCTCAAATCAATTCAACAAAATTATTTCCGTGAAAGACAATTACTTGGAATCTAAAGTATGCTAGTTAACAAAGTTTACTTTCAATGTCTTTTTTTTCCCCCTTAAAAATTCACAAATATAATTCAAGAAAGAAATTCCAAGTGATGTATCATAAAAACCATAACCCGACCTTACAAAACTAATTAGATCTTGAAATATGAGATTTGAACCTCAAATTACAATCACATGAAAACTTAAAGTTAACACTAAGAAAAATGTATCAAATCCACAAAAAAAAAAAAAAAAAAAACAACTTAGAAGATACGAGTAAAATCTCCCTAGACTTAACACCAAATAAATATCCTAAGCCAAAAATCTAAATCTTACCAATTAGATGACCGTAAAAAGAAGTCTTAAACAACGAAAACTTTATCAAGAACAATGCATAATAGCCCAACAATATAATTCCATCATGAATCTAAAAAAAAACACAAAAACATTTCCAGAAGATAATACAATTTACTCCTTACTAAAGTTCATAAAACACAAACTTTAACAAAAAAAAGTAGCCAGCTCTCAAAAAAGAGTTACAAGTTATTAGAACCTAAATTCCAATAGTACTATGCCTCCAAAACTAGTTTTACAAGCTATTTTAAAGTTCTTGCAAATATTACTTCACTTCTCATTTCTCATAACTCAAATATTTTCTTAATTTATAAATGAATTGATTAATAATGTTCAAGCACGTTCTTAACAACACAATACTTAACATTAAATACTTACTTAACCAAAACGAATCATTTCCAAGAAAGTATGAATTTGTATATTACTGGAATATCCGAATCCCTTTAATAATAAGTAAATAAAAAAAAAAAGATTAATACTTGAACTTCCAGTTGTATAGACAATTGTAGAAAAGTATGATATAACAAAAATATTTCAAGTGTGTAAACAGCTAAAATGAATAATAGTATATATTACAAAACTCACTTGCTTACAATAATTTTTTTTTTATACCCTAACATTGAAATAATTTTTAAACATTATGTGGAAACCAATTATAAAATATCAAAGGATGAGGATCCAAAGCCAGAATGTCACAAAATGAACCAATGGGCACAAAACTCAAAGGTCAGCATCAACTCTACTAACTAGGCATCCAATCTTTATCAATCCAAATATCCATACGAATCCAATCCACTTGCTTTGGCCAAGCATGGGGCTAGCATCACTCTTGCTAGCTAAGGTCGAACTAAGGTGCATCATGCAAAACCACTGTTAGCTATGGTATTCTGACAAAGTTTTCTTCTTAAAACCATTTTAACAAATAATAAGTCTAAATATCCATACAAATCCAATCCACGTGCTTTGGCCGAGCACCGGGCTAGCATCACCCTTGCTACCTAGGGTCGAACCAAGTTACACCAAGGTTAACAACACAATTGTTAACTATGGTATTCTGAAAAAGTTCACTCCTTAAATCATTTTAACAAATAACATATAAATCTCATCAAATCATTATAACAAGAGTTTCAGTATACAAATTTCCCAAATCAAATCTCATGCTAGGCAAATCTTCATGAAACTTTATCATATTTCCAAAAACAGTTCAACATGTTTGTATCAACTACACACTTGATTGTTTCATCTAAAATTCTCATAAACAAATCATCTTGTATCAAATTGTCATAAACTTATAGTTTCATAATAAATGCATTGACTAATGATGCTCATAAACTAATTACTTGTAATAGATTCTCCTCACAAAATACACTCAATTTGTTTCATATCAATGTCTTTTAAACCTTCAATGTCCAAATAATATATAACTGAAGAGTTTGTCTGGAAGAGTATCACGAAACTAAAAATATAATCCGAGTCTAAGGTACTTCATAAAAAAATAAAATAAAAGAACTATGGAGAAACATCATTTCATAAACAAAGGAAAACCACATAAATAACCCAAAAAGCATTAGATATTTTACTTTAATTGAGATACATCCATACAAAAAGATTTTAGAACAAAACAAGATATTATGTCAAATATTATTCAACTACCAACAAACAAATGACATTTGACCTACAACTTTTCAAGTTATAACATAGTTCTCAATACACTTCGTTGATAACCGAACCAACTGAAACATTAACTAAACAAGTCTGTACTTGGATCCTAACTCTAATGCAAGTCATTTTAGAAGTATAAATCATTAAAACATCTCATCCAAAGCTAAAACTTTGAGACGGTAGCTATTAGACTAAAAAGATTTTATAAACCATGAAGAAAGTTTAAAGTGTGTGCCACTTGCTGCATGTAATTGCTAATTCCCTTGACATTCAAAAACAAACCAGTATCAGTTTGAATCTATTTGGAACATAATGTTGAGCCAACTAAAAAAATCCACCAAGAATCATCAATCTGAGAAAGGAAATGACCACGATGACTAAGAATCATTCCATGGAAGTTTTTTTTTTCTTGAATCCAAAAAGAATAACGAACCACAAGACTTACCAGAAACAGCATAGCTAAATCAAAACTTCAAATAATAGAAAAAATCATTTACATAGAGTTATTAGTTTACAAAATGTCTATGATATGATAGCAAAAATAAAATTTAAAATTTAAAATATAAATAAATAAATAAATAATAAACTCTTTCTTTTTTTAGTTTTAAATATTCATAAATTTTCTATTAAGAAAACTCCACCACATAATTTTATATTATGCATAGACAACACATTATTTATAGGAGAAGCTAATAAAAATATCATCTCACATGAACTCTTGTATAAATTAATGTTTTTGTATAGATTAATTAATTTATGCTTATATTTCAATTCATCATACTAAAAAGAATAAAATAAATTCCTTGATATTATGAAATAAAAATTTCAAAACAACCTATAAGATTTCTTAACATTCTGAACCCAAGACGAAAGAAAAGAAATTCAAAACATGTCAGAATCGATTTCTTATTCTATAAATTAGTATTTTACAAAGTGAATCTAAATGAGATTACCCCAAATTAAAGAATAACTAAAAAATTTCATTCAGCCCTAATATTTTAAATCAAGAAAAAAAAATAGAAGTAACTCGAAAACTCAACTCTAATAGCAATCTTGTGGTGAAAAGATCCCAAATTTGTCATAACCTAACATAAAATAAATGCAAGTATATAAAATAAATAAACATTATACCTATATGTATACATAAAATATATATATATATATATATATATATATATATATTTATATACACACACATATAACTAAGATTAAATAGACATCACCTGTTTTAAACTTATGACTTTTTGACTTGATTCTTTTATTTTCTTTTCTCCTTTCTTGTTTTATCCTTGTTTTGGCTAGTTTTCATCTCATTTGATTGCATTGACTTTGTTTTCTTTCCTTCCCCTGCTTCCCCTATTTTCCCTTGCTCCAAAACTATAAGCCTTGCTGCTCTTGTAGCCAAGTTTTCATCTCCTTCAAGCTTCCATCTTTAAGGCCATAGAAAGAACTCCATTAGAGGGGTTGTAGAGCTACTGTTTAGCTCATTTTCAGCAGCCAATAGTTGCATTGTATCTTCTTTTTCTCCTCAATCAACTCCAACTTAAGGGTGGTGGCTATGCTCCTTTGTTCAAGTGAGTTGGCTGACTTCTTCAACTAAACCATCAGCTGAAAGACAAGTTGGAAGGTAGCAGTTCATGACTAGAGTAAAGTGTAGTCCATTCATGGGTTAGGTGGCCTAAACTACCTTAAAATTCAAGTGCTTAACTTGTTATCTTAAGGTTTAATCTTGGTCTTTTCCTGGTTTGTTGGGAATTAGATGTAGGCTTTGATTTGGTTATGAATAAAGTTTAGAAACAAGGAATATATTTGATGGTTAAGTGATTATTGGAAAAGGGAAAACATGGAAATTTAGTTATATCAATGATGGAAGTATATAATTAAGCTTATGGTTTATTATAAATAACAAATACAACTTTAAATTCAATGTTTATAATATGAGTTGAATAGGAATTGATGAGTTGTGTTAGATTTTTTGGTATATATATAGAGACACACATTAATGGAAATTTAATATGCCTTCAAGGTGTTTGATAAATTTGTAAGAGAAATTTAATTTTAGTATATGCATAGAAATTGATCTACATAGGTTTCATTAGTTAAATGATTAATTAGGGAATTATAGCCATTAAAATTATAAACTAAGCAATGCTTGAAATTATGATTTTCACTTCCAGAACGTGTGGTTGATCCATCGCCACCTTCGAATGTAAGAAGGAATGATACGCAAAATCCATAAGCCTTGTGAGAGGAAAATGTTACTCTTTGGTTGCTAATGTGCAGTGATTGATTGTTTAGGTGTACTTTGTGAATATGTTCATATAGTTTTCAAAGGTGAATGTTTATTACTATAATTGAATTAATTGAATAAATGTCATATTGTTGACATTTTCACATTAATTGAATTGTATTTGATGGTGTGACTTTGTTTGTGTTTGATAATCCGGGTGCACCTAGGATATCTTGATTTGATCAAGTAACACAGTCCTAGGGTGGATATGTGAGAAGTTTACAATATTCTTGGTGTGCAGGAGAAAAATGGCCCAAGGAGGATGTGTGTTTGGTGTGTGAGCATTGAGTTACTCTAATTGGCCCTTTGAGTGTTTTGAATGCTTTAATTGATTTGTTGTATAGTGTATTACATGAATTGTATTTGTTTAATTTTACATTTTCTAAATTTATTTACGTATGAAATTGGATTGTTTTGTAATGCATGTTTACTTGAAATTATTTGATCAATGAATTTTATTTGTGAATGGTTGATGCTAATACCCTTTGGGTACATTTTTCACTCACTGAGTTTTTATGACTCACCCTTCATTTGTTAATGCTTTTTTCTAAGGATCAGGAGCCCAGTATATATCACTGATGGATACGTGACTTACCAATAGCGTGCGGCAAGGTATTCCTCTAAGTTCATTTACTTGAAGCTAATGGGTGAAACTTTGCAGTCATATTAAGGCTTTAGGTGTCATATTTTGTTTTGTGTAATGGTTTACTGGTTATTGTTTATGGTTCAAAATAGAGTGAACTCCTTGTGGATATTGTTAATATTATGGACTGGTTGTATATAACCAGGTATACTATGTTTGTATTTTATGAATATTCCACCTTACGGGGAACCTCTGCCAAAATTTTTAGTTACATTATTATACATTTCAGTAAATATGCATTTGTATATAGTTATGGTTTCTAAACTTTCCTTTAAAATCTCTAATTTAGTCAAGGGTCATATGTGTTTTTTTGATTTGAAATCAAGGTTACAAAGGTTTGGTTATCTATTCCTCCAGCCAATTAAGTCCTTGTGTGAGGGTGTGACAAGTTGGTATCAGAGCTTGGGTTTAGAGGTCCGTGACTGTAAATGTGGGACGTTGTTACTTTGTTTGCATACGTTACCCTAGGCATATGTGGACTTAGTGATACATCCTAATTCATTCTGAAACTTTAAGTTGTGATTCTCTAATACACTGTTCTTTTCCTTATATGATAAATGTGCATTGAATTTGTTTGTGTTTGTTTTAGACAAGAGAAACCAAGATACTAGCTTTGACCAGGGATGTACTAGTCCTTAGGTATCGGTAGCCTGAGGTAGAGTTCATTGAGGACGTGGTAGAGGTAGAGGTAGAGCTGTTGAGCTAGTTGCAGTAATGGCCCTTGGTCTTACTTTAGAGCAGTTGATGCAAGGATTAGACAGAGTACAAAGAACAGTAGGTGATTTAGTTGGATCTTGGCTCAACAACATTAAGCTCAGCAGGCTCATCCATAGCCTTCTATAACTCCTGTTGTTTAACCTCAGTAGGACAGAGGAGTATTAGTAGGATTAATGGCTTTCGGAATATGTGACCACCGAGATTCTTGGGTGTAGACCTTACTCAGGACCTTTATCTTTCTTAGAGGAGTCTGATAGATTATGTGTAGCTTTAGGGTGTGATCCCGTTCGGACTCTAGAGTTAGTCAGTTATCAGTTACACGATGTGGCATCTGAGTGGTATAAGGTGTTAGTGCAGCAGTAAACTAAGCCTACCCCACTTGCATGGTCAGAGTTTAGTAGAGCTTTCACTAACCGTTTCCTACCTGATAGCGTAAGAGATAAGTATGCTCGAGATTTCGGGTGGTTAGTTTAGATTGAGGATATTACAGTAGTGGAGTATGAGACCCAATTTACCAGTTTTTCTCGCTTTGCTCTGCATATGGTGGCGACAGAGCTGATAAGGGTAAAGAGGTTTGTTAATGGTTTGAAGGATTCTTTGTTTCGATCAGCATTTATGATAGACACTACTACCTATACTCAGGCTGTGGATGCCACTTATCTTCTGGAGAACCAATTTTTGGAAAGGCAGTCAGAGCGGGAAAGCCACAAGAAGGCTAGACAGGAGGGTCATTATACTTTTAGATCAGGTGGTCCTTGAAGATAAGAAGATGAATTTGCTTCAGGACGTAGCTCATTTCATAAGGATTTCCAATTGGGCAGAGGTCAAATTAGATAGGATCTTGGAAGTCAATCACAAAAGGTATCATCTAGTGGTCCTTGAGCCTCTGAAGTTCCGGTATACTCTGCTTATAGTAATAGACATCTAGGGCAATGCCTAAGAGAGTCTGGTGTGTGTTTCAGGTATGGTGCTTTGCCTAGACTTCTTATTCGGTGCAAGGTGAATCTCTATTGCTTGCTCCCCTAGTATCTCAAGGAGGTCGTGGCACTTTTGTTAGAGGTTCACCATCTTTGGGCAGAGGGCAAGCCCACTTGTACGCTTGGACTTCACAGGATGCTTAGGCTTCAAATGAAGTGGCGTCAGGTAGATTGTTTGCCTATTTAATTAGTGCTTAAATACTATTTGACCATGGAGATACACATTCCTTTATATTTTTATGTTTTGCCTCTTGCGTGAAGAGAGTATCCTGAGCCTTTCGAGGTCCTTTAGCAAGTTTCAATTCCATTCAGGGATATAATTTTGGCAAATAGGTACATTTACTCTTGTGAAATTGTAATGGATAATGGTATATGTTTTATGGGTCCAAGAAGTGTAAGTAGATAAAGATTTGATGTAGTCGAAATATAGGAGGAGTAACTAGTAGCAGTCATCAATAGAAAAGTCCATAAACTTCGATTGAAAATCTTTCCTTCAGTAAAAGTTATATGGCAACACCATAGTGAACAAGACGTAGGAATCTAAAGATACTAATTAAGCAACAATATTTGTATTTCTTTGAATGATTCAGGTAATTAAACAATGCATTCATAATTATTTTGTTGAAATTTGGGACAAATTTCTTTTAAGGGGGAGAGAGTGTCATAGCCCAATATTGAAACATGAAATTAGAACAATTTGGTGTAATTCTTAATCATAAAAATAAATAAACATTATACCTATATGTATACATAATATATATATATATATATAATATTCAATTAATTTAAATTTGGTTGACTTGGATCTTGACTTTATCTTATATAAATTTTTATTGATAAGTGAAACAAATGTGTAAATAAAAATAACTAGAAAACATTTACAATGAGTAGATATACATATAACTAAGATTAAATAGGTACCACACGTTTTAAACTTATGACTTTTTGACTTGATTCTTTTATTTATATTTTTTTCCTTCCTTTTTTTTATCCTTGTTTTGGCTTATTTCCTTCTCATTTGATTCCACCGGCTTTGCTTTCTTTCTTTCCCTTGCTTCCCCTGTTTTCCCCTGCTCCAAAACCATGAGCCTTGCTGCTCTTGTAGCCAAAATTTAACCTCTCTAAGCTTCCATCTTTAAGGCCATAGAGAGAAGTCCATTACAGGGGTTGTAGAGCTGTTGTTTAGCTCATTTTCAATAGCTCGCAGCTACATTGTATCCTTTTTTTCTCCTCAATCAATGCCATCTTAAGGGTGGTGGCTATGCTTCTTTGTTCAAGTGAGTTAGCTGACTTCTTCAACCAAACCGCTAGCTAAAGACAAGTTGGAGGGCAGTAGTTCATGACTAGAATAAGGTGCATTCTAGTTATGGGTTAGGTGGCAAATTACCTCAAAATTCAAGTGCTTAGCTTGCTATCTTGAGGAAAATCTTGGTCCTTTCCTTGTTTGTTGAGAATTATATATAGGGTTTGATTTGGTTGTGAAAAAAGTTTAGAAACAAGGAATTTATTTGATGGTTAAGTGATTATTGGAAGAGGGAAGTCATGGAAATTTAGTTATATCAATTATGGAAGTATATAATTAAGCTTATTGTTTATTATAAATAATAAATACAACTTTGAATTCAATATTTAGAATATGAATAAAATGGAAATGGATGAGTTGTGTTAGATTTCTTGGTGTATGTACATATATATGTATACACATCAATGGAAATTTAACACGCCTTTAAGGTGTTCAATAAAATATCTAAGAGAACTTTAATTTTAGTATATGCATAGGAATTGATCTACATAGGTTTCATCAGTTAAATGATTAATTAGGGTATTATACCCATGAAAATTATAACCTAAGCAATGGTTGATTATGATTTTCAATTCCAAAATATGTAGTTGCTCTATCCCCAGCTCCAAACGTAGGAAGGAACGATAAGCAAAATCCATAAGCATTGTGAATGGAAAATGTTACTCTTTGGTTGCTAGTATGTTGTGATTAATTGTTTTGGTGTACTTTGTGAATATGTTCATATAGTTTTCACATTAATTGAATTGTGTTTGATGGTGTGCCTTTGTTTGTGTTTGATAAGGGCCAATGAAACTAATTTTTATTCGAAATAGAATCCGGGTGTACCTAGGATACCTTGATTTAATTATTTAATATTTGATTAAAAATATTTGAGTAACACAGCCCCGGGGTGGATATGTGAGGAGTTTACATGTATTCTTGGTGCGTGGGAGCAAAATTACCCCAAGGAGGATGTGTATTTGGTTTAACGGTGCTGAGTTACTCTAATTGGTCCTTTGAGTGTTTTGAATGCTTTGATTGATTTGTTGTATAGTGTATTACATGAATTGTATTTGTTTAATTTTATGTTTGCTATATTTACGTACATATGAAATTGGATTGTCTTATAAAACAAGTTTACATGAAATTATTCGATCTATGCATTTTATTTGTGTATGATAAATGCTAGTACCCTTTAGGTACATTTTTTGCTCACTGAGTCTTTATGACTCACTCTTCATTTGTTAATGTTTTTTTTGGGTATCAGGAGCCTAGTATACATCACCGATAGATACATGACTTGTCGATTGCATGAGGCAAGGTATTCCTTTGAGATCATTTACTTGAAGCCAAGGGATGGAACTTTGCAGTCACATTAAGGTTTTGGGTGTCAAATTTTGTTTTGTGTAATGATTTACTGGTTATTGTTTATGGTTCAAAATGGAGCCGAACTCCTTGTGGATATTGTTGATATTGTGGACTAGTTGTATGTAATACTATGTTTGTATTTTGGGTATGTTCTACCTTATGCGGAACCTCTACCAAAATTTTCAAGTTATGTTGTTATACATTTTAGTAAATGAGTGTTTGTATATAGTTGTGGTTTCTAAACTTCCCTTTAAAATCTCTAGTTTAGTCAAAGGTCATATGTGTTTCTTTGATTTTAAATCAGGGTTACAGAGATTTGGTTATTCATATCTACGACTAGTAATGCCTTCGTGTGAGATTGTGACCAAATCAAACTCCAAAAACTTAGATTCCACATCCCCTTGGTATAGAAACTTTGCAAATAGTGGGGAAAGCTAAATTGTACATGGGAAATGTAAAATATTAAAAATTTAGAAAAGAATAAATAAAATTTGTTTTATTTATTGTTTTGGTCCCTTGAAGATTACATCATTTTCTATTTTCTTAAGGAATTATTTTCTAATCAAATATTTCCAGAATTCAATTGTTTTTATTTTGGCCTTCCGCAATTTAATTTTTTTTCAATCGAATTGTTAATCAATTAAAATTATTAAATAGAGATGAAATCTAATGAAACTAGTGAACATATTTTTTAGTACATACTAAAAAAAATAAATATTAATGCATGAAATGAAAAAACACATGAATATTGGTTCAATAATTAGATAAATTTGCTGACTCAATTTTAAATGTTATAGTCAAATTTTTTTTACAAAACTAGAATTTTGTGAAATTTTTTTGGAGTCTTCCACATGGTCCCACCCTATTTCATTTTGTATATTTGATTTTAGTGACAGTCTCATTTCATACAAAATGAAATATTCTATTTAAGTCTCATTATTTGAGTCATTTACATATTTGTTAAGAATTTTATGTCTTTATAAAATATATTTAATATACTTATACCATTACCTTATTACTTCAAGAGTATGCAACTTGTTTTTTTTTTTTCCCCCTTAAATTAGGCTTTTCTTTCTTAGCCCAGGGTAGAGTCCGCCTAAAATATATTTAATAGACAATATTACAATCGAAGGCAAGGTGAATCAAATCCATGCCCCACATGAAAGAAAAAAAATAAAATATTCCAAGCGAACATAATTTTCTTTCTTGTTGTTGTGTATCATTATATAACATTATACTTATAGTAAAAGTATATATCAAATTTTAGTAATAAATGACAAAACACGTATATTATTTTATTATAAAAATTTCATAAGTTTATATTAGAATTTATAAAAAAATTGGGGTCGCACTAAAAATTTTAGCATTAAATTATAAAATATGTATATTATGTAGTAGATAAAATATTAATTATATGAAAATCTATATATAAAAAATTCGTTTTGCATCAAATTTAGCAACAAATAATAAAATATGTATATTACTTATTATGTAAAAGATTAATAAATATATTTATTAAAAACTATTAAAAATTTGAGTTCGCAAGATTGAAATATTCAACTTGAGGGAGTATAAATTTGACTTATTTAATTTATTATTCAGGGTCTTAACAAACAGTTCATGAGTATGTTACTCAATTTGTACCTTATTTTTATGTTAGATAATTACTAGTAGTTCTTTTCATTTTCAAATTTAAATTTCTACCATTATGGTGGCAAATATCATATATTATTTGTTTAATTTTATTTGAATTCTCTAATCCATTGTATAAAAGAGAAAGAACTAAGCAGCAACTTGGAGTAGTAGTCTTGTTTTGTTGACTTGTGTTGTTGGCACAACTTTCAAGCTTTGAGCTATGGTGCTATTCACCAAAGCTGGGTGAGTGATTTTCACTTCATAATCACCATGGAAAAGGGAAGCTTCAAAGATCCGTTAGTGTCTGTGGTGCCTTCAATTCTCCTCAAGCCCCATTCCTGAAGCAGCTTGTCTACAACATCTCCAGTAGGCAAGTTCTTGAAATTGCTATCTGTCAAACACATCCTCCAGCATCCCTTATTAGGATCCCTTCCAGTCCACATCATAATCCCCTCAACTTTTGGATGAGAGTGTGCCTCTCTTAGTATCTGCTCCAAGTATTGTGTCTGCTCACATCATCAAACAAATTAAAATTATATTTATGAAAATAAGATGAATAATAGTGAGCTTTACCCACTAATAATTATATGATTATTATATATAAAGCTTTATTTACCTGAAGGGGTTGGCAGCTAACATCCAACTCTGTAAGCCAAATTGGAAATCCAGTGGCAGCAAGAGTATCAATAGAAGCTCTCACATAAGGCAGGTTAGGAGTAGTAAAATGAGACTCAAGCCCAATTCCAAGAGGCAATCCGCTATTACCTGGATAGTTTTGAATCTCTCGTAGCTTTTGGAGGTACTTTGTTGGATTTGCTGAACCATCACCACTATACTCAATTGTGTTATATTCATTAAGGAAGAGGGTGACATTTCCATCAACCCTGTGAGCCTCATTGTAAATCTTAGCTGATATATTCTCTCCAAGTTTACTTTCAAAGAAAGAAAAATGCATATTTTCATTAACTACATCCCATGCAATAAGTTGCCCCTTGTATCTTGACATAACAGAATTTAACCGTTTTTGAACTGCTGCATCAAGTTGGGATGGGGAGAGTGAAGGGACCCAACTAGGTTAATAAAGGGGATCATCCCAAAAGACGTTATGGCCACGTACTGCAATGTTGTGTTGTTTAGCAACTGAAGCAAGGCATCTGCACTAGTGTAGTCCTCTTTTCGCTGTATATATTCAGTGCTGTACCATTTCAATTCTTCACAAATTGTGGTGAATTTTAACCTTGAGGTAAACCAATTTTGATAGGCAGTGTCATTCAATATGTATTTGTTTATACAACTGCCAAAGGGAAAGCTTGAACTCTTTTGTTCAATAGATATCTTGGCATTTGCTACAGCCTTGCCTCGCTTATCAACTGCTTGGATAACAAAACTTTTCTCTTGCGTGCCTTGCAGTAGGATATCCTCTTTCAACATGGAAGCTTTATATTTACTTACAAATATTTTGAAAGAAAAGTAATGAAAAATATCTTCGTAAGACATAAAATAAACAATATACCTTGTCTATGCTTTCATCTTGATGAGACCTCCATTCCTCTTGAGTGAATGGTAGTAGTGAGATGCTGTCAACCCAAATCTCCACGAATGTGTTTTTGCTCTGCATGCAGAAGTTAATATAACAACTGTATTTTAAAAGCCTTTCTTTTTATGATACAATAATTTGGAACACTAAAATTGAATTAAGCACCTCGAAGTATAACTCTGATGGGCCTGATGCATCCACCGTCAAACCACCTTTAAGCATGGACCAGCAGTTAGACTCAGCAACAATAGCAGCAGCATATTTGAACCCAGTAGCTGTTTTGAACACCGCTGCTACTGGAAATTTTCCCTTATTCACTTGTATCCAGGCTGCATTATTTACATTGTTGATAAAGTCAAACTGCCTCTAACCAATAACTAATATATATAAGATATATGTTTAGGGGCATAAGAAATTAAATATTAGTAGTAAAAAATAATTAACATAAACATTTAGGGACATCAAAGAATACCTGAAAATGTGTAAAGCTTATCCTTTTGCAAATAAATTTTTTGGGAGACACTATCACGTGGTTGATTTCTACTGTGAGCCACTATGAATTTGTTGCCTCCTAACTCTCTATGTTTTATTTTTGCTTCTCCAAAAACAGACCAGCCTTTCAATCCATGATTGAATTGTGGATTCACGATAATTCCTCCACCATATTGAGGTTTTTTAGGTTTTGCTAAACACTAGAATTGAGAATAAACAAGACGACACGTTATAAACAATTTAAGCAGATGCATCAGCATTATATTAAACATAAATATGAGGCTTGCCTGAATGCTTGCTGTGTAATCGTAAGATAAAGCGTTAACTTCATAGTCTGCACACAACAAGTACAATAGGTGATGGAAATATGAAAATCTTGTCCTGAAACTAGTAAATTGAAATCACCAAAATTTCTTCAAATAAACATGTACTGTTTCTTTAAGACTCATGCAATAAGAATGGTAAACTTTTCAAATATTATGTCCAAAAATTTAAGAGATTCTCATTAAAAAGTTATAGTCCATGATTTTTGCACGTGATATATGCAAAATTTCAATGGTAAATGAATGATTTGATTGATTAGGCATTTATTTTCTTATATTACAAACAAAAATTATAGACTACCCCAATTGATGAGAATTTATGATCAAAGTAATCTTTGAATATATTATTAGCAAATGACGTGAATTATTTAGAAATAATTCTTTTATTATTTTCTTAAAAAAACTGTTATTAGAACAAATATGTTCTAGCCTACTTTCTTTACATATCTCATACAACTTTTTTACACAAGTGTTATATCATATTTTTATTCTTGTAACCAAGCACTCTAAATCATCTCTTATCATATTAATCATCCAATTTCTCTCTTCTCTTATTGATTAATTAATTAATTATAGAGTACACTTAATTACCACAAAAGGATTGAGATTTTTTTTCTTAAATTACTTTTATTGTGTCTTTATTTTCTAGTTTTAATATTTGCCTACCACAACATTTGTTTCCCATCATCTTTCTTTCTACTCTACATATCTCTAATAGTTTTCAATGCAAATAAATTCATAAAAATCACCATTAGAAAAAATAAGTAAAATAAAAAATAATCTTTTGATATAAGAAATGTGAAGAAAAAAAAAAAGAATTACATATGATGAAATCAACTTACTATCTCTTTTTTTCATTGAAAAAACATGTTGAAATATCAATGAAATGAAGGTAGGAAAAACACAAGAATCAACAAATTTTTTTTTTTCTTTTCTATTTCTTAAACTTTTTTTTTTTTTGGTCAACTAAATAAACAATACAAAATCTACATAAAAGATCATCAAAATTTTATTCTTTTTGTTAGTTTTCATTGATTTGAAAATATAAAAAGAATTAAAAAAAAATAGAAGAAGAAGAGAATTCCTATATGAGAAGGAAGGTGGGAGAAATAATAGGAGATGTAAATGAGAAAGAGTTGAAAATAAAAATATATATAAAATAAGTTATATATAGTAATAATGAATTTTAATGAAATGAGAGAAAATAGTGTATTAATATGGTAAGATATAATTTAGAATGTTTGGTTATAACTATAAGAATATAACACACAGTTGTGTGAGATATGTGTGTATATGTAGTAGCATTACTATATAATAAATCCTAGTTGATTACAAAAAGATGAACCCATTATATGCCCACCTATGTAATTTTTAGAGTACAGTAAAGGACATTGAAAAAGATCAATTTTGTAAGTTCTACTCCAGTCCCCACCCATGCTTATATATCTAGCTAAATTCAAGTGGACATATATACTTATTTTATTTATTGAAAATGCCAAACTATATATATCTCGGACTGTTAATGTAACAGTACAGTATGTTAATGTTCATCACAGAAAGCCAATAATATAATATATGAGCCAAAAGTGATTTAGAAATAGCCCAATGTTGTCAATGACACTTCTTTTATAAAGGCCTCATATTTGACTTCTTTATCCCTCAAAGACAGTGATCACCAAAAAGTATTTTACATGTATCCAGAAGAAATTAAAGGTTACCAAAAACTAAAAATTAAAAACAAAAACATAATATGAGAAACATTGAATACATATTGTAAGACTCAGGGCAGAAGAAAAAAAATGAATAATCTACGAGACAATATAGTACACAGCACATATGTTTAGCACATACCTGCAAAAAGAATAATACACGACAAAAAGAACAAATTTAATCTTTGTCCAACCTGCATAGCTATATATCTTCAGAAACATCACCAATTTGAATTGGCTACCGATCTACAAAAAGAGAAGAATTGGGAAAAGAAGGGACTAAAGAAAATGATGAGATATCCCTACGAGTTGAGCCAAACCTCTCTGGTTATATAGTGATCCTGACCAGTATCCTAAGGATATTTATTAAGGAGCATTAAATGTAATTTTTTTTAAAATATATATATTATCTTTTTAAGTGCTCTAAGAATGCTATTGGGATCAAAATTTTATGCTACTGTCAGGGAAGATTTTCTTGTATAGCATATAGAATCAAGAATATTTAATTTCCAGTTTTAGAATTGGAAATAAGCACTTACCAATTCATGACCTTAATTTCTTGAGAATTTTACCATGCATCTACCAAATGTAATCCAAAAATATAGTACAAATATTGTAAATTAAATTGGACTCACTTGTAAATAGAGATGGCAATTGCCCTCGTCCATGTCGTTATCCTAATGGGTATGTTATTGGGTCCTAAATAGATCTTTAATTGGTACTGGTCTGAATTTGAGTATTTTTATATTTTACTCATTGGATTTAGGCAAAACCCAGATATCAGTTGGGTCTAAGATAAATTTTTCAATAGTATCAAAATGTATATTTTCTAATTTTGAAAAATTCATAATTGTTATGATCAAGGAGATATATAATAATTGTAAAATTATATTTTGATTGGGTTTTAAAATTTTATTATACCGAAAAATGATTTAGTATTAATAGTTCTAATCTAAGAATTTGATTTTTAAATTTAAAAATGTAATGAGAAAGATGAATTTTGAAAATTCATGATTTGATCTAAGAATTTATAAATCATAGGTCTATGATCAATTTTTCACCCATTAAGCTACCACTCAATTTCTATTTTTAATACAAAATTAAAAAATAAATAAATAAATTCCGGGTCCATTTTTTTTATGTAATTTAGTAATCTCATCAAGTTGTCATTTGAACACTTGTAACTTAAAGTTTCAAGTTCAAATAATTGGGTATAGGCGTATAGCACCGATTAGCAAAATATGAAAATAAAACTAATTCTTTGTTATCATACTATCTTTTTACAAACTTAAAATTACTCTTTTATACATTTAAAAGAAATTTATTTAACATATGCATACATACATACATGTGGTTAGTCCCTTACAAGCAAAAAAAAAAATGATAAATCTTAGACTACTTACAAATTCAATGTAGCTTAAGTAAACTAATTATTTAAAAAAATTCAGGAAAACATAGTTTTTTTTTAAAAAATTAGTAAAAAATATATATATTTATATTTTTTTAAAAAGAAGAAAGAAAAAAATACAGGTATATAGGCAAACCTAGGTATATCCAGTAAGTGATAGTTCTAAGATGAATCTTATTTTAGAGCACATGATAGATATAGGTAAAAAAATGAATCAGGTCCAGCTGGGACGGATCCAGCCCATTGCCATCTTTATTTGTAAAAACGTAAATCCAACCGCTCACAAGGTCCTCAATATAAAAGAGTAAGGACTACAAAATTCGAGTCCCTAAATATCTACATTGTAAGAATTACAAAATTAATTTGCTACTTTTTCTCTTTAACATATGTGAGAATGTTTGTATTTTATTATAATTAGATCATTTTAATTTTTTTTAATTATAATAATAAAAGAAATTGAGTAAAAACTTTATGCTTATTTGTTCAAACTTATAACCAAGTTTTATAATAATCAAGTTTGACTAACTAAAAAAAATATCTCTTTTATTTTCACAAATGACTCCCAACACCATCAAGAAATCAATTACTTAAAACTTAACCACTGACATACACCCTATTTTCACGTTAATAGATAATATTGTATCCATATTTTAAGTTAAATGGTCAAAGCTTAATATACAATTTTAATTTAATATTTTGATATTAATAGGAAAACTTCAATTAAAGTAGTTTTTCTAGTAATTTTTTAAAGCAAAATTGAAACAATATCAAATCGGATAAAACATAATAATTTTGTACCCATTTTGATAATTTTGACAAAAAATAACCAATAAAATAATTATTCTTTTAAACCCTGATACAATATTTAATTAATTATTCACATATTATAATTAATTCTTAGTAAATAATATTTACAACATATATCATAATCTAAAATTTAATTAAAATCAGAAAAATAAGTGATAATTTAATTATCAATTATAATCAGATAATTTTAAACAAAAACAAATAGGGTCTTACTCTTGTACGACCTCTAACATTTTTATTTTTATTTTTTTTAGAGAAGAAAATATTATAAAGAAAAAATGTAAGAGTCGTAGAAGTTTAAGAACGTATGACACTTACTTTCTTTACGTTCATTTAGATGACCAAGACCCAATTTGGTTGCGTGTTTTGGATCCCTTCGTTTTGTGTTTCAAGATCTGGAACGTTTCCTCTATAATTGAGGTGTTTGGTTTAAATAAAGCATTGCGAATATCATCAAGGACCAAGCGCATGCGGCTGATCGTTGCTGGACTCTTCATCACACCATCCAATATCAGCTATAAAAAGGAATTTCTAGCCTCCTATTGAATGAACATCAAGCTCATGATTGGTAGTTACTTGTTACGATTAGTTTAGTTTTTTTTTCAAGTTGAACTTTTTTGTAATCTATGTCAAAGAAAGAAAAAAATTCATTATTTGCATATTGTTTTGTATGATTATTAGAAGATTTTGAATGTCAAAAAAAAAAAAAAAAAAATACATATCTTCATCATTCAAGGACATCACCATCACCACGCCTTTTATATCATATACATTATCATACTAGGGGCATCATACACATCTCACGCATTATTTATGTTATAACTCTCGTAACCCAATAACATAA
This sequence comes from Quillaja saponaria, assembly GCA_029379385.1. Taxonomy (NCBI): domain Eukaryota; kingdom Viridiplantae; phylum Streptophyta; class Magnoliopsida; order Fabales; family Quillajaceae; genus Quillaja; species Quillaja saponaria. The sequence goes on along the minus strand of CM055612.1, from coordinate 14,799,357 downwards.
AATCGAGTTTTAGGCGCAATATGTAAATTTATATAATTAAAGATTATGCATATATATATTATAGATTATGCATGTATACAATTAAATTAAAAGTTTAGTTGATTTGAAGGTTGACTTTATATTAAACAAATAAAAAAAAATGAAATACATGTACAAACCAAATAAATAAGATTAAGTAAACAATTGTAAAGTATATATATACATTATGCAAATCAAGAAAAAACATGTACCGCAAAATTAAAATATTGACTTTGACTTGATTAATTTTATTGCCCTTTTTCCTCATTTTTATTTTCCCTTCCTTTTTCTTTTTTCCCTTAGCCGACTTACTCTTCCATCCTTTCCTTTGTTTCCTCGTTTGTTCTAGATTCTTCCTCCTCTCTGCTGCCATGGTGAACTATAGCCCTTGCAGCTGAGAATTTCAGTCAAGGTTGTAGAAAACTTTTTCCTTCTTGCCATGTAAGGGACTCTTACTTAATACAGAGTCCTCTCTTCCTCTTTCTCTTATGTTGTATATCTACCTTGGTTCTGATTTGCTGCAGCCAAGAGAGAGTTGTTGTTCTTCAATCTTGTTTGAAGGTCAGCTCTTCCTTGTGTTGCCATGAGGATGTGGTAGAAGCAAAGTTGGAGGTTTGAATAGGAACTGCAACCAAGACAGCAACGTCCCTTGTTTTTGGGCTGCACCTAGGTGATTTCTTCTTCTATTCACCTTGTGTTTGGCTTACTCGATTAGCATCTACATTCAAGGGGCCAAAATCTTAGCTCCTTGGCAGCCATCAAGTTTTGCTTCTCCTAGTTTTGCCGTGGCAACAAGAAGGGAAAGGTGCAGCAAATTTCTTTTCATGTAATGATTCTTGGTTTAGCTTAGGTGGTGTTAATTATCTAATTTAGATAAGTTAATTAGGATTTTCTTTGAGTAGTTCTTATTTTTGGGTATTGTTAAAAACTTAGATATAGCGAAATAAGAAGAGGAAAGTTGGAAGTGAATTGTATTAATAATGGAAGTGGATAATTTAAGCATGTGGTAACTCCTAAATGATTAAGTTAACTTTGAAATTAATGTAGGAATTATTAGTAATGTTGAATTGATGTGATATGTTGGTTAAATTCAGAAATATATATATGTACACACACATCAATGGAAGGAAATCAAGATGTTTGATAAAATGCCTACAAAAAACTAGTTATAACTTTATGAATAAAACTTAGTAAATTTAACTCTTGGTGGTTAGTTGTTATTGGAATTTGAATAAAAAGTTCCTAAACAAGAGTAGATAATGGTTGGTTAATGTTGTGTGTTAAGGAGTTAATGAAAGTGAGTAATGGGTATGAAAAAGGAGGGTTAGTTGTGGATAAAGTATTGAAAAATGAGAGTTAAGAGGTTTTTGAAGAAAGGCATGGCTAGATTTCGTAGGTTAGAGAAATCTTATTTAGGTGTTTTCAAAACAGAATTAAGTTAAGAGTTCTAAAGAGAAAATGTAGCTTAGGAGATAATGTATGGAAAATTTCATAACTTGGTTGAAGTATATTTGTCAGAAGAGCTATTGGATTATAGTTATGTCTGTGCAGGATTTTAGGCGAGCTTCAATGAGTCCGGGAGACTTTGTCATGGGTTGTGATTTGAATTAGCTTAGGAACTCTAAATGAGATTTGTTTCTAACATATTGAAGAACAATTCTGGAGTGGGTCAGGTCTTAATTCCATGTTGGGTGTATTTTGGAGGTGTTGGAAGTCATAGTTGTGATTTTTGGGTTTTGACTGTACCTGTTTTGGAAAAAAACTGATGTTAAGGGGTCTTAACTGATGAATTAGGAGTAGAGTACTGAAGATGAAATTTTCTTAACATTTTGATAAGCTAGACCGGAAAATTTCGTAATTTAATTCCTAAGTATGACAATTCTATAAGCATCAGAATCAAAAGTTGACAACCAGGAATTTTATGAGAGCCTTGTTTTTGTTCATGTGAGGAATTAAGTGAGTTAAAGGCTGACTTTAGAAGAAGTTTCTAATAATAAAGATAGCTAACTTCCTAAAGTTAATGTTTAAACTTGGTTTTGTTGAATTGGGTTATAAATATAAGTTAAAATCAAATATATCTAAGGGGGTTGTGAAAATGCCTAAAAGGAGTAAACTTTAAATAAAAACTTGAAAATTAATAACTCTAGATTTTCGTAATTAAAATGATTTAACTTATAAAATTGTTAAACTTAACAATACTTGAAAAATGTAATTGCAGCTTCAGAAAGTATTGTTGAATCAATGACGTGCGTGAACACAAGAGTTAGTGACGAATGAGATCGATAAACGGTGAGTGGATTACATGCTCCTTGGTTGCTAGATTATTATGTGTAATTGTATGTGTGTATGAATAGATGTGTTATATGTAAAAATAAGTATGTGTAATGTTTTATTGAGTTATTTGAATAATGTTTGATATTTGAAATTGTTTGTGGTTGATAAGGACCAATGAATTGAACTTTTCTCCAAGATGATTTTATTTCCGAAAATGAAATTCAAGTGCACCTAGGATATTTTAATTTGAGATACTCTGAATCTGATAAGTGTTTTAAAATATTTGAGTGCTCAGCCTTGGTGGGATGGATTGTGTACAGGAAATATAATTGGTGTGCGTCGCAAAAATTGCCAATGGATGGATATATAGTGTACGGGGCTGAGTTACTTTGTTAGCCCTTTGTATGATTTGTCTGCTTTTATTACTTTGATTATTTTTATTGAATTATATAAAGTAGTTGTTAATAAAATGTTGGAAAATAAGAGTTAAGTGGTTTTTGAAGGGATGCAGCACAGATTTCCTGGGTTAGAGAAATCTTGTATTTCAGGTATTTTTGGAACTGAATTGAATTAAGTGTTACAAAGAGAAAATGTAGCTTAGGATCTTGAGATAATGTCTACAAAATTTAATAACCTGGTTTTCAGTATATTTGTTGGAAGAGCTATTGGACGATAACTAGGTATGTGCAAGATTTGAGACGAGCTTCAGTGAGTTTAGGAGACTTTGTCATGAGTTGTGGTTTGCATTAGCTTAGGAACTCTAAATGAGATTTTTTTTTTTAACATATTAAAGAAAATTTCTGGAGTGGTTCAAGTCTTAATTCCATGTTGGGTGTATTTTGGAGGTGTTGGAAGTCATAGTTGTGATTTCGAGTCCTGACTGTACCTATTTTGGAAAAACTTATATTAGGGGGTCTTAACAGATGAATTAGGAGTAGAGTGCTAAAGATGAAATATGCTTAAACATCTTGATAAAATACACTATAAATTTTTGTAATTTAATTTCCAAGTATGAGAATTCTATAAGAATCGGAATTAGAGGTTGGCAACCAGGAATTTTATAAGAGCCCTATTTTTGTTCATGTGAGGAATTAAGTGAGTTTAAGGCTGATTTTAAGAGAAGTTTCTAAATAACAAAGATAGCTAACTTTCTAAAGTTAATGTTTAAACTTGGTTTTGTTGAATTAGGTTAAGTATGTAAGTTAAAATCAAATATATCCAAGGGGGTTATGAAAATGCCTAAAAGGAATAAACTTTAAATAAATAATTGAAACTTAGTAACTTTAGATTTTTGTAATTAAAATGTTATAACTTATAAAATTAATAAACTTAATAATACTTGAAAAATATAATTGCTGCTTCAGAAAGTGTTGTTGAATCAATGACATGCGTGAACGCAAGAGTAAGTGACGAATGAGATCGATAAACAGTGAATGGATTACGTGCTCCTTGGTTGCTAGATTATTATGTGTAATTGTATGTGTATTAGAACTAAATATGTTATAAGGAAAAATAAGCATGTGTAATGTTATATTGAGTTATTTGAACTATTTTTATGTTTGAAATTATTTGTGGTTGACTAAAGGCTAACGAAGTGAATTTTTCTCCGAGATGATTTTATTTTTGGAATTAAAATCTAGGTGCACCTAAGATATTTTGATTTGAGATACTCTGATTCTGATATATGTTTTAAAATATTTAAGTGCTCAGCCTCATTAGGATGGATTATGTAGGAGAAATATAATTGGTGTGCAGTGCAAAAAATGCAAGTGAGAGGATATATGGTGTGCGGGACTGAGTTACTCAGTTAGCCCTTTGTATGATTTATGTGCTTTGATTGCTTTGACTATTTTGATTGAATTATATAGAGTATTACTTGAACTGTACTTGTTAAGTTTTATGTTTTCTGTAATTGTGTATGACACATTAGTGGTTTTGAAATTTATGATATGTTAATATTAATTAACTATATGCTTATGTTGAGTGATGCTAATACCCTTTGGGTACGATTTTCTACTCATGAGTCCTACTGACTTAACTCTCTTTTATTGATATTTTTTTAGTAATAGGATTTCAAGGGATGTCAATTACCGATAATGGACTTTGTTGAGTGTTTAGCGACAAGGTATTGCTTCAGACTCTCGTACTTGAAGTAAAGGATGAAAGTTTGCAATCACACTAAAGTTGTGGGGTGTCATATTTTGTGTTATGTAATAGTCTAGTTTGTTATTTGTGATATGGCTGGAGCAGAGCTTCCTTGTGTAATTCTGTGGATATTGTGATTTGATTATATCTAAGCAGGTGTACTTGTTTGTATTTTGAGGCATGTTCCACTTTATGAAAAACCGTTGCTAAAATTTTCAGTAAATGTTATGTGTTCAATAGAAAGTCTATGTTTTTAATTTAATCCAGTAAAGTTTTTTTGGTTTTAAATATAATTGTTCGAGAGTCATATGTGTTCAGTTATGGTAAAATAAGAGTTACAGAGGTTTGATTATCCAATCCTCTTACCAATCATGCCTCCGTGAGGGGTGTGACAATTTATCTTATAGGCATATCCCACCCACCATGCTTCATGCACACTTTCATCTTTAAACAAGGGTAGTACTCAACATATATAGCAAAAGTCTTGTTAGGATTATTTAGAATTAGGACATTCCTTATCTTACATTTCATAAATTCATTATTGAAGAAAAAGAAGAAAATAAAATCACAAGTAAAAATGCCACGAGAACAATGCCCTTATCTTACAAATCAAACCCTAAACCAAGAAGATTCTTTTGTTAAATAAAGTTTCTCAAAACTTCTTTTCTAATGATACAAGTACCCTCATAGAAGTTGTTTCATGAAAAAAATAATTTTTAGTGCAATAATACTCTATATTCTGATCATCTCGACATGACATAAGCCACCAAAAACAAAAGAGAGAAAAAGAGAAGAAAAATATATACACAAGCATAAGCTCATGCAATAAGTATTTTGTAAACTTAGCCCATGATAAGATGCCATCATTTCATTTATCCATGTGTGTAGTCACCAAACTAAGTACATCGAGCCAAGAAGTTGTAGTTCTTTTTTATCTGTGATGACCTACAACTTCGATTGTGCCCAGTTAGTGTGCTAGAAGTTTTACATAAATGTTTCGAATAAGCTAAAATAACTTAATGAGATTCAAAACTATTTTGAGATTCAAGTAAAATTATTTTATTAAATTACACAAGCTTTCATTTTATACAATAACTAAATTATTTTTACATGATTTAAATAATATAATAATTTTAAAGTTAAACATTTACAATTTTGGGAGTTTACATTAAACCGGGTGAAACTTAGGAAACTCATTTTTGAATTTTAACTTGGAAAATCCTTTTAGACTACACAATGGGAGACAAATATCCCCATCCACATATTTTTCTCTTTTCTCTTTTTTCCCCTTTTTTTTTCCTTTTCCCTTTTCCCTTTTTTCCTTTTTCTCTCTTTTCCTTGTTCCTTTTAGTACTTTCTACCTGTGTAACTCCTTCTCCTCCATTTCCTCCTCTTCTTCTCCCCCAGGGTAGCTGCTAACCCACCCTACTTCTAGCTAAAAACCACACTCCATTCCCCTGCCAAAACCCTCCTAACCTCTTCCACTTTAGCCTTAAAACAACCCTTAAATAGCTAAAACAACTGTACCTGAATTTGGCCTTTTTTTAAGTCCTTTTTGGACTGAATTCAGTGGCTATTCTAGCCATTTCTAGCTGTGTTTCTAGCTCTTTTCCAGCACCAAAACAACCTTTAACTACCAAGGTGAGTTGCTAGCTTTTATGGATATTCATTACAAACTTGAATTTGCTTGAGTTGTAGCAAGCTAAATCATACTCTTGTTGTCTTGAAATTGTGGTTAAATTGTACTCTCTTGATTTAAGTGTGGGTTATTTGAATTCCTATTGTTTTCCCTAAATTAGAATTCCTAGTCTAATCTCAATTATTGGAATTTTCATGAATTAAGTCTTGGTTATTTGTGTGGGTGTTTGGTTGTGAAAAATCAAATACAAGAATGTCATTTTTGGTGTTGGAATGTTGGTTGGGAACTAAATGTGAAAATTTTGTAAATTCAAGTTTCGAGATTTTTAAATTTTAAGTTGTTATAAGTGTGGAAAATGGAATTGTTGGGTTGATTTGGGTAAATAAGTAATTCTAAAACGTACTTCGAAATTGTTGGGATCAAAAAATTCTTGGAATTGTCTATTTTTGTTCGTTTGCGAAACTTTAAGAAACTTGGTATTTAGCATATGTTTTAGCTATGATATATCTATATACTTTTCGTTTTGAGCTCACTAAGGTTAATTTAGCATGTTTTAGCCACTTTTGAATTCGTTAGATTTGGATGTTTGCTTGTGTGTTAGAATGTGTTGGGTTTTGTAGGGGAACTCGTTGCTTCTAATCCTTGGTTATTCTGTTTGACTTCAAGATGCCTATTGTATCGTCATTTGAAATTGTTCTAGGCTCATTAGAGACTCCCACACCTTTAGTTGAGTGACTTTTGGTTCCTGAGATGCTTGAAAGCTTCGCTTGTACTGTGAGTAAATAGTTCCTAATGTAGTTTTTTCATTGTACTTTTTTTTTGGTCACCACCAATTGTAAAGACTTCTAGGCATTCACACTCAATAGTAGTTCACTTACTTCAAGGAAAATATATATTGCATTGTCTTTGGATTATTCTAGAAAGTTTCTCCTAGGAGCAGTATAATATCTCAAGAAAAGAGGCTCAGCACAAGTAAATGAAGATGAATTGTTCGAAAGAAACAATCAACATTATTTCAGACATTTATCCAAGTAGCAGGTGTAATATCTCAAAAAGAGGTTGAGGTTAACTTAAATGCAAGTCTTCATCTTAGCTTTGCACTTGAAGTATTGAAGTCAGTATGGATATGTAGACTTGCATTGAACTGACTTCAGTATAGCAACATCATAGATGCAATACATATCTCGACCCATGGAAGTAACATAATGTCTGGATATGAAGTCCTCTTTTAGGTTCCACTATGTAGTTGAGCCACTAATGTTTTTCAACATGGCTTGCATTCACAGTAACTTATACTAATATAGAATTTTAGTGAATTTACTTCCAGCAATTACTTGTTTTTAAGTAAACATATTTTACTTAGACTTGACTTTTGATCTTTTAAGCTTTGCAAACTAGTTTTTAAGTAAATGATTTTTAAAGCTCATTTGAACCATCAAACATTTTAAAGATTCATTTTAAATCACTTATGTGCATATGAATATCGTTATTAATTACTTTACATCCTTGAACATAACCATCAGGGACAAGCATTTTAACATTTCATCATCTCTTATCTGATAAGTGTTATTAGACATATGATTGAATAGATTTGAATCAAAATTGCCACTTGGAATGAAAGTTTATTTACTTAAATTTGACTATTAGTGTACAATTGTATTTGACTTTGGATTTGATTGACTTATTTGATTTGGAAAGTAAATATCGAAATGTTTGTTATTTGGATAATGATGTTGGAGACACTTCCATTAATTTTCTTAATTTCATCTTGGCATTTCTATGTTATTTAAGTAATATGTATTCCTTTCAGATTGTTTTTAAGGAATGGTACTTGTCATAATATCTTAGCTAATAAGGTATAGTTAGCCTATATGCACATAGTATTTTGGATAAGATACTTAGTTAGGGAGGGATACACAACCCCATGTGCTGCCCAACATATGTGGTAATGAGTTTGATACTCTAGTTGGTGAGAGCTTTGCACTGACTCGTTGTAACATAAGGGTACGATGGTTGTATGAATTGATAGATCAGACACCCTAGTTAGCGAGGGTTTGGCGCTGACTAGTTGTACCCTATGGGTATTTCAGTTTGACAATTTTGACATTGTATAATGCCTAACTATGATTTTCATAAAATGATTATGTCAAATGGTTTTCCTACATTTCTTTGAGATTTCAATTATACTTCTCTTACCAAACGGTTAATGAAAACTGTTTAATTACTTTGCATATGTTATCAAAAATGTATATTTATGTAAACTAACTATTGACAAAATATTCATGCTTTAGTTTGTCCCCTTCCTTCTACATTACGTACTATCTACTTACAAAGTCTTTGTGACTCAACCTCATTAGCTAATGTTTTTGTTTTCAGACAGTTGTAATCTTGGATTTTGGAGCCCTGTGTCGAGGAAGGTGTCTACCTAAAGTTTCTCTTTTTTGTATGGCTAGCCTTTACTTGTATTCAAACTTATTGTATTATGAATGACTATATTTATGTTTAGACTCCACTGTAACCTTATTCTGGGATTTGTTTCTGCTTAAATTTGTGCTTTTGATCATGAATGACCATTTTTGTATTATGATGTTATTCTATCAAGTTTTTAATCTTTTGATTGTTCGAGTTTTAGATGAATTATTGGAGTTTTGCTTCGTTTTTGATAATTTTTGTAGACTTGTTTAGGTCATGGTAGGCCTATGTTCACCTAATCCATCATCGGTCATGGAAACGGTTTGCGTCGTGACATTGTCCCATTATATTAATTATCCTAAACCACAAAGAGCAGAGCTTTTTTTTTTTTAAATTTTATTTTAAGGAGAAGAGGGATGCTAGACTCGAACCCTGAACCTAGACTTAAGGGGAGGGAGAAATACCACTAGACCACAAGGGTCCTTGCCTAAAAGTTGAGATGGTACAAGTTCATTCATTGATATTTCAAACACAAGTTGAGAGTCAATATTTCTTTCTAATATCCCAACACTTTTGTCGTAGTTCACCCGATTTGAGCCAATAATTTCTTTAAAAAAACCTGCATCATATTTCACCCGATAAAGAATTGGGATCAAATCAAAAAATGTTAAAACAATTAGGAGGATCCATTCAATATAATAAGTGTCCTAATTCAAAAATAATAAAGTAAGTACAATAGAAGAAGTAAATTGATGGGTCAATTCATTTCCGTTATCAATATCACTTTCTAGATTTCATGATACTTCTTTATGTCATTTCTAATGTGATGCCACTAAATTTCTCATTCATAAAATTTCAAACAACCATCATTGCTTCAAATCACCAAGTGTTCTTTCATTGAATTACTTTTTACTTAGTTCTCTTTCAAAATAGATATACGTAGGCAACCTCACAAAAGGTTTGGCCATCAAAATGCTATCTTCTTATTTGCATATCCATCACCATCCATTAAAAAAAAAAAAAAAAAATCAAAGAACCTAAAAACAAAAATAGAAAAAAGAAAAAGAAAAAAAAGAAAAGAAAAGAGTTCATCAAATCCATCTTCATGTCATTCATCTTCCTTCAAATAGGCATTTATAATTGTTCATGGCCTTTTAATTAACTTGTGGTATTTCCTTTATAAAAAATTAAAAATTAAAAAGTCATTTTCAGGCATTCGTGCAAAATCATTCATTGTATAAATACGAGCACCATTTTATCATACATAACATTCACACAATAAACATCCAAAACAAAAAATAACATTCATACAACATCTAAACCACAAATTGATGCATAGACACAGAATTTCAAAACTTTGACTTTAAGAAAATAATTCAACATTTTCCCCAAATTTTTCATGAACTCAAGGGGCAAGTCTTAAGACCAAAAAAAAACTCACTTCACAACACAAACAAAAGAATTACATTTAAACATCTTGACATCTAGGGGTAGACCTAGGTGTAAGGAATCGATGGAAATATAACAACCAAATGGACCATGGAATTTAAATTTTTTGATTTTTTAACCCTAAATCACGTTATGATTATAAGAGAGATCCTAATTCTAGTTTAACAATTAAACAAGAAGTTAAAGAACTGTGTGCCTCTGAGCCTTTCAATTCTTTTGTTGTATTTTTTATTATGCTTTCACTTCAATGTTGATTCATCAAGAGCATCGCATTGCCACAAATATCTCGTCTCTAAGTGTATCCATACAAACAAATGATCTCTATACTAAGAGATTTATTGTGTGCTAGCATTACCAAATCTCTCTTGTAATTTAAGATTTGTACTTAGCCAAAAATCCATATGAAGGATTTAGGCTCTCTTTATTGTACATACAATTATTCTCTCTTATAACTATCTAGCTTGTTGAATCTTTTACTCATAAATACAAGCCACCTCCCTATGTATTAGTCAATCCTAACACATTAGGGATTCTGCTAACATTAGAGTTTAATTATAATTTAACCAAATGCGTAACAAATTATAATAATTACATGATTGCCCTAAATTTCTTCTTAATTGAATATTGTTCTATTAGGTTTAAACTATTGATGGTAGTTGGCATGTAAATTTTACATATTTATTATTGGCACGTCATCCAATTAAATTAGAACTCATTTTTATTATTTGAATTAAAACTCTTTTTAATTCACCCTTTGAATAAGATTAATTAATTATTAATTCATAGATAATTAATTATCAAGGTTTCCTACAGGTCAAGATTGGTGCCTAGCAGTCTATGATGACTACCCGTAATAGTATAAATATGATTGTGAATCTTTGAACGTTTCCATTAGCAGTTATCGTGCAATTCAATCCTTTTATCATACAAAGTCCCAATTAAATCCATTTAGTTATGGAAACAATTTCCAACTCTAGAATTAATCAAATGTGCTTAAATCTTAAAATTATAACTTTTTTTAGGAAATTAGAAATTCATTTTCTAAATCCACCACCATAGATTTTAAGTTACATCTTTTATAGACCACATAAGATATTCTCTCTTTTCTACTAAGAATGATAGATCTTTTATTGTGCATCCACATATCTCCAGATACAAGTGATTATACCCAATTACAAATTCTTAGGTGACTTGTTAATAGAATAAAAAATATCATCAAAGTATAATAACATAGATAGAAGATAACTGTGATGCCTCAAGTCAAACAGTAACATGTGAACCACCTATTTAAGCGTAGAGAAACTCCATATAGGTGTTCTCAGTCTAGTCAATTCAATGAAATCATTTTGTAATGAGCACCTACATATCTATCTTAATGTCTAATACACAAGTGACTATGAGATTAGTCACTCTCAAGTCTTTGAGATAATTAGATATGTACTAATCTATCCGGATTCACTAAGTTAAGAATGAATGAAATTCCTAATTAAAGACTAAATCTTAAGCATACTTAACTAGGATTCAACATTTTAAAACAAATGACTTAACTTAGCAACGATTAAACCTAAACTCAATAACATAACAAATAATATGAATGAAAAGAACATGTAATGAGGCTATTTTATGGAGTTACCACACCCCTAAAATTAAGGTTTTGCTAGTCCTCGAAGAAAAGAAAAACTAAAACACAAATGAAAATGACTAGTCAAAGATGCATCACACTAACATAATGATATCCCCAACATAGGTCTCTCCACTAATGTAGACTCCACTAAGTCAATAATCAATAGGTCTTTATTAAGCTTGTAATGTAGACTAGGGTAATTAAATAAAATTTTAAGGCTCAAGTTACCCTAAGCACATAGATTAACCTAGAACCTTGAAGTTATCTTTTCCACAACCCAAGTAATACTCATTTGGTATACTCTTTCCTTTTCACCACTTTATAAATTTTTCTACTTTGCTTAGCTTTTTCTTTTTGCCTTTTTCAACTCTTGTCACACCCCCAAACTTGTTTCTTTTTATTATGAATATAAGGGTGATTAAGAGATACAAATATATATACTTGCTTTTTTTTTTTCAATAATTCTAGCATTTTCTCCTTTTCTTAGCATAACTTAATGTATTCCTAGAATGATCTATATGCATAAGAGTAAGGATTCAAAACTGAAATTTTTAAAAACAGTTAGGCAAAAATTTTATGGGTATTTAAGAAAAGACAATATAGGCTTAATGGAGTAGCTAGGGATATAATATAAAACATGGTTAGCTTAAAAAAAAAAAAGACTCAAACGGTCCACATATGGCCTAAATCATATCCCTAACTTAGTCTTGTTCGCCTCAAGAGAGAATCAAACAAACTATGAGATTCTTGACTAAATATGAACTTCCTAAATATAAACAGTCTCTAAATAAGCAACACAATCCCAAGAAAAACATTAAGTGCATATATGTGTTAAAAATCACATCCTACAATGAAACTAACTCAAGAATTTAACATGAATGTCAAAGAGCATATGAAAACTATAATATTATCATAGGATGAGGGAATTTTATCATAAAAGCATAATATCATCATGACTTACTAATAATATAAAAACATAAGCATACTAAAAAAAACCCTCCCCCAACTTTAAGACAAACATTGTCCTTAATATTTTAAATAATAAAAGGCTAAGGATAGAAAGATTCCTTGGCATTGAAGCATGGTCAAAAGCTCACTAATCCTTCGCCTTGTTAAAAGTGCCTAAGTTCATAGGAGATAAAAAATGATGAACCTGCAAAAATAACAAAGAACACTTAGTAAGAACTAAAATAGAAAATAAAACTTGGGATGTTTCCCAAGAAGCGCTTGATTTATAGTTGTTGGCTTGACTTTTGCATTCGTAGCCAGTCCTCCAAAGCAATGGTGGTCTTATCTTTCAAAGAGTACTTGAACATTTTTCTTTTCCTCCTGTATTTCATCCTTGAGCTTGCCTAGGCCAACTCATTCATGCCATAAAGCGTGTCCTTTGATAGCTTTGGCATCCCTGGTATTTGATCCCACCTCTTGATGACTTCTCTCTTGATTGAGCTTTTGGTCTTCAATAGTGGTTCCTTAATATTTTAAAGGTGCTTTAGTATTAATGATTTATCAAGAGAAATACTCAACTCTTGGTTTATTTCTTTTATGGCTCTAAACACCACTTCAATAGCAAAACACTTCTCAAATTCGGAAGGAAGCTTCATAGCCTTGAAGACATGGAACTTCACTTCTTGGTCTTAAACTCTCATAGTAAGTTATCCGTTTTGCACATCTATGAGAGTTCTACCGGTTGCTAGGAACAGTCTCCCCAATATTAAGGGAATTTCCTTATTTTCCTCCATGTGAAGGATAAGGAAGTCGACTGGAAATATAAGTCTATCCACCTTAACTAGAACATTTTCAATTATGCCTCTAAGATAAGTTTGAAACCGATTTGCAAGTTGCAAGGTCAGGTAGTGGGTTTGATTTTTCCCTTTTTAAGACCAAGCTTTTGAAATATGGAAAAAGGCATCAAATTGATGCTTGCTCCTAAATAACATAAAAGCTTTCTCACAAAATAAAGTGCCAATAGAAATAAGAATATTGAAACTATCCGGATCTTTAAGCTTTGATGGTAGTTTCTTTTGGAGAATGACACTACACTCTTCGGTCAAGGTCACAGTCTTATTATCCTCTATCCTTTGCTTCTTGGACAAGACGTCCTTTATAAACTTGCCATATGTAGGCATTTGTTCAAGAGCTTCAATGAATGGAATGTTGATGTGGAGTTTGTTGAATACCTCCACAAATTTATTGAATTGTATGTCAATGTTTGGCTTTTGGAAGCGTTGAGAAAAACGTAGAGGTGGATGTGAATGAATCTTTTCTTGTTAAGCTTGGACTTCTTTCTTTTCATTCACAGATTCCTCCTCAACTTGCTTGCTAGGATTTTTAACTTGCTTGGGAGGTGCTTCTACCTCTTTAGCACTCCTTAATGTGATAGCCTTACAATGCTCTAAGTTTGAACCTCCTCCTCTTGGATTTGGCTTGGTATCATTAGGTAAAGCACCTTGAGGATGGCTTATGAGAGCATTGGCTAGCTCTATTTAATTCTCAAGGGTCCTTAATGATGCTGCATAACTTTGGATAATGGAGTCTGTTTTAGACATGTATTGCATGAACATGTCTTTAATGTTTGGATTCTTTTCTAGAGCAGCTCGAATTATAGTTTTTGAAGTAAGGCTTGTTGTTAGGCTGTCTATTGTAATTGCCTAAATAATTTGTTGATTCAAGGTTATTTAGGCACAAGTTCCTTGCATGGCCATCCCTATAAATCTCACAAGCCATGACTCAGCTTTTGATTGGTTGCACCCCATAGTGTCAATCTTCTTAGATAAGGCAATCACTTATGCAGTTAATGCACTAATGGCATCCAACTCATGAACCCCAGCAACTTTTTGAGTTTCCAATCTTTTGGAAGGCCATTGATAATTGTTGGAGGTCATCTCCTCCAATAATTTGAAAGCTTCATCAATGGACTTCCCCATTAATGCTCCTCCGGTTGCCGCATCAATTGTGGTCCTTGTTTGGTGACACCAACCCATTATAGAAGGTTTGGACTTGTAGTCATGTTGGTATACCGTGATGGCGATATCTCCTAAGCAACTCCTTGAATCTTTCCCAAGTATCATATAAGGACTCCAACTCCAATTATATGAATGAAGTGATATCATTATGCAATTTCACCATCTTGGCCGGTAGAAAGAACTTGGCTAAGAATTTCTAGTCTAAGCCTTCCCACGTTGTAATTGAGTTAGATGGAGTGCTAACAACTAACTATTTACCTTATTTTTAAGTGAGAAAGGAAAGAGGCGCAATTATAATGCATCATTTGAAACTTCATTGAGCTTGAAAGTGTCACAAAACTCTAGAAAGTTTAATATGAGGGAGATTGGATCATCATTCAGGAATCCAACAAATTGATTCATTTGTTGAATCATTTGGATTTGGTCAAGCTTGATCTCGAAAGTATTGGCTCGAATAGGCAGCCTTAAGATACTCGAATAGAGGTCTTGCACAAGAGGGATTACATAATCCTTCAAGTGCTTAGGTTCTTAATCTTCAACCATAGCTGGCCCTTGATTCGAAGCTTTTGATTTTTCTTTTCTAAGTCTTTGATATGTCCTATCGATCTCGGGATTTAAAGGAACAAACTCCAAGCTTTGAGTTCGTCGCATACAAAATCAAGAGCACCTAAAAAGTAAACAAAAAAGAAAGTTTAAATTAAAACTAGAATTGACTAGTATTAATATTAACAAATATTAGACTAATTCCCTGGCAATGGCGCTAAAAACTTGTTGTGGGTTTTAATACTAAAGTGAACATATCGTGAACAAGTAATAAAGTGTAAATAGAGATCGTTCCCATGAAGAATTATATCTAACAACTGCTAAGTACTAAAATTTACCAATCCTAATTTTATTCAAATGAATGAACTTTGAGATTCATAGTTCAAACTAAATAAAATTAAAGCAAGCAAACGTAAGAATATAATAGAGAAAATCTAGAATTACAACTTTCCTCAACACTCACTTGGATTATTATTATCTTATCATGCTTAGTTGTGATACGGAATTATTAACTTAAGGTTCTTATTCAATTATAAGTATCTTTCGAATTGCTTATAATAATATCTAACTTAACCAATTCACTATATTTCTATGAGAATTGAGTTAAGCTAGACTCATTAAGAATAGACCTAACTAAGGCTACACAAGATATGAAGGTATATTTAAATCCTACATACGAATCAAACTTAGACATCCATGTAAATAAATTCAAACAAGTGCTATCTTATTCAAGGCTAAACCTAGATTTCCTTTGTCAAGGTTTCACTAAGTTACCAAATCAATCTAATTGGTAGCTAATCAATTAGAAGCATAGAATAAGATAAATAATTCATGTATCAAATCCTAAGCAATCAAATTATAACATAAAACCAAGCTTCATGTTAAGTTCTATTGCAATCCTAGAGAAGTAACTACTCTGTGCTATTTAATGTAAACATCTGATTCATATATAGAAAATATCAAATAAACACAAGGAAAGGAAATAGTAGAATACAAAAAATCGATGGTTGTCAGGCTTTAATCTTCAAACATCTCCCAAGCTCCTATTGCTCCTTGCACTGTTGATGCCTCTAAACTCAAGACTTTCTTATCTAAACTTGTGTGTTTTGATTCCCTAACATAAACATCATTAAATAGGCTTCAAAGCCCTAAAAAAGAGTTCAATTTGGACTAGGAATTGAGCCTGGCACTATAGCACTAAAGTTTTGGCACCTAGGCACTGAAATTCAAAGAGAGGAGTGCCTAGGCACTGCTTTTCTGGAGCCTAAGTGTTGGGCTTGCTGTCCTTGGCGCCAAAAGGCTCCACATGGTTCTTTTATTGCACAAGTTTGGGCGCTGTGATGCCATTTTTCCATTGTTGTGGTGCCTAATGCATAAGAAATTCTTGTTTGACTCTAATTTGACTTCAAAAGGGTTTCCTTTAAGTATTATACCTTTAAGACACACAAACTAAGTTACGAATGAATAGAATTCCTAATTAAATGCTAAATCCAAGGCATACTCAACTAAAGATTCAACACTTTAAAATAAATGACTTAACTAAGCTACAATTAAACCTAAATTTAATAAGATATCAAATACTATGAAAAAGAATAAAAAGGACATGTAATAAGGCTATTTCATAAACTTATCAACGTCAGTTATTTTTATAAACAAAATGAAGTAAAGTACACACAACATAAATATTTTATTAAAGTAAGTAAGACATTAGGTAAAGTACTTGCATAAAATAATGAAGCCACACCAATGAGATCACAAAAGCATTCAAAGTCTCTCACATAAAAGCTCACAAAGAAGACTTCTCACAAAGTAGAAAATGTTTCAATAAGTGATGCCTTCTCCAAAGAAAATGACACATTTAAATAGGGAAAAACATAAACAAACAACTTTTAAAGGTAGATTCTTAAATGATAAAAACAACTAAAGTAGATACCTTAATAATAAGGCACTCAAACTTGTCTGGTCAAGTGTCCTAGATAGGGTGGAGTCGATCTTCTAACAAGTTATTCTTACTTTAATAAAGTGACTAACATTATTAGGGATAGGTCCCTTCTTCAGCTCCTTCATCCTCTAGGTCTTCAGAATCTTGAAAATAAGCTAGGTCATCTTGACTTATATTATTTGAACCATTTTCTTCAAGAATTTTTAATAATTGTTTTTTACTATCATTTTTTAGAGGAAGAGGCTAATAAACCTTAAACCATGTCCAAAACTTGCTTATTTCAGGTGTATAAGGTGTAGAAGTTGGTGTTAAAGATCGCAGAATCCCTAATTTCTGATAGTTATTAAGATTTTCTTCAAAATTAGAAAAAATTATCCCACCATTTTATCTAGGTTCGAGTTAACCATGGTACTATTTAATTAATTCCAAAATTTGACAAAGTACAGTACTTCACGATATATTCCCATTTTACTATCCAAAGAATTTGATAATACACAACAAACATTATCACTTTATCTTGTGCTTCTAGCCAAGAATTATTTTCGTTAAATCTGTCCTAATATGGTTGAACATATTTTGGAAGGGAGATAAGAACTTATTATGTAATAAGCTTTGAATAGCCTACTCAAAACCAGCTCCCATCCAAGGTTTATGAGACACGAATTCTATCTCTAAAAGGATATTTGGATAATATAAAGTACCCTTGGGATCAAGTTCAAGAGAAAAATTATTATGGAGATAAAATAGGGCTATTTCATTGGGTGCTAAATTAGCATACCTTTTTTCAATATGAGCTATCTTTTTATAAGATCCTCATGTAAGAATATTTAAAATCCTTTGTATTGCAAGGAAGAGCTAGCTCATAAGCTCTATTACTAAGATATGTTTTTTCTCTATGATCATAATCCTCAATATTAGTATTTTGCATGCTTCTTTTAGCTGGGGAAGGCACAATTGTTTTTTTTTCCTTTAGGATCCCCGCATAAATTTTCTTATTAAAAAATCTGGTAAAAAGTTGAATTCTTGTTTAATGAATTCTATATCAAATTTGAAGACAGATAATATGCCTTCTTATCTTCCAAATATTTGTTGAGAGGCCATATTCTATACATCTTTTAATAACATGGCTTTAACTTATTTGCAATCAATTCTTAACAAGAATTTTTTATTTAATAAGTCAGATTCAAAATTAATGATACACAAAACTATAGCTAACATCTCTTTTTGATTGTTGAATAATTCTGTTAAGCACTTTTCCATATTCCTGAAGGAAATCTAACTAATTGCTTTTTATTAGCAATTTTTTGTTTCAATATCCCTTCATAACCTAATTCTGAAGCATACCAGTTCTATAATTTTGTAGGCTTCAGGATGAGGAAGGCATAAATAAGGAAACTATTTTATTCTTTGTTTAATTCTTCTAACAGCTTCTATAAAATCATTATTCCACTATGGAGAATTTTTCTTTAGTCTTGTAAATAATAATTTACAATCCAAAGCTAAATCTTTATAAAATTCTCCCACATAATATACGCTTCCCAAGAATCTTTGTAATTGTTATTTTTCCCTTAATTCATTACGGAATTTATAGATCTATCAATTGGTATTATTGATCCTTTAGAAATGTATTGACCCGAGAATCTAATAATAGTTTGAAATTTTTTATCTTTTTTGCTGAAATTACTAAACCAGCCTTGGTAACAATATTTTAAGACATATGAAGATGTTTAAAGTATTTTTTAATATAAGGTGAAAAAACTAAAACATCATCAATATATATTCTTATATAATAATCATGATAAGGATTAAAAATATCATTCATGATATTTTGAAATTCAAATATGGCATTTTTTGATTCCAAATGGTCTAACATTCCATTTGTAATGCCCAAAGGGAACTGTGAAAGTTGTTTTGTATCTATCTTTTTCAACAATCTAAATTTGTCAATATCCTGATTTCATATCAAATTTAGAAAATACTTTGGCAGAGTTTACCATATTAAGGAGATCCATTTTATTGGGGATATTAGATATCTTATCCATCTTAAGGCTTTGTTTAAAGGTCTAAAATTTATAACTAGCCTAGGAACTCCTCTTTCTAATTTAGCAGCATTTTCAGCAGAAAATGCTAGACAACTCAATGGACTATAACTTTTTCTAGTAAGTCCTTTTTTAAGTAACTCTTCAGTTTCTTTTTTACAAATTTTTAAATGCCTTGGTCGCATAGCAATAGACCTTGCTTTTGTAGGAATTTGTCTTTCATTAAAGTTTGGTTCATAAGGTGATTCAATTATATGTTGCTTCCTATTCCAAAAAGCATTAGGAATCTCAGCATAAACTTATTCTTCTAATTTGTTTTGGAATTTTTTAATTTCTTCTTGTAATTTAGAAGATTTTAGTTGTCCTTAAATTCTTTTATATCCTATTTCCTCTTTTAAGGACATCAAAAATTTTCTTTCTGCTTTATTACATCTCTTTATTAGATGTATTTCACGCATATTTGGTTTTTCAACAAAATCAAATTTAACCTGTCTTCCCTATACCCTAGTTTCTAATCCTAATTCATCAACTCTGGCTATAGGAAATAACATATGTGAAAAGTGATTTTCTAAGATAACTCATTGAGTTAATCCTTTAACTAGAACAAAAGGAAGTGGAAAGCAAACTTTATTGTTACAAACTTCTGCATTAGATAGTTTATAGTCTATTATTAGATGCTCTCTATCAGCAGTATAAAGAAGTTGAGTAGTTTACTAATAGTATTTTGTAGGTATCAATTCTTCATTTATACAATTAAAATATGCTAATGAATCAATTAGAGCGATGGATTAAAAACTAAACTTAGAATTCACTACAATTGTTATTTTAGTAAACCATTTATGAGCTATTATTCTTTCTGTAGCATAAATCCATCTCTCAGGATTATTAATATGGTTTATCAATTCACCTGAGCCATTATTAGCATTTTCATCTTCATTTTCTTCATTAATCATTAAAGCTTTTCCTTTTTCTACTTCTTATTTTAGAAGATTGTTATAACTCGATATTGTAAAGTCGAGTTTTAAATATAATGTGTAAATAACAAACACATGAACAAATGAAATAATAACATTTTAATTAAACATGTTATACCTCAATATCCTAGTGTACGTCTTAAAATTTTTGTGTATAATTTGTTGTTATAAAGTAAATAAATATTACACCTATATATAGATACATAAATTATATATGTATACAATTAAATTAAAATTTGGTTGACTTGGAGCTTGACTTTATCTTGTGTAAATTTTTTTAGTGAAACACATGTAAACTAAGTAAACTAGACTAAATAAACATGTTATATATATATATACACTTCATTCATTGTCTTTGATTTTGTTTTACTTTTCATTTTTTCATTTTTTCTCTTTTTCCTTCTATCTTGGCCGATTGTAGCATTTTGTTTTCCACCGCCTATATTTCCTTGTTCTAGACTTTTCCACTTTCTTCTTCATTTGCCTGAGCTCATCTCCTCTTACACACAATTTTATGCACCTTCAGCCAGAGCAGACCATGTAACTTATTGAGTTAGCTTCCATCTTTTTTCCTCCCTTGCTCTTTTGCTTGTACTTTATGAAGTTTTCAGCCTCAGCCTTGTTGGCCATGACTGCCCTCCTTTATTTTGATGTTGTAGCTGTAAGTTTATCTTTAATTTCTTGGCTGCATGAGGTGTGTGATGACACCCTCTTTTTTATGTCGTTCACCTACCCTTCCTTATCAAGCAATGGCAGCTTTTCCTTAACCATTTAGCAGCTCATAGTCTTGCCTCTGCACCTGCCATATTTTAGGCAGCCTTGTGTGAGTTGCCTTAGCTGTGAGTAGCAAGTCTTTTCCCTTCTTCTTGGCTGGTCAATTGAAGGCTGTAAATAGCCCTGGCTACCAACTAAATTCCTAGTAGCCAGTTTCCCTTCCTTGCCTCTTTTTGGTTCTCTTTGACTTATATCTTCACTTCCATGAATGTAGGTGTTGTTGGATTACTTAAGTTTATAGAATAAGTAAAGTTTGAATAAAAAACCTAAGAACCTATGGGTGGGTATATGATTATTGGAAAATTCAGCTATGGAATTGAAGTATGTTGAGATTAGAATGGTAAAATTCAAGCTCATGATAAAAGTTAGATAATTAGTGTAACTTGAAGTAGATGTTAGAATATAAGTAAGATGGGTAATTTAACTTTAAAGTTAATGTTGGAATTACTAGTAATGTTGAATTGATAAAATTGTGTTGATTAAATTGGGGTATGTATATATATACACACACACATACGCAGAACTACAGTAAAACATGCATACAAGGTATTTAATGAAATGTCTAGGGGAAATTACTTTTAATAAAAGCATAGAAATTGACCCATATAAGTTTTAGTACTTTTATATACATTATCTTGTAAAGTCTTTGTTTACTTTGAGTTAATTAATGTCATTTGATTTTGTTTAAGAATAAGTAGAAAGATTTTGATTTGGTTGTGAATAAAGGTTTAGGAACAAAGAACATATAGGGTGGTCATATGATTAGTTGAAGAGGAAGTCTTAGAATGTGGATATGTTAATGTTAGAATTATACAATTTAAGCTTTTGATAAATTTTAAGTAATTGGTTTAACTTGAAGTTAATGTTGGGAGAACAAGTAATATGGAAATTAATAGAATGGTATTGGTTTCTTATTATATAAACATACAAGTGAATGAAATGGAATTAATTGTCCTTAAATGTTTATTGAAAAGCCTCAAAGAAACTAATTGTTATATGATGAATAGAACTTGAATAGAACTTGTTAGATTGAAATCTTGGGGGCTTAAGCATTATTTTAAGTTGAATAAAAGTATAAGAACAAAGGGTAAAGAATTATTGGTTAAGTGGTTAAGAAAAAAAGGGGAATCTTGAAACTTGGTTGAAATAATATTGGAATTCCATGATCCAAGTTTTTGGTAGATTTTAAAAGATTAACTTATATTGGACTTAATGTTGGAAATATGAGGAATGTTGAAAGTATGAGTCAGTATTGAATTCTTGGTATGTATTATATAGTATGTAAGTACATGACATGGAATCAAGCTTCTTACAAGGTATTTGTTAAAATACCTAAAAGGACTTAGTTTCAAGAAACATAAGGAAGTTGATATATATAAGTTTTAGTAATTAGAGAAGTATAACTACAAAATTCATAAACTAAGTAGTACTTGGAAATATGCTTTCAACTTCGGAATATATTGTTGAGCCAACAGCACAAGCAAACACAAGAGGGAGCAACAAGCGGGATCCATATCACTACGAGTGGAGAACATATTATTTGGTTACTAGATTAGTGTGTTTAATTGTTTATGTATATTTGAATGAATATGTTTATAGAGAGGTAAATAAGAATGTGTAGCACTATAATTGCATGACTTGAATTATACTTGACATGTGAATTTGTTGTGTTTGATAAGGGCCAATAAAACCAATTTTTATCTGAAATGATTTTTACATATGAAATAGAATCCGGGTGCACTTAGGATACTTTAATTTGATTATTTGATATGTGATTATTAATACTCGAGTAACTTAGCCCAGGGGATGGATATGTGAGGAGTATATATTTGATGTGCAGAGACAAATTGTCCGAGGAGGATATTTATTTGGTGTGCGGGTGCTGAGTTACTCTAATTGGCCTTTCGTGTATTTTGAGTGCTTTGATTGATTTGTTTGTATAGTGTATTACATGACTTGTATTTGTTTAATTTTACGTTTTCTATATATAAGTAGTGTGAAATTTAATTGTTTTAGAATTTATGTTATTTTGAAATTACTTGATCTATGTATTCTATTCATGTAGTGAGTAATGCTAGTACCCTTAGGGTATGTTTTTTACTCACTGAGTACCTTGTGACTCACTTGTCACTTTTTGATATTTTTCTTAGTAACAAGATTCTAGCATACATCACTGATAAGTACGTGACTTGCCACTAGTGTGTAGCAAGGTATTTCTTCAGGATCACATACTTGAAGTCAAAGGATGAAAGTTTGTAGTCACGTTATGGATTTGATGTCAGATTTTGTTTTGTATAATAGTTTAATTGTTCTTATTTATGATATAATGGAGTCGAGGTCCCTGTGAATATTGTGGATATTGTTGACTGGTTTTATGTAACCAGGGAAACCTCTACCAAAATTTTTAGTTAAATTGTTATATATTTTAGTACATAAGCCTTTTTGTTTAATTTGTATTTTCTAAACTTTACTTTTAATCTTTAATTTGGTCAAGGGTCGTATGTTTTTCTTTGATTTGAAGTCAAGGTTACGGAGGTTTCCTTGCCCATTCCTCTGGCCAATCATGCCTCCGTAAGGGGTGTGACAAAGATTCCTGTTATATCCCGATATTTTAATGTACATTTTAGAAGGTTCGTACGTAATTTGTGTGAATAGAAGAATAAAATTTTACACGAAGTAGAGGTAAAATAAACAAACACTTGTGTATATTATAGGTATATATATATTTGATTAGGAAATTAATTTTCATTATGTCATTAGTGGACGTAAGAAGTTGAAATTTGCTTATGTAAATTTATTGGTGTGTGTCAAGTGTGTAAATAAAGGAGTAAATTAGAAAACATTTATATATATATACATGTGCCAAGAATTAATACAACATATATTGATTTTTTTTGACTCCTTAACTTTGTATATTTATTCTATTTTGTTTTCCCTCTTGCTTTAATTTGCTTGGACTATTTTGCTGCTTCATTTAGGCCTCCACTGCCTGTGCTCCTTAGCTCTAGATTCTTCTAATTATTTTTTTTTTTTCTTTTCCTTGGCTAATCCTTTAGCAGCACTTTTTTTTTTTTTTTTTCTATTTTCAACTAACCGTGCTTTGCCCTTATTTCCTTCCTTTGCTTCCTCTTTGCTTGACCGCGAGTCTTTCAATTTGTGGGCAAATAAGTTTAAGTTTTTGGTGAGTTCTTCTTCCTTTCCTTTTGTTAACCATAGAAGCTTTGTTGTAGAGGTACTAGAGCTGAAATTTGCTCACTTGAGAAGGGGGTAGCAGCAGCTTGTTGCTGTTGTTTTGTCTTTCCTTTGTTCTATTTCCTTGTTGTCTTCTTCGTTTCCATGTGAGATGCTTCCCTTGTTAGTGTGGGTCTAAGCTGCCCTGTTTTGGTTGATGGTAGCAAGCCACAATTTCAATTGAGTAGGTGTGAGGGCTGACTTTGAAGTTTTAATGTTTCGTTAGTTTTACGATTTCAAATTAATGGTATTCATATGAGTTAATGTTGTGGATGAAGGGTTATATGAAATTGCATTAAGAATCTTGAACAAGAAACAAGAACAATTGATGGATTAAGGTGAAACAATGGGAGGTTAATGTGAGTTAAGTGGTTTGGAAGGGGTGCAGGGGACAGATTTCGTGAGTAACAGAAATTTGGTATTTTGAGTGTCTTGGGGGACAGAATTAAATTAAGAGTTAAAAAGATAAAATGTAGCTTATAGTCTTGAAATGTTTTCTGCAAAATTTTTTAGCTTGGTTCCAAGTATACTATTAGTTAGAGGTATTAGACTCTAGCTAGGTCATGCAAGATTTTTAGTGCCCTGTTTTTGGTTCATGTAAGGAATTGAGTCGGTTCAAGACTAATTTTGGGAAAATTTCATGAATAAGAACAATAGGTATACTTGTCTATTAACAAACCTGATAAATGGAATTGGATTTTATTTTTCTTAGGGAAACCTATGTTCAAATAACTAAGGTAAGGTCCTACCTGTTAAAATCTTGCGTTTTACAAAATTTGATGAAACTTCAAAAAATAAACTGTATTGATATACATATCTTAAAATTACAAATGATATAGAATTATAAAGCTACATGTTTCTAGTATTTTATAAATTTTATAAAACTAGATTGAGAATTTTCTAGAGAAATATATGACTGTTAAAGTGGACACTGGTCCAAACCCCAATTTTAGACAATTTCAACATATCTAACTCACTAGTGCTTTCTATCTTTGCTAATAGTTTTCTTATGCCCTATGCATTGTCAAGACATTTAAAATGTCTCTTCATTATTAACCCTATCACATAAAGTCTAGTTCATGTTAATTGACATATAATAGCTTAATAGAAAACTTTTATAAAGAAACTTATACAAGTTGAGATATAAGTTTAGTAATTAAAAGATTATAATAATAACATCTATGAACTAAGTATTATTTAGGAATATGAATTTCAGTCCCAGATTCTAATGTGCACTTGATGAGACGCGTGGACGCAAGTGTGAGTGACAAATAGAATCAGTTACGGGTAAGTAGTTAATTGTTGCCTTTAGGGGCTAGATTATTATGTGCAATTGTATGTGTATTTAAATAAATGTGCTAGTGCAATGTTTTAGTGAGTTATTTGAATCATGCATGTTTGAATTTGTATGTGGTTGATAAGGGCCAACAAATAAATTTTTTTCTGAGAAATAATTTTTATTTCAGGAACTGAGATCCAAGTGCACTTAGGATATTCTGATTTAAAATCATGAGAAATTTTGATTATGATAAATATTTTTTTAAATTGAGTGCTTAGCCCCTATGGGATGGATTGTGTATGGAGATCAATTTGTTGTGCGGGTGCGTAAATGCTCGATAAGGGGATGATAATGTTATGCAAGGCTAAATCACTCGTTGGCCCTTTGCTTGCTTTGTTTGATATTATTGTTCTAATTAATTTATGATCCTGTGTATCATATAAATTATGAAGTTATGACAATTATAATGTATACGTGTAACATGAATTAAGGTATGAACAATGTTACATGAGGTTATTATATATGATATACGTGTGTGTTGGGTGATACTAGTACCCTTTGGGTACGATTTTCCACTCACAGAGTCTATCAGACTCATCCCCTCTTTTGTGGATTTTTTTTAGTAACAGGAGTTCAGTACATGGCATCGTTGAGCTTTTGACTTGCCGATTGAGTACAGCAAGGTCATCTCAGAATCTCAGACTTGAAGTTAAATGATAAAAGTTTGCAGTCACATTAGAACTGTGAAGTGTCTAATTTCGAATAATGTAAGCATCTAGTTATTTGTCTTATTTATTATGTGGATGGAGCGGAGCTCCTTGTTATATTTATGTTATTGTTGTGTAAAATCATGAGCATATGTATTTGTATTTTGATGCATGTTCTATATTGCTGGGAACCTCTACCAAAATTTTCAGTAACTTGTTAATTATTATAAAAAATAAACTTTTACAGTGAACTTCGGTTTTAGAAAAGCTACTTTTATTCTTTAATTAGGTTATGAGTCAAGTTTGATACTTTGTTTCGAAGTCAAGGTTACGGTGGATTGGTTACCCAATCCTCCGGCCTGTCATGCCTCCATGAAGGGTATGACAATTCTCACATTAAATCATTAAACTGAAGAATACGAAATCAACCCAACTAAATCTATTGAAACCTAACAACCTGATTAAAGTTTATTTTTAAATTAGATTTCTATTTATTCTTTTTTACTAGTCAGTTTCGTTGACCGAGAGAAAATTTTTTAGCCCTCAGAAGGTTCCTAACGCTTTCTTACCACTTAGTTTTTTTTTTTGTTGATTTGGCGATTTAACCTTATATCATTACATAAGGATATTCTTACAAAAACTACTTCTGAAGCTAACTCTCCATAAGTATAGCTACTATAAGATATATTATATCTATGTTTTTCTTTTAATTTAATTCTAATCTTATCAGCAAATAAAATTGGTAGGCCAGCTAAAAGATTTTCTTTCCAAAAATCAGCTTGACTATCTGGCATTTGATAAACTCTAGATAGAAAAACATGTTTAGACTATTGAAAATGAGACAAATTTGGGCATCTCAAATTTATTAGTTGTTCATGAGATCTATCTAATCTAAGCATATTAGCTCCCACAAAATGATTTATTATTGTATAAATTAGAGTATTAAATATGTCAGTGACAAGATTTTCATTTTCTTGTTTTACTGAATTTAAAATTTCTTGTTTAGAAGTTTCAGAAAAATGAAAATCCCACCGACCAATGAATGCACTTATTATGGCTAAAGTTATTTTTTGGTCGTGATTTCCATTTATCCAGCATGTTATTGCGTACATAAATATGTGTTTTATGGTTTGAAGAATCTGATATTCTGCTAAACCGTCTATATTCCACTCAACTATCAACTTTCTATCAAATTGAACCCTATCTTGAATTACATTATCTTCATATTGAAGATCTAATGGTGAAGGTCTAGGGTAATATATTTTTGATGGTGCAGTGGGCATTGTTTTATTCCAATGAAGTTTATTAGCTTCCAAGTATGAATCTATTTTAGAGGATTCTGATTTGTTTTGACTTAGTGTATTAACACTTTTCTTTTTTGACATACTTAATCTTTGTAATATGCTTATTAATTCAACCACAAAAGTTTTATCATTAACTCTTAATTCTTTTCTAAGTTTCAGATTTACTTCAGAAGGTGGCTTTATCATTATTTGATCTATTTTTAGGGTTTCTTTTGTAGAGGACCCTGAAGTTTGTGAAAATATTTTCTAAGAAAATTTTTCTTGTATAAGGAAATTTTCTATTCTAGAAAATTGTTTTCATAGAAATTGTACGAACAGATCTAGATAATTATTATGGTTGAATATTTCAACCGAAGTACTATAAGTAAATGCTTCTTTTGGTATGCCAAAGTAAGGATTTGTCAAGATTACTCCTTTTGATTTTTTAACAGAAAGGGAGGACTCTAGGGGATGGATTGTCGAAATTTTTTTTCCCTCTCTTGTGAAGAAATTTTGATAAGCGGCGTCTAAGACATTTAAAAATTGAGAATTCTCTAAATCAAGCCACTCTTTTTTATGATATCTAAATCTAGCCAAATAAAGAATCATAACATTTTTATGAAATTTTTCCATGTACTGCTTATGCATTGAAATCCAATTATTTCTTTCTTTTTAAAAAAAAGTAGTGTAAAACCATTTATGTTTATTTATAAAAGGTTAGAGAGAGTCTTTTGAGGATAACAGGAAGACACTATATCCTATCTCTGAAAGGGTTGGAAAAGTATCCCTAAAGGGTGACTTTAATCCTTGTTCTAAAGGTGTTTCTACCTTATATTGAGAATGACTAAACTGATCTTTTGACTTAATTATTCATTTTATTATTTGTTTTCTTTCATTTTCTATTGTGGATATAAAAGAGGTAGACAACCTTCTAGATGATTCTCCTAGATGCAACCTAATTTTTCTATTAGATGAAAATTTTATTTCTACATCTCCATCAGTATATTCTAAAACCAATTATAGGTCTCTAGTTTTAATTTTCTTTGGTAGAACTCATTAGTCTATTTTTCAGGTTTCAAGTATTTTAACTTGATCCCAAATTATAGTCTTAGGGACTACCATGTTGGTTTTAGCTAGATTGTTATAAACAAAGTAGTTTCACCCCTTTTGTATTATATTCTGACATTAGGTGCCATGGTATTCATAATCTTGTAATAGATCCTATATATTCAGACTATATTTTATGATTCTGGTAACATATCAAAACCATGAAATTGAATATTTAGAATTAAAGCATTTATTATGTTTTGATCTGGTAGCAAGATTAAAAAGTTAGGATAACAGTTAAAAAATATGGGACCGTCACAAAGACTTCATTCAATACATCCTAATAAGGAATCTGAGGATTTATTATGTTTTGTATCCTTGACGCAGATTAAAACTGACATATTTAATCCGGATCTGGTTAAAGGTTTTAATGCTACCTGACCATTCCTATATGCAAATACTTAAACTTTTTTTTATGTTCTTCTATTAGTTTATAAGAAGAAGTTTAAAAGTGTCTTGTCCTTCTTTCAAGGGGATTGATTCTTCCATGGTTTTAATTATATAGTCTTGTTTTAGACTGAAACTTCCTTTTTTATAGATTTGTTTATTGGAAGCTTGTGATAAATTCTAGTTTTGCAATTCATTTTCTATATTTTCTACTAATATAATTTCTTTATTAGTTTTACAAAATTTATTGGAAATAGAACCAAAATAGTTAATAGAGTTAGAGAATCTTCTTAAAATGTTAGTCATTATACTTTCGAGTCAAAGAAGTAAAATGTCAAAAGACTTATACAACCCTTAACATCCTCACTTCAACAGACTATACTAGTTTTTCAGAAGCCTCGATTTCATTTCTTGGATTTTTTTCTTGACTTTGAAGATTAATAGACTAAAATTTTAAGACTATTCCTAATCTCTACTAACCTGTTGCTCTGATACTAATAGGGGAAGCATGCACACAACAAAATCACAATAAAGCATCAACAAAATCACAACACAGGAACAAAACTAGCATAGATTAGACAAAGAAAGATAAATTCAAAACATTCATATATTTCAAAAGAAATACTTACATTAAAGTGAGGAGATAGTCACAGGTACAAACTTTAGATACTTGTACAAACTTCGAATTGTCCAAGTATAGACTTGAAGATTTTCAACCTGCTTGCTGCTCACACTTACAATTTATTTTACAACACTCAAACACTCAAAACCTCTCTACAACCTTTCAAGTCTCCAAAACTTCAAAACTTATCTTACTTCTTCTGACTCAAGACTATATATAGAATTTAAAAGCTAGTATCATTTAGATAAGGATGAAAAAAGTGGATTCCTTTAAATCAGGCACTTCCTCTTGTCTGGGCATGTGTCCTGGTTAAGGTGGAGTCGTCTCGCTAGAAAAAAAGAGAATAAACTTTTGAATAAAGTAAATCTACCTTTAACAATTTGATTGTCTTTTTGTGCTGAAAGCCTCCTTCTTTTTGAAAAGTAAAATATTCTTTTTAGAAAGCAAAGTATTTGCTTTTCAAAAGTGAATCAGGGATGGATCCCTTTTTCAGGAAAATCTTCGGCTCCTTCGTCATCTGGATCTTGTAAATCTTGAAAATAAGCCATATCATCCTAACTCCTGTCTGAACAATTGTCTTCAATAATTTTTAGTAATTCTTTCTGAATATCTTCTTTAGAAGAAGAGGTTAATAAGCCTTTAACCATGTCTAAAATCTTTTTGTTTTCATTTAGATAAGGTTTATGAGTTGAGGCTTGGGACTTAAAAATCCCTAGTTTCTTGAAATTATTAAGATTTTCTTCAAAATTAGAAAAATTATCCCACTACTTGATTTAGGTTCTTCTAATTAACCATGTGACTGTCTGATTAATCTTGAATACTTAAGTAGAGTAGTCCTTTAAGATTTATTCTCATTTTACTATCCATGGGATTTGATAGTAGGCTGCAAATATGATTATTTTATCTTGAGGCTCTAGAGAATTATTATTCTTACAAAATCTCGATCAATATTGATAAATATATTTTGGAAAGGAGATAGGAAATAATCCCCATGAAAAGTACCAAGTTTTAAACTATTGTTGAAAAGAATTAGGAGAGGGTTCCTCATTAAGAGTGAATTTAAGAAACCAGCTATGTTTCCCTGCTTCATTTCAAATAAAAGTAAATTTTTTCATGCAGCCATATAATTAAAGTAATTATATAACCTAGGAAATATTTTTCTGTCTCTTAATTACTTTTGATGGTATAGGTCCATACCCCATTCTTTGGGCTTCATAACTTTATAAATTATGAGTTTGGAATAAGTCCATTATGACCCAGTTCTAATCCAAGGCTTATGTGAAACAGATTCAGTGTCCACAAAAATATTTAAGTAATATAAAGTATTCTTAGATTCCAATTCAGGAGAAAGATTATTGTTAAGATAGAACGAAACTATCTCATAAGCAGTTAAATTAGCATATCTCTTTTCTATTAGAACTATCTTTTTATAAGATAAAGGGATATACA
This sequence comes from Quillaja saponaria, assembly GCA_029379385.1. Lineage (NCBI taxonomy): Eukaryota > Viridiplantae > Streptophyta > Magnoliopsida > Fabales > Quillajaceae > Quillaja > Quillaja saponaria. The sequence goes on along the minus strand of CM055612.1, from coordinate 14,768,493 downwards.
AATATTTAAATTCCTTGGTATGACAAATACTAGTTCATAGGCCTGGTCACTTAATAATTCTTTATCTGATTCCTCAATATTAGAAATTGAAACATTTCTCTTTACATAAGAACTTGTTTGAGAAGATATAATCCATTTTTCTTTAAAACCCCTGAAAAAATTATCTCGTTAGAAAATCGAGTAATGAATTAGATTCTCGTTTTATAAATTCTATTTCAAATTCAAAAATAGAGAGAATTCCTTGTCATCTTGCAAATATTTGTTTAGACGCTATGTCTTTAACATATTTCAAAATTATATCTTTAACAGATTTACAATTAATTCTTAAAAAGAATTTTTTATATAACAGATCAAACTCAAATTTAGTAATACATAAAATTATAGATAACATTTCCTTTTTATCGTGGAATAGTCTTGTTAAGCTAATTTCAATGCTTCTGATGTAAATCTAACTAATTGCTCTTTATTAGCAATTCTCAGTTTAAGGATTCCTCCATGTCGAGTCAACTACATGTTATTCAAGTTTTGAAGTTTTGGAGATCTGCAAGGTTTTTGAGTGTTTAGAAAGTTTTTAAGTGTTTGAGTCTTGTAAAATAAATTCTAAGTGTAAGCAGTAAGCAAGCTGAAAATCTTCAAGTCTACACTTGGACAATTCGAAGCTTATACAAATGTCTAAAGTTTGTACCTGTGACTATCTCGTCCCTTTAATGTAAGTATTTTTCTGAAATATATGAATATTTTGAATTTATCTTTCTTTGTCTAATCTATGCTACTTTTGTTCCTATGATGAGCATTTGTTGACGCTTTATTGCAATTTTGTTGTGCGCATGCTTCCTCTATTAGTATCAGAGTCACAGGTTAGTAGAGATTAGGAATAATCTTAAAATCCAGGAAACAAAATCGAGGCATCTGGAAAACCTGTAAAGTTCGTTAATGTAAGGACGTTAAGGGTTGTATAAGTCTTTTAATAGTTTATTTATTTGACTTGAAGGTATAATGGCTAACTTTTTAAGAAGATTCTCTAACTCTCTAGTTCCGATAGCTTTTCTAAAAATAATAAAGAAATTATATTAGTAGAAAATAAATAAAAGGAATTGTAAAACTGGAATCTACCACAAACTTTCGATAAGCATATCTATACAAAATGAAGTTTTAGTCCAAAACAAGACTATATAACTAAAACCATGGAATAATCAATCCCCTTGAAAAAAGGAAGAACATAAAAAGAAGTTTAAGTATTTGCATATAGAAATGATTCAAGTAGCATTAAAATCCATAACCAAATTCAGATTAAATACATTAGCTTTAATCTGTGTCAGGGATACAAGAGATAATAAATTCTCAAATTCCTTATTAGGATGTATTGAAGCAAATTTTTATGACACTCCTATATTTTTTAGCTATTATCCAAATTTTTTAATCTCGCTAACAGATCAAAACATAATGAATGCTTTAACTCTAAATATTCATTATCATGATTTTGATATGTTACCAGGATCAAAAAATACAGTCTTAATATATAGGATCTACTACAAGGTTATGAATACCATGACACCTAATGCCAGAATAGAATCCAAAAGGGGTGAAACCACTTTATTTATAGCCAATCCAGCTAAAACCAACATGGTAGTCCCTACGACTATAATTTGGGATCAGGTTAAATTACTTGAAACCTGAAAAATAGACTACTGAGTTCTACCAAAGAAGATTGAAACTAAAGACCTAGAATCGGTTATAGAATTTACCGATGAAGATGTAGAAATAAAATTTTCATCTAATAGAAAAATTAGGTTGAATTTAGGAGAATCATCTAGAGATTATTTACCTCTTTTATATCGACAACAAAAAATGAAAGAAAAAAGTTAATAGAAGGAATAATTAAGTCAAAATATCAGGTTAGTCATTCTCAATATTAAGTAGAAACACCTTTCGACCAAGGATTAAAATCACCCTTTAGGGATATTTCTCCAACCCTTTCAGAGATAAGATATGGTGTCTGCATGTTATCCTTAAAAGACTCTATTCATCCTTTTACAAATAACACAAATAGTTTTATACTACTTATAGTAAAAAAGAAAGAAATTATTAGATTTTAATGCATAAGCAGTACATGAAAAAATTATATAAAAAACTAGGATTATTTAATTGGTTAGAAAGAGCTTTTAGATATCATAAGAAAGAGTGGTTTGATTTTGAGAATTCTCAATTTTTAAATGTCTTAGAAGTCGCTTATCAAAATTTCTCCACTAAAGAGGGAAAACATTTCGGCAATCCATCTCCCATATTCCTCCCTTTTTGTTAAAAAATCAAAAAGAGAAATCTTAGCAAATCCTTACTCTGCCATACCAAAAGAAACATCTACTTCTAGTGCATTTGTTGAAATATCCAACCAGAATAATTATTTAAATTTTTTTTTACAATCTCTAGAAAAACAATGTTCAAGAATATAAAATTTTCTTATGCAAGAAAAATTTCTTAGCAAATATTTTCACAAATTTCAAGGTCATCTTCAAAAGAAACCTCAAAAATAGATCTAATAATGATGAAGCCATCTCCTAAAGTAAATCTGAAATTTAAAAAAGAATCATAAGTTAATGATAAAACTTTTCTAGATGAATTAGTAAACAAATTACAAAAATTAAATCTGTTAGAAAATAAAAGTGTTAATATTCTGAGTCAAAATAAATCAAAATCGTCTAAAAGATATTAAACTTCAATGAATTAAAACAATGCCCACTACACCATCAAAAATATATTATCCTAGACCTTCACATTTAGATCTTCAATATGAAGATAATGCAATACAAGATAAGGTTCAGTTTGATGGGAAGTCAATAGTTAAGTGAAATATAGAGGGTTTAGTAGAATATTAGATTCTTCAAACCACTAAACACATGCTTATGTACGCAGGAGCATGTAGGTCAACTGGAAATCACGATCGAGAAATAGCTTTAACTATAATAAGTGCATTCACTGGTTAGTTACTTGGATGGTAGGATTTTCATTTGTCTAAAACTTCTAAAGAAGAATTTTAAATTCAATAAAACAAGAAAATATAAATTTTGTCACTGACATAATTAATACTCTAATTTATACAATAATAAATCACTTTGCGGGAGCTAATATGCTTAAATTAGATAGATCTCATAAACAACTAATAAATTTGAAAAGCCCAGATTTGTCTCATTTTCAGTGATATAAAGATATTTTTCTATTTAGAGTTTATCAAAAGTCAAACAATCAAGCTGATTTTTAAAAAGAAAAATTTTTAGATGGCCTACTAAGTTTATTTGCCGATAATATTAGAAATAAATTAAAAGAAAAATATGAAGGTAATATACCTTACAGAAGCTATATTTATAGAGTTAACTTCAGAAGTAGTTTTTGTAAGAATATCCTTATGTAATGTTATAAGATTAAAATGCCAATCGATAAAGAAAAACTAAGTGGTAAGAAAGCATTAAGAATTTTTTGTGAACAATTTGGTTATCCTACAAGGAGTCATTATAAACAGTCTAAAAAGACTCAAAAATTTTATAAGAAGTTCTCTAATAAGCCATATAAGAGAAAACATTATAAAAAAGAGAATAAAACAAAAATATGTAATCAAGAATCAAGTAAAAGGCTTATAACAAAGGAAACAAATTTTAGAAAAGTTCCTATTTATTATAAATGCAGTAGGCCAGGACATTATCAAAATAAATGTCGAGTTAAAAAAAAGATAAATGCTTTTCAGATAGATAAAGGATTAAAAAGATTCTTATGTCAAATTTTGTTAGAAAATTATGAAGAAGAAAGAGAAGAAATTTTTACTTTTATAATAGAGCAACCCTTAGAAAAGTCAGAATCAAACTCAGAAGAAGAAAAATCTAGTTAGGGAAAAATCTTAATATTGTTCTTACAATGATTGTGATGAATGCATCCTTAAAACTTTAGGATTAAAAATTTTTAACATTAATATGCTTTCTAAAGAAGAAAGTCTAATTTTGGATTTAATAGATAAAATTCAAGACCCAGAAAAAAGAACACAACTTGAAAATTATATTCAGATGTCTTCTATGAGAAGAAATAATCCTGGAATAAAAGGAAGAATAAAAGATGACTCTTATTCCTTCAAAAATTTAATTGAAATAGTAAAAACTGTTAATACTTATTCAAGAAAATCAATTATAGCCTAATTTAAAATTAGAAATAAATAACTAAAAGAAGATTTAAAAACTCTAAAAAGGAGAGTTTCAATTTTAGAAACGTCGGATGAAGATGAATTTCAAGATCTTATTTGAGAATTTACAAATGAAATAAAAGATCAAGAACCTGAAAACAAGGGAAAATGTGTAATGATTGAAGAGTTTGAGGAAGGATTTATTAATATCTTAAATAATCTAGAAGTATGGATTTGTGCTATAGAATTAGTGATAGCTTAAAAATGGTTCACTAAAGTAACAATTGTAGTAAACACATAATTGAACTACCTTATGAACCAGATTTTTCTGAAAAACAGATACTTACCAAAGCCAAACCTATTGTAATGGGTTTAAGGTATTTAGAAACCTGTAAAAAAGAAGTAGAAGAATTTTTAAAAAAGAGACTTAGTAGAAAAAGCTATAATTCTTGGAGTTGTCCAATATTTTATGTTGAAAATGCTGAACTAGAAAAAGGAGTTCCTAGACTGATTATTAATTATAAACTTTTAAATAAAACTCTAAAATGGATAAAATATCCAATTCCTAATAAAAAAGATCTTCTTAATAGACTTTACGCACCTAAAATATTCTCTAAATTTGATATAAAATTTGGATATTGACAGATTCAAATAGCAGAAAAGAATAGATATAAAACTGGTTTTACAGTGCCTTTTGGATATTGTGAATGGAATGTCATGCCCTTTGGATTAAAAAATGTTCTTTCTGAATTTCATAATATTATGAATAACATTTTTAATCCTTATTATGAATATATAATTGTTTACATTGATGATATTTTAGTATTTTTTTTCTTATATTGAAAAACGTTTCAAACATGTTTACATGTTCTTGAATATTGTTACCAAAGCAGGAATGATAGTTTCCGCAAAAAAAATAAAAATATTTCAAATTATTATTCGCTTTTTAGGACACAATATTGCTAAGGGATCAATAATACCAATTAATAGAACTGTTCAATTTGCTGATAAATTTCCTAATGAGATAAAGGAAAAACAATAATTGCAAAAATTTTTAGGGAGTCTTATTATGTAGGAGAATTTTATAAAGATTTAGCTATAGATTGTAAATTATTATTTACAAGATTAAAGAAAAGTCATTTAGAATGGAATAATAATTTCACAGAAGCTGTTAAAAGGATAAAGCAATTAGTTAGATTTACATTAGGAACATGAAAAGGAGCTCAACAAAACTATTCCACGATAAAAAAAGAAATGCTATCTATAGTTTTGTACATTACTAAATTTGAGTCTGATCTATTAAATAAAATTATTTTATTAAGAATTAATTGTAAATCTGCTAAATATATACTTTTGAAATATCTTAAAAAACATAGCGTCTAAACAAATATTTGCAAAATAGCAAGGAATTCTCTCTGTTTTTGAATTTGATATAGAATTTACAAAAGAAGAATCTAATTCATGTCCCAATTTTGTAACGAGAGAATTTTTGCAAGAATCCTAAAGAAAAATGAATTATGTATTATCAAACAAGTTCTCCTGCAAATAGAAATGTTTCAATTCCTAATATTGAGGATCAGATAAAGAATTCTTAAATGACAAGGCTTATGAGCACTTCCTTATAATACCAAGGATTTCAAATTTACTTATATCCCTCTATCTTATAGAAAGATAGTTCCAATAGAAAAAAGATATGCTAATTTAGCTCCTTATAAGATATATGCTATATCTTAACAATAATCTTCCTCTTGAATTGGAACCCAATGGTACTTTATATTACTTAAATATCCTTGTGGACACTGAATCTGTTTCACATAAGCCCTGGATTAGAACTGAGTCAAAATGAGCTTATTTTTAAACTCATAATTTATAATTATGACATTGTAAATTACTTTGTTGTCATTTTAAATTTTGATGATTAATGATTGATGAAAATTAAATAATTAAATTAGACCTGAGAGAATTGCAGAAGTGATGGAGCTACAAGAACAGAGAGGAGGAGATAAACACAATTGAAGTATTAAATGAATAAAATGGGACTCAACTTTTTTTTTCCTTAAAGTTCTCTTAAATTTTAAGGCTATTTTTGTCATTTCAATTCATATTTGATACATCATGGATGTAGAAAATCATTTACACTAGTGATACAAAAAATCTAATGCAAGATTTCATGATTTGACAAGAAAAATGACTTTCATGTTAACACATGATAAGGTAGGAGTGTGTAAAATACTTGATAACTGAAAAATACGAAATCAACCTAACTAAATCCTTGAAACCTGACAACCTGATTAAAATTGATTTTTAAATTAGATTGCTATTTATTCTTTTTCATTGGTCAGTTCAGTTGACCGAGCAAAAACCTTTTAGCCCTCAATCTAACCACGTAATATCTTCCTCTTTGTTTTTTATATTTCTCCACCCGAATTGAATTTGTCTGTCTTTAGTCTTTTAAATTTAAATGCTTTATTTATACTTATTTTTAGTTAAAGAATCATAAAAAATGGATTTTATTGATTTTGGGCCTACTACGTGTTAAACTAATTATTGACTCGTTCTGAAATAAGGCAAAAAATAAAAATAAGAATATCTATTGAATATGAGGAGACAGTCAAGTTCTCATGCACTTGTACTGCTTATATTCTTCAAAATAGTTTTTTTTTACCAAAATAAGAAAAAAAAATCAAAACACAGAATAGACATTTTAGTTTCTGTTTGATAATTTCTTTAGAAAATAATTAATTAAACAATTATTTTATTAAATACTAACACAATTTTTAATTAATTATATTACCTAATATAAGTAATCATTATTAAACGTTATATATAACTTACATTATAATTTAAAATTCGATTATAATTGAAAAATTAATGCTAATTTAATTATTAATTATAATTAAAATAATTTTAAATAAAAACAAATAAGCTCTATGTATCACCGCACTTGTAGGACTGAGTACTGTATACTTCACCTTATTATCTCATAGGTGATGGGAGAACAGTGTAAATTATGCATTTTAATTTTACAAGAAATCCATTATCCTAAGTAGTATTTTAAAAGAGAAAGAATATACAAATTGTAGACCTAGTACTATGCTAATTTGTAAGCGGGATAAACAACAACGAGACTTGCGTGCTGTGCTGAAGCAGGATATTGACACACACTCCAAGAATAACGAGGATGAGGGAACCCACACGATTTAAATTTTCAACAACCAAAGGGGAGAGCATCAGTATATTCCCGCTTTGACGAAGGAGAAAGTGGTCCAAAAGTCAACTTCCCATTATTGTCATAAACTTTTTGCTTAAACGCATCAATTACACAACCAAACCAAGCCGAAGTGGCACCAACCTCGTGGGTACTCATTGATAGCGAATGCCCTCCCCATTTGTATGAAAACACAAAAATTACTTCGCTGCTGCATCCAAATGCGGATAGTCTTCGCTTTCACCTTTCTCTCTCTACAATTAGATTTACATCTCCTTTAATTTCTTCTCTCTCCATGCCTGTGTGGACTTTCCTGTGAGTGAGTTTTCCCGAGAAAGAAAGAAAGAAGGAAAGAAGGAAAGCTATGTCGGACGCTTTGATCAATGGATTAGCTGGAGCTGGAGGAGGGATCATAGCTCAGCTCATCACATATCCACTTCAAACTGTATTATTCAATACCTCCCCTTCTTTGTTTCCAATTACTGTATCTTTCTAATTGTTGGTTTGTTAAGCTATAATTCTAAATTGTGGGATTGATCTCTAGGTAAATACTCGCCAACAAACGGAGCGTGATCTGAAGAAGGAGAAGAGGAAGCTTGGAACTATTGAACAAATGTGTCAGGTCTTTTCTTTGCGTCATATGATTGTATTTAATTCAATTATTTTTTGGATTTATTTTGTAATTTTCCGTTTGGTATCTGGGAAAGAGATGTTTGGGATTGCTATTATAGTTTCCGTGAAAAGGAAAAAGTATACTGAGCTTTGACAAACCAAAGTAGTTGGAGTAAGTTTATGAGCTCTAATCCTAATTTTTTGCTTAGATTTTGAATTTCTGCATTTACTTGGTCGGAAAATTTATAGGTTGTAAAACACGAAGGATGGGAGCGGTTGTATGGAGGCTTAACGCCATCGCTTGTGGGTACAGCTGCTTCTCAGGTGAGCTTATTTCAGCTCTCTTTGGTGTTATTGCTGCACTGCGTTGGATGAACTTTCATTTGGTTCGTAGTGCTACATGTAATTGCTTTCATTTGAGCATCTCAATTCCCTGTTTGTTGCTAAGAACTTCAGGAATAAGAAAATATCAGAAATGAAATAACATTGGCAATTCTAGCAGCTTATATAAAATGATTTTTTGTAATTTATAGAATGAAGACAAACAAGAAATATAGAATGGTGACATCATTTTAACTGAATGTCATTAAAATGATGATAAGCAGATCTATTGTATACTGGTCTAAATGCTATCTGATTAAGACAAGCTGTAAATCTGCTAGTGCTGCTGTGGTCATGTTCTGTGATAGTACCTCTTTCCCTTACATAGGTATTCTTAAGTTCTTTTTTAGTCATAAGGATTAGTTAAGCTGAGGATCCTCATTTTTAGTGGGGCTCTGTTATTTGTATTAGGCCTTCCTCTCTTCCCAAGAATCAAACGCGACTGTGATTATGAAGAACTTCATCCAATATTTGGTTTAAATAAATGGTCAGGAGTCAGGAAAATCCCTTTTAATTGTTCAAGTACTTTCCTCTTATTTTAACATCGTCTTTAATTGTGTACTCAATCTTTCTATGGTTTTGCATGTTGAGTACTTCAGTGAATCAATGGCACTGTTTCAAAATTATAGAGATTACTTTAATTGTACTGTAAAAGTTGAAGTTGGGGACCTGCCAATGTCATAATGATGTATAGGCAGTTGGCAGTTGTCTGTCTGTGTTTCACAATTTAAATACATATGCCCTGCAGACCAGAGTGTTCTGATATTAGTTTTCTTGGTGATGGTTGCTAATTGATTTTGAGCCTTACTGTTTCAGTGCATGTCAATAAAAAATTTGGAGCACATTGTTTTCATTTTCGGACAAATAATAGCAATGCTTTGGTATAAGCTAAAAGTCAATTATGGGGGGAAAAAAAAAAAAAAAGGAAGAAAAACCAAGTAAAAAATTTCAGATTCTGACATGTTTACTTACTTGATGGAGATTTTCTGTTTTTGGTATCTAATCCATACCAGGGTGAGCCTTGGTGCAACAATAAGGCTTTTACTTTCTCATTTGTGATCTGGGCATTATAGGTTTGAACCTGTAACTATCCTCTCCGCTGGCTGGTTAAGGCCTTCCCCTGGTACTGGATAGGTCGGAGCCTGGTGCACTAGGCTTCCAATTTTTGTCTCCACATTAAAATGTTTTCATTAATATCAATGGGTGAGTGAAAAATGGTTGCTATAAATTTATGAGCTACCCACAAATACTTGATATGTATTTTGTTCTGGGTAAGTGGGGAAACCCACTTCCATCATCACCTTCCTAGATTTGCACCTTGATACACATATTTTAGCTAATTTCTCTCACAGAATTACATCCAAAGTCGCTTCTAATTGGCCTTGAATCCCAGAAATAAAATAAATAAAAATCAAGAAAGAAGGTTCACAGTTTTATAGCTAACCCAATGTATAGTTTGGGATTTTAGGCTTTGTTAAGTTGAGAAGGTTTGTAGTTGTAGTCTGTGAGAGCAAAAGGGTGTAGTATTCATAGATTAATTTAGTGTTATGAAAGTATCTGAGGAAAAGTGCTGGAACCTAGAAACTCAAAAGACTTGATTGCTTGAATTTTAGAGGAGAGTGGGTTTAATTTATTCTATTGTTTTTACTGTTCTGGATAATGTTGGATTCATTGAAAAATATCCCATCTTCATTTGAACCACTCAAGATAATAGTTGACTTGCAGTCCAATTTGAGGTACTGTGGAAGGAATTTTTGCAGGGTCATGCTCAATTGCCACATTTATGCAGTGTCATGCCTGTGTTCATATGTCTATTTGATCTTGGTAAAAGGCTTCCAGTGATGCTTTTGGAAGGTGACCTGCATGTCCTGAAATTAGATGAGTCTTGTAGGTTTATGGTGGTCTGGGCAAGTAAATATGCTAGTGTTTAGGATTGTCAATGAGTAGTATGATGCAGTTTAGGAGGCTCTTCTGTATGGCCCTGAAGAGTACTTAATAACTCAAAAATAGAAGGAAATAAGTAGATAGAAATAAACTGACTCGGCTCAAACATCCTTTCTTGTTTTCTTGTTCATGGTCTAGATTCTGTCTCATTTTCCCTTCATAATTTTCTTTGGAAAGATAAGGTTTCCTCTAAGGTTATGCTTTTGTTTGGACAACAATACTTAATATAGTTAATACTCATGACTTGCTGCATATGAGGAGACCTTCAAAGGCATTACCCCTTGATATCTGCATGATGTGGTTACAGAATTGTGTGACCATTAAGCATCTCTTCTTCAATGTCCTTTTGTTTGGACGCTTTGGTGTCGACTATCTGATATGTTCAGAATTTCTTGGGCTTGCTACAGCTCTTTGTGAGATTTTTTGATGATTTGTTAAGGAAGTTTTGGAGGAAAAAAAGATGTTAAGTGTATGTGGAGATGTGCTTTCTTTGCAGTGATTTTGGGTGTTGGTTGGAATGTAATGCGAGGATATTTCGTGATCGTCGTCTCTTATGGCATCTCATGGGATAATATTGTTTTGTTCGCTTCTCTCTTGTGTTTTGCTTTAGGAGCCTTTAGGGGTGTTTCTTCAGTAGATATACAACGTGATTGGAGTGTCTTACTATTTTAAGCTTATATTTTTCTTCACTATTTTTTTTTTTTACATTTAGGAGGATTTCTTGTCCTCCTTTATACTTTTATTTGCTCAATAAAATTTTCTTTTCCTATAAAATAAAACATACTTCGCTCAAACACCTTCAATAACAAAAACCTAGAAGGCTAGAACTTTCTCATTTAGTCAAATATGACTCATGATCGAAAATATATGCACACTTCAAATTTCCTAAAGGACTAGGATCATGTTTTTTTAATGACATCTTGACTAACAAAGAATACCTAAAATACTTTTACAGAATTTTTGGGGGCCTAATATATGATTAAGTTTAATGAACAACAAAATGTAACTCATAACCTCCAACCTTGAAAATTGCAACTAATGCCAAAGCCAAACTGAGTAAAAACGAAAATACTAAATATTATCAACCTAACAAACAAAATCTTATTCCTTCACCAAATGGGTTGATTGGTGTTGTATGTCCTTTGACTTTAGCCTTGGTCTCTTCTGTATCAAGTCTCTTGACCGGCACTAGTATTTTTCTTGATTTTAATTGCACAGATCTGCTTAATGTTTTAGGTTTCTCATTTCTTATATTCTTGCAATTTCATGTTACAGGGTGTTTACTATTATTTCTATCAAATATTCAGGAACAAGGCTGAAGTGGCTGCTCTAGAACAAAGGAAGAGAGGCGTTGGTGATGGTTCTGTTGGAATGTTGTCATCACTCATAGTCGCTGCTTTATCTGGGTAATTTATTTTCTCTACAAAGAGCCGATGGGTTATATGCTGTTATTTATCCCCGAAAATCAGGTGCTCTAATACAAAAGTGGGCCCTTGGCAGCCATTGTCTCTTATTGTAATCATGAATGCAGCTGTAGAGGATCTACTTATCCAAATTTGAGTATTTGAATTCCAAAACAATTATGGCATTGGCCTTTTTCTAAAATGCACATTGGATGAACTGCCAATCATCTTGGAAGAAGTTGTCCACTGTGGGAATCTGCTTTATCTTTTCTAAATTAAATTTATTATAAAATCCTGTGGTTTGACCAACAGTTTTCAAAACTTCTTTGTGATAGGTGTGTGAATGTGCTGTTGACAAATCCTATGTGGGTGGTTGTTACCCGCATGCAGGTAAAAACTGGTCAATGTCAGCCATAAACCCCCTTCCCCGGGTTCTTCCTCTTGTCTCTACATTTTATTTTGGATGCACTAAACAAGATAGAGAAACTAATTTTTCACATTTATTTTGCAGGAATTTTTCTCATTGAATTCTTTTAGAATTTATTTGTTGAAAAATATTTTTTGAACATTTTCTATTGCTGATTCAGGCCAATTCTAAAACTGTTTCTTAGAAGAGCTTGGAAACAATAATCTTAATGCCATTCTAAGTTATGAAGATTGGGAACCTACTACTAGCTTTCTGTTCTTCTCGAAATAATTTCCCAGGATAGTATTAGCTGCTATCCAAAAACTGCAATGTGATAGGGAGGCTTACATCAATAGGCCAGCTAGTGTGGAAATATTTGGTTTACATGAATTGCCTGTTTAAAGTTACTACATAATGGGAATATGGCGTCTTGCATAATTTTTTCTTTAGCTCTTGTCTTCAACTTATATTTTTGTTTTCTAAATATCCATTTTTGGATATTCTACAGTCTTGGCAAGTTGAACAAGTTCAAAGATAAACATTTGGCTACACTACCCCCTCCCTCCCCTTCTTCCTCGTCTCCTACAAAGTGTAGCAGTCCAGTCTTTTATCTCATTGTTGAAATTCATTTTCGTACTGCAGACTCATAGGAAGGTAGCAAATAAAAAGCAGCCTGGTCAGACACTATCGATAGCTCCAGAAGAAACTGTTCTTTCTGCAATTGAACCTCCTCCATATGGAACTAGCAATGCGGTAGGAAAATTCAATATTTTTCCTAATACTTGCCTTGCTTTATAATAATGTGACACTAAAGCTCATATGCTTCTATAGCACTTTAGAGAAGATTTGCTAGTTATGCTGACTGGATATTTTTCTATTCATTGCTTTCAAACTGAACATAGGAAACAAAAAAACCTTGGTGTCTATTGCCCCATAGAATTTTCTGCTTCACACCTTGTTTTTAAAGTAAGCTAACAGCAAATGACATGATTCTATCTGAAAAAAAGGAAGTTTAAGTGATTAAGACTCTTTCAATAGCTTTATGCCTTCTGCAATTTTACATAATAATGCTTCTAGAATTGGTAAAGGCGTTTACCAATTAATGGTAAAACCAGATTTTTGGTCCTTCATTTATGTAAAGCCTGGGGTTTTATTTGTGACACCTTAAGCATTTTGACACAGCTTATATATATACAGGGAGTTTATGGGATGTAGAGTGGCCTAACACAGGCAGCTAGTAGCTTACCAATCCTTGTCACTTAGGAGATTTTGTTGTTGTAATTGTCTTGGGCTTTTGATTTTCAAGACTTCTCCAGGTCCTTTGTTTTTATTTGATTACTTGGGCAGAAATTGCTTATGTGAAGTTACATTTCTCCTTAGCCTATTATTCATCTTGCTGGAAAACTACATGAGAGGTTACCTGGTTGCAAGTCTACTCGGTACTTACAAATTGTATTCTTGTATTTCAGTTTATAACTATTATCTTTGGAAACCTCTTTTAGTTCATGTTTCTACTTCTTTATTTATTAACTTTGAGATTTTCCAAGATTTTCCAAGTTTTTCATCACATTACTAGTCATGTTAAGTTGCACCAAAGAGAAAAATTATGGGAACTTCAAAAACCAAAATAATAAGTACATAATTTGTGCATTACAAAAGGATTCATTCCCTGAGTACATAAGCTTAGTTACAACAGAGGCCTTGGATGGTATACATTACATTCCTGGCCTTTACATTACAAAATCCTATACTACCCTTCACTGTGAAATGTCAGACTGCCATACATACTCATATACATAAGGACAACCCTCAAAGTACCACACATATGTCTCATGAACCTCCTGATACACAATACAGTCATAGCCATTCTCTCCTTAGTACCCTTGCAAATGAGTCAATTTGGAACACAAGTATAAAATGGTGTGAGACAAAAATATCTCAGCAAGTACAATAGAGTGGCAAGGAAGCTATAAGCTTGAGTGTTGTTTTAAAACACAGAATAATAAATGAAAAACCAGTTTTATTTCCTTGTGCATGAATTAAGCAGTCTAACAGTTATAGGTCTTCCAAGCCTGATCAAGCATTAACTCCATGAGGAAAACCTCTTCTAAGTTGTTGTCCCACTTAGGTACAACTACATTGATCCAGTTAAGTTTCAGACAAACTTAATCATGCAATTTGGTTTCAGCACTTAAGCCAGAAAACATAAATTGGCCTAAGAATCAGTTCATTTTCATAAGCAGTTCATAGACATCAAAACAAGTAATAGGCATTTCTAACACAACACAATTAGACACATTGGGAACTCAGTTACACCTACTTGTTTTCTAAGCTAACCAGCTACACTCTCTTGCTAAATTACCCTAGTCCCCGGTTACTATTTCATGCATCCAATGAGAACTCATCATCATAAACGATTGTCTCTCACTGAAACCACCGATTAGCAAACGAAACTTCCCTACTATCACAGATTGCTTGTACATACATCAAAAGCTATACACTATCATAGACAGTTATTCATGTTAAATAATTTCACATACATAGCAGACAATACACAAGTTTAAGGATTAGTGAGCTACAATGCATGTCAAGGATGCCACATTATTTATTTTGGATTTTAATATAAAACTAATGGCAGAGAGAGTGGCGCAATGAAAATGGACCACGTGAAAATTTGTGAGATGCTTCGTAGTGAGAGAACTGTGAGCGAAGACAGAAAGGACATACGGATGACAAACGAACTATGGGCAAACAGAGAAAAAGAAAGTGTATAAATATTAAAACAGACATGGTGGTTGCCACATCAGACACATTATGAATTTATAATCCTTGACAAGTATTTGGTGCTATAAATAATTTCCTTTTGTCTAAAACCTGATGCCAATATTTGAGTTGGTGCTGGTCTGATAGCTGATATATAGGAGTTCTACTAATTTATGTTTAGTCAATTGATGCGATTTATTTCATCTCACGATATTGGTAGCACCACATGAAAGAGATAAAGGATATGGAGGGTTAGAAGAAAGGCAAACATATTGCAAGACTAAAATAATTGGTTAGTTTGGAATATTCTTTGCTATGTTTCTGGTATGTGTGGATTACTTGCATATTTTATGATACTAAATATTTACATGTTCTCTTGGTTAAAATGGAATCCATTAGAGGTTTTTTCTCTGGTTAATTTTGAGTTTGCACTGAATTGGTTGCCTGCTTCACATTATCACTTCAAAGGCAGAGGATTCCTTTTTGCTGATGTAGCTTTATTGGGAACAACTGCAGATTCAAGAAGTCTATGGTGAAGCTGGATTTTGGGGTTTCTGGAGAGGTGTATTACCGACATTGATCATGGTATGATAGCAGTGATTCTGTCACGTGCTAAAGGAGTATTAGTGTAATACTCATCATTTCTTCTGTTATTGATCTTAGGTGAGCAATCCTTCGATACAGTTCATGCTGTATGAAACCATGTTGAAGAAGTTGAAGAGAAGACATGCTTTAAGTAAGAATAGTAGCAATGGTATAACTGCTCTAGAGGTATGGTCCTGTTTCATCTCTCTAGGTGTTAAACATTGCCACCTTTTAATTGATTTCTTATTTTAATGTATGCTGCTTCTACTGCTCACTTAGCAACTTAGATTGCCTGATTTTGCTAGATCTTTCTGCTTGGAGCTTTGGCTAAACTTGGAGCTACTCTTGTAACTTATCCTCTTTTAGTTGTGAAGGTATGTCGTATTTGCTTTCTCATGACATTGGTTATCAATGGCCAAATGAGGATCTCAGCAGTTCAAAAAATAATGAGTAACTGAAAAATAATATTTTCAAGAAAATAACAATAGATCTATATCTCTAAGTGAAAATTCTTCTTATATGGGTCTAATGACGTGTCGATAAGAGAATATGCTATTCTTAAGCATGGAGATACCCCTTGGAAAGATGTGTGATAAAAAAGTTAATAGATGGCTTGGAAAAGTTAATAGATGAACATGGCTTGGAAAAGTTTAAGAACTTAATGAAAAAGAGATGTTGGAACTACCAAATACTATATTACAACTTATAGTTGATATTTCATTCGTTTTTGGAGTTATATTGTGTAGCTACTAGTTGGGCTAGGAAACAGTGCAGCTGCTACAAAAAAAAAAAAAAATCTTGACTCTTGGGCATGAAAGTGATCCATCTTATAACATGGATGAATGTGAGATAATTGAACACAGCTAATAATATTATACATCAGTCATTTCCAAGTGTAATTCAAACCTTTGATGTTTGACTGAAAGTTCTGAGTTTGTTATTTACTTGGGAAGATATATAAGCATTCCCTCAAAATGACTTTTGGGATTCCTCACCTCATTTATTGCTATTGCAGGCAAGGCTTCAGGCAAGACAGGTTACAACTGGAGACAAGAGGCAGCACTATAAAGGTTTTGACCATTATGATCTCTTGTGCATGAAATACATTATAATTCATGTAGGTTTTGTTTATGATTGACAAAGAAGGCTGGGGAATCCTGTATGAGTTGGTTTATCCTTTGAAGTCTTGCTCTTGTTTAACCTATCAAGACATGCTAATGTTTGTTGAGGATCTTTTTTTTTTTTGGTTTTATTTCCCTTTTGGGTGCGGGTGGGGCCGGGGGTGGGGGGGGAGTCAAGACCCAATTAGAAATTATCATTGTTGGAAAACAGTCGGTGATGTATTAAAAATCCTTACACTTGTTACCTTTTGACATTGCATATACTTTCTGTAATTCAGGCACACTGGATGCTTTCATTAAGATGATCCACTACGAAGGATTTCCTGGCTTTTACAAAGGGATGAGCACAAAAATTGTGCAGAGTGTGCTGGCTGCTTCTGTTTTGTTCATGGTGAAGGAAGAACTTGTTAATGGTATACGGATGTTGCTCACTAAGGATGCCATTACTACTGTGAAGTCAAAGCCTCGGTGATTGTATTTGCCACTAGCTCTTGATTATTTTTCTTTTCTTTACCCGAAAGTTCTCAAACTGCCTTAGTAGGGGGCTTGGGATAAAAGGGATGTCGTAGTTTAGAAACGATATGATTGATTTACCTCGTTATTCTCACTAGTTTCTCTTTGGATATTTCTTGTTTTGAACTATGCAATGCTATGACCACATTGGTTTTATGTCAATGGTAAACTGTTGATAGTGCTCCGGGTATACCGGTGGGATTAATCTTGCTACAGAAGAACATATGCCACTGATAGCTGCAGAGATACTATTTTGCAAGGTTAGCAATGACAAGTCTTTGTGCTTTAAAAGCTTGTTTGTATAACAAACACCCCCGTCTCACAAATGGAATGGTGTAGACAAAGAGGGTAATGAAGTGTCATCACAAATGATGACACAAGCAAAATAGAGAGAACCTAGACACTTTTTACGGAGTTCAACAATGTTAAAATTTTCAACACTATTTTTCACCGGTGAAACAAAACAATACCAAGTTTTACATGACGCTACTACAAAATGGTCCATATATTAGGAACGGAACATTAAACTAACAAGCTGACAATGAACAAAAAGAACAAATTTAGTCCTGCACTGACTCAGGTAAATTGATTGAAGAGAACTAGCGATCTCTCACTCAAATACTGCCACAGATGGATGGCAAGGACAAACCTATAGATGTATTAAAAATGACACGAACCATAAGGTACAGTAGACTGAGAGAAAGGAAAGGAAAAAAAAAATTTGAAAAAAGAATATGAAAAAAAAGAGGAAATAAAATAGATACTCTAGAAATAACAAAAGGTGGATACAAGACGGAAGTAACTCAAACTTAGGCTTCCCTGGAGATCTGCAAGGTAATTCAGGCAAACAACAGCTCCATAACATCTGCTGAAGAGGGGAACCGTGAAGAAAGATTTCACTCATACAGCTAATAGGATTGCATGATTTCCTACAAAGAGATCTAGAAGGTAATTAATGAACATATTGCTCGGGTTGGTCACTCTTCATCTGAATTGCTGCAACATGTTTGCATAGTATTCCATTTAACTGTCATGCTCTACATCCATAATATGATGATGTAGCATAACATTCAACTTCAAACTTCTTGTTTCCAGCATATGAAGCAAAACAATTCCTTGAGTCAATCTTGAAGTTCTCCTAACCAGATTGAGCTTTTAGGCACAATGTTGTGGTTGTACTTCATCATTCCCAACCTTTCCACTTGAATCCTGGTCATAATCCTCTTTCTTATCTATTATAACATACTTAAATGGGGCAGCTTCCTAGCATAGTTTGTTCCACAAGATTCACAAATTTGATTCACCAAACAATCACATTTGACATATAGATTGAAATGAGACCTAGACCATTAATACTTCTTAAGTTACCATATGCATTTTCATCCATTTTCTCTATATGCTTCATCCAATACTCAAATTGCCTCACAGTTCCTGCACATGCTGCTCCCCACATTCCATCCTTTAACTCTTTCCCTTTATACTTCAATGTAAAATTTTGGTAAAGATGCTTCAAGCAACATCTATGGTCAGTTATGGGGTAATATTGCTCAAAGGTCTCAACTAAACCTTGTTTAATACAAACAAAAAAGAATGTCAACAACTATCATGCATTAATTCAAAGTTATCCACAAATAAAAACTAAAAAAAAAAAAAAAAAGTCAGTAAGTGTCATACCTTTTGTCTATCAGATTTGAAAGTCCATCTATGTTCTTTAATAGAACCAATGTCTCTAAGGAATTCATACATAAACTAACTCCAAAAATCTTTGTTTTTTCAATCTCAACTTCTGCTATTGCAATGGGAAATATATTATCACATCCCATCTATAGCAATAGCACTTAAAAGTTGGTCAGCAAATATGCCTTTCAAAAAACACCCATCTAAACCAATCAACTTCCTATATCCTGCTTTAAAGCCATTATTCTAAGCCTTATAACAAACATACATTCTTTGAAATGTGGTTGTTCATCAAGTTACGGCACAATAGTCAATTTTCTCACAGAACTACCTAGATTATATTTCATAATTTATGGCTGCATAATTCGACATTCTGCCATACTATTTTTTGTAATCCCCCACCTACATTGTTGCAACCCTTTTCTTTGCTTTGTAGAATGCTTTTAAATGCATATCACACTTCAATTGCATTCTAATAGTCTTATTCATGTCTATCGACTTCTAGGTTAGAATGTTAATAAACATATCTTCATATTTCTTACTGATGTAGGTGCTGGTCACAAATTTATTATCAAAAATTTTGAGACACTTATGATATGGATTCATGGTCTTAATTTGAATTTTGGGTTTCCTCTATATAGGTGAAGCATGAATTCTCCAGCCACACCTCTTCTTACATACAATTCTCATTCTTTTATTTTCAGTCCTAACCCATACAATGTCATAACTATTCTATATATTTCATTTAATCACAATTTTCCTAAACACTTAAGCATTTTTAACTTCATTCCTATTTTCAAATTAGGACTGGCTATGTTAGTGGCTTCATTAAACCCTGGTCGCGTCTTGGTAGTCTTATCATCAGTGGGAGGATCACTAAGACAATCATACTCATCCTTTACATTTGATAAGAAGTTGTGTTCTTTTTTTTAGCATTACCAGAATCCTCACTAATTTTATATGTCCTCATTGTATTAGATTTGGACGCTGACTTAGAAACAGGGCCTTTATTATACTTTAACTCAGTAACAACTAGATTTTTTCCTTTCTTCTTACTTATGATCTGCTCTTTAGTGGTACTACTCTTCTTCCTAATTGTACTAGGAAGCTTCCTCATGTGGATACTTTTCACTCCAATTTGTTTCTTACACTTCCCTTTCATAACTTCACTTCTCTTTACATTTTTACTACTCTTCACAATTTCACTCCTCTGCACTACATCAACTTCACTACCTTGAATTGCTTTTAGTTGTGCTGCCTTGCATTGCTTCACCTTCTTCATTTCCATGCATTGCTTTACCTTCTTCATTATCATGTATTGCTTCACATTCACTACCTTATATTGCTTCACCTTCATTACCTTGCATTGCTTAAGTTTCACTAATTTCAAATATGTCAGGAGTCTCTTTATGTAATCATTTACTAAGTTTAACTAACATGTTACTCAGCCCATCATTTAAGGAATGTTAACCTCATCTAGTATTTCAACTTCAATATATACTTTCTCACTATTTTCCTCTTCCCATTCTATTTCACCACTATTAACATCACCAAAATTAGCACCTTCATCACCATTATCAGCTCTATCATTACCAGCATACTGATCATCATTCTTATAAATTCCCCTTCTTAATTTTATAGCACAAAAGTCTCCTGTTCTTATGATCCTTTAGCATCTTTATAATTTCTTTATTTGACTGATGTTACCTATTAACAATTCAACAATGCAACCACAAAAAATTTTAGATAATTTAATTATCTATTTTATCAAACAACAGTCATAACCAACCCATGATAGATTCTTTGTTTGAGCATGAAAAAACGAAATCAACAATTCCAGATTTGAAGAAGTAGGGATTTGGTATTTTTAGGAATTTGAGTATTTTTAGGGATTTAAGATATTGGGAGAAGAAATTAGGGATTTGAGAATTAGAGGAGAGAACATGCGAGTTTTACGCAACTGTGAACTTAAGTGTCATGCACGTGGGTGTTTTCATAGTTAAGTTTAACAAATTATGTTTGGGGACACTTTCATCCAAAGGATTGAGGATGGGGTGGGACAAAATGAAATACGTGTACGAGTTTAGAAATAAGCTGGTTACAAGGAGGTTATGTGTACTTTACTCAAAAAACAAAGTAAGGTTGGAATTTGTAATGTAATAATTGAAATCATAATTGGAAAAAAGATAAGGATATGTGAAAGAGATAAGCACACAACTTTCTCTCTTCAATGGTCTTCTTTCATTTATTTACTTTTTTTCTAGTTAAAAAACTTCTAGGGAAGTGTCACGGGTCCACCATCCACGTGAGCTCTCAAAACTCACCTAACAAGAAAGGAAAGCCACCTATTAAAAGTCAAAAATCACTTTAGTACATAGTTGATGTGCGACAAGATCTATTTACCGCCAAATCCATCCTTACTAATTTAAGGGTACTATCCTCTGTGGCATATGCTAGTATCCCCAGAGTGGCTCTGATACCAAATGTCACGGGTTAACCCCATTGAGCCTTATAAATTTGTTCTTGCAAAACCCCATGTGGCCACTTAAAATGTGTTTAACAATAAAGAAAAGGCAATCTATATATGCCAAAGATCACTTTGATTTACATATAATATGGGACTAGGTCCATTGGCTGTCATATTCACCCTTACTTATCCCTACTAATTTGATAGTCCATGGTCCTCGGTGGTACATGCTAGTACCCCTACAGTGGCTTTGTACCAAATTTCATGGGCGCACATTCCATGTTAGATATTATTCTTCGTTGAGCGCCCATTGAATTTTTCTTGGAAAGCCCCACGTAGTCTCTCAAAACACATCTAACAAGGAAGAAAAGTCACCTTTTATATGTGCAAGATCACTCTAGTACACAACTTATATGGGATTAGGTCCCCTAACCATCACAAGATCCCAGACATTGTGCCTTCTCTCCTCGAATAGGTTTGCGAGATGATTCAAATCCAAGTTATAGTATTCAAAAAGTTTTGAATTGTGAGGTTTAAAAGAAAAATTAAACTATTTTTTATGATTCAAATCCAAGCTATTTAAACCTTTAACTCCCACACTTTTCAATATACTCTTTGAACACATACCATTTCACATACTATTACTTGCAACATAAAATTTCATCTTCCATATTCGACTATAATTTGGGCAAGGGAAATGTATGGACAAAGAGAACTCATCACTTAACGGTATTAAAACTTTTAGTGTAGTAGATGAGCTATTGTATCTTAGGAGAAACATGGTAAGAGGCCTTTTGCATCGGTTGAAAGTAAAATCTATTGATTAAACGGCTTGTTGTCATTTGGATAGGGCTATCATCAATGGCAGTCATTTTACATGGTCCAACTCTTATGCTTGGTAAGTGTTGAGTTGAAATGGAAAACTAAGAGGGGGTGAATACTTTGAAAACCAATTTAAAAAACTTTTCACAAACAAACACCACAATTAGAATTTTAAAGCTTAAACACAATCAAAGTAAGTAAAGAAACAGATTTATAGTGGTTCGTCTAATAACCCAAACTATGTCCAATTCCTTAAGAATACTAATCGAGATTTTACTATATCACACTAGTAAACTAAATTATGGGGTTCAGCTCCTTTTTATAAACACAGGTTTTGAAGGCTCAACCAAAAATGACATCACAGCCAAGTATTACAAGATTTGTCTCTTATTATCTTCTCCAAACCTATAGGAATTACAAGTTATAGACACTACAAAAAAAAACTTGTATTTACTAACCAACCAAGTGGATCAGTAATGACCCTAAGTTGGCTTGTAAAGGTTTTCTGACCTACTTTTATTAGTGTAAAGGTGATCGGCAAAATCATCATCTGTAATAACGATCAACTTTGAGGTTGGTCAGGAATTACCGACTGAAGTTAGTCGATGAAGTTCATTGGTATTGTTATTTAAGCAAAAAAAAAATTGAAGTTTGTCATTATTTACTAACCAACCACATGGTTGGTCAGTAATAGTGGAAATTGTGACCAACCAACTACATGGTTGGTTGTTAAAATTGGTATTAGTATTGACCAACCACATGGTTGGTCAGTAAATGTTCCTTTTTTAATAAAAAATAATTAAATTACTAAAATATCAATTTATATAGAATAATACCATAAAATTGTTACATTACCCATTTAAATTAAATTCAAGAAGTTTTGCCTTTAAATTACACATGAAACATTTGAATTATATGCAAATAATTGTGCCTAGGTTACAAGCCTAAAGTTCTTTTTTCAAGTTGGACATTTCTCTCTAGTTCAAGCTTGTTTTCTACCTTAAAACTCATTTTTAGAAACTAAACTTCACTGTTGTAAACCTTATTTTCTCGATCGTGATTAAAGCAGGCATCGTAATCCTCATAAATGTTCTCTTTGTCAATCTGTTCAAAAAATAGCCTACCATTAGTGTCTCCTCCAATAACATTCTCAAAATTCACCATAGATTTCGAACTTGAAGAAGGGGCACAAAAAAATAAAAATAAAACATAAAACATAAACAAATTGAAAACTAGTCATTCACATTTGCAGCCATTTTAAATTTCATTACATGATATTCCCAGAAACTCAAGAATATAACCACTTTCTTAAATTATATTAGGCAAACGAGGAATACCTAGTCTAAAGCTTTGATTTTTAATATTCTTAATGTGTTATAACTAGAACATCATGCTAACTTAAAAATGTATATTCAAACAAGTATAACCGGAACATGTACCTGTGATTGATGGCATTGATAAGTCTATGAAATATCCTTATTACATATCTTTTTTATTCATATTATTTTCTGTGCTATTGAGTTTTAGTTTAATTTATTGCTTAGTTGAGTCATTTGTTTTAAAGTGTTGAATCCTAATTGAGTATGCTTAGGATTTAGCCTTTAATTAGGAATTTCATTCATTCTTAACTTAGTTTGTGTATTTTGAAAGTTTAATACTTAAAGGAAACCTCTTTGAAGTCAAAGTAAAGTTAAACAAGGATTCCCTACACATCAGGAAAGGGGATCCACAGCGTCCAAAATCGTACAAAAAGACAATCAGTCAGATGAGTCTAGTGCCTAGGCTCCAAAAAAGCAATGCTAGGTGCCAGGGACAATAGCATCTAGTACCTAGGTGCTAGAAAAGCAGTGCCTAGGTACCCAACAATGATCTACAATCTGAATTTCGGTGCCTAGGTGCCAGAACTTCAGTGCTGCGACACTGGCTCGATTCCTAGTCCAAGTTGAACTCTTTTCAAGGGTTTTGAAGCCTATTTAAAAAAGGTTTATGTTGGGGAATAAAAACACAAGTTTAGCTAAGAAAGTCTAAAGTTTAGAGGCGTCAAGAGTGCAAGGAGTAAGAGGAGCTTACGGATGCTTGAAGATTGAAGCCTGACAAACCATCGACTTTCTTCACTCTACTCTTTCCTTTCCTTGTGTTTATTTGATATTTTCTTTATATGAATCCATGTTTACACTAAGTAGCATGGAGTAGTTTTCTCACTAGGATTGCAATGGATCTTAACATGTAGCTTGGCTTTATGTTATAATTTGATTGCTTAGGGTTTGGGACATGAATTATTTATCTTATTCTTTGTTTTATGCTTCTAATTGATTAGCTACCAATTAGATTAATTTAGTAACTTAGAGGAACCTTGGCAAAGGAAATCTAGGTTAGCCTTGAATAAGACAGCACTTGTTTGAATTCATTCACATGCTTGTTTGAATTTGATTTGTATTTAGCCTTCATACCTTGTGTAGTCATAGTTAGGTCTATTTTTAATGAGTATAGCTTAATTCAATTCTCATAGAAATATAGTGAATTTGTTAAGTTAGATATTATTATAAGCAATTTGAAAGATATTTATAATTAAATAAGAATCCTAGTTTAATAATTCGGTATCACAACTAAGCATGAGAAGATAATAATAATTCAAGTGAGTGTTGAGGGAAGTTGTAATTCTAGGTTTTCTCCATTATATTCTTACGTTTGCTTGCTTTAATTTTGTTTAGTTTTAAAATGTCAATCTCAAGTTCATTCGTTTGGATAAAGTTAGGATTGGTAAATTTTAGTACTTAACAATTATTATATATAATTCCTAGTGGGAACGATTTCTACTTACACTTTATTACTTGTTCATGATATATGTACTAATAACTCTGTAAAATAGAATTATTTTACTATGCTTCTAATTCATATTTTATGCTAAATCTTAAGTTTTTTAGTTAGAATATTAGTCAAATTTCATGATATATACATTGATAACTCTATAAAATATAGTTATTTCACTATGTTTTTAATTTATATTTTATGCTAAATCCTAAGGTTTTAAGTTAGAATATTAGTCAAATTTCACGATACATGCATTGATAACTTTGTAAAATATATTTATTTCACTGTGTTTCTAATTCATATTTTATGCTAAATCCTAGGATTTTGAGTTAGGATGTTAGTCAAATTTATTGTTTTAGTTGTTTTAGGTTGTTTAGGAATTTTTTTTTACAGTTTTTACTATAGTTAGAAGTAGTTTAACGATTTTTTGTATTTAACTTGTTTTAGGTTTCTTTATAGTGTCCTAGTTGAACTTAAAGAAGGAGAGGAATTCAAGACAGCACCGTAGCGCTAAAGAAGATAACGCCACAAAAAGAAGAAATTAGTGATTCAAATCAAGAGACTTGCGCCGCGATGTGTTAAAGCTGAAGCAGCGGCGTTGCTAAAATGAGAAAAAGTGAAAATTAACCAGAGAACTTGGTGCAACGGCACCTACTAACTTAAGCTGCGGTGTCCTTAATATAACATGCCTAGTAAACAGACAGAGAGAGATGCCCCATAGCTCAATTGACCTTAAGCCTTAACGCCCAAATTAAAGGATGACTTCATAAACATCCCAAGGGAATGGTGTTATCGTGCTTATCAATGCGAAGTGGCGGCATGACAAGTTATAGTCTAAATAGGACTCTACAGAACCCTTAGTATCATAAAACCATGCTGCAGTGTTGTCACACGCTTTTGAAGAATCCTAGTTCAAATGAACTAGGAGCAAAAGATCTATAAAATAAGGTGAAGGCTGAAGTTTTAAGATATACTAGAGCTCATGATAGAGAGTACCTAAGGAGTTAAAAGAGACTCGAAGGCATGATAACTGCAAGTTTCTATTCCCTTCTTGTTATTTTCTATTTACTTGTAATGGTTATGTCTTTATTGTTTGTGTTTTCATTAGTTAGTATGGAGTAGTCGTATTCTAGGGTTATGATTGAATTCGCATGTAGCTGATATGACTTTAGTTTTAATTTAATGCATGTTTTAGTTTTAACATTTATGTTGTCTTGTTCTTAATACTTATAATTGATTAATCACTAGTTGGATTGATTAGGAATTCTAGGAATGACTTGGAAGAGTCAGTTTTGGAATTAGCCTTGGGTGATATAACTTATGTTTGGATGGTTCATATAATTTGGATGATTTGATTTGTTTAAGAGATAGAAATATATTCTTTAACCATAAGTAACCTGTAAGATTGGCTCTTATTGAATTTGCCTTAGAATAATTCCCATTAAAATATAAGAAATTAGACTAAGGGAAATATATAATTGCTAGACATAAGAATATACTAGTAATTTGTTAAGAAATTTGGGTTAATATTAAACTATTGCATAAATTGAATTAAGTTAAAGTTAATTAGGTGTAGTGTGAGAGATTTCGTGAACCTAGGCTTAGTTTTAATATCTTTTTTTATAAATTATTTAAAAACCCCTGAATTACTTTGGCTTGATTAGAGTTATGTTACATCATATTGGTATTTAGCATTAAAAAGTAAATTATTTCTCGTGAGAATGATCTCTACTTATCACTGTATTACTTGAAGACGATACTTGTGCTTGCGTTTGTAAAATCCGTACCATGCACTTGTGTGCTTAATCTGACAACATGCCTTATATACCTAATAGAATAGATAAATAAGAGAGTATGGGTATACTAAGACAAAATATCTTTTTTATTTTTTTTTTCTTATAATATATATATTCATATATAGAGAAAAAAGAAGTATTATTAATGATAGAAAGAATAGAGTACATAAAAGAGGATAAAATTGGAAAATAAAATTGAGCTGACTTGTCTATGCTTTGTATGCTTAAGAACCATGTCAAATTACAAAAGGAAAATATCTTAGCAAACAAATGTAACAATTAAAATATAGGATCATAGTAGCAAACAATTGAATTCTTAACAAACACGTCTTAATTGAATCCTTATGTCAATTAGATTTTTCTCTTCATACTCTCTACTTATTGACAAATCTCAATAGGGAAAACTTACACTGTCTAAAAGATAGGAGGGGATTTAGCCTATTTATAATTAAATTATAAGAGTCTTTGTTGGGAAATCTAGGGTCTGCATCACATGCATATGGAGCAAAATTAAAATTTTCCCTAATAAAAAACCGAAGTATTTAATATATATGTATATTATGAAAGTAAAAGATTAACACAAACCTCTTGAAGTTTTCCTCACACAACTAGTTTGATTGTTTAGCATGGATGTTTAGAGTTCCTCCACAAATTGTCAAAAAGATTCTCCCAATTAAATACAAAGTATGACTAATGATTAGTGAGCTATTCAAATGAACAAGTCTCTAATGAAATAGTTCACATAATTGATGATTAAAAACCTTTTATCTTTTTTAAATCTTTTTTGAAGGAATCGATTCACCCTTAGGATATGTGCTAGCTTCCACTTGGTTGAATAGTTAATAGAGATTTGTCTTTGATGCAAAAACACATTTTCTTCAAGAAAGGGTCATGGCTAAGGGAAGAGATTTTATAGAACTCTTTTTGCTCACATTCTCTTACAAGACCGAATGTCACTCTCTTGCTTGCTTGCAACCTCTTGGCTGAAATTCCCCTTAGCTACTACATATATTAGGGCAACTAGGGCTTAAGGAGTTATAGTCCTTCCATATTTAGGATTTCATTAAACCTAAAAAAAATACTTAATTAATATTATTACATACATTAAATACAAATAAAGTATCATTACAACCAACCATTGATTAACTCTTAGACAATAATACTAACAATCTCCCACTTGGCCTAGAGCCAATCACTATGATATCTAAGTCCTACCATATTAAAGTAATAATCGCGCTTCGAATGTGGCAAGGGCTTATTAAGCGAATATGCCACATTCTCATGAGTAAGTATGTGCTTTATCTTTATATCCTTTCTATTAATAATTTCCCTAATTAGGTGATACCGCCTTAGTACGTGTTTAAATTTCTATTGAGACCTTGGTTTCTTTGCTTGTGCAATAGCCCCATTGTTATAACAATATAACTCTATTGGATTAAAAATTCCAAGAATAAACCCAAGTTCAGTTATGAACTTCTTTATCCAAACAACAGCCTTAGCTGCTTCAGAGGCATTTATGTACTGAGCTTCACTTTTAAAATCCATCATTGTTTCTTGCTTAGAGCTCTTCCACTTAATGGCTCCTCTATTAAGAGTAAATAAGAATCCAAATTGCGATTTAAAGTCATCCCAATCGGTTTGAAATCTCGCATTGGCATATTCTAGAACTTTCAATTCTTCGGTTCCTCCATATATTAAGAATGCATCCTTAATCCTTCTCAAGTACTTAAGGATGTTCATAATTGCCTCTTAGTGTTCTTCACCCAAAAAAACATGGTATTGGCTTGTAACACCTAACAAATGTACGATATGATGAGTTGTTGATGTTCACCAAATTAAAACCTAACTAACTATATTTGTAGTATAGTAAGTATTGTATCAATCCCACAGAGAAACAAGTAAGTTAATCAAATTCAACTCAAGCAAGTAGTTCTTATTTAATTAAATTGAAATTAAGCAAAAAAACACAACAAGTTCAAGTATAAATCCTAAGCCGAATACTATAATGAGCAATAAAAGTAAATCAAACATTTAAGCAAATATAAAACAAAACAGATGTATAAAAATGAATGGAGTTCTAAAATAGGTTGTGATGATAATATTCTATAAATATGCAAATTAACTAATATGCACTAAAAACAACAAAGTAAATAAATGGGGTGTTGATCTTTGATCTAAATTAAATTAAAATAGCTAAGCAAGCAAGAAAAACAAGAGAATTAAATTTTAAATGTAAAAAACAATTTTCGGTAGAAACTTACTAAACTTAGCAAACAACTAAAGATTTGTAAGACTCAACTGCAAAGAAGTTTTTCTAAGATTCATGAGCTATTAGTCATTGAAAACAAAACAAATACCAATATGAATATATACATATGCATGCAAATCAACCATATAAACAAGTCTTTCCTACCAATCCTTACCTCTTTGTTAATTAGGTCAAGCAGAATAACTAACACTAATCACATAATAACCCCCATCAAGCGTTATGGATTTAATTACGTGAAAGCATTACAAACTAGATAGGTGCATTTGATTGTAAACAGTTAACACATAAATGACATTAAGTTAATCTAGATCAAAATTTTCAAGCAACACTCAAATAAACTCAAATTTAATTCAAGTGCTACTTTTACTACTCATATTAATTAACCATGCAAAGACATTAATTAATTAACTAAAATCAGATTATATGTATTAATCTATCATGTGTATATCATAACAAACTAAAACACATAATCATTAAGCAATTAATCAAGAAAAACATGAATACTTGCATTTGTGTATAACATCAGATTTCCTCTTAAAAATAGATTCTCATAGTAGCTTCATAAATCAATGTTACTTACCTCTTGCAACTAAACAAAAACTTAAGCTAGAATCATTATTAATTGAAAAGAAAATATTATGTTCATTGTTGTAACTTTGAGAGAGAAGAACAAGAAAATTGTAAAGGTACTTCTTAATCAGACCTATACCTCCCCTATTTATAGAGTATAAGGGTGACAAGGACTCCTAAACAAGAATGAGTCTTTTCCTACTTAATAGATAATTCCTTAATTAGATTTGTACTTCCTATTCTATCCAAAATTTGAATATTCTAATATGATCTTGTAATCTTCTTTCAATCCTAATCCCAATAAAATTCCTTGCCAAAGTTGGATTCCTAATGTAGAAATCCTTTATTGCCACTAGGATTCCTAGTCCAATTAGGATTTGCACTTCATCAATGCATAGATTTTTCTCAATATGCTGATTCTAGTCCTTAGCTGTTTTACATGCTCAAATGCTTCATTTTACCCCTTATGTCTACAAAGCACAGTTTTACACAAAACAAGATAAGTAAACTAAAGTAAGACATAAATACGCATAAAAGACTAAGAATAAGGTATTAAAAAAATAGAATAATATGAATGTATCAAATTTCCTCATACTTAGTACTTGCACATCCTCAAGCAAGGAAAAGACAAAGTTGAAACTAACAATGTTCAAAATCTAAAACTGAAAAATTGGAAAATAAATGAAACCTATGAATTAGAAAACAAAAAGCAAACATTAAATGAAGACCTTCTAAGCACTCAACTCTACTTTTAATCTCCCAATAATCTCAAAGAGTATAAGCATAAGCAAGAATATTTTCATGAATTTGAACACTTAAC
Source organism: Quillaja saponaria (assembly GCA_029379385.1). Classification (NCBI taxonomy): domain Eukaryota; kingdom Viridiplantae; phylum Streptophyta; class Magnoliopsida; order Fabales; family Quillajaceae; genus Quillaja; species Quillaja saponaria. The sequence goes on along the minus strand of CM055612.1, from coordinate 14,738,163 downwards.
AATCTTAGAACCCTTCATAGTTTAAAGACTTGAATGAAATGCATGTCATACCAAAATAACAAGTCCTCTCATTGGTATACATTCCACACTCAAGTGTTTATGGCTTAAAGTGTTTAAACTCAAATTCTATCAATGTTATGATCTACCATAAGCTTGCTCTTCAACCTCATCTTCTCTATTAAAGTATCATATGCATAACATGAATCAAAAGGTCGTTATTCAAGGTTGTAATGGGGCTAGGCTAAAAGGGTAGGTAAGAAAAAGGTAAAGAAAAGGTTAAAAACCAAAGAAACTATTAGAGCATAAAAAGATAATGAACTCAATAACATATAAACTTAATGTTCACGAATTCATCATAGGAAATTAAGCACAAATACCGAGCTTTCTTTGATTTTCAAGTTCCCACAACATGATATTACTAAAAAACAAAAGCGAGCACTTTCTTTCTTCTTTTTCCACCTTATACAGATTTGGTCATCACTTTTTCTTTTCCTTTTTTTTCTTTTTTTTTTTCATAAACAACTTGGAAATGTTCTTCTCTTTTCTTCAAACCAAATGGTACAATTCACAATCAATTCCTATCATATAACAACTTTTCTTATGAATTCCAACTATAACCCAATGTTCATAGTAAGGTACACATGCTTTACTATTCCTTGGCTAGGGAAAAAGGGAACATATGAAAGGTATAAGTTCACTAGCAAATCATCATAGTAAGATTGGCTTATTTTTGGCTGAAGTGGTTAAAAATCCTAAGTACCTTTATCATTTTCATGTATATGCAATTTAAATGTAGTCTTAACAAGATATGAAGCAAGTTCTAGAGATGCACCACACATTGAATAAACATACAACAAAAAAGGCATGTTGAATGCTCAAAAACTCACAAAGGTAAAACAACTACTAAGTCAGGATCACAAGCTTTCAAAGTTAATCTATAAACCAAGTAAGCTCAAAATTGCAAGTTAACTCATTCATTTAGTTTATCTCACTGTAATACACATTCTCATCAACTCTTGGGAAATCAAAAGACAAAGCTAAATGCTTAAGGTTTCACATGCAAAAGAAAAGAAAACACACATAAACGCATGAAATAAAAACAAAATATACTACATGCAAAAAGAAATACCTGATCCTCCCCCCCACACTTAAACACTACATTGTCCTCAATGTAGACATCAAATTAATAAGGAGAAGAAGAAAAATCACACATGTACTAAAATAAAGGACGAAAAGATAAAAGAAAGAGAAAGAGAAAAAGGAAAGCAAACCTAATTTACATTTTTCTTTTTTGTCGGGTTACCTCCCAATCAGCGCTTTTGTTTATTGTCTTTAGCTCGACTCCATGCTTATTAATTTAATGTAGGTTTGACCAAGTCAACCTCCTCCACAACCACTTCCTTAAAACCTTCATAGAAAGGTTTCAACCGTTTCCCATTCACCTTGAACACTTTGTTTTTAAGCTTTGAATTGCAACTACACCATGAGGAAAGATATTAGTAACAACAAAGGGTCCAATCCATCAAGAACGAAACTTACCTGGAAAGATCTTTAGTCGTGAATGAAACAAGAGAACTTTTTGTCCAATTTGAAATTCTTTTCTTGAAATCATTTTGTCATGGAATGCCTTAGTCTTTTCCTTGTAAATCCTTGCATTATCATAGGCATCATTCCTTATCTCCTCCAACTCTTGCAATTGCAACTTCCTATGATGTCTAGCATCTAAGTTCATATTGCATTGCTTAATGGTCCAAAAAGAATGATGTTCAAGTTCATCTAGTAGATGACATGGTTTCCTATATGGATACATTCCAATAGGTGATTTATATGCATTCCTATAAACCCAAAGAACATTATTCAACCTTAAGCTCCAATCTTTTCTGTTAGGTTGCACTGTCTTTTTAAGGATGGATTTGATCTTTCTCGGTTAGAAATTTCAACTTTGCCAATTGTTTGAGGATGGTAAGCTGTGAAGGTGTGTTTAATAATGTTGTATTTTCGAAGCAAAGCTTCCATGGATTGATTAGAAAAATGTTTGCCACGATCACTAGTGATTGCCTTGGGTATTTCAATTTTAACAAAATCCACAACAACCTTAGCATTATCAGTACGTGTAGCCTTAGCTTCAACCCATTTAGACACATAATCAACGACAAGCAAGATGTAAATATTACCAAAAGAAGAGGGAAAATGACCCCATGAAATCAATACCCCAACATCGAAAATTTCATATACAAGAATAGAAGTTAAAGGCATTTGATCACGATGAGTTACACTACCCATTATTTGGCATCATTCACATGATTTGCAAAAAGTATATGCATCTTTAAACAAGGTAGGCCAATAAAAATCATATGTAAGTACCTTATGAGCTGTTCTTTTCACACCAAAATGTCCTCCACAAGCATAAGAATGGCAAAAGGTAAGGAAAGAGTTATACTCACATTGGGGTATACACCTTCTTATGACTTGGTCAGCATAAAACTTCCCCAAATATAGGTCATCTCAAACATAATATTTAGCATCAGCTTTAAACTTATCTTTTTGAGATTTACACAAATCTTGAGAAAATTCTTTGGTAACTAAAAAGTTAACTAAATCAGCATACCATGGCTGAATGTCATACATAGCATACAACTTCTCATCGACTCTCTCACAGATTCTATCTCCACTTGCTTGTTTGACAATATACTAAAGTGATCAGCTACATAATTTTCACCTCATTTGCTGTCCTTAATTTGAAGATGAAATTCTTGCAAAAGCAAGATCCATCTTATCAATCTAGGCTTTGATTCCTTTTTATGCAAAAGATGCTTAAGAGCTACATGATCAGAAAACACAATCACTTTAGTCTCAAGCAAGTAAGATCTAAACTTTTCAAGAGCAAAAACTATAGCAAAGATTTTTTTTTTTTTTTTTTTTTTTCCTTTGTATGATAGTTGTATTGAGCTTCATCAAGTGGGCAGATGCATAAGAGATAACATGTAAATTTCACCCAACTTTTTGGCTAAGTACAGCTCCAACAGCTTAATTACTAGCGTCACACATGATCTTGAAATGTAAATCCCAATTTAAAGATTGAACAATGGGGGCAAAAGTTAATCTCCTTTTAAGGTCATCAAAATCTTGTTTGCAAGCATCATTAAACATGATATCCACATCTTTGGCTAGCAACTTGCATAGGGGCAATGCAATTTTAGAGAAATCTTTAATAAATCTTCTATAGAAACCTGCATATCCAAGAAAAGCATGTACTTCCCGCACACATGTGGGATAAGGTAAGGACAAAACAATATCTATCTTAGCTTTATCAAATTCTAAATTATGAGCAGAAACTACATGCCCTAAAACAATCCCTTGTTCAACCATAAAGTGACACTTCTCATAATTCAAAACAAGGTTAGTTTTCAAGCATCTTTTCAAAATAAGAGAAAAATTTTCCAAACATGCATCAAAAGAATTACCATAAACAGTAAAATCATCCATGAAAACTTCAATGATTCTTTCTACATAATCTGAAAATATACTCATCATGCATCTTTGAAAAGTGACTGGTGAATTATATAAACCAAAAGCATTCTTCTATATGCATAAGTACCAAAGGGGCAAGTAAAAGTAGTCTTTTCTTGATCTTCGGGTGCAATAACAATCTGATTATATCTACTATACCCATCAAGAAAGCAATAGAATGACTAGGCTAACCTCTCAAGCATTTGGTTAATGAAAGGTAAAGGAAAGTGATCCTTACATGATGCTTAATTCAGCTTGCGATAATCAACACACGTTTTCCACCCACTTTGAACATGTGTAGGCACAATTTCATCATCTTTATTTCACAGAGTAGTAATTCCCGTTTTCTTAGGAACCATATGTATGGGACTTACCCACTTGCTATCTAAAAAAAGGTAGATAACTCTGGTATCAAGCAACTTCAATATTTCGGCCTTGACTACCTCCATCATAGGTGGGTTGAGACACCTTTGCATCTTCCTTGTTTGCTTCGAATTTTCTTTTAAAAGTATGCGATGCATACACATAGAAGGGCTAATTTCCTTGATATCAGCCAACATCTACCCAATAGCAGTTTTATGGTCACAAAGCACGAGCACAAGCCTTTCCTCCTGCACATTTGTTAAGTTCTTTGCAATAATCACAAGTAATATATTATTTTCACCCAAAAACACATACTTTAAATGGTCAGTCAAAGGTTTTAATTCAAGCTCGGGTGCATGCAAAATAGAGGGTAAAAGTTTCTTGTGAGAAATAGGTAAATCTTGATAAGCCTCACCATACTTGTACGACACAGCTTGCAAGGATATAACTGTATCAACCAAAGTATCATCTATAGCAACCTCTCCTTTTGTGCAAGTGGAATCAAAACTTTGGCTTATAGCCACATTCAATTTATCTCTACCTTTTAAGTAAAAAACTTGTTGCACATTAATGTCAATAACTTCCAAACACAAAAAATTGTTTATCATCTTGAAACTTCATGGCATCAAGAATACTGAATTGAACAACATTACTATCAAATTCCATAAACAATGTACTAGAAAAAACATCAATCTTAGTTATAGCAATTTTAAGGAATGGTCTTCCTAACAAAAGTGGAGTAGACGTGTGTGAGTGATCATCCTCCATGTCAATAATATAAAAATCAACAGGAAAAATCAAACCATGAACTGAAACTAAGACATCTTCGAGCACACCTAAAGGATAAACAAATGTACAATAAGCAAGTTGGATAATAACCCTTGTTTCTTTTAAAGGGCCAAGACAAAAAGAGTCATATAAAGATTTACACTAATTGAAGCTCTTAAGTCACACATGGCTTTTTCAAAGTAAGTATTACTAATCTTACAAGGAATAGAAAATGAACCAGGATCTTTTTCCTTAAGTGGGAGTTTCTTTTGAATGATAGCAGATACATTCTCTCCCACACTTACTGTTTCATTACTGTTGAGTTTTCTTGTGTTAGTGCACAACTCCTTGAGAAAATTTGGATATTGAGGGACTTGCTTGATTGCATCCAAGAGAAGAATATTGATTTCAGCCTTTCTAAACATCCCTAAGATCTCCTTCTCTTTATCTTCTTTCTTAGACCTATAAGAACTTAAAGGAAACAATGGAGTAAGCTTAAAATTAGAATTCTTTAGTTGAGAATTTACCTTAGGAACACCCAAATTAGGCTTGGCATTCATTTGATTAGGGGCAAAAGCTTCAGCCAAGTTTGAAGAAGTTTCGGCTTCAATTTCAATCTCTTCCTCCAATGTAATATTTCTTTGTTTACTCTCTCCAAGCTCTTTTCCATTCCTTAACTTAATTGCATAAGCACTTTCTTGACTAGTCATAGCTTGAGAAGGCAACTTATTTGACCCTTGTATTTCCAATTTACCCACACTAGTAGCAAGTTGTCCTACTTGTTTCTCTAAGTTTTGGACACTTGGCCTTGTTTCTTAATGGAATTGCATCATGCTTTATTGGAAGACCAATGTATTGGATGCCATTGTTTTCATCATATCTTCCATAGATGAACCAGAATTGGATAAATTCATTAGTTGGGGAGGTTGTCTAGATTGATATTGTGGTTATGCTTGAAATCCATGAGGGTTGATTTTTGGCCTCCATTTAGTGGTGGTTGTGGTTGTGGTTGATTCCCATAGCACAAGTTAGAGTGATCTCTCCAGCCAGGATTGTATGTGTTAGAATATGGATCATACTTACATTATGGTTGTCCAGAAAGAAAAGGCCACCAATGGTATTAGCTTATTCCACCGGATCATCTTCCATTGTATGACACATATCAGTTGGATGCCCTTGGTTAGAGCAAATGCCGCATGCTTTCACTTATTGCACATTTTCAATAGCCAAAGAATGCATAAGAGAAGTAAGATTGACAACTTTTTGTTCAAGGTTAGAGATACTTAATTCATTTACTTTTTTGGAGGGTGTATCCATGCGAGTCCCAAATTGTTGCGAATTGGCAGCCATGTTGGATATTAATTGCTTTGCAGCCTCTAGTGTTTTCTCAACTAATGCCCCCCCCCCCCCCCAAACTTATAGCATCAATTATGTTTCTTTCTTGTGACATCAAACCCTTGTAGAAGTATTAGATGAGTAGTTGATCAGAGATTTGGTAATGGGGGCCAACTAGCACACAACTTCTTAAATCTTTCTCAATACTCATATAAGGTTTCACCATTGTATTGCCTTATTCCACATATTTCCTTTCTTATATATGCAGCACATGATGGAGGAAAATACTTCTCCAAGAAAAGCAACTTCATCTCATTCCACGTAGTAATCCAGCCAGAGGGAATGTAATATAGCCACTCTTTAGCTGCATCACCCAAGGAGAATGGGAATGCTCAAAGTTTGATTTGCTCCTCAGTCACACTATTGGGTTCCATGCTCGAGCATACTAAATGGAATTCCTTGAGATGTTTATGTGGATCTTCACCTAAAAGATCACAAAAAGTAGGAAGAAGTGAATAAGACTAGATTTAAGCTCAAAAGGGACATCAATATTAGGAAAATTAATGCAAAGAGGTTGATGGTCAAAATCAGGAGTGGCGAGCTCCTTAAGAGTGCGAGGTTGTTGAATAGCCATGTTTTCAACTTGTTCGTGGATTGGTACAATTTCTTCTTCCTCCAATTGAAAGCCAAAAGATGTGCTCTTTGTGATGTAAACTACCCTACGTATGTGACTGATCTGATGTAATCTCTCACTACACGTAATTGTAGGATTGACCTCTTCAATTGGACTTTATGGTGGAGTTCGATTGATTGCCTCGACTTGCTCTTCGTAGAAATGTTCAAGTTGCTCTAAGGTGGGTGGGTTGTCTGTCTTCTTCGAAATCTGACATACAACTTGCATAAATGATCTAAACTAAACAAAAACATAAGCTTGAATCAAATTAAAATGATTAGTTTTCCTCACAATGACGCCAAAATTTGATGAGTCATCAATGTTCACCAAATTAAAACCTAACTAACTATATTTGTAGTATATTAAGTATGTTATCGATCCCATAGAGAAATAGTTAACTTAATCAAATTCAACTCAAGCAAGTAGTTCTTATTTAATCAAATTGAACCAAAGCAAAAAAGCACAACAAATTCAAGTATAAATCCTAAGCCGAATACTATAATGAGCAATAAAAATAAATCAAACTAATGTAAGAAAATATAAAACAAAACAGATGTATAAAAATAAATGGAGTTCTAAAATAGATTATTATGATAATATGTTATAAATTTGCAAACTAACTAATATCTACTCAAAACAGCAAAGTAAATAAATAGGGTGTTGATCTTTGATCTAAACTAAATTAAAATAGCTAAGCAAGCAAGAACAACAAGAGAATTAAATTCTAAATGTAAAAAATAATTTTCGGTTGAAACTTACTAAACTAAGCAAACAACCAAAGATTTGTAAGACTCAACTGCAAAGAAGTTTTTTCCAAGATTCATGAGTTATTAATCATTGAAAATAGAACAAATACCAATATGAAAATACATATATGCATGCAAATCAACCATGGAAACAAGTCTTTCCTATCTATCCTTACCTCTTTATTAATTAGGTCAAATGGAATAACCAACACTAATCATATAATAACCCTCATCAAGCATTATGGATTTAAGTACGTAAAAGTATTAAGAACTAGATAGGTGCAATTGATTCTAAACAATTAACACACAAGCGGCATTAACTTAATCTAGATCAGATTTTCCAAACAACACTCAAATAAACTCAAATTTAATTCAAGTGCTACTTTTGCTACTCCTGTTAATTAACTATGTAAGGACATTAATCAGTTAACTAGCATCAGATTATATGTATCAATCTATCATGTGTATATCATAACAAACTAAAACACATAATCATTAAGCAATTAATCAACAAAAACGTGAATACTTGCATTTGTGTATAATATCATATTTCCTCTTAAAAACAGAATCTTAAGTCAAGGTTACTTACCTCTTGTTATTGAATAAAAACTTAAGCTAGCATCATCATTAATTGAAAAGAAAATATTATGTTCATTGTTGAAACTTTGAGAGAGAAGAAGAAGAAAAGTGCATGTAAAGGTATTTCTCAATCAGACCTATACCTCCCCTATTTATAGAGTATAGGGGTGGCAAGGACTCCTAAACAAGAAAGAGTCTTTTCCTACTTAATAGTTAATTCCTTAATCAGTTTTGCACTTCCTATTCTATTCAAAATTTGAATATTCTAATATGATCTTGTGATCTTCTTTCAATCTGAATCCCAATAAAATTCCTTGCCAACATGTAGAAATCCTTTATTACCATTAGAATTTCTAGTCCAATTAGGATTTGCCCTTCATCAACGCATAGATTTGTCTCAATATGCTCATTCTAGTCCTTGGCTCCATTACATGCTCAACTGCTCCATTTTATTCTTTATGTCTACAAAGCACAGTTTTACATAAAACAAGATAAGTAAACTAAAGTAAGACATAAAATATGCATAAAAAAACTAAGAATAGGGTACTAAAAAGATAGAATAATATGAGTGTATCATGATACATCAGAGCACATACATAACATGGCATACATGATTCAACCAATTGGGGAAGCATATGGTGCTTCATTCATGCATTAACTTTCCAATTTTGTCTTAAGAGACATACTTTTGGAAAGATACACAACATTAGACATGGGCAAGAACCCTTTCTTTGGCCCATCCATGCAAAACCTTTAAAGCATCTTGTCAATGTACATTGATTGTGATAGTCCAAGCAACCTTTTGGATCTATCCCTATAGATTCTTATACCTAATACATAAGTTACTTCACCCATATCTTTTATGGAGAAATTTTCAGATAACCTATTTTTGACTGATTGAACCATAAGTTCATCGTTACCTATTACGAGTATGTGATCTACATACAGTACCAAGAATGTTACTGTGACATTACTGTGCTACCACTAACCTTCTTGTACACAAATGGTTATCTTCATTTTTAATGAAATTATAGCTTTTATGGTTTCATCAAACGAATGTTCCAACTTTTTAAAGCTTGCTTAATTCCAAAAATGGACTTTTGAAGCTTGCATACTTTATTATGATGATATTTGGATTCAAAACCCTCAGGTTATATCATTTACACATCTTCCCTTAAATAACCATTAATGAAAGCGGTTTTGACATCCATTTGCCATATCTCATAATTGTGATATGCATCTATTGTAAGTAAAATCTGAATTGACTTGATCATGGCAACGGGTGAAAAGGTTTCATCAAAATCAATTCCTTGATTTTGCATGTAACCTTTTGCCACTAACCTTGCTTTGAAGGTTTGTACGTTGTCATCTGCATCATTCTTTTTTTTATATACTCATTTACATCCAATAGTCTTTTCTTAAAGATTTTTGTTAACTAGTCAATTGTGTGAACTATTTCATTAGACTATCCAAATGAATAGCTTGTTAATCGTTTATCGTGTAATGTGTTTGATTGGGAGTATCGATTTTGTCGATTCCCGGGGGAACTCCAAGCGTCCCTGCTACAAAGCTTATCGAAAACAGTAAACCTCTTATAGTCATTTTCACTACAAGTTATTGTTAGTATTAATGTCTAATAGTCAATCAATAGTTTTTTGTAAAGACCATTAATTTATATTTATGCATGACATTATATTATGTAGGTATTCTTTATCTATTTGTTTAAATGAGATTTACTATAACCATGTTAAATGTTGGGAAATCTAGGGGTTATGCATCCTATGCATGTGCAGTGGAATTAAAATTTCACAAACCAAGAATATAGTATTCAATTAATTATATAACATGAAAGCTAAAGATTAAAACTAATCTTTTGAAGCTTTTCTCGCGTAGCTAGTTTGATTGTTTGTAGGGATGCTTAGAGTTCCTCTAGAAATAGTCAAAAGGATTCTCCTAATTAAACACAAAATATAACCAATGATTAGTAAGCTATTCAAATGAATAAGCTTCTAATAAAATAGTTTACACAATTGATCATTTAGAACCTTTACCTTTTTCATAAAAGATTCGAAGAAATCGATCCACCCTTAAGATCCTTAGGATACTTAATAGCTTCCAATTAGTCGAATCATCAATGGAGGATTGTCCTTGAAGCAAAAAGTCCTTTGCTTCAAGGCTAAAGGTCACGGCTAAAGAAAATGATTTTACAAGAACTCTTTCTTACTTCTAATCCTTGCTTAGCAGAATACTTGCACAAAAGGTGTCTTTATGATTGTCAATCTCTTAGTTACTAGTTGCATGCTTAGTGGCTGAATTCCCATAGTGGTTACATATATAGCTAAGCTAAGTTCTTAATCGATTGAAATGTGTAACCCATTAGGGTTTCTCATAGATTGGCTAATAAATGTAATTGGATACTTCTTAAGAAGAAGTATGATTAATTAAAACACTTTTATTTTAACTTTCGTTTTATTAAACCAACTAACTTACATTCATATATCAAGATTGACATCTAACAATGTATCATGACCACCAAAGTACAAGCAAAGTTAAGATCATTCATTAAACCTTTTAGTTCTTGGTTACCATGTAATTCTCAATACTTTTATCAATCATATCCTGAGTTACACACAGATCATGGATTCAAGTGTTAACCTTATCTTTGTTTAAATCTATATGTACTTGAAACCAAGTTTACATTTTTTTTCTCAAAGATATTCAAGTAAACATTTTTCTTAATCACTTCCACTTTACAAAGATTCTTTGAAAAAGTCATGCCTCGAGAGGCTATGTGATATTTGTCCTCTTTACTGAGGATGATGAATTGTTATTAAATTGAAATAAGTTCGACAAAAGATCATGAAATCTTGGTAATTTTCTCTATCTAATAGTCTTGTACCCACCCCCAAGTATATGCTTCAACAGGAATCACACAATGGTAGATTGATATGATAGAAACCTCTGGTAAAATGCCCACTCGTAACCTAGCAGATAAAATACATTACATAGTCCATTTTAGGGATTGACAACTTACCTTCTTTGTCTATCTTTCATCTACCTTCACATGCTTCACTACATGTCCAAAAATCACCCATATATTATTCTTCTAACAAGATAAGGGGAATGATATCAAAACATATAGATTTACATATAAAGTAATAAGATGATCTCAAGTTAAAGGATCACTTACACCATTAACATATTGAAACCTTCCATTGACATATGAGTAAAGACTTCACATGATTTCTCGTGTTTTGTTAATTCAATGTACTTGTTCAACTAACTAGCATCCGTATGTTTATTTCAACATCACCAAGCTTTTAGTTTTCGTGATCACTATTATGTTCATAAGAGAATGACACAGTATATGCTAGTCTCAATGAATCTTCAATATCCTTATTATTGATGATTAATTGACTCGGAATACTTTTAAATTAATACTTTATGTATGTCAGATCTCACGATTATGATCAACATCATAATTATGCATACACAGTATTTATTCTAGGTATTTTATATATGGTGACTAAATCTTAATTAAATAATATAATAAATATTATTACATGCATTAAATATAAATAAAATGTCATTACAACCAACCATTGACTGACCCTTGGACATTAATACTAACAATCTTTCTCTTGGCCTTAAGCCAATCAATATGATATCTAAGTCCTATCATATCAAAGTGACAATCATGCTTCTACTGTTGCAAAGACTTCGTAAGCAATGATAAGTCCTTGAAATAGACTTCTTACATATCCTTTTGACTAATTGTATTAGATATGTTCTTGAATTTTACTTTGAGTTTGCTTAGTTTTAGTTTATTTCTTAGTTTAGTTCATATCGTAATAGGGTATTGAATTCTAGTTAAGTATGAAGGTTTTCTTCATAAAAGCATAATAATATCTTGGCTAACTAACAACCTAAAAACACAAGTACACCAATAAAACTCTTCGCCAAACTTAAGAAAAACATTGTCCCCAATATGTAAAATAATAAAAGAACAAGGATAAAAAGACTCCCTGACATTGAAGCATAGTGAAAAGCTCAATAATCCTTGGCCTTATTAAAAGCATCTAAGTTCGTTAAAGGTAAAAAATAATGAACCTACAAAAATAAACAACACTTAATGGAAAATTCTCACTAAGAATTTTTAAAAAAGTAAAATAATAAAAAATTAGAAACTTGGCCTTATTATAGTTATCGGCTTAACTTTAGCATCCTTAACCCATGTCCTCCAAAGCAATAGAGGTCTTATCTTTCAAAGAAGGCTTCAACCTCTTTCTATTCCTCTTGTATTTCCTCATATAGCTTGCTTTGGCCAACTCATTCAAGCCACTAGGCTTGTCCTTTGCTAGCTTTGACCTCCTCGATTTCCCTCTACCACTTGATGAATTCTCTCTTGATTGAGCTTTTGGTCTTTAATGTTGATTTCGTTGCAAATGAAGGATGTTTTAGTATCAAGGATTTATCAAGAAGAATACGTAACTCTTGATTTCCTTCTTTTGTTACTTTATGCACCACCTTAATTGCATAGGCACTCATTAGATTCAGAAGGAAGCTTCATAACCTTGAAGACATGGAACTTCACTTCTTAGTCTTGAACTCTCATAGTAAGCTCTCTTTTTTGCACATCTATGAGAGTTTGACCAATTGCTAGGAATGGTATCCCCATTATGGGAATTTCCTTATCTTCCTCCATGTCAAGGATGAGGAAGTCGGCTAGAAATATAAGCTTATCCACCTTAACTACAACATCTTCAATTATACCCCTTGGATAAGTTTGAGACCAATCCGCAAGTTGCAAGGTCACTTTGGTGTGCTTGATTTTCCCCTTTTTAAGACCAAGATTTTGAAATATGGAAAAAGGCATCAAGTTGATGCTTGCTCCTAAATCAAACAATCTTTTCCCACAAAATGAAATGCTAATAGAAATAGGAATATTGAAACTACTTGGATCTTTAAACTTTAGTGGTAGTTTCTTTTAGGAATATGACACTACACTCTTCGATCAAGGCCACCATCTCACTATCCTCTATCCTTTGCTTCTTGGATAAGATGTCATTTGTAAACTAGACATATGTAGGCATTTGACCAAGTGCTTCAGTGAATGGAATGTTGGTGTGAAGCTTCTTGAATACCTCTAAAAAAAATTTGAACTATATGTCAAGTTTTAGCTTTTGGAAGAGTTAAGGAAAAGGTAGAGGCAGATTGGTAACTCTGTAAAATGGAGTTATTTCACTACAATATTAATTCCTAGTTTATGCTAAGTCCTACAGTTTTAAGTTAGAATGTTAGTCAAATTAAGTGTTTTAGTTATTTTAGGTTATTTAGGAGTTTTTAGAGTTTTGCATATGATTAAGAATAGTTTTATGTTTTTGTTGTTTAATTTACTTTAAGTATCCTTGTAGTGTCCTAGTTTTACACAAAGAATGAGAAAAATTGAAGGCAGCGCCGCTGCACTAAGGAAGATAGTGTCGTGGCACTACAAGGGAGAGTTGATGTATTAGGTTGAGAGACCCATACTATGGTGTGACAAAGTTTAAGCTGTAACGCTAGGGAATTTAAGAATTGCACAAATCAACTAGAGTGCTCTGCGACGCCATTCAGTAACTACATCCTGCGGCATCCCCAATTTAACATGCCCAGAAATTAAACAGAGATAGATGCGCCGTAGTGCCAATGGAATGAAGCCATGGCAGCATATTGGAAAGACGACTTCGTAATGACCTGTGAGGATGGCGCCGCAGTGCCTATCAATATGAAGCCACTGCTTAACATGTTGTAATCCGAGTAGGAGAGTGCATAAGCTTCAGTGTCGCAATGCCATTATGTGCTTTAGAAGAATCCTAGTTAAATTGAATTATGATCAAAAGGTCTACAAAATTTGGTAAAGGCTGAAGTTTGAGGATATACTAGAGCTCGTGATAGAAAGTACCTAAAGAGCTAGAGGAGATCCAGAGCCATAACAACTTCTAGTGTTCTAATCCCTTCTTGTTATTTTCTATTAGTTGTAATAGGATTCATATAAAGAAAACATCAAATAAACATAAGGAAAAGAAAGTGTAGAATGAGGAAAATCGATGGTTGTTAGGCTTCAATCTTCAAACATCCTCAAGCTCATCTTGCTCCTTGCACTCTTGATGCCTTTAAACTCTAGATTTTTCTTAGCTAAATTTGTGTGTATTGATTTCCTAACATAAACCTCTTTACATAGGGTTCAAAACCCTCAAAAAGTGTTCAACTTGGATTAGGAATTAAGCTACAGTCAGAGTCGCAGCACTAAAGTTCTGGCACCTAGGCACTAAAATTCAGAGAAATGAGTCACGATGGGCGGCTAAGCTCTAGAGGCTGCTGTCCTTGGTGCCATGGCCCCAACCTCCTCTGTCTGGTTTCCTTATTACATGATTTTGGGCGCTGTGGGACCCTTTTTCCTTAGTCATGGAACCTGACAAGTAAAAAATCCTTGTTTGACTCTACTTTGACTTCAAGGAGGTTTTCTTTATGCATTAAAACCTTCAAAATGCACAAACTAAGTTGAGAATGAATGGAAATCCTAATTGAAGGCTAAATCCTAAGCATACTCTACTAGGATTAAACACTTTAAAACAAATGATTCAACTAAGTAACAATTAAACTAAAACTGAATAGTAACTATGACTTAAAAGTACAAGTAAATAAAGCTATTTCATAGACTTATCAATGTCCAATAATCACCCAAGTATTAACCTTATTACAGGATAAGGGGAATGACATCAAAATACATTGAGTTGCTTATAATAATATTTTACTTAACTAATTCTTTTTATGAGAATTGAGTTAAGCAAGACTTGTTAAGAATACACCTAACTTGGCTACATAAGACATGGAGATATATTTCTATCCTACATACAAATCAAATCCAAACAAGCATGTAAATGAATTCAAACAAGTATTATCTTATTCAAGGCTAAACCAAGATTTCCTTCTTCAAGGTTCATTTAAGTTATCACATCAATTTAAAAGATGATCAATCAATTAGAAGCATTAAGCATAAAATAAGATAAATAACTCATGTACCAAACCTTAAGCAATCAATAAATAAACATAAAACCAAGCTATATGTTGAATTTTGTTGCAATCCTAGAAATAAAATTACTCCATGCTACTTAGTGTAAACTTGGATTCAATAAAGAAAACATCAAACAAATACAATGAAAGTAAAGAGTAGAATGATAGAAAAACTCTAAAGATCGCCAATCTTCAAGCTTTAGCTATCCTTGCCTCTTTTGCTCCTTGCACTCTTGATCTCCTCTTAATCTCCATAACTTCTTAGCTAACTTGTGTGCCTTGAATCGTAAAGCTAATCATCTTTAAATAGATTTTAAAACTCTCAATTTGACTCCGATTTGGACTAGGAATATGGTTGGGGCCGTAGCCACTATTTTTCAGTGCCACAGCACTGAATTTCAAAAGAAGTCATCACGGTGGGCACCATGGTGCTAGCTTTCTGGTGCCCAAGCACTAGACCTCTCTGTCTAATTGCTTTCTTGCTCAATTTTAGGCTTTGTGGCGCCTCTTTTCGTTGGCTGTGGTGCCCGGTGCGTAAGAAATCCTCATTTGCCTCAAATTTGACTTCAAAGATGTCTCCTTTAAACATTAAACCTTCAAAATACAAAACTAAGTTAAGAATGAATGAAATCCATAATTAAAGGCTAATCGTAAACATACTCAACTAAGATTCAACACCTTAATACGAATGACTCAACTAAGCAACAATCAAATGAAAACTCAAGAATATAGCAAATAATGTTAATCAAAAGGACATGTAATAAGGCTATTTCATAGACTTATCAATATCATAAGCATGGTATTGTTCTAAAATATTCCTAGTCAAAATCCTTAAGAATAGAGATCTTGATGATTCTTCAAGACTAATATATGTAATGTCTTATGAAGAGAGTAGTTATCTCATAAATACAAGCATGATGGTGTTTAGAAAAACATATAGGTGCCTGTTAGATGAACAAGTACACTAAATAAACCCATAAAAAATATAAAAAAAAACCATTTGGAGTAATTATCACGTGTCAAATGCAATTCTCAAAGTTTTGGTCGTGTAAGTAATCCTTTGACTTAAGATCATCTTAGTATCTTGTATGCGAATATACATGTTTTGATATCGCTTTACTTGCCTTGTAGAATGGATGAAAATGGGTGATAGTTTGACATATAGTGAAGCATATGGAGATAGATGAATGATTGACAAAGAATTCATCGTCCTCGTTAAATAGGAGGAATGCTATCCCATGACCACTTGAAACAAGTATGTCTTACTTTCGTGAATCTTTGCAAATTGAAAATGATTATGAAAAATATTTTTTTTAAATCTCTTAGAGAAATAAAATATCAATTTTGTTTCAAGTACTAACAGAATTAGTCAAAGTTAGGGTTGACACTAGCCGAGACCCTTGTTGAAAAGCAAAGGCATTTTTGCTTCATCGAGATCATCCTCCTTCATTAAAGATTCAACTGAGTGAGAGTTAGCAACGTATCCTAAGGGTAAATATATTTCCTTTGTGTTTGAAGAATGGTTTGTAATCTTAAAGTTTATTAATCTGATCAATTGTGTAGACTATTTCATTAGAGATTAGACACCTAAATAAGTTATTAATACATTGGCCTGATTATTGTAAGTTTGAATGGGACTTGAGAGTAACTGTTTGTGGAACCGAGAAGTATACTCCAAGCCTCCTTGCCAAACAAACAAACTAGGTGTACTAAGGAAAGTTTCAAAGGTTATTAGTTTAATTTTAGCATTCAAAATATATATAAATTTAAAATATATATTTTTTCCAACAATTAATGGGGAAAAAATAGTGAAAAAATAGTGATAATCAGGAATATTAACTTATAGCTATAAATTATTGAAGAAATCATAAACCAAAATCGAAGAGAACAGATTGAGAGACAAACTAGAATTGAAACTGGAAAACCCATGAATGTGAAAGTTTTGATTGAATTTGATCATTGACAATCGTTCCCTAACTGACGACCTTGATATGGAACCAAATAGGCCTTGAACTTATGGAGCTCTTTAAGGAAAGGTCGAGAAGAGAAACGATTAATAAATTAGAGGAAATCTAAAAAATGTGATGGAGGAGTTAAGGAGAATGAGAGACAGTGAGACCTTATCAACTCCAGAAAATCAGGCTAAGAGAATCCACTCTAAAAAATCAGGTAAATATCGTTAAAAGTCTAGAACCTGGAAAAAGACATAGGAATTAGCAAAACGACAAATTGATGCAGATATTGTCCTTGTTTACTGAAGATAGTACATGAAAAGCGATCAGCTTAGCTGTTTGAGCGCGAACGAAAAAGAAAGAAGGAGCTGCCAAAGGAAAGTGAAGGTCAAGGAAAACAAAAGAAAAAAAATAGATCGCCGTGAAGCTGAATGAATACTTTAACCTGTAAGTAAAATGAAACTGTAGAAATAAATTGATATTTCTGGTGGTCGAATAGTAAACAATGCTATCTTTGTAGAATGATAGAATCTGAAGTGGGAACAATGATACAACGGCCGGATCTGAAAGCAATGCAAAAAATCACATTGTATAACTACTGTCACGTCCGGAACGTAACCCTGACCCTGTCCCGTCTATCTATATAGCTATTTATTAATTATCTGTCGATCCGTCTTATGTAAAGAACCACCTGGCATTTCCCGTCCTTCCGTTTTTAGCTTCAAAAATTAGAAAATTAGAAAATTAGACGTGCAAGATAGTATTTGTGTCTAAAGTCGGCTCTTCGTCTCTCTAGACTGATTGGATCTTGGATTCTTTAAAACTAAACATCATCTCGATCGATTTTGGATTTGATTGTGAAATTTCTGTCTCCAAGGATCGTCGAATTTTAAATTTTTTGCTTTGGTTCACTTTTGTGTTGGTATTAGCTTTCTGCAATTTGATATGGCTAACGCTAGAGAACAAGATTCATTAGAGCGGATCGATCTTATGGATAACTCAAACGATGAGGATGATTTTGAGGATTCGTCATCCTGTGAGAGTTCTACATTTTCGAACGAGAACAGTAGGTCAAGGAGGGAGATTGGGCTCACGGACACCCTTCTGGATGAAGGTGACGGTGACCTGCTGCTTCAGCCAACCGACGGGGAAGACAGGCTTTTGCAATGGCTACAGGCCCTTGACATGCAATTTTTGGGAGCTTGTCGCTCTGCTGAGAGGTTAAAGCCCTTGTTGAAGAGCAATGTCTCCAATGGTGTTGCTGAAGATCTCCTGCTCGCCCAATTAAGTCAGGTATGTATTGGACTCCAATGCAAGATTCTTGAATTTTGTTTTGTTGTAATAATTAATTGTTTGTATATTCGGTCATTTTTTTTCTGAATTTCTTCAAGGGCCTATCAATCAGACCTGAATCCTTGTTATTTGTATTTAAGACTTTTATATATATATATATATATATATATATATATAAGCATATTTCTTATTAATTACATAGCTGACGGGTCTTATTTTTCATGTTATAGCATTTTGAGCCAGTAGAGGTTGGCATGCTTGCCAGGTGCTTTTTTATACCTCTTGTCTCAATCCGTGTTGGAAAGATTGACAAGCAAGGCAATCGCCTCTGCCCTACTTCTCATAGGTAATTCCCTTGACTCTTTTATCTATGTCTGCCCTTCACCTATGTGTTATTGCCTACTTCTCATGGTCTTCTAGAATTGCCCATTTGAGTTTGTATTTTTTTTTTTTTTTCAATTGCAAGTCTGTAGATCAGCATCTCTTTTTATATGGTTGGGTAGTGATGAGGAAACCTGATTTCTATAGCAAAACAAAAAAATTATTTGTGAACCCGCTACCAATTGTCTGGGACCGTGAGTGTGCATATGTGATTTAGAAAAATATAATTAGAAACTGGTTTTTGTTTCAAATCCTTTTCAGTTAGCTGTTAATTGTTATCGAAAAGCCCATATAATTGGTCAAGACATAGAAGTTTGTACAGCTAACACTTATCTTTGTGGCCTGTCTTATAGTTAACCTCTATAATTTCCATATAGATCTATTTTCTTTGTAAGACTTTCTTTATGAATATGCATATTTTTTCATCATGTGGATTGAGCTTAGGAATCTTGGTTAGATGTTTCATGACAACGCATTTGTTCTATATGTTGTTGGATAGACTTCTGCACATGGCTGTTAAAGATGCTTTTTTCTTATTTTACCCACTTGCCCCTTAAATTTACTTAACCAATTGTGTGGGAATACCAAAGGAGGATCCTGATTAGCGCTAATTATCTGACATCACAGTAGTGGAAAAAAATTTCTGGGTAACTGACAGCTATATGTAAAAGAGCTGCTGATGTAAATGTTTGTTGTTATCTTGATAAGTATGCTTTGCAGATATGAGTTTACCGAGAAGTTAATATATTGTTGGATGATCAGTAGAAATTACAGGAGTCTATAGTTTAGTTTATTAATGGTAACTATGTTCATCCTTCCAAGTAAAAATATCTTTTGACTTGTAGGTAAAGTGGGCGTATTCTATTATGATCTCTGAATATGAGGAAGTAAAGGTAGTTTCATGCTCCTATGTTATATAATTTGTTATATTTTGTTTTTCTACATATATAGGTTGGAAATTTATCAAACAAAGTTAAATTGAGGTTGTATCTAAGTTCTTAATATGATACTTGTTTTGCACATGTACTGTGCTCTTTATATTCGTTTTCTTTTTAATGTGTGGTATTAAGTTGTTCATTGTATCAAAATTTCTATTGTCATTAATTGAATTACTTCATGAAACACCTTGTTGGTTATATATTTGTTTGATTGTATTTGGGCTTTTCCTTGGGAACAGATTTGTGAAGATATAGGTATCTTTATTATATATACAAAGTAACAGACAAAGGGATGTGTGTAAAAACGTCTCATAACTACGGGGTTTGTGGATTAAGACCACTTATGGGGTTATTTCTATGGGATAGATGGTGTGGTAACAAAGAGAGCTGGTTTATACTTTACATGATACTTTGAAAATGTTTACACATCTGTGATTCTTGGGCTGAGATGTATATATCAGCTGGTCTCATTGAATAATTGTTTTATGTTCCATATCTTGAATTGATTGAAGTGTTTGGCAAGATGTGTTTTAACAATTCCCCCCTAAAGATATGGAGGTGTTTCAAATTCAAGTAGGGGACTTTATATTACCAGATTATGAGGACTTATGTTATGAAAGAATAATGAAGACTGATGAGGACTATTTTGAGCACGTGTATATTATGGCATCCAACCTGAAGAAATTGGATATTGTTAGAAAAGATACGAATTATAGTTCCTTCTAATTTGTAGTAACATGATTAGACTCTACGATCAAGGTATTGGCAGCCAATATTATGAGTAACTGTTGAAAAATTATATTCTATTAAATCCTTTCATTTTAAAATTACATAAAAAATTAGAAAGTTTGTAATTTGTTTTTGTTGAGACTACATGTGGAAGCAATCATATTTGATATTATGGCAGTTTGGGCCCCAATCTATTAAGTTCACTTTTTTGTAATCAAGTTGTTATTTTGTTCTTCCCGCTTATCATCACCCTTTTGTATTGTCAGTTTACGGTTGGATTTTGTAGTATCATAACCTCACTGTGCGATTTGCTGTTAATTAATTATGTTGCTTATTGCTTGTGTTTCTTCCACCATCAATTGATTATTTACCTTAATATTTGACAGGGGAAATTTGACACTTACACTTTTGCCAACATCTGATTTGCTTCTCTCTTTCATTCCGGATAACGGTAATGTGGAGATGATATTTACCTTCACCAGTAAGTCCCAGTGTTCTACTTTAGCAGTTGATGATATTCCAGCAGACAGTACTGGCCGATCTTTCCTTATAAGGACACAAGATGGCAGAATCTTTTACTTCTGGTGTTCAGAGAAGTCAAAGCTTTTGGGAATTGAATTACTTGTAAAGGTAACTGGTTTTATTATTTCTGTATTAGCTTATAGTCTTATACACACTCTTTAACTCATCACATTGAAGTTTTCAGTAGATTATGTTACATATATACACAATGTGGCCTTTATCTTTCTCTTCCTTTTTACCAGATAACATGAAATATTTACTGTTGGGTTTCATAATTAATTAATGTTCCTTTTCTAAACTCATCCAAAAATACAGATGAAGGATTTACTCAAGAGGAAACCTTCTATTGCTGATTTGAGTGGGATTTGTAAGTCACGCCTTGATTGTTTTGCAACTCACCTTTGTCCCTTTCTCGTGGGGGCCAACAACCGAGAAAGTTCATGCAGTTCAACCCCATCTGCTGAGCCCATGTATACCCTTGGTGATGTGTCTGGAAATGCACAAATGTCAGCAACATCAAAATTTCTCCGACCCCAACATGGTAGTAGTCAAACAGTGAAGGAAAATACCCTCTATCACGGCAGTCTTAGTCCAAGAACAAACTCTTTTAAAGAGGGCCCACCTAAAATGTTGTTGTCCTTCCGGAATGCTGGCAGGGAAAAGATAAGGCGAGCCATTGACAGCCATTGGTCCCGAGTTGACAACTTGACCACTTCTGCAACAAGCACCATGGGTGCATCTTGTAATGATTCTGTTAATGACAAGCATGTTGAAGTTGCAAAAAGTTGTGCTTTGTCTCCATCGAGCATTCTCGAGTCACTAGGAAAGCTTGCTGTTCCACCATGCATTGGTCTAAGCATTCAAGTCCCTCCCTTAGTTTCACCCCTTTTCTCCCCTTCCTATTGTTGGTGCCCCCCTGGTATATTGACTCTTCCAACTCCAGCTGCACCTCCACGAGTTCCATTCTCATCAATTGAATCACCACTGCTCCCCCCACTCTCATCTTTATTATCAACCAGCATGCCAGCCAGCCTGTTGACATCAATTCCATCTCTTTATCATGGCAATACTCCTTCAATGGATTTTCCTTCATTTCTTCCGGACCCATTTCTGCGTAACCCGTTGCTGCGGCTGCCACTCCCAACTTCTCACCATGTTCCAACCTTCACACCTTTGATGTGTGACCCAATTGTTCATATCCCCATAATTGATGTATGCTCTTTGGGCCAAGGCAATCTTGTTAATGCAAGCCCTGCCATATCAACTGCAATTCCACCATTGCACTCAAAGCTTGCGAAACCACTAATTCCCGAGAATGATTCTGTGATGAAGGGTGTAAGGGAAACTGTGAGGCTGCTTATTAGTAGTTCAAGCCAGGTTAACCAGCAGATAAATGATTTTCCTGCTGTTTTGACCAATTCCTATGAAAAACAGAACATCACTGTTGCTGGAAGTCAAGGTCTTTACAGTGGAACCAGAGACATTGATGTCAATGCAAACAATATTGCAGCCATGGGGTTGGTATCTCTTTCTGGAGTGTCTAGAGGAGATAGTAATGCAGTATTATGTAACAGCTGTGAAATTTCAGGTGAACAAGAAAAATCCGGTGACTTAGGTGGTGGTTTTCCAGATCATGGGGGAATGATGTTGGATTTTAAGGAAAAGAGAATTGATTGACGGAAAATTCATCTTAGTTGTTTTTGTTACGGAAAATGCATATATGTGTAGCCTCTTGAATTTTAATTATTGCGGATTCTACCCATTTTCGGGACATGATCCTTTGGTTCTGTGCATGGATAACTGGTTGGGAATAAACTACTATATTGTTAGCTAGCTCGTTCAATTTGGCTTCCTTTTCTATACTTACCAGGCAAGGCCAGTCAACTCAAAACAAGTTGTTTGATAGTGATAACCAAAATTGCTTCTACTTCCAAACAATCAGTTCCCTACAATTGATATTACAATTTTGTTGACACCCCAAAAATATAATGACGCACCAAAAATACAAAGTTCAAAGTCAGTTATAGGATTTTCGAGGAAGTTCAAAGTCAGTTATAGGATATTCGAGGACGACCGAAGCGAAGACCGTCTAAATAAATTGTGAATTTGGCTTTATTAGAGAAAAAAAAAACAAGTGGAAGTTCAAGCTTGAGCGTCGAAACTTTGCATTGGATCCGGCATTAGGAAGTAGTTATTGGAAGTTAAGTGGACAACTTCTCACTGTTATAACTATTTGTCACGGTTATTTAGTAGTTAATTTAAAATTCAAATTTGACAGTTACGAGATCTATAAATATTGGCTTCAGTGATTATGTCTTCCAAGACCAATTAGTCAAATTGCTTATTTTATTTGTTTTTCTTTTTAATTTGCATTGCTTTATCTTTCATTTTTTAACGTTCTTATTCATCTTCTCAATTCATATTTAACATTGTTGCTGCTAGTACTTTGTGTTAGTGCTTGAACTAATAACTCAGTTATTCACAATAATTTGTTCAAGAATTTGGAATAGTTTTCTGGTACATAATTATCAAAGTTATCATAAACAATTTGACATGCTAGGACATTCTAGTTTAAGATGCCAAAGAATATGAGAAACAATATTGTGGTTTCTTCAGCCACGAACAATGAAGAATTTCTAATTTTGCCTGATTCTAGAGATGTAAGGCCTAGATTAAGGCCACCCACATAGACTATGTGAAAGTTTTGATGTAAATCTCGGTAACTGACACTACGGTTACAAATACAAAGTTTTTCGTGGCCACAAACACATCCCCTAATAGTGGCCTAAATCAATCTCCTTCCCAAATACAGAGAACAAGGTAGGTGAATTACTGTGTCCCCTAGATTCACTGGATAATTTGATCCAACATGAAAGGTAAAGGTCACAAATGAAGCATCTTCTTCAAGCCTAGATGCGAGTCCTGGAGTTGCATTTCCACCAGGATGGTGTTAAATAACTGTCAATTTAGGTTGCAGTTAGAACAAAACATGGATGATTTGGCTTAAAGAATGAAGTTGACTTTTGAAAAGCAACTAGAGAAAAGTCTGGTGCACATTTGCCGAGAGGTAAACACTTTGTAACGCTTGAATTATAATACATCTAATGTCAGAAAAAATTACGGCGATATAAACATAACAAACAATCAAAACAATAATTTGTCACGAGAAAAATATACTATGCCACTAGAGCCAATACGGGAGGACCAAATATACAAATGGTCCAACCACCGTTAGGATATTCACCAAATATATATCAAATAAATGTGGTCAATATACCGTTTCAAGCAATGGTACCACAAAACTTGGTAAATAACAACCATGTGCCTTTGAGTTATCATAATCATATCCTATTCGGTCAGCAAGTATCTATGGTTAACCAACAAGTTCCACTTGGTAATCAAAATGCACCAATAATGAACCAATAAGGTCAAATTGGGGATCTTCTTCATGACGATGCAGTAAATCAGGGTAATGATTTTCTAAACCACAATCTAAATCATTGCCAAGTTAATTATGGTTTTACAGACCTAGTTCTGGGAGGACAACTAACGGCCATTATGCATGAACAATTCAGTTAAGGAACGAAGTCTTTACCTAAGCCAATGTGTAGGAAGCTATATCCAGAATGGATTGATCGTTTATTTTCTTTCCGTGTAGGATTAAAAGGATATGAGTTATTAACATTCTCTGGAGAAGGTAGTCAGCCAACTTTTGAGCACGTTGGTCTTTATATGGTCTACTAGAGATTTGACCGATTATGTGAAACTTCAATTATTTGGGAATTCTTTAACATGAGTTTCCTTTAATTATTATGTGCCCTTACCTCCTAATTTTGTCCAGGCCTGGCCTTAAATGGAAAGCATGTTCCATCATACACAGTTTTATAGGGCCAAACCTAAAGTAACTATGATTAATTTGGCCAAAATTAAACAAACGGCTAGGGAGTCAGCCAAAGAATTTCTTGCAAGGTTTAAAAAAGCCGAGAATTGTTGTTTTGCTCAAATTCAAAAAATAAATTTGTTAACATGGCTAAGGGAGGTTTGACGTGTGAATTTCGGAAAAAGTTCAAAGATAGAGAATTCACATATTTGTTATAATTAGTTTTACGTGCTGTAAAGTATGAGCACCTTTTGAAAGAAGAATAACAAAAAAGAAATTATTCTCATGTTAGTTATTTTAAGGGACTAAATTTTAGAAATCAATAAGGTTAATGTTGAGTCTTTTTTAGAATCAGAGGATGAGGT
The DNA here is from genome assembly GCA_029379385.1 of Quillaja saponaria. Taxonomy (NCBI): domain Eukaryota; kingdom Viridiplantae; phylum Streptophyta; class Magnoliopsida; order Fabales; family Quillajaceae; genus Quillaja; species Quillaja saponaria. The sequence continues at coordinate 14,713,076 of CM055612.1, read as the reverse complement.
TGAAATTAACCTCGCAGAACTCTTTCCCGGGAAACCTTATGTTTGTAATTTATTATTGAAAAATGAAAATAGACAACCTAAAATGAATTTAAATAAGATTAGATTCATGGCTAATGTAAAGTTCATTTGGCATCTATAAATCTTATCAAATCTTCAATTAGTTGTTGAAGGACATACAATTAAAATTGAAAAATGGATAAAGAATGCTAAAACCAGATGATATTATTGGTAAAAAAATATTGTTAATGGCATGAAGTTAAGGGCGAGGTTCAAACGAGGAAAGGCTTATAGTAGATACCTAGGCACCCAAAGACGAGAAAGGGCAGAGTAAGCGCCGAAATGCTTCAAGGAGTTGAAAATAACTGTAGATTCGGAGATTTCGAAATAGGTCAACCTTTTGAATTGCTGGTGAATCCATGGGCAGGCAAGAGATAACTTGGCCAACTGAAACATTAGTCACCAAAGGAAAAGAAAGCAAAATAAAATTCATGGTTTCATACAACTAACAATTGTATTGTTTTTCAAAATGCTTTACAGGAGGCCTTCACTAAAAAGACGTTGAAAGCTCTTGAAAAGAAAAATATGGTTATAAACAAAGATCCTTTTCCTAAGGCAAATTGTTAAGTCTTTGAAGTATATTTTTTTAATATCTTTTTAACTAATTATATTAGCTATGTTCTTGAGTTTTAGTTTGAATTTGCATAGTTTTTAGTTTAATTCTTAGTTGAGTCCTTATCGTACGTATTAGGATATTAAATTCTAGTTGATTATGGCTACTGACTTGATGAGAATCATGGAGGACAAACATTCAAGGAGCCTTTACATGTCCTGGATGGACCAGTAGGACGAGCTAGAGCCAAAAGTATCAAAGAAGCAATGCAAGGATTAGTTCAAGCATGCTGGGCCGAGAATAATAATTTGCTAAGCAATGCGACAATTGGAAAGATAAGCTTGAAGGAAGGAGAATCAACTCTAGTTCATGTGATACAAGTGCAAGAGAATGCGTGAAGGGCTGGGTTAGATTTTAATGGGCTGAACATTACTTTTAATTAAGCCCATATACTTTATTTTATGTTTTGTGTTATTTAGGCTTTATTTGTAATTGGATTACTAACCCTACCTGGGCTAGGAATCCATTAGTTTTAGGGTTTTTATTTATTCCTTTATATATAGAGATAGGGTGAACTCATAAAGAGATATTAGAAATTAATATAAAGTTTTTAATTAGGCATAGCTCTCTCTTGTTCTATCATGAACTTATCAAAGATCTTATCTTTGTGGCATTCAATCACATATTAGGGTTCTTGGAGCTTGCTTTTCTTACAATTTGACTTTTAGCTTTCTTGGGGTTTTAATTCAATCTTGTATAGGTTTAAGGCATACATCGCCAATGGTTCATATCATGTCTTTGCTTTTAAATAAGATTTCTAATAAATATTAACTTAGTTTGTGTGTTTTAAAGGTTTAATGCATAAAAAAGACTTATTTGAAGTCAAATTGGAAAAGTAATTCTTACGATTTGGGCACTACAACCACGGAAAAATAGGTGCCACGGTGCTTAAAATATGCAAAACAACTAAGCTTCCAGAGAGTTGGGTGGATAGGCACCCAAAAGCTGGCGCCATTATGCCCAAGTTAGAGAGGCCAGCTCCTAGGCGCCCAAAAAGCTATACCTAGGCACCCAACGTGCTACCTGTTCTAATTTTTGACAATTTTCACTCCGACTTCATTGTTACAACACCAGAAAGTTAGCTCCATAGAGCTAACCTAATTTCTAATTCAAATTGAACTCCTATTGACCTGATTTCTAATCGGGTTATATGATGTATGCATTTGGAATTTACTTAGGGATACACACTAACATGGTGGCTGAATTTGAAGCTTTGTTTTAAGGCTTAAAAATTTGTGCTTCAAAAGGTTTAGTAAACATCATTGTTAATTCTGATTCATTAGCACTTGTGCATTATGTGTCTAAGAAGACTAATCTATTATGGAAACTCCATGTGAAATTTCGTGAATTAATGAATTTGATTCATACACTTAATGTTTTATTATCCCACTACTGTAAAGAGACAAATAATGTTGCTAACAGACTAGCAAATGAAGCTTGTGACTAAAAAGTTAATTTATTTCGACTTCATATAGTAATCTTCCAACACATCTCCGTGGATTTTTCTTTTGGATAAGAACCAAGTTCCTATATTAGGGTAAGTTCAAAATCCTAGTTCTAGGTAATTTTATATTTTATTGTAATGAGATAGTACCCCAAGTTTACGTTTTCTTAAATTCAGAGCTCTAAATTGTCCTTTTATTTTATTGTGAATACTATAGTATTTAGAAGTTTTTCTTAGATTTTTGTAATGGGATAGTATTAATTTTATAACTTTTCTCAAGTTTTCCTTCATTGTCTTATTGTAATGGGATAATATCCCATGTTTATTATTTTTTTAATCTTCTTTAGGGTTTCTTGTTTGGCTATGACTATACTTTGGCCTTCTTTTGAATTTAATAAAACTCTAAGGATTGACCCAGGTCCTAGTTAAGTTTGGGTTTAAAAAAAAAAAAAAAAAAGGTTAACAAGAACTAAGGAAAGCTATCCTGAACTAACTCAAAATCCTACCAATCCTACAATTCACTTCAAATTAAAGTGCTGAATTCTAATTCTTAATCAAAGCCTACTTAAGTTAAACATGATTAATTAGAAGTCAGATTAGAACACTAATGAGAATTATGATTACCTTAATCATGGATTGAAAAAAACCCTAAACTAAGAAAAAAATATTACTAAAAAATCTTGATTTTAAAATCAAAATCAATTAGGTAGTTGTTCATTTGTTCCCACCATATATGGCTTGCTATCTAGTTCTTATTAATCCATGAGATACATGAATTTAAAATAAACATTAAGCATTACAAATCATCTTAGATGTTTAAGACTATAAATAATAAAGAAAAATTTCTAGTACCCAACTCACCTAAACCTTAAATTCCAACCTAGTTGGGGTCGGCTATATAAATCATTTTATGCCATTCCCATCAATCCAAGATATCATTTTCAGTAATACCTAAAGAAATCATATCCTTCTCAATAATTGGCCCCATGTAATTTTCAGTCTCTCTCTACCCCTTCTAACATTTTCCACCTACACAAAATCACCTTTTCAAACTACGATATTGACTAGCCTATGTTAGATATGTCCAAACCAAAGTAAGCGGTTCACTCTCATTTTCTCTTCAATGGGTGTTACCTCAACTTTCTTACATATCTCCTCATTCCATATTCTATCATTTTTTTTCTATATCAAGTCATCCATCTTAACATTCACATTTCAGCCACTCTCATCATATGTGAGTGTTATTTCTTAACTGCCTAACATTCAAAACCATACAATATAATCGATCTCACTGCCATCCTATAGAATTTTTCTTTCAATCTATTCGAGATTTTAGAATAACATAAAATTTTTAATACACTTTATCACTTCATCCACTTTGCATTAATTCTATGATTCATATCATGCTCAATTGCGCAATCTTTTTTTGTAAGAATAAACCTAGATATTTAAACACTTCTTTTGTCGAAATTGCTTGACCATCTCATTCCTCTAGTGGTACTAAAATTGCATTTCATATACTAAGTTTTTATCCGAGTCGACCTAACCTTTAGATTTTCACGTGTTCTTCCATAATTCTAGTTTAGAATTTTAACTTTCTCTAATTTTGTCTACTAACACGATGTCCTTAGAAAATAGCACCACAGAACCCTATCATGAATGGTATAGATAAGTTTGTTTATAACTAAAGCAAATAGTAAGGGGCTTAAAGATGATCCTTATGAAAACCTATTGTGATTAAGAATTCTTCAGTCATACTATTTATAGTATGCACCTTAGTCATTACTGTCTCATACATATCCTTAATAAGTTCTACACATTTAGTTGAATCTTTCGTCTCCTCAAGAACCCACGACCATTACTAGAAATTATTTGCATCTGCATCTGCCAAAAGGCAAACTCAAAAAACCCAAATGTAGATATTTCCTTTCTACGTCTGTAATTAAATTGACCAGACGCTGATAGTAGGAAAAAAATAAATTCAGCTAACGCTAAAAGTTAAAATGAACATGTATAAAAATATAACTTTTGGCCCCACATTTTGCCAGAACATTTGCGTCTGCTAGGGCAAACTAAGATATTTTGAATTGGCGTCAAATTCTACTAAATTTATTAATGTCTACGTTGTACTTAATTGCGTTTGGCTTTGTGCAGACGCAAGTAATAAAATAATATTTTTTTGAAAGTATCTTCTTTTTAGCATTTGTTACTTAATATATATGCATATGGAGTGGTAGACGCAAAAAGTCTATCTAATTTAAATCCAGATCGTGGCTTTCTTTCTGTTCTTCATCTTCCATTGTAGCCTTACTCCCTTCTGCCATACAGTCGTCGTTCGACGAGAATCCACCGTTATCCTGCCACCTCCTCACTGTTGTCCGTCCACCTCGTTGCTAGCTTCATATTTAGGGAAATCCATATAAAAGGTATGTTGTACACACACACACATATAGATATATATACACATTAATATTTTTGTATTATTTGTTACGTAGTTATATATATATATATATATATATATATATGTAGATCTGAAAGTTTTTTGCTTAAATATAATAGAGTACCTACTCAAATAATGAAAAATTTGATGTGTAGTTTTTTGTCAAAACTATTTTCTTTAAATAAATCTTATATAATGAGTTGAAACTCCAATTAAAGATCTAAATTAATGCCTTAAAATCATGAAAATAGTTTTATCCATGCCTTAATTAACCTTAAAAATATTAATTTAAATAAGTCTAATAAACAATCCAAATACCTACATAGATTATTTAATTAATCCATATGCCTTAAAACCTTAAAAATATATTTATATAAATTAATGCCTTGTGAACATAATATATATATATTCTAATTAACTAAACTAACAAAATTTGAACATAATAAAAAATTAAAGAAAAGCCCCAATAAAACAATAAACTTATAAATTAATTAATTTAAAATAATACCTTCTAAATAATTCTTACATATATTTTAATTGTATTCACAAGAAGGCTTATTTCGTATGTATTTTAATTGTATTGCATATTCTTGTGTTGCATATTCCAAGCTTTGAGTAGTCAGTTATTTGAATTTGAATTTTTTTATTAGGAGAGTTGTAGGGGCAATCACCAATCCAGTGATCAATGCAACTATATTTGTAACATTTACTAAACTGTATTATCTACAATATACCAATAATTGGTTGATTATTCATTTTAATTAATCAAGTTGAAATGTTATATGACCAACATAATGACAATGTATGTTGATAGAAGTTGGATGTATAGTCGTGTTGTGGATCATGTTGTATTAGATAAATTTAGGGAAGGGGTTAAAGAATTTCTCGACTATGCATTTGCCAATACGGGTTATACATTTGACAATTAATTTGGTATCCCTGTAAAATTTATGACAGTAGTAAATTTTTGACTAGAGATGTAGTAACCCTTCACCTCTAGAAGAAAGATTTTGTTGTAACATATAGCCAGTGGAGTCCATATGGTAAAGGTCAAGCTGGTAATACTGCAAGGACCATGGAGTATGCGAAAGCTGGGCCGTCAAATATTGTTAAAGACGAAATACTACCTGATACAAACCGGATGGCAAAAACGATGTTGGACTCACTAGACCTAAATTACAATTAGGACCCAGAGAATCCCAATCCAAAATCTGCAAAGTTTTATTAGATGTTGGTAGTTGCTGATGATCCAGTATAGGTAGATTATGAAGAAACCATCTTTTCAGTCATGACTTAACTATTGAACTACAAGTCAGAAATCAATATTTCGGAGAATTGTTACAATAAATTTATCCAAATAATTAAGGGTATTCTTTTCCAGTTGTATTATGATGAGAATGAGTGTATGAATGCTTGTGATGTTTGTAAAGGGCCCTGCTTCAAGGAATGTGGTAAAAAAAGACACCTCATAAGGTATTGTGACACTTGCCGATCATGAGGAGATTACAGAGGCTTTATATATCTGAAGTGATTGCAAAAGGCATGAGATGGCATAAGGAATGTAAATGAGAAAAACGTGACGTAATGATACATACATCTGATGGGGAGACATGAAAAACATTAACGAAGTCCATCTATCATGGTCACAAGAAATAAGAAATGTCATACTTGGGCTCTCAACAGATGGATTCACTCCATTTGGTAATTCAAAATCTCAATATTCATGCTGGCTAGTGTTTGTCACTCCTTATAACCTTCCACCAAGCATATGCATGAAGCAACACAACATTTTCTTGACTTTGTTAATTCTTGGTCCGCTCCATCCTAGCAAGAATTTTGATGCCTATTTAGGCCTTTAATAGATTAGATGAAAATATTTTGGAGAGATGGGTCTTGACTTTTGATAAGTCTTTAATTACAAACTTTATTATGAGAGCTGTTTTTCTATGGACGATTTATGATTTTGTTGCTTACGGAATAACTTCTAGGTGGAGTACCCATGTGGAACATACAAAATCCTTCACACTAAAGAACGGTAGAAAACAAAATTGTCGATTACCATATTCAATTCTTGCCTAAGAATCATCCGTTTCGAAAGCAAAGAAAAAATTTTAAAAAAAATACCATTGAAAAAAGCTCACTGCCTCCCAGATTGTCTAGTGATGATGTTTTTGCCAAGGTAAGATCATTTGATTACGGACGGGATCATAATTGGGTGAAGATGGTATATTATAGGGGGTTACCGTATTAGTCTATCAACCTATTGTGCCATAACTTAGATGTCATGCATATTGAGAAGAATGTGTTTGACAATATTTTCAGTACTATTATGGAGTTTAAAGGTAAAAGAAAGGACATTCCACAAGCATGTCAAGATTTGAAAGAGCTATGTCATCGACCAGAATTGGAGCTGCGTAAGGTTAATGGAAAATTGTTAAAGCTGAATGCAACCTACGCTTAGAGCAAAGATGATAAGAGATTGGTTTATGAATGAATCAAAAATGATGTGAAGTTCTCTAATCGTTATGCTTCTAACTTGTCTCGTTGTGTAAACATGAAAGAATGAAAAGTTTATGGTATGAAGAGCCATGATTGTCATGTGTTCATGCAGAGATCATTGCCAATTGTATTTCGAGACTTCATTCTGAAGCCTATTTAGGTTCCTATTACAGAACTTGGTCATTTCTTTTAGGATATTTGTGCATCTGAACTAAGTGTTTCACATATGGAGCAACTTCAGTCAAATATACCTATGATGCTTTGTCAGTTGAAAACTAATTTAATATTTGGTTTTTGGAATCCTATGGAACATTTGTCGATTCACTTTGCTTATAAAGCAAAAAGTTAGTGGCCTAGTACAATATCGATCGATGTATCCTTTCAAAAGTTCACTTTCAAATTTCTTCCATTAGTTATTCTTTTTTATTACAATTGTATATTAAATATTATATAACATTCATTAATATGATAATGCATAATCTGAAGAAAAAAATCCACAATAAAGCACGAGTTGAGAGCTTAAATGTCGAGGCTTACATACTCGAGGAAACATCAAATTTTTATAACCTTTACTTTGCAAACAATGTGCTTACAAAAACACGAGAACTATGCCAAAATGATGATGACGATATTGATCCAACTGGTCGAGCATCTATATTTTCTTATCTTGGTAAAATTATTGGACGTGTTGGGTCTAAACTGCTAGAAGATTGTGAATATAAAAAAGCAGTGTTATATTTCCTTCTCAACTGTGAAGAGATTGGCTCTTTTGTGGATTAAGTTTGAAATATTCTGCATTGATACCTTTAAACTTTTTACACACAACTTATCTTGTCATGCATTTATTTATAGTCAATCTAATTTAATAGTAAGAGTTGATGATCTTAATATCACAGATGAAAAAGTCGAGAGACTCTGTTAAAGCAAATTTTCGCAATGGCTACGCCAACTAGTAAGAATTTCGACGATTATAATTAAACTAATTCTATTTCATTAATGACTTAATTATTTATACATATGTCATAATTATGTAAGTATTGCATGATGTAAGTGTTGATGAGCATGTACGCAATATAGCTATTTATCCAAATTGGTCTGGCCACTCTTATAATGGATACATCGTAAACGGTTATAGGCTTCACACATAAAATCATACGAAAAACAAAAATACAATGAATAGTGGTGTCTATGTGAAATGAAGCTATTATGACACATGTGATTACAATTTTAATGGTATGTTGGCTGATGTGATTAAGTTAGTGTATAGGGTCCCAACAACAAAGTTGTCTTATTCAAGTGTCAATGGTATGATTTGTTTGAAAAATGACTTAAAGTTAACCACCAACATGGTTTGATTGAGATGAATCACAAATCCAAACTTAAATCAGATGAGCCATTTGTATTGGGTTATCAAGTGACACAAGTCTTTTATGTAAAATATCTATTTAAGAAAAGAGAAAGGCTTGATTGGTAGGTAATATATAGAGTGAAACCAAGAAATTTGTTAATTTACCAATAACTGAAGATAACACTGAAAATATGGTGCCAATGCATTCAAACTTTTTTCAAGATCAAGAAACCCAATGTCCAGCTCCAGTTACCATTGAAGATGATAATAGTCTCCCTAAATTATTTCATGATGGAATAAGTTAATCAAAATTAGCTTCTTCAATCAAAGAGCAAAAAGAAAAAAAAAATGCTAGGGTAATTGTTAATGATGACGATGAAATCATCTCAGTTGATGAAGAAGACGATGATGAAGAGAAAGATTTGATTGATGAAAATCATGAGAATTAGTAGTTCTTTACCTCTAAATATGCAAGTATGTTCATATATTAATTAAGACAATGTTATCTACTAGCTAGTTTTGCTTTTCATATTATAAATAGCTAACTTAATCATATAACTTGTTGCTTCACACGCATATATTACACAATCATTCCTAGAGGTACTAATTCTTTTAATTTTATTTTCATTATGGGATTCGAGTAGTATTTTTATTCTTAAGTAATACTTTAAATGTTTACCTTTTGGGTTCGGGGGATAAAACGATCAAACAAAAGTCTGTTTTGAATTTTAGGAGTACCGGCATGACTGTAAGGACGAATAAGACTTGTAGGAAGAAACAAAATGTCATTTGAATAAACGTATAGGATATTAGGACAATGTTACATTTTCAAGGCAACATAACTTTGGGTTCAAGGGGCAAAACGTCAAAAATAAGTCTGTTTTGAATTTCGGAGTATTGGCACGACCGTAGGGACCAATAAGATCTTTCGGAAGAAACAAAATGCTATTTGAATCAACGGTTCAGATATTAGGACAATGTTACAATTTCAAACCAAAACTTTTATAACTTTAGGTTCAGGGGGCAAAACGGTAAAATGCTAGTCCGTTTTGGATTCAAATAGTACCTGCACAACCATAGGAAAGAATAAGACCTGTAAAAAGAAACATAATGTAATTTAGATCAATGCTTAGGATATTAGGAAAATGTTACAGTATTAAGGCAAAATATTTGTAATTCTAGGTTTGGAGGGCAAAACTGTCAAACAGAAGTCTGTTTTGGATTTCAAGAGTATCGACACTACTGTAGGGATGAATAAGACCAAAAGAGAAAAACGAAATGTCATTTGGATCAATGGTCAGGATATTATGACAATGTTACAATTTTAAGACAAAACATTTGTAACTCTGGGTTTGGGAAAGGGGGTAAAACGGTCAAATACAAGTGCATTTTAGATTCTAGGAGTACCAACACGATCCTAGGGAAGAATAATATATGTAGGAAGAAACGGAATTCCATTTGGATCAACAGTTGGAATATTAGAACAATGTTATAGTTTTAATGCAAAACCTTTGAATAATTTACTTAATTTTTCTAAGTTACAGTTTTAACTTATATATATAACTACTTAGAACTATTTATTTTGATTATTATATGTTGCAGCTCATCCAACATCCATGCCTTCAAATCTCAATTAAGATATCTAATGAGCAAACTCGAGACGGCGAAGATAAGATAGGATTATAAGTTTTTTTTTTTTAACAATATTTGTAAATAATTTTAATCTTATGTGCAATAAATTTTGTATAATATTTTCTTAATTATATTAAATTTGAAATTTATATATAAATATACAGGTATACAATTACAAACTATATAAAAGATATTAATAAAAACAAAATATTTATACCATCTGCTTTTGCAAGTTGGAGTTTTTGCGTTTGCCATCGCAAATGGCGAAAAAAATTATAAATTTAAAAACAAGTGCATAGGTGTTTTCTGTTTCCTTCATGCAGATTCAAAATTATTGCATCTGAGCTTCTGCGCTTGCAGTCCAAACACTGATAATGGAAAATGAATTTTAGGAGTCCAAATTTTGTGTTTCTTAGCTAGACGCATATAATCATCTGCGTTTGCACAGACACATTAAACTTTATCTGAGGCTATGGTTATTGTGTTTGCTTACCTATTTCCGTATGCAGCCACAGATAAGCAACTGCATCTATATTTGTAACATCTGCATTTGCAGTATGCAAATGTAGATAAGGCCATTTCTTGTAATTGTACCATAAAACTTGTCTCAACACCCTATCATATGCTTTTTTTAGTTTAATAAAGGTCATATGAAAATTTGTTTCTTTTCTCTATATTTATCCATTAATCTCCTAAATAAAAAAATAGCCTCTATTGTAGATTATCTCGGTATAAATCTAACTTGATTCTTAAAAAAAGAAAATTTCTAATCTAACATGACTGACAAATTATAATCCTAAGAACGTTCATTAATCTTAAACATATGAATTTCAAGAATTAACCTAACTTGATCATGTCAGAATTATCAAAAAAATAAAGAAATACTCTAGAGAGAGAAAGCAAGAAGCTTACCTTTGACACTCTAAATCTCATTATTTTTAATCATACAAAGTAAAAACACTATAAGAAAAAGACATTTTAATAGGAAACATAACGAGAAATTTTCACTGGAATTGCAAGGGGTTTTTCTCTACCATCTCCCTATATTATTTGTATATACATAGGTTGGTGTAGATATAAAATCACAAGTCTTTAAAGGTGGGATTACTAATATTACAACTGTTAAATGGGAAAAAATTTGTTAGCGCCTGTAGCTCAGTGGATAGAGCGTCTGTTTCCTAAGCAGAAGGTCGTAGGTTCGACCCCTACCTGGTGCGCTTTTTTAAAAGATTTTTCTAATTTGTTTGGATGCCCCTTGAATGATATCCCCAGATTAAATAATATCCTTTACTTAAAAATAATAATAATAAAAAATATCTGATACTTCAATATTTTCTTTTGGAAAAGTTGGGGAGATGTCAGTCCAATACACTCCAATGTAGGAAACCAAAATTCGAAGTCCAAACACTGTTTTACATTTACATCATACTTTTATGAACTCGAAATAACAAATTACAGCTTCATGAAAAATAAGAAAACGAAATTGAAATTCAGAGTGTACATGTCAAAGCCGATTAGTTGTTTATTAGCTTCATGATACTTCTTTTGCAGCTCTGATAAATCCCACATTAGACCTTTTCTTCACTTCTAATCTCTACTCTCTTGTTTGTGTTTTCAAATCACAAGCCGATGTTTGCACTGGGAAGAAATTCTAGCACACGGGAAGGTCGGCAGGAGGTGGGAGAAGGGACTCGTTGGGCCCTTTACCATTGTCCACAATGAAAACCATCTTGAGTCCCCAAGTTGTATGCACTTCCAAATGGCAATGCAAGAACCAAACACCTACACACACCAGATTGAATGTAACATTTGAATCAACGGAGCTGCATCAAGTTAGTTTATAGCGATTTGATCAAGAATTGCACGTCTAATAATGAGAACATTTTGTAAGCAATAAGATTCTAAGGCTGTGGGAATGCCTTTGAATTTTGATAGGCACCTTTTAATATAACTTGTATGCCAAGTCATAAACTAATAATCGATAGAACCAACATCAGCATGTTGTAGATGACAAAACTTTAATTAGGTACCTGGGTTGTCTGCCTTGAATCTTATAGCTGTCCATCCTGCAGATGGTACCCCCACTGTGTTTCTTTCAACTGGATCAATAAGATTAAATTTCTTTGGATCCTTTTCTGGATCAAAATTCCCCAATCCCTTACCAACAACAAAGAAATTGTACCCATGCATGTGTGTGGGATGGTTCTCTGGTGCTATCATTGTGGTGCCCTGAAGCACAACTTGAACTGTTGAATTAAAAGCCAGTCTGTATACCCTTGTGCCATTATTGGTCTGGTTATTGGCTGGTGGGTTACCAGTATAATTGAAAGGTATAGGTGGGTTTGCAGGAAAATCATCAGTGTAAACTCCTTTTATGTTATAGTAATGTGCTTGGAGAAGAGCTGTTGTTGGCAACACAAAGCTGTTATTGTTGAAATCTGACACAAGCTTGCTCCCATTAACACAAGTAGCGCACGGGTTAACCCCAACTGATAAGGTGAATAGAAGAGAGTGGTCTACAGTTAATGGGACTTGGGCAGGGTACTTTTTTGAATTAAGGCTTCGCAAAGAATCAGTAAAAACGTTTGCTATTGGAGTTGCATTCTGAGGAGGAATACTGGTTAAAATTGTTTTAGGATAAGCAGGCGTGCCTTTGTACCGTAATGTACCAAATGTAGTCAAGTTGTCAATTCCAATTGGGGCATCCATGAAAGGAGAGACTGCTATTAAGTACTTGCCAACATCTTGGTTTGCAGTTAAAAGGGCATTTGTGGTTTGGCCAGGACTGATAAAGATTGTATTAGTTTCAAAAGGCTTAATGTAAGATGCATCCACTTCAACAATGGTTAGATTATGCCCAGCAATGATGAAGAAGAGCTCGTCGTTAACTGCTGCATTGATGATTCTCAGCAAATAGGTCTTGCCACTTTCAACATGCAGAGTATAAGTCCCTGCATATGTTGAGAACCAAAAGCTATCTCAACACTGTGATTGAGAACTGAAATTTGAAATATGAGATATGTTTATAAATTAAATCTATCTTCCATTGTTCTTTAACATAATATTATAAGTATGTGAAACATAGATCTCCCCTTAGTTAATTTCTTAGATCATGGAAAACCAACAACAATGTTTTATGAACACCCACAGTAAGTACCCTGAGAAGAGCAACCAGGAACTGGTCCTGGAAAGCCATTAATGGTGTGAGCATCGGAGACATTTGGTGGCAAACCGGATTGAGTCGCCCGATTTACTACAGCGTCAACATCTGCTTTCCACCATTCGCCTACAACTCAATCAAATAAATAAATAAGATAAATCAAACATTGTCCAAAGGACAGGTTGTGCTGCAGGTCTTTGGTGGCCCTTTAATTGTGATTACTAGGATAGTACAACTAAATAAACTTTAAACAGACCTAAAATGATGATCTTCTCGTGGTCAGGTTTGGGAAATGGATAAGGAATGCCTCTCTTGGGCAAGATTACGATGACACCATGAACAGTTGCCCTTAGCCAGGTTATATGTGCATGCCAAAGAAGTGTGCCTCTTTGGCCAGCAAGGGTGAAGTTGTAGATATAGTTCTGTCCAGGCTGAATCGGGCATTGTGTGATGTATGCTGGTCCATCAGCCCAACCAGTCCGAAACTGCCTGACTCCGTGCCTGTTACAAAGCCAAAATGAATGATCATCTAGTCATATTATATTGCTCATCATTAATCTCAGCAAATAATTCGTTAAGGAAGTTCATAGTTTGACTTCGCACCAGTGGATTGTCACATTCTGTTTAACGTGGTTGGTGACCCTCACAATTACAGTATCATCCTCCCTCGCATAGAGCTTTGGCCCCGGGAATTTCCCGTTGACAGTAATAACAGATTTTGTTGCACAAAGCTTGGTTGTGTTCTTCACGACTACCTGCAGTTTACATTAGCCAGAGTTTTGTTTTATATATTTATCTAATTTGGAATTGGTTGAGAGTGATGGGCATTTGGGGATGTTTCATATATATCAACGTACTATCCAGCAGTCCTCTGCCTTTCTATTAAAGGTTAATTTGGCTTTAATCCTTTTTCCAATTTTTCATTTTACTTAGCAAATGATTGTAAAGAAAAAAATTGTACTTACACTAAACTTGTAGTGGCGCACCAAGGACTCAACCAGTGCAGGATATGAAAGAGCCACCAGCAATATTGCCAGTAGCCGTGGCTCCATTTTCTTCATTTATCCTTTGTCGATCTCTTCCTTTGAAACTTATCAACTTTTTTGCTGTGTATGGATTACTATATAACACATGACTCGCCACCTTAACATTATATAGCATAAGAAACTTTGATGCCTTGTCGTTTTACATTGGTAGGTGAGTAAATTAAAGAATGCTTGCCTTATGTTTATTAATTAATATAATAATAATTCTACCAAGATTTCTTGCATGCTACACAATGCATTTGTCATGTGTCCATTTTGATGTGAGCTCCCTATATATTGCCATTTTCAATTGATTGAAACCCATATATTTGACAGTTGAAACATATTTTTCAGCAGTAAATCCCTCTCCCAAAATTGTGAATGGGCTAAACATCTTCATCGGAGTTATCTAAAATCACTTATATAATTCGAATCAATTAAGTATATACTAGGATAATTAATAAGCCAATCCTCACACATCACAAATATATATTGATAACGTCACACTCCGTTTTTAGTATACACATTGGCTTAAACTTTCCTTTTAGAGTCTTTTTGAAACGACGACTTGTGGGAAGCATTTTCTATTTAGCCATATTGATTTGTCTAGAATTGTAATCTTCCAGAAGCTTGGTATAATAGATTTGAAATGTAGGGTGGGTGATTGTCCACATATGTAGAGTAAGTTTAAGATGTTTGCCACAAACAAAATTTTATAGTTGAGCTATGGTTGTCAGCTCGCCCACAAGTTGTCCTGGTTGGATAGCCAAAAGCTCGGGAGGAAAATAGATGGGAAGTCTTGCAACAGCTCAACTCACAATAAATATTTTCAAATGCTACTTGTTCTTTTATTATGATGATTTTTTCTAAGGATAAGATTGTGTTCAAAGAAAAAAATATTTCGTGCATGATATTCATCTAACAAAAATATACACCACACACTTTTTCTTTTGTGAAAGAATGAATGTGCAAGAAGAACTTAGCCACAATATTTTCTAATCTGCATATATATATATATATTTGTTCTGTGTAGTAATGTCGACTCTTTACATAATATTACACCTGACACCTTCCAAGTTTCAACATTAGTTGTGACTTGTGAGAGATTTAATAGCAATGCGGTTTCATGTCTTATCTTGAGCTTTGACACACAAACACATTTTATTGGCACTTTTTGTACGTATCGTCAAAGAGTGAACATGATACTTTAAATTCTCTGCTTTGACAATAAAGACCAAGTCCAAGTTCCAGAAATCACTTCTCAATGATTTTGTAAGATCAAAAGCAAAGAAGGTACAAAAGGAATGAAAATAGTCAATTAACCACATTAATTAGATTAAAAAACCGAGAGAGAAAAAGATATTGTACATACAAATCAGATATATAAATATTTAAAACAATTTGACAGTATAAATCCTTGATAATTTTTACTAAATTGTATTAGTAGTATAGATGAAAAAATAATTTTATCTTTTGTTCTTAGGAGCAGATTAAATCATATTGCAAACAAACAAAAGTGAATATGAAAAGGTGATTATGTGGACATGCAAACATTTGGCAATTGATTTTGTGTGTAATACAGCAATACATTGATGGCCATCCTGTTACTACAAAAAAGGTAAATCTTCAAGAACTTATATCTTGGGGCTCCAGGGAAAAGGGTAAAATTCTATTCCTATTTTTCTTTTCGACATTGATGCCCATCAAGTTTCTCCAAGTTCTTTTTTTCTGGATGCTGCTTCAATAGCACCCTGTATCATATTAATGCAAGATTTGTAGAGAAATCCTAGATAATCTACAATGCTTTCTTCACATACATTTTCTAAAGGGTTTATCTCGAATGACCATTTAATTAGGGTTGAATCATCCCCATAATCTACTAGGTTTAAAGAATTTACAGATCCATCTAAACCCACATTACTTGCTTCCATTCTGTAACAAAACTATATGATGATGAATCCAAGGAAACCAACTTCTCCTTGATCCATGACCTTTCTCCATCTTGCTGAGGGAACATGAAACCCGAGATTATCCGAACATAACCCGGCTTACCTTCATCTCCATTCAGATCAGTGCATCTTTCAACCATTGGCATCCACTCTGGTAATCTCTCAGTTTGAGAAACCATGCTCCAGACTTTGTCAATAGGTTCATCAACAATGCCTCCAACTGAACCATGCCACTTATGATTACCTACATCAAATTCCTACATTGTAGATGACAAAATTAAGTTGACTAAACCAGCATTATATTGATTAACTCATCCAACAGTAAAAATGATCATGATCCTGAGTGAAGTTGGTGACATCTTATAACCTTTTAAGGATCATACAACAAATTGAGATTAGGATTAATAGTATAATATTATTTAAGAGAATATATGAACAGAAAGGAAATTAGTAATTTCGGAGATATAAAATTTGAAGCAGAAAATATTTACCATGTTTAGTTCTCTCTTGTTTGCTGTTGGCAATTTTGCAGCAACTCTTATTATGGGGCTTACCTGTTGGATGTTAATATATATTCTGCATCTTGCACTACAAGAAGGTTGCTTATCAGAAGACAACAATATATCTTGCAATGGAATTGTATGAACCAAGGCTTATCTTGGCATGTCGCTTAAAATTCAAAACATAAAGGAACTAGAGGAGATAATTTCAAGGCCTAGCTTCTTAGTATTTTTCATCATATGAATTAAAATTACACATACTATATTTTTTGGTAAGGAATAATACGATGTGATGGCTCCTTAAATCTATTTATATTTTTCGTACAGCTTTTTCTCGGACTTACAAAGCTAATAGATATCTAATTCCCGACTCTGAGTTTAAGTAATTAATTATGTTTTTAACCTAGAAATTAAGCTTAGTTTCTTAATGATTGAGTATTGTCCATTGGGTACAACATCCAAGCTACACAGTACGTACTGAAATCATTTTTTAACTGAGATCAGTGCTCCGTTCAAAAAAGTCATTTTTATGAAGCACACAGAACAATTAATTTATGAGATAGGCATCATTTGAGTCAGTAGGCCACGAGCATTTACCCATTTAAGTCAGAGCAAACATTTTCTAATACAAAGTCAACCTTGCTTCCCCCATAATCTATAAACAAAAGAAAATCATTGCCAGAGAAATGTTGCTTAGGCAGCAGCCCCAATAGGCACCCCACCCTTGAGCCTGGATGACCCATAGAGGGTTTCTTCAAATCTGATGATCTCATTCTTGGATCCGTAAGCAACTTGAGTTCTATCATCAAGATTGTTGATGACCTTATCAAGCACAGACTGATGACCATCGCTGCTGTAACCACCTGCCTTTTCAACCAAGAAACCTAATGGAGCTACCTCAAACAAAAGTCTCAACTTGGCCTTTGCAGACGGGGATATCACGTTTGTGAATATACCTTTCTCCTTCACAATAATCTGGAGACAACAAGTTCCCATTTAGAAAGCATATCACAGCAGAATATCCTCCAGACTTAATTGAAGATATAGACAAATATGAAATTCATGGATGCTAGAATTAGGATGATACCTGGTTTACATCTGGAACCATTCCTCCAGTGTATCTCAACGTGTACTTTTCTCTGACATAGTAGTTTATAAGCTGTTTATTAACAGATAATTTTGTTAGTAACGGTCATAACACTGCAAATTCTAAATTTTTTTCCATATAATCAAAAGACCTTATCATAGTCAGGGTTGTCAAATGTGGCTCTCAAGTTTCCAGGGGAGAATAATTTTCCTTCACCAACCTCTGTTGTCTCTTTGACATGCTGCCATTTTCCTGATTGATAAACAAGATAGCATTGTCATGTGTGTGTGTAAGAGAGGGGGAGAGAGAGAGAAAGAGAGCGGGGCATTATAAAAAACGAAACTATAATGCAAAAAGACACTAACTTTGAACCAAGAGATTTAGATTTCATCAAAGAGATAAAATAAACATGTTAGAATATGAAACTGCTTTTTACTCGATTCTGATCTGATCGATTTAACAGACCTTCATCAAGCAGAAGAAATTCATGGGTGCCAGGGACATCCTTAAGAGCAAGAACATACGTAGTTCTAGGACCATAAATTCCCATAGCTGCAGCAACTTGATCTCTCCCAGTTACTGCAGTTAGCTTATCTCCTGGCCACACACCAAAAATGGTGCCTACGGTAAAATTTGTGTCGACAATACTGGAGCCGTCAAGGGGGTCAAACGCAACACTGAATCCACCTGTTGATCATACATTCACAGAAGTACACCAATCTCAGAAGCATCCCAATTATGAAAAGATTCAAATTCTGATGGCTTATTGTAATGTAGGATTGCAGACCTTCCACTGGCCCTCCCATGTCTTGAAGCTCTGGAACTTCTTCAGAGCAAGCATACTTGCAGAAGTGTGAGTAAGTTAAGGCCTGAATTCAGGAATTAATATCTCATTATGATTGAACAAGATCAAGTGAATTCCATGGTTAAGATTAAGAATGATAACGATGAGAACAAGTAGCCTAAAAATTGTTAAGATTCCAGTAGTTGAAACTCCAAGGAATTCCAAATATACATGCCTAGAGGCTACAACCTTTACAAGAAAGAATAAAATCTTGGCTACTTCTCTAACCCATGTAAACCACTTGAATTGATTCTAATTAAGAGCGGCAGACATTGATATTTGAAGCAACTGGAAAAAATTGTGATGTTAGCGTAGCTCAGGTTCCAATGTGACAACCCTTATACTTATTCTTCTTTTCTTATCTCTTTCCATCTTACTCAAATTAGCAACTTCAATTTATGGCATGGAAATAATTACTAGGATAGCATTAAGGACTCAGCTTTTTTTTGGCAGCAGAAAAATTAAGGGGGCATCTCAAGTTTGGAAATTATACGACCTGCACTCTTTCCTCTACTAGTAGAATCTAGTTAAACATAAGCAATTAATAGAAGCAATCTCCATATCTTGGGCTTGTAGCAGTAAGAAAATAAATCACAGCAGTTTAACCTCAAAAAGAAGCTTGTTAGCAAGCAAATCCACAGCAAGCTGCTCGTCTCCAAAGGAATTTACACATGCTGTTCCACCACAAGAAGCTGTCTTCACTTTATAGGATATAGTTCTTAATGCTTCCCCCATGCACACCATCAACCTGATCAGACCCTTGTCTGGGGTTGCCTTCGTAAGGAACTCTTCCTACAACCGCAAAGGTATCTAATAATTAATTAAGGCTTAATTTTACTGATAAGAGTTTTTTAGCTGGTCTTCACATATATAGTAGCAACTAAGAATTGTCTTTCTGCATACGTAATTAACTTACCAGGCTGTCACCAATTTCACATTTGGTTACTGTTGAAGAGTTCTTTGTCCTTGAAATCTTTAGTGATGATTTGCAAGTCACCCTTAGTGATTCTCCAAACAGGAAGCTCGATTTCAGACTCTGTCATTCATAGCATATACACCCTTTCACAGGTTAAACTTGTTCATTCAACCCATTGAAATTTTTATTTTGGTGTATGAAGGCAGAAAAAGTACTTCCAGTTAGGCATAGAATGTATGATTGAATTACAACATTGAAATACAAAGGTAAACAGAAAATATGTACTGAAACAACAATTCTGCATACTCTGAAGCTGAAAGATGGAGAAATGGATGGTGGAGAGTGCTTAGACGAAACAGTTGGTAGCAAAGCCCCCCGGGAGTAGCTAGCTATACCTGTCTCCATGACTGCAAACCAAATTCCTGTAAGAAATTTAGTAAAGAACAAAACTGTTCAAAGGCCTTTTGCTTTGCTTGTGTAGTAATGTTTTTTAAGTTTGTTATTGCATTTGCTTTGAGACCGGAAATGGGGATGGGGATAGAAGATAAGTGGTTAATTGTGTAGCGCCACGTGGCAGGTGCTGAATAGATAGGCTGATGAAGTGAAATGGAGGTGTGATGAATTAGCATCGGTAGTATTTATGTGGTTGTGCTCAGGTCCTTTCTTATACCGACATGGTAAAGGTGTTGTGGCTCCCTGTTTGTCAGTTTGTATTAACTGTCTATCTTCCACATACATGTTGCAATTTAGATGTTACGTTAGTGGTATATGTGATATGGGTCATTATGAATGGGCCAAGTTATAAGCCTGGGTTACCAGGTCTGCAAGAAAGCCCAATGGTAAACAGAATGAAAAACACAGCGTTTCTCCCTTGGCTGACATGGCACACGTTGTTGAGTCTATTATGTTAGTTCTTTCAGTTTCAGTTTGTTACTGATACAGTTAGTTAAGCTGTTGATTCAATTTAGGGTGTGTTTGCAAGAGGGTCAATAGGCTATAAAGATTAACAGTGCTATAAGGATTAACAGTGCAATGTTTGATCCCATTTAACTGTGTCTGGCATATCAATCAATTAAAGAGTAATGTTTAAGACATGCCAAAAATTACTAGTAAAACATTAACCATTCATGAACCAGTTTAAGATATAAATACTAAGGTTTCCTTTTTTTTGCCTTTGCCTTGCCTCATAGTCATAATTGCCTACTGGGCACAAATTCAAAGATCAAGCATATATGCTAACTTTTCAAGATTTTAATTATTTGATTTAAATATACTTTAATTTAATTTATAAATTAAAACAGATTTCCATGGAAACTTCAACAATTCTTTGTAAATATTAAAAAAATTAGAGATAATAATGCACATAAAGTGTTTCTAATTTTTTTTTTAAATAATAGAAAAGAAAAAAAAAACTTCAATTTTTCAATTTTTTTTTTTTTGGTTTCCCTACAATATTCCCAAACTCTTTGAGTGCGAGTCTAATCTCATCCGAAGTTCGTAACTCCCCCTAATCTCCATTTTTCATTTTAATGGTATAATATATTTTATCTTTTATTGTGAGAATAAATAAATAAAAAATTAATTTTTATAATCTTTAATTACGTACTAATTATAATTAATATTTAAGAGGCTAAAATTACTTATATTTATTTTTACAACCAAACATAATTAATTTTAATATTTCTGTCCTTAATACATATTTTATGAAAGGATATACTAATAGAATTTAATCCCCATATCTTTAAATAAGCTAAGTTTTTTTCTTTTTACAAACATCTTCTATACTTATTAAGAGAATTAAGACAATTTTCAACATCTCTATTTATCTAAAATAATTTATGTGTACACTTATAATTTAATTTAATTTAATATTAATATTTTTCACTTGTTACTTATGTATTTTGTAACTTCATTGTTATATTAAAATAATTAGATTAATTTATAATTTTAGTCCCTATAAAACAAGATAATTTTTGAATATAGATATTAAAATAAGATAATTTGTAACATGTTCATGAAATTTAGAAAATTTTATCAATATTATGGCAGTATTTAGAAAAAAAAAAATATTAATTATTAATGTTGTACCAATTATGATTAAAAATTATTTTATATTTATAATCACAATCAAATACAATTAAGTTCAAGATTTATCTACTTAATATATCTTCCATGATATTATCTCCATGTATTACTTAACCCTCACATTTTTAACCCGATACCAAATAAACCCCTAGTATTAATAACATTCCCCAGCTGTAATCGTTCTTCATCTTGAAAATTAATGAAATTGGGTAAGCCATTGTCTCCCACCTTTTTCTTCTTCTTCTCTCAGTTTTCTTTGTGAATCCAGAATTCCATCTCAGAGATTGAGGAGTTTGCCATAGCTAGTGACTCTAGCTTTGAACTTCTTGGATTGACCTTTATCAGTGGTATCAAAGCTATCGACCTGGTTACCATGGTGAATATTAATACCGCCAACATTGATCAGGGATTAGTGGCCTTAGAGACTCGTATGAAGACCATTGAATTGAGGTTTGCGGCCATCTATGCTTCCCTGTTAGACTTGAAACGAAGCACTGATTCCAAATTCTTGGAACTCAAAACAAGCTCGGACATGAAATTCCAAGCGTTGATGGATGCAGTGGCCGCTTTCCCCCTGAAATAAGGCTGAGAGCAGTCACCAGTCACTGTCGATAGTGCTACGGGATCTGGTGTTCCAGCAGCCTCCTATGAACTGTTAGATTCCTCCACCAATTCCACCAGTAGGTGATGCTGGTCTTGATGCCAGAGACTATCATTTGATGAAGAGGGCAACTTAAGTGGAATTCTCCAAATTTGATGGAGAAAATCCTAAGAATCTGGTTGTTAAGTGCCAATAATTCTTTCAAGTGGGTTAGACACCACAGAATATGAAAGTATGAATTGCAGCCATGCACTTTGGAGCCTGACCTTCGGAATGATATCAAGGTTATCTAGAAGAAAGACACATTGAGGCTTCCATGGGAGGAATTCTTGCAAGAATTGCAAACCGAGTTCCAAGTTAATGTCTTAACCAGACTTATAATTATTCTTAAGAATTTGAAAGAGACTGCTAGAGTAGAGGAGTATAATGAGCAGTGTGAGATGTGGAAGAATAGATGTCTTATGTCTAAAGATATTTTATATCTAGGGGGTCTAAGAAAGATGTATTAGTTTGGTTGAGATTTCTTCACTAACACCAGCAATGAAACTAGCTAAGGTGTAAGAAAATCTGCTCAACTCTACTATATACAGGAGGAACCTTAGTTACAGTAACAAACTTGCAATACATTTTGGCCATAATGCTTCCCACCCAAACTTACTACCATCTCCCTCTGCTAAATTCCTACCATTTGTGCCACCAAATTCAAGAAACATACAAGCACTACCTTAGAAGCCACAACATACCAGTTCTGTCAATTTCAACAAATCCACTACTCTTCCACCTTCCAATCCAATTACAAATACAAGAAACCTCCCTTAACTATGACCAAGGCAGAAATAGAAGAAAAAAAACAAGGACGGTGTTGTGTTTTTACATTAATGAAAGGTTTACTGCGGGTCATAAATGCATAGATGGCCAACGTTCAATGACTATCACTGTAAAGGAGGAGAGTGAAATTGAAGGGCTTGAGGAGATAATGGATTTTTTCTGAATATGTACTGGAAAAGGAGGAGGATGAAGCTGCTATATCAGTACATGCGCTCATAGGGTTAGTGAATAGCAACAGTGATATTGGAAGATCAAACCATAAAGATAGTGAGAGCTTTCAAAAAGTAGAATGGCTACATATTAATTGATATTGGAAGTACTGACAATTTCATTGATGTGCATCTAGAAAAGAGATTGGGGCTACGGTTGCAGCAAATTAGTGGGAAGGAAGTCATGGTAGCCAATGGAGACAAACTAGTAATCTCTACTATGTGCAGACAACTACAATGGACCTTGTCTAAGGCTGTTTTTTCTGCAGATTTTCTAATCATGCCATTGAGAAGCTGTAGGGTTGTGTTGGGTATCCAATGGTTATTTACCTTAAGGGACATAAGGTGGAATTTTTAGAAGTTACATGTGGAATTTACAGTTACTATGACAGATGGGAACAAATTTGTATTTAGTACAGTAAGTAGGAGTCATGAATGCTGATACAAGTGGTGCTACTACAGTTAGGTGGCAACAGTGAGAGCTCAGAGGTAAGTTGTTTTTCTGTCAAGTTGATGATGACTGAAGCAAAGAAGCAAGAAATGGATCTGCTGTTTGAAGAATTTTCTTATGTATTTGAAGTACCAAAAGCATTACCACTTGAAAGGCCATTGGACCATAAAATTGACTTAAAGAAGGGAGTTGTACCATTCAGTATGAGACCTTATAGATATGGCCCTCTGCAGAAAGATGTAATTGAAAAACTAGTTGATGGATAACCCGATTATAAGGGCAAGCAATAGCTCCTTTGCTTCTCTTGTGGTCTCTAGTCAAGAAAAAGGAAGATAGCTGGAGGTTTTATATTGATTACAAGAGGCTTAACAACTTGACTGTATAGAACAAGTTCCCTATTCCTCTTATTGAAGAGTTGCTAGATGAGTTACATGGAGAAAAGTACTTTTCTAAACTTGATTTGAGAAGTGGGTATCATCATATAAGAATGGAACCAAAGAACATACATAAAGCTGTACTTATAACTCATAAAGGCCTTTATGAGTTCATTATTATGCCCTTTGGCTTAACCAATGCTCCAACAAGATTTCAAGGCTTAATGAACCAAATTTTGAAGCCCTTATGGAGGAATTTTGCTCTAATGTTCTTTGAGGACATATTGGTGTACATCAAGTCATATGTGGAACACTTGGTTCATCTTAGGAAGGTATTGTAGATCCTTAAAGCGAATGTGTTATATGCCAAGAGTAGCAATTGTACTTTTGGTAGTTTGCAGATTGACTACCAGGGACATATTATTAGTGCTGCATAGGTATCTACAAATTCTTAAAAAAAAAAAGATGCAAAAGTGAATCAGTGACCAATTCCTAAAACATTAAAGGAATTGATAGGGTTATTATGTCTGACAGGTTACTACATGAGGTTCATTAGAGATTATAGAAAGGTTAGCAGAAACTTAACCATTCTACTGAAGAAGAATGGGTTTGAGTGGAATAAAGAGGCTGAAGACACATTCCACCATCTTAAGCAGCTCATGACTCAGGCACAGTCTTGGCACTACCTGATGATAATGACACATTTTTATTGGAAATAGATGCCTCAGGCAGGGGTATTGGGGTTGTATTAGGGCATCGGATACCATTCCTTAGGAATGCATTAGGGCCTAGCCACCTAGCCCTTTCTACATATGAGAATAAGCTTATAGCTATTGTGTAGGCAATAAGCAAGTGGAAGTAGTATTTAGCATGCAAACACTTTATCATTAAGACTAGCCACCAAGCCCTCAAACACCTTTTGGAACAAAAGGAATGCAATAAGGTGCCATAAAAATGGCTATCCAAGCTTATGGGGCTGGGTTATGAGATTCAATACAAGAAGGGAAAGGAGAACATTGTGACATATATTTTGTTAAGGGTACAATACAGTGGTAGTAGTGAGACCGAATGCTTAGTGCTATCTATAGTGATCACAAATTTGGTGGAAAGGATAATACAAGCTATTAACAAGATGCCAAGATTCTGAAGTTAATAGAGAAAGTCAGGCAAGGAGAAAAGGGTCCCAAGAACTATGTAATTACCAATAACAGTCAGCTTAGAAGAAAGGGGCAAACTAATGGTAAGCAATGATAAGAATATCAAGGAAGAATTACTGATGCTATTATATTTTATTGCTCAATGTGGACATTCAGGAGTGCATGCCACTCTGAAAAGGCTTAGCAGTAAATTTTATTGGAAAGATATACTAAAAGAGGTGAGAACTTTCATCAGGTGTTGTGGCTGTCTAAGGTTTAAAGGTGAAATAGTAGCCCCAAGATGCTACAGCCTTTACCAATACTAAACAAGGTATGGAATTCCATTTCAGTGGATTTCATAAAGGGCCTCCTAAAGTCTGAACGCAAGTCAGTTATCTGGGTCATAGTAGACAGGTTGCCAAAGTTTGCTCATTTTCTGGCTTTTCAACACCCTTATACAACCCTGACAGTAGCTGATACTTACAAAAACCACATTTATAAAACCCATGGTTATCCTCAAGAAATTATGTCTGACAAGGATCTAGTGTTTATGTCCAATTTCTGGAAGGAGTTATTCAAGCTACACCAAGTCCAATTGAATCGCTCTATAGCCTACCATCCTCAATTAGATGGCCAGACTAAAGTAGTGAACATATCCATAGAAGCATACCTTAGATGTTTTGTGGGTGACTCACCTAAACAGTGGGTGAAGTTGCTTCCATTAGCCCAATATTAGTATAACACTTCACATCATTCAGCCATTAATATGACTCCTTACCAAGCTATATTATGTAAAGAACCTCCCTCACATGTAGTTTATACAAAATGAGACTCTAGTGACTCAATTTACAGATCCTTGACAGTAAGAGAAGCAGTCATTCAAGTGTTGAAACATTACTTGGCAAAGGCACAGAATAGAATGAAGGTCCATGCTAACAAGCATAGGATTTAGAGAGAATTCAGTGTGGGATATTAGGTTTATTTAAGACTCAAGCCTTACAAGCAGGGGTCAATAAACCATGCCAACTTCCCAAAACTAGCAGCCAAATACTATGGTCCTTATCAAGAGTTAGAAAGGATAGGTAAGGTGGCTTATGCCTTAGAGCTCCCTATAAGCTGTAAGATCTATAATGTGCTTATGTCTCAATGTTAAAAAGGTATCATAGTAAGCTACTAGCTCAACAATAGTTGCTAGTGGTTGATGATGAAGGACACTTGCTATTAAAGCCAATTTCTATCAAAACAGGACGACTGTGAAGAAAGGAAACAAGGCACTAGCACAAGTCCTTGTTCAATGGTCTAATGGCAATTGTAAGGACTATACATGAGAGGATTATAGGTCCTTAAGGATTAAGTTTTCCCAATTTAATCCTTGCAGTCAAGGATTATTCTAAGAATGGGATTATTGATACGACTCATTATGAATAGGCCAAGTTATAAGCCTAGGAAAGCCCAATGGAAAACAAAATCAAAAACACTGCGTTTCTCCCTTGGCTGGTTTGGCACGGATGTTGAGTTTTAGTTCTTTCAATTTTAGCTTGTTATTGATACAGTTAGTTAGTTAGTTAAGCTGTTGATTCAATTTAGTATTAATAACATTCCCTAGTTGTAATCATTATTCGTCTTGAAAATTTTTGAAATTGGCTGAGCCATTATCTCCCTCCCTCTTTTTCTTCTTCTCCCTTTTCTCTTTGTGTATACAGAATCCTACCTCAAGGTTGAGGGGTTTGCCATAACTAACAACTCTAGCTTTGAACTTCTTGGATTGACTTTTATCAATTTGGGACTTTTGTCTTCTCTTGTTTTCTTTTCAAATCACCTATATAAGCCAAATCAAACTACAAACAAGTAATGGTGTTCTTAGAAATAGAAATAGACAAAATACAGTTTTGCTACTGGGAGGCTCCATTTTTTAGATGCTTACATTCAAAAAAAAAGAAAAAAAAGAAAAGAAAAAAAGAAGGGAATTTAGATGAGGAAAAGAAAAAGGAAATAGAAATTGTGTTTTACATTTGAGTATTTGTCTTTTCATTTTGAAATGAAATTCATTGCTAGATTGTTAGCATAAATTAACATCCTAACTTTTGTTGATTTATTCCTATAATTATGTGATCATATTTAACTTGATATTAGATTAGGTTTGTTATGTTAGATCAACTTGTATATCCTATATAAACATACTCTACTTTGTATATTTTTCATATCAATTTATACAACAATATATAAACACTTTTATGATTCTAACTTGGTATTAGAGTCATTGCTCTTTTTTTTCTCTATAGGATTTGAGATAGGCTCTACCTAATTTTTCCTTGACCTTTCTTTACACGGCAGGTTTATTTATTCAAAGATTCGAGCTTGATATTGACTCGATTTGTCTCACCTTTATCACCAATTAATAGCTCTCAGTCAAAATTACCATCATTTGATCATAGATTCTGCACATTTAGAAAGACAAAAAATTTGGCTACTAGAATAGTCCTGAAGTGCCCTATGCCTTGAAGTCCGCAGGTGGTCTTCGTTATGCAATCTAAGCCAAGTCTCTAGTCAAGCTAAGTTTACCATCCAAACCGAGTCACTTTTTTTTGCCTAAGTTGTGCCACTCTAAGCTGATCCATGGTAGATAGGACCATTTCGAGTGTCACACCCTCTCACTGAGGCATGATTGGCTGGAAGATTAGATAACCAAACCTTCATAACCCTAACTTTAACATAACTAAACATATATAACTCTTGACTAAACCAATACATAAAAACAAATTTTATAAAATATAAGTTAACTATAAAAGTTTTTTTACTGAAACAAATAATAATTTACTAAAAATTTCGGTAAATGTTTATTGCAATATGGAACATGCCTTAAAATACAAATAAGTGCACCTGCTTATATATAATCAGATTACAATAATCACAAAATTACACAAAGGAGCTTCGCTCCAATCATATCACAAATACAAATAATTAGACTATTACATGACATGAAATTCGATAACCCACAGTTCTTGTGTGATTGCAAACTTTCATACTTGACTTCAAGTATAAGATTTTGAATATATATTTTGCCGCCAAACACTTGACAAGTCTAGTATCGACAAATGTCATCCCTTCAAATCCTATTACTAAAAGAATATCAGCTAAGAGGGATGAGTCCTCCAGAATCAATGAATGAAAAATCGTACCCAAAGGGTACTAGCATCACTCAATACACATATATAATCATTTAATATCAATATATCATAAATTTCAAAATCATTAGAGTTACGCTTACAAGATTACCAAAACATAACAATCCAAACAAAATAATCAAAGTAATTAAAGCATCCATAATAAACAAAGCATACAAAGGGCCAACCGATTAACTTAGCCTCACACACCACTCCTACTGGGCAGTTTTGCGCCACGCACCAAACAAAATTATAAACATAATCACTAAAATCTGAATCATTGAATTTCCTTCTCCCAATCTACCCATCGGGGCTAAGCACTCAAATATCTTTTTAAAACACTTATCATAATCAAAATATCTCAAAACATCCTAGGTGCATCAGGATTTTATTTCAAAAGTAAAAATCATTTCGAAAAGAAAAACACTCTGTTAGCCCGTATCAACCACAAACAATTTTAAACATCATCATAATTCAATTAGTCAATCATAGAAATATGATTCTTATTTGCCACTATATAACATATATATATATATATACACACACACACACATAAATACATTAATCAAGCAATCAAAGAGCAGCAATTAGCCACTCACAAAGTTCATGGATTTCGTTTGTCGTCTCGTCTAGACTATCAATGTATCAGTATATCCTCGACACGATCTGGAACTAAAAATCATAAATTCATATATTCATATATATAGAACACATCACTTGAATGTTATTCCCTTTTAACATTTTATCAAATGTCTTTAAAATATATTTTATTTCTTTAAATATATTTGTATGTATTTCATACATTTCAGCACTTTGTACAATTTATTAATTTACAGTATTTATACTATATTTATTAAACTTAAACTTAACATAGTCAATTTCAATGTCTTCTAGTTAACTATTTAAGTGAACTTAATATTGGTTAGATTTCAATTATTAAGTTTAACTTGACTTAACTATTTAAAGTTACCCAATTACTTGATTATATATATATGTTTTTTCTATTATGAACACAATGAATTTCCAACGATTCATATCATTATCACCTAGGTTTTTCTTATTTCTCTTAATTTCCATTTGTTTTCAACTAATAAATTACATCTAATTCTTAATTAAGTCTTCATTTATCTAGAATTTAATATACATATGCCATTCAACAAATACAATTCCTATAACACCTCTTGATTATTTTAACCAAATTACTATGCCCTTTCATGCTAAGGTTAAAGAACTTACTAAAAGCTTATCTAAATTAGAATTTAACATTACTTAACTAACATAATCAATTTAACAAAATCAAAGTTCTAAGATACTAAAGTTTCTTGCACCTACTCCCTTGTTATTCTAACACTTCAAAAGGAAGATAAACTTTCAAGAAATCAAGTTTAAGCTTGCCTCAAACTCCACAGCATACATGTATGCTGCCATACTTCAAGCTACCCATGATGTAGCATGCCTAACTTGTTAACTACAACAAAGGTGGCATATCAAGGCAAGGTAACTGCCAATTCTTCCTTCCATACGACTAGAACCAGCTGGGAACAAGGCAGCCCTGTTACAACAAACCAACTTTCCCCCTAAAGTCACTTTCACACAATCCTATACCCACATATCAACTTTGGAGCTCATGGGTAGAAATTCAAATAAACTTAGCTGAAAATTCTTGGCTGAAAACATAACATATACATTCCCTAAAAAGTTAACACACACCGCAAAAAGGGGAAAGAAACAAGTTAAAGTAAAGAAGAAAGAAAGGAGAAAGTTTATACCTTCACTCGGCCACAATAAGCAAGATTTCCACCACACCTGCTAGCAACTAAAGTTGAAATGGCATCAAGAAAGGGTGAGAAAGAACAGAGAAAGACTCAGCAAGAATGGTAAGAAAGTGAAGGCGGTGATACATACAAAAAAGGTGAAACATATAAGACAAAAGAAATCATAAGGCAAAGTCTAAAAGTTTAATTTGTGGTTATAATTAATCTTAATTATTTTATGGTTATTTATATATTATACTAATTATTCTCATCCTTATCTTAATCACACACTTATTATACATATCAATAAAAATTACATGTGTAACTTTCAATAAATCAACCAATGATATAGTAAAACAAAAATTTATTTTTTAATTACATGTGTGTGTATATATATATATACTAGCATCATCGCAAGCGCTCTCGCGCGTGCTCAGATGCTTTTTCTTTTTTATGAAAAATGCGTATGATTCTTTCCTATGCATACTCCTGTACCAGATTATGAAGTTATTTTCGGGACGTACTTCTCTACAAGGGTGTAAGTTATTTACACTTGTGTGCGTCCTATATTAGCATGTAAAATTCTAGAGCCAACAAACTCTTAATTGTTTATATAACAAAGAATGTTATATGAAGAGTTTGTTAGCTCTAGAATTTTACATGCTAATATAGGACGTACACAAGTGTAAATAACTTACACCCTTGTAGAGGAGTACGTCCTGAAAATAACTTGATAATCTAGTATAGGAATATGCGTAGGAAAGAATCATACATATTTTTCCTAAAAAAGAAAAATCATCTGAGCACGTGCAAGAGCGCGTGCGATGATACTAGTATGTTAAAAGAATTTTACAGACTTTATCCTAAATAAATAAATAATCTGAGCATGTGTGAGGATGCTAGTATTCATAATAAGATGTGATTAGTTCAACATCATTATATTTTATTTTATCTACAATTTGTATTGTGCATAACAAATTTTGAATGTTGTCTTTATCTTCTATTGATAGGTTCGAATGTGCTACCATACACCTATGGAACCAAAAATAGAATAAACTTTTATCACTAAATAATCAATGAAAAAAATTATTTCTATGTAATGAATTAAGATTACCTTGTGATTGTGAGGTTGAGTTCCCTATTTATCTTTCAATTTATAATCTCTTAACACCTTATAAACTACAAAAACATTAAAATCTTGGAAATCTTGTGTTTGATATTTAAGCAAATTTATATGTAACTAACAAATTATAATGTAATTTACTTGGAGTGTGCAACGTTAAGAGAAAAATCAGAAGTGTTTTTATACCAATAGAATTAGTAAAATAATCATATGAGCTTTTTTATACCTTTGTATATTGATCCAAAGATACCTTGATAAAATGAGTTAAGCCTTATATAGGCTGATGAAGTTTAACCGAATTCTTAAAATAACTTTTTTTGACATCCAATCAAATTTAAGTATTTCTTATCTTAATTTGATCCAGATTAATATACATCATTCCTCTCTCCTTTCTAGTAAGGACAAAAGTAAAAGACAATAAATCAAGATCTTTCTATTTTTTTGAAAAGAAACAATTCAGATTGGGTATTCATAATAAGATGTGATTAGTTCAACATCATTATCTTTTATTTTATCTACAATTTGTATTGTGCATAACAAATTTTGAATGTTGTCTTTATCTTCTATTGATAGGTTGGAATGTGCTACCATACACCTATGGAACCAAAAATAGAATAAACTTTTATCACTAAATAATCAATGAAAAAAATTATTTCTATGTAATGAAGTAAGATTACCTTGTGATTGTGAGGTTGAGTTCCCTATTTATCTTTCAATTTATAATCTCTTAACACCTTATAAACTACAAAAACATTAAAATCTTGGAAATCTTGTGTTTGATATTTAAGCAAATTTATATGTAACTAACAAATATAATGTAATTTACTTGGAGTGTGCAACGTTAAGAGAAAAATCATAAGTGTTTTTATACCAATAGAATTAGTAAAATAATCGTATGAGCTTTTTTATACCTTCGTATATTGATCCAAAGATACCTTGATAAAATGAGTTAAGCCTTATATAGGCTGATGAAGTTTAACCGAATTCTTAAAATAACTTTTTTTAACATCCAATCAAATTTAAATATTTCTTATCTTAATTTGATCCATATTAATATATGTCATTCCTCTCTCCTTTCTAGTAAGGACAAAAGTAAAAGACAAGAAATCAAGATCTTTCTATTTTTTTGAAAAGAAACAATTCAGATTGTGAAGTAGAAGATAACATCTACAAAATTTATAGTATAAGAAAGCCTAATTCTGACAAATAGAAACCACCCTATCTAGATTGGCTTTTAATTACAATTTGACTCTTTGATAGAAGGTAAATATTGGTATCCAAATTTAAAGTAAACTCTGCTATCATTATTGTTTTCCTGAGCAATAAATGCTAAAAGATGGAGAAGTTCTAATGAAAGGAATGGTTTTCATAACATGTCGAAATTGTTAAGGTGCAATAAATGTTTTTGAAAATTACATGATATTGTACTGACTTGCAATAAGGGAAAGGGAATGACATGTAATTAGCTCAACAGAAGGAAAAAAATGGGACAAGCACTTTAAGGGTTTAAGATAAGAAAGCAATATACATACCCAGAATTCGCGGATATAAATAACTTATATTCTAATAGAGGAGTACTTCCCGAGAATAACTTGATAATCTGGTACAAGAGTATGTGCATAAAAGAATTATATGAATTTTCCAAAAAAAAAGAAAAAAAGAAAGCATTCTTGTGTATGCAATGATGCTAGTATGTTAAAAGAATTTTACAGACTTTACCCTAAATAAATTAAAAAAAGCATGTAAGCGTGCGTGAGGATGCTAATATTCACAATAAGACATTATTAGTTTGACACCATTATCTTTTATTTTATCTACAATTTATATTGTGCATAACAAATTTTGAATGTTGTCTTTATCTTTTATTTAACTCCGCTATAGGTTACTCTGCCAATCCCAAGCCCGGATAAAGGAGGAGGGTTGCGATAGGTTGGCGGCCAGCGTAAAACTAGTTAAACCCTATGACGATGAATCTTACCGAATATTTGTTGGGACGTAATCCTCTTAATGACGCGCTGCATCGAATCTTTGGTGTAGTGAGAAATGAGCAAGAGTTAGGTCGTCACATCCTTAGTGGCACGCCACATCGGCGCCCGGGTGTGGTGCAAAATGTGCAAGGGTTCTCACATCGAGGGTAGATGCGGGTAAAGAAGCTAGTCTAAGATAAGATTCACATAGCTACTTGAAATATAGGGACTCTTACTGGTAAATTGAGAGAGCTTGTGGATACTATAAGTAGAAAGAGGATTAATATTGCTTGTTTGCAAGAAACTAAGTGGGTAGGAGAAAAGGCTAGAGAGATAGAGAGAACAAGATTCAAGATGTGGTATACAGGTAAGACTAGAAATAGGAATGGAGTGGCGATTATTATAGATAGAAATTTAAAGGACGAGGTTGTTGAAATCAAGAAGAAAAGTGATAGAATAATTTTAGTGAAATTGATGATAGACGAGGAGGCCTTTAATTTTATTAGCGCCTATGCTCCACAAATAGGATTGGAAGAATCTACTAAGAAGGCTTTTTGGGATGATTTAGAGGAGATAGTCCAAGGAGTATCGTAAGGTGAGAAACTGTTTATTGGTGTTGATTTGAACGGTCATGTAAGAAGTACTAACGTAGGTTTTGAGAGCGTACATGGAGGATATGGTTATAGAGTTAGGAATGAGGGTGGAGAGTATATTTTAGATTCTGCAGTTGCGTATGACTTGATTTTAGCTAACACGTTTTTTAAGAAACTAGAGTCGCACTTAGTCACCTTTAGTATTGGGCCGAATAAAAGCCAAATAGATTTTGTTATGACTAGGAATGTTGATAGAGCGGTTTGTAAGTATTGTAAGGTTATACCCGGCGAGTGTTTAGTGTCTCAGCACAAACTTATAGTTATGGATGTTGGTGTTAAGTGGTGGAAGCAAAAGCATAGAAGTAGTAAGTGTATTAAGACTAGATAGTGGAATTGAATTGAGTGAAAATGGCTCTTTTTAAAGATAAAATGTTACAGGGTGATCCTTGGAGTCGTATCAAGAATACGGCTAGAGATGCATTAGGAGAGAGTAGAGGACGTGGACCTCCAACTAAGGACACATGGTGGTGGAATGAAGAAGTTCAAAAAGCTATTAAGTTAAAAAAGAGTGTTATAAAAGATTACACAAGTGTAGAAATGAAGATAATTATAAATGTTTTAGAAAAACTAGAAAAGATGCTAAGAAAGCGGTTAGGGAAGTCAGAGGCAACGCTTACGAAGGACTTTACCAAAAGTTAGAGACAAAAAGTGGAGAGAAGGATATTTATACGATTGCCAAGCAAAGGAAAAGACGAACTAAAGACTTAAATCGTATTAAGTGCATTAAGGATGAAACTGATAGGGTTTTAGTTAAGGAAGACGAGATTAATGAGAGATGGCTAGCTTATTTCGATACTTTATTTAATAGAGAGTCAAGGGGTGATTTTGGAGACCTTGATGACACATTCGATGATACGAACCGCCGATTTGTTCGTCGAATTAAAGCACAAGAGGTTAAAAAAGCTATGCATAAGATGAAGAATGGTAAGGCATTGAGCCCAGATGATATTCCAATAGAAGTTTGGAGATGCCTAGGAGATATTGGAGTAACTTGGCTTACAAATCTTTTTAACAAGATTTTAGTAACCAAGAAAATGCCCGATGAGTGGAGAAAGAGTATGTTAATCCCTATTTATAAGAATAAAGAAGATATTTAAAGTTGTTCGAATTATCGAGGAATAAAACTTATTAGCCTGTGGGAGAGAGTGATTGAGCGTAGGCTTAGGAATGAGACTCTAATTTCTGAGAATCAATTTGGCTTGATGCCAGAAATATCTACAATGGAGGCTATTTTTTTTACTTAGGAGATTAATTGAGAAATATAGAGAAAAGAAAAAAGATCTTCACATGGTCTTTATTAATTTAGAAAAAGCGTATGATAAAGTGCCAAGACAAGTCTTGTGGTGGGATACTCAAGAAGAAGAAGATCCCAACTAAATATGTAGAAGTTATTAAAGATATGTATGAGGGAGTAATGACTAGAGTGCAAATCGTAGATGGTATGACTGGAGAGTTCTCAATCACGATAGGTGTTCACCAAGGTTCATCCTTAAGTCCTTACTTATTTGCTTTAGTCATGGATGAACTTAACTATAGTATTCAAGATAGGGCTTCATGGGCCATGTTGTTTGCCGATGATATCATGTTGGTAGACGAAACTAGAGAAGGTTTAAATTCTAAACTAGAAATGTGGAAGAACGCGTTAGAATCTAAAGGCCTTAGATTGAGTCGGACAAAAATAGAATATATGGAGTGAGATTTCAATGAAACTAGAGGAGGCCCGAATAATATAATTTTAGACGGTCAGACAATCCCTACAAAAAATGTGTTTAAGTATTTAAGGTCATTTATACAAAAAGATGGTGCAATTGAGCATGATGTAAAACCATGGGATCAAGGGATGGTGGGTGAAGTGGCAGAGTGATTTAGGAGTTTTATGTGATCCTAAAATCCCGAATAGATTGAAAGGAAAATTTTATAAGTTGGCAATGAGACCAGCTATGCTGTATGGTACCGAATGTTGGGTAGTTAAGAAGCAACATTTGCATAAAATGGGAGTAGCCGAAATGAGAATATTAAAATAGATGACAGGACATACAAGAAAGGATAGAATAAGGAATGAGGAAATTTGTAAGAATGTGGAAGTAGCATCTATTGAGGAGAAAATGAGGGAGAATTGTCTATGTTGGTTTGGACACATCCAATGTCGGCCAATGGACTCAATAATAGTTAAGCTAGGTGACTTGGTTCAGGTGCCAGGTGTTAGACGGGGAAAGAGGAGAACAAAACTTACATGGGAGACAGTTATCGAGAAAGATATGGTTGTGCTAGAGATTAATGAAAATGTTGTCTCGAATCAATGCGAATAGAGGAAAATGATTCATATAGCCGACCCCTAACTAGTTTGGGATTTTAAGACTTAGTTGAGTTGAGTCTTTATCTTCCATTTATGGGCTCGAATGTACTACCATACAACTATGGAACCAAAAATAAAATAAACTTTTATCACAAAATAATCAATGAAAAAAATTATTTCTATGTAATGAAGTAAGATTAACTTGTAATTGTGAGGTTGAGTTCCCTGTATATCTTTCTATTGATAATCTCTTGACACTTGAAAAACTACAAAAACATTAAAATCTTGAAAATTTTGTGTTTAATATTTAAGCAAATTTATATGTAACTAATAAATTATAATATAATTTACTTGGAGTGTACAAGGTTAAGAGAAAAATCATGAGTGTTTTTATACCAATAGAATCAATAAAACAATCATATGAGTTTTTTTTATACCTTTATATATTGATCAAAAGATACCTTGATAAAATGAGTTAAGCCTTATATAGGCTGATGAAGTTTAATTGAATTCCTAAAATAACTATTTTTAACAACCAATCAAATCTAATTATTTCTTGTCTTAATTTGATCCAGATTAATATACATCATTCCTCTTTCCTTTCTAGTAAGGACTAGAAAGGACAAAAGCAAAAGGCAAGAAATGAAGATCTTTCTATTTTTTTTGGAAAATAAACAATTTAGACTGTGAAGTAGAAGATAACATCTACAAAATTTATAGTATAAGAAAGCCTGATTCTGACAAATAGAAACCACCCTATCTGGATTGGCTTTTAATTACAATTTGACTCTTTAATAGAAGGTAAATATTGGTATCCAAATTTAAAGTAAACTCTTCTATCATTGTTATTTTCCTGAGCAATAAATGCTAAAAGATGGAGAAATTCTAATGGAAAGGAATGATTTTTCTAACATGGGGAAATTGTTAAGGTGCAATAAATGTTTTTGAAAATTACATGATATTGTATTGACTTGCAATAAGGGAATGCAAATGACATGTTTTTCCAGGTGCAATCAGCTCAACAGAAGGAGAACAATGAGACAAACACTTTAGGGGTTTGAGATAAGAAAGCAATATACTTTCCCAGATTCGTTTTGGGTACAAAACAAAGTCAGATACTAAAATAGACAAAGTTTGAACTGAACCCCATAGTACCCAAAAACTGCGAGATGAAACCTGATTTGCCCAATGCCAGATGCCCTTTATCACTAAGCGGCCATTCCATTCTTCTATCAGGCCTAAGGAGATGTGGTTCTAGTTGAATTGTGTGAACGCTAGGGAATGAGAAAGGCAAACAAAGGAGGCGTCTTTGTCTGAATTCTGAAACCCAGATGATGACCAAAGAAAAAGATGTAATTTATTTCCTGTTTTAGATTGGAACATCTCATTCAAATCATGAATATGCATTCCAGTAATTAATGGAAATCCCCGGGTCAACCAATGCAGAATCGCCGGAAGTCTTACTTTTTTGCAAGCTGTGGATAAAGTGAAGGCAATGAAAGAGAAAGTTTGAGTATTTGTCCAAAATAATTGGCAAAATTGAGTTTCAGAAATAAAGATTGAAAGACTTTCCGATTGTACTGCTTCGTAAATTAGAGAAGTTGCAAGCAAGCTGTAGATCTTAACGTTCCCTCCAAACTCCTAATGCCCCAACCGTGCTGGTAGTGTTAGTCTTATAAACATGGATTTTTTTTTTCTTTCTGTTAGGGATTCACCTTTCACCATTTGAGAAAGCAAAAGAAAACCAAATAATACTTTGACGTGAAGGGGTGTTGTGATAGGGGGTGAAGGTTGATTTGAACAACTGTGTGCTTTGTATTGCATTTTAGCAACAAACCAATTCAGTGAGATTATTGAAATGGAAGAAAACTAAATTAGGGAGGTAAATTCTAACCGGGTTGACGACGTCGCATGCGTTGGAGGTGTGTGTGATGGAGCGGTTATGAAGATTTGGTAGAACAAATACACTTCAATTTCTGCATCTAGTAGTATCAAATTGATAACCTAGAAGAGAAGTTGAGGATGGAGAGGAACAGATTCGGGGATGAGCTGAGAAATTCGAGTTTGGGACAGAGATAACCGCTGGAAGTTAGAGCTTGTTTAGGAGTTGTATTTTAGTTGTTTTAAATGACTTAAAAGCTGGGAAGCACGGATACGATACCAAGTATTGGGTACGATACGTATTTGATACGGCGATTTGGCAATTTTTAAAAAATTAAGATACGATACATTTAGGATACGCTTAATTAAATAATTTTTAAAAATATTTATTATATATAAATTATTTAATTTTAACATAATAAGAGTATAAATAATTATTATAAAATATAAGAATATCTTAAAAAATAATGAAAATGCTTATTAATATTCGTGTATAAAATAAATAAAAGATGTAGTAGACATTTTATCTACAAAAGAGCATTTACACTTAAAATCCAACCATTCATATTTGTCTCAAAAGAAAAAGAAGAAAACAAGCCCATTAACCTTTTAAGGGTAATATTATATATTTGTCAAAACCCATCTATTTATCCCTTTGATTCTTTGACAGAGAGTCTCTCTCTCTCTGCTTTATTTCTTCTTGTTTTCGTATTTGGCCAATGCTCAGAGAACTACAGCTACAACGAAATGCTCCGTCATTGCCCACTACTAGTTCAAATAGTCGGATGGTAGAGGTAAAGCAATCAAACACAACAACTTGAGCAACATAATCAAATCTGGGATCTTGTAACAGTATATTATCTCTCTTGATGTCAGAGATGTAGTGGGTTCGAATTGAATGCCATAAGGAGTAGAAATGTTGGAGAAGTATTAGAGACGTGTCGAAGCCGTATCGCGCTGAATCAAGATGCTTTGAAGCTGTATCACAGTGAGTCAAGCCGTAACCCATTAGTATCAGATTTTCTTTCAAAAAAAATTAGGAAAAAAAGAATTTTGATACGTATCTGAGCGTATTGGAGGCGTATCCGTGTCGGATACGTGTCCAACACCGGTACGCCTCTCCTATTGACGTATCGGTGCTTCAGAGCTTAAAAGCCCACTATCTCAAAGGAAAGAAATTTATTTTTAGAAGGATATTGTATGAAAATTTCGTGAGAAAAGATAGCTAAAAGCCAGAGGACACAAGGGCCTTCTAGTTTTTAGTATAGTAGATATATATATATATACAAGTATTTATTTATTTTAATTCAAATTTGAGAAAAATTATATCCAGCTAACCACACAAGTTAAGTACAAATATTCTAAAGAGTATGTTAAACTATTGAATTATAACACCGAGTCACCTAAGTCAATTTGATTCTAAAAAAAACATAAAAAAAATGTTTAGTCAAATCAATATTGTGTGCCTATTTCTATTATTTTGGATGATACTAATTATTTCATTGGGCACAACAAATACGTTATTTTTGCAAGGTCGCAAGCTTTGAGGATATATCATTTGTACTATTAAGACAACAACCTCTAAATATGCCAAATATGTCACAAAATTGCTGATTAGGAAGTATAATGCTAGGATCATCAACTAATTTTTTTAATATCTCTCTTAACAAAATCAACTAACTTTTTGGGCTTCTTGAAACTATAAAAGAAGTTTGGGATTATATGGTAGCCACCAACACTATAACAGATCTTAGTTCTTAGTATCCGACTAATTAAGAATTTCATTGTCTTCTTCAAGCTCCAAGGCAGTTAGTTCAAGATTATTATAGTCAGATGGCTCTTTTATGGGATAAACAGACACATCCTACTCAGTATGCTACTTGCTTTGTTAACTATACATTTGTCCGTGACAATAAGCAATTTTGAGTGTTTTCTATGGATCTACTTGATGAATATGAGGACAAACACTCCTTTCGTCTTAAAGGACATCCACTCATATTCTAGCCATTGCGCTTGTTAAATTCAAATATGAGGAAACTAGGAAGAAAACTGTTGCTTCTCTTGTGCTCTCATCATCCATTCAAGCTGTTCTATACGTTTCATCGAGTTCTTTACCTGAAAAGAAATATTGTGAGAATCATAAAACTTTTGGTATACTACTATGGAATGTCTCATGAGTAAGCCCTAGAGTAAGAATAATCATTCCAAATTGAGTGGCAATCACAAATTGGGTAGGTAAACTATTGAGCAAAGTCACTGAAATAAACCCAAGAATCAAAATGATCAGTGGAACAACATGCCTCACAACCATAATACAACACTTTTACTATTGCATCTTCTTCTTCCGTTGCAATGCAACTTATATACTCTAAGAGAATTGACATTCTCTCTCATTATTGATAATCCTAGTCTAGAAATAAGTTATAAATTAGGAGCTTCATTTTCTAGTTTTTTTACATGTTTTGTGACTCTATGTAATCATGGTTGCTTGATTATGCTTGTTGCAATCACATGGTTTAGGATCTACCTTATTTTTTCACATCATTCCAAACACTTGTATTCCTCCTATACACACTATTGATGGTACTCCTTTACACACCACACATACAGGAGATATTTCTACACTTTGCACTTTTTATTTTCAATACATTTCTTATTCTATCATTAGCTCATAATCTTATCTCTCTTGGCCAAATTGTTGATCATTGTTGTGCAATTAATATTAACTCTACTAGTTGCACTGTTAACAACGAATGGATGGGGAAGATACTTAGGACATGGCATAAGGTTGATTGTCTCCACCTTCCATCCTTTGTTGTTGCTGCCTCATCCATCTCCTCCAACAAAGCCTTCCAACTTTGGCATTCTCATATAGGTCGTGTCTCATTCTCTAAGTTTCACCCTCTTATTTCTAGTAGTTAGCTAGGGTCAGTGTTTGTTTCTAATTTTTATTGTCTTCCATCTTAGATAAGTAAACAATCAAATTGCTTTTTAATAATATTGCGTCAAAGAGCTAGTGATATTTTTCATTTGGTTCATTTTGATATATCCTTTCTTCTATTGTTACTTAGGGGGTCTAGATATTGTTATTTTAGTTTATGATTATTTTCATTTTACATGAATTTAGCTTTTGAAAAGCATATCAAAATTATTAATTGTTTATTCAAATTTTACAAAAATGATTCA
Source organism: Quillaja saponaria (assembly GCA_029379385.1). Lineage (NCBI taxonomy): Eukaryota > Viridiplantae > Streptophyta > Magnoliopsida > Fabales > Quillajaceae > Quillaja > Quillaja saponaria. Next base: position 14,671,854 of record CM055612.1, on the reverse strand, counting down.
AACTCAATACTCTCTTACCATTAAATATTTTGGTCTAATAATGAAAAAAAATATTTATATACTTTTAAAATTTGCTAGCACATGAAGGTATCTTTGCTAAAATAACTTATCCAGGTACTTCTAACAAAAGGGTACGTTGAACGTAAACACAAACACATTTTTGAAACTACTAATGCTTTACTACACTATACTTTTCTTCCAGATACATTGTTAAGGCTACTAATACTTCACATTTTCTTTCAAAGTCACTTTGGGGTGAAACTAATGTCACTGTAGTATAAGCTATTAATTGAACCTCTTCCACTGTTTTGAAAAATAATAATCCATATGAATATATGGTGCTAGTTCTAATTAGAATCTCTTAAGTGTCTTTGGTTATGTCTATTTTGTTCAACTACAACCACATGAGAGGTCCAAACTAGATCCTTGATCTCATATGTGTATTTTTTTATTTTTTTTATGGTAAAGGGAAAAAAGGATATCAATGATATGATTCTATTCCAAAAAGTTTAAAGGTTTCTAGTACATTTGCATTATGGAAAGATGTTTTCTTTTCTCAGATTTCCTCATTCGACACTCCTTGTCCATAATCTTCTTTGAAGATGCTAGTTCATTACCATGCTAATATGTTTCTTAATACTCAAGCTCCAACTCTAGCTCTAGCTTAACATGGGATAATTCCTCAAGCTCTCCCAAATCCTCCTGCTTTAGATCCATGTCTACCTTCTTCGTCCATATCCGAACCTGCTTTACCATTTGCTCCTCTTTATGTTCCCGAGATACGTATTTCTTCTAGTAGAATAAGCAAACCTAATATCCTTATGAAAGATTATCATTGCTATTGTGCACTTGCCACTCTTCATGAACCTACCATTTTTAATGAAGCTTTTAGTGACCTTTTTTCATAGAAAGTTATGAATGATGAGTTAGATGCACTCATTGAAACTAACATTTGGGATTTAGTTAATTTGCTTTTAAGTAAATCTATTGTATGTTGGAAGTAAGTGTACAGGATCACCACTCATTCATATGGCAGTGTTGAATGTTACAAGGCACGACTAGTTACAAAGATATACACACGAGTATAGCATTGATTATGAGGAGACATTTAATCTTGTTGCTCATCTCCCTTTTGTACAAACTCTTATTGTCCTCGTTTTTGCTTGCTGATGGTCCATTTTTCAGATGAATGTAAAAAATATTTTTCTTAATAGGGAGCTTATTGAAAAGGTGTACATGAAACCTCCACCTGAATATTCTCATTCTACGCATCAAATCTGTCACATTCTTAAGGAAACTATACAGTCTAAAACATCCTTCTCAGGCTTGATTCTCCAAATTTAGTTCTTTACTGGCACAGCTCAAATTCTCCTCTATCAGCTATGATCCAACCTTATTTGATGACAAAGTGATTCTGGTTTGATTTGTCTTATTATATGTTGATGACATAATTATTATAAGTAATGACACTCATGTATTCTTATATTAAATTACCTATTGGTCAGCAGTTCGAAATGAAGGATCTTGGCACGCTTAGTTATTTACTTCGTCTTAAGATTACTTCTAATCAGACTGGTTATTATCTTACTTAAGCTAAGTATGTTTTTGACTTAATTTCTAGACTAGGCATTTACGACAGTGACAATGCTGCATCATATATGGAAGAAAATTGGAGAATAACATGATTGATGAATCTCTTTCCAAACCTACTCTTTATCGTCCAGCTAGTTGGTAGTTTGATCTTTCTTATAGTTACAATTGCCTATGTAGTTCATTGTGTTTGTCAATTTATGTCATCTCCTTCTTTCATACATTGACTAGGTACAAGATGCTTCAGATAAATTGTCAACTACTGGCTTCTGTTTCTTTCTTGGCCATTTTTTATTAATGGAGTAGAAAGAAACAATTTATTGTCTCTCATTCTACTAATGTGCTTAAACATCGAGCTTTTGCATATATTACTACTGAGCTAATCTGGCTATAGTGGTTACCAGGGGACATGAATGTCAATTTTGATACTAAATATACTTTACTTTTAGCTACTATTGTGACAATCATAATACCTTAGCAGCCAGTTGCAGCTTGCCTAGCTAGACATGTCACGCTTGGGCCTACAATGGCTCCCTGAGTTGTAGTTCATTCACTAAATTTAGGATTTGAAACAAATCCAAAACTTAATTGTGTTTGTCATATACAGACGCATATATATTTTATTATTTTTAAATTATTTTATATTTTAATCTATTTGTAGTAAATACCTATAAATACCTGTTAGAATTAAAATTTATATTTCAAAATATTATTTTAATGGAAAACAAGCAAAGAAATAATTATAAAACAACAAATATAATAAAAAGAACTATAAATCATCTCCTCAAACCTCATTCTCTTTTCGTTTTTTCTCATCATCCTGCGAGCCAAGGTGTAAAGGGCCATATTAAGGATCAATAACATAAAATAATTGAAATAAAAAATATTATAAAATTCATTTTGATATAAATACAAGTTAACAATTAAGTTAAATGTCGTTTTGAAATTGTAACATGATAACAAAATTCTAACCGTTGATCCATGTTTTATTCCTTTTTGTTTTGGAGGTCTTATTCGTCCTTAGGGTTGTATCAGTACTCCTAGAATCTTGAATGGACGTTTCCTGATCGTTTTGGAACCTCATTATTCAAATCTGTAACTTTGAAATTGAAATTTGTGCATAAAAACCTAACTGTTTATCCAAATTCTATTTCGGTTTTTCTTAAAGGTCTTATTTGTCCTACGATCATGTCAGTACTCTCATAATTTTGAACACACGTCTACTTAGCCATTTTGCCCCCGAACCCCCTTCTCAAAGTTTGTCTTTGAAATTGAAACTTGTACTAACAACCTAACTATTGATCCAAATTATATTCCGTTTTTTTTTTCTATAAATTTTATTCATCCCAAGGCCATGCTGATACTCCCAAAATCTCGAGAGGACGTCTACTTGATCGTTTTGCCTCCTGAACCCCCATTTTCAAAGGTTTTGTTTTGTAATTGAACTTTATGCTTAAAAACCTAATCGTTGATACAAATTCTATTCTATTTTTTTTACATGTCTTATTCGTCTCAACGATCATGCTAGTACTCCCATAATCTTGAACGGATTTCTAGTTGACTATTTTGTCCTCTGAAAACCTATTTTTCAAAGATTTTGCTTTGAAATTAAAACTTGTGCTTAACAACCTAACCGTTAATCCAAAATCTATTTCATTTTTTTTTTTCTAATTGTCCCCAAGGTAGTGTCAATACTCCTTAAATCCCATCTTATTTAAAAAATTATTATCGTAAATTTTGTCAATCTTCTATCACTACATACAATCTAAAGTATGAACACAAAACTCTTATATTGATATGGTATTTGCATCACCTGGATTATGAATGAAAAGTAATTATAACTTAATTACAAGTTAGAAACTATGGTTTAGCAATTAGTACATGCAATTTATTTATTTTTAATGAAAATTTTAATTTATCCTTCAAATCCTACCAACCACTACATTTAAGTTGGTAGGCATTTTGATATATTTTCATTTTTTTTTTATAATGATTTAGGGTTAACTAATTTGAAGTCTTCATCAAGAATCATCTTTAAGAATTTACTTATGATATTGTGTTGGTAGACAAAACTAAAGATTGTCTATATTTTAAGCTAGAATTATGGAGAAATGTGCTAGAATCTAAAGGTCTTAAGTTGAGTCGGACGAAAACAAAGTACATGAAGTGAGATTTTTATCAGATGAAAAGGGACGAAATAATTTTGGATTATCAAACAATACCTGCAAAAAAGGTGTTTAAGTATTTAAGTTCATTTCTATAGAAAGATGGTGTAATTGAACATAATGTGAACCATTCTAAAACAGGGTGGAAGAAATGGCGATGTGGATCAAGAGTTTTATATGATTCTAAAATCCTGAATAGGTTGAAAATAACATTTTATAGGAAGGCAATGAGATGGACTACGTTGTATAGTTTCGAATGTTAGGTAGATAAGAAACAACATTCACATAAGATTGGAGTAGCTGAATTGTGAATGTTGAGATGGATGACTAGTCATACAAAAAAAGATAAAATACGAAATGAGAAGATACGTAGGAACCATCAAAGAGAAAATGAGCGAAGAACCGCTTATATTGGTTTTGACATGACCAACGTAAGCTAGTGGATGCCGTAGTTAGGAAATATGACTTGGTGCAGGTGGTAGGTATTAGACGGGGTAGAGAGAGATCAAAATTTACATGGAGGGAGCAGTCATTGAGAAGGATATGAGTGCTCTAGGCATTACTGAAACTGATGTCTTGGATCGATGTAAAGGTGGAAAATAATTCATATAGCCAACACCAACTAGTTGGGAATTTAAGGCTTAGTTGAATACACAAAATAGACAATTGAAAAAAAAAAAAAAAAAAATTAAAAAAATTCTTTAACCTAAAAAAGAGAGAAGAAAACACTCACTATAATTTATAAAACAAATAATTAATTGTTTTATGCTAATGACCACATAATTGCCAGCAATTGATTGAATTTTCAACCGAAGTTTTTTCTCAAGTAGACCTTAAAACTATTTATCAACTTAGCCTATACTAATCAACATTCTTTTAATTTTTTACTTTCAAATTAGTACGTCAAGTTGTAACTTTATTGAGCAGAATTTACAAAAAATAAAAAAATAAAAAAATGAGAGAAAATTATTATAAATGATTTTTACCCTGAAAATGTTTGTAAATTAAACTTCAATATTTAATAAATTTTAGTAAATCTCTCATGGGAAAAAAAAAACCTCATTCCCAATATCCCACACGTGAGAAGTACCAAGAATAGCTTATTACATTTGAATATTTCCAAATATTTAGTCATAATTGAACTACCTACTCAAGAATAATTTATTATAATTGACTATTTCCAAACATTTAGTCATAATTGAACTAGGTACTCAAAGAGAGACAATTGAAACCAAGAAAGAATTATTTAAGCAAAAACAAAAAACACTCAACTATTAATTTCTAATTAGAATAATTTATTGTTTTATGTTAATGTCCACATAATTGTCAGCAATACATTGAAATTTCAACCAAATTTTTTTCTCAACTAGACCTTAAAACAATTTATTAACTTAGCCTATAATTTTAGTTAAAAATTACTAATCAACACTCTTTTAATTTGTGACTTTCAAACTAGTACTTGAAGTTCTAACTTCATTGAGTAGAATTTACACAAAAAAAAAAAAAAACTAAAAAACTAAAACTAAAAAAAAAATTAAAAAAAGAAGAAGAAGAGCTTGTTATTATAAATGATTGTAAATGAAATTTTAATGTGTAATAAATTTTAATAAGTATCTCATGGAAAAAAACTCATTCCCAATTTCCCCCACTTAGGTGAGAATAAGAAAGAATAGCTTATTATATTTGACTATTTCCAAACATTTAGTCATAATTCAAGTATGTACTCATAGAGACAATTGAAAAAAATAAAGAATTATTTAACCAAAAAAAGAAAAAAAGAAGAAGAAAACACTCAACTATTAATTTATAAAAAAAAATAATTAATTGTTTTATGCTAATGTTAAGGGAGGAGCCTTTAAGGGACCAGGGGGCTGTGGCCCCACCAATTTGTTTTTAAAAAAAATAATATTATAATTTAAAATTAAATTTTAGCCTTTTATTTTCTCTTATTTAATACTATGGCCTCTCTAACAATAAAAGCAGAATAACATTTATACTTTTTATATTACAAAACTATAAGACTAATGGATTAAAACTTAAAGTCTAATAGGCAATAAGATTCTTATAAAAAGCGCATTGCTCAAAATTTTAAATTTTATTTAAGCAACTCAAGATGTTTTTGAAAGATATTTATTTTTGTCTTTTAACTTTTGTAGCTTATAAATTTTGTGGTCAGTAGATTTATTAATATTATTTTTCTCATTTATAGAAATCATACAAGTTGTTGTTTCAATTTGGATTAAAATGATAATATTTTTATCAAAACTTTTAATTTCTTATTATTGTATTACATATTAATGAATATACTAAAACTAGATAAATATAAAGATAGCAAAAGAAAAGATAAAAAAAGAAATAAGAGATAAGGGAAAAAACATAAACTAAAAAAAAATAAAAAATAATTATAATAAGGATGATTTAGTCTTTTCTAAATTAATTTATTAGATTTTATGAATAATTTTGATAATTGGGGTTATTTACTAATTATGACTCAAACAATTAATTATGTGCCTAATTTGATAGTTCATGTGGGTTATTACAAAAAGGGTAGTAGTTTTTGGGGGTAAAGTGCAATTGACCCTAAATTTTTATTAAGTCTTATGAATTATTGAGTTTATATATATATATATATATATATATATATATATTTTGTTATTACAGTAGTTGAAAACATTCATATAAAATTCTAGTCGGTCCCCCAATAATAAATGTCTAGCTCTACCACTAGCTAATGTCCACATAATTGCCAGCAATATATTGGAATTGCAACCTTTTTTCTTAACTAGACTTTAAAACTATTTATCAACTTAGCCTATATAATTTGTCAAAATTAATAATAAACACTTTTAATTTGTGACTTTCAAACTAGTACTTCAAGTTCTAACTTCATTAAAAAAAATAAAAAAATAAAAAATAAAAAAGAAGAAGGAAGAGAGTAAAGAAACGAACAAGAGAGCAAATTATTATAAATGATTTTTACCCCAAAAATGTTTGTAAATTAAACTTTAAATGTGTAATAAATTTTAATAAATCTCTCATTGGAAAAAAAAAAAAAAAAAAACCCTCATTCCCAATTTCTCGCACTTAGGTGCGAAGTACAAGAATAATTTATCATATTTGACTACTTTCAAACATTTAGTCATTAGTCATACTTGAATTACGTACTCAAGAGTAGCTTATTACATTTGACTATTTCCAAACATTTAGTCATAATTGAACTACTCAGAGGGACAATTGAAACTAAAAAATAATTCTTAACCCGAAAAGAAAGGAAAAAAAAATAAAAACAAATGATGAAATCACTCAACTATTAATTTATAATAACAACAATTAATTATTAAATATTTATTATATTACTTATCATGTGTCCAATAGGCATAGAATGGAAAAACTTTGTTTTATGCTATTGTCCACATAATTGCGAGCAATACATTGGAATTTCAACCAAAATTTTTTCTCAACTAGACCTTAAAACTATTTATCAACTTAGCTTATAATATTAGTTAAAAATTACTAATCAACACTTTTTATTTTAAAAAAGTGTGTTTACTTTTTGAAATTCATGCAGACACAGATAAACAAATGCAGTAAACCTAAACTCAAACTCATGCTATTTTTTGCGCATATACAGAGGTAGATATAATATAAGTGTATGTATTTTTGTGTTTGCTAGGTAGATGTAATATCTAAACTCTAATAATGTTTTTTCACGTATTTGAGTCTATTTGATATTGAAAAATAGGCACATAATTATTTGCGCGTCTGCAATGCAACGCAGAAATAACAAACGCAATTGACTACAAGTATTCTGCATCTGTAATTTGTAGACACAATTTAATTTTATATTGTTTTTTATTATTTTCAGGGTTTGTATGGTGCAGACGTGGATAAAACATTATAGACTCTGATAGTAATTATTATTATTTTTTATTAATTCTAAACTTGTTAATACCTGTATAGAAGCGTATTTTAAATTTAAATTCAAAGTATTATATAAATAAAAAAAATATTTTACAAAAATCAGTAGAACTATCACACCTCGCATGAAGGCATGACCTGCCAAATGGTCATCTCTCCAAAAAAATTTCAACTCATCTATTAAAGGCCCGAGATAGATATCAAAATTTTTATCAAGATGGACCAGACCAGGAATTAGCAAAGTAAAGAAAATGTTATGCTGCTTCATGCACATGCCTGGTGAAAAGTTATAAGGAGTGACTAACATAAACCATCATGAATATTGAGATCCTGAATTACCAAATGAAGTGAATCCATCTATTGAGAGCCCAAATCTGACATTTCTTATTTATTGTAACCATGATGGATGGATTTTGTCAAAGTGTTTCCACGACTCCCCATTAGATAGATGTATCATCACATTTGGTTTTTCCCCTTTATATTTCTTATGTCATTTCATGTCTTTTGTAGTGTTCTCAGACATATAAAGCCTTTGTAATCTCCTCATGATCGGCAATTGTCGCAATACCTTATGAGGTATGTTCTTTTTACTCTTTTGCTTGAAATAGAGTTTTTTACAGACATCACAAGCAATCATGCACTCATTTACATCATAATACAACTGGCATTAATTCAAACAAATATCAATCTTGTCATATCCAAGCTTTTAACTCCTTCACTAACTTCCTAGCCTCGTAAAAAAATCTAGGCAACTTTTATTCCTTGGGGAAAAGACCTTTAATGATTTGGATAAATCTATTGTAACAATTTTCTGAGATATTGAATTCTGACTTGCAATTCAACAATTGAGTCAAGGCTGAGAGAATGGTTTCTTCACACCATGCCCATATCTGAAAGTCAGCAATTGCCAACATCTTATAAACTTTGTAGCTTCTAGATTGGAATTCACTAGGTCCCAATTGTAATTCGGACATACTGAGTCTAATATTATTTCTGTCGTTTGATTCATATCAAGTAAGATTTATCTTCAACAACATTTGATGGTCCACCTTCTGAAGACTCTATGATCCTAGTATTACCATGTCAACTCTCATCATGTGGACTCCATTTTCTATATGCTGCAACAAAACCCTTCTTATAAAGGTAAATGATTACTTTTTCTCTAGTAAAAACTTTACAATTGTCACATATTTTGCAGGGATATCAAAATTTTCTGTTAAATGTATAACCTATAATAGCAAAAAGAAAGTTGAAAAATCCTTTAACCCCTTCCTAAATTTATCTGACATGGCATGATCTACCATACAATGGTATATCCAACTTCTATCAATATATATTGTCTCTGCTTGGTCATGCATATAACACTTCAGCTTTATTATTTTAGTACAATAACTGCACAACATATAGATTGTCTTAAAATGAATGAACTAATTATTAGTAATATATTCTCTACCACCTTCAATGCCATAATAAGAGTTGGTTCTATCTCATTCAGAAAAGCTACATTCTTATTCCAATGATATAATTATTCCCTTTGTCACCACTTGGTGAAATTTGAGCAATATTTCACTATGGCCTCCTAAGCACACAACATAGACAAGCCAATATCGTTGTGTCTATGTATGATGTACCTAGAGAACATAGAAAAACACAACTAGAATTTCAATCAAATAGACAAAAAGTTAAGCATATCACCTTAACAAATGGAGTGTAGAATCATTTTGAATGAAATTAATATATGTTCTTCATATTAGATGACAAAATATTATTTCTTTTAAAACGATTCTCAAACGGGTTTCTAAGGAAATGTAATATGCAATGCATGCATCAGTAACACAGAAATGGCATTATGAATTGAGATAATAAACAAACATATATTAGTACACAAAGTTATGAAACTTAAATAAAAGATGAGAAATTGAAGGATTACTTTGTCAATGGTGCAACTATTTATAGTATCATCTCTGGAACTGTTCCTTTAGCTTTTGATTTTTTGTATGATGCTTACATCATAATTGTAAAGGCAACGAACCTCTAGGTGAGCATAAATTTGAATTTTTTTATTAGGAGACTTAAAAGGGCAATTACGAATCTAGTGACTTACAATCACATTTGTAGCGTTTACTCACTTGCATTATCTCAAAGGCTATTGTAGATAATGTAATTGAGCTACAAATGTGGTTGTGTAGGTCGCTGGATTCGTGATTGCGTCTCCAAGTCTTCTAATAAAAAATTCAAATTCCTGAGTACGCAAACGGAAGAACAATAATATGCAATACAATTGAAATAGGAAATAAGCCATCTTGTGAATGTATTGAAGTAGGCAATATAAATTAGTTTGGATTATGCATGGCTATGTAGGTTAATGAGAAGTATTGTCTTATAGTTTAGAAGTTTAGTGGTTTTCCTTTCTTTATTTTATGCTCAAATCAAAAAATGTAAGTTAATTTATGTTATGTAAGTTTTGGATTTATATTTTTTCCTTTTTCATAGTTAGGGAACTTTCACTAGAAAGCCTTACATATGTTAAATACAAGGTTTTATCTTGGTGTTATTTGGGTTGTGTGTGGCTATGGTTTTGGTAGTATTTTTCATAGTTTAAAAGTTTATTGTTTTATTAAGGTTTTTCATAATTTATTTATTTTATGCTCAAATAAAAATAAAATAAAAATTAGTTTATGTGATGTAAGTTATGGATTCATGCTTTTTTTCTTTTCATATTTAGGGAACTTTCACTACATACTCTTGTGTAGTTTAAATACTGGATTTTATCTTGATGTTATTTGGGTTGTGTGAGGTTATATTTTAGAGTATTGTTTCATAATTTAGAAGTTTATTGTTTTATTATAATTTTCCTTAATGTCTTTATTTTATGCTCAAATTAAAAAAATGTAAATTAGTTTATGTGATATAAGTTTTGGCTTCACATTTTTTTTTTCTTTTCATATTTACAAAATTTTTATATATCCTAACAAATAAACATACCCTTACATTTAAAAAAAAAAAAAAAAAAAATTACTATTTTAAGAAAAATCAACATTCAAGTTTGTATAACACGTACCTTAACCAAAAAGAATTCTTCATTAATTTGTTCAAATTTCTATTTAACAACTTAAGCATACAAAACCCACAAATTTTGACCAAATATAGAGGTTGGTAAAAACCTAGTATCAAACAGTGCTAGGTTTGGGTTTGGCATAAAGTACGGCGGTGGTACAAGGTAGATTTGATTGCTGACTAGACGACGACTAGCTAGACAGTCATTGGCAAGGCTTCAATGGACAGATTTGATGATGGTGAGCGACAACAGAGCTCTAACAGTTGACAATGGAGGAAAGGAGGAAGGAAAAGTGTTTGCCTATTTTGGATTTAAACAGAGACTATTTTCTGGGTTTGGCACTGCAGACGCAAGTATATAAGTGTCAGATGAAAATAAAAAGATATTTTTTAAAATGATATTATATTATTTGCATCTGCATAATGTAGACACTTAGAAGTACACAACAAATGTAGATAAAGTTCACCGAAAAGGGTGTCAAAGGAAGATAATTGTATTTGAAATGACAAAGGCTAATGGGAAATGGCAAACACAAATATGATAACGAAATATAGAATAAAAAGTCATTATGTTTCTAGGTATGTGTTAACATTATCATCTAGAATATATTATTTTTTTGACTATCTGTGTCTGCCTGATAATTTCTTGTATTATTAGTTTGTACAATTCAATAATTATTTTTAAATGAAATTAATATACATTTTTCATGCTAGATTAGCATATATTAATTTATTGAGGAAGATTCCAAGATGGGTTTCTAAGGAAATAGTGCAATAAAAAATTATTTCTAACTAATTATTAATTAAACATATAGTAAAAGCTAATTATTATAAACCACATGTCACTTGTATAGAAATATTGCTAACCTTTATGCGAGAAGTACAAATAAGGGAAAGACACATGTTGGTTTTGACTGATAAGCACTGCTTGACGGAGTCTTCATAAAAAATAATATTTCACATATATGTATGTAAAAGCAGAAGCATATAATAAACTGGCAAACGTAGATAAACTTGCAAAAAATAGAGCCAAAATTAAATCAGTATATGTGTCTGCACAATAGTATTAGTATCTACGTTTAAATTTTTTTAACTAATATCTGTCTGCATAATTGCATATGCAAATAATGGTCATCTACATCTGCATATCCGAGTGGTACATTAAGAAAGCACATGATAAAATCAAAGAATGGTTAGGGCAGGTTGACACAAGTTACATGCTTTTTCTAGTAGTAGGGGATTACTTGAAATTACCATGCAATATCGTGGTTGGCAATGCTAGAAGGGTGATAATCCTCAAACAGTTGTCATCAATGACAGTTCATAGATATGTAGCAAGTTTCAAGCTTTCCAGATCCTTATCTCTCATGCAGTATGCATTCCTACACCTAGACTATAAATAGTACATCAGTGAATGGTATAGGCTTACCCATTAGAAGCTGGTATAGATTCCACAATTTATGCCAATTATGCATGACAATTTATGGCCTAAGTGCAAGTTCCTACATGTGCTTCCTAACGTTAGAAAATTGTGAAAGAAAGGTAGGTTGTATTCTTCACTCATTTGTAACGAGATTGATTTTGTTGAGAATATGTTATCGCATGATTTAATATAGTATAAAGGGAAGAGTCTTCCTAATATATTCTAGTTATATGTAAACTAGAAGTTTGATCACTGATTTTTCCTTACGTGAGGTTTAGACTTTATGTCTCCCCTACCCCAAATAATTTTTACTTCTTTTTCATTTTAATAAATAGATAAGGTTCTACCAAACCCCTCACTGGTTCAAGGTGGTTTACTTTAACCCAAAAAAAAAAACATAAATCCTTATATTGACTGTTAGGAAATATGGGATCATGCATCACATGTATGCGCAGCGAAATTAAAATTTTCCCTAACCAAGTACCCAAGTATTCAATAATATATATATATATTACGAAAGCAAAAGATTAAAACTAACCTCCTGAAGTTTTCCTCATGCAGCTAGTTTGATTGTTTAACAAGGATGCTTAGAGTTTCTCTATAAATCGTGAAAATAATATTTTTTTTAAAAGGATTCAAAGGAATCGATTAACCCTGAGGATACGTGCTAGCTTCCACTTGGTTGAATAGTTAATGAATGATTGTTCTTGCTCTCAATCTCTCACAATGACGGATTTCACTTGTACCCAAATTGTAGCCAAAATTTGCCTTAGCCATTATATAGGGACGGCTAGGGTTTCTTGTTTAGGATTTCATTAAACCTAAAGCCTAAGGCCTAAGGTGCAAAGCTTCTTTAGTAATTATAATAGTATGATTAATAATGGGCATTTTTAAACTCCTAGTGGCCTAAATCTAATTAAGATTCCCACTAGATTTTTTCTTGACTTTCAAGGAAACAAGTGTTGCCATATATGTAAGGTAACAATTACCTTTTTACCCTTATGTGCTTGAAGTTAACTATTAATTCCAAGACTCCATTAATCTTTCTAGGTTTTTAACTGACATCAATTAAAGTGTGTAACCAATTAGGTTCTCCTATACGTTGGCAATAAATGTAATTCGATACTTCCTAAGAAGTAAGGTTAAAATAAAACACTTTTAATTTAACTTTGGTTTTGCTAAACCAACTAACTTATATTTATAGATTAAGATTGATATCTAGCAATGTATCATGACTTCTCAAGTACAAGCGAAGTTAAGATCATTGATCAAACTATTTAGTGCTTGGTTACCATATAATTCAATTCTTTCAACAATCATACCCTAAGATAGTCATTGGGCATGGATTGTCAACCTCATTTTTGTCTAAATGCATTTGTACTTGAAACCCAGATTACTTTTTGTTCATCAAAGAGATTCAAGAAAATATTTTTATTAATCTCTTTCACTTTGCAAAGATTCCTCGAACAAGATTTATTTGTCTCAAGAAGTCATGAGATATTTGTCCTTTTTATTAAGGATGATAAGTTCTTTGTCTATCATTCATCTACCTTCATATGCTTTACTACATGTCCAATAATCACTCATGTATTATCTTCATTATAGGATAAGGAGAATGACATTAAAACATATAGATTTACATATAAGGTAATAAAATGATCTCAATTCAAAGGATAACTTACACTAGCAACACTTTAATAACTTCCATTGACACATGGGTAAAGACTTTAAATGGTTTCTCGTGTTGGGTTAATTCAGTATACTTGTTCTACTGAAAAGTATCCATATATTGTTATTCAACATCTCAATGCTTGTAGTTTATAAGAACACTACTCTCTCTTTATAAGAGAATGACACAACATATGATAGTCTCGAAGAATCATCAATGGGATATTTTTGATGATTCAATGACAAGAAATATTTTTAGAATAATACTTTATGTATGTTATATCTCACAATTATGATCAACATCATAATTATGCATACATAATATTTATTCTAGAGACTTTATATATCGTTGTACTAAATCTCATTTAAACAACATAATAAAGGATTCTAAATTGATATTATTCGATACATTAAACATAAATAAAGTGTCATTACAAGTAACTGATAATTGACTCTTAAACACTACTACTAACAATCTACCACTTAGCCTTAAGCCAATCATTGTGATATCTAAGTCAAACTATATCAAAGTCATGACCATGCTTTCGCTATGGCAAGTGCTTCAAAGGCGAGTCTGCCACATTCTCATCAATAGGAATGTGCTCTATTTTTATATTCTTTTTATCAATGTTTTCCCTAGTAAGATGATATCGCCTTTGTATGTATTTGGATTTTTGGTGAGATCTTAGTTCATTCTCTTGTGCAACACCATTGTTATCACAATATAACTCTATTTGATTAACAATGTCAGGAACCACCTAAAGTTTAGTTATGAACTTCTTTATCCAAACTGTCTTCTTAGCTACTTTGGAGGTAGCTATGTACTTAACTTATGTTGTAGAATCCACCATTGTTTTTTACTTGGAACTCTTCCAATGAACGACTCCTCCATTAAGAGTAAATAAGAATCTAAACTGCGATTCACAATCATCCCTATCGGTTTAAAAGCTTGCATTAGTATATCCTGGAACTTTCAGTTCTTCAATTCCTCTATATATTAAGAATGCATCCTTAGTCCTTCTTAAGTACTTTAGGATTTCCTTAACTGCCTTCTAGTGCTTTTCACCAGGAAAAGCTTAGTATTTGCTTGTAACACTTAAAGCATATGATACATCAAGGCACGTACATAATAACATGACATACATGATTGAACCAATTGCGGAAGCATATGGTATTTTATTATTGCATTCTCTTTCCAATTCTTTCTGAGGAGACATACTATTGGAAAGATGCATACCATGTGACATAAGTAAGATCCCTTTATTTGACCCACCATGCAAAACCTCTTAAGTATCTTGTCAATGTACATGGATTGTGATAATCCAAGCACATTTTTGGATCTATCCCTATAGATCCTTATACCAAGTATATAGATTGCTTTACCCATATCTTTAATGGAGAAATTTTCGGATATCCAAAGTTTGACCGATTGTAGCATAGGCACATCTTTCCCAATTAGAAGTATGTTATCAACATATAGTAAATATAATGTTACTGTGTTCCTACTAACCTTCTTGTACACATAGAGTTCATCTTCGCTTTTAATGAAATCATAAAGTGTTATGGTTTAATCAAAACCATGTTCCATCTTCTTAAAGCTTGCTTAAATCCATAAATGGACTTTTCTAGCTTGCACACATATCATGATGGCCTTCAAATTCAAAACCCTCAAGTTGTGTCATATTGATAACACTTGAAAATAAACTTATTTTGCATCCTTTTACTTACACAATTTAGCTATGTTCTTGAGTTTTAGTTTGATTTTGCTAAGTTTTAGTTGAATTCCTAGTCAAAGTCCATATCATATTATGATGTTGAATCCTAGTTGATTTTGACTAGGAATTAGGTGTTTAATAAGAGTTCTAGTCAATATTAATTTAGTTTGTACGTTTTGAAGGTTTAAAGCATAAAGAAGCCTTTATCAGATTCAAATTACAAGGAAATTTAGATTTCTACCAGTCAAGCATTGCAGCACTAGAAATCAGGCGTTGCAACACCCAAAACATTGCCTAAAGAATATGTTGGCAACAAGGGTAGGGCCAAGAAGGTCAGCACAGCAGCTCCAAGAAGGTTAGAACCGTAGCGCCCTGCTTGTAGCCATCTTTCCTATTACTTTGAATATTAGGTTGATTTTAACACCATAGTGCCGCATCGCTGGCCCGATTCTTAGTCCAAATTGGATTCAAATTGAAGCTTTTGAAGCCTATTTAAAGAGGATTGACTTGGGACTTAAGAAAACACAATTAAACTTTGCTTTTCTGGAGAAAAAGGAAGCCATCAAAGGTGCATGAAGGCAAGAGGAACTTGGATGAGAATTGATTAAAGATTGACAACATTCTTTTGTTCTTCCATCTCTTTTAATTTTTCCTGTATTTACTTTGATGGTGATTTTATTTAAGTTTATGTCTATACTATGTAGCATGAACTAATTTATTCTCTAAGATTACAATTGAACTCAACATGTAACTTGATGGTTTTTATAATTTATTAATTACTCAGGTTGGTATTTGGATTATTTCTTTCTTTCTAGGCTTAATGCTTTTGGTTGATTAGCTACTAATTAGAACTTGAATAAAGGAATTTAGGTTTAGCCTTGAATAAAATAGAACTTGATTGAATTTATACACATGATTGTTGAATTTGATTTGTGTATAGGACAGGAATATACTTATATGCCTTGTGCTGCCAATTTAGGTCTAATCTTAATGAGTCTTGCTTAACTTAATTTCATAGGAATATAGTGAATTGATTAAGTGTAATATATATTTATAAGACATAGGAATTTGCTTATAAATGAATTAGAACCCTATGTTATTAATTTGATACCATATCTATACGCTGAGCATATGTCTAAGTCACGACCTATTAAATTGGCTTTAGCTTCATATATTTTACAATGGTTTATGTGAGAGGACAAGAAAAGTGGTTGATAGGCTAGTTGGTGGAGCCTTCATCAATCTAAGCGTGGACAAATCTTATGAGTTTTTGGAGACCTTGGTCTATCCTTTCATACCTATGAGTGAGTCTATACCAAGTGAGGACCAGCCCACAGCAAATGAGGAGCATAGAGAGATGTCTCAAGATTGGGTAAAAAATTCTTATCCATCATGTATTCACTTCATGGAAGATAAATGAAATAAGGAAATCCATGGTGCCCAACCTATAAACTTAATTTGGTAATAAAACAAGAAATTCATGACGAAATCTAAGATGACCAAATTATTAAGCCTTAATTGAAAGATTCTCAAAGTAAGAAAGCAACTCAAGACATAATGGTTGAAGAAAAACCACAATATCTTGAGTTTCAAGTAGCCATTGAATTTTATAGTTATGAAGATCCTATGTAGCCCACTCATTCACCACCTTCTTTAGTATCATACCTCTACATATACCAAGCATGTTCTTCAAAGTTAAGTGTTATTAAGCGCGCACATACCAATTACTTTAATATATTGCCAAGCTTGAGGGCGTTATGAATCAAGACCCATATATAGTGTTATACGACACTTACAATGGATAAAAGCAACTTGTTTAGGAGCACTTGTCCAATAGTCAAGCCGATGACTATAAATCAAGCGCTTTTTGGGAGGTAACTTAAGTTTCTAATTTTTTTTTTCTCGTTTGTCTTTTTAATTTATGTTTTAGTTCTTATTGAGAGTATTCTCAATAAGTGTTGTTTATTTTTAGCAAGTATATTATATTTTACCTCCTTCCAACTTGGCATTACTAAGGACAAGGATTAGTGATCTCTCCGTCTAGCTACATTGATAGGAAGTTTTTGTTATCCTTATTCTTTTATATTTTTTCTCATTTATTTTAATGTTTATCTTAAGTTTAGGGGAGGGTTTTATTGGTGTACTTGCTATTTTTAGTCTTTTGGTTGAGATGATTTATGTTTTTTCAATGATTTCCCTCATTGGATGATAATATTGTGATTATTTTATGATTTTGATTTTTGGGAAATTATTGGAATAATTTGAGTTTATGTTAAATTCTTGTGTTAGTTGTTTATGATGTGATTTGTAACATATATGCACTTGATCTTTTGTATAGACTTGACATACTTATAGACTGTTTATGTTTAGGAAATTCAATTTTAGTGAAGAACACTAGAATTTATTTGATTTTTTCTTGAGGCGAAATCCTAGACAATACGTATTTAAGGACATGATTTAGGCCATCTTTAGATCGTTTGACTTTTACATATGTTAACACTATTATACCCTTTTAAGCCCAAGTGACCTTTTCTTGTTCAACTATATTAATTTTTTCTCCTAGCCCTTATTTAAATTCCTTTTAAGCATGTTGGTCTTTCTAGGAAGACTATGGAGTTATATGATGAAAAAAGAAAAGAAAAATGGGTGGAGTAAAAAGAAGTTTATTTGTACCCTATTCTTCATAATAGATTGAAATAAGTTTGGGGGTGTGCTATGGAGAAGGGATTTGTGCTTACTTAATGATGAAAGTTTTCTATACCTTGTGCTCTTTCTTATAACATTGAGAACAATGTTGACAGTTTGGGGGTATAGGAATTCTTTCTGATATTGATGAAAAAAAAAGGGAGAAAAAAGAAGAAGTGAATATGTGGTGTGGAAGCCAACTAGTGGTGTATTACTTGGAATGTGAATGGAGTTTTTCCAAAGGTTCTAAAATGAATAATGTGCTTAGGGTGATTTTAAGTCTATTAAATATCCTTTATCCTACCATTACTCTAGCCTTACATTACAACCTTACAAAGTTCTAATGATCCTTGACTTAGTGTCAGCCTATAATAGTGGAGAGAGTGATGAAAAGAAAAATTATGGGCTTTGAGTACTAAGCTTTGCTTTTCATAAATATAAACTTATCTGAATTGCATTGAATTTCTAGGTAAAAAGATCATGTACACACAAAAATATATTTGAGAATGAAAAATAGTGCTTGAATTGAATCATACATTGCATGATTGTCTATTATTGTCCTTAAGTCAATAATTTAAATATATATATATATATATGTATGTATGTATTTAAGGATAATTTGAAAATCATTGCATCAGTGTGATCCATCTCTTGCTAGTCATTTTCATTTGTGTTTTTTGTTTTTTTGGTTCAAGGACTAGCAAAACTTTAAGTTTAGGGGTGTGATAACACTTGGAAATAGACTTATTTTATATCCTTTTACTCATTTAATTTACCTATGTTCTTGAGTTTTAGTTAAATTTATAGTCAAAGTCCATATCATATTAGGATGTTGAATCCTAGTTGATTTTGGCTAGGAATTAGGTGTTTGATAAGAGTTCTAATCAATATACATTTAGTTTGTGTGTTTTGAAGGATTAAAGCATAAAGAAGCCCTTTTGGAGTTAAATTTGGATTTCTACCTGAAGGGTGCTACAACATTGGAAACTGAGCACTGTAGTGCCCAAAACACTGCTTGAAGAATATGCTGGCAGTAAGGGCAATGCTTAAACACTAAGACGGTCAGCACAACAACACCCTACTTGCTGCCATGTCTCTTGTTACATCAAATATTAGGCCGACTTCAGTGCTACAGTGTCGGGAAGTTAGTACCGTAGTGCTAACCTGATTTCTAATCCAAATTAGACTCAAATTGAGGGGTTTTAAGCCTATTTAAAGGGGATTAACTTGGAAATTAAAAAACACATAATTAAATTATGTTTTTCTAGAGAAAAAGGAATCCATCAAGGATGCAAAAAAGGCAAAAGTAGCTTGGATGAGAACTGATTAAAGATTGACAACCTTCTAGTTTTCTTTTGATCCTCCCTCTTTATTTTTTTTTTTTCTTGTATTTACTTCTGGTGGTGATTTTATTTAAGTTTATATCTACACTAGGTAGAATGAACTAATTTATTCTCTAGGAATACAATTGAACTCAACAAGTTGCTTGATTGTTTTTATTATTTATTGATTGCCTAGGGTTTGGTATTTGGATTATTTATTTCATTCTATGCTTAATGCTTCAAGTTATTTAGATACCAATTAGATTGATATGGTAACTAATAAGTCCATGAAATAGCCTTATTACATGTCATTTTTATTCATATTAATTGCTATGTTATTGAGTTTTAGTTTAAATGTTGCCTAGTTGAGTCATTTGTTTTAAGGTGTTAAATTCTAGTTGAGTATGCTTAGGATTTAGCCTTTAATTAGGAATTTCATTGATTCTTAATTTAGTTTGTGTGTTTTGAAAGTTTAATGCTTAAAGAAAACCTCTTCGAAATCAAACAAGGATTTCTTACGTGTCAGGCACCATAGCTGCCGAAAAAAGGCTACACAGCCTCAAAATTGTGCAAAAAGGCAAAGAGAGCATTGGCACCTAGGTGCCAGGAAGCTGGTGCTGGGGCACCAAAGATAGTGGCAATCAATGCCTAGGTGCCCAAAAGTTGTAACCTAGGTGCCCAACATGATCCTTCAATCTAATTTTTAGTGCTGAGAGGTTGGAACTTTAGTATTGGGGCGCCGAATCAATTCCTAGTCCAATTTTTTTTTTTTTTTTTTTTTTTTTGGGTTTTGAATTATATTTAAAGAGGTTTATGTTGGGGATTATATACACGATAAAACACATAAGTTTAGCTAAGAAATTATGGAGATTAAGAGGTAAACAAGATAGATAAAGCTTGAAGATTGAAAACCTTTCTACTTTTCTTTATTCCATTCCTTCTTTACTTTCTTGTATTTACTTGATGTTTTCTTTGTTTATATCCATGTTTACACTAAGTAGTATAGAGTAGTTACTTCTTTAGGACTGCAATGGAACTCAACATGTAATTTAGTTTTATGTTATAATTTGATTGCTTAGGGTTTGATACATAATTTATTTATCTTATTCTATGCTTTATGCTTCTAATTGATTAGATTGATTAACTTAGATAAACCTTGACAAAGACATCTGTTATTAGCCTTGAATCCGATAACATTTGTTTGAATTTATTCACATGCTTATTTGAATTTGAATTTGAATTTGATTTGTATACAGGATATAAATATATCTTCATACCTTGTGTAACCATTATTAGGTCTATTCTTAAAGAGTCTAGCTTAATTCAATTCTCATACAAAATATCATGAATTGGTTAAGTTAGATATTATACTTATAATTAAATAAGAACCATAGGTTAATAATTTGGTATCATGTCTAAGCATGATAAGATATTAATAATCCAAGTAAGTGTTTAGGGAAGTTGTAATTCTAGGTTTCTCCATTACATTCTTACATTTTCTTGCTAAAGTTTAGTTTAATTTAGTTATAAATATTTCAAAATTCATTCATTTGGGTAAAGGATTGCTAAATTTTAGTACTTAGCTATTGTTAGATCTAATTTCTTATGGGTTCGACACCCTATTTCTATCTATATCACTTGTTAACGATATGTGCACGCATGGTAAATCCAACAACAGTAACCTAAAGGAGCTTGGAAAATGAATTTAGGTTTAGCCTCGAATGAAATAACACTTGATTGAATTCATACACAAGATTGTTGAATTTGATTTGTGCAAAGGATAGGAATATACCTATATGCCTTGTGTAGCCAATTTAGTTCTATTCTTAATGAGTCTTGCTTAACTTAACTCTCATTAGAATATAATTAATTTGTTAAGTGAGATATATATTTATAAGACATAGGAATATGCTTATAATTGAATTAGAAATCTAGGTTAATAATTTGATACCATAACTAAGCATGATATGATAATAATAAGTTAAGTGAAGTGTAGAGGGAAATTGTAATTCTAGGCCTTTATCCATTGAATGTTCTAGTATAATTTGTCATTAGTTATGTCTAGTTTAAATTATGTGCTTCAACCATAATTCATTTGTTTGAATAAAATTTGGATTGTGTTAAATTTAGTACTTAGCTAGATATTAGTTGCAATTTCTTGTAGGAACAATCTCTACTTTATCACTTTATTACTTGTTGACGATATATGTACTTGTGTGATTAAAATCACACACATACACATCTTCCATTAAATAACCATCAAGAAAACCAATTTTGACATTCGTTTTCCATATCTTATAATTGTGACATATTGCAAATTTGACTTGATAATGGCAACTGGTGAAAAGGTTTCACCAAAATCAATTCCTTATTTTTGCTTGTAACCTTTTGCCACTAACCTTGCTTGGAAGGTTGGTACGTTGCCATCCGCATCAATCTTTTTTGTAAAGACTCATTTACACCTAAACCCTTTCAGGTGGATCAACCAAGTCCATACTTTGTTGTCATACATGGAATTCATTTCGGATTTCATGGCATCTTGCCACTTAAAGGAATCAATATCTTTGATTGGTTCCTCATAAATAGTAGGCTTATCATCCTTTATAAGTAGAATGTCTTTTTGATTAGTTATCGGATTTTTATACCTTATTGGAGGTCAACTTATTTTGGTAGTCCTACAAAGTGATTGTGTGTGTTAAAACTTTTCTTGTACCTCCAATTCTTATGGTGCAAATTCGGGTTCCACTGAGTGATCGATCTCATTTTGGGTTTCTTAAACTTCTTCAAGTTTTACTTACTCCCACTGCTTCTTTCAAGAAGAAACTCTTTTTCTAGAAAGATGGTGTTTCTTTAGGATAACCCACAAATAAGCACTTATCACATTTTTAGCTTAAGCTTATCAATCAAAACTCTTTTGACATAAGCATGAAAACCCCAAATCTAAGGTGTGAGATATTGGTTTTTTGTTGTTCCATATCTTATATGGGGTTTTTTCAACAGATTTTGATGGTACCCTATTATGAAGGTTAATTGCAATAATGAAAGCACATCCATAAAAAGAAATTGGTAAGTTCACATAACTCATCATGGAATGAACCATGTCTAACAAAGCACAATTCCTCCTTTTGGATACACCATTGAGCTGTATAGGAGGAGTCCAACGGAATAGAATCCCATTGTCCTTAAATAGTCTAAGAACTCTTGCCTAGGATATTTTCCACATCGATCAAATCTAAGTGTCTTAATACTTTTACTAGTTTGTTTCTCTACTTAATCTAATTTCTTTGAACTTTTCAAAAGATTCAGACTTGTATCTCATAATATACACATACCTATACATTGACTTGTCACCAATAAAGGTTATGAAGTAGGAATATCCACCTCTAGCATGTATAGACATTGGTCCATAAACATCAGAGTGTATGAGTTCTAGTAACTTAGTAGCACATGAACCTTTACGTGCGAAAGGTTGTTTTGGTCATCTTTCCAAATAAACAGGATTCACATGTTCTATATGATTCATTATCAAATAGATCTAGATATCCACCTTGGTGTAATATAGTAATCCTAGTCTTATTTATATGACCTAGTTTACAATGCCATAAGTAGGAAGATTTTAGACAATCTAATTTGGGTTTTTTAGTGTTTTGTTAAGGATAATTATCAGTTAACCTCAATAACAAACATACTTAAAGTAGAGGCTTCAACGTACTCAAGTATGCTTTGCAATTCCTTTTACAATGACCTTCTTTGCCACAATGGAAATATGTGACTTTGACCTTCTCCTTTTTGACGCCGCCAGTGGCCTTAGTCTAACTCTTAGACTTTTTCTCCTTGCCTTTTGACTTAGGTTTAGAAGAACCACTTATCAACATCACTTGGGCTTTATCTTTCTTGATATTACCTTTCATAATTTTAAACATGTTAAGTAACTCGGGGAGAGTTGATTCCAACTTATTCATGTTGTAGTTTATAACAAACTGTGAAAACAACTCGGGGAAAAACTGTAATACCAAATCACCTGAAAGTTCATGGTCCATGTCAAATCCTAATTGGGACAATCTTTCGATGTACCCAATTATCTTCAATACGTGAACATTTACTAAAGAACTTTCTACCATCTTACAGTGGAACACTTCCTTGAATATCTCAAACCTTTCAGCTCTGCCTTGCTTATCATATAACTTTTGCAAGTGCATGATAATCATGCGGGCATCTATGTTCTCATGCTGCCTTTAAAGATGTAGTGACATAGAACTCAACATCACACATATTGCTTGTTCATTTTCATCAAGGTACTTCTAATAACTATCAAAATCAAATTCCTTATAATCAGGCACACCTTCAACCGAAGCCTGAGGGATGTCTCCTTCTTGGACATAGGAAATCTTTTCTTGTCTCAAAATAATTTTGAGATTGCGGTACTAGTCCAAATAGTTAGAGCCAATTAACTTGTTAGATTCTAGGATATATCTAAGTGATAATTTGTTTGTCATTCTAACAACCTAGTTATAAAGATAGATCAAGCTTGTTAATATTTATTTAATGCATTTACCAAATTAAAAGGTCTTTGTTTAATTTGGATACTCTCATTATTTTATCAAATCTACTGACCCAGATTTGTAATATCATCTCATGATATTCTTAGTTAGGCTAGGATATTATTTAATTTTGTTTTGATATTTGAGGGGGCTTAACAAACCAAAACAATCTTAAATAACCAAATAACTATCATTTATATCTCATGTAAATTCCTATGTCCTTATGTGGACATTGCCTTCTGATTTAATCAATTTTAATTGATACCGAAGCTTACCCTTACAAACATTACAACTACGATGGGGGCTAACGACTATTGTTTTTAATTAAATCCTAAGCAATATTCTAATATATTCTATATATGATATGGCATAATTGAGTTCAATGCATGACTTTTTTGATGGGGGCCAAACAAATAGAAATGAATAAAACTTTCATTATGCCACAATAATGGGAAGTGACATATTTTTAACATGTGACTTAATAATTTAGAGAAAACTTTAGTTGTTGGTAGGTTTGAATCTGAAGGTCTCTATGGCATGCATACATACGTACATTCATAATATATTATATATAATTATAACAAGCCATAATAAAATAGGGAGATAGTTATAGACCATATGTGTCCTCGACAGTTAGGAAGGCCATAGCCCAAGATTTGATGTGGTCCCTTGTCTTCACTTTGATGGAAATGCTAGAAGATGCGAGGTCCATGATATGGTACGTGAGATCATCCTTAGAAAGATGCAGAATTTGAGCTTCTTTTCTCATTTTAAGCTTTTAAAAGTATTGGATTTTGAAGACAATCCATTGGATCATGTTCCTGATGATTTGGGAAAGTTATTTCACTTACGGTATCTAAGCTTGAGAAATACAAAAGTATAGAGGCTTCCTAGTTCCATCTGTAAGCTGTAGAACTTAGAGACTCTCAATTTGAAACAAACTCCAATTTTTGAGACACCTAGTGAGATCACCAAACTCCATAAACTGAGACATCTTTTAGCTTATTACAACAACTATGACATACACTTTTCTTTTAGTTGGGGAAGCGGAACAAAGATAAAGGAGAGTATTGGATGACTAAAGTCCCCGCATAAATTATTTTTATGTGGATACAAATCTTTGTGGTTGGGAGCTAATCAAAGAGTTAGGAAAGCTGAGGCAATTGAGGAAGCTAGGCTTAAAGAATCTAAAGAGTGAAAACGAAAAGTTTTTGTGTGCGTTAATTGATAAGCTGAATCACTTTGAATCTCTTAGTATAAGTTCCATAACCGAAGATGAGATCATCGATTTGGAATCTAGTAGTATTACTTCTCTGCCTTCACTCAGGCGACTTTACTTAAAAGGGAGATTATAGAAGCTGCCAAACTGGATCCAGAAACCAGATAATTTGGTAAGGCTAGGCGTGTATCACTCAAACTTGATAGAGGACCCATTGAAATCACTCTAAAGCGTGCTAAATTTTTTGCAACTTAGATTCTCGATTGATGCATATGACAGCGAACAAATGCATTTTGAGGAAGGTGGATTTCTTAAACTCAATTGGTTAATACTGAGATCCTTAATAAGATTGAATTCAATCACCATAGACAAAGGGGCATTGCCGGCTGTTACGAAGCAGAATTTAGAAATGGACCAAGGAAATTACAGAGCTTTTCAGCCCAACTCAGTTTGGTGATACAAGGATCAAAAGCTATGTTTGGATTCTGGTAGGCAGATAATTAGTTAGGCTAACGAGGCCAGTTGGTTAGGCTGTTAGTATATTGTTGTAACCGTAGGCTAGCTAGTATATGATACAAGCTGTAATCTAGTAAGAGACACTTTTTCCAGAATACAAAAACAATTTCTTCTCTCTCTCTCTCTATCTCTCTTCCTCTTCTTGTCTATTATCAATTTTCAGGAACATCTTTATCAGTGGTATCAGAGCTCCTTCCTGGCTCTACCATGGTGAATGTGAATAGGACTGTGATCGATCAAAGGCTTATAGCCATGGAAACTCATATGGAAGCCATGGATACTCGATTCACGGCATCGATTCAAGAATTGAAGGCATCTTCACAAGAAGCACAGGCCATCACAGATTCAAAGCTGCAGGCAATCATGGATGCTGTATCAGTGATCCAAGCTTCAGTGGCTGAACTACGAACAGTTCCACCTCATCCCGAGGTGATTAGAGAACCCATACTGCCAAATCCACCGGAAAACCAAAAGATTCCTCAAGGAGGATACTGGCAACCACCTAATCCACCGAATCCACCAAGAGGAATGGAAGCACCTGAAGTAGGAGTGCATGAATATCATCTACTGAAGCGGGTAGCTCAAGTGGAATTTCCAAGGTTTGAAGGGGATAACCTTCGTGGATGGCTGTTCAAATGTCAGGAATTTTTTGAAGTAGATCAAACACCTGAACATATGAAGGTTAGGATTGCAGCGATGCATTTTGGAGAAAAAGTTGTGGAGTGGTATCAAGGCTTCTTGGAAGAAAGGAACAAGATGAGGCTTCCGTGGAATGAATTTTTGCAGGTTCTACAAGCAAGATTTCAGGGTAATGTTCTCTCCAGACCTGTTATTGCTTTGAAACACCTAAGGCAGGATGGTAGTGTAGAGGAGTATAACGAGAAATTTGAGGTGTTGAAGAATAGGTGTACTATGACAAAAGAAGTATTGTTTGATCATTATTTGAGGGGGTTAAAAGAAGAAATAGTCCATGGAATCGGTTTGGTGGAGATAAAGTCTATAGCTGATGCAATGAACCTAGCCAAGAACCAAGAAAATTTCTTGAACTCTACCTTGTACAGGAACCCTCAATATAGCAACCAAAGACCCTATCAAAATCCATATAACCAAAACCATAAAATGTCACCTAACCCAAACTTTGTACCCTCACCTCTTCTAAAACTTTTACCTTCTGCAAATAGCCAACAACACCCATTCAAGAACAACCACTCAACCAATCCTAGATATTTCAACCAAGGATCCACCAACTATAGACCACCTAACAACTACAAACCAAACACAAACCAACCCAGACGGAACTCATTTTCCATGACCAAAGCAGAAATGGAGGATAAGAGAAGGAAGGGAATTTGCTTTTACTATAATGACAAATTTACACCAGGTCACTATTGCAGAAGTGCTCAAGTCTGCACCATTACATGTGAAGAAGAAGAAAAGGAGGAAGAAGTGTTAGATATGACTGAGTATTCTCAAGAAAAAGAAGAGGGAGTATCTATATCCTTGTTGGCATTAACAGGGGTTGATTGGCTTATTGATAAAACCAGAAGATATCAGACTATGAAAGTGATGGGTACTATAAAGAAGCAACCACTTATGGTTTTAATTGACAGTGGTAGTATACATAATTTCATTAATATGGAGCTGGTGAAAAGGTTGGGGTTAAAAACTAGCCATACTAAACCAGTTGAAGTTGTGGTAGCAGATGGCAGTAAGGTGGTGATAGCCAATAATTGTAGAGAACTCAGTTAGAAGTTGCAAGATTATGAATTTAAGGCAGATTTCCTAGTTATGCCTCTAGGGAACTATGGGGTGGTTTTGGGAATCCAATGGTTGACCACACTAGGGGACATTTGCTGGAATTTCAGTCAACTTACAATTCAGTTTGTGTGGAAAGGGAAGACGGTCACACTGTTATGGATGGCAAGGAAAAGAAAATAGCACTTCCTGTTAATCAATGTTCACTGTTGGTACAAGTAACTACTGTGCAAGATGTGAAATCACAATAGCCAAAAGTAGAACCCAATATGTTATGGCCACTGGAACTTAGAAGCAGTGAAGAGTCCCCTGCAGACATGGAACTCTTACTTCAGAAGTTCTCAGATATTTTTGCAGAGCCTAAAGGCTTGCCACCAAATAGAGAATTTGATCACAGGATTGATCTACAACCAGGTGCTCAACCAGTGAATCTCAGGCCCTATAGATATGGACCACTGCAGAAAGATGTTATTGAGTCTATGATTAAAGAAATGATGAACAACCAAGTGATTAAACCTAGCTCCAGCCCCTTTGCTTATCCCATAGTGTTAGTCAAGAAGAAGGACAACACTTGGAGGTTTTGTATAGATTACAGAAGGTTGAACCAACTAACTGTAAAGAATAAATTTCCAATTCCCATCATTGAAGAGTTGCTAGATGAACTATATGGAGCAAAGTTTTTTTCAAAACTAGATCTGAGGAGTGGATACCACCAGATCAGAATGAACCCCGAAGATATATGTAAGACTGTATTTAGAACTTATGAGGGGTTGTATGAGTTCATAGTCATGCCTTTTGGCTTGACCAATGCTCCAGCCACCTTCCAAGGTTTGATGAACAATGTTTTCAAACATCTACTCAGGAAATTTGTGTTGGTATTCTTCGATGATATCCTAGTTTATAGCAAAACATGGAAGGATCATCTGGTACACATTAGACAGGTCTTGATTCTCCTAAGGAAACATGCACTCTTTGCCAAAAGAAGTAAGTGTATATTTGGAAGTCGACAAATAGAGTATTTGGGCCATTTAATTAGTATCAAAGGAGTTACAGCAGATCCAAAAAAATTTCAGGCCATGGCTGACTGGCCTAGACCCAACTCTGTCAAGGCATTAAGAGGTTTTCTGGGACTTACTGGATACTATAGGAGGTTCATTAAGGACTTTGGAAAGATCAGTAAGCCTTTGAACATGCTATTGAGAAAGAATGCATTTCAGTGGAATGTAGAAGTAGAAGAAGCTTTCTTAAAATTGAAAAAAAGGATGACAGAGGCACCTGTACTAGGTCTACCTGATTATTCTAGCAGTTTTGTCATTGAGACTGATGCTAGTGGAGCTGGAATAGGAGCAGTGTTACTGCAGCATGGTCACCCACTGGCGTACATTAGTAAAGCCTTAGGTCCTAAGCACCTGAGTCTATCTACATATGAGAAGGAATTTATAGCAATTGTTTATGCTGTCAATAAGTGGAAACAATATTTACTGGGGAGACATTTTATTATCAAGACATACTATCAAGCTTAAAAGTATGCACTGGAACAGAAAGAGTGCAACCCAGTGTTACAAAAGTGGTTTTCCAAGTTAATGGGGCTAGATTATGAGATAATATACAAAAAAGGGAAAGAAAATGTTGCAGCTGATGCCCTTTCCAGAGTTATGCAGGAAGAAAAAGATAGCACAAGTACATGCTTAGCAGTTTCAGTTTTGACTACTGACTGTATTCACAAAGTCTTGAGAAGTTATGATGCTGATGAAAAGATTCAGAAAAATATTAATGAATTACAAGTGGATAGTAGCTCCCATCCACACTATGAATTGCTTCATAAACAGCTTAGAAGGAAAGGAAGGTTGGTAGTGGGCAGAGATGAAAACTTGAAGAATGAGCTACTAGAAATGTTTCATAACAGTCCGGTAGGGGGTCATTCTGGAGTATATGCTACAGCTAAAAGATTAAGCAGGGTCTTTTACTGGAAAGGTTTACAGAGGGAAGTCATAAACTTTATAAGGAATTGTAAAGTCTACCAGAGATTTAAGTCTGAAACAATGGCATATCCTGGTCTTCTACAGCCATTACCCATTCCTAATAGGGTATGGTCATCCATTTCCATGGATTTCATTGAGGGATTGCCTAAGTCCGGGGGCAAATCAGTCATACTAGTGATAGTATACAGGTTGAGCAAGTTTGCTCACTTTATAGGCCTTCAACACCCTTATAATGCTGCAACTGTGGCTTAAGCCTATATAGACAACGTGTATAAAGTGCATGGCATGCCTGATGACATTGTCTTTGATAGAGATGCAATATTTATGTCCAACTTTTGGAAGGAAATGTTCAGGGCCCAACAAGTTAAGCTTCAATACTCATCTGCCTATCACCCACAAACTGATGGGCAAACGAAGGTGGTTAACCGGTCTGTAGAAAACTATCTCAGGTGTTTTACAGGGGATTGCCCAAAGAAATGGCTTCCCTTGGCTCAATGGTGGTATAACACTAGTCACCATTTAGCTATTCTCATGACTCCTTACCAAGCTATATTTGGACAGGAACCTCCATGCCATATTCCTTACGCTAAGGGTGATTCCAACAATGAAGAGGTAGATAGATCCTTATTTACCAAGGAAGCCATCATCAACATTATTAAAGATAACTTGCAGAAAGCCCAAAACAGGATGAAGGTCCAGGCTGATAAGCATAGAAGTGAAAGGGAATTCTTAGTTGGGGAGTAGGTCTATTTGAAGATACAACCTTATAGACAACAGTCCCTGACCAATTCAAGCTTCCATAAATTGTCTGCAAGGTACTATGGGCCTTATCAAATAATGCAAAAGGTGGGAAAGGTTGCCTATGCACTTCAGTTGCCAGAGAATGCAAAGATCCATAACGTGTTCCATGTTTCATTACTTAAAAGGAAGCATGGACAGCATACTGTATGCTCTCAGCTACCTAATATGGATGAAGAAGGTAGAGTTCTGTTAGAACCAATTGGCATACTGGGAATAAGGCTAGGTAAATGGCAAGGAAGAGCTTCAGTACAAGTGCTAGTTCATTGGTCCAATACAAGTAAAGATGACTGCACTTGGGAAGACATCCATGAGCTGAAGAAAAGGTTTCCTAACTTTGATCCTTGTGGTCAAGGATCCTTTGAAGGAAGGAGTATTGTTACGAAGCAGAATTCAGAAATGGACCAAGGAAATTACAGAGCTTTTCAGCCCAACTCAGTTTGGTGATACAAGGATCAAAAGCTATGTTTAGATTCTGGTAGGCAGATAATTAGTTAGGCTAACGAGGCCAGTTGGTTAGGCTGTTAGTATACTGTTGCAACAGTTGCAACCGTAGGCTAGCTAGTAGATGATACAAGCTGTAATCCAATAAGAGACACTTTTTCTAGAATACAAAAACAATTTCTTCTCTCTCTCTCTCTATCTCTCTTCCTCTTCTTGTCTTTTATCAATTTTCAGGAACATCTTTATCACCGGCCCTCCAAAAACTCGAGATGGGTCTTATTCCACAAATGGAAGAGATACCGTTTGGCATTCAGCATCTGAGAAACCTTAACTCTCTTGTCTTCTATGATATGCCGCGTGATTTCGAGACAAGCATTGATCCAGATGAAGGACCATAATATTGGATCATGAAGCATGTGCCTGATGTCCGTATTTCTAGTAAGGTTGCCCCAAAAAATGGCCACCTTCGTAGCCACATAATCCACCATCCACAGTGTTGAGATTCTTGACATGAAAATTTTAAGAATCACACATTTATCCATAAATCAAGGTATGTCCTGCCTTGTCCTGCCCTCCTCTCCCCTCCCCTCCCCTCCATTCAAGAAATACAGGGTGGCGTGATTCTGAGAATATGGAAGGAATATTAGAAGGATCTTTCTTTCTTTCTTTTCTGAGTTTTCTCAGACTTCTTAATCTGTTACCACTTTAATCATTTGCTTATGAATTTCATATATTATTTCAATCTTTTCTTTCTCTTCAATAACAGACCTAATTTCACACTACATAAGGTAGGAAATAATCACATAGCTATAGACTCTCATCCCTAACTCTCCATATGGCAAAAGATGTACTCCAACATTCATTATCTAGCGCACAAGTAACTTCAATGTGTACATACAAGCTCATATTTGGAAGTCTATCCTGGGATGTCATGGATTGAGTAGCACAATCCAGGATGCCTCGTACCAAATTTTTTGCACCCTTAGTATGAGAAATGGATAGATATGAAATTGTTATCATACATAGCTCATGCACTACAAGAAAAATGGTCAGTAGCTACCGATTCAGAGACTGAAATAATTTAGTAGCTAAATTTTGTAATATAACTACCGATTTTGTAACTGAATTTGTTTTGGTGGCTAAATTTTAAATGGGTGGCTAATCGGTCATAGAATCTCCCAATATCAGCAAAATCTCCCAATATCTGCAATTTGTCTTAGAACAGTCTGTTCAACTTTAATCAAACTGTACGTCTATTAACATTCTTTGGTGTTGTTAATGTGACTTGATGCAAATGGTTTTTTTTTTTTTTTTTTTTTTTTTTGTGGTCCACTGTAATATTTGGGGAAAACTAGCTTGAACTGCTTAATTCTCATCAAATACTGGAATTTCTCATCAAATACTGGAATTTGTTGGAAAACAGATCTATCAAGTAAGAATTTGTAACAAAGTTCCACCTTCAAGTAATAAAAGAAGCATTTATGGAAGCAAGTTTTCTGTATCCATATGCTAGGTTCTTCTAGTTCAATGTAGTTACTTAAGTGTCCTATGAATTCGATAGAGCTTTTCTTAATTAGTCTTCTACCTTTAACGATTCTTTTTAGGTAGCTACAAGGTCTCAAATTTGTAGAGGAGGTAATTTCTTAATGTAGTTCTCATATATCATATTAGTGCTTCTTAGGAGTTGACTAAAACCAAATCATGCTATATACTCTCTAGTCACTAAATGAAATGGGTTAAGGGTCTGGAAATTAAAGGGTGGAATTGGGACAGAAAAAGTTCTTTGGATTTGATCCTGTTTTGCAGAATCAGTAAACTTCAGATTACCTTTGTGCCATGCGTTGGGGATGTTCAAAAGATTACTCTCTCTTAATAGTAATACCGATAAATTTTCTTTTGTTCCCTTTTCTCTTTCTTTGATTAGTTTCTTTGGAGCATTCATTATCCTCCTTCTACTTTCTTCTTCTGACTTATTAATATAATTATACATCAGGATATTTTGAGGTGTTAGTCTTTCAATTGAAGCTTGTATGTTGAAGAATATAACCATTATTTTTTATTTGCTAGATGTTCTTGTTTATTTATATTTGACGATATCTTTTGTTTGTGTTTCTTTTGAAACAGTCAATACGTGAAAAATCTTGCAGATATGAAAAAAAAAAAAAAAAAAACTTCATCCAGAGGAGTTGAATGTACAAAATCAAGATATCAATTATTTTTCTCTATGTGCTTTTATTCATTTTGTAGTATGAGTTCATAATGTTGCTCCACAAGTACCACAACCAGCTTCACTTCAAGATATCAATATTCCAATCTCATAAATGGTGAGTGTAGTGCTTCTATTGTGAGTGTCAATGCTTCTGTTGTAGAGTATGTACGTTTCACTTGTAAATGGTGAGAATGTTTCTTTCTATCTCCTGGTCCATGCAATTTAATTTTCTTTGCTGTTTCTTGTATTTCCTTCACCCAAATCAAGAATATTTGTATATTCATCCAATCATTCAACCAACTTTAATCAAACTAGAAGAACCTGGCATATGGATACACAATTTTTTTTGTTTCCTGCATGATCTACAAGCTGTATCCGGCAATAGTAGCCTGTTTGATTTTCTTTTCCTTTATTCTTTTCGGCCAAAGTCTGTTGGATTTAAACTTAGTTTTTTGTTTCTTTCTCTCCCACTTTCAATGCATAACTTCTAGAGTTCTAGAGTATCTTTACTGCAGGAAACGCATATTCTTCCAGAAAGATTTTCCCTAATGAACTTTTTTATGTTTAAGTTCCTTAGATGATAGCTATGACGTGTAAGTTTAGGTACTACATAAAGGAATATAATAAAAAAATCTTACTGCTCTAGAATAAAACTCTGCTTCTCTAGGAAAGAAATTCTTCCGGACCTACATTTCTCCTCTGTTTCTTGCTAGGTGCCATTCTTCATTATTTTCCCCCCTTAAAAAAATTTACTTAGCATTATGAATTTTTGGCTGCATTTCTGGTTGTGATAAAAAGACCATCTCTACTCTACATGGTTGGCCATTTATTTTGTTTTTTGCTCTCACTTTCTGTCAGCAATTGAATTGTTGCTTTAGTTTTTACTTTTTAGCATGAAATTATTTGGGCTGGTAATCTATGTCTATTTAAATTGTATGATAAATATATGATGCAAGAAAAAGAGGATATAAGAAACAATTACATTTACTTCTATTTCCAGCAGCTCTCTGTTATCTCGATATTGATCAAGTGATTGAGTATGTTGGCATATTCCCAAACAGTGTTTTTCTTAATAAAGAAGCTCTTCACACAAGAAATTTCAGATGGTAGGCACTAAAAGACCACTAAATTTAGTGGAAATAGGGCTGATTAGTCAGTGACTTTTGCAATCTGCAACATTTTTTTTTCTAAAGTGCAGAATGTGCTCTTAAGAAGGAGATATGCTTCACACAAGCTATGAATTATAGATCAGTATCACAATAACTTCAAATTTGATTACAGGGAAGCAGATGAATCTCGTTTGAGAGGTCTGCGAGAGTTTTCTTGGACCTCCAACTGGGATGGCTGAACAACTGCCATCATATTCAAAGGACTTAGCATGAGATCCTTGTGTGCTTGTAAGGCTTCTTGTACCCTTCAATTTGGCTCCTTTAATATCGGTATCCGATATATTATTTTTTCTGGGTCCTAGAAAATTATTGCAGATGGTGGTTTGAGTTATTCTGGGAGTAGTTGAACAGGGGTAGAGTTTGTTCAAGTAAAGGAATAAATCAATCCAAAATATATTTTTACAGATACTCTAAGGAAGCTGTAAGCTCCTATTAAAACCATGAATTTTTTGTAGTCTAAATATCTCTAGCAGCAAAATGTTGATTTTATATTGATCAGGAGACTTGCTATGCTAATTTCAAAACCATATATGATCACAGTATTTCTAAGTTGTGTCCTGTGATATTATTCCTGCCACCAGGTGTACACCCTGCATCAAGAAGAAAGTTGGTCAGAATACATTATAAATATAGTACTAATAGGAAGCATCATATATTTTCATTATCTGGTGTCAGTGAAAACCATTGAATAGACTATTATGAGATAGAGTTTCTGGTTTTCTGTACTCATCTGTTTCAGGGTGATACATCACTTGGTGTACTGTTGAAACCTTGATTTCTTTGGTTGTGTTGAAGTAATCCATTTAGATCTTTATAGGGAATGATAAAACACAAACTGCTCCTAAGGGGATTTAAATGTTTTTTTGCCATTTTTTCATTTTTTTTTTTTTAGGATCAATAATGGAAATAAGAGAGAATTACTTACTTTGGTTTGAACATATCTAACATCAGCTAATGGATGCCGTAATTAGAAAAGGTAACTTAGTGTAGGTGATAGGTGTTAAAGGTGGTAGAGGGAAATAGAAACTTACATAGAGACAATCATTGAAAAGGACATGACTGTTCTAGGTATCACTAAAAATGATACATTGGATCAATGAGAATGGAAGAAAATGATTCATATAGCCGACCCTAATTGATTTGTGATTTAAAGCTTAGTTGAGTTGAGTTGAAGATCAACAATGGAGGTTAACTGCAATCTTAAAATGGAAATGACATGGATTATGCTTAAATTTTTAGATATTAATGTGTAGTTGATTTTGAATTCAATGTGATGATTTTATGAATTTGATATAATTTTGTAGTTTTTTATTTGTTTTTATTTGAATTTTATATAATTGAGGAGCAATATGGTAAATATGAATTTGTAAATCAGAATATACCAAATTTATAATGTTAGCTACTGAATTTGCATTAGAAAATTTCAAACAAAGTAACACCAAAATTAGTTATTGATTTTGCTACTTAAAAAAAAATTAAAATTTATATTATTCTAGCTACTACTTCTGAGATAGAAAATTTGGTAGAAATTAGAGACTGAAGTATGTATTAGTAGTTTTAGCAACCTTGATTTTAATAACCCACAAAATTGGTCAAAAAATTGATAGCTAAATCTTCCTGTTACCGATTCAATAATCGATTTTGGTGGTATTTAAATACTGTTTGTCTCGCGGTAATGGTCAAAGAATATCTGGAAAGATGGAAATGAGAGTTGTTGAGACCGAGAGCCAAAAGAGTCGAGAACATAAAAAGGTATTCATTAGGGGAACAATCATTGAGTTTGCAAATGAATTTGTAAAACCAATCTTAGCTTACAAAAATATTAGCTGGTCACAAAGATTCGGTTTGCAAATGAATTTGCTAATCCAATCATTTTTCTAAATAAATTAAAAAAAAAATGGAGACATCCTTCACAAAAGAAAATACCAATTATGGCAACATTTTTTCTTTATCCCTTAAAAAGAAAGCCAGCAGCCTGTTCCTCATTTTCACAAAATAATTTAAGAGCTTGTATAACTGCATCCCCTCCAAACCCTAGCTCAACGAGAACTGCAACTTTAGCTTCAAAATCAGATCCCTACATCCACAAATTTATTTTGAAGAATTCAGACTGAGTATGAGAAAGACTATTGAGTATTTGATAGCTCGTTAATCTAACAAGTCAAGATTGATGAAGTGAACTACCAGTGCTGCTGGAGTGCAAGCCATACTATTCATGATCGTATATTGTAGTTTGTGCCAACTTGGCTACCAGACAAGGATGGGGAGGCGAAGCCCCCGAAACATAGAAACAAGTGGTTCCAAGAATCATAGCTACTAGGAGACGCTATCACATCAGAGAAAAGCAACTAATTGCATAATACAGCATAAACAGAATTTCCACAAAGCAAAGCTAAAACAGCTGAATATAGAAAATGTACCTGAGCTATTTCAGCATGAGCACCGCCTGCAAATCAAGGGTGACAATTTGGAAAACAAATGGTAATTAACAACATTATATTCTTCCATCACTATAACCTATAACCAGTGGCAGATTTAGACATTTTACTTGGGGCTAAATAATAACTTCTTTTTTTTGTGGAGAAATTCTGGTAAGTAAGTTGCTGTCATATACAAAAGTCATTCAATATCTTGTTAACGATCATAAATTAACTATAACAAAATATTTTCTTTCATAAATTAATTTTTAGTCTTATTTTGTAATTTGTTATTTCAAATTGTCAATTTAGTTAGAAGTATAATTTTTAATTTTTTTATTTATAATTAAAATTATATATTTAATTGTATTTACATTTAATCTAAGTTAAAAATAAAGCAACTTAATCAAGAAAGACACAACAATTTAAATATCCTTTGGTATTTGTTTTTTATACAATACCACTTCTCTAACCTTAGTCTTGGACCGTGGCTTTTGGGCTATCTAAACAGACAAAACTTGTAAGATAGAATAGGCCCTCAGACCTTTCTGATAATGGTCTTATTCTCGGCGCCATACCAAACACACCTATATATATTTGATTACTAAATATGAATATATAGATCATAATATATATGTATATATATATATATATAACAAAATAAAAAATTTATAATATCACATTTGGACTTGTCAAAAAAGTTGACATCGAATAAGTATTACATACAAAAGAACAAACATAAAATAAAATATTATATTTACTTAAGAATATAATACCACATTTTAACTTGTCAAATAAAATAAGCATTAAATAAGTATTATATTTATTATAGGTCAATATGAGTTTATCCTATTTTCTACTTTACTAATTTTTTTTCATTTCAAGCAATTGCTTTATAAGGGTCCCAATTCTAACAATGATTAAATTGTGTACTAATCAAAATGATTAAAGTATAACTTTTAAAAGTTATAATACAATTGTCCCAAACTTGTAGGGACCAAATGATTAAAGTATAACTTTTAAAGGTTAAATATATATATATATATATATTTCGAAACATAGGTCACAAATTTAAAGATATCAAATTTTTGAAGTGGTCAAAATGTTAAAAATATAAACTTTTAAAAGTTAGAAATGAGTTTTCGTATAGTTTAAAAGCAATTGCTTTATAAGGCCGGTCACAAATTATAATAATGATTAACTTTTGTATTGATCAAAATGATTAAAGTATAACTTTTAAAAGTTATAATACATTTTGTCCAAAAATTGTACTGACAAAAATGATAGAAATGTAAACTTTAAAAGGATAAAAATAAATTTTTTCTAATAAGAGGTCACAATTATAAAATATATTAAATTTTGAAGGGGTCAAAATGTTAAAAATATAAACTTTTAAATTTTAAAAGCTAAAAATGAAATTTTCCCTATAGGTTGTCATTTAGTTCTCCCTCTGACTAATAGAATAAAAATTAAAATTTTAAAC
The DNA here is from genome assembly GCA_029379385.1 of Quillaja saponaria. Taxonomy (NCBI): domain Eukaryota; kingdom Viridiplantae; phylum Streptophyta; class Magnoliopsida; order Fabales; family Quillajaceae; genus Quillaja; species Quillaja saponaria. The sequence continues at coordinate 14,633,778 of CM055612.1, read as the reverse complement.
CAAATCACTTATATGGAAAAAGACAATGTCAAATTACAATGTAATTAAAAGTTAGCTTTCAAGTAAGCTTAAAACAGTGCTATCAAGTCAAAGTTACTTGCATACAAATTTGAACTAAGCCAAATAAATGCAAATAGATATTTTCAAAGAAAAAAAATATCACTAATGCCTAAACTAACAAGATTGGTCTCCTGTTGACATATTTGTTACACCTCTCACGGAGTTATGACTTGTCGGAGGAATGAATAACCAAATCTCTGTAACCCTGACTTCAAAAAAACAAGAAACAAACACGACTCTTGACTAAACTAAAGAGTAAAAGTAAATTTTATAAAACATGAGTTAACTAAAATAAATTTATTTTCTAAAACTTATAACAATTTATTAAAAATTTTGGCAGGGGTTTCTGTAAAATAGAACATGCCCTTATGATATAAACACACATTCTTGTTTTTATACAATAACAACCACAGTAACAAAGAGCTTCGTTTTGATTCTCATCATAATAACAAATAACTAGATTGTTACATTACATAAGACTAGACTCTCTACAGTTCTAGTGTGACTACAAACTTTCACATTTTGACTTCAAGATTGAGATTCTGAAGAGTTATCTTGTCGCCAAACACTTAGGAAGTCAGTTTCAATAATTGTTGTCCAGTGAGATCTTGTTATAAAAAATATTAACAAAGAGAAGGATGAGTCATATGGACACTGTGAGTGGAAAAGCATACCTAAAGGCTACTAGCATCACTTAACACGTATAAAATATATAATCAACTAATATCAATATATCATATATTCCAATTAACTAATACGATTACACATATACAATTACGAAATTATATGACTTAGCAAACATAGATCAAGTAACATTCTATAATTCAATCAAAGAGAGCACACAAATCATACAAAGCAAGCAAAGGGCTAATTGAGTAACTCAACCCTGCACAACACTTCCCACCTGGCAATTTTGAACCCACGCACCAAGTAGAATCAGAAATAGAATCACTGAAACCTTTCTTCGAATCCACTTACTAAGGCTGAGCACTCAATTGTTTTTAAAAAAAACACTTATCATAAAAATTTTATATCATAATATTAAACTAAAACATCCTAGGTACACCTGGATTTTATTTTTGAAAATAAATTCATTTCAAAGTAATCACTTTGTTGGTCCTTATCAATCACTAACAATTTCAAACATCAAACACAATCCACATAATTCAATCATAGTAATACAATTCTTATTCATCTCTATATAACATATATATTCATATATATACACACACAAATATATCAAACAATCAAAGAAGCTAATCTAGCAACCAAAGGGTAATAATTAACAACTCACCAGCTTTACAAATCTTATTCGTCACTTTCTCTTGCACTCATGTATGTCATCGACCTCACAGAAAAGTCTAGAACTGAAATTCATTGTTCCAAATAAAATTTAGTTCATAAGCATTATTGTTCTAATCTTTTAATTACTAAGCTTATATATCAATTGATATAAGTTTCTTTATGAAAATTTTCTATTAAGCCATTACATATCATTAGTATGAATTATACTTTTATGTGGTAAGGTTGATAACAAAGAGACATTTTAGATGTTTTGACAATGCATAAGGTAGAAAGAAACAATTAGAAAAATAGAAAACACTAGTGAATTAGAGATGTTGAAACTGTCCAAACTTGGGGTTTGGACTAGTGTTTATTGTAACAGTTATATCTTCCATTAAAAAATTCCAAATCCAATTTTGTAAAATTTATTAAATACTTGACACATGTAGCTTTATAATGGTATATCATTTGAAATTTTTAGATGTATATATCAATACATTTTATTCTTTAAAGTTGCATTAAATTCTGCAAAATGCAGGACACTGACCTTACCTTTGTTATTTGAACAAAACTTTTTCTAGGAAAAAGGAAATCCAACTCAGTTTGTTAGATTTATTAATGGACAAGTATATCTTTCTAAATAGGTATCATATGTAATATTTGGATGTAAATATTAATACGGTTAATTATTTAAAATTTACTCCTTTTAGGCATTTCACAATGTCATTGAAAATATGTTTATTTTCACTTACATAATTAATCAAATTTAATAAAACTAAGTTGAAACATTAACTTTAGGAAGTTAGGTAGCTTTCTTGTTTATAAAGTTTTCCTAAAATCAGCTTTAAACTCACTTGATTCTTCATATGAACAAAAATAGAGCACTCGTAAAATTCTTGGTTACCTAACCTAGATTCTAATGCTTGTAGAATTCTCATTCTTGAGAAATAAATTATGAAACTTCCCATTCTATCTTATCAAGGTGTTAGGAATATTTCGTCTTTAGCACTCCACTCCTAATTCAATCTTTAAGACCCCCTAAAATCAGTTTTCCAAAAAAGGTATAGTTAGGAACAACTATGCCTTTTAGTATGTTAAGAGCAAATTTTACATATAGGTTCTAAGCTTAACTCACAACCTCTGATAAAGTTCACCGAACTGATTGAAGCTCACAAAAAATTCTGCATGGACCTAGTTGCAATCTAATAGCTCTAACTAGCAATATACTTAGAACTAGGTTCCAAAATTTTGTAGGTATCATCTCAAGACCCAAAGATACATTTTCTCTTTAGAACTTGGAATTTAGTTCAACCCTGAAAGCACCTGAAACACAAGATTTCTTTCAACCATGAAATCTGCCCTGCATCCTTTCAAAAACCATTCAACTCTAACTTTTAACACTTCACCTCACAATTAAACATCCTTTGCCCATACTCACTACCCACTATCATTAAATCCTCACTCACCAATCAACCAACCACTCTTTTCTCTTGTTCATAAACTTTTATTCTAACTCAGATAACACTTAAACCTCCTAAGAATTGAATAAATCAAGTTTCATTCATTATGCTCTGACTAGTTTCTTTAAGGCTTTTTATCAAATATCATAAGGGCACTCATTTCATTACTTGCGTATGTATGTATATATACATCCATACCTATTCCAAGAAACCAACACAACTTTCTCAAGTCATATTATTCACATTCCAAATATTGAATTCAAACTAAACCAAAACTTAAACTATCTACTTCCCACACAACCACAACTAACTTCCCATGATTTCTTTTCCAATTATTACTAATCAACATGTTCTCATTCTTTTATCATCCTCCTAGCTTCCTAGCTTCCTAGCTTCCTCGCATTCATTAATACCTATTCACTCTATCCTTTTCAATTCTTGTTCTAATAACCCTTAACCACCAAATGTTTGAATATACTAAGTTTGACTTATTCTATTACAACTAGTTTCATTTAGGCCTTTTTGCAAACATCTTAAAGGCATTCTTAACTTCAATTTATGTATTGTATATCTATATATGTACATATACCAAGAACATTGATACCAATCCTTTAATCTCAATATCCCAATTTTCTCAACATTTAATTAAAGCTATAAAAATTACATAGGGTTATTATGATTTAAGCTTTGAATTTACACAACAACTAAACAACATAACCTCCATTCCTCACATTTACAAGCTCTAACCACATACTTTCATTCATCCCCACTTAAATCCTCTATCAAATTTTCAGTAAACAATTAAGAAAAAAAAAAGAAAAAGGAATAAACTTGCAAGAAAACAAGATAATTACGTGAATTGTAGGGTAGCTGGAACTACCATCTCATGGCTGGTCCAATGGTTTTTGCTGCCTTTGATGGAGGAGGTGCTGCTTGGTGTTTTCAGTGCTCCACGACAGTTGATAATGGCAAAAGGAGACCACCGGTTGAAAGAAAAACAAAAGCCAAGAAGCTTGTTCATCACCAAACAAGGTTGCTACTAGAAAACTAAGTTGGCCACTGCACCAAGAAAAGAAGGATATGTGACTTCAAAGCAAGAAGGAAGAAGATGAGGAATGGAGGAAGCTAATGTCCAAGGAAAAACAACTTGTCACGGCAAATAATATACATAATAAACAGGATTATAAGCATTCATGTCAAATAATATACAAAGGAAAGCATACATAAATATTGAAATCATATGAAAAGACATTTAAGTTACATAAGGGTTTAAGAAGAGCTATAGTCTAGTGTCGCTTCTCTTATTACAAGACTAGTCTTTCTGTCTATTTTTATTTGTTCAATCTCTTCATCAATATGCTGATGTACTTGTCTGGCGTAAATTCATTTTAGATTATTTATCGTCCTTACAAAGTTCATTAGGGATAAAACCATTATTAGTACTCTTGTAACCAATCACCAATGTTCTTGACAATCTGTCTATAACATTAATGAAATTATTAGACATATGTTGTACGATAATTTAACTTACACTAATTATCGTAATTACAAATTTCGTTACTAATATGGCTAAGGCTTATGATAGAGTGAATTGGTTTTTCCTAATTTTAGTTATGAGAAAATTTGGCTTTTGTGAGTTTTGGATTGATCTCATTTTGCAAATGATTTTTAGCCCCTGGAACTCAGTCCTAGTCAATAGCAAAAGATTAGGTTTCTTCAAGAGGCTTAGACAAGGTGATTTATTGTTCCCTCGTATATTTATTTTGGCTTCTGAGGTTTTAAGTCAGGGGTTGAAGCATTCTATGAGTGTAGGCAAGGTTGATTATTATTATCATCCCATGGATGCTTCAAAAATATCTCATTAGCCTTTCCCTGATGATATCATTATATTTTCTTGAGGTGGTAAAAATTCTTGTGATAAGCTCATGAAATTTTTAGTTGCTTATGAAGTTAATAAAGTTCAGTTGATCAATAGGCAAAAACGTTGCTTTATAACAAGCACAAAGGCTTCTCCTTAACGTATTTGGGTTTTCAAGAAAGCAACTAAGTTTTGACATCAACCCCTTCCGATAACTTATTTAGGTTGTCTGCTTTATATTGGGAGGAAAAAATGCTCTCATTTTGCTAAATGCAAATAACCTTATGGTCTCCCAAGTTCTTGGCTCAAAGGGGCAGATTAATCCTTATTAAGCATGTGCTTAGTTCTTTGCCTTTATATCTTTTGAGTACCATAAAGCTGCCAAAGACAGTGCTTGTGAAAATTGAAAGTTCTTTGGTTAATTTTTCTTGGGAGCTAAGGATGGAAAAAGGCAAATCCATTGGTACTCTTGGAAGAAAATTTGCCTTCCTATCAAAGAAGGAGAGCTTGGCATTTCGTGTACTTGCTAACATGTCCTCGGCTTTTGCTATGAAATTGTTGTTCAATTTAAGGAAAAGGAAAATCATTATAGTCTAGATTTATGCTTGCAAAATACTATAGAAATAAGCTTTTAATTTCAGTCAATCCTTCCTCCTGCCCTCATATGTGGAAACAATTGTCTCTTTTCTAGACCAACAATGGAGCCTTTCTTGAGGTGGAATGTGGGCAAAGGCGTTATAAACTTCTAGTATGACCAATGAAGTGACTTGGTTCCCATTGATTTGCTCATTGATGAAGTTTCCTTGCATTTTGAGAATTTAAAGTTGATGGATTGTAATCGATTACTGAGTGAAGTTAATGATCACCTTCCAGTTCTTTTCCGTCAAAAGTTAGAAAGTTTACTTTTATTGCCTGAAGTTGATGATGTTCTTATTTGGACTTTAGAGAAAGTTGGAAAATTTAGTTTTTCCTTGGCTTGGGATTGTTGAAAAAGTCGAGGTATTATAACAGCTCCTTTGAAAACATCTTGGAAGCAGTTACTTCCCATTAAGGTCTTAGTTTTTTTTGGAAACTTTGGTTTATTTACTTGGTTGTTGACAGTACAATAGTGAGGTTTAACTTTGGCTTCGCTTCTTGTTGCAGATGTTGTGTTCATCATGATGTTGAGACTCTTCAACACCTCTTTATCTCATCTCAAGTAGCTAGGGATGTATGGCTGTTCTTTATGCACTGTTTTGATATTAATTTCCGAGTTGTCTTTGTGCATGAAATGTTCAAGGTATGATGGCAGTAGGGTGTTACTTTCTTTGTAGTTTATATAAGGGCGATAACTCCTTGTATCATTTTTTGGGAGATTTGGAAAGCTAAAAATGCTAAAGAATATGAAAACATCTTCATTAGCTCGACTATGGTGGTTAAACAAGTGTTGAAGACTCCTATTTCTATGAGAATTGAATTAAGTTAGACTCATTAAAAATAGACTTAACAATGGCTACACAAGGTATGGATGTATATTTCTATCCTATATACAAATCAAATTCAAACAAGCATGTGAATGAATTCAAATAAATGCTATCTTATTCAAGGCTAAACTTAGATTTCCTTTGTCAAGATTCCTCTAAGTACCAAATTAATCTAATTGGTAGCTAATCAATTAGAAAAATAAAACATAGAATAAGATAAATAATTCATGTAACAAACCCTAAGCAATCAAATTATAACATAAAATCAAACTACGTGTTGAGTTCCACCACAATCCTAGAAGTAACTACTTTATGCTACTTAATATAAACATGGATTTATACAAAGAAAACATCAAGCAAATATGAAAACTATAAAGGTTGTCAACCTTCAAGCTTTAGCTATCCTTGCTGCTCTTACTCCTTATACTATTGTTTGCCTCTTAATCTCTAAACTTTCTTAGGTAAATTTATGTGTCATTATTTTCCACATAAACCTCTTTAAATAGGCTTCAAAAGAATTAAAAAAAGTCAAATTGGACTAGGAATCGATCTGGCGGCCTAGCACTAAAGTTCCAACGTCTTAGCATTGAAAATCAAATTACAAGATCACGTTGGGCGCCCTGACCCCAACTTTTTGGCACCTTAGCACTAAGTCCAATGCCTTAGCGCCAGCGCCCCAGCCCCAGCTTTTTGCAGACCCAGTGCCTTAGCCTTTGAACTTTTGAATTATTGCACAATTTTGGGCGCTGTGGCACCCAATTTCCATGGCCATGACACCTGACGCGTAAGGGGTTTCCTTTAAACATTAAACCTTCAAAATACATAAACTAAGTTAAGAATCAATAAAATTCCTAATTAAAGGCTAAATTCTAAACATACTCAACTAAGATTAACACTTCAAAACAAATGACTCAACTAAGCAATAATTAAACTAAAAATCAATAACATAGCAAATAATATGAATAAAAATGACATGTTATAAGACTATTTCATAGACTTATCAAAAAGCATTATAAGTGCTCTTTGCTCTAAGTCATCTCTGACTATAGCAGTAATCAAATTATTATATTAAATGTTACTTAAATTCGTTTTAGAGTATTTATCGTCCTTACAAAGGTGAACTTAAGGATAAAAGCACTATCAGTGATCTCATAACCCATTGCCCTACTATAATTAGGTTATTTATGTTTGTAGCATTAATTAATTTATTATATCAAATGTTACTTAAATTAATTTTAGAGTATTTATTATCCTTACAAACCTTGTTAGGGATAACAGCACTAATAGTGCTCATCTAATGCCATTACCAATTATATACGTCATCTCCATACGTCTTGCATACATTAATATTATAACATTAGCGGTTTTGTTAAATTTGAATAAGTTTTGTCCAAAATTCCAAATTGCATTCAAAACAATTCAAATAGATATTGGCGCATAAAAAATAAAAATAAAAACTGGATTGCACCATAATTAAATTGGCGCCATTGCCCTGAATTCTAGTAGGGCATTTTTAAGACAGCTATGTGAGACTTATTAAACCATAAGACTATTCAGCCTTATAACTCCTCCTTATCTCACAATGTCCCTGCAACGTTCAACTAGCATCTTAGATCTCAAATACTTTCCTCAAAATGGGCCATCAAACTTCAAGATAGAGTTATCGAAATGGATGGTCAACTGTGCCAATGGGTTGTGGGTGATCATTACACAATGCCTTGGCAAAATTTCGAGGATGTTGATGATGCATGGAGAATAGTGCACCCTAAACATTTGGGTGAAACCTATATAGATATGGACAGTCCAAATCTATATTATAGTTTACAACTAATTCCTCCCATATCTCAGCTCCTCATAGATATACCCAGCACTTACTGGGACTTACCCTTTCCTTCAAAAAGTGAAGATATACTAAGCTATCTACCATGTCAAATTTCAAGTATGGACCGATGCTAATACCAGAAAAGTGAACTAAACATGGAACCCCGAAGAATTAGAGTCATTATTAGGGCTACATGAAATTGTAATTATTAAAAGCAATGGGCCTAAAATGTTTGTCCACAATTTGATGTTCTTCAATGGTACTAGTATTGGGATTAAGATTTGTAGTAGTAGTGTTTAAAGCACTAAAGTATTGAACTACACGTGCAATTTGTTGAGGGTCTCTTAACCTTTTTATTCCATCTGCTCCATCATTTGGACAAAGTCAATTTCATACTTGCAGTGTTATTAATTGAAATTGTAAAGGGGTTTGAAAACCAAATTTCTTTTGGTGCAAGCGAGATAATGATAATCACATAAGCTAGACTTGGTTCTCCACATGCTAAAATTGTTATTAGCAGACTCTTATTTCTGGATACCATGTAACTCCACTAGTTGGTGCAAGTGGTATACGGTTATTGTGGAAGCTCACCTTTGTAAATTGGAAACATAAACATTAGCTGTTTTGCAAGTGGTATATAATGCGTCGACAAGGTTGGGGTAACCATTAAGTTAATATGATATCAGTAGTAATGCATTTTAATAACTACAATTAATAGTTGTTTTTATCACATTTCCTTATCATGTAAAATGCATTGCATATGGTGAAATCTGATTCAATTTGAAGTACTTGAGTACAAAGGACATGACTTATAAGAGATCTGGATTGTGCTCTTATCTAGTTCCATGTGTTTATCCTTGCCTTTTTTTTTCTTTGAATGCAGGATTCCATAGTATTGTTTACTATAGTTATCAAAATATTGCAACTTTAGATTTGTTGTTTTGCAATATACATCACCTGATTAAAGAAGATATACTCATTAAATTATATTTTGATGCGTTCAAGTTCCAGTTGGTTGTAAAATATATTATAAGAACAACGAAAGACCAAAATTAAGATAATTAAGTACATAATAATCTATAATAATTATATTATAAAAAAAAAAGCAACATTACAAAATATGATCCTATCATCAAATTATCAATTAAACTAAGGCACTAAACACTGAAGAAAAGATGGGGAAATCTTTAATCAAACAACCTTTTTTACTTGGGCTGCGTCATGCTAAGAATTTCTCCCTCCAGTTCATTACCCCTAACAATGTGTTCCCTGATTTGAGCTAGGCTTCGTTTCATGTCTTCTTTCATTGCTGCCAGGTGCCTCTCCAGTTCAATTAAAAGCTGTCACATCTGTAATAGTTCTTCAGTGGAAGGAGCATTTCCATTGACATCTATTTTTGAAAGCAGGTTTAAGTTTTACAGAAGTACAAGGAAGGAGACAGTATCACAGTAAGTTAGAATTTTATATATTGTAATAAATTATTAATAAATTGTGAGCATTCAATGTGGTTCTGGTTGAAAGGATCTAGATAAATTCAGCATGGTAATATTGAACTACTCGAGGTTACTACTTATAGCAAGAAAGCCTCATGGCCGATTATTAATTAACATTGAGCATACATCAGCTGAAGTGATTGACAGTGGACCATATAGCACCAGTGAGGGGACAGTGTGTACTTAATGCAGGGGTTAGATTATCCTTTGCTTTGTTCAAACTTCAGCTGCATCACGCATTCTAGATACGCACTATATGAACTACACAGCTGATTAGGAGCAACATAACCGAAGTATGTTGACCTCTATGAGCTTAATAGCTGACGTATTTTTAGCTCAAGTATTGAAAAAATGAGTTCAGGGGAAATGTCGCTTAGATTATGAATGATATTTTAAAAAATATATTCATTATTATTGTCAAAACCATTGTCATTATGGATTATGCAGTGTTAATTAAATGAATAAATTATTTAAAATATGCTTCCATAATTATGTTGATTAAATCATATAATTAAGGATTAAATCACTTAGAGTTGGACGACATTTTTACCCCTACTTGTGTCTCATTAAGGGAGTATTTGACAATGCGCTGAATTGTTGCATAGATTAAGAATAATTAATATTAACCAAAGTCAATTCATTTTAATATCCATCAATTTAGTCATATCAGTATTGTTAGGTATGGTAAGATCCAAAAAATGCAAAATTTCTTTATTGTAACGGCCAACGGGTGACTTAAGTTTAGAGGTATTATAAGAACAACAAAGATAAGAAAATTTAAACTACCCAGTAGATAGTAATATGTACTTATATTAAACATAAAGCAAAGTAGTAGAAAAGATCTACCAATCATGAACAAAATATTCCACAACAAATGGCAAATCCAAAAGGATTACAAAAACTCACTCCTACATAGAGTACAAGAGGCGAATAAGTTGTGCCTAAAAAACATTAGCCTTATGAAGGTGATCCTTGATTTTAGCAAGGGCGCGAGTTATTTCTTCTACAATAGCAGAGATCTACCCGTCCTTTTCCTGCCAGTTAATCTGTAATTGCGTATATTGATGTGGCACATGTTAACCAGTTCTCGGCCAGAGAGTGTGGTGCCAGGTGCGTTCCCTTGGCGGTAGGGAGTAGTGCCAGGTGCGTTTTCTTAGCGGGTGGGAGTAGTGCTACATGTGTTTTCGGTGGCAAGTGCGTTTCTGGCGATAGGGGCCTCCCCATAAGTATCCATTTCTTAATGAAGGGAATATATTGAATTTCTTGAGGTTCCTGGGAGAAAGGATGTCAATTAATGCTGAGAATTATTAATTGCAGTGATCAAGGTGGTGAAGGGGAATATTTATATTGCCTTGTTCTTAATGTTTCAAATTGGTTGATCACCAATTAGGTTGATTAGGAATTCTAGGATTCACTTAGAAGAGTCAATTTTGGGATTAGCCTTAGGCAGTATAACTTACGTTTGGATTGTTCATATGATTTGGAAGATCTAATTTTTTTAAAGGATAGGAATGTACTCTTTTATCATAAGTAACCAGAAGATTGATTTTTAATGAGTTTGCCTTAGAATAATTCTCATAGGAATATATGAAATTAAACTAAGGGAAACATATATGTTCTAGTAATTGATTAAGAAATCTAGGTTAATATTAAGCTATTGCATGAATTTAATTTAATTAAAATTAATAAGGTGTAGTGTGAGGGATTTCGTGAACCTAGGCTTAGTTTTAATATTTTTATAAATCGATTAAAAGTCTCTTAATTTACACTAGTTTATTAGAGTTAGGTTGCATCATATTGATAATTAGCATTAAAAAGTAAATTATTCTTTTTGGGAACGATTCTTACTTATTACTATGTTACTTCAGGACGATGTGTGCACTTGTGTTTGTTAAATCCTTATCAGTAGGGACCATAATTTCTAATTTAATTCCTACTTATCTCAACTAACAGAAATTGATCACGGTTGAATACCCTATTTCAGATATTATCAAAAAAACAAAATAACAAAATGAAGATAATTCAGTAGATTATAATTTCTAATATTATAGGTTTGCCATATAGAATATTAAAAAAAAAAAAAAACAATTGAGGAATTATGATAAACAGACCCATAATAAAAAAAATTAAATAAATAACTAAATAAGGAACAAAAAATGGGGTAATCTTGAAGGATTCACAAAGCCTTTTTTACTTGGACTGCATCCGACAAATAAATTTGCCGTCCAATTCAATACTCCTGCGAAAGGATGCCTTGATTTCCCTTATGGTGCACCTAGTGTCTTCATTAATGACACGAAGACACCTTTCCTTCTCAGCTATCTCTCTTTCCAAAAGGTCTATTATGATCGAACGCATCTCTATGAGTTCAGTATGGGAAAAAGTAGTGTCAAGAGCATTTCCTATTACGATCCATTTATGGATGGTTTATCGAGGTTGTAGCTTTACAGATGCAGAGAGAGGAAGACAGTCTCGTGGTATTTATGCAGCCCTCAAATATAAATAAGTAAAGAATTATTATTTGCATGCTCTATGGAATTGAAGTATAGAATGCAATGAATCCATGAAATGACTATTGAACTGCTCAAGGTTAGTAGGGGGAAGAATTGAAATTAATGCAATTGTCCCACATTAACCATTATCATTTGCTTGGTTCATAAATCAAGGTACCTTCTCTCAAGAAATGCACCATTGAGTATGTTAAGTGGTATGAACTTAACAACTAATTGGCTAGCACACAGATTAAGTATGATCAAAATTTCATAGCAAGGATTCACGATGTGGGAAATTGGGATTATTTAAACGAGTGGATAGGTGCATGGAGAGTGATCATTAATTTACTTGAAAGATGATAAATAAATGTAGCATTTTAGACAAAAAAAAGATAAAAAAATCTAAATCAATTTACTTGAAATTAAGGTAATTATGTTAAAATTTCAAAAGAATATGAAAGTTTATTGAAATAATTTTATTTTTTTTACGTAAGATACACTTAAAAAAGAAAAAAAAAGTTTCATGAAAGTTCACTTTAAAATAAATAAATAAATCACATGAAAAAATTAATAATTTACTTATTAGATATATATGTTCTAGGATTATTTTTTTATAAATAATATGTTTAGGATTAACATGTTATCTTAGCCATTAGTTTAATTATTTTATTTTTTTGCGTAAGTCTGTTGGGCTTATAACATAATGAGAGATAATTCTCTCCATTCTCATAAATTTCTATCCCAAATGAAAGTTAAATTTGATTTTGGCCCCTAGGTATATACATCAAGAACTATTTGAACCAACTGACCTTCACCATAAGTTTAAATTACATTACTATTATAAAATTGGTCATTAATTTAATTTTTATTTGTAACTCATTTTACAATGAAAAATATCATTATGTACTTAAATAAATAATGTTAAATTATACTTTTCACTTAATAAAAATAAGAATATAAGTAAGAATATTTTACCTTAAATTTTATGATTTAAGGATGTTTGTGTTTTAAAAATAGTGAATGTCCCCATAATATCATCATAATATAGAGAGGTTAGAATAAATTTTTTTTTATCTATAAATAGAAAAGTAGATAAGGTATCTCATATATTCCAGTAAGGAATATTGCGCCCATATCATACCCTTCTATTTGATGAAAGAACACATACCGCACCTATTTCGGGACAGAACTTAGAATAATATAATAAAAAAATGAATTACAATTGTTAAAAAATAAATATGATGTCAGCTCGGGCTATCTAAAATTCCTGGGTCTACCATTTTATTTATTTTATTCTATCAATAGCTTTTGGGCTAATAAAGAGTAAGAAATCTGACACCATATTTCCTCAAGTACTTAGCAGTATAACTAGATGGCTACTTAACCAACACTCGGCTGAAGTTTGCTCAGTTGTATGAACTCAATAGCTGAGATGCTTTCAATTGAAGTACACAACCATTTCACTCATGAATGGGCTAAAATCCACTGAAATTAAAAAGGGCAAGAAAATGTTGATATTTATAATTTTAGGGATCAATTAATGAAACACATTGTTTATTATGTTGATTGGATAAAACACAGCTGAACGGCATTAAGCAATAAATACAGTGTGCAATTTATATTTTATTTTGATCCTTTAATATGGAAATACTGGCGAGGATCAAAAAGAATCCACGAAGGGACTATTGAACTGTTTGAGGTTATAAAGGTATAAGATCGCAATTAAAGCAATTAATACTAGATTGAACAGTATGGATGGTTCCCCCAGAATGGGGGATTATATAGTTAATGCAGGTGTCAGAGTATCCTTTGCTAGGTTCATATTGCATAGTCTTGCACACAGTTACCGAGAAACAAATCCTACGTTAGATCTACTTCTATTGTAATAGGATTCGTCACTCCACTAATAATCAAGTGAATCAGCTAGCTGACACATGCATTAAATGCACCATTTGATATGTTTAGCACTATGAAAACCAAAAACTATCTAGCTAATAAAGACTAAGAAGCGAGAAGGTTTTAGCAAAGGTACTTAAAAGCACCATTTGAGGGCAAGGCTAGTGTTGCAATAATTTTTTTCCCCAACACCAGTGTTGCATAATTATTTACTCATGATTGTATACTTACATATCCAAATTCGCTATCGGTGCTCTTATCACCTATAACCGATGTTTTAACCACTCATACATAGATTAAGAATTCAATTAATAAATTATATAATTTTAGCCTAATGCATAGTAATTAGAATCGACCCCTTTTAACAAAAGTACTACAACACACCTATCACCAATGAATCATGTCATACATAGATTAAGAATTCAATAATATTTTAAAAATTTATATCTAGATTTCATAGATAGGGTGATAAAATCATGTCGTTATGGATAAAATCACAATTGCTGCCCTTAATCACCTTTCAACGATGCTTTAGGTCGTACGTAGATTGAGAATTCAATTCACTTTCTAAAAAACTAATATATTTATCTTTCATAGGGTCAATGATCATGTCATTAGGAATAAAATCACAATTGATGCTCATACCACCTTTCACCGATGTTTTAGGTCATTCAATGATTAAGACTTCAATGAATTGAAAAAAAAAATATATATATTTCAATTTCATAGATATGGTGATATAATCATGTAGTTATGGATAAAATCACTATCTCTGCCTAATCACCCTTCACCGATGCTTAAGGTCATTCAAGGTTAATGCCCTGATCACCCTTCACCAATGCTTTAAGCCATTCACAGATTAAAAATTAAATGAATTAAAGACTAAATCTATTTCAATTTCATAGATATGGTGATATAATCATGTCATTATCACTATTAATGCCCTGATCACCCTTCACTGATGCTTTAGGCTATACAAAGATGATGTTTTCAATGATTCATGTGCAATTTTATTTTGTTTAATATATGTAATAGATAAGGTGGTATAATTATGTCCTTTTGGATAAAATCAATATTTGTTCTCTATTCACCTTCCATCATTGTTATAGGTAACACACAGTTTAATTTTCAAGAATAAAATATTTTCAAATTTGATATCTCTTAATACTATATAATAACCCCTAATAGCTGTGAATCTGTGGACCATAATTTCTTCAACCACTCCTCTATATTCACCTTTCCTTTTTTGCCTCGCCCACACCTCTCCCTCTGCTTATCCCCTTCGTTTGTCTTTTACATCAATTCGAACCGTTATATCCTCATCTTCTGATTTCCAGGTAGAATACATCACGACTAGACATTTACTTAAGATAAGGCCAGTTTTTCTTTCCAACAACAGAAAGTGGGTTTGTTGTCGATGGTTCCCCCTTTTGTTCCGTATGCTTCTTCAAGCTGATTTACAAATTGTGACTTTTATTATTCCTCTTGCGTTTCTCATTTCCCAATTTATTGGACTTACTCGGTCTAGTTTTTAATATGACTTAGTGTTTTTTCTAAATGTTATGTTAACATATTCGTATATTCAGTTTGGCAAGTAATAGTGACATTATAACTGAGGGTTGAATAGTATTTTGTTAAACATTCTGGCATAGAAGTTAGGAGTATTGAGGATAACTTTGGTGTCTTGATGTTTGCAAGCCACAAGGGGCAAACTAAATGCCTTTTTTGGTTGAAAATTTTCATTTCATTCTTGCCTTCATTTGTATGACATGGTTATTAGGTAGTAATTCCCTCGTAGGATGCATTTTGTTAGTTCTAGTAATATGTTGGATTTTTTATTGAACGGTAACAAGACATATATCACCCATGTATGTTTTAGTGTTTTCCATTTCTTTCATTTGCATAATCCTTCCATTCAAGTGAAAAGTTAGTTCCATTGCTTCACAAAGTTGTATGATTTCCACCACAAATCTTGTTTTAACACTTTTATTTGAACAAATGGATGGTATTAAACCAAGGTTTCTGGAGGAATTTATATGGCTTTATGAAGCAATTGAACTCACTTTTCACTCGAGGGGAAGGATGCTTCACATGTAAGAAATGGAAAACACTAAAATAAATGCGGGTTATATATATCTCGTTACCGTTCAACCAAAAATCCAATAATGGAAAGCGTCCTATAAGAGAATTACTACCTAATAACCATGTCATACAAATGAAGATACGGATGGAATCAAGTTTTTTTAGCCATGAAAGGCATTTAGTTAGCCCCTTGTGGGCATGCAAACATCAAGACACCGAAGCTATCCTAAATACTCTTAACTTTATCGCCACAGTGTTCAACAAAATACTATTCAACCCTCAGAAGTATGATTCAATTTTGTTAGGTATGTATGATTCACTTAAGTTTATTTTTTACCCAAGTATAACTTCAGTTATTTAATTTCTAACATATATATTTCAAGTTGCACCACCTACATACAAGCCTTCATCAGTCTACAGGATGACGAGCAAGGTTGAGATAAAGAATCAAGAAATTGCTTTGATTAGGAGAATATGATAATTTGCTATATGTATGATTTTGTTGTCCCTATTGTTAGGCTTAGTTTTGTATATTAATTTTGAAGAAATTTTTTAATATAAAATTTGAATTTAAATATAAACAAAACAGCTGTGTGGTGCTACATTATTTATGTTGGTGATATAAATTTTTTTTCATTGCCTAGTCAACTCTTCACAATTCAAATACCTATACAACTAATTGCTTTCTAAATAGGTGCTAGGTTTTTTCAGTTATGTGAACTTTAACAGCTAAAGTCCTTTCAGCTGAATATCTCAGCTTTTCACTATTCTAAGATATGAACTTCATAACTAACAGGCATAAAGGCGACTGAAATATGTTCAATGGTATGAACTCAATAGTTGATGCGCATTCAGCTGAAGAACTCTAGTTTCATAAATTAAGCCTATAATTAGTTAATTAGAGAATATTCACGATACCCTTGTATTTGTCATTATTCAGTTAATTTGAAAATAATTTATATACAAAATTCAATTGATATAACATAACATATACAAAGAAACTAATATTCCTATGTTCGGAACTGACTACTACTAGGTTCTATTTTTTATTCCTGCTTATTTATCTCAAGTGGTTCTAGAACTAATGGATGTTAATAGGGGAAGAAAAAGCTATCGTTTCACTCACAAAAGGGCTCTAACCCATTAGGGGTTAAAAAAGATGATGAAATGTTTATTTGTATGAATTTAGGGATCAATTAATAATACGCAGCATTTATTATGTTGATTAGGTAAAACTCAGCTGAAAGACATAAACCTTTTCTAAGACACTCTGGAATTTATATTCCTTTGCAATCCTTTAACATGGAATGGTTGGTGAGGATAAAAAGGAATCCATGAAGGGATTGCTAAATTACTCAAGATTACAGAGGGATAAGAGCGCAATTATATAGAAAATCTATGTGAATTAACTTAGGGATGGTTCCCCTAGGAAGGAGGATTATGTAGTTAATGTAGGTGTCAGAGTATCCTTTGCTAGGCTCATATTACTAAGTCTTGTCACAGTTACCAAGAAATAAATCTTACCTTAGATTTACTTCTATAATAATAAGGATTCGTCACTACACCAATAATCAAGTGAATCAGCTGGCTGATGCATGCATTAAATGCACTATTTGATATGTTCAGCATTGCGAGAACCAAGATCTATTTGGCTAATAAAGACTAAGAGGTGAGAAGGGTTTAAGTAGAGGTACTTAAATGCACTATTTAAGGGCAAGGCAATGTTGCAATAATTTATTTTTCCCCAACACTAGTGTTGCATAATTAATTACTCATGATTGTATACTTACATATCCAAATTTGCTATTGGTGCTTTTATCACCTATAACCAATGTTTTAGGTACTCATACATAGGTTAAGAATTAAATCAATAAATTATATAATTTTGCGTAATACATAATAATTAGAATCGAGCCTCTTTTATCGAAAGTACTACAATGCACCTATCACCCATGAATCATGTCATACATAGATTAAGAATTCAATAATGTTTTAAAAAGTTATATTTAGATTTCATAGATAGAGTGATATAATAATGTCATTATAGATAAAATCACAATTACAGCCTTGATCACCTTTCACCGATGTTTTAGGTCATACGTAGATTAAGAATTCAATTCATTATCCAAAAAACCCAATATATTTATTTTTCGTAGTTATAGCACATAATCACGTTGTTAGGTATAAAATCACTTTTGCTGCTCGTACCACCTTTCATTGATGCTTTAGGTCATTTAAGGTTTAAGAATTCAATTAATTGAAAAAATAAAATATATTTCAAATTCATAAATATGGTGATATAATCATGTCGTTATGGATAAAATCATTGTTGCTAACCTCACTGATTCTTAAGGTCATTCAAGGTTGATACCCAAATCACCCTTCATCGATGCTTTAGGCCATTCACAGATTAAGAATTCAATGAATTGAAAAACTAAAATTTATTTCAATTTCATAGATATGGTGATATAACAATGTCATTATCATTATTGATGCCCTAATCACCCTTCACTAATGCTTTAAGTTATACAAAGATGATGGTTTTAATGATTCAGGTGCAATTTTTTATTTTTTTTTAATGTACGTAATAGATAGGGTGATATAATCATGTCCTTTTGGATAAAATCAATATTCATTCTCTATTTACCTTGCACCATTGCTATCAGTCATACACAGTTTAATTTTCAAGAATACCCTTGTATTTGTCATTATTCAGTTAATTTGAAAATAAACTATATGCAAAATTCAATTGATGTAACATAACATGTACAAAGAAACTAACATTCCTGTGTCCGTCACTGACTACTACTAGCTTCCATTTTTTATCCCTGCTTATATATCTCAAGTGGCTATAGAACTGCTGGATGTTAATAGGGGAAGAAAACGCTACCATTTCACTCACAAAGGGGCTCTAAATCCACTAGGGGTTAAAAATGACAACAAAATGTTGATTTGTATGAATTTAGGGATCAATTAATAATACGCAACGTTTATTATGTTGATTTGGTAAAACACATCTGAACGTCATTGACTTTTTCTAAGTCACTATGGAATTTATATTCCTTTACGATCCCTTAATGTGGAATGGCTGGCGAAGATAATAAAGAATCCATGAAAGGACTATTGAATTACTCGAGGTTATAGAGGGATAAGAGCATAATTAATGCAGAAATCTCTATAAATTAACTTAGGAATAGTTCCCCTAAGAGGGAGGATTATGTAGTTAATACAGGTGTCAAAGTATCATTTGCTAGGTTTATGTTGCAGAGTCTTGTCACACAAATGCCAGGAAACAAATCTTGCACAAGATCTACTTCCATCATAATAAGTATTCACATATGTAAGTGACTCATCACTCCACAGATAATCAAGTGATTCAGTTGGCTAACGAATGGCTAAACAAAATGTTTGGTACGTTTAGCAGTGTGAAATTAATTGCTGAATGGCTAATACAGAGTAAGAGCTTAGGGGCATTTAGCTAAAGTACTATATTTGAGGGTAAGTATTTACTCATGATTTATTCATTTCATATTGACATTCACTATTAGTGCTCTTATCACATATTACTAATTCTTTAGGTCATAAATAGATTAAGATTGCAATTAATAAATCAAATTTTTTATTTTTTTATTTTAATAGCTATGGCGATAGAATCACGTCACTAGGGATAAAATTACTATTGGTGCTTATATCAACATCCACCGATGCTTTAGGTTAGACATGGATTAAGAAATAAAAATAAAAAAAACAAATATGTAAAAAAATCTAATATTTTAATTTTCATAGCTACGATGATATTAGCATGTTGTTAAGGATAAAATCATTATTGCTGCTTTTATCATCTTTCGCTGATGCCTTAGGTCATTCTAAGATTGAGAATACTCATAAATTTAAAAATTAAAATTTAAAAATTAAAAATTAAAATTAAAATTAAAAATTAAATTTTCATAGCTATGGTGATATAAACATCTCATTATGGATAAAATCATTATAGGTACTCTTATCTCCTTTCACCTCTACTTTAGGTTACACATAGATTAAGATGCAATTTAGGTAAACTAAAATTAATAATATTGTATAGAAATAGAATTATAGTATTGTAGTGCCAATAGTACATATAATGGATTATTGCCACAAGCATGTCGATTAGGATAGATTTCTAACTACAGCCTATAAATCCCATTCTAATTCTTTAATGTAGAACAGCTGGCGAAAATAAAAATGAATCCATGAAAGGGCTAATGAACTTCTCGAGTTTACAGAGTTATAGAGGGATAAGATAGCAATAATGCTAATAGTACTTGATTAAACTTCTCGAAATCGTCAGAGGGAGGATTACGTAGTTAATGCAGGTGTCAAAGTATCATTTGCTAGGTTTATATTGCAAAGTCTTGTCACATAGATACCAAGAAATAAATCTCACACTAGATCTACTTCCATCATAATAAGTATTCACACATGTAAGGGATTCGTCACTTCACATATAATCAAGTGATTTAGCTACCTAACGAATGGTTAAAAGCAGTGTTTGGTACGTTCAATGGTGTGAAATCAACTGCTGAGTGAAATCAAAATTTAGAATCAAATGTATAAAAAGTTCAAATTATATTAACCCTAATAATATTTGGTAAACCCAAACACCTATGAATCAAAGGACTATAAATTCTTCAGCCCTCACCCTTTCCCCATTATCCTTTCCCTCTTCCTTTCTCTTTCCTTAGTGGCTCATTCGCTTGTGTTTATCTCTCAAATCAGACCAACAGAATTCGTTCCTCTTTATCTTCACTTTAGATTTCTTTATCTTGCCTTAGAGTACTTGGAGATTGTGCCTTTCCATGAGCTTGTGTATTTGCTTTATATTGTGTGAAATTCCTCTGAAAATTTTGAAATAGTTTCGAACTAAAAGTTAGTTCGTAAGTTACTTCATTCTTGTTTCGTATTGAACGTTGGGAACTAATTGGATAAAAGTTACTTCGCTAGTTAGTTAATGTACCTGATGAAATTAATTTATGTTTGATGGTTATTCTCTCAGCCGTAATTTGGAATTTATAAAACTCTTATTATTTTTACCTGAGTTAGATTAGAGTAATGTGTCAGTATAATTGGATCCTTTAGTGTCTTGATGTTAGGAAGTGAAAAAGGGGCCAACTATAAGCCTTTTTGTGTCTGAGAAATATTAATTCCTTCCTTCCTGTCATTTTTGCAACTTTGTCTTTTGCTAGTTATGCCCTCGGAGCATGGCTTTTATTGATTCTAGCAATATTTTTAATTCGCTTTTGGATCATTACTAAGATTTATTTTAGTAATGAAACAGAGGTAGCTGATATAAATCTTGTAACAATCCAAAAGTGAATCAAAAGTTTTGATAGTTCCAAGTGCATAATTGGAAAAGGACAAAGTTGCATAAATGATGGAATGAAGTTATTAAGGTTTCGAGGACCCAAAAAAGCTTATTTGGCCCCTTTTTCGCTTCCTAACATCAAGGCACCAAAGAATCTATAATACTGACATAATACTTTAATCTAACACCCGTAGAAGTATGTTGAATCAATTGTATAAATATGTAATATGTAAGATTCAATTTATACAAATTTATGCATTTTAGTAGAACTTGAAAGTTATGTAATTTTTATAACTAAATTTATATTAATAAGTTTAGGCATTTTCTCCTACATCTGGGCCTTCACCAATTAGGATGATGACCAAAAGCTTGATACAAAGACTAGCCTACTCACTATTATTTAAATGATTCAAATTAGTATAATATTGATAATTATATGAATTTCAAACATTCAATTCATTTTATTTAGCTTGACACATACTTATATATATATATATATATATAGGTTACAAAATTTCAAACTTAGCACTAACCTTTAACAATTGTCATTTAGTTTTAGTTTTACTTTTTGACGCTTAGCTGTACACATGTATTATAACACTTGCTTGATACATTTAGGCTTCTCATCATTACACTTTACAAAAAGTATATTCATCATTATGTCAAAAACCAAAGCTAAATTGTCAGACACGTCATTAGATAAAGTTCGCAGCCTTGACTTAAATGCACTAGGACTAAGGCAATATGTCATTTAGAATTGTTAGCAGTTAGGATCCATTAATGATTATAAGTTGAAGGTTTAGATTAATAGATGATGAAGTAAGAAGCTAGAGTGAAATTTATATTGCCTGATTTTTCTCATTTAACAGATGGCCATGATCTAAAAAATCCAATAAGGATTTGCATTTGAAGTTGACAAAACTTGTTGCAAGATGCTTAGCAGTCTAATTTTGAGGGTCAAGTTACACAAACCCCTTACAAAACTATTGAAGATGTCTGAGCTATCCATCAAATATCAAGTGCATTTATGTCAAAGCTGCCAACTTTATCTAAAAAGTTGATAAGTATGACAATTTAGCTTTTTGATGTAAATATGAAAAAGCATATCTTACTTTAATGGTTAGATAAAACATAAAGTAGGAGCTGTAATTCAAAAAGTAGGAGTTGAATGCCTAGCACTGAAGCTGAAAGACAAGTATTAAACTTGAATGCCAAGTGCTAAAGCTGAAAGCCTAGTGATGAGAGCAAATGCTGAATGTGACTGCTGAGTACAAGTGTTGAGTGCGAATGCTGAGTTTCAAATTTTGTAAACTATATGAATGTGTCTTTTAAAGCTAAAAAAATGATTAGAATGTTTTTAGGGTCTTTTTCCTCTCTTCCTCTTTGAGTATAACTTACAAAAAATATTAGTTCAATCATAATAGCATGTATTAGTCAACACGTCTCTTTATTAAAGAGTTACTATTAGTGGAACTGGACTCGGCCAAAACCCATTTTTTCCTATACATATTATGGACTTATAAGTATTCATCTGTTTAATATTTAGGTGATTAATACCTATGAAACTCTTCATTATTCACATGATAAATACCTATTCACCTCATCACAAACAAATATATTCATAAATACCTATGTAGCCCATCACGATTGAGCTCTTGCCTAAAAAACCCTAGTCCTAAGACCCAAATCATTCATTTCTCCTTAAGAACCTGAGATTCTGAAGCTGAAAGCCTACTGCAAAATGCAAGTGCTAAGTGCGAGTAATGAGTGCAAGTGCTAAGTGCGAATGCTAGTACTGAATGCGAAAGCCTAGTGTTGAATGCAAGTGCTAAGTGCAAGTGCTGAGTTTCAAATTTTGCAAACTATATATATATATGTGTGTGTGTCTTTTAAGATAAATAAAATAATTAGAATATTTTCAGCATCATTTTTTTCTTTCATTCTCTTTAAGTAAAAACTTACAAAAATATTAGTTCAATTATAATAGCATGGATTAGTCAACCTGTCTCTCTATTAAAGAGTTATTAATGGTGAAACTAAGCCCGGTCGAAACTCATTTTTTCCCATACATATTATGAACTCATAAGTATTCAGCAGTTTACTATTCAGTAATTAATACCTATGAAGCTCTTTATTATTCATATGATAATTACCTATTCACCTCAACATAAAAAAATCTGCTTATAAATAGCTATTTGACCCTTCATTATTGAGCTCTTGCCCAAAAATCCCTTGTCCTAGGACCCAAATCATCCTTTTCTCTTTTGGAACCCGAGATTTTAAACCTTAGAATTTCTCCTTAGGAAGACGGTGTTTAGCTAATACCGGGATCTGTCTCTAGTAGATATGTTTTGATTATCTAAGTAAACTATATTTTTGTTCTTATTTTGTTATTTTAGTACTAAAGTGGTTTGTTGGTCCACCAGTTCTTACTTTGACTAATATACTAGGTAAATATAATTTCTCCAAGTTTTAAACTGTTTTGAATACATGGTTGTGGGACCAATTGTGGTGGTGGGTCTATGCCCAAAGACTTATTCGGCTTAGTTCTTTGTCTTGTTGTGTTTTGTATTGTTGTATTGTAGCAATGGGTGACTCAGCATAATCTATTCTTGTCCATGTACATCACGGGGGCCAGGTGACTGAAATAGACTCTTGTTTCGTATACATGGATGGTCGAGGGGATATGGTTTATATAGATTTTGATTCTTTGTCAATTCCTTTGGAAAAGGAAATGTTGAACAAAACTTACATTATTTTAGCTTTTAAGAGACTTTTGAAAACTGCCATGGTGAAGCCGAACAAAAGATCTTAAGAACCTGTTGACTGAGAAAAATGTGTTTGAAATAAGTAAGGTGGCCCAGAGTTTTGATGATAGAATCATAGAATTATATGTTTAACACAATGTGGATATTCCTATGTTTTATGTCACTCCATCATCTGCACATGAAACTAGCATAGAGGCAACATAAGCAACACTTCAGCTCTCATCATCCTTTGCTGCTATAAGGGCTAGGGGAATGGCCAGAGTTAGTATAAGGCAAACTAGATGAGGCAGAGTTACAAGGGAAGATTGTCAATATTTTTTGTGTTTTTTATAACAAGTTTTAGTTTGGGACATGGATATCATGAATGTGTAAGAAGTTATGCATTAATGTGTAACCATTTGTTTTGTGTATGGATTGAAAAATTGCTTTTACTGAATATTTTATTTATTTATTTCGATGTAAACAATGTTGAAAAAATGCAATGTGACTTGTAGCACTGTCAAACTAGTTTATTATTCAAATGCAAATTACAGTGTAAATATACACCACAACCAATATCACAAGAATCAATAGAATATATTCTCAAGACTTGCATTTTAACTATTCCACTTTTTTGACTCATTCCGTTATTGACAATTGTGATAAGAAAAAAGTGTAAGCTAAATTTTTGTAACACAATGTAGTTCACAGGAGATTTCGTTTAGTGTTTATGCTACTTCATTGAATTAGAAATTGAACCAACACAAGAAATCGAGTTTTGTAAATTTGCGCTTCAATTTTTTCAACTAAATTAGGTCACTTATTTTTCTTTCTTCACAAACTACATTTATTGATAGAGCTGGAGAGATGTAATAGGAAATAAGTAGGACAAAGGTTGAATAAAAGATAGAGGAAGAGAGTTGGACAGAGAGAGGATCAGCTGTTAAATACCTATTAAGCTTTTCCATATTCAACTGACAAATGCCTATTCAGCTCTTCCCTTTTTAGCTTTTCATTATTCAGTTGATAAATGCATGTTCAACATTTTTCTATTCAGGAGATAATTATTTAGCTAATCAAGACCTATTAAGCTATTTCTATTTTGCTAATTAATACCCACTCAAGTCCGCTGGTCAATTTATATTCAGCTCCATTGGCCAATACCTATTCACCTCCACTGGTCAATAATTATTCAGCTCCACTGAACAATACCTATTCATCTCCATTGAACATTACCTATTCAGCTTTGCTATTCAGTACCTTTTAAGCTCTACTGATCATTAACTTTTTAGCTCAGTTGGTCTTATATTATTCAGCTTTGTCCATCAATAATTATTCAGCTCTACTAATCAATAAGCTCTGCTGTTCAATACCTAATTCAGCTCTATTGAACAATTCCTATTCAACTATTTTATATTCTGTGATCATTGCCTATTTCAGCTCTTATATAGTAGTTATGTTTTGATTATACAAATAAACCCTATTTTTCTTACTTTTGATTTCGTTCATTTAGTCTTAAAGTGATAAATAAAATTTAGAATGCATAAAAATAAAAATTTGGCACTTAACTTATTCAAATTTAACACCATGATATTTTACAAAGAGATTATATAAGTCTACACTTTTTATTAAAATTAATTAAGTAACATAAATAAATATTAACATAAAATCATTAAGTAACATAAATCAAATTTTGCAGAGTAACATAAACAATAGATTTCATTAAACAAACATAAATTAAATACAATATTTATTAGAGGTGCTCAAATAAAAAATTATAAATAAATTACAATTAAGTAAATCATAACACAACAACTGTACTTAATCAAAATAATAGCGTAAGTTTTGACTATCTGACTCAGATTGTTCTTTAGTAATAACGCAAAAAAAATCACGTTCTTCCCCACTTCCAGAGTTAGTGGGGAAGTTGCCTGGGGGAAGGGAGGGGGAAGGGGGAAGGGATGATGAGGAGCTAAACTGAGTGAATCATTCATGCATTATATATGTTGGGCTGTTTGCCATTTCTTCATCTTTATCATGCATATCTCAGGAATATAATTATAATGAATAGAATTCAAATTCAATTTAATATTTTTACAATATTTTCATGAGACCTATAAAATATGTTTTCACTTATACAAAAGATTGAATAACTCATTTTGAAAGCTCTTAAATAAAAAATAAGCCTAAACTTATAATAATGGATTGAATGAAATATAATGAGAATCAATTATCTGGAAAGAGAGGGAAAATACAAACTCAGTTGATACATACCTATTTAGATCTTCTCTAATTAATTGATCAATACCTAATTTAGCTCTTCTATATTCGGCTCACTAATACCTATACAACTCTTCTCTATTCAGATGATAAATAACTATTCAGCTCTTCTCTGTTCAGCTAATAAATACATATTCATCTCTTCACTATTTAGCTAATAAATATATATTCAACTTACCAAGTCAACTGTTTGCTATATAGCTAATAGAAATCTATTCAACTCATAATTACCCATTTCGCTCTTCATTATTAAGCTCATCTCAGACTCAAACCCCTCTGAGGACTAGAATAAGAGGCAAATCCTCACCTCTTCTCTATTCAGCTAATCAATACCTATTTAGGCTCTTCCATATTCAACTGACCAAGACAATTCTTCCCTATACAGCTGATTAATATCTATTCATTTCATAATTACCTATTCGACTCTTCGCTGTTAAGCTTAGCTCCAACATAAACCCCTAAGATACAAGTGCCTATGACCAAACTCAACCCTTTTTGTTTTGGATTACAATATTTGAAACCCTATTATTTCTCTTTTGGAATAGAAATATATAATTATAGAATTTAGTTCACTTGAAATGAATTCTTTTGTTCAGAACATAATAAAATTCAAATCATTTATGTACTATTCATTGTTAATTTTGTTTTTCAATGTATTCTATTATATGTTTGTTCCATTTTTTTATATCACAAAGTTCATTATAAAATTAAGTAGATAAGCTCCAAGTTTAAATTTTCAATAATCACATAAAAAGTTTAGGATACTCAATCATTCCAATTTTATTGGATAAAAGATCAATGAAATTACAGTGAAATGCTGGGGGTAAGGAAGATTAGTTATGTAAAAAATGACAAAAGTCGGCTTATAAACTTTGGTTAAAAATAACAAATGTCAGAGTTAATAAGGATTCAAAAAGTCATTTTAGTCACAAACCACTTTTTATTTAATTTCAAATGAATTTTACAATTCTAAGCATAATATATTTAGAATTCAAAAATGGAGCATTTTGAACATTACAATTCAACTGGAATCGATAATTTTTTTTTTCCAAACGCACTCTTAGTGATAGAGATCTTTCTGTCGTGCAGTTGTGTTTCAATTATCAAAGTAAACCCTATTATTCTTACTTCAAACTTCGTTACACTAGAACTAAGGTGATAATTAAACTTTCACCCCATAAATTTAAAATTTTAACAAATTCTTCCCAACTATAAATTTAAATTTTTTTTTTAATTTTTCTATAATATAGTCTATTTATTTTAAAATTTGGCAATTAACTTTTTTAGATTTCTAAATGTCTAACATATTTTAAATTTTCCATTACGATATTTTGGAAAAAAAAAAAAATTAGAAAATAACCATTACATTTTTCATTAATTATTTTCTTTTACACAATAATTTTTTTTTTTAAATAACATAAACAATAAATTTCATTAACTAATATAAATAATAAATAAATAACAGAAATAAAATTTCACTAAGTAACATAAAAAAACTTTTTTCATTAAAGAAATTTAAATAAAATACAATAAATTAAATCAAAAAATAACTAAATCAAAAACGAAATTACATAACTTCCCCACTTAGTCAAAATAACAATGTGAGTTCTAACTATCTGAGTCAGATTGTTCTTCAGTATTAACGTAGAAAAAAATCATCTTTTTCCCTACTTCCAAAGTTAGTGAGAAAATCAAAAAGGGAAGAAGTAGGAAAGTCGGTAGAGGAAAGAGTGGGGTTATTATCAAAGGGGAAATATGGAGAGGGGTTATCAAATACAGAGGGGGGAGAGAGAGGGGAATGGGAAGAGGATGAGAAAGATGATAAGTCGTTAGTGGACGAGAAAGATGATGAGTCATTAGTTGACGAGGAAGAAGAATCTTGAAATCAGAACTGATGTCAATGACTTTAATCCAATTTAATTGAATCCCTTCAAATAAAAAAAAGTTTTAAATAAGTGAATTAAAATTATTGAGTTCTTCCATATGTATGATGGTTTCCAAAACATAAGATTTTAATAAAATTCATTTACAATTAATTGAATTTCAAAAGTTTTGTAGTTCCAAACACACTTTAATGGGGAATAATGTATGGAGAGGTCTAAGGAAATAATGAATTAAAATCAGTCTGACAGAGGAGAGAGGAATGGTTGTCTTTTAGTGGAGGAGATAGGTCTAAGGTAGCAATTTTTAATATTTTTTATGGCTCACTTCCCTACTTTTTACTTTACATGTGTCTTTTAAAGAGGTTGTCCACATCATTAGGGCACAGTGCACCAACCTTTAACTGGTCCACTAAATGTTGAAGCCTTACAACAATGTGCATAATTTAAATGCATATTAGTCTCTCAAACATAGTGCCCAAGTGTTTGTCAAGTTAGAAAACTATTTCAATGTTAATAAGTTTTGCTATCTGAAGTACTGAAGGTCCATTAGGTGATAATAAATAAAAATAGATTAGACATTGGAATAATAAGTTAAGCAAAAGCATGTTCAAGGTGGCATTCCTAAGTAGCATTTTTGACTTCTTTAAGATATAGGAGCCTATGTGTTGTATCTTTAGAAGAAAAAAAAAATGTTTTTACAAAAATGCCAAAATTTCGAGCTTTCAATGATCGATTTCTTCCTGAATATGGAGAAAAAATCACCTCATTTGATGTAAAAATAAAAGTAGACTTATTGGGGCTCCTGAGCTTTTGGCTTGCTTGGAGTACCTCTCCTTATCTAGGAAACACGATGGTATATCTTTCTCTAGAAACAATACAAAGTAGCATACTTTATCTTATTATCCAAAGGGTTAACAATACCACAATACAAATCACTTGAGTGGCAAATGAAGTTAAATAATCATAAGTAGGAAAGAAATCATTATTTTCACAGCACCGAGCTTAAGAATTAGTAAAACTAGAGTCTGAAACCAACCTTGCAAAAATGGGATTGAAACTTCTCCTCCCCCAACTCTCAATACATTATCCTTTAAATCTATATGGTACTGAAGGTATTGGCTAATTAGATGTTTGTTAGGAATTTTCAATAGTTTTAAAGTAATTAGACTTAATCAAAAGTCATTGCTTTTTACTTAAATGGAAATACATTTATTTTTGTATTTTAACTTTTATATGAATAGAAATGTCCTTTCATGGAAAGTTTATAAAAGTAACATGACTAACTTACTTTTTCATATTCCCTAATTCTTCTCTTTCTTTCTCTTTTAAAGTTATAATTTCTGTTTATATCTGACAACAACCTTAGATATAAAAAAACATATTTTATCTTGGGAGACTTATATGTTGTAACCTGTTACAAGTAGGGTGTAAATGTAAGTCTTAAAGAAAGAGAATTCTAACTCGACTTAAGCAATAAAAGGTGTTCTTTTTTTTTTCTTTTTTTTCTGCAATTTTTATATTATAATTTTAAGACTTATATTTGGGTAATAGTGGAAGACACAAGTCCTAAAATGGCTGCTATAATTGATGTTGTCAAACTAGACAAGTTTGATGGTTCTTGAATTAAACGTTGAAGTAAGATATTCTTTTTCTTAACAACCTTGAAATTGCTTATATGTTAAAAGAAGAAAAGTCTTCTCTAACTATTACAAGGGAAGACAATCTAGATGAATGGGCAACCGAGTATGAAGAATGAATAATCCTAAAATATAATCAAAATGACTTCAAGTGTAAGAGATACATACTTACTGGTTTGTCCAATTCACTTTTTGACATTTATGATTCCAAATTTACTGGGAAAACTGCTAAAGAATTATGGGAAGATTTAGATCACAAGTCTCAATATGAAGATGCAGGCAATAAGAAATTCCTAGTTAGTAAATTTTTTGATTTTAAAATGACCAATGACAAATATGTTTCTTCTTAAATTCATGAGTTATTAATTCTCATGAATTCTATAGTTTCTGACTATCATTCTCTTGATTCATTTCAAGTCTCTACCATAATTTCAAAGTTATCTTTGACTTATAAAGTGTTAAAAGAAAAGAAAGATGTTATGACTATATAAGAACTAATCAAATATTTTCAAGTTGAAGAGAATTCTCGAAAACTAGATAAATTTGAATTAGATGACAAGTCTCAAAAGATTTTAGTCATAGAAATTACATCTCCTTCTCATGGCAAGAAAAGAAAGTATTCTAGTCAAGGAAAGAATTCAAATAAAAAGAAGAAAAATGTGAGTGTTTGAAGTATAGGAAACCTGGACTCTTTAAGAAATAATGCCGAGTTTACATGAATTAGAAAAAGGACCAAGCCAACATGGTAGTAAATAATGAATTCATTGCTATGATTTCTAAAATTACCTTGGTTGGACAAGATGAAGAATGGTGGCTAGATTATGGTGCTACCAAACATATTGCAATTGATAAAAATTACAACCCATTAGAGGATAAACTAAGTCTTTTTATAAGAAATGCTTATATTGCAAATGCCATAGGAAAAGGAACTGTTATCCTGAATCTATTATATGGTGAAAAGTTGATTATGAATGAAGTTTTGCATGTTCCCAAGATTAGGAAAAATCTTATTTTTGTAAGCCTACTTAATAAGTATGGCTTTAGGATTCTGCTTGAATCAGATTGTGTAATATTATCTAAAGGGGAGAATTATGTTGGAAAATGATATGTAACCAATAGGATGTATAAAATTAATATTATATATGGGTCTTAATTCAAGATGCCCTCAAGCTTGGTAATATATGGAAGTAATTGACACGTGCGCTCAATATCATTTGGCTTTAAAAATCTTACTTGGCATTAGAAGAGATATGATGCTAAGAAGGTGGTGGAGGAGCTAGTCACATAATATCTTCATATATATATAATTCATTAACCAATTTAGGCTCAAGACGTTGTGCTTTTCTTCAATGACTATGTCCTGAGTTGCTTTCCGCACTATAAGAATCTTCTTCAATAACCAATTGAGACTTAATAATTTAGTCAACATGGATATTATCACATGGTTCTCCTTCTATGACCAAATTGAGGCTCAATAGGTTCGGTACCATGAATTTTCTCATGTGATTTAACTTTTAAGAATTGAATACATAGTGGAATAGAACTTGTTACCCATTCTTGAGAGATCTCTATAGGTTCCTCACTTGGTGTAGGGTCATTCTCACTTAATGTAGACTTACTCATGAGTATGAAGTGATAGGCCAAAGTCTCCAACAACTCATAAACTTTGTCCTCTTTTAGATTCATTAAACTTTCACCAACTAGTTTATCAACCACTCTCATTGTTATTTCACACAAACCATACTAAAATATTTGGAGTTGAAGCTAATTTAGAAAGTTGTGATTTGGACATGTACTCAACAAAAAGTTGAATCTCTCTTAAGCCTCTTGGAAGGATTATAAGTCATTTTAATTGAAACATATAAGGCTAAAGTACTGAGTAAACATTTTCAGAGTACGTCACAAAAAAATGATAAAAAAAATTAAAAAGATAAAAGAAAGCATAAATAAATAAATAAACAGTTTGAATTAAATATAAGATTGCTTGGTATTAATATTAACTAAAATTAGTAAAATAATTCCTAGTAAAAGAGCCAAAAACTTAACAAGAATTTTGTAATGCAAGTGCATGCTTTGTTGCAAGTAATATAGTGATTAAGTATATTTCTATATTCCTACAAGTAAGTTTGATGAGAATCATGGAAGATAAACATTCAAGGAACCTTTGCATGTTTCGGATGGATCAATAACACGAGCTAGAGATAAAAGAATCATTGCAAGGATTACTTCAAGCTTGCTGAGCCAAGAACAATAATTTCTAGAGCAATCTAACAATTGAAAAGATAGGCTTGAAGGAAGGAGAATCAACTCTAGTTCATGTGATAGAAGTGCAAGAGAATGAGTGAAGGGCTCGGCTAAAGTTTGGGTATGTTTTACTGAGTTAAAGTTAATTTGGGCACTTGTTTTTAATTTTAATGGGCTGAACACTACTTTTAATTAAGCCCATATACTTTATCTTATGTTTTGTGTTAATTGGGCTTTAATTAAGCTTTTATTTGCAATTGGATTAATAATCTTACTTAGGCTAGAAATCCATTAGTTTTAGGGTTTTTATTTGTTCCTTTATATATATAAAGGTAGGGTTAACTCATGAGACCAGATTATAATTCAATATAAAGTTTTCAATGAGGCAATAACTTTCTCATGCTTTGTTATGAACTATCTTCTGAACTTATCAAAGATCTCATCTTTATGGTGTTCAATCACGGATTAAGATTCTTGGAGCTTGCTCTTCAAGGATTTTAATCTTCTTAGAATATGACTTCTAGCTTTCTTGGGGATTTTGATTCAATCTCGTGTGGATTTAAGGAATTCAATGTCAAGGGTTCACATTAGTTGGTATCAGAGCTTTGGTTCTAGAAATCAAGTTCCTTTTCATTTTTTATGCCAATTTACTTGCTTTCAGATTTCTTCTCATCCTTATTTTTCAAAATTTTGTTCTAATTAATTTGAGTTCTCCTAGAAGATTTAAGTTTTTTATTGAAGCCTAAACAAAAATACATAAATAAATAAATAGGTTATATCTATAGACAAAAAAGGCATCACTTTATTAAAAAAAAAAAAAAAGAACTAGGTAATTGCTAGATAAAATAATAATAAAAATAAAATAAATAAAAACAAAAGATAATGATAATATATTATTAGAATTGGTTCTTTGAATTACTCATTGGTTCTTGTGATTTAATTGCTTCATTCAACTTATGCTTTTTTTTTTTTGTTCTTTATTTCTTTAGCCATCTTGCTATTAGAGTTTATAGAACTTTATTTGTGTTGGTCGTTGCAAATTCTGGGCTCTTGAAAAAA
Source organism: Quillaja saponaria (assembly GCA_029379385.1). NCBI lineage: Eukaryota > Viridiplantae > Streptophyta > Magnoliopsida > Fabales > Quillajaceae > Quillaja > Quillaja saponaria. Next base: position 14,600,677 of record CM055612.1, on the reverse strand, counting down.
GGTCTGGAATTGTTTTAAAGAGAACATTGGAAGGAAGCATAGAGAGATAGAAGACAATAATGGAGAGCTTATCATTCTGGGGAAAATAATGAAGAAAAAAGCTAATTAAGTGAAACACTTGAGAGAAACACATGAGGCTGCCTATCTCTATTCATTGCTTTTACTAATCTTGTTTGCAATATGTCAAATCACAATTATTCACAACAAGTAACATATTTTTTACCTTGCAAGCTATGCAACAACAGTTTGAGAGGATGACTGTAATGTATAATGAAGTGAAGGATCAACTAGAAAGGCAATCTGCTGAGTTGTCCAAGATAAGGAGGGTACAATCATTGGGGGCCTAGATCATCAAGAAGCGAAAGATAGGAGGCTCAATAGAGCAGTACGTGATCGGAAGATGTATATAAAGGAGCCCGTTAAACTTAAGCTTGAAGATAAGAATGAGGATGATGAGGATCAAGCGTCTAAAGTAGAAATTGGAAGATTTATGCCTAGAGGAGGTAGTAGCCATGGTAGAGGCCATAAAAAGGGATTATGGTAACCAAGATGAAAGGGTTGATAGGAACTTGACCAACATTAAAAATGAAAACTCCTACATTCCAAGGTAAAAATGATCCATAAGTTTATTTACAATAGACAAATAAGATAAAGTTAATTTTTAATTGCCACAACTACTCTAAGGTGAAGAGGTTAAAGCTAGCAATAATTGAATTCACTGACTATGCCATCTATTACTGTAGAGACCTTGACCAGAAACTTCAAAACCTTACATAAGGTTCAAGATTGTGAATGACTAGTATAAGGAGATGGAGGTGGCTATGATAAGGGCTAGCGTTGAAGAGGATAGGGAAGCCACTATAGCTTATTTTTGAGTGGTTTAAATAGAGAGATAGCCAACGTAGTAGAGTTACAGCATTACGTGAAGTTGGAGGATTGGGTGCACATGGCTATGAAGGTTGAAAGGTAGTTGAAGAGGAATAGGGCAGCAAGGTTTAACTCGGCTTTTACACTTTCTTGGAGGTTGAAATGGGCTAGTAATGATAGGAGTAATACAGTTGTCCATAAAGGAAGGTAGAAATACCCAAAGGAAAAGAGGAATTAACTTGCAAACCAAAACCCAAACCTGACCAGCCTACTAAAAATAAGGGTATAAAGTGTTTTGAGTGTTTGGGATCTAGGCATATAGCATCACAATGCCTCAATAAAAGGGCGATAGTCATGTGTGATGGCGGGGAAGTAGTCACTGAGAGTGAGGGTGACAATGATGAGATGCTTGAGTTAGTTGATGCTACTGATGATGAGGGGGTTGAGTATGCAGTTGATGGAAAGTCTCTTGTTTCTTGGCGTGCCTTGAATGCACAAATAAGGTAGATAAGGCCAAACAATAGAGGGAGTATTTCACACTAGGTGTTTATGCTAATAATAAGGTTTTGTAGTGTGATCATAGATAGGAGGAAGTTGCACCAATGTTGCTACTACCTACCTAATATAGAAATTGAGTTTACCTTTGATTACGCATCCTAGGCCTTATAGGCTGCAGTGGTTGAATGAATGTGGGGAGGTCAAAGTCAATTAGCAAGTCTTGGTATCTTTCTCTATTAGTAAGTACAGTGATGAGGTATTGTGTGATGTGGTGCCTATGCATGCTGGGCATGTGTTTATTGGGAAGGTTGTGACAGTATAATAGGAAGGTTATCCATGATGGGTTTAGGAATAAGTATAGCTTTATAGAGGATGGCAGAACTATCACACACGTTCCTTTAACTCCATAGCAGGTCTATGAAGACCAAATGAAGTTAAAACGTGAGCTTGAGAGAAAAGTGAAAAGTGTGACAAAAACTTCAAAGAATTATGAGAGAGAGTTGGTCAAAAATGAGAAAAAAAAAAATAGTGCCATAAGAGAGAAAGGAGAAAAATAAGAATAAGGAAGGGAAAAAAAAGTGGCAAAAATAATGAGGCCATGAGAGAAAAAAGAAAGAATTCCCACTGAAAGAAAAGAAAAGACAAAAGTGAGTTTCTTTTCAAAAAATAGAGAGGTTAAAAGAGCTTTAATGGCTAAACAGCCTATACTTTTACTTGTTTATGAAGAATCTTTCCTTAACCTTGATGATACTGACCATGTTTTGCCTAGTGCTTGTTTTTCTTTATTATAAGAATATGAAGATGTTTTCCTTGAAAAGATGCCTAAAGGATTACCACCTATTAGAGGCATTGAGTATCAAATAGACCTTGTGCCTAGAGCAAACATTCCAAATTGACCAGCCTATAGAAGTAATCCAAAGAAGACAAAGGAGCTTCAAAGGCAAGTAGAAAAACTGATGGCCAAAGGCTATATTAAAGAGAGCATGAGCCCTTCCGCTGTGACTGTGTTACTTATACCTAAGAAGGATGGATCATGGAGGATGTGCATTGATTGCAGAGCCATCAATAATATTATGGTAAAGTATTATCATCCTATTCCTCGATTAGATGATATGCTAGATGAATTGCATAGTACTTATGTGTTTTGTAAAATTTATTTAAAAAATGGATATCACCAAATTCGCATGAAAAAGGGTGATAAATGGAAGACTACCTTCAAGACCAAGCATGGGCTTTATGGGTGGTTAGTTATGCCTTTTGGTCTTATTAATGCACCTGCAGTTTCTTAAGTTGATGAACCATGTTTTGCGTGCTTACATAGGTAAATTTTTCGTAGTCTATTTTGATGACATATTAATTTATAACAAGAGCTTAAATGATCATGTTAAGCATTTGAAATGTGTTTTAGATGTTCCGAGGAAAGAAAGTTGTATGCTAATTTGAAGAAATGTACTTTTTGCATGGATAAAGTTGTCTTTCTAGGATATGTGGTTAGTGCTAAAGGTATAGAGGTAGATGAGGAGAAGGTTAAGGCATCAAGAATTGACCAACACCTAAGAGCATAACTAAAGTGTGGAGTTTTCATGGCATAGCAAGTTTTTATAAGCGATTTGTGAGGGATTTTAGTACACTTGTTGTACCACTCACTGAGATTGTCAAAAAGTATGTTGGGTTTCATTGGGTTATTAAACAAGAAAATACTTTCAATTTGCTTAAAGATAAATTATGTTATGCTCCTGTTTTAGTACTTCATAACTTTATTAAAACTTTTAAAATTGAGTGTGAGGCCTCTGGCATAGGAATTGGAGTTGTTTTAATGCAGGAAAGGAGGCCAATCGCATACTTCAGTGAGAAACTAAGTAGGGTGGCCTTGAACTACTCCATTTATGACAAAGATTTGTATGCACTTGTCAGAACTCTTGAGACTTGCCAACATTATTTAAGACCTAAACAATTCGTGACTCACACGGATCATGAATCCCTTAAGCATTTTAAGGGCCAAGATAAGTTTAATAGAAGGTATGCCAGGTGGTTGGAATTTATTGAAACTTTTCCTTATGTTATACATTATAAGCAAGGTAAAAAGAACATTGTTGCTAATGCTTTATCTAGGCGATATGTACTTCTTACTTTATTGAGTGCTAAATTGCTTGGTTTTGAATATATTATAGAGATGTATGCCAAAGATGCTGATTTTTCTCATGTGTATGATGAATGTAATAAGGTTGCATTTGGTAAGTTTTACAAACATGATAGGTTCTTGTTTAAGGAAAATAAGTTTTGTATTCTTATTTGTTCGATGCGTGGGTTGTTGGTGCATGAAGCATCTAGTGGTGGTTTAATGGGCCATTTTGGTGTTACAAAGACTTTGGAGATGTTACAAGAACATTTTTATCAGCCTAAGAAGAGAAGGGATGTTACGCGCACCTGTGATAGATACATTGCATGTAAGAAGGCCAAATCTAAGGTCTTACTTCAAGGTTTATACACATCTTTACCTGTACCTAGTGAGCCTTGGGTTGATTTGTCCATGGATTTTGTATTGGGGCCTACCTAGGACTAGAAAGGGGCGTGATTCCATATTCGTGGTTATGGATAGGTTTAGTAAAATGGTGCATTTCATTCCATGTTATGAAACAGATGATGCCACGAATATAGCTGACTTATTCTTTAGAGAAATAGTGTGTTTGCATGGTGTTCTTAGGAGTATTACATTAGATAGGGAAGCTAAGTTCCTTAGTTACTTTTGGAAAGTATTGTGAGGTGAACTTGGAACTAAATTATTATTTTTTACTACTTGTCACCTCAAGACTAATGGTCAGACATAGGTACTAAATAGGACACTCATACAATTATTGCATACTGTTATGGGGAAGAATTTAAAAACGTGGGAGGAATGTTTGTCATTCATAAAGTTTGCTTATAATAGGGCTATGCATTCCATTACTAAATTCTCACCCTTTGAAATTGTGTATAGTTTTAACCCTCTTGCTCCATTGGATTTGATTCCTTTACCTATTGATGAAAGGGCTAGCTTTGATGGAAAGAAGAAGGCTGATTTAGTGAAGTTAATCTATGAAAAAGTGAGGTTTACAATTGCAAAAAGGAATGAACAAGTGGCTACCCTAGTAAATAAGGGGAGAAGGTGTCTTACATTTGAACCTGGAGATTAGATTTGGGTTTATTTATGAAAAAGAGATTTCTAGCCCATAGGACATCCAAATTACATCCAAGAGGAGATGGGCCATTTCAAGTTTTAGAGAAAATCAATGATAACTCCTATAAGTTAGATTTTCTAGGTGAGTACAAAGTTATGCTACATTCAATGTTGTTGATCTTTCCCTTTTTGATTCAGGTAACGATTCAAGGTCAAATATTTTTATGGGAGGGAGGAAATAATGAGAATCATGGAGGACAAACACTCAAGGAGTCTTTGCATGTTCCAGATAGACCAATAACATGAGCTAGAGCCAAAAGAATCAAAGAAGCAATGTAAGGATTAGTTCAAGCTTACTAGGCTAAGAATAATAATTTTCATAGCAATGCGACAATTGGAAAAATATGCTTAAAGGAAGGAGAATCAACTCTAGTTCATGTGATAAAAGTGCAAGAGAATGTGTGAGGGGCTGGGCTGAATTTAGGCATGTTTTGCTAGGCTGCAGTTAATTTGGGTTTTTTTATTTATAATTTTAATGGGCTAAACATTAAGCTCATATACTTTATCTTAGTTTTATGTTAATTGGGCTTTAATTAGGCTTTTATTTGTAATTGGGTTACTAATCTTACTTAGGCTAAGAATCGATTAGTTTTAGAGTTTTTATTTGTTCCCTTATATATAGAGAGGTATGGTGAACTCATGAGACCAGATTAGAATTCAATATAAAGTTTTCAAGGAGGTAGCAGCTTTCTCTTGTTCTGTCATGAACTATCTTCTAAACTTATCAAAGATTTCATCTTTGGGGCATTCAATTATGGATTAAGGTTCTTTGTGATTGCTCTTCAAGGGTTTTAATTTCTTACAATCTGACTTTTAGCTTTCTTGGGGATTTTGGTTCAGTCTCATGTGGGTTTGAGGCATTCAATGCCAAGGATTCACATCAAAGTTAAGCAAGACTGATTAAGATTAGACCTAAATTAGCTACTAAAGACATATGGTATATTCCTATCCTTTATATGAATTAAATTCAAATAAGTGCTATTTCACTCAAGACTAAACCCAAACTCCCTTTTCCAAGTTTGTTAAGATTTACCATATCAATCTAATTGATAGCTAATCAATTAGAAGCATTAAGCATATAATGAAATAAGCAATCCAAATACCAAAACCCTAAGCAATCAATAAATAATAAAAAACCATTAAGCTAAATGTTGAGTTCAATTGTAACCCTAGAGAATAAATTAGTTCATGCTACCTAGTATGGACATAAACTCAAATAATGTAGACATCAAAGTAATACAAGAAAAGTAAAGAAGAAGTAGAGTAATAGAAAATCGATAAGTTGTCAGTCTTTAATCTTTAACATCCAAACTCTTCTTGGCTTCTTACACTCTTGATGGTTCCTTTTCTCTAGAAAATCTTAACTTTAATTGTGTGCTTTAAACTCCAACCTTCACCTCTTTATATAAAATTCTACTAGTTCAAACCTAATTAGGATTCTAATTCTATTAAAAATATGCCGTGATGCCTTATTCGTCAATGCTGCAGCGCTAAAACTTTTAGTCCAATACAAAGTCGTCTTCATTAATAGCGTTGCAGCTTCCTCTTCTTGGTGCTACAGTGCCGTCCTCTTTGACTTCATGCTAGAATTCTCGAGACTTCACAACCTGGCACCACACTCTGTGTAAAAGTGTATTTTCAACTTCTTCAGCGCTGCAATGCCCGGGTGTTCAGAGCCGCGACGCAGACTTAAAAGTCATCCTTTTTGAATTAGACAAGGACACTGCTTAAATAAAGGTTGGCTTATTCTGTTGTTCTACTTGAATTTACCTCCAATTTGACTTCTAAAGGGACTACTTCATGCATTAGACATTCAAAACACTAAGCTTATATTAATTAGAACTCTCCTTAAACACCTAATTCTATCATAAATCAACTAGGTTTCATCATCCTAATACAATAAGGACTCAACTAGGATTTGACTAAAAACTGAGCAAAAACCAACTAAAACTCTAGAACATAACTAAAATAATATGAATAAAAGAATGCAAAATAACTCTATTTTATAGAGTTATCACACCCCCAAACTTAAAGTTTTGCTAGTCTTAGACCAAAAGAAAACTAAGAAGACAAATAAAAACAACAAGCAAGGGATGAATCACACTAAATTAATAATTCTCAAAGTATCCTCAAATATATTCTTTTAAAACTATTGACTCAAGGACAATCATAGGCAATCATATAAATTTATGATTTAATTCAAGCACTAGTTTCATTCTTGAATGGAATTCCATGTGTGTGCATGATCTTTTTACAAAAAAATTCAATGCAATTCAGACAAGTTTATGTATATGAAAAGTAAAGCTTAGCACTCAAACCCCATAGGTTTGCTTTTCATCCCTCTCTCCACTTATATAGCCTATACTCAGTCAAGGATCATTAGGACTTTGTAAGTTCGTAATGTAAGGCTAGGGTGATAGTATGATAAATTATATTAATAAGGATTAAAATACCCTAAGCACATTATTCATTCTAGGACCTTTGTTAGAACTCCTTTCACATCCCAAGTAATACACCCATATTTGGCTTCCACTTTTCTTTTATCCCTTGCAACTTCACTTTTTTTTTTCACCTATTCATTTTTTTCCTTTTTTTTAATGAAAATTTGAACAAATTTTGATCATAAATACCCTAAACTTAAAATTAACATTGCCTTCAATGTTAAAACAAAGAGCACAAGTTATGGAAAATTTCTTGATACTTGAAGCATAAATTCTCTTCTTAACAACTCCATGGCATGAAGAATAGGGTGAACATGGAGCACATAAATATTTCTTTTTATCCACCCACTTTTTTTTTTTTTCCATCATATACTCCATAATCTTCCTAAAAAGATTAGCATGCTTGAAAGTGAGGGTGTAAACAAAAATTAAAAAAGGCTAGGGAAAAAATTAATATGGTTGAATAAGAAAAGGTCAAAGTAGGTTTAATGGGTAAATTAGGAATACAATATATCAAGGTTGGCATGAAAAGCTCAAATGGTCCAAAGATAGCATAAATCATGTCCTTAACTTAGTATTGTCTAAGATTTCACCTCAAGAGAGAATCAAACAAATTTTGGAGTCCATAACCAAAGCTAAACTTTTTTTTAAACATAAACGGTATCGAATTAAGCATGTCAAGTCTATGCAAAAGATCAAGTGCATATATGTTGGAAATCACATCTTAACAATTTTACTAACACAAGAATTTAATAGAAACTTAAATCATGCCCATAATTTTCCAAAAGTCAAAATCACAATTAACTACAATATTACCATTAGATAGGGAAATCACTGATAAAGCATAAAACATTTCAAGCAAAAGACTAAAACTAACAAGTACACCAATAAAACCCTCCACTCAAACATAAGACAAACTCTAATAAAAAAAAATATAAAAGGAATAAGGATAAGAAAAAACTCCCTTGTCAATGAAGCAAGGTGGTGAGAACATGAATCCTTGTCCTTGTCATCTTTAATATGCCTAAATTGGAAGGAGGTGAAAAATAATATTCCTGCAAAAAATGATAAATTTAGAAACTTGGGTTGCCTCCTAAGAAGCGCTATATTTATAGTTATCAGCTTGATTATTAGAAAAAGGGTTCCTAAACGAGTGGCTTTCACCTATAGTAAGTGTCATATAACACTATATATCGGTCTTAATTCAAGATGCCCTCAAGCTTGGCAATATATGGAAGTAATTGGCACATGCACTTAACATCACTTATCTTTAAAAATCTTGCTTTGTATTGGAAGAGATATGATGCTAAAGAAGGTGGTAAAGGAGTTGGCCATATAGGGTCTTCAAATATGTAGACTTTAGTGACCAATTTAGGCTTAAGACGTTGTCCTTTTTCTTCAATGACTATGCCTTGAGTTGCTTCCTTACTATTAGAGTGTTCTACAATAACCAATTGAGACTCAATAATTTAGTCATCATGTGGTTCTCCTTCTATGACCAAATTAGGCTCAATTGGGTACCATGAATTTTCTCATGTGATTCAACTTTTAAGAATTGAATACATGATGGAATAGAACTTTGTACCCATTCTTGAGACATCTTTATAGGCTCTTGATTTTGGTATAAGGTCATTCTCACTTGATGTAAACTCACTCATAAGTATGAAGGGATATGGTAAAGTCTCCAAAAACTCATAAGCTTTGTTCCCTTTTAGATTCATGAAACTTCCACCAGCTAGTCTGTCAACCACTCTCGTAATCGTTTTACGCAAACCAAAGTAAAATATTTGGAGTTGAAGCTAATTTGGTAGGTTGTGATTTGGACATGTACCTCAACATAAAGTTGAATATCTCCCAAGCCTCTTGGAATGATCCAAGTCAAATTGAACAAAACATTGGAGGCTAAAATATTGAGTAAACTTCTTCAGAGTACCTCACAAAACAACAAAAATAAATAAATTAAAAAGATAAAAGAAAAAATAAATAATTCAAAAAAAAAAAAACAATTTCAATTAAAACTAGGATTGCTTGGTATTAATATTAGCTAAAATTAGTAAAAAAATTCCCTTGCAATGGTGCCAAAAATTTAACACAAATTTCATTACAAATAATATAGTGATTAAGTATATTCCTAGATTCCTATGAGAATTAAGTTAAGCAAGACTCAATAGACTTAAATTTGCTACACAAGGCATATAGTTATATTCTTATTTTATATATGAATTAAATTCAAACAATCATGTGAACGAATTCAAACAAGAGGGATTTTAGTCAAGGCTAAACCCAAACTCCTTTTTCTAAGTTTGTTAAGGTAAAACCACATTAATATAATTATTAGCTAATCAACTAGAAGAATTAAGCATAGAATGAAATAAATAATCCAAATACTAAAACCTTAAACAGTCAATAAATAATAAAAACCATCAAACTACATGTTAAGTTCAATTGTAATCTTGGAATAAATTAGTTCATGCAACCTGGTGTAGACATAAACTCAAATAATGTAGATATTAAAGAAATAGCACTGTAGCTTCCTCTTCTTGGTGCTGTGGCTCCTTCCTCTCTGACTTCATGCTAGAATTCTAGGGACTTCACCACTATGGCGCCATCTCATGTACCACCACTTCGCCATTCTCTCTGTGTAAATTGGTATTTCTAGCTTCTTCAGTGTTGCGGCACCCAAATGGTCAGAGCCATGGCACAGACTTCAAAGTCATCCTTTTTGAATTAGACTAGGACATTGCTCAAATAAAGGTTGGTTTTTTATGTTGCTATGCGTGAATGTTCCTCTAATTTGAGTTTTGAAAGGACTCTTTCATACATTAGATATTCAAAACACAAAGACTAAATTTATATAAATTAGAACTCTCATTAAAAACATAATTCTTGCCTAAATCAATTAGGATTCATCATCCTAAAATGATAAAGACTCAAGTAGGATTTGACTGAAAACTAAGCAAAAACTAACAAAAAATTTCCATATCACACCCCAAAACTTAAAGTTTTGCTAGTCCTTGAGCAATAGAAAACTAAAAAGACAAACAAAAATGACAAGCAAGAGATGAATCACACTAAATCAATAATTTCCAAAGTATCCTCAAATATAATCTTTTGAAACTATTGACTCAAGAACAATCCTAAGTAATCATGCAAATTTATGATTCAATTCAAGCAATTCAATGCAATTCGAATAAATTTATGTCTATGAAAAGTAAAGCTTAGCACTAAACCCCATAGGTTTGCTTTTCATATCTCTCTCCACTAATATAGAATATACTCGGTTAAGGATCATTAGGACTTTATAAGCTTGTAATGTAAGGCTAGTGTTTAGAAGTTCGGGTTGATTCAATTCCCCCGCTTGCCAAGTCTTCTTCAAATCCTGCTTCCTCTCTGTCAAAATCTTTCTCTTCCATCGATATTTATAAGGCTTAAAATCATTCTAAGCGCATTATTCATTCTAGAACCTTTGTTAGAACTCCCTTTACACTCCAAGTAATACACCTACACTTGGCTTCCACTTTTTTTATCTTCCACAAGTTCACTTTTTTTTTCACCCTTCCTGTTTTCTTTTTCTTTTTCTTTTTCTTTTTTTTTCCTTTTTTTTTTTTTTTGCTCAAAATTTGAAGGAATTTTGATCATAAATCAAAAGAATTCACATACCCCAAACTTAAAATTAACATTGCCCTTAATGTTACAACAAATAACACAAGTTATGGAAAACTTCTTTGATACTTGAAGTACAAATTCTCTTCTTAACAACTCTTTGTCTAAGATTTCGCCTTAAGAGAGAGTCAAACAAATTTTGGGGTCCTTAACCAAAGATAAACTTTTTGTAAACATAAACGGTCTCGAAATTCTCTAAATAAGCATGTCAAGTCTAAGCAAAAGATTAAGAGCATATATGATGGAAATCAGATCTTAACAATATTACTAACACAAGAAATTATCATAAATTCAAATCCTGCCCATAATTTTCCAGAAACCAAAATCACAATTAACCACAGTATTATCATTAGATAGGAAAATCATCGAAAAAGCATAAAACATCTCAAGCAAAATACTAAAAACAACAAGTATACCTAGAAAACCCTTCCATAAACTTAAGACAAACTTTGATAAAAATATAAAATGAATAAGGATAAGAAAAATTCCTTTGTCAATGAAGCAAGATGGTAAGAAAATGAATTTTTGTCCTTGTAAAGTATGCCCAAATTGGAAGAAGGCAAAAAATGATATACCAGCTAAAAAAAAAAAAAAAAAACTAAACAAAACTTAATAAAACTAAAACATAAATTAAAATGATAAAAAGATAATTGCTTCCCAAGAAGCACTTGATTTACAGTCATTGGCTTAACTATTGGAAAAGTACTCTTAAGCAAGCGGCTTTTGCCTGTAGTAAGTGTCATATAACACTACAAATGGGTCTTGATTCAATATGCCCTCAAGCTTGGCAATATATGGAAGTAATTAGCATATGCACCAAACATCACTTGGCTTTAAAAGTCTTTCTTGGTATTGGAAGAGTTTTGATGCTAAGGAAGGTGGTGGAGGAGCTGGCCACATTTTTCATATATGTAGAATTCAGTGACCAATTTAGGCTCAAGATGTTATGCTTTTTCTTCAACGACTATGTCTTGAGTTGCTTCCTCACTATAAGAGTCTTCTTCAATAACCAATTAAAACTTAATAATTTGGTTATCATGGATATTATCATATGGTTCTCATTCTATGACCAAATTAGGCTCAATAGGTTAGGTATTGTGAATTTCCTCATGTAATTCAACTTCTAAGAATTGAATACCTAAGGGAATGGAACTTTGTACCCATTTTTGAGATATTTTTATAGGCTCCTTATTTGGTGTAGGGTCACTCTCGCGAGATGTAAACTCACTCATAAGTATGAAGGGATATGTCAAAATCTCCAACAACTCATAAGCTTTGTCATCTTTTAGGTTTATGAAACTTCCACTAGCTAGTCTATCAATCACTCTCATTGTCGTTCCATGAAAACCATAGTAAAATATTTGGAGTTGAAACTAATTTGGTAGGTCGTGACTTAGACATGTACTTAACATAAAGTTGAATCTCTCTCAAGCCTCTTGGAATGATTCCAAGTTAAATTAAGCGAAACATATGAGGTTGAAATATTGAGTAAACAACTTCAGAGTACCTCACAAAGCCACAATAAAATAAAATTAAAAGATAAAAGAAAAAAAGTAAATGAATTAAAAAAACAATTTGAATTAAAACTAAGATTGTTTGGTATTAATATCAACTAAAATTAGTAAAACATTTCCCTGGCAACTGCACCAAAAACTTAACATGAATTATGTAACGCAAGCGCACATTTCGTTGCAAGTAATATAGTGATTAAGTATATTCCTATATTGCTATGAGAATTAAGTTAAACAAAACTCATTAAGATTAGACCTAAATTGGATACACAAGGAATATAGGTATATTCGTATCCTATATACGAATTAAATTCAAACAATCATGTGAATGAATTCAAACAAGTGCTATTTCACTCAAGGTTAAACCTAAACTCACTTTTTCAAGTTTGTTTAGGATTACCACATCAATCTAATTCGTAGCTAATCAACTAGAAGCAGTAAGCATACAATTAAATAAACAATCCAAATACCAAAACCCTAAACAATCATTAAATAATAAAAATCATCTAGCTACATGTTGAGTTCAATTGTAATCTTCGAGAATAAATTAGTTTGTGCTAGCTAGTGTAGACATAAACTCAAATAATCTAGACATTAAAGAAATACAAGAAAAGTAAAGAAAGAGTAGAATAATAGAAAATCAATAGGTTGTTTGTCTTCAATCTTTAACATCCAATCTCCTCTTGCTTTCTTGCACTCTTGATGGCTTCCTTTTCTCCAAAAAATCTTAGCTTTAATTGTGTGCTTTAAACTCTAATCTTCACCTTTTTATATAAGCCTTTTTCTTCTAGTTCAAACCTAATTAGGATTCTGATTCTAATGAAAATACGCCACGGCACCTCATTCCTAATAACTCTTGGAAATAGAGTTATTGTACATTCTTTTATCATAGTTTCCTTTCTCCTAGAACTCAACATGTAGCTTGATATTTTGTTATGTATGGATTGCTTAGTTTTTAGCATATGATTTATTTAGTTCATTCTATGCTTAATGCTTTTAATTGACTAGGCATCTTTTAGATTGAATTAGGAAACTTACTTGGAAAAGTAAGTTAGTATAGTCTTGAATGAATTAGCACTTTGAATTCAACACATGTTGTTGAGTTTGATTTTTGTATAGGATAGGAATATACTTACGTGTCTTGTGTAGCCAAATTAGGCACAATCTTAATGACTTGTTTAATTTAAGTCACATAGGAACATAGTGAATTGATTAAGTGAGATATATATTATAAGATATAGGACTATGCTTGTAATTGATTAAGAACCCTAGGTTAATAATTCTTTGTCATAAATAAGCAAGACAAGATAATAATAATTCAAGTGACGTGTTGAGGGAAGTTGTAGTTCTAGGTTTATCTCCAATTTATCCTTGTGTTAATTTATTTTTACTTTATAATTAGTTTATAATGTACCCAAATTTTAGTTGTCTAAATAGAATTATAATTTTTAATTTTAATACTAAGCATAATATTTTAAAACTCAACGTGGAAAAGATCTCTACTTATTAGTGTATTACTTAAGGACAATATGTGCGCTTGCATTTGTAAAATCCTTATCAAGTGTTTGTCACTGTTGTCGGGGAATTATTCTTTTATTTGTTAATATTAATACCAACAAATTTTAGTTTTAATTCAAACTTTTTTTTTCAAGTACTCTTGATCACGTATACAAAGAATTTGAAGCTTGGAGCTTGTTCCTTTCAATCTCGAGATCGATAAGACATATCAAAAATTGTGAAAGGAGAATCAACAAGCATCAAGCTAAATTCTAACAATAGCTAATGATCAAGAACCCAAGTTTTTGCAGGACTATGCAATCCCTCTTATGCAAGAACTTCACACAAGCATACTAAGGGTGGCAATTCAAGCCAATGATTTTGAAATCAAGACTGGCCAAATCCAAATGATTGAACAAATGGTGCAATTTGCTGGATTTCCTAATGATGATCTAAACTTCCACCTTATAAGCTTCTTAGAGCTTTGTGACACTTCCAAGATCAACGGAGTTTCTGATGATGCAATAAGGTTGCACCTCTTTCCTTTCTCACTCCGAGAAACGGCAAAAAGCTAGTTGATTGCACTCTCCCACAACTCTATTACAATATGGGAAGAATTAGCATAAATTTTTTTAGCCAAATTCTTTCCACCAACTAGAACAACCAAGTTGCAGAATGAAATTATTTCATTCATGCAACTTGATTCAGAGTCTCTCTATGAAGCATGGGAAAGATTTAAGGAGTTGCTTAGAAGATGTCCTCATCATGCTTTACCAAAGTGGTTACAAGTTCATACATTCTATAATGGCTTAGTAAGTCAAACAAGGACAACAATAGATGTGGTTACCCGTGAGGCTTTAATGGGAAAATCCATTAATGAAGCATTTGAATTACTAGTGGAGATGGCTGCCAATAATTATCAATGGCCTTCTGAAAGGTTGTCAACATAAAGAGAGGATGGAATTCATGAGTTGGATGCCATTAGTGCATTAACTACACAAATGGCTCTCTTGTCAAAGAAAATTAACACCCTTGGAGGACAACAAAATAGTAGCCAAGCTATGGCTTGTGAGATTTGTGTGGAAGCAAAACAACCATGAAGCTGCAAATTACTTGGGTAATCACAATAGGCAACAAGGTAAACCTTACTCCAACATCTATAATCCGAGATGGAGAAACCACTTAAATTTTTCTTGGAGCAATCAAGAGCAACAAAATGAAGCAAAACTCACTTATCCAGAAGTGTGTTCAATCACAAACACAAATTCTTGCACTTGACAAGAAGCCATCTCTTGAAGATTTATTGTGCAATACATATCCAAGACAGATTCCATAATCCAAACCTAATTGGCATCACTTAGGAACCTTGAGAATCAAATAGGCTAGCTAGCCAATGCCATTACCAGCCATCCTCACACTACTCTACCTAGTACTATTAAGCCAAATCCAGGAGGAGGGAATCCTAACTTGGAGCATTGCAAAGCCATGCTCCTAAGCAAGCTAAAATTCCATTTAAGTAAGATGAGGAGTTAATTGTGAGTAGTAAAGAGGAGACTCAAGCTCCCAAAGAAAACACTTCTACATAGCCACCTCGACCTTTTCCTTAATGCCTTCAAAAGCCAAAGCTTGATGAAAACCTTAAAAAATTTCTGGAGATCTTCAAGAAGCTTCACATCAACATTCCATAATGGAAGCTCTTTAACAAATGCCTACTTATGTCAAGTTTATAAAGGACATTTTATCTAAGAAGCACAAAATAGAGGACCACAAAACAATTACTTTAACTGAAGAGTGTAGTGCTATCCTCCAAAAGAAACTATCACCAAAGCTCAAAGATTCAGGTAGTTTCAACATATCAATTTCCATTGGCCTTTAGAGTCTATTTGGGAGTTTAAGGGGAAAGGAAAGGAGAGTAAATAGGAGAGAAGAGGAGAGTGGAGAAAAAATGACACTTATTCTTTCTCTCATTTGGAAGTTAAAAAAAATGAAAAGAGAGGAGAGCAAATGATAATGTATATTTCTTATTTGGTAGTTGGGAGAAAGGAGATGAAAGGATAAAATATTCATATTTTTACTATTTTGTACTTAAAATGTTTTAATTGAGGATGAGAAGATATTTAATAAAAATGATTAGGATATATTTGACACTGCAGTAAGAAATTATAAAATATTTATTTTCTATTTCCAAATCCTTCTTATTTGAAGGGATTAAAATTTTGAGGTTTTGAGAGATTTAGAAGGATACATGTAACCCTCTATTTCCTCTCATTCCAATAAAAAGAAAAACTCTCAAACAAGCCAAAATGTATATTACCCTCTCCTCTCCTTTCCTATCACTTCATTCTCCTCCATCCAAATAGACCCTTAGTGGTAAAACTTTATGTGATTTGGGAGCAAGCATCAACTTGAAAAGTGGAAGATCAAGCCAACCAAGGTGACATCACAACTTGAGGATTGGTCATAAACTTATTCAAGAGGAATCATTAAAGATGTCCTAGTCAGAGTGGATAAGTTAATACTATCGACTGGTTTTCCCATTCATGAAATGGAGGAAGATAAGGAAATCTCCATTATTTTGGGAAGACCATTCTTAACCGGTTGAACTCTTATTGATATGCAAAAGGGAGAACTTATCATGAGATTTCAAGACCATGAAGTAAAGTATAACATCTTTAAGGCTTGATGTTTCCTTCCAAAGCCGATGAATGCTATACAATTAAAGTTGTGCATGGACAAACAAAAGAAGAAGTTCAAGAGTTCAAGAGTTTAAAGCACCACTCAATTGCTAAGCCACCACCTATGAAGACTAAAAGCTCAATAAAGAGGAAAGTTGTCAAGTGGTGGGATGAAATGTCAAGAAGGCCAATGCTCTTAAAGGAAATTCCTAATAGAGATCATGCCATGGCCGATACAAGCTTAAGGGGCAAGTACAAGAGGAATAGGAAGAGGTTTATGAACATTGAAGAAAGCCACCTTCTTACAACCTACATTGCTAAGACTGAAAAATGGTTAAGCATTCAAAAGTTAAGCTGACAACTATAAATCAAATGCTACTTGGAAGGCAACCCAATCTCTTTGACTTTGCACCTTTGTTTCTAATTTGTTAGAATATTTATAATTAAGTTTTCATGTTTTTGTTGTAGGTACAAGAGTCAATCATCAAAATATAATTAACACGGTGAAAGATGACGAAAAACAGTACATTAGGTTCCCCAACGGTAAGAAATAATCACCTTGACGAAAGAAAATAAAACTAAGCAAAAAGGCTGGTGCTAGAATTTGAGTGATACTTATGGTTGACATTTAGTTATGTTCATGCAAAAATTTTAAGATCATATTAGAATTTCATTATGTTAAGGTGATGCATCTTTAGCTATAAGTTTTTGTTTGTGTTTTTAGTTTTCTTTTGCTTGAAGATTGGAATAATCTTTTGGGGTGTGATAACTCTTGTAAATAGAGTTATATTACCTTCTTTTACTCATCTTAATTTAGCTATGTTCTATAGTTTTAGTTGGTTTTTGCTTAGTTTTACTTGATTTCTTAGCTGAGTCCGTATTATATTAGGATGCTAATTCCTAGTTGTTTTAGGATTAGGATTTAGGTATTTTATAAGAATTCTAACTTGTGTTAACTTAGTATTTGTATTTTGAAGATCTAATAAAAGAAAGAGCCCCATTAGAGGTCAAATTGGAGGCTGAAACACTCAACGTGCAAGACGGGAGGATCTGCCCAGAAAGCTACAGTTTAGGCACTAGGATGAAACCAGGTGGGCACCAATGAGCTAAAACATGAGTGCCGGGGTGACAAAGCCACTGTCAACTTTCCCAGTTTCGTCAATTTTTTAGGCCACGACGCCGGGAAGCTGTAGCTGCAGCACTAGTGCGATTCCTATTCCAAATTAAAGTGAAATTGAGGGTTTAAGCCCATAAAAGAAGGACAAGCTTGAGGACTTAATGGACACAAGTTAGCAATGTTTTTTTGGAGTATTAGAGCTTGAAAATCAGCAACCTTCATAGCTATCTCTATTTCTACTCCTTCTTTACTTTTATTGTATTTCTTAGATGTTTATTATTGTTGAAACTATATTTACACTAAGTAGCATGGAGTAGTTTGATACAAATTTTACCTATGCAAGTGCATGTATCATCCTTATGTAATATAGAGTAAGTAAAGTATCGTTCCCACAATGAGTTTTTAAATATTATGCTAAGTATTAAAATTAGCAATTCCAATTCTATTCAAATAGTTAAACTTTAGGTAGATTATGAACTAATTGTAAACTAAAAACAAATTAACACAAGGTTAAATTGGAGATAAACCTATAACTACAACTTCCCTCAACAGTTCACTTGAATTATTGTTATCTTGTCTTGCTTAATTATAGCAAAGAATTATTAAACTTAGGTTATTGATTAATTATAAATATATTCTTATATCTTACAATAATATCTCACTTAACCAATTCACTATATTTCTATGTGAATTGAGTTAAGAAAGACTTAATAAGACTATACCTAAATTGGCTACACAAGGCATATAAGTATATTTCTATCTTATACATAAATCAAACTCAATAACATGTGTTGAATTCAATCAAGGCTTAACCTAAATTCCCTTTTCCCAATTCCTTTAGGTTTCCTAATTCAATCTAAGAGATGGCCAATCAATTAGAAGCATTAAGCATAAAATGAACTAAATAAATCATATGCCAAAACCTAAGCAATCCATACATAACATAATATCAAGCTACATATTGAGTAGTTACAATTCTAGAAAGGAAACAACTCCATGCTACTTATTGTAAACATGGTTTCAACAATAATAAACATTAAAGGAATACAATAAAAGTAAAGAAGGATTAGAAATAGAAAAAGCTATGAAGGTTGTCAATCTTCAAGCTCCTACAATCCTTGCTCCTCTTGCTTCCTTGCACCCTTGACAAGCTCTAATACTCCAGAAAAACGTTGCTAACTTATGTCTCCAATTGTGTGTACAAGTCCTCAAGGTAGTCCCTCTATTTTATAGACTTAAAAAACCTTCAATTTCACTTTAATTTGGGCTAGGAATAGTCTCGATGCTGTGACCTCAAAAATCAATGAAACAGGGAAGTCTAGTAGGGCCTATGGCACTAAGGCACACATGTTCTGGCACTGGAAATCATCTTCGCACTAGGGTGCCAGTTTTCTCGCTCTAGGGCTCCAGACTCCTGGATAGCTTCTTCAGTCTTATGCATTTTGAAGGTTTTGAACTCAAATTTGACTTCTAATAGGACTCTTTCTTGTATTACACCTTCAAAACACAAAGACTAAGTTAGCACAAGTTAGGACTCTTCTAAAACACCTAAATCCTAATCCTAAAACAACTAGGAATCAAAATCCTAATATAAGACGAACTCAACTAGGAATTCAACTAAAACTAAGCAAAAACTAACTAAAACTATAGATCATAGCTAATTTAATATGAGTAAAAGAATGTAGAATAATTCTTTTTCCAAGAGTTATAACACTCCTAAACTTAAGGTTTTACTAGTCCTCGAGCAAAAGAAAACTACAAAAACTGATCATCGAAAATACATTACCACATAATGAAATTCCAACATGCTCTCAAAAGTTTCACATGAACTTAACTAAATGTCAATCATAAATATCACTCAAATTCATGATTCAATTTAAAAGCAAGTATCAAATTCAAATGGACTTCTAATGTGTGTGTAATAATCTTTTAATAAAGGAATGCATGCAATCTAGATAAATTTATGTCTAAGTAAAATCTCATTTAGCATTCAAACCTATAAGTGTGCTTTTCAACTCTCTCTCCACTAATGTAAATTCCACTAAGTCAAAGGTTAATAGGTCTTTATTAAGCTTATAACATAGGCTAGGGTAATGATATGATATAGGAAATTCTCAAGCTTAAGTTACCCTAAGCACATACATCAATCTAGACCCTTGAAAGAGCTTTTTCATGCTCACCAACTCCTTTATATTTGGCTTTCTTCCTTCACCACTTTCATATTATTATTTTTTCTTACCTAACTCGTGTCACACTCCCAAACTTATTTCTTTAGTAGGACTATAGGGGTGATTAAGAGGCACAAACATATGCTTTTTAGTTTATTCCTTTTTTCATATGTAACTTCAACCTTTCCTTCTTTTCTTAGCATAGCTCAATATATTCCTATAATGATCAACATGCCTTAAGAGTAAGGGTTCAAAACTAGAATTTTTATTTTATTTTTTAAATGGTCAAATAATTTTTGCGGGTGTCAAAGATAGGAAATGGTAGGCTCAATGAGGTAACTAAGGATATACAATAAAACAAAGTAAGCTTAAAAAGACACAAGAGATCCAAAGATGGCCTAAATCACGTCCCTAACTTGCTATTATCTAGGATTTCGCCTCAAGAGAGAATCAAACACATTTATAAGGTTCCTAACTAACTATGAACTTTCTAAACATAAAAAATCCCTAAATAGGCAACTGAATGCCAATAAAAAGATCAAGTGCATAAAGGTGTTGAAAATCACATCCTTCAATGCTACTTACTCAAAAATTTAACATGAATGTCAACAGCATGTGAAAACTAACATATTATCATAGGATGAGTGATTTCATCATAAAATAATAATAACATCTTGTCTAACTAAATACCCTACGGAAAACAACAAGAATCAAACATCAAAACAAACAAAATAACTAAAAACCAAACACTCCTAAAATTAAGACATTGTCATTAATGTTAAAAATATTCAAAATAAATAAGGATAGAAATACTCTCTGGCACTTAAGCTAGGTAGAAAGAACATAATTCCTTATCCAAGTTGTATCTAAAGCAGTCAAAGCTTAAAAAAGAGTTGAAATGGGTCAATAGGACAAAATAGAGTTGCTGAAGTAGGGTACTTATGGCTCCAGCTTTTGGGCTCCGTGGTGCCTTAGCCACGGGTTGAAATTCCTGAATAGCGTCATGGCACCAATTTTATAGTTTAGGTTCCATCCTCTTTGGTTGGATTAATTTCTCAGCGCCATGCCGTTGATTTCTTGGATTTGGGGCACCTGATTTACTATTTTTCACCCCCCTTTCATTATGTTAATTGTATTTTCATGCTTTACTCTTGTACCTACAACAAAAAACATTAAAACTTGATTAAAAACATTCTAACAAAATAAAAACTAAGGTGCAAAGTTAAAGATTTGGTTGCGTCCTAAGTAGTACTTGATTTATAATCGTCGTCTTGACTATTGGAATAACGCTCCTAGACAAGTAGCTTTCACCTATAGTAAGTTTCATATAACATAATACATGGGTTTTGATTTAAGAAGCCCTCAAGCTTGGAAATATTTAGAAGTGCTTGGCATATGCACTCAACATCACTTGGCTTTTGACATCTTGCTTGGTATGTGTAGAGGTATGATACTAAGGATGGTGGGGAGGAGTTGGCCACGTGAGATCTTCATACATATAAAATTTAGTGGCTGTTTTAAGTGGAGGAAGAGTTGGCCACATAGGATCTTCATAGTTGTTTTCTTTAGTGGCTTACTTAAAGTCAAGAGATAGTGGTTTTTCTTCTATGATCAAGTCTTGAGTTGCTTCCTCACTATGAGAGTCTCCTTCTATACTTAATTGAGCTTCACATATTTGGTCAACTTAGATTATATGGATTTCTTCTTCTATAGCCAAATTATGCTCAATAGGTTAGGTACTATGGATTTCTTCATGTGATTCTTCTTCTATGAAGTGAATACATAGGGAATGAAATTATATACCAATTCTTAAGACATCTCTATTTTCTCCTCTCTTGGTGTAAGCTCACACTCATATGGTGTAGACTTACTAATAAATATGCTGTGATGATCCAACAACTTATAAGCTTTGTCTAGTAAGCCATGAGTTGGGAACATTCTCAACAAAAAGTTGAAGCCAATTTAGTAAGCCATGAGTTGGGAACATTCTCAGCAAAAAGTTGAACCTCTCCTAAGCATCTTGGAATGATTCCAAGTCACATTGAGTGAAACATATGAGGTTGAAATATTCAATGTACCTCACAAAAAAAAATTGAATTAAAAAAATAAAACAACCAAAAAAATATTTGAATTAAAACTAGAATTTGTTGGTATTATTATTAACATATATAAGAATAACTCCCCAGTAATAGGGCCAAAAACTTGATACATATTTTACCTATGCAAGTGTATATATAGTTTTCAAGTAATATAGAGTAAGTAGAGTATCGTTCCCATGAGGAGTTTTCAAATATTAAGCTAAGTATTAAAATTAGCAATTCTAATTCTATTCAAACAGTTGAACTTTGGGTAAATTATGAACTAATTATAAACTAAAAGCAAATTAGCATAAGGATAAACTAAAGATAAACCTAGAACTACAACTTCCCTCAATACTTCACTTGAATTATTATTATCTAGTCTTGCTTAGTTATGGCAAAGAATTATTAACCTAGGGTTCTTGATTAATTATAAGCTTATTCCTATGTCTTATAATAATATCTCACTTAACCAATTCATTATATTCCTATGTTAATTGAGTTAAGAAATACTCATCAGACCTAAATTAGCTACACAAGGCATATAGATATATTCTTATCCTATACACAAATCAAAATCAACAACATGTGTTGAATTCAAACAAATGCTAATTCATTCAAAGCTTAACCTAAATTCCCCTTCCTAAGTTCCTTTAGGTTTCCTAATTCAATTTAAGATATTGTCAATCAATTAGAAGCATTAAGTATAAAACAAACTAAATAAATCATAGGCCAAAACCTAAGCAATCCATACATAACATAATATCAAGCTGCATGTTAAGTTATAGTTACAATTCTAGAAAGAAAACTACTCCATGCTACTTAGTGTAAACATGGTTTTCACAATAATAAACATCAAATGAATATAATAAAAGTAAAGAATGAGTAAAAATAGAAAAATTTATGAAGGTTGTCGGTCTTCAAGCTCCTATGATCCTTGCTCATCTTGCTTTCTTTGCACTCTTGACAAGCTCTAATACTCAATAAAAACTTTTCTAACTTGTGTCCCTAATTGTGTGTATAAATCCTTAAGGTAGTCCTCTTTTTATAGGCTTAAAAACCCTCAATCTCATTTCAATTGGGACTAAGAATCGTCCCAGCACCACGACTTCGAAAATTGACGAAACAGAGGAGTTTGGCGGTGGCTATGGCACTGGGGCACCACCTGGAAGTCATCTTGGTGCTAGGGTGTTAGACTCCTAGATAGCTTCACTTGTCTTGCCTATTTTGAGCCCAAATTTGACTTTCAATAGGACTCATTCTTGTATTAGACCTTCAAAATACAAAGATTAAGTTAACACAAGTTAGAACTCCAATAAAACACCTAAGTCCTAATCCTAAAACAACTAGGAATCAAAATGCTAATGTAATACATACTCAACTAGAAATTCAACTAAAACTAAGCAAAAATCAACTAAAATTCTAGAATATAGCCAAATTAATATGAGTAAAAGAATGTAAAATAACTCTTTTTCCAAGAGTTATCATTGTTTCCTTTCTAGAACTGCAACTAGAACTCAGCATGTAGCTTAATATTTTGTTATGTATGCTTAGGTTTTGGCATATGGTTTATTTAGTTCATTCTATGCTTAATGCTTTTAATTGATTGGCTATCTTTTAGATTGAATTAGGTAACTTACTTAGAAAGTAAGCTAGTATAGCCTTGAATGAATTAGCACTTGATTGAATTTAACACATGTTGTTGAGTTTGATTTGTATATAGGATAGGAATATACTTATATGTCTTGTGTAGCCAAATTAGGTCTAATCTTGATGGCTTATTATAAGACATAGGAATATGCTTGTAATTGATTAATAATACAAAATAATAATAATTTAGGTGAAGTGTTGAGGAAAGTTGCAGTTCTACGTTTATCTTCAGATTATCCTTATGTTAATTTGTTTTTAGTATATAATTAGTTCATAATCTACCCAAATTTCAGTTATTTGAATAAAATTAGAATTATTAATTTTAATGCTTAGCATAATATTTAAAACTCCTCGTAGTAACGATCTCTACTTATTAGTATATTACCTAAGGACGATACTTATGCTTGCATTTGTAAAATCCTTATTAATTCTTCAGCGCTGTGGTGCCAAGACTTCAATTCCATTATGAAGTTGTCTTCATTAATAGTGCTGCAGCTTCCTTTTCCTGGCGCTATGGCGCCTTTTTCTTTTATTTCATGCTAGAATTCTCAGGACTTTACCATTGCGCGCCACCTCATGTACCGCCGCAGCTCCCCGCTCTTTATGTAAAACTGTATTTCTAGCTTCTTTAGTGCTTTGGCACCCAAGTGTTCAAAGTCACGACACAAACTTCAAAGTTAACACTCCTCAAATAAAGGTTGGTTTGTTTTGTTGTTCTACATGAATTTTTCTCAAATGACTTCTAAAGAGACTCCTTCATGCATTAGACCTTCAAAACACAAATGTTAAGTTTATATAAATTAGAACTCTCATTAAACACCTATTTCTAATCTAAATCAACTAGGATTTGACTTAAAACTAAGCAAAAACCAACTAAAACTCTAGAACACAACTAAAATAATATAAGTAAAAGAATGTAAAATAATTATATTTTATAGGTTTATCATTTACAAAGTCGGGATAGAAAATCACTTAGAAAGAAAGATTAAAATCCTACAATCTGATAGGGGTGGTGAATATCTTTCTTTCAATGATTTCTATGAAGAAAATGGAATAAACCATCAAGTCATCGCACCTTATAGCCCTTAATAAAATGGTGTTGCAAAAAGAAAAAATAAGAACTTAGTTAATATGATAAATACTTTGTTATCAATTTCAAGGTTACCTAAAAATTTGTGGGAGAAAGCACTCATTTCTTCTTGTTACATACTTAACCGTATACCTCTCAAGAAAGCTAATGTTTCTCCTTATGAGTTATGAAATAAGAGAAAACCTTCTCTTGGCCATTTGCAAAGCATTAGTAAGGTTAAACAATCCTAAAAGACCCAAATTGGAGGAAAAAACAATTGAGTATACTCATAATAGTAAGGAATACATATTTCTTACTATTAAAGCAACTAATGCATAATTCTTTAAGAATTCATTTTGTAGAAAGCGGAAAAGAAATTACACAAATAGAGATGATCAAGATGGCTATACAAATTTGGAAATTCAATGATCTGATTTAAATCAAATTTAGAACTTGAAGGAGAAATTGAGCCTTGAAGAAGTAAACGAGAATGAGAAGAAAAAAATATATGATCCAGATTTCTACCAATACATGTTAGAAGAATATATTTATAATTCTGAATATAGCATAGAGTTTGATCCTTTAACATATAAAGAAGTTATGACTTCAAGAGATTCTGCATTATGACAAGAAACTATAAATAATGAAATACAATCAATTATAACTAATCAACTTGGTTTTTGACTAATTTACTGCCAGGTTTTAAACTAGTAGGCTGCAAATGAAAAAGTGAATGTTTAAAATGGATGGCTCTGTATACAAATATAAAGTCAGATTAGTAGCAAAAGGTTTTAATCAAAAGAAAGGAATAGATTATTTTGATACATATGCTCCAGTTGCTAGAATTAGTACAATAAGACTTTTGATATCATTAGTTTTTATTTATAAACTAGTTATACACCAAATGGACATTAAAACTGTTTTTGGTACATTAGTGGATGAGGTTTACATGGATCAACCCAAAGGGTTTGTCCTTAAAGGCCAAGAAAAGAAAGTTTGTAAACTTGTTAAATCTTTCTATGGCCTAAAACAAGCTCCTAAACAATGGCATGAAAAGTTTGAAAAAATCATACTTTCATATGGTTTTAGAATAAATGAATTGGACAAATGCGTTTTTTTAAAGTTTAAGAATGGTAAGGGTGTTATAATTTGTTTATATGTAGATAATATGCTAATCTTTGGTTTTGATTTAAGCATGGTACTAGAAACTAAGAAATTTCTATCAACAAAATTTGATATGAAAGATATAGGGGAAGCAAATGTAATTTTAGGAATTAAAATTACAATGTCTAGTAATAAAATTTCTTTATGTCAATCTCATTACATTGAGAAAGTATTAAAGAAATTTAATCATGAAAATTGCACCAATTAGTACTCCATATGATCATTCCATAAAATTAATACAAAATGAAAAAATGTGTATTTCACAATTAGAGTACTTAAGTGTGATATGATGCTTAATGTATCTAACATATTGTACCAAACCAGATATAGCTTATACGGTAGGTGTTTTAAGTAAGTTTACTCATAAATCAGGGAAAGATGATTGGAATGTTGTTTCTACGGTATAAAAATACCTTAAAGGCACAATGAATTATGCATTAAGCTATGGTAATTTTCCTACAGTATTAAAAATTTACACCAATGCAACTTGGATAACAGACTCCATTGAATCAAGATCCGTATATGTTTGGATTTTTACCATGGGTGGAAGAGCTATTTCTTGGGGGTACAAGGAACAAACTATGATTTGACGTTCCACCATGGAGTCAAAATTTATTGCATTAGAAAATGTAATAAAGGAAGCAGAATAGCTTAGGGAGTTACTATTGGAAATTCCAATATGGGCTAAACAAATGTCTGCTATATCAATATTTGTGTTAAGAAGCAAAATAGCTTACGGAGTTACTATTAAAAATTTCAATATGGCCTAAACAAATGTCTGCTATATCAATATTTTGTGATAATGAAGTAGCATTATCATAAGCTTATAGTAAAGTATACAATGGGAAGTCAATGCATATCAGTTTAAGGCATAACTATGTTAGAGTACAACTCAATAAAGGAGTTGTGACTATTAGTTATGTAAGGTCAAAGGTTAATTTGGCAGATCCTTTTACTAAATGCCTAGGTAGGGATATGATAGGAAGACATCCAAGGAGATGGGATTAAAGCTTTTAAACTGACAGGTTACTTATGTGGAAAACCAACTAGACCATTAGGAAAAATCCTAATCTTCTAGTTTCAAATGGAAACAAATATGCAATTAAAATCAGTTTATGCACCTTACAAATATGAAGGTTAAGGAACCTTTATGTTATCTCAAATTAAGTGTATGCTAGTATGGAGAAAAATAGAAGGTAGGTTTATCCTTTATTGAATCAATGTCCTAAGGAAAAAATGCAGATCATAAAGTGCATTTATAAATTCACTCATGCATAAGTGGGAAGTGTGGCTACTTCTACAAGATTAGAAAGTTTGTCAAATGTGCAGGAAGTAGAAATTATAACATATATGAATTTTTAAGATGTAGCACATGACCATTAAATGTGCAGGAAGTAGAAATTATAATTGGAAAGTTGTATGTGTAAGTAATATATATGATGTCATCTAAAGATTACAAAGTTTAAGTATTAGGACACTTTGGATTCTAACATTTTATAATTACCAAAAAAAGTTCAAGTCTAAGGACACCTTATACAATTAGCCAATGGTGAAAAGAGAAAGAGGCACTTACAAAGTGGTTTCAATGCTTTGAAAATTAGAGGAAATTGTTAGGAATTTTCAATAGTTATAAAGTAATTAGACTTAATCAAAAGTCATTACTTTTTGCTTAAAATGAAAAGACATAAGGTTTCATAAATTAACTTTTTTATGAACAAGAATGTCTTTTTATTAAAACCTATAAGACTTTATGGCTACTTGACTTAATCAAAAGTTATTACTTTTTGATTAAATGGAAATACATATTTTTATTTTAACTTTCATATGAATAGAAATGTTTTTTTTTATGGAAAGTCTATAAAAGTAACATGGTTAACCCACTTTTTCATAATCTCTAATTCTTCTCTTTTTTCTCTTTTTAAGTTATAATTTTTGTTTATATCTAATAGCAACTTTAGATATAAAAGAGCATGTTTTATCTTAGGAGACTTATTTGTTGTAACCTATTGCAAATAGGGTGCAAATAAAAGCTAAAAGAAAGAGAATTCTAACTCAACTCAGGCATTAAAAGGTATTTTATTGTTTCTGCAATTTTTATATTACAATATTGTTAAAGTGTGAATATAAATAGTTTAGTTAGTGATTTTTTTATTTTATTTTTTATAACTAGTTTCCTTGACTTGGTTGTACTCCACACAATCTCATATATTATAAATATATTATCTTTGTGTTATAAGGAATTCTCAACCAATTAACCAAAATACTTCAGATCTCTCTTTTTAGCTTTTACAAATATGAACTAGAATCAAGATATCCTAAAGACATTTTACCTAAAATCTACAACAGTGGATGCTACCTAGTGCTTCCTAAGCATATCCAGCCCAAAGAGGAATTCCATGTTAGGGGAGTCCAGCACCAAAAATGATTATGGGTAAAATATATTTCCAATCTACATGAGAAAAATATAAACAAAGAAGTGGAAATTGGCACCAAGTGTAATATATCAATGAAATATTGCCTGAGAATGCTTACAGTTGTTCACACTTAAACTAGTCCAAGGCTCAGTAGAAAATGAAATAGAGATGCATCATGCACAAATATAATGTTTCCCATAAAACTCAAAATAGAAATTTTGAACAAAGGTTATATAATTAATAGAAGTAGATTAATAATAATTGAATTATTTACACCTTTATGAAAGAATTGCATAATTCTAACTGTACTATTAAAGGGGAGTGTTATAGTAGTCTTACTTAAAAATCCAGATGTTGTAGGATCTTTTTACTATTGGACTTGGTTAGCTATTTGTTTGGAGGACTTCCATTTGATTTAGTGAAAATAAGTTACAAGGCTCTCAATTTTTGAATTAATCCTACAGAAGACATTTTCCAATTTTCTCAACCTGAGAAGTATTCTGAAAAGTTCATTTCTAGAGCTTACGACAGCTCTGAAGCCTTGATAAATTGCACTGAAACAAGAAAAAAAATTACTTTTGAGAATAAGCTGTTTTGCACTTGCAATTGCTTATAATTTCATTGAGGCATAGACACTTAATTTTAAATCATAAGATCAAAAGATCTTAGTAAAATATCTCTTACAAATATAAATATACTTAGTAAGTCATAATGTTATATATAGGAGCAAATACATAACAAATACCCTCATAATTACCACATCGTGAGCAAAAAAAAATTGTGAACAATAAATTGCTATATACATTGTAAGAACCCAAACATAGATTATGTAGTAGTTAGTTTATTTTTTTCTAGAATAGATAATTTAGCTATCATAAGCTTAATTATGTGATAATATATATAAATTATGTAATGCAGATACTAGGATAGCAAAAAAAAAAGTGAGAGGAAGATGTGTGAGGTTTAGACGCTAGGGTTTAGTTTTGTTAGGAAGAGATGTTGAAAGGATGTGTGGTAATGGTCATGGATTGAGTTCCTATGATGGTCTACAAAAACCTGTGATGGAAAAAGCCAATCCAACCCAAAAAAAAAAAATCCTAGAATGACTTTTTTCAAGGTTGGTAAAATTAGTCCAATTGAACCAACACTACCAATCTTACATTTGATGCAATCATCTTACTCTGATTTTACTAAATTACAAGTTTTGACACGTTTTGAACTTGGGGTATGTAAGATCGTGTGACCTTACGAGTTAACTCATGATTTTGACAATAGAGCATATAATAAGGATAATATATGAGTGATTATTGGACATGTAGTGAAGTATATGAAGGTAGATCAATGATAGACAAAGAATTCATCATCCTCAGTAAAGAGGATGAATATCACATGCCTCTTGAAACAAGTATGTCTTGTTTCGGAAATCTTTTCAAAGTGAAAGGGATTAAGAAAAGTGTTCTCTTGAATCTCTTTGAGGAACAAAACATAAACTTGGTTTCAAATACAAATGGATTTAGACAAAGATAGTGTTGATACTAGAATCCATGCCCTATGTCTATCTCAGGATATGTTTGATGAAAGGATTGAATTACATGGTAACCATGCACTAAAAGGTTTGATCAATGATCTTAACTTCACTTGTACTTGGGTGGTCATAATACATTACTAGATGTCAATCTTGATCTAAGAATGTAAGTTGCTTGGTTTAGCAAAACCAAAGTTAAATTTAAAGTGTTTTAATTTAACAACAGTTCTTAGGAAGGATCAAGTTGCATTTATTGCCAACATACGTGCGAACCTAACAGGTTACTCACTTTAATTGACTAAGGTTAGGAACCTAGAATGATTAATGGAGTCTTGAAAATTAATAGTTAACTTCCAAGCATATAAGAGTAAAAAGGTAATTGTTACCTATACATATATGGCAAGACTTGTATTTCTTGAAGGTCAAGGAAAAGTCTAGTGGGAATCCTAATTGGATTTAGACCACAAGGAGTCTAAAGGCCCATTAGTAATCATATAGGAATTATGGATTATTAAAGGAACTTTGGGCCTTAAGCCTTAGGCTTTAAGTTTAATGAAATACTAAACAATGAAGGACTATAAGTTCTTAAGCCCTAGCCATCCATTTATATATATATGTAACTCATGGAATTCAGCCAGAGCTAATGAAAATATGCTAGACACAAGTGATATTCGGCCTTGTGAGAGATTGTGGGCAAGAAGAGTTCTTGAAAATCTCCTCCCTTAGCTGTGACCTATTTGTTGAAGCAAAACAGTTTTTGCTTCAAGAAGAATCATCTATTAACGATTCAACCAAGTGGAAGCTCATACGTATCTAAGGGTGAATCGATTCATTCAAATCCTAAAAAAAGGTAAAGGTTTTTAACCATCAATTGTGTGAACTATTTTATTAGAGTCTTACTCGTATGAATACCTCACTACTCTTTGGTCATATTTTGTGTTTGATTGGGAGGATTGTTTTGATGATTTATGGAGGAACTCCAAGTATCTCTGCTAAATAGAGTATAAGTATTAGGCCTTTAGAAGCCATTGATCTCTTCGCCTTATTTTCCATATGTTGTCCTTAGATTATGTACGCCTTTGATACTTCTGTCTACCCATATATGCATGTGTACTTATTGTGGAACCTAGATTTAAGTGTATTTGGTAGAGAAGCATTTCTTATGATCTATTTAGTTTCATTTCATGAAATTATAGGTTCTTTTCATTTTAGATTCATAATATTGTCATAAAGCCAGTAAGACCAATTGCTGCATATATACGATATGTTTTTATACAACAGTTTGGTAGATTCAACTTTGTAGATTAGTATTCATTCTAAAATTTGAATCAGGTTGGATCAAGTGGCAGTAAACAGATACGTGACTCTAAATTATTAGGTTTAAATGCATCTTGAAGTTGATAATATATCAAATTGGAGGTATATGTTTCCTTTTGATATGCATGCAAAGATTTATGTTATCCATTCACAAGTGAATTAGGCTACTTATAATCTATGGTTAGGGAATTCCTTTTGATGCTCTATGATATGTACATGTAAACATTGAACTTTCGAGCTAGAACTTCATTCTTTATGGAAATTATGGACATGCTAGTTATGCAAGCTATTTGGGGTCATTTTCTTAACTCTTCTTCCTACTTCCTAGGTAATATTTGTTCTTCATATCTTTTTATATCCCTCTTAGGCCTTGTTGACTTTATAAATTTTATTTTGGACTTATTGAAAGACTACCAATAAATGTTGTAAAAAGTTTGGTGCTGGTGTTGTCCTTTTCATAATGATGCCATTATGTCTGTATGACTTGATAGAAGATGTCATCCGTGTTTATTGCAATGTTTTGAGACCCGGACTAATCCGACCTGTTGGATCGTGACCCAAATGCTATCTCAAGTCGGATTAGGTCAAAAATTCAAAATAGCGGTTGACCCAGCCTAACCTAGATTGACTCGACTCAAATTTAAAAAATAAAAATAAAAACAAAAATAAATAAAAGATGCTAGTAATAAAATATTTTTATTTTCTTTTTAGTTTTCATTTATAATTTTCTTATTTATTGTTTTTTAATGTCTTATTTGACATTAAATTATTATATGTACATAATATAAATATATATATAAAAATATAATCATATTAAAAATAAAAAAATAGTTTTTTAATATAGGTTGACGCGGCAGTTGACTTGGGACCCTAGCACTTATCTGGGTCTTGGGTCAGGTTTCAAAACACTGATTTATTGTGAAGTCACTAGTTTAATTTTACTTGATATCTAAGTTGGGTGACTATATTGTCTTCTAGGTGAATATTTGCAGTTGATGGAGAAAAGTGGTGCTAACAAAGAAATGTTTCAAGCTAGAGGTGGCAATAGACAGAGCCAGACCCGTTGTTTACCCATACCTATTATAGACCCGAAAATGAGACCAGTCTTAGACCCATTATTTATTGAGTATACACAGACCCAAACCTATGGGTCTACCCATTTACTCGAATTAACAATGCAAGCTAAAATACACACAAAAATAAAAAATAATAGAATACTCATATTAAAGAAACTAATATTTTTTGTTCAAAATTTTAATTTTCTTCTTTGCCTAAATATCCTCAACCACTAAACAATTTAAATATTTTATTTAGAGACATGTAATTAAAATCTTGATTATCCGTTAAACAAAATAAAAATAAATAAAATGGAAATAAAATCAATTGAATGACAATGTCAACTGCAAATTTCAATGAAAAAAATAGAAAAATTGGGTAACAAATAAATTATATAATCAGGTCGATAAACATTTTAAAATTTTAACTCATGTGACATGCATGTGCATATAAAAATCGTTAAGTTTAACCATAAATTTTAACATTTTGGATAAATTACAAATCATTAATTTTCAAAATTAATCTTCCTCATTATATTTTCAAAATCTTTAGTTTTAAAAATCAAATTCTCATATCAAAACTATTAATACCAAATCATTTTTCCATATGATAAAATTTTTTTAACTCAAAATCAAAATATAGAGACCATAACAATCATGAATTTCTCAAAATTAGAAATATAAATTTTGATATTATTGAAAAATTAATCTTAGACCAAGTAAGTCTCTGTGTTTTGCCCAGACCTATTGCATCGGACTTGACATGGACCCGGCCTATTTGTCATCTCTATTTCAAGCCATGCATTCTACACTAGGGTGATAAGGGACTTTAGCAGCTTAGTTTTTTGAAAAATATAACAAAGCTTGTAAATATATTGATTTGTAATTTTTTATTTTTTGTTTTCTTCTTCCACTATCTCTATAGTTTCAGAGAAAAGAAAAAAAATTATCAAAAAAAAAAAAAAAAAAATCATTTCTTAATACAGCACTAACAGTCAGTCTAGAAATAGAAATATATTGAATATGTATCGGAGAATACAATACACAATCCCAAAAAACATATAGATATATGTAAAAATATTATGTAATACTTATTTATAAGTGATTATGTATATAATGATTAATTGTGTATGTTTGAAGCTTTGATTTGTCTCTTCACATAATTTATATTTTCTTTTTATATGTTTAATGTCAATTATTTATTAAATTATACATGATGCAATCAATACATATTAAATTAAATGATAAAGTTTAAAAATAATACTTACCAATAACTATATTTATTTTCTTTCATTTGACTAGCTTCCATATAATATTAAATTTTATAACTTATAGTTCTTATTCTTATAAAATCTAATTGTCATAATTTAGTTTATATAACTTAATTAGTCATAATTAAGTATAAATATGTGAAAATAGAAATAACAAATTTTATTAGTTATAATTTTAAATTGAAAAAAAATATGAACTCTTAGCAAATTTTAAAAACAAACATTTAAAAAGAAATTTAGTTAAAATAAAATTTATTTCTTTTATGAATTGAAAACTACATATCACTAAATATTTCTTTGTTAATTCTTGACATTAATCTCAACTAATGCTTTTTTTTTTTTTTTTAAATGTAATATATGGTATCCAGAAATATCAAAAGTATAAGTATCATCCTTGGATACAATCGAATGCCAACAAGTATCCATGGATACGTTTGAATATTGGTAGTGAGCAATAAGACATTTAATTCCTTCATCTGAAGCAATTTACTTCTCATCGGTCATTGGAAATTCAAGTGGATAACTCCATGCTTGCAAAGTGACTAATGGCTTTGATTATGGGACAACTTAGTTTTGTTCAAAAATCAGCCTAAATTTTTTTTTATTATGAGTAATTTGTATGTACGAGACCTATCATTAATATCTTCACCTTTTTTTGTAATGATATATATGTTTGTGACTCTTTACTTTGTGGAAAATTGTTACATTATGTAAGAGTTTGTCTTAATTTTTTTATGGTTATTATGTGAAATATATTAGTCTTTTTTTTAGTTTATGTGTTGGATGATTGATATATATGTGAATGTAGGTATTTTTACATGTGAAAATGTAAATAAACTTAGTAGGAGTATTTCTATAAAACTTGCATGTATTCTTAAGAATAATCAATTACATGCAAATAAAGGATGGAAGAAAAAAATAATAATAATAAAAACTTCACAATAACTTTTGTCAAACCCAAATAGAAAACCAATTTGTGTCAAAAAATTTCTTTCCCACCAATATGTTTTCTAGACATAGTCCACATAAGGGTAAAGACTGTAACCCCAACCAAACAGTCTAAGATATTTTTGAAATTTATGTTAAGTTTTAGAATTTGGGATAAACTTTACTTTCTTTACAAATTTTAGGAAGAATGGATTTTAAAAATAAAATGAAGTTTGTGTAATTTTGACATAATCCCCGAAAAAATTGGGGTATAAGGTGATTGAATTTATGAATCCACCTACTTGGAGGCTTGTAGCAGAGCTTCAGCTGGCGGGAGAGGTTCAACTTTTCCCGCAAAAAGTATCAAATCCCCCCTTTGTCTCTGTCTCTCTTTCTCTTAGACAAAAGCCCCTTATACTCTCTCAAATCCCAGCCCTAATTTCTTGACTCTAAACTCTGAACCTGTAAAACCCACCATTTACCAGCAATATGCTAGAACTAAGGCTTGTGAGAGGAGATGTCCTAAAGAAAGTTCTGGAAGCGATCAAGGACCTCGTCAATGACGCCAACTTCGACTGCTCGTCCACTGGTTTCTCCCTCCAAGCCATGGACTCCAGTCATGTCGCCTTGGTCTCCCTCCTCCTCCGATCTGATGGTTTCGAACATTATCGTTGCGATAGAAACATCTCCATGGGAATGAACCTCGCTAATATGGCCAAGATGCTTAAATGCGCTGGTAACGATGACATTGTCACCCTTAAAGCCGATGATGGTAGCGATTCTGTAACTTTCATGTTCGAGAGCCCTAGTAAGAATCAACAC
Organism: Quillaja saponaria; assembly: GCA_029379385.1. NCBI lineage: Eukaryota > Viridiplantae > Streptophyta > Magnoliopsida > Fabales > Quillajaceae > Quillaja > Quillaja saponaria. The sequence continues at coordinate 14,565,731 of CM055612.1, read as the reverse complement.
TATCTTTTCTTGCTTTATGTTTGTAAGCATAATGTAAGTAAAATGTTGTGAAGTAGATATTAATATGGTTCTGCTTGATTCGACTTGAGGAAGTAATTTAGTTTTGTTTCTTTGTGATTGCACTTCAGCAAAATTGACTTTCGTTAAACCAAGACTTTTGGATTACGGTTTCATTTGTATATCCACTTGTGTTGTAATCTGTGGCTTTTCTGTTGGTTGCTCTTGCTCACTCAAATTTATGGGATAAAGCCCAAGACAAGATTGCAGACTTTGAGATGAAACTGATGGACATAGACAGTGAGCATCTTGGCATCCCAGAACAAGAGTACCAAGCCTTTGTTAGGATGCCATCGACAGAGTTTGCTAGGATTTGCAAGGATCTCAGCACCATTGGTGATATTGGTATGGTACTTCATCACAAGTCTCCATCTTGATAATACAATTCTTTTATCTTTTGAGAAATTTGAAAAGCACTAACATGGACCTGGCTATGATGAATTAATTTATGGTTGTGCAGTAGAAATATCCGTGACAAAGGAAGGTGTGAAGTTTTCTACCAGAGGTGATATTGGAACTGCCAATATTATTTGCAGGCAGAATACTACTGTTGACAAGGTTACATATTACTGATTGCCTGTACTTATATATTTGTCTCAAGAATTTTGGACTTTATAGCTCCTGTTGCTCTTTAAAAAAAAAAGAAAAGAAAAGGAAAGAAAAGTGTTCCGTTGTTTATTTTGACGAGCCACAAAATGGGTAAAAGTATTGAATAATATTAAGTTTTGCTAAATGTTGGATACATATATATGTTCTTTGATATCTTTCGTAATCAAAAGTATAGGGTTGACATTAAAACAGAGATAGTCATTCTTATTCCTTTTTCTTTGTTTTATCCTGGTTATGATGTGGAAAGAACTAATAGTTTAAACGGGATGTAAAATTGTCTCTGAGAATTACAGCCCGAAGACGCTACTACTATAGAGATGGAGGAGCCTGTTAGACTTAACTTTGCCCTGAGGTATATGAATTCATTTGCAAAAGCAACCCCCTTGTCAAATCAAGTCACAATAAGCTTGTCTGAAGACCTTCCCATTGTAATTGAGTATAAAGTTGCGGAAATGGGTTACATAAGGTTCTATTTGGCTCCCAAGCTAGAAGAGGAAGAAGCCGACGCTATCGTGAACAAGCCTCAAGCAGACAGCAAGCCCAAAGCTGATAAAAAGCCTAAATTGGAGCACCAGCCTGAGGTGCAAGTTAAGCCTGAAATCCTGGTTAAGCCAGAAGTGGAGGGTCTGGTGGATAGCAAGCTTCAGGTGGAAACCAGGGATGAAGTTGTCGAAGTTATGGACGAAGAGTAGCTTTGTGTAGGAGAACTGTCTATAGTCTAGTCCCACCTTAGTTAGATTAGAATTTGACATATCTGTCCCCCGCTGGAGACCTGAAGATCTTGGGATGCAAGAATTGCTTTTGCTAAACTAGTGTAAGCCATAGATAATACCCTGCCTCTGAAAGCCCATCAGACGTTACAGAGGAAAAGACATTGTTGCCTGTTGTTGATTACTGCTAAGGACTACTAACAAATCCAATGCCCTTGCAATTATCATTCCAAACTCTTGTCTATAGCATGGTATTATGAATCCTTTTTGTTTATTATGATGAATGCCCTTTTTTCTGCATACTCAGATCTATTGATCTTTATTAGCGCTAATCCAATCCTTGGATCAATGTTGGAAGAGTGCTTCGAACAGAGTTTTGCGTTCAGTTTGCATTTTAGATGGAATGGCATGAAAACGTTCATATTGTAATATTTCAGAAATAGTTTAGTAATCCAGGTTAACCTTGGCTGATGAAAACGGGAGTCTATTTCTTTTTGTTTTCTTAAGTAACATTTTTTTTTCCTTCTTTTTTTTTGTTTTTTTTAATGAAAATTTACTATATTTAACTGAAATGGAAAAGAAGAAAACGATTTGAAACTCTGATCACAAGCAATACAACATTCCGCAGAGCAAGTACTAATTGGACACATGTCAACTATATGTTGAGTTAAATTTTTTATAGATGAAAATCCAACGTGGAGTTAGTTATTGTAGGTGGACCTTTGCACCATTTAATGAGCTCTATTTGGCCTTCTATATCAATTTTAAACATGTTCAACAAATTGCCAAAACTGAAACATATCTCAAAATTCTACAATAATTATGTTTAAGAGGACCATTTTACAATTTTTTTACTTGATGCTGCTTTTTAAACAATGCCTTTAGCAAAATTCGCGTCAAAACCTACAAAATATTTTTATTTTTACACTACCTTAAACGAAACTAGCTTACAAATATGCTATCATAAAATTTCAGTTAAAATATGATTATTTTTACATGAAACAAGTTGACACAGGACATTTTCAAAATTTGAAAATCTAAAATATTGACTTTAACTTTTTTCAAATTTTAGGATTTTTGTGTGTTAATCTTATATGATGTAGTGCCACATATTATAACTTAGTGAGGATAATTTGATTTAGGATTTCATGCAAGTTAGGTCTCTCAGTTTTATTTATTTATATTTTTTTTATCTATATATATATATATATTTATTACATAGATAGTATATTACATTCATCAATTACAGCGAGGGTTTCTTAATTTAACAATTATCAAAGAATCACACAAAGATGGGAACACTAACTCATATAGAGAAAATATTCACTACATCAATAGAAGGGGGACTCGAACCTGGGATCTCGTGATCCCAATACCTTCATCTTAATCAGTTAACCTAAGACTTTATCGGTAGCTATATATTTTGTATTAATTTAATTTAATTTAGTGATGGATAATTTTATAATTTCAAGCCATGTATATATTGGTTTAAATTAAAATTTTATTAAATATGGATTGAGTAATACTATCAATTTCCTTTTACAAATTTAATATTCAGGATATACATTTGCTAAACATTCTATTATTGGTTGGATATAATTATAATTTGATATTTTTCTTTAATTTGATGTTTATTATGAAGTTTTTAATTTGATATTTATTATATGTACTAAATTAATCATGTTGATAGTTACAATTATTTTATTATGTGTTTTATATATTTTTATGCATCTTCAAGAAAACTTCTCATGCCGTTTTCATATTATTTCTTAAATTATTTCCGTACTTCTCCAAATGAATTTTAGTTATTTGGTAGCAACATACATTGATAACATATACAGGTTCCCCTGAATTCAAATTTATGGTTTCTCATCCAGTAGTTACAAGTTAGTGGAGGTGAAATTGAGCTCTTTTAAATGCTGCAAAGTCCACCTATCATTTACAAAAGTTTGAATTTTAACATATCATTTACACGTGTTTAATTACCAGGTACATCTTTGACACGTAACATACCTTTTTCTTATCTTTTAAAAGAGCAGGGGAAGTTCAAGGATCTCAAGTGCGCCATCATCCAAAATACGCCTTAAGAGGAAGTATTTCGGAGGTAAATATTTCCCAAGAGTTGATTTAAATAGTTCCCAGTTGTATTTTTTTACAACTACAACCTAAAACTAAATATGCATTTGGACTAGGACAACATAGCAAAAATATATTTCTCATTAATTAATCAATGTAAAATATGCTAACAAGACTGGCTGTGTAAATGACCAACTCTACAACCCTTTCCTGAAAGAATTAGAAAGAAAATATATTCCTCTATATCCACAAAAATGGGCATACCAGAGACGGTCACTTATTGAAACTTCCTGCAGGCTAATTCAGCTCCGTTTCTAATACAATGCAATCCACTGAACCGTCCAGTAATGTGTTTCCGAGATTTGCCTCGGTAATAAAACAAAAGTACTTCCCTGATGGCTTCCCCAGGATAATGTATCACTTGCTTCGTTTCTTGGCTTCACTATAAAGTATAACTCCAAAAACTGTGAGTGTATAACCAAGCATTCCAGTAACAGAAACCGGATTTCTGAAAATTAAAATTGAAACCACTACAGCTACAGCCCCTTTTGCATTTCCAAGTACCTGCAAGAAACAAATCTTGTTATAGCTATATTCCATAAACCTAAACCATATAAAATATCTAAAAGCAGGATGAAAATAAAATTGAGGAAGGGGCAAGCAGTGTTATTATAGGCGCTAGGGGTCCGTCGAGCCTTGACTCAGGCACAAGGCAAAGACTAGCACCTTAATGTAAAAATTCCACTTGCAAACATATTGTAGAGCATTACATAAGTAAGCATTACACTAATCTAATGTATACTAGAGGGCTTGTGGGCACAAAATGTATTTGAATTGCTGGTCTTTATGAATGTGTTTGAAACCATAAAAATTATAGAATTCACTTTATTTTAATGAATTTTTATTAAAATCTTGTATTTGAAACTCATTATGTATAAGAATTTAATTCATTGTAAATCTCACTTTCTTTACTTTTTTTCATTTTAAATTCTTACCAAAATTTATGTGATTTACAAAGATTTCAATTCATTTGGCCTTTAAAAAATTGTTTGGACAAATTTACTCTTCATCTTTGTCTCATTTTCACACTTCCTCCTAGACCCCACTCTTCTCTCTCACAACACTCATCTCTTCTCACCCATTTTCATTTTTAATCCATCTCTTCCTTAAACTATAACAGACCATAAAAAAGAAATTGGCTGAAAGAAGGAGGAAGAGAGAAAGAAAATGGTCAAGCTTAGAGTGAGTATATAATAATTATATAAATTAGGGTTAATATCGTAAAATTGTTAAAGTCAATTGAATTCCATTATTATTATTCACATTCCAAACAATGTAATTCAATTGAATTCTATTAAATTATATTAACAAAATAATTTGTTCCAAACATTAGAAAAAGAATTAAATTGAATTGAAGCGAATCGAATCGAATCGAATTGAATTGAATTGAAATCAATTCTTTTATAGATTTGTTCCAAACTTACCCTATATGAATTTTCCTCAACAAAGCATAGTAACAATTAATATGGATTAAAAATGAAACCTCCCCTGCTTGGTGGATGCAAAAGAACAACATGGGAGGCTTTGTTTGATAAAAAACATGGTTCTTTTGTTAGTATTTAATCCATATTTAATGCCTTTTATTTTTCTGGGTAATAGAAAAGAAATTTAGTTGAAGAAGAGCTTAATAACAATTTAAAAACAATAAATTGCGCAAGGCAAAACTTATGGATGGAAGATCCTCTGTTTTTCGGCTAGAAAACAGGCAGCTGTTGACTGACTTTCAATACTTACGGCTATTTTAGGGTTTTATTTTTATTCTTCAAGCCCTGCTGTTGTGGGGTTTTTCTAAATCCTTTGTAGACTTCCCTCTCTTTCCATGACTCTTTAAATAAGAGACCTTTCCTATTTACTAGGAAACCAGAAACTGAAATCATTTAATAACTGATTCGGAATACTTGAAATTGGAAACCTACAATAAATGGTATTCTTCTTGCAGAAACGATTTCAATGATGGTCATATCTATAGTGTTATCAAAGGCTCATCTAGGTCTAGGGGTCCCTAAAGCCTTGGCTCAAGACTCTAGCACAGGCGGGCGCTTGAGGAAAGTCAAACACCCACACCCTGTTATTGGAAACAAAAAAATTACTACAAACAAGAATTCTAGGCATCCAGTATGCAAAACTAGCATTGATATGTTAAGAATTAGTAAAAATAGAAAGAATTCCAGCAAGTAGAATGTAAGAATAAAAATTAGCTAAAGGCAAGCAAGATGTACAACAAGTACAATATAGAAAGAGTGATTGAGCGTAAGCTTAGGAATGAGACTTTAGTTTCTGAGAATCAATTGGGCTTATATTGAGAAGATCTACAATTGAGGTTATTTTCTTAGTTTGGAGATATAAAGAAACAAAAAAAATTTCTTCATGACTTTTATTAATCTAGAAAAGAGTATATAATATGATGTTGAGACAAGTTTTATGGGAGGCTTTTGAGAACAAGAAAGCCCTAACTAAATGTATAGAAGTTATTAAGGATATGTATGAAAGAGTAAGGTCCAGTGCGCGAACTGTAGATGTAGATGGTATGACTAGAGAGTTCTCAATCAAAATAGGTTTTCATCAAGAATCATCTTTTAAGCCCTACATATTTGCTTTAGTTATGAATGAACTTACCTATGCCATTCAGGATAAGGTTTCCATTGTGCATGTTGTTTGCAGATGACATCGTTTTGGTAGACTAGACTATAGATAATTTAAATTCTAAGCTAGAATTAAAGAGAAATATGTTAAAATCTAAAGATTTTAGGTGGAGTCGGACAAAAAACAAGTATATAGAGTGCGATTTTAGCCACACTAGAGGAGGTCGACTGAAATAATTTTGATGGTCATGCAATCTGAATGAAGGACTTGTTTAAGTATTTAGGTTCCTTTTTACAAAAAGATGGTGTAATTGTGTATGATGTGAACCATAAAATTAAGGCTCCGGATGAAGCGGCAAAGTGTCTTGAGAGTTTTATATGATCCTAAAATCTTGAATAAGTTGAAGGAAAATTTCCATAAAACAACAATGAAGCCGGTTATGTTGTATGGTACTGGATGATGGCAATTAAGATACAATGCTCGCATAAGATGGGAGTAGCTAAAATGCTAATATTGAGATGGATGATTGGACATACAAGAAAAATTAGAATACGATATGAAGAGATATGTAAGAAGGTTGAGCCGTCGAGATAGCACCCATTAAAGAGAAAAATGTGAGAGAAACACTTACGATGGCTAGACAAATCCAATGTAGGCCAATGGACACTGTAGTTAGGAGAGAGGCTTGAATTTAAGGCCTGCCTAGCCCCATATAGTAAAGAGACCTAAACCTAAGCACTCTTGGTGAAAATTCCAAGTTCTGATCACGAAATTACTGTTGTGATAGTGGAGGAGAAATCCCCGTAGACCAAAGATGATTTAAAGATGGATAAAAGAGTGAGCAAAACAGATCATAACTCAACCAATGGCTGGTTTTCTGGTCTAAACGGCTAGTGATAGAGAAGAAACTATTGTTTCTAGAAAGTAAATATTAATATGGAATATATATTTGTTACAGCCTTAAAAGCTCATTATATATGACTAAACCCTAATAGGCAACTAAATCTTAACCCTCAAGGATAATCTCAGCCATCTAACATAACTTGTTGAAAAAGAAATAAAAGGACATAATTAACTAAATAACAAGCTGCTATAGTAGCTACATTAGTTGTGAACAGTAACCCCAATTTATTGCTATAAAATAAACTTCAGATTAAGGGACCCTTTAGCTTTAGAATTAGGTTTTGCTTTTGCATCATGTGAAAAAACAAAAGCAAATACGGTTATCTGCAAAAAGATTCTTTTGTGGTGATTGTTGCTTTTTCTTCTGGTTGACGGCTTCATGGATCTTTTTATGTGGTGGGGGAAGGGGGTTGTTGGTGGGTCATGTGTTAGTGCCATCTGATAATGAAATGAACTATGATTATAACTTGGTAATTTATCTTAAGTATATTAGGTTTGTTAACATACATGCCTAAATAACGTAAACTTCAGTTCCAAGTCCTGTACTTGTAACAAAAGCTTCAAGACAGTTTCCTAACCAAATCCTACTATTTTTTGAGAGATTGGAACCAAATCCAAGTTACAGAGACCAAGTTCCTTGGCAAGGTTGATATCTAGTTTCGCTTTGTAGTTTACCAGATAAATTGATAAGTCGAGCATTCCCGGCCCACCAAGCAAAACCCGTGGTTTCTTGGTCACGACCAATTAAAGCTAAAGTTCCAACTACTAGAAAAGCAAATAAAACAGGTACAATAATTCTATGTCAACAATACACAAAAAGCTTCAAGATATTGATATTCTCAAGCTTTATTGCACTTGCACCACAACAGTTCAGCACAATATTTAGACTAAAGTTCTCCTTAGAACTGTGACTGATTTACTTTTTTTTTTTTTTTTTTATTATTTTTTTTTTATCAATTGCATCACTCTTTTAATATAATACTTTACAAAGAAGCAGCTAAAGAAAATTTATAGATATATTGAGTCTTCCCCAAATTAGTAGATCACACAGGCATGTGAAAGTGAAAATAATCATATTTGAAACAAAAAAACCGAAGAGGGATGGCATACCTGGAGAGTCAGAGCACTGGTATGCTTTGTGACCAAAAAATTGGTCAGATTCACAAAATATGCAAGTGCTGAATTGAATAGTAGATACCAGATGATCTTGATATCATCTCTAGCAAGAGCCAATGTTATACCAACCACATTATCTTCCATAATAAGTGTTGCAGGGAGAAGGAAAACAACAGCTATTGGTGCCATGTAAAGGAGAAGGTTCATGGAATTCAGCTTCTCCCTAAATAAAGATAGATAACAGAAATGTTAGTACCATTTTAAGATTTCAAATAAATACTTTAATCAAAGGGCAGAGATAGATTGATGATTTGGAAAGAAAAGTTCGTTACCCTTCAGAGGAAAGCAGAATCCCTTGTAACACTGATTTTAGTGCCCTTGCAGCAGTGGCAGCAATACACATTATGAACCCAAATAGATGGAAACTCGGTTCACCCTATAATCACATAAAAAGTAAGAATAAATGTATAAGAACTGAAGGTGTTTTCCACTAATGATATTGCGGTAACAACAGAACAGATGTAACATCTGTAACTTCTAAAATTAGAAAGCTTACTAACTAGGAAGCAGTAATTCCAATCAGTGATCAGTTTTGCCTTTCAGCAATAACTATAATGTTCCTAATTCAAATAGTTGATAGCACAAATTCTTCAGAACTTATACAACATGAACAAAGCAAACAGCTCAATGTAATAGAATAGAATCATAGATATTTAATTTCATGCTAGTCTTCAACTTGAGTTTCAACTTTACTGTTGTTCAACCAAAGTAACGATATTAAGCCATATATGTTATTATGCTAGGTTGGGAAATAATCTAGGTAAAAACATGTTGTAATACATTGGGAATACTATGATTCACACTAACTACTTTATCCTATATTTTCTCATCAACAAAGTAAATATAACTATTACCTGGTTTTTCTTCCAAAAAAAAAAATTATTTTTTTTGAACAAGAAAAGCATTTGAACCACATAAAATTTAGTAGAACCAAAGATCACCAATAGAAGCAAAACCAGTCAAAATTATCCAAAATCAGATGATAAAGTATTAGCAAAGAAAAGAATAGCTCTCATACCCCGCTTGCAATGACAACTCCTGTGACAACAGGTATGAGGGTCACGTAAGTGAGCCACGCCTCCCTCTTCAATGTCATAAGGTAAGCAAAAACCGCAGTGAAGAATGGAGTCGTGGCTCCAATTGCCTGGTTGAAAGAAACTGGCAAGAACCGAAGAGAAATGTTACCAAAGACTACGGAGACGCAGAAAACAAGGCCAAGCGCCATGATCTTCAAAAATTGGACGCGGGATCGAATAGTTTGCATAGGGACCATCTTCATCCAAGCTATGGCAACGTAGCTGAGCAGGGAGCAAGCAGTCATGTGGCACATGGTGAGGAAGATCGGGTACTTGAAGCCATAGTTGCTGAGCAAGTACTTGTTGAGCAAGAGGACCCCAATGTTAGAGGAGTACCAGGAACCAACGAGCCCGATCGTGAAGAAACGATTGGACCCCTTCATTTTGGGAGCTGGGTACCTGAAATTTGGAAACAGAACAAGAAGGGATTAGGTGTGGCGGGGCGTAAGAGAAGAGGATGAATCTGACAGGAGGATTAGGCAAACAGGGATCTGGATATTAGTGAGGGTATAGAGGAAGGAAGAAAGGGATTACAATGAGATATGTGAGGGGCTTCCATGGATCTGAGAATTGAGTTTCATGGCAGCCAAAGGAGAATTTAAGTAGAAAGAAAAACACGCCGACAGATAATTTGAAGTTACAGAATAAGACAGAAAAGCAGAAAACACACCGAATGAAGAGGAAGCGAGAAAGAGAGAGATGTGGGTCTGTGTCAAATTAAGGAGAGGGGTCGAGTTTTGAGGACGACCGACGGGGAATGTGCCTCTGCTCTGCATACAAGGGAAGGTGGACAGAAAAACAAGTTTGAAAAAAAAAAAAAAAAAATACAAAACAAACAAACAAACTGTGGAGGTAAACGCGTACTGGAGGATCGTTTCTTTCTTCCGTACCCATTTTTTTAAAGCCTAATCTTGAACTTCTAAAGAAAAAGAAATAACTGTTATTTTGAATTTGGGTGGTTTTTAACATTTATTATGCCAAAGAATAAGGAGAATTATACGATGCCCATATGAAAAAAAAGATATTGCTAGTATGATATTATGCCCATTCAATACACAGTATTGGTTTTCAAAAGTCAATCAATAATTAATTATAGTGACAGTTTATATGTATTTAATGCATGTATTAATTTATCAAGCTTTGTTTCTTTTTTTATAATTTTGTTTAAATGGAATTCAGTGAAATCATATATAAAGTCCCTACATTAAATATTGTGTCTGCATAATAATGATATTGATCATAATTATTAGATATGATATATATAAGGTATTCCTAGTCAATGAATTATCAATAATAGAGATATTAATGATTCTTTGAGACTAGCATATGATGTATTATTCTCTTATAAAGACAGTAGTGATCTCTTAAACTATGATCATGGAAATGCTGAGACAAACATATAGGTACTTGTTAGTTGAACAAGTACATTGAATTAACCTAACATAAGAAATCATGTAAAGTCTTTACTCACGTGTCAATAGAAGTTCTCAAATTATTGATAGTATAAGTGATCATTTGACTATGATCATCTTATTACCTTGAATCTACATGTTTTAATGTCATTCACCTTATTCTATAATAAGGATAATACATGGGTGATTATTGGAAATGCAGTGAAGCGTATAAAGGTAGATAAATGATAGAACAAATAATTCATCATCCCCAGTAAAGAGGACGGATATCTCATTGCCTCTTGAGACAAGTATGTTTCGTTCCAATAATCTTTGCAAGTGAAACAGATTAAGAAAAATGCTTTTGTGGATCTCTTTGAGGAACAAAATGTAAACTTAGTTTCAAATAATAATGGATTTAGACAAAGATGGTGTTGACACTAGAATCTATCCTCTATGTCTAACTCAGGATATGATGAATAAAAAGATTGGATTACACAGTAACCAAGCACCGAAAGGTTTGATCAATGATCTTAACTTCACTTGTAATTGAGTGGTGATGATACATTGCTAGATGTCAATCTTGATCTATAAATTCAAGTTGGTTGGTTTGACAAAACCAAAGTTAAATTACAAATGTTTTAATTTTACCGATTTCTTATGAAGTAACCAATTATGTTTATTGCCAACTGATAAGTCTATGAAATAGCTTTTTTACATGTCCTTTTTATTCATATTATTGTCTATGTTATTAAGTTTTAGTTTAATTATTGCATAGTTGAGCCATTTGTTTAAATGTGTTGAATCCTAGTTGAGTATGCTTAACATTTAGCTTTAATTGGGAATTTTATTGATTCTTAACTTAGTTTGTATGTTTTGAAGGTCTACTAATACTTAAAGGAAATCCATTTGAAGTCAAATTGGAGTCAAACAAGAATTTCCTATGCCTCGGGCGCCATGGCCTCAAAAAATGGGTGCCACAGCGTCCAAAATCGTGCAACAATTCAACAAGTCAGAGGCTAGGGCTGTAACACCCTACTTTCCTAATCCTATACTTAAGTTAATTAATATTTTAACGCTTAAATTAATATGTAATTATCCCCTTAATTATCCAAGAGACAGAAATCTCTCCTTAACTTCTTTAATTCTTTTACCTTCTTTCTCGGCCATACCTTAAAACTAGAATTTCCTTTACATCCTAATTTAATTAATGCCTTGTTACTATTTTCCTATCAAAACTACATACCAAATCACCCATTAGGAGTACTATTTCCTTTTTTCACCAAATTTTATCTTCAATGACCGATTAGTAATAGACCTTTTAACCAATTAATCCTAATTGACATCCTACCATTTGCTTCATTTGTCCTTTAAATAATTTGACACTCTTTCTCTTAAGGAATTGCCTAGCCGAATTTAACACAAAGATTTCAAAGTCGATATTACACCTATTTACTTATACAATAGTCAATTTTAGTAATACTAGACTTTCTTTCTAAGTTACTACCATTACTAGGTAGACATGTTAAGAACATATCACGACTTTATACAAAAGCAACCCCACACTACATAATCTTATTCAACACAAATACTTCTATGTTTTACAAACAAGATCCACTTGCCATCTTTTCTCATTACGTAAACCATGCATTTCTCCAAGGAAAATAATACACATCCATAATACTAATTAATCTGCACATCAAAATAAAGGAAAGCGAGTCGAAACTCAACAAGCATTCATACATGACTACAAAGGATTCTTGATGGCAATTTTATAAATATAGGAATATGCAATACAAATTAGCCCTTTTCTCTATTTCATTTAGGTTTCCAAAAAGGGATTCATTTTACTCACTTCCATTTCATATGCATGAAGAATATAAAAGTAGCTTGAAGAATATAAGAGTAATCAAGGAAGTAGCTTCAAAGCAAGGATAAAGTAAAACAAAAGAATGCATGGATACTTGCCTAATATCCTTAGCCTTATTTTCTTTCTTTCTTTCTTTCTTTCTTTTCCTCCTATGTCTCCTTTCTTTTCCTATTGGTTTTCTCCTTCTTCTTCCTAGTTCACGATTATTCACTTTCTATGTTTTTTTACTTTTTCTCTCACTTTCTCACTTTTTTCTCTTATTTTCTCTACTTGCTCACACTTTTCCTATGCCTTTTAGTCACTACCACCCCCTCCTATTTATAGTGTATGGCCAAGGTTTAGGATTTAAGAGAAAGTTTCATTTCCTATTTTACCTTTTTAGTTCTCTAAAATTACAACCACCTACTTGTCATTCTCTAAATTAACATGTGTTCTTTCTTCCTAACACTTGTCTTCCTCTTAGTTAGCCACCTTTCTATGTTAATTATCACATGCCACCTTATGTCCTAACTTTCTTCCACATGCCCCCCTTAATTATTACAAATTGCCACACTTAATCTCCTTCCTACACCTAATTCTCCACATTTCCTTTCTAAGCAAGTAACTTATATTTTATTATTTTCCTAATTCTCCACATTTCCTTTCTAAGCAATTAACCTATATTTTATCATTTTATCTTCTTCTTCCAATATGGTTCTTACACCTAATCATCACATTTCCTTTCTTAGCAAGTAACCTATATTTTATTATTACCATATAGCATTTTTCCATCTTTGTTTCAAATGCCTACATGTGTCCATATTTTATGTACGTATATACATGTATGTATACGTATACATGTTCATGTATTTATATGTATATAGTACTACTGTACTAATACGTATCCTATATATATTTTTATACGTATATCCTATTCTTATACTAATACGTATCTTATACGTATTTTATACATACATGTACTCATTCCTATGAGATAACATGTACTCATTCCTATGAGATAATATGTAATTAAATTTTAATCCTATTTAACTTAGAAGATAATTACTTATCCTACAATTAACTTAGGTATTAATTTTTGAGGGTGTTACAAGGGCGCTAGCCCTTGTGCTGGGTCACCAAAAAGCTATAGCTGGGAACCCCAATGGCGGTCCTGCATTCCAATTTTCAGTATTGAGAAGCTAAAACTTCAGTGCTAGGGTGTCAAATCGATTTCTAATCCGAATTAACTTCATTTTGAGGGTTTTGAAGCCTATTTAAAGAGGTTTATGTTGGAGATTATATACACAATTAAACACATAAGTTTAGCTAAGAAAGTCTGGAGATTAAAAGGCAAACAAGAGTGCAAAGAGCAAGAGGAGCAAGGATAGCTAAAGCTTGAAGATTGACAATCTTTATAGTTTTCTTTATTCTACTCCTTCTTTACTTTCTTGTATTTTCTTGATATTTTCTTTGTTTATATTCATGTTTATGTTAAGTAGCATAGAGTTGTTACTTCTCTATGATTGCAATGGAACTCAACCTATAGTTTGGTTTTGTGTTATAATTTGATTGCTTAGGGTTTGATACATGAATTATTTATCTTATTCTATGCTTTAAGCTTCTAATTGATTAGCTACCAATTAGATTGATTTAGTAACTTAGAAGAACATTGACAAAGGAAATCTAGGTTTAGCCTTGAATAAGATAACACTTGTTTGAATTCATTCACATGCTTATTTGAATTTGATTTATATGAAAGATAGAAATATACCTCTATACCTTGTGTAACCATTTTTAGGTTTATTCTTAAATAGTCTAGCTTAATTCAATTCTCATAGAAATATAGTGAATTGGTCAAGTTAGATATTATTATAAGCAATTCGAAATATACTTATAATTGAATAAGAACTCTAGGTTAATAACTCATCATCACAACTAAGCATGATAAAATAATAATAATCAGAGTGTTGATGGAAGTTGTAATTCTAGGTTACTCCATTACATTCTTATGTTTGCTAGCTTTAGTTTAGTTAAGTTTAGCTATAAATCTCTTAAATTTCATTCATTTAGATAAAGTTAGGATTGGTAAATTTTAGTACTTAGCAATTGTTAGATCTAATTCCTCGTGGGTTCGACACTCTATCCACAAGTAAAGCTAACATTATGTTTAGTGTATGTCTCTGTCCACAATTTCAATCAAGTCCAAGAATAAGTGGTACTTGTCAATTCTTTGGATTAGCCTTAGTTTCATGGCATAGCAAGAAATAGAATTTAGTAGAGAGGCCTACAATAAAAGTTGAATACATTGCAATTAGAAACTGTTGTGCACATGTTCTATAGATGATCAACAGCTTCAAAATTACAATTTAAAGCCTGATCATATTCCTATAAAATGTGACAATACCAGTGTTATAAATTTATCCAAGAATCCATTTCAACACTCAAGAACCATGCAAGCTTATTAAAATTAGGCATAATTTCTTGAGAGATCAAGTGTAGAAAGGTGATATTATTCTTGAATTTATTAAGACAAATAATTAGTTGATCGATATTTTCACAAAGCCATTAAGTGGAGATAGATTTTATGCATTAAGGCAAGAAATCGGTAATGACAAACCCACTCTAACTCAGTTGTGATTTATTTACTAATACCTAGGCACAAGTGTTTTATATTTGTTTGCAAGTACAAGTCCAATACATGGTAAAAATCACTTAATCTTGGACCGGACCTAATAAATATATTTTTGAAATTAAAAAATTTCAGATTTAATTCCATAAATTAAGTTTTTGAAATTCAAAATTCATGATTTTTTTCCTAAATCAAATGGACTTCAATGTTAGTTGAAATCCAAGCCCAATTTTGGTTATACTTTTAAAAAGGAAATTCAATTTTCTTTTTCCACTGTTTTCTCCCCTTATTCCTAAATTTGTATTTAAACCACCTCTACCTAAAATTTAAATTCACTCTTATCTCTTCCTTTCACTTTACTATTCACTAAAACCTTCTTTCTCTCTCTCTCTGTAACCCTCCATAATCGAACACATTCAAGCTCTTGCAATGGCATCTGCCACCCATGGCAAGAAAATCAAAGTTAAGTAAGGCAGCCATCGAAAGCTTTCTGAGGAGGATCTTCTTGATCTCGAAGACATCCCATCTCCAAATGCTATTTAAACATCCAAAGAAAAACTATCCAAGTCTTTGTTTTCTCCAAAACCCTCTAAAAAGGCTAAAGCTTCCCATAAGACCAAGAAAGCCAAGAAATATCCAAAACCTAGAACTCCAACACCTAAACCTTTGTCAGATAGCTTTGAATTTGACAAATCTAAAGAGTACAATGATGAAATTGATAGGAAGAGAAACCATATTCTTCAAATTAAAAATTTGGAAAGAAACCTGCTAAAGTTGGAATTGAACAGGAGAACACAGCAAGCTCAGAAGCTACCTTTGCTGACTTTGACCAAATTATTCTTCCTAAGTTTGAATAAACTTATCAAGATTTTTTCTCTTCTAAAGTCTTAATTTCTTCCATGATTATTACTCAAGATTTTGTTAGGATGGGTTGGCATAAATTTATTTCTTTAGATGTGCTAATATACCCTGAACTTATTATGCTTTTTTATGCCTCACTGGAAATCTTCAAAACTATATTCATTATCCTCACTGCCTATATAAAAGAAACACTAGTAATTTCCTTAATTGCCACTAATCTATCTGCAATTCTAAAATATCATTTTCTTATAAACTTATTTATTTTTCCAAACCAATAATCACCATTAAAGGATTCAATTTTACCAGTGCCTTAAAGGGTGTTTTTGGAATTGTTGGCGCGACCAAGAGTAGTGTATCTCTACCTGCTAATTCTAAAGTGCTTCATCACTTTATCTCCTATACTATCATTCCTAGAGTTGGCATACACAGCTTGGCTAGTAATTATGAGTGTTCATAAAATAGCATGTGCTTAGGGAAGTCGAGTTAAATCTGGTTTTCATAATTCTGCGCCACATGAGAACTTATTAGAATATGCTTAAAGGAAGCTTACCCTATGGAATGGTCATAACAAAAATTCTACAGTTTTTCAAAATTTCATTAGAGAGTGAGGATATTGATGTTAGAACCCAGTAGTTGGATGCTAATAATTTAAAAAGAATGGGTATAGGCTATAATAATTGTTATAACCCTCATAACTTGATAACGAAAAATCGAGTTTTTCACATAATGTGTAAAGTTACGTAATAGAATAAACAAATTAATTAAATAATAATAATAATACAATGGAACCTGTTATATAACTTGATAGCTTAATGTGCCTTAGGATGTTTGTATGTAATTTATTTTGATTAGGAAAAAAAAATTAAAATAAATGAATAGGTATATATATGTAATAAGAGAATTAGTTTTACATCACATTGTAGGTTGGCTTGAATTTTTAATTTTCACTTTATGTAAATTATAGTAACAAGGAGAACTAGTGGATGTAAACAATGAATTAGAAAACAAAAAGTATAATGAATATATATATATATAACACTAAGATGAATTTCCACTATATATTCTAAAGATTGGACTTTTGACTTTATTTTTTTTAATATATTTCTTTCATCCTTGTTCTATTTTTGGGCTGATTTTTTTCTTCTTCATGTACGCCGACTTATCTCACTTTTTGTCTTGCTACTGCATTTTGTTTTATTGCTCATTCATTCCCCTATTTCGGTCTCCATCAACCTTCTTGAAGCTAAGAATTCTAATGGCTGGTTTCCTTGAATTTCTTCCATCTTTTCCATATTCTAGCCTTGATTGAAGCTTGTTATTCTTTTCCTCATCCTCTCAGCTATATGGCAGCCAAGGAAGGGCCTGTAGCTAGCCAACTTTTCCCATGTTTTAGCAGCAACTAAGCTGCCTTCTTTTTTTTTATCTTGTCCGTCTAGCAGGGTTGTGTTGAAGTGATTGGTCTTTGGTGGCACGACATCAAGGTTGGAAGCTTACTGTGGCAGCTCCTCCATTAGCCATTGTGAGCCTCTTGTTGGGCAGCAACCAAGTCAGCTTTCTTCCCCCTTTCTTGTCCGTCCAGTTAGGAGTTCATTGGAAGGTTTTAGCAGCCCATGGTAACAAGTCAACAAGGGTAGTAAGGTAGCAGCACCTTGAGCCAGTCGTGAGCTTCTTGTAGGCTTGGGGGTTAGTTTCTAACCATTTTTTCCTACAACTAAATTGCTACACCTTTAATTTTGGTTAAGGATGTAAAACAAAGAGTTTAGGAGGATGAAATATAGATTGAAAGTGATGAAATTGAGTGGTTAAGGAAAGGGAAAACATGGAAATTTAGTTGTATTAATATTGGAAGTATGTTGTTTAAGTTTTTGGTTAATTAGAAATAAGTAATACAACTTTGAATTTAATAATTAGTATATGAGTTATATGGAATTGATGGATTAGTGTTGAAAGTGAGGAGTTTATATTGGTTTCTTGGTATACATATATATATATATATATACATGCACATGAAATGAAATTAATCATGCACTTAAGATGTTTGACTTAATGCCTACAAGAAACTAGTTGTAATGAAATGAGTTAAACTTGGTAGATCTAAGTCTTGATGGTTAGTTGTTGTTGAAATTTGAATAGAAAATTCTAATCAAGGGTAGATAATGGTTGATTAATATTTTGGATTAAAAAGCTAATGAAAGTCAATAAGGGATATGAGTAAAATTTAAGTTAAGCTTGATGAAAACTAAGTAGTCTTGAAATGTTGTCTACAAAATTTTGTATCTTGGTTCCAAATATGTTGTTAGTAAGAGCTGTTAAACTCCAGCTAGGTCATACAAGATTTTTAGTACCCTATTTTTAGTTCATGTAAGAAATTGAGTGGGTTAAATACTGATTTTATGAAAAGTTTCTAAATAAAAAATATATATATACTTGTTTATTAGTAATTCCAATAAACGGAATTGGATTTCCTTTTTCCTAGAGAAAGTTATGTTTAATTAACTAAGGTAAGGTCAAAGCTGTCAAAATCCTGCATTTTGTAGAATTTGATGCAACTTCAAAGAATAAACTATATTGATATACAAATCCAAAAATTACAAATAATATACCATTATAAATCTACACGTGTCTAGTATTTTATAAATTTTATGAAACTAGATTCAAAATTTTCTAGAGAAAGATATGATCGTTATAGTTATAACTGGTCCAAACCTCAAGTTTGGACAGTTTCAACATCTTTAACTCACTAGTGTTTTTCCATCTTTTCTAATAGTTTCTTTCTACCTTATGCATTTTCAAGATATCTAAAATGTCCTTTCATTAACAACCTTACCACATAAAATACAATTCATATTACTTGACATGCAATGGCTTAATAGATAACTTTCATAAAAGACCTATATAAGTTAATATATAAGCTTAGTAATTAAAAGATTATAACGATAACGTTTATGAACTGAGTATTATTTGAAATTATGAATTTCAGTTTCAGACCCTTCTGTGGGCCTTATGACATATGTGACCACAAGACAAAGTGACGAACAAGATTTGTAAACTGGTGAGTGGTTAATTGCTGCCTTTAAGGTCTAGATTAGTAAGTAATTATATGTTTATTTGAATATACATGATATATGGAACATAAGTAAGTAGAACATTTCAGTAATTTATTTAAATTATATATGTTTGATATTGGTTGTTTTGTTTGACATTGGTTATGGTTGATAAGGGCCAACAAAGTGAGAATTTTATGAAAAGTGATTTTTATCTCCAAAATTAAAAATTTCAGGTGGACCTAGGGTGTTCTGATTTAGAATCATAAGAAAATTTTGATTTTGATAAATGTTTTTTTAAATTGAGTGCTCAGCCCCGGTGGGATAGATTGTGGCAAAAATTTGCCAAGTTTGGGTTTGAGAGCAAAATGGTCAAATACAAGTCCATTTTGGATTCTGTTTTTACAAGCATAACTGTGGTAACGAATAAGACCTAGAAGACAAAACAAAAATCCATTTGGATCAACAGTTAGGATTTTATACCAAACTTTGAGTTCAAGGCAAAAACTTGCCAAAATTAGGTTCAAAGGGCAAAATGGTCAAATACAAGTCTGTTTTGGATTCTAGGAGTACCAAAACAACTGTTGGGATGAATAAGATATGTAGAAAGAAATAGAAATCCATTTGGATCAATGATTAGGATATTAGGTCAAACTTTGAGTTTCAAGGCAAAAACTTGCCAAGTTTAGGGCAAAAAGGTCAAATATAAGTATATTTTGGTTTCGAAGCACTACCATGACCGTGGGGACAAATAAGACTAGCACGAAGAAATGGATATCCATTTGGATCAATGGTTAGGATATTAGGCTAAACTTTGAGTTTCAAGACAAAAATTTGCTAAGTTTGGGTTTTGGGGCAAAATGGTCAAATATAAGTCCATTTCATATTTTAGGAGTACCGGTATCACCATGGAAACGAATAAGACCTGTAGGAAGAAACAGAAGTCCATTTGGATCAATGGTTAGGATATTGGTTCAAACTTTAAGTTTGAAGGCAAAAACTTATCAAGTTTGGGTTCCAAGGGCAACAGTCAAATACAAGTCTGTTTAGGATTCCAAAAGTGCCAGCATAACTATAGGGATGAATAAGACATGCAGGAAGAAACAAACATCCATTTGGATAATTGGTTAGGGTTTT
This sequence comes from Quillaja saponaria, assembly GCA_029379385.1. Lineage (NCBI taxonomy): Eukaryota > Viridiplantae > Streptophyta > Magnoliopsida > Fabales > Quillajaceae > Quillaja > Quillaja saponaria. The sequence goes on along the minus strand of CM055612.1, from coordinate 14,545,570 downwards.
AGGCTAAACTTTGAGTTTCAAGGCAAAAACTTGCCAAGTTTGGGTTCGGTAGGCAAAATGGTCAAATACAAATCTGTTTTTAATTATGGGAGTACTAGCACAATCGTGGGGATGACTTAGACATGTGAAGAGAAACAAAAATCTATTTAGGTGAACGATTAGGATATTAGTCCAAACTTTGAGTTTCAAGGCAAAAACTTGCCAAGTTTGGGTTAGGGGACAAAACGGCCAATTACAAGTTCATTTTTTACTCTAGGAGTTCCAACACGATCATGGGGATAATTAAGATAAGTGGGAAGAAATGAAAATCTATTTGAATCAATGGTTAGGATATTTGGCCAAACTTTGAGTTTCAAGACAAAAACATACCAATTTTGGATTCGGGAAAAAAATGGTCAAATACAAGTTCAATTTAGATTCAGGGAGTATCGGCATGACAGTAGGGATAAATAAGACTTGTAGGAACAAATAGAAGTCTAGTTGAATCAACGGTTAGGATTTTGGGCCAAACTTTAAGTTTCAAGGTAAAAACTTGTCAAGTTTGGGTTCATGGGGCAAAACAGTCAAATAAAAGTCTGCTTAGGATTCTAGGAGTACCGACACAACGTTAGGGATGAATAAGACCTGTAGGAAGAAACATAATTGCATTTGGATAAATGGTTAGGACTTTAGGTCAAATTTTGAGTTTCAAGACAAAAACTTGGCAAGTTTAAGTTGGGGAGAAAACAATCAAATACTGGTCCATTTGGGATTCTAGTGATATCAGCATAATCATGTGGAAAAATAAGACTTGTTGGAAAATACGTAAATCCATTAGGATAAATTGTTAGGATTTTAGGGCACACTTTGAGTTTTAAGGAAAAAACTTGTCAAGCTTGGGTTCGGGGGGCAAAACGGTCAAATATAAGTCTGTTTTTTACTTTAGGAGTACCAACATGATCTTGGGGATGAATAAGAGTTTTAGAAAGAAATGAAAATCCATTTGGATCAACGGTTAGGATATTAGGCCAAACTTTGAGTTTCAAGCCAAAAGCTTGCCAAGTTTGGGTTCAAGGGGTAAAATGGTCAAATACAAGTCTGTTTCAGATTCCGAGAGAACTAACATAATCATGGGGATAAATAAGATCTTTAGGAAGAAATAAAGATCCATTTGGATTAACGGTTAGGATATTAGACTAAACTTTGAGTTTCAAGGCAAAAACTTGTCATGTTTAGGTTCAGTGGGTAAAATGGTCAAATAGAAATCCTTCTTGATTTCTAGAGAAACCAGCACGACTATGGGGACGTATAAAACTTGTAGGAAGAAAAAAAAATTCATTTTGATCAACAATTAGGATATCGGGCCAAACATTGAGTTTCAAGGCAAAAACTTACCAAGTTTGGATTCAAGGGGCAAAATAGTCAAATACAAATTCGTTTAGGATTTTGGGAGTACCAGCATGACCTTGGGGTTGGATAAGACTTATATGAAGAAAAGGAAATCCATTGGGATAAATATTTAGGAATTTTGGCTAAATTGAGTTTCAAGGCAAAAACACGAAAAGTTTAGGATCAAAGGAAAAATGATCAAATACTAGTCCTTTTAGGATTCTAGTGAAACGAAACAATTTTGGGAACAAATAAGACCTGTCAGAATAAACGCAAATCCATTTGGATAAAATATTATGGTTTTACGCGAAACTTTGAGTTTCAAGACAAAAACTAGCCAAAGTTGGGTTCTGGGGGCAAAACGATCAAATACAAGTATGTTTTGGGTTTCCAAGTAGCACGAAGTCAACAGTAAATCTGTCAAATACAAGTCCGTTTTTAATTTTGGGAGTAATTGAATGATCATGGGGATAATTAAGACATATAGGAATAAACGAAAATCCATTTTGATCAACAGTTAGGATATTAGGCCAAACTTTGAATTTCAAGACAAAAACTTGTCAAGTTTGGGTTCGGGGGCTAAAACAATTAAACACAAGTCTGTTTAGGATTCCAGGAGTACTAGCACAACCTTGGGAATAAATAAAACTTATAGAAAGAAAATCCATTTAGATAAATGGTTAGGATTTTAGGTCAAATTATAAGTTTCAAGGCAAAAACTTGGAAAGCTTTGGTTCAAGGAAAAAATGGTCAAATACTAGTCTGTTTAGGATTTCAGTAATACTGGCACAATCTTGGGGACAATTAAGACCTATAGAAAGATATGTGAATCCATTTGGATAAATTGTTAGGATTTTAAGGCAAACTTTGAATTTCAAGGCAAAAACTTGTCATGTTTGGGTTTGGAGGGCAAAAAAATATCCAAGGTGACCAAGGTTTGAATTTCAAGGCAAAAACTTGTCAAGTTTGGGTTTGTGATTTCAAATCAGAGTATCCAAGGTGCACCTGGACTTTTAATTTCGGAGATAAAAAAATATTTTCCAGAAAATGTTCACGAGTTTGCCCTTATCAACCACAAACAATGTCAACACAGTAACCAATATCAAGCCAACATTATTCAAGCAAATTACTGAAATACTCCACTAGCTTACTTTCCATATATCACACCTATTTAAATAAACATATAATCATACATATTAATCTAGCCCCTAAAGGCAGCAATTAACCACTCACCGTATGATGAATTACATTCCTCACTCAATCCTCGAATTCACGCGTCTCATCCGGTCCACTTTAGAATCCAGAACTGAAATTCATAATTTCAAATAATATTTAGTTCATAAACGTTATTATTATACTCTTTTACTTATTAACTTATATCTCAACTTACATAGATTTATTTAAGTTTTCCTTTAAACTATTACATGTCAATTAATATGGATTAGACTTTAGGTGATAATGTTAATAATGAAGATGCATTTTAAATATCTTGACAAAGCATATGGTAGGAGGAACCATTAGAAAAGAATAGAAAGCAGTTAGTAAGTTAAAAATGGTAAAGCTGTCCAAACTTGAGGTTTGGACCAGTGTCCACTTTAACGGTCATATTTTTCTCCAAGAAACTCCGAATCTAGTTCCGTAAAATTTATAAAATACTAGACACATGTAGATTTATATTGGTATATCATTTGTAATTTTTACATATGTATATCAATACATTTTATTGTTTGAAGTTGCAACAAATTCTACAACACGCAGGATTTTTGACAGCTTTGACCTTATCTTAGTTAATTGAACATAACTTTCTCTAGGAAAAACGAAATCCGATTCCGTTTATTGGCTTTATTAATAGAAAAATATATATATCTTTATTGTTTAGAAACTTTTCCTAGAATATGTCATTAAGCCACTCAATTTCTTACTTGAACCAAAAACCGGGCAGTACAAATCCTGCATTACCTGGCCGGAGTCTAACAGCTATAAATAACAACATACTTGGAATAAGACTACGAAATTTTGCAGACAACATGTCAAGACTATAAGCTACATTTTATCTTTTGAACTCTTAATTTAATTCAGTCCCGAAGACACTCAAAATACCAAATTTATGTTACTCACGAAATCTGTCTCCTGCACCCCTTCAAAACTACTTAATCCAATTAAATTCAAGATTGTATTAGTGATTTAGAATTAATCAACAACTTATATTTCACTTTAAACACTTCCTCTAATTCATAAGCCATTTCATCTTCAAACTATAATTTTATAGCAAGAAAATTCCTGCACGTATCTACTCTTGATGCTAAGGCACTTAAACGCCAACCTATCTTCCTCCTAATGATTTTTGCTAGTCGGCCATAAGAGAAGAAAAACGTCCAAGCTACTGTTGGCTTTCTTAATCCACTACAAGAAGTTGGGAATAAAGAAAAGAGTGTGGTCTACCTTTACCTATCACTTGCTGTAGCAAACACGTACTGCATCCCACCAAAACTCCAAGGTCATGGCAGATTTCAAAGCTCACAAGTCTGCTGCCTCAATTTTTTTTGTCCATAACTGTTGTCTCCCTCCTTAGATCTGCAAATCACACGCCAATATCTAAGACCCATACCCAGCTAGGCTCACATGGAGGTAAAGGAAACAAAAAGCTGAAAATGCAAGAAACCTTCCATGGCTGCCAGAAAGTCCGCACGGCCTACGAGAGGGAAAACTTACGGCCAACTAAAAGGAACAATTGAAAGAAACAGGAGTAGGGCACGGCTACAGGAAAAATTCCTCACAACAAGAACAGGGGAATGGACACCAAGCAAAGGAAATTCATGGCAGCAGCTGGACCCATACAATCCAAGTAATTCTAGACTAACTATGACAAGCAAAACAAGGAAAAGGAAGGAGAGTAGCAGCTTCGATCCATCAAGAAGAATACAGAAATTTCTAGAACATAAGGAGGAAAGCAAATGAGTCGGTCAACATAGAAGAAAAAGGAGAAAATAAATAATAAAAAAAAAACATGGTCTAAGTCACCATAAAAATTGTGGTGTATGTTTACTCTTTTATTTACAAGTTTGTCACATCCATAAAATTTATATATGTAAATTTTAACTTATTCTGTCCACCCCTAATATAAAAATTCATTTTTCCTACTCACGTATGTATACATATATGTATAATATACATAAGTATTTATTTATTTTGCTTCCACTTCGCATAAAATTTTATCCACCTATTTACACAAGTTACGTACAAATCTCTTAAAATGTAAAGTAAGATATAGGGTTATAACAATAAAGGTATAAAGTTAAGAACATGCTTAATTAAGACTAGCCTGCCACCTTAGGAAAGGAATTTAGAAGACCATGAAGCTATCCTCAAATGAATCTTTGCAACCATATTTGAAAAAAGAGATATTTTTTCTAACCAGCAAAGAGAGGACAACCCATATACACCACAGGAAGATGTTGGTGCTCAAATCTAGTTGCACTTTTGTTAACTCCAACACATTGCCAAGTGATAAGTCTATGAAATAGCCTTATTATACATCTTTTTTATTCATATTATTTGCTAAGTTATTGAGTTTTAGTTTGATTGTTACTTAATTAAGTCATTTGTTTTGAAGTGTAGAATTCTAGTTTAGCTCGCTTAGGATTTGGCCTTAAATTAAGAATTTCATTCATTCTTAACTTAGTTTTTTTTGTTTTAAAGGTTTAATGCTTAAAGAAAACCCTTTTGATTTCAAAGTAGAGTCAAACAAGAATTTCCTATGCAGCACCACAGCCAAAAAAAAGGGATGCCACAGCACCCAAAATCATGTAACAATTCATCCAGGCAGAGGAGTCCAGGGTCTAGGCTACAGAAAGCTGGCGCTGCGACATGTACTCCTCTAAATGATGTAATTTGTTTAAAATGAATATTAGAAATGTATGAAAAATTGTTTGAAATAACAGAAGCAAACTTCTTGGCAAAAGGTTGAGGGTTAGGGTTTGGAGTTGATGTTGACAACTTGGGTGGATTAGAGGATTACATTACATAGGCTAGATCTGTGTGTATGACGAGTTGATAAGGCCATGATAAGCTAGGGTTCTTGGTAAAGGCAGACGTGTAACATCCCACATAGAGAATGTTAAGTTGTGTGCACAAAAGGCTAGTCTTTGTATGCCTCTTAGTGTGTGAGAAATCTAAAGAGTTAATAGACTATATGCCTGATAGGTTTATGTGTGTAAACATTTTCTATTAAATTATTGCACGTAAAGTGGTATAAAAGTCAATATACATTATAAGGTTGTTGATAAGAGATATTTTAGATATCTTAGAAATGTTTGGGGATAGAATGAAACAATTGGAAAGGGTAGAAATTACTAGTGAGTTAGACATGTTGAAAATATCCTAACTTGGGTTTTAGATTTGTGTTTACTCTAACAATCATATCATATCTTCATCTATGAAATTCCAAATCTAGTTCTATAAAATTTAGTAAATACTAGACACATGTAACTTTCTAGTGGTATGTCATTTGTAATTTTTGGATATGTAAATCAATACAAATTATTCTTTGAAGTTGTACCAAATTCTGCAAAACGCAAGATTTTGGCAACTTTAACCTTACCTTAATCAATCGAGCATAACTTCCTTTAGGAGAATGGAAATCCAATTTTGTTTGTTTGATAAATTAGTATATATGTATCTTTATAGTCATGTATCATATTTGCTAATTGGTTGTGTAAATTAGTGTATTTAATTCATTAAAGTGAAAACAAAATATGTGCTTTGTGTAAATGTCGTGGAATTCAAGTTGTGGTTTAATTGATTATGTGCTACCTTAATTATAATTTACCTATTGGAAAATTATTGTTGATGGGCTCAAGGACTAAAATGAAATTGTGGGTACATAAATATGCATGCTGCCACACAAAGCCATTGGTGGATAATTTAGAAGAAAAACAACATGTAGTTGCTGAAATATGTATTTTTATGTTTATAAAACGTGCACTTCATTCTCTTCTTCTTTTCCATTTCCTAAAGTGAGAAATGAGAGAATAGGTTGACTAGCTGTCAATGATTAAGCATGCTTATGTCATACAAAGTAACTGGTGGATAATTTAGAAGCAAAACAACATGCAGTTGCTGAAATATTATTTTTATGTTTAGAAAACATGCACTTCATTCTCTTCTTCTTCCCATTTTCTGTTGTGAGAAATGAGAGAATAGATAGAACTTGTTGCCATCTACCATGGGTTTAGGGTAAATTAGAGGAATTGGATGACTTAGGGTGGCTATCTAGGATAGATTGTTGAAATAAACTTGTAGCTTTAGGTCTTGAAAATATTTATGAAGAGTTTCAATAGCTGGAAATGAGTTAAGGAAGAACTGGAGCTATTGGATAGCTCCTAGGTTCTACTAGACATTATGTATGCTTCATCAATCCAGGTTACTTTTTATAGAGTTCTGTGCTGAATCAGCTTAAGAGTTTTGAAAAAGAGTTCTTCCTGACATCTTGAGGAACAATTCTTAAGTTGTACAAGGTATGGTTCCTAGTTATGTAAAAGCTAGAGACATTAAAAGTCACTGCTGCGTGCTGCATGTGTATTTCAGTCAGACCACAAGACATTGCATAGGTTTTCGGGATGAATCAACAAGGGTGTCAGAAGTTGAATTATTCCTAACATATTAAGGGATAATTCAGGAGCTCCTTAGGTTCTAATTGTTGATGGGGCATAGGCGGAATCTATTGGAAGTCAGCTCTAAATTTGCTAGGTAAAGTAATACTCTATTTTGTACGATTTTTTGTAAGTTGATTTTAGAGGTCTTAAAGGCCAAATCAGATGTTAAGCCTAAATAAGAAGTGTAGAGGAGAACAAGGGGAACTTGTTTGTGCTTTGTTACAATTGTTTGAAGGTCTAAAGTGGTATTTCAGCATATAGGCAGAGGCATAACTCTATTTTTCTTATATGCCCTGTTTGTGTGTTGTGTATGTTTAAATTGGTTCAAGGCAAAATATGGTGATGCTTGCTAAATAATATTGTAGCTGACTTCTTAGGGATAATGCTTGGACTTGTCTTTGCTTTATTTGGTTAATTAAATAAGTTGTGGCAGGAGTTAAGATAGGCATGACTTTTTCCCTGTTTAGTATCTATGCACTACTTGTATGTTTTTATATAAATATTTATACTAAGTCATATGATGGATGTTTATGCATGAAATAGTGGCTGGCTTATGTGAATAACTACTGGAAATATGAAAATAAGGTACTTGCGATAATAGGAGCCATGTTTGAGTGTTAACTTGGCCTAAAACTATGTATGACTACATGATGTGTGTTTGCTGAAAGGTATGAATATGTATTCATATTCACATGTTGCACTGCATCCCTTGCCTACTAAGATGGTTGTATCTCACTCTTGTTTATGTAAACACTTTTCAAATTGTGTATTTGAGTTATGGGCAAGAAAAGGAATAAGATGGCAAAGCATGAAGAATTTGATATTGTGGCTTTATTTATAAAGGATGGACTTCTTGATAGCTTTAGAATTGTATAATTGTAATAGCAATATGTGAGGTTAGACATTGAGGGAAATTTCATAATGTTTTCATAAAGGACTTCTAAATTTATAGTTCATGTATAAGTCTATTACTTGTTAAATCATGTAAAGTTGTAATCAAACTTGTATAATTGATGTATAATGAAGTAATGGTTTCAACTAGAGAACATATGAAGTAAATGAATAAGAAAGCAAGTAACTAACAAGCTATATGTAACACTAGTTGAATAATGAATCAAATTCATAAGGTTAATTAAGAAATTAATAGTATTAATTATTGGCAAACTTAAGAAGTATGGCTGCAAGATTTCATTGATTAAGAAATGTATATAATTAAGTGAAATGAAATTTGGTAAGTTAAGTTAGTAAATGAATGAATCAAGGAAATTAGATTATAAACAAGGGTTTAAACTTATGAAGGTGAAAGGAAATTATAAAAGTAACCTCCAAATGAATAAATCAACTAGTAAATAACTTGATAATGGAACTAGTACCTTAGTAACTTAAGTCTCTAAGGTGAACTTAAAGGCAATAACCTATATAATAAGGGCCTTAATTTATAAGGTGTTACAAGACATGTGCGTAAAAGTTTAATTCATTGTAGCCAATAGAGTTGATAATGACAAGGAAGGGTCAAGGCACTGGATTAAATGAGAAACAAAGGCAAAAGTCCTATGGTTTAGCTAGGGAGTTGCCAAAGATTATGGCTAGCTTAATGGTATGACAAAGGAAAGAAATGGCAAAAGATCTTGGGCTTTGCTTAGATAAAGACCTTGGAGGACAGCATAGAGCGCAAGTGCTGTTGCCAGCATCTTGAGGTCCCCCCATGGTGATCGAAACACCTTGAAAAGTCCTTAGCAAAATCAAAAAATGAAACCCTAACAGAGAGCTTGAATAGGAACACTAGGACTTACCTTTAAACCCCACCACTTGTCATGCTCTGTTGATTACTATTTAAGATAATAATATATTTGTGACTTTAAAATTAATTTCATGATTTATTACTACTATATTATTTTAGAGATTGATTTGATAACAGAATGCATGATTTATGGAAATATATTTTATTTAAGTTTGAAAATGTTTCATGATTTAAATCAACTATTTTTAGTTGATTTAAAATACTTGAAATTAAACTAGGAATGTTTCATACATTACATTGGCATACACTTACCATAATTTTGAAAGAAATTTTTGTATGTCTTGAAAGTAACTCTAACCTAGTATGCATGATTTATGGAAGTTATCTTTTATGCTAATTATTTTCATAATTGATACTCTCCTTAGTTGAAATATTAATTGTGTGAATATACCTCTTTCCTTAACTTATGTCGATTTCAAAATAAAGTCAACTTACTTAAATGCACAAGTGTTTAAATTTATGCACATAAGTATTTATTATTTCTTCTAAATATTATATAAGCATTTATTAGTGTAGGTATTGACACGACTTTTCCTACACAAGTGCATATATCATCCTCAAGTAATGTAAATAGAAGTAGAGATTGTTCCCACGAAGAATTATATTACTTTTCAAGCTAACTATCAATATTAATGCAACCTAATGTTAATCAAGTCAATGCAAATTTGGAGTTTGGAAAACTAAGTAACAAGCTAATTACATAGATTATATTAAACTAATACCTAGGTTCACAATATCCCTTACACTTACCCTAATTTTACCTTACTTTAATATAACTCATGCAATAGTCCAAATATTAACCTAGATCTCATAAGCAATTATAGGCATATTCCTATGTCTAGAAATTATATATTTTTCTTAGTCTAATTCATTATATTCCTATGAGAATTATACTAAGACAAATTCATTAAGAACAAATCCATTCCGGTTACTTGTGGTTAAAGAATATATTTTTATCCTTTTAACAAATCAGATTATTCAATTTATATGAACAATCCAATCACAAGTTATGTTACCTAAGGCTAACCCTGGAACCAACTCTCCCAAGTCAACCCTAAAGTTCCTAATCAATCTAACTGGTGATCAAGCAATTAGAAGCATTAAGAATAAGGCAGAATAAATATTTGAATCTAAAACATGCATTAAATCAAATCAAGGGTCACATAGCTACATTTGAGTTCAATTGGAACCCTAGAATACAACTACTCCATATCAATTACGGAAAACAATAACATATAAGAAACATCCATTACAAGTAAATAAGAAAATAACAAGAAGGGAGTAGAAGACTAGAAGTTGTCATGGCTCTGGGTCTTCACTAGCTCCTTAGAAACTCTCTCACACTTGCTCTGCTATATTTTTTGACTTCAACCTTCACCTTCCTCATATAGTCCTCTTTCTCCTAGTTTAATAGAACTAGGAGTTCTTAAAAACACATGACGGGGTCGCAATGCTTCCCTCATTGGCGTTGTGATGCCACTGACTCTGTGTAGTTTGTTTAGGATTCTAAGTGCTCATACCTCAACATCCTGATGTATGGCACTGCAGCACCTCATTCACTAGTTGTTTATGAAGTCATCTTGGATGAGGGCATCGCAACTTCGTCCTTTGTGGTGCTTTGGTGTAATGCTCTTTATCTTGGACTTTGATTTTCTCTATTTGGGATGTTGTGATGTCCGTTAGCTTGGCACTGCGACGATGTGCTCTCTGACTATTTCAAGGGAGTTTTGGGTCTAAGGCACTGCGACACAGAGCTTTCTTCTAGATTTCTTATGATTCGTCTCTTAGGCACCACTGACGCCAGCGTCCCTCATACTGCAACGTGAGTCTTCAACACTATTCCTTTTTGTTTTCGACTAAGACACTGCAAAGACAAAACAAATTAATAACAAAAGCAATAAATATTACTCCTAATTAAATTAAAACCCTCCAAACTCCTAAACAATCTAGGCTAGTTAAAATTTTAATTGAATTCTAACTTTAAATTATAGGATTTAGCACAAGATAGAGATCAAAAGTATAGTGAAATAACTCTATTTGATAGAATAATCACACCCCCAAACTTAGCATTTTGGTAGTCCCGAGCAAAAGAATGAAAACAAACAAAATAAAATAATAATTGAACTTATCAATGATGAAATTACTATTTCTGTAAAATCCTCAAAGTTTATGACAAAGACTTGACTCAAGACAAAACAGAAGTATAACTTCAGATTTGTAATGTTCGGGCAAACTTCATGTGTGTGTGTCCAAGGCATCCTCACTAGGGTTAATGACTTTTAAAGAAATTTCTACCATAATAACTCATGGACTAAACCTAACCCCTAGAACTTCATCTTTCCTTCCTCTCTCCAGTCAAAAATCAATAGGTCTTAATACAATTTGTAATGTATAACTAGGGTAAAGGTTAGATGAAATGGATTAATTTAAACTCAATTACCCTAACCACAAAAATCTTTGCAAGACTTAGACTCTTCCTTTGACACCCTTTTGATGTCAATTCACACTTAACTTAGGCTTAATATATTTTTTTACTTAACATCCAAATTATTTTTTCTTCATATGTGTGGGCATGAATGCTTCCCACTTTTACTTCCTTTATCTCTCAATTAAGCCAATTATGCTAGAAAATTAAGCCAAACGTTTAGTTTGGGAACAATTTTTGGCATGAATGCTTCACACTTAACTCAATTAAGCCAAATGTTTAGTTTGGGAACAATTTTTCAAGAAAATTATCAAATATTTCCCCCAAACTTATTTTTTTATGGTACGGGGAAGAAAAGAATTTCTATTTTTCCTTGCCTCACTTACCCTAACTTACTTCAAAATCACTTTTTTTTAGCTCAATTACAATGCATAATTAATATGCTAAAAGTAAAATGGTATAAATGGGGTCATTCAATAAAGGATTTGTCTAAAATGCAAGTATGCTAGAAAGACTTTTGTCTCAAAAGTGGGTGTCTAATGATGTAAAGACTTTCAGCTCAAAAGTAGGTATCTAACGATGTAAAAAACAAAGATGGATAAGAAAGGCTCAATCAGTCCAATGATGGCCTAAATCATGTTTTCAACTAAGTCCTACCAGGATTTCGCCTTAAGAGGAATTCAAACTAATTTTAGGGTTCAAAAATAGACTAAGGGTTAGTCTAACCAAAAATATCCTTTAAACAACATCAACCCTAGGTAAAAGCAGCCTTATGTATGGATGTATGAAATTTTCCCTAATTACAATTAACTCAAAAAAAAATTCTTGCATCTTATCAAAAATCAAAGTTCAATGCATTAATAGAGAAGAGTACGTTATGAGAAGAAAGATAATCGAAATTCCACACTTAGCACATTACGAGAAGAAAACACATTACAACCTAAAAATTATAGTCTAAACAAATTACACATAAACGGGGGTTAAACAATTTACACATAAAGCATTTAATACATAACTGAAAGTTACACCCTCAAACTTAAACTAAATAGTGTCCCAATGTTTAACAAAGAAAGAAAAATAAAAGATAGAGGCAAAGACAAAGAAAACTCCTTCATTCATCAAATTCAATATCATTATCGACCTTAGGATTAAGGAAAGGAGCTAGCAGCTCAAGGCATGGAAGGAAAGTACTCGAGTCCCATCCTCCTCTAACCAACCCTATCCGAAGGAGTTGGTTATTTTGCTGCAGCATCTCATGGTTATATCGCAATGTTCTATACAATGCACCTCTAGGCAAGAGATGTGTTGTCCCACAGTGAGGCGCTTGACATTCATTGGCTCAGGAAAAGCTAAAGCTGCTGCATTACTGTCCTGACTACAAAGTTCCTACTCATGAACCTCTTCATGAGAGTGTCATCAATGGACCCCCTTGGAAGTTCTATTGAATTAGAATCATCCCAAGTTACAAGGCCATGTGACCTAAGATGTTTACTATTGGCTATTTGTAACATAGCGTTGTGAATTAAACGACCAATGTCAATTGACACACCTTGAATGATTGCATAGATGAAGATGACTCTTTCATTTGTAACATTGCTGGCATGTCTAGTTAGTAGCTATTGTCGATGTTAAACATGCAAATGCACATATCGTAACAAGTAAAATAGTGAAAAAGTATAATGTTAAACCCACAATGAATTGCAACTAATATCTAGCCAAGTATTAAAATTAACATAATCCTAACTTTATTCAAACAAACAAATTAGGGTTGACAAATTAATCTAATCTAAACCTAAATAATAACAAATTAAATTTAAGAATTTAATGAAGAATACCTAGAATTACAATTTCCCTTAACACTCACTTAGATTATTATTATCTTATCATACTTAGTTATGGTACTATGTTATTAACCTGGGGTTCTAAGTCAATTACAAGTATCTTTCGAGTTACTTATAATTTATACCTTACTTCAACAATCCACTATTTGTCTATGAGAACTAAACCAAACAAGATTCAATAAGACTATACCTAAATTGGCTACACAAGATATATAGGTATATGCATGTGATAAATACTAATCAAATACAAACAACTAGGTGAATGAATTTAAACAAGTGTTATAACACTCAAGGCTAAACCTAGATGTCCATCGTCAAGGTTCCTTTAAGTTACCAAGTTAATCTAATTGGTGATCAAGAAATTAGAGGCATCAAGCATGGAATGAAATAAATAACATAAATAAGAAACTATAAGCAATCCATAACAAATTTAAGTCAAGCTACATATGAGTTCCATTGTAATCCTAAAAAAAGAAATTACTCCATGCTACTTAGTATAAACATGAATTTAAACAATAAAAACATTAAGCAAATATAAGAAAGTAAAGAAGGAGTAGAATAAAGAAGACTATAAAGATCGTCAATCTTCAAGCTTTAGTTATCTTTGCTCCTCTTGCTCCTTACACTTGATTGCATCTTAATCTCCAAAACTTTTTAGCTTAACTGTGTGTTATGAATCCCCAATATAAACCTTTTCAAATAGGCTTAAAACCCTTAATTAGAGTTCAATTTGGACTAGGAATCGGGCTAGCACCGTAGCACTAGAATTTCAGAAGAGGACTTCATGCTAGCATCGTGGCTCCAGTTTTCTAACACTATAGCTCTCTATCCCTGGCATCGTGGCACCATGTATTTTTGGTTGAGGCAATCTTGCATGGATTTTAGAGGTAGAAATCCTTGCTTGACTCAAATTTAACTATAAATGGATCTTTTTTAAGCATTAAACCTTTAAAACACACAAACTAAGTTAAGAATGAACAAAATTCATAATTAAAGGCTAAATCCTAAGTATACTCAACTAAGATTCAACACCTTAATACAAATGACTCAACTAAGCAACAATCAAACAAAAAATCAAGAATATAGAAAATAATATGACTAAAAAGAACTTATAATAAGGCTATTTTATAAACTTATCACACTTCTAAATTTAAGGTTTTGTTAGTCCTTGAGCAAAAGAAAAACTAAAACACAAACGAAATCGAATATCCAAAGATGCATTACACTAATACAATTTGACAGTTAACCCTCACCCAAATCTAAATTAAGTAGTGTTCTCAGTGCATAAAACAATAAAGAAGAGAATACAATATTAAAAAGCAAGAAATGAAAAGAGAACTACCTTATTCGTCAAAATCTATGTCCTACTCGAACTCTTGAGGTGGGAATGGGCATGGAGGGAATGTACTTGCACCCTTCCCTATCGACTAAATAGTCCCTAATGAATTGATTATTCTATTGTAGCATAGCATTCACATACTAGTTTTGTTCCACTACCTTCACTTCTAAGCAGGAAATATGTTGAGCTATGGTGAGGGCTCGCACATTTGTCGACTCAGGGATAGCTAGGAGTAGTACTAATGCCTCATTTGCCTTCAAAGTTTCTCTTCATGAACTTGTTCATGAGCTTGTCATCAATTAACTGCTTCAGATGCTCCAACTCCTCAGTATCATCCCAAATTACTTATGAAGAGCGTCATAATCCAATAATTAAATATGGAACCCAACAAACATAGCTTATTTGCATAGGCACTCTGCAAAGTAGCATTGTAAAGGTCTCTACTAGTGTCAAGTGTGACAATGGCAAAAAGAAAGAGTGCTATCTCTTTTGCGACATCACTGGCATTACCACTTCGGAGCTGTTTTGCCAAAATAAATTAATACCAAGCCCAAGAATAGAGTCCGTCTTGTTTAATCATATGCCTCCATGTTTAGGGAATCATACTCAATGATAACCCTTTTTGGCAATCATGACTAGACTATCTGTCGAGTTACATTTAAGTATGATGAGCTAGACACAAGACAGATGTGGTGCCTTAAGTGTAAGGATCACATACATAACTATAACGATAAGAACTCCAATTGATAGCCAAGTACAAGTCCATTTAGGTTTTTTTTTATGCGAGGCTGTTCAATGGACTTATTCATCTAATAAGCACCTACATATCTTGTTCTAATGTCCCCGCACTAATGATTATAAGATCAATCACTTGTCTGAAGAGGAAACAAGATATGTATTAATCTAACCAGATCACTTATGTCCTTCTTAGTAATCCTTTAATTAGGAACATTTTAGAACAAAACTCTTAAAAAAATATATCTCATCAGCATGATCATTATCATGATGCTCATTTTTGTTTGCTTACATTCCACAAGCATTATCATATAGACTTAAAATAAGAGAAAGTATTTAAATTTAAAAGATGATAATACAATTGCCATAAATAAAGTGTTAGTGTTTACACAGCTAAGTTATGGAATTCATGCCCTATAACTATAATAGTCATTGGCTTGCAAGGCACAATCCCAACAATACTTTCCCAATAGATCACTAAACTAGAAAAGGGACATTTGAATGATCTATACAATCTTATGGAAGACAAGTAGACTGATAATATAGCTTAGATCATACCCCTTCACCAATAGCGGCATCAACTAGCCTCCAATCCTCTATTAGATAATCTCAAACCTCCAAAAATTTCCAATCAAGTCCATCTCAACACAGTTTACCTTACATCAAATGTTAATAAGACAAATGAAGAGATTCATGCCATCAAGGACAATTTGAAGGAAAATGAGAAAACTTCATACCTGTGTACTATCATGCTCCATTCACTCTCCAATTATGTCAAGGATATCAATTCCTATTTTGAGAAAGGTGTATTTTGGATTGTGAGAAAATTTATAGAAGAGAGGCAGCAATAGCTATCCAAGATGAGATGACAATGGCCAGACTTACGTGGAAAAAAAATTAAAATTGAGAGTTACCTTTGCATTCCCCTACACTCATTCATTCATCATAATTCTGGTATTGCATACAGTTTGAATTAAATGATTATATGTATCTTTGTGTCTTTCTTGAAGACATATGTTTCTATCTGTTCCTATGTACTTATGCATTTTCCAAAAATTTTACTCCTTTTGTTAATGACAGAAAAAGAGGATATTCTTTTGTATTGATTTGAACAGAGAAGAATTTTGAAGAAAAAAAATGGTTTTTATATTGACTTAAATAGGGAGAAATAAATTATAGTGTAAAGGTAAAAGTCTTATTCTCATGGAAAGCTTCCCTTTATTTTTGAATATAACTTTGTGAAACAAATTTTTACAATATTTTATTTTCTAAAGTAATTATTTTGTAATCACAAAAACGGGGGAGATTGTTGAATCAAATGAATAATTTAATTCAATATCTTTATTTGATTTTGATGATAACAAAATAATTATATACAAATGCAATAATAAAGAAACTAATTTTGAAGATATTATTTTATTACATGTACGATCAACTAAAATAGCAAAACCAATTATTGTTAACTCATTTCATCGACTAAAATGTGTAGTCAAGCAAAGTTCAATTAACTAAAGTGGAAAGATGCACTCAGTAGATTATTACCTAGACAGCTAAAATCACATAGTGGATCTTTGAATCACTAAGAACAGCTATCATTATTAGCAGAATATCTCTCAGTCAACTGAAGTCATACAATGGATACCTTCTTAGTTAACTAAGAAGCTTTTCAATCAACTGAAGTCATTAACACAATCAACTATAAAGATCAGAGCTAATCAGTTGATGTTCTTTTGTGGATCATTTATCAGTCAATTGACATCTCATTCAACTGAATGTTACTTAGTGGATCTCAACCCAGTTAGCTAAAGATGTAACTCAACCTTTTATTTAATGATAGTTAGCTAAAAGATTCAAATGATGTCCTTTCATTAAAACTGTTGAAGTTTCTCAGTTATGTACTCATTTGTCAATTGAAGAAAATCAATTGTTATTTAAATAACGAAGTTTTGGAAGTCAGTGAACTGAACCTTCATATTTGAATTGACTGAATTCATCAGCTAAGCTATTCAACTTAGAAAGCTTAATAATGTTCACCTTTTTCTTCAAATATTCTAAATTAAAGTTTCTTTACACCAATTTTAAATGTAACAAAAAATAAAATAAAAGACCACTAAGAAGATAAGTTAGGTATTTCTACCTACTTTGGTCATAGTAAACACTACCTTACTAGAAATTCGGAGCACAATCAATGAATTTCACAAAAACGACATTATGTGGAAGTCTTTTTATTGACCGCCTATGTCATTACATAACAATGACCAGAAAATTCTCCAAGAACTAATATAAATAGTCACAATATATAAATAGAAGGATTTAGGTTAAGAACAAATGATCATTAGACTACACGAGATCATACCAGACACTACTGCGAAAATCAAACTCTGAAGTCTTCACTTTCAAACTTGAAGTTTCCACTGCAAGAATCAAACTTTCATATTCATTCTTCTTCATTTGCTAAAGAGCAAAACTTTGAATTTTGTTATTTGAATGCTAGTGATCAATGTACTCATAACACGATTTTTCGTACTGCAAGTGCACATTTTATTGCAAGTAATATAATAAAAGTATAGATCATTCCCACGTAGAATTATATCACTTTTAAAGTTAATTATTAATAAGTATGCAACTTAGTCTTAACCAAGCAAGTGCAATTTTAGAGGTTGGAATTTTAAATTAACAATCAATTTTTGTAGATTAATTAAACTAACACCTGGGTTCACAATGTCTCTCACACTTCACTTATGTTTTCCTTACTTTAATTCAATTCATGCAATAGTTCAAATATTAACCTAGATTTCTTAAGCAACGACAGGCATATTCCTGTCTAGCAATTGTATATTTCTCTTAGTCTAATTCAATATATTCCTATGACAATTATATCAAGACAAATTCAATAAGAACCAATCTAATTTGGTTACTTGTGGCTAAAAAATATATTCCTATCACTTTAATAAATCAAATTATTCAATTAAGATGAACAATCTAATCATAAGCTATGTTACCTAAGGCTAACCCCGAAATTGAATCTTCTAAGTCAATTCCAAGGTTTCTAATCATTCTAACTAGTGATCAAGTAATTAGAAGCATTAAGAACACGGGCAACATGAATATTTAAAACTAAAACATGCACTAAATTAAATCAAGGGCCATATAAGCTACATGTAAGTTCAATTGAAACCCTAGAATAAAACTACTCCATACAAGCTATGGAAAACAACATAAAAAAAGCCATTACAAGTAAATAAGAAATAAAGAGAAGTGGGTAGAAGAATGGAGTTTGTCAGAGCTCCAGGTCTTCACGTTCTCCTTAGAATATCTCAACTCACTTACTTTTGTATCTTTTGAACTTTAGCCTACACCTCTTTATATAGGCCTTTCTTTCCCAGTTTAACAAAACTAGGAGTCTTTGGAAATACGGGATAGCATTGCGGCGCTTCCTTCATTGGCGCTATAGCGCCACAGCTTCTACCTAATCTATATAGGACTTTAACTCCTCATGCATGGTGCTGCAGCACTGCCTTCTTTAGTTGCTTAGGAAGTTGTCTTAGTTAAAGGTACTGCAACTTTATTCTTAGTGGCACTGCGATGCAATGCTCTTTAACTTGGACTTGAATTTCTCTAATTTGAACATTGTGGCATCCCTTAGTATGGCACCGTGGCTCTTTGCTTTCTGACTAAGATAAGAGAATTCTCAGGCTAAGGCGCCATAGTGTAGAGCTCTCGGTCTTACTTATTTTAATTTGCCTTTGTGGCTTCGTGGCACAAGACTTCAAAACTTCTTTTTTTGTCTTTGATTAGGACACTGGAAAGACACTTGAAAACAAATTAAATTACCAAAACAATAAAATCTACTCCTAATTAAATTAAAACCCCACAAACTTCTAAATAATCTAGACTTGATACAAAGCTCTAGTTTTAATTGAATTCTAACTCTAAACTCTAAGATTTAGCACAAAATAGGAATTAAAAGTGAAATGAAATAACTTTATTCCACATAGTTATCGCACCTAAAAACTTATTTTGCTAGTGTTGGGCAAAAGAAAGATCAATAGGTCTTTCATTCCCCTCTCCACTTATGTAGACTAACTCTTAGTCAAAAATCAATAAATCTTAAATATAGCTTGTAATGTATAGCTAGGGTTAAGGTTAGATGAAATTGATTGTTTTAAATTCAATTACCATAATCACAAAGATACCACAAGCTATACCTTTCCTTTGCCATCCTTTAGTGTCAATTCCCACTAAACTTGGGCCTAATAATTTTATTTTATTTTTCACTTGTCACCCAATTTCTTCTCTCATATGTGGGTATGAATCAAGAATGCTTCCTACTTTTCCTTCCTTTATTTCTCTTTTCACCATTTTTTTTTTTAATGCTAGACCTTTGATTTGCAAAAAGTTTTCAAGAAAATTACCAAATATTTCCCCCAAACATACTTTTTATTATGATGTGGGGAAGAAGAAAACTTCTATTTTCCTTGCCTCACCACTCCTAACTTACTTATTATCACCCCTTTTTAACTCAAATTTCAATGCATGATCAATTTGCTCAAAGTAATAATGTGCAAATGGGATTCATTCAATAAAGGATTCAACTAAAATGCAAAGGTACAAGAAAGAATAAGCTTTAAGCTCAAGAGTAGGTGTCTAAGGATATGAAAACAAAGGTGGATAAGAAATGTTCAACCTATCCAAGGATGGCCTAAATCATGTTTTCAACTAAGTCTTACCTAGGATTTCGCCTCAAAAGGAATTCAAACTAATTTTAGGGTTCAAAAATAGTCTAAGGGTTACTCCAACAAAAAATATCCTTTGAAGTACGTCAACCCTAAGTAAAACTAAAATCCTACGGTTCCTATTTTGGTTTGAGTTGGGTATGTATTTATGTGCTTTTGGGGTTTTGATTTTATGCTATTAAAATTAAAATCTCGATAGGCACCGCAGCCCATGGTGTTTGACGACTTGGCATCGTGCCCTAATCTTTCATATTTCAAATTGACGCCGCAGCATGACATAGTGGATGACGCAGCATAAGTAAACCTGTGTAAAACCTAGATTTATATTTTGGAAGCTGCTGCATCATAAAGCTCTTTGGCTTCTAAATTAAGTTTATGGGTTTTAGGCTCCGTTGCGTGATGGTATACCACACCGTAGTGTTGAGCTTTCTGACTTCATTGTGTAATTTTGCAATTGTAGGTGTCATGGCTTGTGTCTAGAGTCAAGCTCTCTAATTTACATACCTAAAAAAAAAAAAACTAACTCCATGGTGTGTGGTGAGGTTGTGTTATGGCGTGATGCTCTCGGGTTAACTTCCTTGTTGCCTGGGCAGTAGGCACCACGGCGTGGGGTCATATACCGCTGCAACTTAATGACTTCTGACTATTTTGTTTGCTCTTGACTCTTTCCTGACAAAGTAAAGGTAAAGGCTTAGTGAATTTCAACACTTAAAACAAAAATTAACAATTAAAACCAAAAAAAAAAAGTTTAAGAACTTGGGTTGCCTCCCAAGAAGTGCTTGGTTTAAAGTCCTCTGCTTAACTTGGTTATTCTCAAGTGGCAATGTCAAGATTTATGAAGGTATGATGGTGATCAACTTTTCCTCCCCAGTATCATTTCAGTCGTTATCTATACACTTTGAATGTCATATGCGGATTAGTGGCAATCAACTCCACCGTTACATATGGAAATACTTCATAAATGATGAATGGACCAGACCATCTTAAGTAGAGCTTTCCCAAGAAGAGTTTCCACCATGAATTATGTAATAGGACTTATTAACTTGACTTAAAGCGATGCTCAACAATTATTTAATCATGCAGCCTTTTAGACTTCTCCCTTATAAAGTTTGGCATTCTCATAGGTATTGAGCCTAAACTCATCCACCTTTTTTAGTTGGAGAAGCCTCTTCTTACCGCTGACTCAAAGTCAAAATTTTGCTTCTTGATAGCCCAATAGACATTATAGCTCCAATTCAACTAGTAAGTGGCATGCTTTGCCAAAAACCAGTCAAAAATTAGACATACCTATGGGTCTTGTAGGCTGTACGGTATGCCCAAAGTGTACCATTCATTAGTTTGGACCAATCCTTTTTAGAAGGACATACCATCTTCTGTAAGATTATCACAATCTCCCAATTTAAGATCTCAACTTGTCCAATTGATTGTGGATGATATGTTAGTGCCACCTTTTGTGTCACCTTATATTTAGCAAGAAGGACCCTTACTTGTTTGTTGCAAAAAGGAGACCCTTCATTACTAATGATGGCTCAGAGTGTGATAAAGCATGTGAAGATGTTCTTCTTGAGAAAGTTTTTCATGACTTTGGAGTCATTAGTCCGCACAATAATGACTTCCACCTACGTAAAGATATAATCCATAATAACAAGAATGTATTGGTTGGTATATAAAGAGATGAAAGGAACGATAAAGTCAATCCCTCATACATCAAACAACTCAACTTCAAAAATGTTGTTGAGTGGCATCCCATTCTTTATAGATATGTTGCCCATCCTTTAGCCTCTATCACATTTAGAAACAAAATCATTAATGTCCTTAAACAAAGTAGGCCAATAAAAACCTAATTTGAGCATTTTTGCCATTGTTCGACTCTTTCTAAAGTGATCTCCATTCTCTGAAGCATGGCAATGATGGAGTATGCTCTTAACTTATTCATCTAGAACACACCTTCTTAAAATCTAGTCAACACTAGGCTTAGCATCTTTCTTATCAATCAAGTACTTAATAGTAGAGTAGTCAGTAAAAACAATAACTGAAGTACCAATAAGATACGGATGAAACTTATCAAAAGCAAACACTAATGTTAATAGTTCTTTTTCAGTTGAGGTATAGTTTAATTGGGCACCGATTAAGGTTTTACTAGCATAGTATATGGTGAAATATCTTTTCCTTACACTGCCCTAAAAGTACACCTACCGCAAAGTCACTTGCATCATACATTAATTCAAAAGGTAGGTTCCAATTAGGAATCACAATTATAGAGGGAAAATATCAATTTATTTTTCAACTCTAAAACGCTGTTAGACTTGCATCATCAAAGATAAATGGGGTGTCTTTTCCTAGGAGATTGCAAAGTGGTTTCGAAATTTTTGGAAAATCTTGTATGAATTTTCTATAGAAGTCAACATGGCCTAAAAAGCTTCTAATTCCATTTATTGAAGTAAGGGGAGGTGGTTTTTAATGGTTTCAATTTTAGCTTTATCGACCTCAATTCCCTTACTGGACATCCTATGGCTTAGATCTATACCCTCTTGTACCATAAGTGACATTTTTCCTAATTAAAGACCAAGTTAGTCTCTTCATATCTTTTAAGCAAACAGTATAGATTATGAAGATATTGATCATATGAAACACCAAAAATTGAAAAGTCATCCATAAAAACTTTAAGGCCTTGCTCTACCATATCAGTAAAGATGGCTATCATACACCTTTGAAAGGTGGCAGGGGCATTGCAAAGACTAAAAGGTATCCTTCTAAAGGAAAGGTGCTATAAAAGGGCAAGTGAATGTGGTCTTTTCTTGGTCTTCCAGACAATAGCAATATGGTTATATCCCAAATAGCCATCTAGAAAGCAATAATATTCCTTACCTACCAACTGGTCTAGCATTTGGTCAATGAAAAGGAGAGGGAAGTGGTTTTTCCTCTTAACCTTGTTTAGTTTTCAGTAGTCCATGCATACCCTCCAACTAATCACGATTCTTATTGGAATGAGTTCGTTCTTTGCATTAGCAATGACTGTCATTCTTTCCTTCTTTGGCACACATTGGATAACACTTACCTATGGACTATCTGAAATTGGATAGATGATGCTAGCATCTAGCCATTTGATGATCTCCTTCTTAACCACCTCATTCATTATAGGGTTAAGCCTCATTTGATGCTCTATAATAGCTTTATGATTATCCTCCATGAGTATCTTGTGCATGCAAAAGGAAGGGCTTATACCCCTATCAGTAATTGTCCACCCCAAGGCCTTCTTAGGTTCTCTCAATACACGAAGGTGCTTGGCTTCTTATATGTTAGTAAGAGATGCAAAAATAATAACAGGCAAAGTAGATAAAGAACCAAGAAAGCATATCTTATATGAGTAGGCAATGGCTTGAGCTCTAAGGTATGTGGCTTTTTAATTGAGGGCTTTGATCCCGAAGAAGTGGATAGCGGCAAATCCAGATTCTCAAATCTTGCATTAGGTATAGGTGTATATGGTGATTCATTAATAACTTTATACACTCAACAAACTCATCATCATCTCTATTAGTGTAAGAAATTAAGGATGTCTTAAGAGGATCACTTGGATAGTTTTCTGTAAATACCTCTTGAGTAATATTATTCACCATGTCTATTGCAAAACACTCATCATGTTCTAGAGAGAATTTCATAGATTGAGAAATATTAAATCTGGCCTCTTGATTATTCACCCTTATGGTGTGTTCACCCTTTTGGACATCAATTAATGTCATTTTTGTTGCTAGAAAAAGGTATTCCTAAAATAATAAACACATATTTATCTTTTTTCATGTTAAGGACTATAAAGTCAACGAGGAAGATTAATATGTCTACCTTAACAAAAATGTCCTTTACAATTCCCCTAGGATATATGAGTGATTAATCGGCTAATTGTAAAGTGACAGAGGTTGGTTTGAATTTTTCTATTCCTACCTTTTGATAAATTGATAAGGGCATTGAATTTATACTAGCACTAAGTCACAAAATTTCTTACCAAAAATATTGTGCGCCTATTATGTAAGGAATTGTAAAGCTACCTAGATCCTTTAGTTTAGGAAGAAGCTTCTTTTAAATAGAAGAAAAGGAGTTACTTTTAGTAGTTCGGCTATTACCTTTTCCTCCTTCTATTCATTAGGTAACTCATCTTCAATTATTTTTTTGGGAGCCTCGGGTTCAAATTTCCTTTTAGGCTCCTCTAACTCTTTTCCACATCGAAGAGTAATTACCTTATAGTACTATTTGTTTTTTTTCCTTGGTTTTGCCTCAGTGGCACTAAGAATGACACCTTGAGGGCTACTTGTCAAAGCATTGGCTAACTGGCCAATTTGTGTTTCCAAAGTTCTCAAAGATGCTAATTGCTTCGTATTACCGAGTTGGTCCTATACATGTATTATAGAAACATGTCTTCGAAAGAATGCTTTTTTTCAGGGCTTGCTTGCTTTTGTTGAGCTTGAAAGCCGAATCGGAAGTTTGGATTTGCAGCATTAGATGCACCTTGGTTATTCCAACCAAAGTTTAGATGATTCCTCCACCCCAAATTGTAGGCGTTGGAGTATGGATTTGTTTTGGCCGTTAAAATTTTGCACATGTTGTACCGCTTCAATATTTGGGCATTAATTGATAAAGTGACTTTCACCACAAACTTCATTCACCATGAGAACGGCTTTAGGATGTTGTAGGACCCCAAGATTATCAAATTTCTTTGACAAACCAGCCACTTATGTCATTAAGGTAGTGATGGCATCTAATTCATGCACTCCAACAACTCTTCAAGATACTAACTTTTTAGATATCCATTATAATTATTTGAGCTATCTCTTCCAAAAGGTCATAAGCTTCATCAATTGATTTCCCTATCAAAGCACCTCCAGTAACAGCATCAATTGTGGTTCTAGTTTGGTTTACAAAACCATTATAGAAAATATGAACTTGCAGCCACTTTGGAATGTCATGATAAGGGCATTTGCACATCAAGTTTTTATATCTCTCTTAAGCTTCATAGAGAGATTCTTGATCGTGTTGAAGGAACGATGCAATCTTATTCCTTAACTTAGCGGTCTTGGTGGGAGAAAAATGGAAAATTTTTGTGTCATGTCTGGCCATGTGGTGATGGAGTTTTGTGGTATTGAATATAGCCAACTTTTTGTCTTATCTCAAAGTGAGAAAGGAAAGACCCTTAAAAGGACTACATCATTAGAGATGCAATTATACTTGAATGCATGCACGATTCCAAGAATGTTACTAGTTCAGCATTAGGGTCATCACTTGGTAGACCACCAAATTGTGCAATTGTTGTTTCATCATAATTGTGCCCTGTTTAATCTTAAAGTTATTTGTAGCAATAATTGGCCTTTGGATGCTTAAGTGGAGGCCTTGCATAAAAGGGATGGCATAATCCCTCAAGGCCTTATTTTTAAGTTCTTCTTTTTGCTCAACCATTACACTTAAGTCTCTCGAAACTTTGGCTTTTCTTAACTTTTGGAAATTTCTTTCGATCTTGGGACCGTATGGTACTAGTTTCAAGTTTCAAGTTTCAAGTTTGTTGCATACAATGTTAAATAGAACCTGAAATTACAAAAAATAACAACTTGAGTTAGAATTAAGTATGCTTATATTGATGTCAACAATTAAAGTAAATATTATTCTCCAGCAATAGCGCCAAAAACTGAACACAATTTTTCGTAACATAAGTGCACGTTTCTTTGCAAATAATATAATGAAAGTAGAGATCATTCTCACGATGAATTATATCACTTTTAAAGCCAAGTATCAATATATATGCAACTTAATCTTAATTTTAATCAAGCCAATGCAATTTCAGAGGTTGGAACTCCAAGAATCCTAATCAATCTAACTAGTGATCAAGCAATTAGAAGCATTAACAACACAACAACATAAATATTTAAAACTAAAACATGCATTAAATCAATCAAGGGCCATATAGGCTATATATGAGTTCAATTGAAACCCTAGAATAAAACTACTTCATACTAGCTATGGAAAACAACATAAAAGAAATAGTGATTGCAAGTAAAAAAAGAAATAAAGAGAAGATGGTAAAAGATTGGAGTTTATCATAGCTCTGGGTCTTCACAATTTCCTTAGAATCTCTCAACTCACTTGCTCTGGTATCTTTTAAACTTCATCCTTTTACCTCCTTATATAGGTCTTTTTCTCCTAGTTTAACAAAATTATAAGTCCTTGGAAATATAGGATGGCGTCATGGTGCTTCCTACCTTGGCACTACGGTGCCACAACTTTTGCCTAATCCATATAGGACTCTAACTCCTCATACCACGGCATCCTCGTGTGTGGCGCTGGTGCTACCTTGTCTTGGTTGAGGATGCTACGGCGCTGCCTTCTCTAGTAGCTTACGAAGTTGTCTTGGTTGAGGACGTTATGGCTTCTTCCTTAGTGGCTTTACACATAATGCTCTCCGGCTTGGACTTGAATTTCTCTAATTTGGACACTATGGTGGCCCTTAGTATGGTGTTGCGGCGCTTTTCCTCTCTAACTTAGATAAGAGAATTCTTGAACTAGCACAGGTGTTGTCAAGCCGCGACACAGATCTCTCTGTCATATTTCTTTTAATTTTTCTTTTAGCGCCACGATGCCATAGTATTGCAAGCCTCGATGCGAGACTTCAAGAATTTCTTCTTTCTCTTCGATTAGAACACTACAAAGACACTTGAAAACAAATTAAATAACCAAAACAATAAAAACTACTTCTAATTAAATTAAAACCCTTACAAACTCGTAAACAACTTAAACTAGATACAAAACTCTAATTTTAATTTCTAGGAATTAACACAAAATAGGAATCAAAAGTGTAGGGAAGTAACACTATTTCACAGAGTGAGGCATCTTAGTGAAAAGTTATAAGTTTTGCTTGGGTGTTTTACGAAAGTGGAGGAGGTTGACTGATACCTGAAAGTTTAATTGTTGTAAAGGGTGGCTGATCCCTATTATAAATTCAGTGTTAGTGAAATTTCCAAAAGGTGCTTGGGGAATGGTCTAGAAAAGGTTTTTGAAAAACCACTATAAAATCATTTTGTCAAATCTCTCTATCCCTCACATCTTCACCTTTAGCAATTACTTGTTATATTTGTTTACCTACTGAACTTAGTGATTTACAGATATTGATTTGTGATGCACATCACCTTATATTGTGCATAATTTTTTATCAAAAAGGTTTAATTTTTAATCTAAAAAACTATTCACCCCCCCTCCTCCTTCTGGTTTGCCTATTTGAACTAACAAGTAAGTAGAAAGATGCAACTGCAAAGTCTCATATATCATCAGGTAAGAAAAAGAACTCCAAATCATCTTGGATTTGAGAACACTTCACTAATGTTTAGGGCACTTCTAAGCATGATCATAAATCTGCATGTAATTGGTATGGCACTGATTATGCCTCTCATTCTAAGAAAAATGGAAACCGTAATTTAGGGCAACACTTAAGGTCTCAATGTAAGAAATTTCTTAAATATTTGTTGCCTGGTTGGGATCAAGGTTAAACCGTTTTAAATGATTATGCTAAAAAGAATGATGAGTTAGAAAATAAGTGAATAGTGGGGGAAGTACTTTAGGTGCTACTTATGACAAGTATAATGAGAAGGCTTGTAGGGAAGCACAGATTACGTATATCATTATGAATGAGTTGTCTTTTAGTCATTAGAAATTGAGGGGTTTTCGTATGTTTGTAAGTCAATTGTGCCCTAGAATGCATGTGGCTCCTAGGTGAACAACAGTTAGAGATATTTACAAACTGATTCTAACAGAAAAGCACAAATTAAAATCTAACACATTTTCTTTGTTTCTCTAGTACTTGACCCTCGGTACAAGGTTTATTAATTATGGGTTCAAGAAGTTGTTTGGGAAAGCAGAAGCTAATTTCATAACATGGAAAGTGAAGACCACATTGGATAGATTATAAAACCATTGTAAGATTTTTTAACAAAGTGATGTGGAAATGGTTACCTCTGATGTTGGTGCATCTTCTCAACCTATAAGTATCACTAGGATAGCAAGTGATGATAATTCTGGTAAGTTTGTCCAGGATTTCATGAAAGAAATTACTAAAAAGGAGTCTCTAACTAGTAAAACTGAGTTGGATAGGTATTTTGTGAAGTCTCATGAGGCTATAACAGAAATTTGACATTTTGGAGTGGTGGAAGATGAATTTGAGGTAGTACAAAGTGTTAGACAAATTGGGTATGGATGTTTTAGGGTTTCCCATTGCTACTATTTCTTCTGAATTAGCATTTTCTAGTGGGGGATTAGTACTTGATACTTATCAAAACTCTTTAGATCCAAATGTGGTGGAGGCTCTTATTTGCACTCAAATTGGATTAAGTGTAGTCCTTTTCCAATAAAATATGAAGAACCAATTGAAGAGTAAGAAAATTATATCATGTACTTAAATTTTATACATTCTCTGTTTTCAGTGTGTTTATTTCCTGTTAGATATATATATATATATATGTATATTATTTGAGCTGTCTGGTTTTGTTCTTGAAGGAAGTTGTGTTATGGATTGATAGTTGATGATGGTGCTGCATTAGTGGTGAGTTTATATTTAACTTGTCTAAATAGAGTAGTAAGTAATAACTTTATTAGTATTTAACTTCTGTTTTCCTATAATTATGATAAGATTATAGAAATCTGGTAATGTTGCTGCCTCTGTCTTCCATGCTGCCCTGCTTGTTGTTTTCCTCTAGTTACTTCACTTGCAAGTTCCAATCTTAATTCTTGCAAGTAAAGTAAGTTTTTTGTAATGTAATTTGAACATGTTGTATTATGATGATTCTAGAGTCTCGAATTCTATACAAGTTTACCTTGTTCTCCAAGTGTCGGCCTTGTTGATTCTTGCAAGTGGAGCTTGCCTTTAGTTAATATTTGGGCAAGAATATGTTTTATTATGAACATGCGAACTGTGACTCACGGATTATGTACTGTTTGCTGGTGTGCATTTAAGTACTGTGAACTCGAAGGGTTTTTTATGGTTGCTTGCTGTTTGTATTCACTGATTGTTGTGAACTTGAAATTGTGAAGTACGTGTTTCTGTTAAGTATTGTGTTTATTGTTTGTTAATATTTGGCTGCTTGCTGTCTGTATTATGAGGATTTAGGACGAAGGATTATTTATTACTATGTTAATTTCTGTTTTTATAATATTTTGCGCATGTTAATTGGCTTTCAAATCATAAGATTTTTGTGTTTTATATTGAATTTGTTTCTTATCAGATTTTATTGTATATAGGCTCCAATAAGTACATTGAGCCTTAAATAATTGATTTTGGACTTAAAATTATACTTGGACTTTCAATTGAACCTTTAAAAATTCATTAAATCATATCCAAACCGTCTTAATTGAACTGTCCTAAACTTAATTTTTTCGGTTTCAATTTTTTTTAAACCAATCAATTCGATTGTGGGTTTCAGTTGACTTGCAAATAAAACCGATATCATCAGTTTGATTAGATTAGAGGTCCAGAGCCAACCGTCCGAACCGATGCTCAACCTTAGCAGCTGGACTTCCTTCAGACCTTGAACTGACTGATACGAGTATGATGTCTATCAACCCATCCAGATAGTATATCAACCCTCACAGCGAAAGGTTCACTATTCTCTCATCCCGCATCATTCTTTCACTCTTTTTTGTCCACATATAACTGCAGAATAGTTACTCCTATGTAAATACCAATGATTTCTAGCATACAGTCATAGCCTTCCAATTTAACAAGCTAGCTTTAACTCCAAACATCTCTGAATATAAATATAGTCTATATATAATTGTACTCCAGAGTAACCGTGAATCAAAACTTTCAATCAAATAAACAATATACAAATAAACAAAAGTACAAACTTGTATAAGACATGAATCAACTTAATTTCATTTTTGCACACACGCAAGAATAGGAATAAAAAGAAGTAGACCAACCAAAAAACTTGAAGATGAAAGCATGTAAACAGAGGTTTCAATTTAATCTTCACATAACTTAAAGTCAAAGAGAAAAAATTAAATAGAAAATTGGAAAAGCACAATGAGGAGCAAAACCACTAAGCCACACTCTTGATTCTAGTAGCGTTTTCCAAGTATTATCCCAACAATCACCGATACTAGAGCTACTCCCGAGATGAACTTAAAGGTTGTGAGTAGAGAAACCTGGCCGGTTGGAGAATGTATCTCTGACAAAGCCGAAGTTTGAGAAGATGTTGCTTCAGACTTTTTCTTACTCTTCCTTTTTGATGGAGTAGAAATGTTTGGCCCAAAGTCCCTGGATTTAACTTCCAACCCATCTTTCAGATCAACAGGGCTGACACCATCACTCTGAAACATGAGATTAAAGTACATGCTGTCAGCAGAGTACCTTGTCCGACTGTTGCTACTTTGGTTGGGTTCCCATGTACAGTTTGTAGTTCAGGATATTAAACTTGAGTTTGGACAGCTACTATAAACATGAATAGCAGGATAAATTCTCTTATAAAGTAAAATGCTTAGAACAATGGTAGCAAGTGTACTGTTATGAGAATAAATCTTATCTGTTAGGAGGCTAATGAAACAGGTTCCAGCCACAACTTATTTGTCAGTTAGTGCGGCGGGTATTTCTTTTGCTTTCCTTTTTTGGAAAGTATCAAGCAGGAACTACCTTGTTTGAGCTGTTTCCTGTCATCTATAATTTTTTTCTCAAACTCTAAAAGTTGCTTCTGTAGAATATAAATCTCTTTCTTCTTAGCTTCAACAAATGATAGTCCATTTTAAGTCTTCTATATGAACTTCCACAAACAAAAGAAGACCCATGACTTATTAAGAAAAAAAACAATACAGAATAAGGCCAATAATTTTTCCTAAAGGGGTGAAACCATTTTACATTATTATGTATCAGTGATCTGTATTAATTTCATGATATTTGAAATAATCAGAAACTTGTGAAAAGGATGTTGTGCAATTAAACAAGTACATAATCAGTCTTAAATCCGATTATTGTCTAACCTGTTCAACACTTCTAGTCTGAAGAAGTTTTAATTGTTCTTGAAGTTGTAGCACCTGTTCATTCAACAATTCTTTATCTTGAACTCTATGGGCATGTTCCTCCAGCTTTGATCTCAATTCTGCTTCTCTTTCAGCAGCAGCTGCTTGAACACTTTCAAACTGCAAAGGGATAAAAATAAATGTTTCAAGTTTGCCTTATACAAATATTTCAACAATTGAATATCAATAACAACCTTCTTCCTTTCACTAAGCATTTTATAAATAAAACAAAGTTTCTTGCATAATACCTCATTTCTCATTTGAGATTCAGATTTCATTAATTTCTCTTCAAGTTCCTTAACACGAGTTTGTAGCACAGATTTCTCAGCAGTATCAGCCTTGAGATTTTCAACCTCAGATCTTAGAGCATCTTCATTTTGTTTGTGTTCTTTTAACTCTTCTTCCAGATGGGATATTGCTGATTGAAGTTCTATTTTTACGTTTTGATATGTCTCATTCAGCAGGTTCTTCTCTTCTATAGCTGAAGATATCTGTACATCAAATGACATCATTTTGTTTCAGATAAGTTCTCTGTTATTTTGGCCACAGCTTGTGTCAGAGTTATAATACTGAAAATAGCAAAGCAAGAGTAAAGCAAGCAAAAGAAAAGGAATATCATTAGTAAGATCAAGTGTGAACCTGAGACTGTAGTCTCTGGAGTTCAGAAGTATGCTTCAGTGTTAAATCTTCTATAGCCTTTTCTAAAGTGAGAACCTGTTGAACAGTTTCATCCTTCTCAACAAGAGCGGCAGACAGTTTTGACTGCAAATCATTCATTTTGGACTCATACAAGGCTATTTCTTGAGCAAGTTTTAAATTTGCCTCCGCCAGTCCTCCACTTTCTTTTTCATACTGGCCTGACTTGGTTTGCAGTTCCTCAACCAAGATTTCCAGATGCTTTAGCTTTACGAGACTTTCCTCCAGCTCAAGTTTCTGATTTTGAGCAACTCCAACTGCTTCATGTGCCTGTTCTTGATAAGAATTTATTTGGCCTTCTAGTGTAACAAACTTCTCAGTCAAGCGTTTTGATTCAGCATCTCTCTCAGTAAGCCTCTGAATTGTTTCTTGTAATTGTGTTTCTACTTCAAGAATGTGAGCTTCCTTTAGAGACAGAATTTCGGAGCCTTTTGAGTACTGATCAATTAATTCTGCAATTGTGTTCTTATGAGAAACAAGTTGTTCAGCGGTGGCTTCCTTTACAGAAAGAGCAGAATCCAGTAACTCCTGAAGTTCAACGACCTTGTTTTGGAGTTGAAAATTTGTCTCAACCAATAGTTCATTCTCAGAATATGACTTTAAGCTTTTATTTTCAGCTTCCAACATCTGATTACTCAGATTTTCATTTGTGACTTCTAGGGAAGCCATTTTCCTCAAACTTTGATCCAATTCTTCCTTGAAAAGTGCTGATTTCTCAGCTGCTGCACCCATCTGCTCCTCAAGATTCTTCAGTTTCTCTAAAAGAGATTGATTCTCAGAATCCTTGCTACCGCAATTTGCTATTGCTTCTTGGAGTTTAAGCTCTGAATCCCTACTTAGGGACTCGTGTAACAGTTCAAGTTCTGAGTTTCTTGTGGCAGTTTGCTCTATCACGCTTTCTTGCTGCTCAAGTTTCTCTTCAGCCAATTTGAGTTTCACCATCACTTCGCTCTCTCTTAATCCCACAATTTTGTGATCATGTTCAATGCTCAGCAACTTCTCCTGTGTGAGATTCAATTCATTCCTCAGAATTTCCAACATTTTTTCTACTTCAGCAAGTTTCTCACTTGAACTGTTCAAAGCATCTTCTAACCTATTCTTCTCATCTTCTGCTAGGTGCAGGGATTCTGTTAATTGCCTTCCCTTTTCATTAGCTGTTTCCAGTGCTATTTCAAGGCTTGATGCTCTAGCTTGAAATGCCTCAAGTTCTGATCTTAGATCAGTTACCTTGTCACTGTCCGCTCTGGAACTGGCTTCTGCATCAGCACATTTCTTTTCTAATGTGCTTATCTGTTGTTCAAGTTCCTGTATTCTGTATTTCTCGGCTTCAAGTAACAACTCAAACTCCCTTACCTTTCTATCAGCATGCTCCAGTTTGGAGTGAGATGTCTGGATCAAATCTTCTAGTTCAAGGCTGCGATAATGGTTCATACTCGCTCGATCCTCATGTTCAGTACATTTACCTGTGACAATCTTCAGCTCCTCTTCAAGCTGCGAGCTCCGCACAGATGATTGATTTAAAGAAGATTCCAGTTGAATTATCTTTTCGATGTATTCCTGGATATAGCCATTCAGAGATTTCTTTTCTTCATCGACCTCTCTCAACTTAGTATTAAGTTCAGATATTTTATCAGAAAATTCTTTCAGTTCTCTCTCAGCATTGGTGCTCTTTAGTTCTACTAAATTTAGCTGTTCCTCAAGTTCCACATTCTTGTGTTCTGCAGCTATGAAGCGTGTCTCAAGTTCCCTTAATTGTGAGTTTGCCTCTTCTGCTGTCATGTTTGAAGCTTGAATAAGATCCTCAAGCTCAAGATTCCTCAGAGTAGCAGTTGATGCAGCAGTTCCAGATTCATTATAAAGATCTTCCAAAGACTTCAACTTATTTTCAAGCTCTGCATTGTTTGAGAGTGCTTGAGACAAAAGAGAATCTGATTTACTGAAATTCTCATGTGATATCTTTAATTTTTCTTCCAGATCAATGGACAACTCCTTCAACTGCTTTGAATTACTAGTTAGATCTTCAACCACAGCTTCAAGAGATTTTTTTTCTGTATTTATTTTAGCCAATTCCTCCTGCATTAACAAAACCTCTGCTTCCCAAGTTCTGAATGAAGCTTCTACTGACTCCCTCGCTTTCTCTTCCTCCTGCAACTTGAACTTGATTTCTTCCAACTCAGAAACCTTCACTTGCAGTTCTTCCTTAGTCGAGACAAACACGTTTTGAAGTACAGAAATATCTTCCTTTAGATGGGTTTCTGAGGTATTTCTCAGGTTCAACTCCCTGGTTAGCTCATCTATAATAGCATCCTTTGAAGAAAGTCGCTCCCCCAGGTCCACTACATGGGATTTTGAAAGTGCCAGATCCTCTTGAACAGCAGAAAGTTCTGCAGCAGTAGTTTTAAGTGCTTCTTCAACCTTTTGATTTTCAGCAATCTTTTCATACAAGCCCTTCAATTCTTCCTGTAGGGAAGACATCTGATCTTCAACTTCTTTTGCAGTTAATTTGGCTACTTCGAGCAGTCTTTCAAATTCTAAGGCCTTCTTTGTCTCAGATTCAGCATGTGAACCACTTTGCTTATGCAGCTCCTCGAACTTCTGTGCCTCACCAGAAGAATACTGTAGCTGTTGCTCGAATTCTAGCATCCTTTTTCTTGAAGATTCAAGCTCAAGGCTGAGAGCATCAAAAGATTCCTTCTCCTGAATAAGCTCTCTCTGCTTTGCTTCTTGAGCATGCAATGCCTCTTGCAAAGTGTTGAGCTGTAAACTGTGGTTGTCATTTTCTTCAATAGTCTGCACTTGCAATTTTTTGTAACTCAGTTCAAGCTCCTCGTACTTTCTTCCACTCTCCTCCAACTTTTCCTTTAAGGCTGAGAGCTCATCCTTCAGATGAGAATTCTCATTTTCATAACTCTTTACAGTTCCTGCTAATCTTAGGAGTTCAAGCTCAAGTTCTCGCATATTCTCTTGGGCTTCTAGTAGTTCTCTGCTTGAGTTTCTCTCAGTTATAGATGGCTTCTCATCTTTTGCACCTGTTGTCCCAGTTCCATGTGAACCATCTTTCACATCAATCGCTTCCTTTTCGATTTTTATAAATTCTTCATCCAAGGCATTCTCTTCCTCTTGTTTCTTTTCTACTTTTGCTACTAGAGGCGAGTCTCCATGTGTTACCTGCAACAACCACTGAGGGTTAACCACTGAACAGTTTGTGTATCAAAAACAAGAAACAGTTATGTGATCCACTAGAGTATATAAATTTATACACTGTCAAGGGTGGTGGTTAGTTTTAGTCACACAGGTCACTCTCTAATTAGTGACGGAATAAAATTAGATACAACTAACAGTGTAGTAAATATTAATTTAACAAGGAAAACCACCAAACAGTTTGGCTCTAACAAGTTGAAAGTACGTATACAGATAGGATTTAAGGAAATCAGAGTAATAATTCTTTTCTTTCTTCTTACCAATCAAAATAGGATTCACATGATTATATACTATGAATTGGGAAAAGAAAAAGAATAAATGTAAAACTAAGAATCACAAGCTGATAATGTTTTATACATGGTTAGGACTTTAATATGATAATTATGACCTTAGTATGATCAATAGAAACCCTGCAGTAGGGTCCTCATCGATAGTTTCCTATCCCTATTTATTTATTTTGCTTGTTTCCAAATTTAATTGACTTTGACAGGAAAGTTCTCTCTTTTGTTTTGAACCAGGCTTGAGTGTTTTCACAACTGAACATAAGCTTCACTAATTTATCAATGATCTGAGAACATTGCTCCCTTATTTTTTTTCCATGAAGGAGAGTAAAGCTCTTGCCACTAAGCCATCATTATTGAGTAGGTAGATGTAAAACTATATATATTTTGAAGTCTTTTTAAGACTTAGCCAACTAAATTATTTCATTCAACATATATAAAATTCAACATATATAAAATGATAATAAATTAAATTTTTTCCCAATGTCATTTCTACAATACTAATTATATTAATTAAAATTTATTTATCCCCGAGATTACGCTCAAGTATTTAAATACTCACTTTATCATATGAAAGTATATTACAATTATATTATCAACCTCATTAAATTAATTTCGTGTATTATATTTTCATGAAAAATTGCATCTTATTTCCACTTCCACATGGGGTAGAAAGAAGATGCTATTTCTTAAACTATTAGAGTAACATCTAGGTATTAACATTTCATTCGATAAGAACATATCCATATTTGAAATTTTTATTTATACTTCTTAATTTAATTAAAAAAATAAAACCATATATATTAATTTGAAATTTGTTGAATATCTAGTCGAACCCTAATATAATGGAACTTCAAATCCTTGAACCACTCTTCTTTCGGGTTTGATGGCCAGTCGATTCTTAAACATCAATTGAGAATTAATCCCACCTGCTCAAGCCTCTAGCACTTTTGCTTTTCTTTTTTTCTTTTTTTTTCTTTTTTTTTTTAAACCTTTTGTTGCTAAGACCTCGGAATACATTGGTTTTGAACCTAATTTTGAAACTTTTAGAAAGATATAATGTTCATAGGCAGAGGCCCGCAGGGCCATGGCCCTTGCAAAGTTTTGCCTAGGCAAAGTATGAAATTTCATTTCGGCCCCTGCAAAGTTTTTGGCAATTCAAATCTTTCCCATGCAAAGTGTGAATTAATTCATTTCAGCCCCTTCATAATTTTGCACAATTTTAATTTTGCATCATACAGAGTATGATTTTTTTTCACTTTATCCCCTCTAAATTTTGTATTTTTGTAATTGTTACCCTTATCTAGATACTCACATAAAAGATATGAGGGAATAAACTACAAATAAAAAAGTTCAAAATAAATAATTCTAAAAATAAACTCTTGTAAGTGAGAAATTAATGTCGGTACTCAATTTTTTTATTATAACTCTTTCTAAGACCCAACAAAGGTATGAAATGAAACCAAAACAACTTCTTCGGTGAAAATAATTTCTCATAATGGTAATACAAATCTAATACCTACTTATTTTTAAAAGTATAGAAGGAGAGTTTGCTTTTCTTTTAATTTGTTGGTTCATTTTTAGTTGTTTTTTTTTATTTTTTTTTCTTTTTAACAATAATCCACCTAAAGATTTATAACTAAATTTCTACACACACTTACCATATGACGTAAATTCATGTGAATAATTTTGTTGAAGCATAATAAATATTTTATTCTAAGTATAAATAAGTCATTTTTTAGTTTATTAAATAATTAGCATGCATTTTTGTATTTTTAATTAATTGAACTTTTTTTACATTATAGTTAGTTTGTAACTTGGCCCTCAAACTTTTACATTTAGGTCCGTCACAAACTTTTTTTATTTTCTTTTCTAGTTCCGTCACAAACTTTTTTTATTTTCTTTTCAGAGGGAGATATGGAACTGGAAAAGTTTAATTTCATATCACACTAAGGAACTTAACAAAGAAAAGTCAAATATATCTATAATTTTAGAAATGTCAAATTTTATGTGATCAAATAGCTTACTTATACCTGAATATCACCCGCATTAGTATCTTTCTCAACTGCCTTTGTTACTGGAACTTCGGAAATTGCTTGTGTCTCTTCCTCCATATTAAAATCAAGATGCCACTTATTGATCTATTTCCCTGCAGTTCACATAATATTAATAATTTAATATACACCGTATGCCTTGATCTAAAAACGGATATAGAAGAAAAGCAAACCAAAGAAAATAAAAATACTTCGATTATTTATATCCTCTGTGGGCCCAAAAAGCAATTCCCACTGATGTCTACGGAGTATAAAAAGACAAGATGCCTTTCTCTATCACATCCCAAACCAATTCATTTTTTCACCAAAAATTCCATATGCCATCTGGACCGTTGGTTGCATATGGGACCCATGTGATCTAAATATGAAATGAGATCCGCAATTTGCCAGGACGAACTTTTCTTAATTACGTTACATGGTACAGAAGGGAGGTAATAGTTGCAGAGAAAAACATGAAAGCCTACATAGTGGTGGAGCCCACCTCCAAGGCTTTGCTAATCTTTCAAAGTTAAAAGCCCGTGGAAAGCAGACAGCTAAGCATAATGTTTTTTTTTTTTGAGAAAGTCTATTTAATTGTATAATTGTGCAGAAAGAACAGATTGTAAACAGGCTCAGCGCACAGATTTATAATTTAAATCAGAAGAATAAATTTTTTTTACAGTGATATAAAATTCTCATAAATATCGGAGGATCCAAATTCAATTTATACAAAACTCAGAGTATATATGTCTTAACAATTTAAAAAATTACAGTCACTGTCAGAACCCCCATTTCCTTTGATTTTTATAATTTTTAATATTTTTCAATTAGGTCAATGAATTTTCTAATTTAATCTTGTAGTTTTGTTATAGAATAAACTCAATAATCCAAGTAAACTATATAGAATAAAACTAATAAAGTGATCCATCTGAGAATACACTAAAATTACAAGGACCGAATTTGTAATTTAGCTGAAGTTTAAAATGATCCATCATAGAATGTGATCTAAACTGTCTGTCTTAAGTATTTACACCACCTAACACCCAAAATATTCCCTCAAATAGATAAAAAATAAAAAAACCAAAAGTAATTCTTTAAATAAGAAAAAAAAATGAAGTACGAAGTGCTTTATTTTTGTACAAATAAGGAACGTCTGCAACAGCTGGAAATTTGTCACATCCAATCTAGGCGAATCCCAGATCAAGCATGGTAATAAATTATTATATTATCAAAGATTATAGGCAATAGTTATTATACCCTCTAATTCAAAGGTGAATCCCAAAGAAATTTTGAAAATCAAACTTGTTTCATAATTTGTCCGATTTGCTTTATTTAAATTTTTTTTTTTTTTTATTGTTTTCAAATGGGAGCAAACTAAGAATCATGTGTACAAATTCAAAGAAAATGAATGGAAATATGATTGAAATTGAGCAGAAAACAATGATCAGAAGCACTGAAGATGAACAAACACATAAATAAGGCATACACAAGTGATCGATCTTCACGCATCACTCAATTATGTTATGATTCAGAAAAATTCGCAGTTGCAAAGATCGGTTTTGGTATGGTTGAAATTCTCATCATATCACATACACAGAAAAGGAAAAGGAAAGTTAAAAAAAAAAAAAAAAAAGGCTAGAGAGTAGAGAAGAGGATGTGAGAGAGAGAGAGAGAGAGAGAAGGAGAAAGCTTGCCTGAGAATTAAACTTGGATTCCTTTGCTTTCAGAAAACGTTTGCTTCGGTTTCTAGTAAAAAGAAATTGAGAAATTGAAGAATCGATGATGACGATCGATGAAGGTTGAAATTTGGTGAGAGAAGAGACGAAGATTCTTTCTATATATATATATATATATATGTGAATTGTGAAGTTTTTTGGGGTTGGAGGAGGTCACTTTATTAGTGCCATGGGACAGTAGGGTGATGTAGGCGAGTGAAAGAATTGCCTCTAGATTTCTATTTTATTACCATTTTAGCCCTGTACTGCAAGAGTCCAACAGTTGCCAGAATAGAGAGATTTTTTTTTACTTGTTTTGACAAACGAAGGATTTTTTTCCTTTAGATGAGAAATAGAGGGATTTTTTTTTATTTTTTTTCCTTTTGATGAAAAATGGAGGATTAAGGATACTAATTGGATTTGCTTAAACTTGGAAACCATGGGCTAAATAAGCTCATTTTGAGTTTTTCTTTGAGCTCATTTAGTAAAACAAGTTGAGTATAATTTTTCAAAATACGATTATTCAATTCGTAAACTAACTCGTTTAATATTATTTAATAAGTAATTTATCATTTACCTAATAAATATTTTTACCATTATTAAGAAGAAAAGACTCTTATAGTCTTCTACAGTATAGTATAAATAAATTTTATGTTTTTTTATTAATTAAGAAAATTAAAATATTTTAACTTTTAAATAATTACCTACTCACACATTAACTCTTTTTTAAAATAAAAATAAAAAACATAAAAAAATTTAAAAATATCACTTTATATTTCCAAAAAAAAAAAAAAAAGGTACTATGTGCATAGCACATGCATATATATATATAAACTAACATAATTTATAACTTAATTTGGTAATATTTTACTAAATCGGCCTCTGTTATGTGTTGAGTTCAATTTCCCTTGAAGTGGAAAGCTACCTGTGAGGAGAATGTCATGCAAAAGCATAATCAATATCCCAGCAGAAGACTTCCAAACAAACATAGAAATATATATTATATTTAGAGCACACAAATCCAAGACTCATCAAAAACACACTAAATCGATGAAACCAAGCACAAAGTGCCTGTTTTAAACCATAAATAGCATGTTGTAGCTTACATACATGTTTAGGATGCTGAGAATCAATAAATAAAGCTGGGGTTGTTTCACATAAATTTTCTCAGAAAGAAAATAATGTAAGAAAAGGGTGATTTTGAGGGATATTATGAGAATGGGGAGAAATGGGGGAGAGATGACGAGGAATTGATAACATTCACCACCAAATACACATAAAAAAAAAAGTATAATCATGAGATGTTCTAAATAGAAATTTGAAAGGTGATTTTCCATGCAAAACTTGATATGGGAGACGATTAATTAAATAGATACTATATGTAGCATCAACTCAAAAAAAAAAAAAAGGCATTAATTAGCTTGAATTAACATAGTACGAAACATTTCATTAAAATGACGCTGCTTGCGTTTAGTTATTCATTTTGTTGAGGTGTGTCTAGATAAAACATTATAAAAGAAATCTCAGGAGCTTGAAAAATATATATATATTTTGAGATTATTATCAAATTCTTCTTGAACAATCTAAATTTTAGTATTAAACATCATATTTTCAACTTGATTTGTGAAGGTAATAAAATGTGTAAACACCTATGATTTATTCTTTTTTTTTTAAAGCCATGCAAAATTAATGATATAATCATCTACAAAACTTATATAAATACTTGTATCTAAAATGAAAAGAACCGAAGAAATTCAAACATCACAATGTATTAAATGTAAAGAAAAGTAACAATAGCAATATGAGTTGCTGAGATAAAAAGTTGTGGTTAGTATTCTGTCATAATTACAATAATTAATAATAACATTATAATTTAAATAAATAAATTGTTGTAGATAAATTATTAAATATAAACACAGTCAATAAAGTGTAGAAAGCTTAGATGAGACACAGATATATCGTTTTTTTAAGTAATTCATGAAACTGTCAAGATTGCTTAACAGATGTAGATCTCTTGACACGTTGTCCCCAGGATAGAACAGGCCCCAGGATAGAACAGTTTAGCTTACTACACACAGTATGTTTCTCAATTCACTGCACAAGAAAAGAGACAAGCTCTCTCTACTCACACCGTCCTTGCCTAATATATAATAGAATATAAAAATAAAATTATATGAGAGTTGTGTGTATGTGAAGTGTCGTACATGTAAGTACTAGTGAGTTAACTAGAAAATGTAAGAATGAAGGGTTTTATATAGTAGTATGATTTCGTAACTCTTATATCAAAATAATAGTTGAAATAAATACACAATTTAAAATAAAAATAAATAAATAATTAAATTATATAAGTGACAAAATCAAATATTGAATTGTAACAATTCAACTATCATAAAGTGCTTTAAACCTTATTATTCAAAACTTCTAAATTTTTGAAACTCTCACAAATTTGTTATTTTAATAAACCACCCAATAAATTGCATTTATTTTATTTTTACTAAAATAGAACAACAAAGGTAACCCATTTTTCATTTGATTTCCCTAACTAACAAGATGAAAAAAACCAGAATTTCTTTTAAGTTCTTACTTATAATTTATTTTCTCTTTTTTTTTTCTTTTTTTTTTTTGAGAAAGAATCTCTTTGATTTTGTGATGGATAGAGTTTTTGCGTTTAAACTCAGTGCCTTTAATTATCACTTCTTTTTGTCATAGATAATAGTCATTAACTGAACAATTAAAGATCTCACCAATTAACTTTATCAATTGAGTTAAAAATTGGTAGACAAATATATATTGATGGTTGATATTTCTTTTAAGAACTATTATTGTACTCACTATAGCAGCTATATTCCTGTCGTAAAAAATATATATATATATATATGATAAAAGTGAATTGAATACCTTAGAAAAAAAAACTTGAAATCGATTCATTTAAAATTGACAATTTTTATTAAGATTATATTTACATCAAATTCAATTATAGATTACAATTAATAATAAAACGGATAATCTCAATCTAACAATTAATAATATTATATTACAATTAGCCAACACAAGGTGAAAAAACAACTCACAAATTTAGAAAAAAATAATCACAAATCATCAATGGTGGAACTCAAACCTGAGACCTCATATTCCAGCTCCTACGTCTTATAATAGTCCAAATTGAATTCAAGGTACTAGCTGCTGTAACTAATACTAAATTTCGAATGCTCAGCTAGGTCATTTGAATAATTCTCAGAAGTGCAAAGCCAAAAAATAAGATTAATCCTATGAAAATTGGTCTTGTGTGGTTAAAGAGATATAATTCATTTCTTGATTTTTTGTATTTAAAATTTTGGGAGAATTCGTGAAAATAAAACTCTCATAAATTTTTAGTCCATACCAATTTTTTTTTTTTTGATATCTGTGAATTCAAATTAATCGAAATATGCATAAACTTGACAAACTATAAAAATACTACGAAAAAAAAATTTATGGTCAAAACAATAGAAAACTGTCAAAATACTAGGATACTACTGAAATTTAGGACCCCGTGGAGGTTATATTGGTCATGGACAGAAATGTTTGGCTTTTTGGTTGGTAGTGGCGGCAAGACTACGCCCAAACCGTCCCCCTATCCTTCGCGGACAAAAATGACGACTCTGTCTTTCTTTAGCCGATTATGACATTTCCTCTTACCCTTTTCACGATTTTGGTAGACTTATTTCTCCAACACAGACAGTTGATTTTGGCTGAATTTGATTATTCTGGATAGAAATTCTGATACTCTATAAATAATACGTTGATTTGTTTGAAAATAGAAAGAAGATTTTATTATAACTTAAGAGTAAATATTAAATATAATGAAATTTAGTGTAAATTACTCTATTCTTTAGTAGTTTTATCATTTGTTAAATGTTGACTCATATTTGTATTAATGTTCACTTTCCTCTCCTAAAAAAGCTTTCCATCCCTCCTTCAATTGAGTCATATAATTGATGCCGGATAGACTGGAAAAGAAAAAAACAAAAAGATAATTTATGGGCCATTAATTAGATATGTCTTTTTAATTAAATTAGCTGTGACATTTAAATTAGAGAGTTAGAACTGTATTTTCATTCAAATCAATGTAAATGTCAGTAAATTTATTTTAATATACATATATATATATATATATATATATATATTCATTCTTATTTTTAGAGTATGAGATTGAAATTTATTTTTTCTTTTTCTATATTTTACTTTCACCGTTCATTTGATTAAATTTTCAGTTAATAGACTAATTAGACTCCAGCCTCACCCAACATGGGAGAGTTCAAAGAAAGTGGGTTAGAAACCACAACGCTTCATGAAAAAAGTGATTGAAAAGTGTTGATGTAGGACAAAAATTGTGGGGTTTGGGAGAAAATTACTCTATTTTAAAATAATTAGCCCCGTCACGCTGGCGTCAATGTCTTTTTTAAGAAAATAATATAAAAATATTATAATTATTATATAAAATGAAAAGAATGAAAGAATGAGATAAGTTTTATACAAGATTGATTTTTTTAAAACAAATAATTGGTTAATTGAAGTTATTAATATGTGAGTTTTGTTTGTTTTTTATTAATTCTTTTATTATTATTATTATTATAGGGAAAAGTGTGTAATTTCTAATAAATGATAAATTTTAATTTAACAAAAATATAAATTTAAAATGACATTATTCTCCCTTTTAGATTGATATTTAGATTAAAAACTATATTAAAAATCAGGAAACTCCATAAGAGTGTTCTGACTTTTAATATAACATAGACATATAGATATAGATTTCTAGAGAATTATAATAAAAGTATTAATATTGTACTAAAAATAAGAGCATAGTAGGTCTTATATAGGCAACATTTAAACTCTAAGAACACTAATAAATTAAGATTTCACTCTACATAAAATCTTAAAATATTATTGAATCCGAATAATACAAAAATACTATTATTTTATTCATACAAATAACATGTTCCAAATAAATTTCAATATTATCTTCACATTGTTTCCTATCATTTTTTTTATGATTGGAAAAAAAATCGTCATTAAGTTCTGAAGTGATGGAGAATGAAGATCTTGAGAATAAGATCCAGGTCTTGTACATAACAACTAAATAGAATCCTGTCAGGATCACAGACGTTTTGAAACTTCATTGGAATAACAAAGTGGATGTGCTCGGTATATGGAAGAGACCATCAACTATCAACTCTAGAATTGGAATCTCATCTTTTTCAACTTTAACTATTGTAATCACTTCTTCAACTAGAACAACTTCTTGAGCTCTAAATTCTAAAGGCGTTTTGAATTTTTTCGGCTTGAACTTTATCAAATGTTATTGGATTAAATAAGAAGCTAATCTGAAATATTTAATTTAATCTAAATTTTGTTCTAAGTTTTGATTAATTGTAAATTGATTTTTATACTATGTTTGAATTATATGTACACTTAAAAACAACACTCTTTTACTTGTCATGTAGTTGTTCAATATGTGCTCCTTCAACAAGCTATTCATTTAAAACTAACCGAGTGTTTCATTTAAGGGTCATATCTAACTAAACTCCGAAATATTTGAACATCTTTCCAGCTATTAAAAGTTTTGTAGTTGAAGCACTAAATGCAGCATTTCATTAAAGTTGAACAATAGTTGTCTAGAGCTGTTATATGAAGAGTAGAAGATAGAGGAGCTGTTAGGTGAAGAGCTTGAACTTCAAGAGATATTTGTTCCAAACGCACCATTTCATTGAACACACAGTTGCTCCTCAAGACAAGAGCTATTACCTGAAGAGCTGAAACTTCAAGAGTTGTTATAAACATACTATTACATTAAACGAACAGCTACTCCTCAAGACAAAAGCTGTTAACTATAGAGCTAAAACTTCAAGTGCGTTTGGAACCAAACGCACTGTTTCATTAAATAAACAGCTTCTCCTCAAGACAAGAGCTGTTAACTTAAGAGATGAAACTTCAAGAGTTATTTTGTTCCAAATGCACTGTTTCATTAAACAAACAACTGTTCCTCAAGATAAGAGATGATAGCTGAGAGCTGCACAGAATTTTATAGCAGTGACTTTTATAGCAGACACGAAGAATTT
This sequence comes from Quillaja saponaria, assembly GCA_029379385.1. NCBI lineage: Eukaryota > Viridiplantae > Streptophyta > Magnoliopsida > Fabales > Quillajaceae > Quillaja > Quillaja saponaria. The sequence goes on along the minus strand of CM055612.1, from coordinate 14,500,607 downwards.
CATACACCAAACAAGAGAGCCAAATTTGAAGAGAATATTTTTCAATTCAAATTCCAGAATTCCCAAGCTCAAACTTTTGATAGAATTCTTCATCTCTTTCACATTTTGAGATTGATATTACCACTTATTTTTCTACTTTAATTTGAATCAATCTCTATATTGAGCTAGAATTTTCATATTCTTTATAATGCTCTGCAATTCAAAAGTCTTGTGCTTTGTGAGACGTTCTCTGCAAAATTTGTAATTAGGTTTGGAGAAGACATTGATAGGTAGAATTTGTAAGATTTGGTTGTGTGGTTTCTGGTTGATCCTAGAAAACTAGTGGCTATAAAGGGACCTGAATCATACAATTTAGTTTTATGCTAGTGTGATCTAGTGGAACCTTAAATGTTCTTTTTGAAAAAGTGGACATACTCTGAGTTATCAGATGAACCACTATAAATCAATATCTCTTTATTTTTTTTAATTGTACTTGCATCTTGCCTGAGTTTCACTAATTGTGGTGTTTATTTGCAAAAGTTATTAAAATTGGTTAATAAACTATTCACCCCATTTACTTTTCCATTTCAACTCATTTGCTATCAGAACATGTCATTGACTGTACATTTAATCCATGTGGAGTCTTTATTCACGTGTCAATAGAAGTTCTCAAAGTGTTGGTGGTGTAAGTGACCATTTGACTTGAGATCATCTTATTACTTTATATGTGAATTTATGTGTTTTTATGTCATTCCCCTTATCTTATAATAAGGATAATATATGGATGATTATTGGACATGTAGTGAAGCATATCAAGGTAGATAAATGATAAACAAATAATTCATCATTCTCAGCAAAAAAGGATGAATATCCCATGGCCTCTTGAAACAAGTATGTCATGTTTCCGAGAAACTTTGCAAATTGAAAGAGATTAAGAAAATTGTTTTTTGAATCTCTTTGAGGAACAAAACATAAACTTAATTTCAAGTACAAATGAATTTAGACAAAAATAGGGTTGACACTAGAATCCATTTCCTATTTCTATCTCTGTATTTGTTTGATAAAATGATTGAATTACACAGTAATCAAGCACTTAAAGGTTTGATCAATGATCTTAACTTTACTTGTACTTGGGTAGTATTGTACACTACTAGATATCAATCTTAATCTATAAATGTAAGTTTGTTGGTTTAGCAAAACCAAAGTTAAATTAAAAATGTTTTAATTTAATCATACTTCTTAGGAAGTATTGAATTATATTTATTACCAACATACGGAAGAACCTAATAGGTTATACACTTAATATACTTTCGTTAAGAAGCTAGAAGGATTAATGGAGTTTTGGAATTAATAGTTAACTTCCAAGCATAAACCTTTTACTTTACATAAATTGCAAGACTTGTTTTCTTCGAAGTTAAGAAAAATTCTAGTTAAAATCTTAATTGGATTTAGGCCACTAAGAGACTAAAGGCTCATTAGTAATTCATAATGTAATCATAATAGAATTATGAATTACTAAAGGGGCTTGGGGTTATAATTTTTATTTTCTTGTAATAATATTTAATATATTAATATTTTTTTATTTATAAAAATTATACAAGTTGTTGTTTCAATTTGCATTTTAATGACAACATTTTCATAAATTTTTTTTATTTTCTTATTAGTATTACATTTTAAAGAATATGATAAAATTAAATAAATATAAAAATTTTAATTTCTAAAAAAAAAAGAAGAAGAAGAAACAAGAGATAAAAAATAAAAAATATAAGAAATAAAAAAAAATAAAAACTTGTAATAAGGATAATTTAGACTTTACTAATTTAGTTTGTTAGATTTTATAATTAATTTGGATAATTGAAAATTATTTACTAATTATGTTTCAAATAAAGAGTTATGTGCCTAATTTAATAGTTCATATAGATAAAATATAATTGACCATAAAAACATAAGTTCTAAAAGAAAAAAAAAATTAATTCTTTAAAAATAAAAATAAAAATTAATGCAATCCTTAAAAATCAAAACGGTAAGCTTCTATTAAATAGAAAAGTTCAATTATTTTCTTTTCCATTCAACACATGCAAAGGAGACTCACTGTTTTAAGATTTATATATGAATTCGTTGATTATTATTCATCTATGAAAATGTTTACATCCATATTCTAAAAATCAGGTGATTGGCTCAAAATTTAATAGATCTCAACTCTTTCTACTAGAGTTAAACTAATGATCAAATCGAATAACATCATAAATATATTTAATTGTACTTTAAATATTATAAATACTATATTAATTTTTCTATTAATTATAAATACTAAATACACACGAAAATAATAATTCAATACTTACTAAATTAAAAAAATAACATTACAAATTGTCAAATATAATTATTAATCTACAACTAATTGATTTATTATTTATTATAATATTCAAGTTTCAACTTCAGCATTAACATAATATTTACAATATCAATATCAACTACAATAGTTTCATTAATCTTTAATATAAAATACAATTATTTATTAATTATTCGTATAAATAATAACTTTTAAAATATTATATATATATATCGTCAATTAGATAAAAAGGGTAAGCATTCTAACTATTTTTTAGTAGTTGAAATCCCAAATAACGAAGATAAGTCAATTGTGACAAGGTTAGAACGAGCTTCCTGGTTCTAACCTTCCTCAAGACCCCACAAATACAACACAACCTTTACAAGAGTTTTAAACCTAGTTCAATTTTTGCATACATCGTAGGCTACTCGATTGAATTACAAATATCAAACTGTTCTACATGTGCTATATTACAGCTACTGAAACTCCTCTACTGTAATTTCGGTCAACCGGGCAAGTTTTAACTATTTTTTCATGGATAGGCTGCTTTGATATTCCCATTAACCTACAAAGAAAATCATTCAATTTATATTTGAACCATTCTTTCCGATATTATAGGCAAGTACTGATTCTATGCAGAAGAATTGAAGATTACTGAATGTGAAGTTCTTTCATCAGAGGAAAGGTGCACCTCATGCATGTCTTGACGGATCATCATGCAACTGTGCTGATCTCACATTAGTGTCATCTTGCTGTAAGGAAGAACAATTGTAAAGGTGCTCTCCAGAAAGAAAAAAACTATCATACAAAATTTACTAAGATAGCATCTGGAAAACTAACCCGAATGCCATAAGAAAAACCTGTTGGTGCTCGGAAAAAATCCATCTGCCCCTGCAACCATGAATAAAAATATGAGCTCAAATTTAAAATATTGCAAGAGAACTAATATTAGTAGTGCTAGCATCATAGTTTACCATACCAGTCCATGCATGCTTTGCTGAGTAGTGTAATAACCATCATGACTTGGTGGTGCTATAGTGTTCAGTTGTCCCTACATATATGAAACCCCAAAACTTCAAAATGGATGCAATATCAGTAGACTTCTTTACCTATATCAGTCATATATTGACGTACCAGCCCTTGAATAGTCTGTTGATTCCCATAATAATTATCACGTGTTGGTGCCATTAAGTTCAATTGCACCTGCAAAATAAATATGTATATATAAAATATATATATCAGATTGGCTCATATACAAAGATGAGATGAGAACTATGGCTTATTATATTCATACCAGTCCTTGCACATTCTGTTGTGTGCCATAGTAACCATCGAGGGTGACTGCCCTTGAGCTTAGTTTGTCCTGTAAACCAAAGTTCCAATTATTGAAGCAATCCTGTCTAATTTTGTTTGTATACACTACAGCTACTTAAAAACCACAAGTCTCAGTTTCAATGATATTTTTCTTTTTTCTTTATATCAGAATTTTCCAGCACAATACCATGTCACCTGGATTTCAATAAGCTTAATTATTTGATGTGTATAGTATAAATTTATATACTTTTAGTTAGGTACGAAAGCAGAGAGGACAAACCAATTGTTGCAAGCTCTCTTCTGCCCCAACAGTCAATACATCAGCCTCAGAGTTCATCTGCAATTAGTAAAGAAATTCATATCAGAATTAACTAGGGAGAAATCATGAGCATTGCAATTGATATTGACGATTAACCTTTCTCTTCTTAGTTGGATTCTTCTTTTTGTTGGCCTTTCCCATATTTCTACTTTGGTTATCTTCTTCAGTGCAATTTGGACTGCTAGCTTCTGTAAGACTCTTACTAGAGTTGTTCAAACTCGAACAATTTTCATAAGCTTCATCTAGCGCACGAAATGCAATATTATAACTCTCTTGAGATAGAGAGGCCTCACTACTCAATTTTAGGGCCCGCTTACATAAATCATTGTATCGTTGCACTCTACCCTGTGTATGTTCAGATTCTTCTCCCAATAAATGCCTGGTTTTTGCTTCTTTCGACCATCGTTTCAAAATATAGTGAAGTGGGACGGCAGTAAGCCGACAACTTTGAAGAACAATTAACGCATGTCGACATAGATAACCTCTGTACTCATATAAGCGACACATACAAGAAATTTCTGCTTTTATTTCATTCCACAAAACAGCAAAGTGTTGCTTCTTATCTATATCAACAACCCGAAAAGTAATGCCTGTCTCATCTTGTCTTTCCGTTTTAGGTTGACAAGCAGTAACACCTATAACCTCCACTTGAAATTTCTTAAGTACTGCATGTGTGTACACCCCCGAAACACTCTTCTCGAAGGGTGAAGGAGTTTTCAAAACTGGCATTTTATTCCATAAATCAGAGTCTGCTTTTGCTTCCTCTTCATACCTATCTTGCAGGATTGCTTCATACTGTTTCAACAATTCTTGCACAGTGGTCTTCTTATGAACATACTTATCAAAAAAGGAATTTACACTCTCAGATCGCTGAATGGTTGACATACCACCCAAAAAAGCACCCTTCATGAACAATGGTACCCACAATTTCCGATCTTCATACAATGACTGCATGCATTCATCCTCTCTAAGTTCAAATATATCAAGGATTTTCCACCATCTCTTTTCAAACTCTTCACTTGTCCATGACCTATAAATGCATTTTTCAAATTTGGCCATAAAATTCTCGTTCCGTTTAATTACATGACCAAGACTCTCAGATACCTTCCCCAAAATATGCCACAAAAAAACATAATGTTGAGAATAGGGAAAGACCTCTGGAACAACTGATTTCAAAGCTCTGTCACATTCAGTAATAATTACTTTTGGACCTTTCCCGCCAACTGCTTTCAGCCATGTCTGCATTAACCAAGTATAAGTTGTGGTACTTTCATCTAATACCAAGGCACATCCAAGTAATAGAAACTGATAGTGATGATTAACTCCAACAAAAAGGACAAGGGGCATCTTATATTTGTTTCTAATATAGGTAGTATCCAAAGACACTACATCACAGAAACTACTATAATCATGCCTAGCTTTGGCATCAATCCACAACAGATTTTTTAGACGTTGATCATCACCCAGGTCTACTGCGTAAAAGAAGTTAGAATTCATATTCTGCATTTGTGTGAAAAAATCAAGCAAAATCTTAGCATCTCCAGCCTCCAGAGCCAAATTCCGGCCTTTATCAAAGGGATTTTTGGAATCATTCTTGAGACCAACCACATTTTTATATTCGGCGAATTGTCGAGCCATTGTAGCATACATTTTTCTTGTTTGTTCACTGACAGCTTGGGCTGGTAGAAGGTCATGATTATGCTCCCTCACAAAACTATGTATAACCCATTTTCCATCTGTTCTTCTCTTTACATGCATGCTTGCTTTACAATCAGTCTTTGAACAAGATCTCCGACCAGTTGAATTTTCAGAATCATGTTTGGGTTGTCTTGCACGTGGTCGGTTAAATGACTTGTCATACTCACGTTTGGTACCATACCTCGAACAAGCAAACTTTGCATCAATGAATTCTCTTGATGTCTTCGAACGGCGACTGTTTTGTATTGCAGTATTGAATCCAATAGACCGAGCATATTCTTGATAGAAAGAGTATGCTTCCCCATGAGATTCAAATTCCATGCCAGAAATAGGCTCAAGATTTGTGTCTTCCTTAAATACAATCATATCCACCGAGGCAGAATTCAAACCACCATCTTGAGCATGTATCTCAACTCCAATATTAACCATATTTCCACCCTCCACATCTCCATTATGCAATTTTTCTTCAGCACCCAAAATGTGATCAATGGTATTTGGTTCCTCATCTTCCTTATCTTGCACACCAGAAGGTAACCTAAGATCTATGTCCATGATGAGAACAGTTTTACTGTATGCAGAGGCTTTATGCACCTGAGAAGTGAATAAAAAGAAAGAAAAAAGCATGTTCATGTTAATCACTTACCATCTATGACTAAAACTCACAGAATAATAATAGTCATGACATGAAATAAAAGAGTAAATGATTGAGCTCATCATCTCCACTTTATTCATATAGAAATTGCTTCCGTCTACTACAAAGCAAACATCTACTCCTACAATTAGAAACCAAAAAACTGTAAATTGTGAGACAAATGTAAAAGCCATTTCAAAATTTTACAAGACCAAGGAAGTTGACTCCTTTTTAACAGAGTATGAGAGGCACTAAAACACCATCCTAGCAGTAACAAGTGTCATGGAACCTTTTCAGCCTCAGCCATAAATACAAAATATGAGTCCATGTGTGGGCAATGATTCATGGTACCAACTAAGAATCCTGACTATATCCGTGAGATGCATTTAAACTTTTTAAATCAAATATAGCAAGTAAGAGTTAGACTCTTCTTTTTAATTTTATTTTTTCTAATGTGAAATTCTACTACCATTTAGACTAAGTAAAAATTCCTCCTCTACAGAGAAGAACAGCAAATATAAGATACATTATAAAAAAACAAAACAACTAAGTCCCAGAATACGTTTTCCTTAATAGCATTTTTCATTTCCAGTTGTGCAAATTAAAAGAACATATCTTTAATTCTTTTTTATAATAAAAAAAGAAAAAGGAATTTTATGAAGGAAGAAATGTATCTTAATATGAAAATACAACCAAAAAGATAACGAGAATACTTAGCATATGTATTCATGTAAAGGAAAATGGAAACTTTAGACACATGGACTACAGACTGTAATATAAAACCCATATCACAGAAATAAATATTACTTAAACTTCACTTTTACAAGCAAACTCTAACCTATTTGGCCATTTAAAACTCTCCCTGGCACTTTCCAAGGCCATAAAGAACCAGTTGCATTTCTCTCTCAGGTTGTCGTATGTCTACAAAACATCCTAGACGCATTCTTCACAATTGTACTTCAACCTTTCACCAACTCATACTGCTATGCTGTAACACTGTTATCAAGAAAAAAAACTGGCGGAAATTGTTAACAAATTTGACAGTACACTCTGGCTAGAAATTATTTTTACCTCACTTCGTAAATTCAGAACTCCATGCCCATATATCTACTAAAATATACTAAGCCCCGATTTTCAGATTGAAGGTGTGGTCTCGCTGTACTCACTATTCATTGAAATTATTCAGGTTTGGGCTTGATGAAGTTGCCTGCTTTTCTGGCTGGTTAGGTGAGGAAAGTAAGAATTTCACCATCCAATTTCATATAGATAAGCAGAGAACTAAACCCAACTATCCCAAATTTTCAGAGAGATCAAGAGATGATGAGAAAGTAAGGGGTAAGAAATTTCCCAAAAAGAAATCAATTATTACAATTTATGATGAAAACAAACAACCCATTATCATGAGAAAAGTCAACCAAATATCACAATTCCTAAATCCCTAAAATTTAAACCCAATTCTACCCACATTGAACTCTAAAAATGCCACAAGCTGACCTCAAATTAGTAGATCGACAATCTTCAGCGCCAAAGTATCGTTGTACAAAAGCCAAACAAAGAAGGAAAATTCAATTCGAGAAGCATGAGGAAGTTCAGCTCTTCAGACTTCAAGAACTGCAATTGCAAAACAGAAATTGAAGGGGAGAGAGAGAGACGCTGAAGGCGCGAGAGACAGTGGAGAAATAAATGTTTCGTGACAGAGACAGAGCAAGAGGATAGAAGTAAGGGTTCGAAAGACTGATTGTAAGCAGATTTCGGGGAGGAGGCAGAGGTTAGGGTTCGAAATAAGAGAATGTTGATGGTTGTTTTTATGAAAAATTATGAATGATTTAGGGTAGAGTAAATTACATTTCATCCCTTAATTGTTTACCAAAATGACATTCACCTATCAAGTTTAGAATAAATGACACTCCCATCCTCCAATCTCTCAAATAAATCAATAAATTAAATTAATTCAAAGATAGTATTCTATCTCTTTTAATTTTTAAAACATAAATTTGAAAAAATGTACAATTTACATGTATCTAAATATATAAAATCGGCACTAGATCATCGGTTATGCGCTTTCCCTTTGCTACTTCCTAAAGAAAAGAAAATAGGCAGACACACATTTGCGTGGCAAGCAGCTATTAACAAACTACCAAAAAAAAAAAAAAAATTTAAAGAAAGATTTTGTGGATTGTGAGAAAAAAAATTTTACAATTCGGAGAGGATAAGAAAATATTGTTTTTATTAAGCAGAGACTCAACGTTCAACGTATTTTTACACTTCTACTATCTGAGAAATTAAATTTCATATATAAATCAGATTCTACTGTAGACTCATTCCTTTTACAAGGCTGAGAATATCATTAGACCTTTTTTAAGTTTTCACTACTCTTTCGTACGGTATACAAATAATCTATTGATGGTAGGTCATACAACTAAAAAAATTATTAAAATTTAATTAAAGGAGAAACGAAAAAGTTTTTAAGAAGAAGAAAACATAAGAAAATTAATATTGAAACATAAATAATATTTAAAAATTAAATGAGCACATTTTACATTTGATGACGGATTTTAATTAAATTTTGTGATTAATAATATGAATTAAATTTGAACTTAAATAACAATTAAAAATAAGATAAGTAAAGAGTCTATCATAATTTAAAAATGGCAACTGAAAAGTTTTAATTATTAGAAGACCAAAATATAAGAAAAATTATATTAAAAACATCATGACAGTACCGGAATATATAAAAGATTTATTCTACCTTGGTGCAATGTAATAATTATTTCATTATTATTTTGATTTATTTTTTAAAATTAATAATTTCTTTTATTTTGTGAAATATATTAAAATTATTAATTTGAAAGAGAAGTTAAGGTGATGTGATATTAAAATATTAATAGATACATTAGTCTATATTGTTATGTATCACTGTGTTAGCATATTATTTTCCAGGCGATTATATTATATATTGTGAATTTTTAATTTTTGGAAATATTTTGTTATATAGATTTTAATTTTAATTTTGAATATACAAATATCTTTTCTTTTTTAAGTAAAATAATAATAAATTTGGTATCAAAAATTGATGTCTTTTTTTTCTTTTTTAGCTCAAACTTAACTATGATTTGGATTAGTCCTTAAATTTTATTAATAGATAAAAACAAAGAGACAAAATAGGAGGGAACATAAAACCAAAACTCGAGAAAACACAAAATCAGGAAAATAAAACAGATAAACAGGGGAGACTTTCCCCATACAAAAACAAAACTAAAAAACAATAATAATAAATTAGGGAGATTATCCCTCTAAACTATAAACAGCTTTCTAAAATTCGCTAAACCATAGAAATCCTATTTGAGAATCCGTTTAAACCCCGAAAGAAGGCAATCTCTATAAAAGTGCCAACATTTGAACTGAATGTCTAAATTTTGAGAGAAAATCTTCCAACATGTTTCCTTTCCCCGAAGGTATGAGATATGGATTACGATAAAGTAAATAACCGTTTATGTCTAATCAAGTAAACTAGATTCCAAGGTATATCCATCGCCCCTGTAAAATCTCTACTAGCACCTTAGAGTCAAATACTACTTGTATGGAAGTAAAACCCAAAAGGGTGGCGATCTATAATCCATCCACCAAAGCTCTTGTTTCAGCAACCACGTTCGTACATGGTCCATATTCGTTAAAGAAAGTTACTTGTGGGTCACCTTTTGAGTTATGGATGACTCCCCTACCCCAAGCTTATTTATAATTGTCCTATCAGAATTAGTTTAAAATTTGAGCAAGGAGGGTTCCACTTTATCCTTGATCCATGTTCCATGCACATGAGAAATCAAAATGCATAAAAGATGTAAAGAAGTAATAATAATGCGATCATGGAAAAAGGAAGAAATTTTAGGAGTATATGCCCAAAATAAACTGACAAGCAGAGAATAAATAGTATGAATAATCACCCTAGCATCTATAGGGACACCCTTAAAAATACTTTTATTTCTTCCTTTCCACAACTCCCAGAGGTAGCCAAAGAAACAAATCAAGCAAACCATACCAACTTGGGAATGATGAGAGCTATTAGCAAACCAGTTATCAATAAGTCCACTAAATGCAGTAGCGTGTCTAATATTCAGCAACTCTCAAAATGTGAAATAGCTGAATAACATTGTCCCCATGCAAAAAGAGATGTGAATAGAATTCTACCTCAGAAGCCATGTGCTAGAAACAATGAGAATACCTAATCTTCGTAGTCGATAATCTGCAGGAACTGCAATATGAAAGAGTTTTCAAATGAAACACGACATACGAAATGGAATCAATTTATGTCATTATCTTTTACACCATCTAAATTCAGAGCCTCTAGCACAATGAATATGCCAAAAAGAAGAAACTGTGAAGCTTCGAGAAGAATGATCAATCCCAACTAACTGATCTTGACTAGAAGAATATATATGAATAGTCAAGAGCATCAAAGCCTTTCCCAGATGAGACCGAGCAAGACTAACCACATCAGAAGAAGAATTAATCAAATCATAAATACACATGTCTTCAAACTGAGTCATTTTTTACCATAAAAAGTCTTTAATAGCAAAAAATCATTCCTAAAAATATATTAAGCATTCAAATCATAACATAAAGAGGAAAAACTTTTCCATATAAGAGTAGTAGCTCAGAATGTATACCTAAGCAGAAAAAAGACTATCGTACTTAGCCTTCATGAATTTAGCCCAAAGCGAATCTCCTTGCAAAAGAGTATAGGCTAACTTATCATATATAACACCTATTGTTTCAGCCAGAAAGCGAATCCCCAAATTGTCTTTTGAAAGAATCTTAAAAATATCTTTCCAACTATCCAGTGGGGACATTTATCCCCAAAATGATTCTAGAAAATATTGCTAACTAACTTTTTCGTATTAGTTAAAAATTGTTTAGGAACTTTAATATAGGACAACATGTGTATTGGGATAAAGGAAAACACACATGGAAATCCGTTTGAGAATAAAACTAGTGTTTAAATTAAATCATAAATTTGCATAATTTCTCATGATTGTCCCTAAGTCAATAGCTTTTAAAAAATATATATATATGTTTGAGGATACTTTGGAAATCATTAGATTAGTATGATTCATCTATTGCTTGTCATTTTTTGTTTGTGTTTTTATTTTTCTTTTACTCTTGGACTAGCAAAACTTAAGTTTAGGGGTATGATATCTCTTGGAAAAATACTTATTTTACATCCCTTTCCTCATATTATTTTAGCTATGTTCTAGAGTTTTTGTTGGTTTTTGCTTAGTTTTAGTTAAATTCTTAGTTGAATCCTTGTTGTATTAGGATGATAAATCCTAGTTGATTTGAGCTAGGATTTAGGTGTAACTTGTGTGTTTGGAAGGTTTAATACATAAAGGAGTCCCATTGGATGTGAATTCGAGCTCAAAATCATAAAACATCATGTTGCAGCCAGAAGTCCCTATGTTGCGACACCCAAAGGGTGATAGTTGCAGCGTTAGGGGTAGTGCTGAGTTGCTAGGACATGGGCGTCGTGGCTTCAGTGCCAATTCCAGTGCCAAGGTCTAACATGTTGATTTCCTTAGCTGACTTCAGCACCGCAGCTCTAGGACTTCAGGGCCGCAGTGCTAACCTAATAAACAATTTCAATTGGATTCAAATTGAGGGTTTTGAAGCATATTTAAAGAGGAATGACTTGAGGATTCAAAAGACATAATTAAGCTAAGAATTTTTTTGGGAAAAGGAAGCCATCAAGAGTGCTAGAAGGCAATATGAGATTGGGAGGATTGAAGTTTGAAAACTTACAACCTATCGATTTTCTATTATTCAACTCCTTCTTTACTTTTCTTGTATTTCTTTTATGTCTATATTATTTGAGTTTATGTCGATACTAGGTAGAATAAACTAATTTATTCTCCAGGATTACAATTGTACTCAACATATAGCTTGATAGTTTTTATTATTTATTGATTGCTTAGGGTTTAATATATGATTTATTTATTTCATTATGTGCTTAATAATTCTAGTCGATTAGCTATCAATTAGATTGATGTGGTAAACCTAAACAAACTTGGAAAAGGGAGTTAAGGTTTAGCCTTGGGTGATATAGCACTTGTTTGAATTCATTCACATGATTGCTTAGATTTAATTTGTATATAGGATAGGAATATACCTATATCCTTTGTATAGCCAATTTAGGTATAATTTTAATGAGTTTTGCTTATCTTAATTCTTATGGGAATATAGAGAATTGGTTAGGTGATATATATATTTATAAGATATAAGAATATGCTTATAATTGAATTAGAACCCTAGGTTAATAATTTGATACCATAACTAAGCATGATAAGATAATAATAATTCAAGTGAAGTGTTGAGGAAAATTGTAATTCTAGGTATTTATCCATTGAATTCTTAAATTTAATTTGTCATTAGCTAGTTCTAGTTTAAATTAGGTTTTTCAACCATAATTTGTTTGTTTGAATAAAATTAAGATTGTGTTAATTTTAATACTTAGCTAGATATTAGTGACAATTCCTCGTGGGATCGACACTTTACTTAATCATTATATTACTTGCAATGAAACGTTCGCTTGCATAGAAAAATTCGTGTCAGTCAACTAAAAAAGATTCAACTAATCTAAAGCTACTGTAGAAACTCAGTTGATCAACCCATTGAAATGGCCAACATTGATGATACTAACTCAACAAGTTACTCACCAGATCTAGAAGAATTGAGATCTTCATTATATTTATTGAGTTATAAGAAATGCATTATGATTTGTTAAGGAAATACATTAAGAAGAGAATAGAAGCTTAGTGCATGATTGATGACCTAATCAAAGAAAGTGAAAGGTTATATGCAAAATTATTTGCTATAAATAAGCTAATTAAATCATTTTGTTCTGAAAAATATGATCATAAAGTTAATAATGATTTTGTTTAAAACATTTTTTCTTTCGAGTCCCTTGCAAAACCAAATAATTCAAAGTGTAGCTCATTTACTGACCAGTCTAAGGGAAATGGGAATATCACTTAGAAAGAGAAAAATCCAAAACTCCTTATTGCAAAAGCAACAAACCAAGCAGAACCCAGCAAGACTTAGGTACTAAAGCAGAAATAATTATGGTTTTTGTTGGATTCAATCAAAAGAAATAAGAATTTGAAAAAGGCTATAAGAGGAATCTTCATATAAACCAAAAAAAGGCTTGAAGGGGTAGTATTTATTTTGTCTTTCAAGTTTTGCATTTAATTCTTCTATACTGAACTCTTCACACAATCATGTTTTTTTTTTTTTTTTTTTCTGGTTTACCAATAAAATAACATACCAAACATCCATTGTTTTGGCATAAAGTATATTAAGAGTTTATTTTGTCCCATCATCAAATCATTCTGCTGTAACTAATCTTTATGCAAGCTCTCATATCAAAATAAAAGTCAAGTCTGATATTAAGTCTGTTCTAAATAGAAGACTGCGCCTGAAATTACACAACATATCAAGATTGCACACAAATGAAAAAAATTTCTATGAAGCAACTGTAAGAACTCTACCCAACGGATCTATTCTTAGATTTACTTTTACCAATTGGAAAATTCTTATAGTTATGACTACCTTCTTGAAGAGAAATATAAAGAGAAGAACTCTGATAAATATTTGTGTGAGAGATCACCACAAAAAGAGAAAGATGCATAACCAAAAGTATATGATCAAGATCCTCTCTCAGCTAAACTTTTATATCTTCATCATTCATAAAGAATCAAACTTTCATGTCATTTGCTTTATTGTAAAACTCATTTAAAGCCATCTAACTTTATGATTGAGTAAATTTTATTACAATTCTTGCAAGGAAAAGACAATATATGTAACTTGTGTTATGCAGAACAAATGTTGTTAAGTAATACCCAGAAGTTCAATATGTTGTAAAGGGTTTAGTTCTCCCTATATTGAGCAGAGAGCTCTGTTCTCACAGGAATTGCATGGAAAGCATTGATCTTCCTATAAGTAATCAGAAGACACTGACTTCTTGGAAACATTCGAAAAGTAGCTAATACCCTAAGTTAGAAATATTAGTGGTTAATGAAACTCTTAAGTGTCGCCTTGAGGAGTGGACTAGTCAGAGATTTATAGTGAAGCACTATAAATATCTTGTGTCTTTATCTCACATTGCTTTCTGTTGCAATCATTTAGATTCTTATCAAAGCAAAAAGGTTTTTTAAATAGAACATTTTAAAATATCAAATTATTTCACGTCCCTCTACTTTGCCTAATAAGGCCAATGTGAAGGTTAATGATCAAATGTAGATAAAGAAAGCCGAACAATTCTTTGAATCAAAGATGTTTGAACTTCTGAAGACTTTTAGAAAGATGACATGATATGCATTAATGTATGACAAATAATTTGAATATCACCTAAAAGTAATTTTTTTGAAAATCCTATAAGTCTCTTTTGTTGAAAGCAACTCGTGACTTGATATTAGTTGATGAGATCAGCTGAGACACGTAAGCTAATCAAGTTTAGTTGACTGAAAAAAAAAATTGTTAAGATATTTTCAATAATTGCACATAACAAACAAATTTTAAAAGCAAATAAACAAGTAATTTTCATAAAAAAATTCAAGGAGGAATAGACATACCAATTAAGTTTCTTTATAGCAAGCAACATACGCAACTAAATGAGTACAATCAACTAATAACTAAAGTGATGACCTGTAATTTTGAATGTGCCCAATTAGAGAATTGGAAATTTCACATAAATGTTTTGAACTCTCTAGAATAACTTAGTGAAAACGAAAATTGTTTTGGAATATTTAGAATTAATAAAATTATTTTTGTAAATTATAAATGTTTTCATTGTACACAATAACTAAATTATTTTTACATTATTTATATTGTTCGAGATGTTTAAAGTTAAACATTTACTATTTTGGGAGTTTACATTAAACCAAGAACAAACTTTTTGAACCTGTTTTGGGGAAATCCCTTTGAACCACACAATGTGAGACAAATGAATTTGGCCTTGTCATCAAGGATACTTACTACCAAACAGTAGTTTGAATCAAAGATGACTTTGTTGCCTCATCGAAGAGTTGACTGATACTTAGAACATTATGCTTGAGCCCATTCACAAAGAGAACATGTTTAATTGAACTATTCTTGTAACCGAAAGTGTCTATTCCTTCAATTTTTCCTTTGTTGTTGTCTCCAAAAATGACAAATCCACTATTGCTTGATTTTAAGGAAATGAATCTTTTCTTTTCCAGCCATGCTTTAAGCAACCACTATCAAGCACCTAGAAGAATTTTGTCTCTCTTCTTTTGAGACAAAACTCATTATCTTCGAGTTCTGTGTAGTGAATTGCATATGAGTATTGGTGGAAGAAAAGAAAAGACTTGTCTCATCTTGTATTCTCTTGAGTTCTTCAAGCTTTATAGGTTATACTGCCTTAGTAGTCATTTCTCAAAAGAAAAGACTCGTTACTAAGCTTTTGCTGAAAGTAGGCACCTCAAGCTTTGTTCATTTAATGGCTATAAAAGGATTTCCAATTTAGTATGAATATGGACTGATATGCATGCTTTGCCTACTTGCTTTGAGTAAGAATTTTTGTGATGTTAACTTTTGTGTTAGATTAAATTTGTTTAAATAGTAGAGTAGACACATAGATAATGTTGAGCAGGTGCAAACGTTGAGTTTTGATGGAGTCTGATTATGGTTTGCACTATTCCCAAAATTGACCTTGAGTAACACTGCATCAATTCAAAAGATTAACTACTTCACTTAAATAAAACAGATAGTTTTAATGTATGAAGCTTTAGTTGATAATTCTTGCTTTCAACAGTTGCCTGAGTGAATGAAACTATGTGTATCACATATGTAGTAAGTTAGCATTAGATAATTTAATAGTTAATGCCTTTGACTTAAGGTCAGCATTTAGACCAAGCTTCAACAAATAGTCGTTTTAGTTTCTTCATTCGTCAACTGTTCTTCAGCATTCGAGGATTAACTGATTTTCTTTTCAGCACTTGTACAATCATTAATTGTAAAATATCGACTACTAAGTCAGTTGATCATCCACTTTCAGCATTTAGATAAAGTCTATTAGATTTTGTTGAAAAGACTTCATTGCTCTCATCCAATTTAGTTTAGCACATGTAAAAGAAACAAATGGATGGAATTAAGATATTCAACAATTATTTTCCTATTTTTGAAATTTAACAATTATTTTACAATGATCAAAATCTACATTTAAGATAAAGCCAAATTAGCATCAACTTGACTTGAAACTTTTAGAATTAATTACTTATTACATAAGTTATTAATCTTAACTATTGGTGAATTAATAGAAATTTTAATTCATATAATTAGAATTATTTTTAATTTAATTGGATAGGAGTTTATTAATAAATATATAAAAATTACATGCCTATTACCATAAATAATTTGAACCTAAGGAGTCACACTCAACAATATTCAATTATGGAGAGTTTTGTGGCTGCCACATAACTAATATATTTTCTTGGGCATTAAGTTTAATTATAATTAAATTCTAATGTTAGCACATTTGTTAATGTATTAGGATTGTCCAATACATAAGAGAGGTGGCTACCCTTTTTAAATATAAGGCATAACAAGCTAGATAAGAAACAGAGAAAATGAATTGTGCGTACAACACAAAAAGCCGACGAATATGCAATTCTTGAATTACAATAGAGATTCGGTAATTTGTGCTAGTACACAAGTAATCTATCAACATTCTTCTCACCTTCAAGTATGAAGTTCCTTTATTGGATTCATCTGTCTGGTTATACTTAAAGACAAATTACTTGTGTCATTGTTATGATCTTATTGAATCAACAATGTTGAATCAAATATAAATTTAATTCACTAATACATGTATTTGATTTTGATGATAGCTAAATAATTAAGTATAAATTATAATAACATATAAATTGTGAAAATCTTGCTTAATTGCATGTATGGTCGATTGAGTTGACAAAAATAAATAGCTGAAAACTGAAGTCAGTTAGTAGAAATGATCACTCAGTGAATCACCTAGTCAGTTGAATCTCAATACAACAATCTTTGCAAATCAACTAAAGCTCTGTCAATGGATTGATTGGTCAATTAAAGTCATTTAGCTTATCTATCTTTTAGTTAGCTGAATTATCTCAATGAATCAAGACTAGTTAGCTAGAGTTACAAAACAAAGCGTTTCATTTATCTCTAAGTCAAATGAAGTCACACAGTGGATATCATCTGAAGACAGTTGAAGTTGTAACTCATTGTTTCATTCGAAGATCAGTCAGATGATTAATCTTATTGAATATCATCTCAGACAACTAAAGATGCAAACGCAATGTTTCATTATAATCACCTGAAGGCAACCCTTAGTCAACTAAATTGCCAATATATAGGATAAAATGAAGTCATTTTGGCAATACAGTCAAATGATCCTTCAACTGTTCATAGTCTTCCTCAGTTGAGCAATTTCAAAATTTTCCTTCAAGCTAAAACTTAGATACTGACAAACGAGGACATCTAAGATGATAATATTAGTGTCAATACCTCTACTTAGAATTACAATGCCTATGTACTTAGTTGGAGTATTCGACCCAGGGATCAAGTTTTCATAAAAAGGATAATATGTGGCATCACATGATTGATCTTCTGCACAACTATTTATCATTCTCTGAGAGTAACTAGAATTTTAGCTTTATATATTGATAGAGGGAGCTCAAGACCAAAAAATATGAAAAATGAAAAACGAATCAAATATCAATTTTACACTCACCTTTGCAATTTTCATACTCTCAAGCTTCAAATTTTAAATTCCTTTGAAATAGAAAGACCTGAACTTTCACACATTTTCTTCTCTGTCAGCTCGATAAACAAGGCTCCTAACTTTCATTCCTTATGTGTAAGCTTTGTATCTTGAGTGCTTGAGTGATTCTATGAAATCACTGGGTTTCTTTGTTGTGAGAAATCGAGTGAGGAACTAGAGATTAGGATTAAGCTCGGTAAACTTTCTACTCAAGGTGGGTTCTACAGAGCTTGTAAAGTTTGTTGAGCCTGCAATTAAGCTTGTATAAAGGTTTTGTTGAGCCATGTGAATTCAGTTAATAGTTGATTGAACTCTCAAGTGGAGCTTGAGGAGTTGAAGTAGCCAAAGGAATTGGTGAGCCACTATAAATCACTATAAATCACTAAGCAGTCTATCTAACCTTTACTTTTTTAACTTTCAACTACTTAATTAATATGTGATTGCTTATTTGTTATTTTCATGTGTTTTATTTAAAACCATAAAGATTAAGTTTTTAATTGGTTAAATTATTCACCCCTTCAAACTTTCCTTCTTGGGCTAACAAACAAGAAGGAGGAGTGAAAGCTAAATTAAGAATATACAAGAATTGAAAGCCTCAGAAATACACAATTTTATATCTTGTTTAACTATTATACTAGAATTAGGTTTATATATATATATATAACCATAAGGTAATCTAAGGGTTCAAGAAATCAAAATTTTAATTTCCGTTTCGCTCAAGATTTCCATTTTTTATATTGAATCCTAACATAAACAACAATAAAGGCAAGGTTTATTTGTGCAAACATATGATACTTCTTTTGCCATCCTAAATTTCAAATTTTATAGCAATTAAACGATAGAGAAAAAAAATTAGCACTCACCTATTTGCACAAACTCATACCCGTAATGCATTAACAACTCGATCTATTATCACAAATAAATATTTCTGATTTAGTGACGATTAAAAAATCACCAAATGAATAGTAAGAGATCCAAGTGAGAAATGGAAGAATTATAAGAACTAACTAAGCTCCGTGAGAAGAACTCGAGCACTCGATTATTAGAGTCGACGTGATGAGAGTAAAGAAAGGAATGGTTCCTTAAGGTTTTTTAAAGACCATTTTTCTCTCAAATATAAAAGAAAATTAGGAGAAGTTTGGAAATATTTTCCAAACATTTATATTTTTTGATAAAATAAATAACAAAAACTATTGCATAAATTACTCAAACCTTGTTTGGATTTTGCTACATGGACCTTCCTCTTTATCTTTAAAATCTATACAAACCTCCCTTGAACTTGAAAATAAATTACAATTTAACCTAAAATCTAAAAAATTAAATAAAAATTTCTAGAATATCCTTATAACTATGTTATTAAGAGAAATATGATTTTAGTTTTATTAGACTGATTTAATATTGTATGAGGTTATTATACTTAAAATAAAATATAAACCAACATTGAATTCTTGATCATTCTTAAAATAAAAAATAAAATTTATAAAATACTATAACATTTTAAAGAATGTAAAGTTGTTTACTAAATTTAGAAATATCTAATTATTTTAAAAATATCTCATTTTAGATTGAATAATAATATGTTGTAATTAATTTAAATAAATCATTTCAAAATTATATTTCTCTTTTAATAAAATACTTTGATGATATTAAAAATTTTTTATCTTAATTTTAAGATTCTGTAGGTTGTAAAATGAAAAATAAAATTTCTATAATATTATTAAACTTCAAGAGATATTGGAGTAATTTATTTAAAATTATTTTTAATCAAAATTTATTTACATTAAACTGAATTCTATATATATATATATATTTAACTATTTCAAATGTCAAACATAACATTGAAAAATAAATGGCAGCCAAAAAGTCAAAAACCAGCCTGTTTCAAACCAAAAACTGGAAAATAGAACTGAAAGCAGAAATAGGAAAATAATAACATAAAAACGAAAACGCGAAAAGAATATATATAAGATGCTCCCGAAGGCCTGAACAAACAAGAAACCTGTCTTTCTCCATTCCGGAAAAGTTGCTTCAAATGAGAAGTTGCGCTTTGGATTTTCTTCTCAGCTCCGTATCTGGGTCTTTTATTGCACTGGTAACGTAAATTTTTGTAATTACATATATTTTCTTTTTCCTGTTTGGTTTCTATATTTTTCTTCTGTATATAAAATGCAACTCACAAAGGTACTTTTTCTTTACATTTTATAGATTATTTATATATATTTTTCGTTGCGGACTTCTCTTATTTCGTTTAATTCTGATTATGAAAATTTCAATTCATTTCCTGCTTTCCATGTTCTGATCTTTCTTCTTTTTGAATCTCTCGGTAGATTTGTTGAATTCGATCAATTGATTAATTTTGTGTGTTGGATTTCTGATTGTTTAGCTGAATTATCCAACTACTTATATTTATTGTATTGTTAGCTACTGTTGCTTCATTTTGTTCTATTTACACTGTTATTTGGACATCAAGCTTGAGCTACCTTGTCTGCTGGTTGACCTTCTGGTTGCGTAAAAAGCGTAAACTCGGTAAAAGGTTTGATGTTTTCAACATTTAAGGATTTTACTTAGACAATTAATTGATCTAATCCGAATTGTTAGTGGGGAAAAACTTTATAAGATTAACAGACAATGTTTTCTTTATCCATAGTTGTTCTTCATTAGACAAAACACGTTTACACCAATTATTACTTTGAATGTAAAGATCATGTATCAATTTTTTGGATTGAATCCCATCAACCATTGGTGCTAAGTGAACTCAGAAGTTGGAACATTGGGGTGGAAAAAAAATACAACATTTAATTTAGGTTGGCTTTCTGCAAGCTAGTCTTAAGTTGAATTTATTATATTTTCTTTAGATCACTAATTTGGATGCATAAGATGTTGGGTGCAAATACAATGTCCAAGTTGAAAGAATCTTTTCTGAACCAATTATGAGGCATAGCAAGCATGTTTCTACTCGATGTGCATTGAACTTGTCTATAAGGCATAAGCCTAACTGAGCTTCTTAAATTGATTTCTGCCTTGATAATGCTGATTAGTGATTACCGTTGCATATGCCTGTGACCTGACCATATAACGGCTTTAGAAACTGCAGGCCTTAAGTTTCACCAGTTCTTTTCTTTTCAGTTATCTCTTCTTCGAGGTTAACAGTTTTATATCAAAGCTGCTGCAGGTAGAATAAAAACTAATTCTCAAATGAATTTCATCGAGCTGCAAGACAATATTGACTGTTGTAATTTTCTCTCTTGGACTTCATTGATGTCTCCAATCCTTGTTTAGTACTTAGTAGTGAAATTCTACAGTGAATTTGGTCCCTCATGTGGCCTCTATATTTTCTATTCAACAAGATTCTTAAGGCAGAAGATGGAAAAGTAGTGGATAGAAAAAATTCAAGTGTGGTAGATCGCTACCTGTTTGAGCAGCTAACGGGTAATGTAAAATGGCATCACTCAGCCTTACCCTCCTCACACTTTGTTGAAGTAAGTGCAATATGATTTCTGCCTTTGATCCTTTTTCTGTCAATGCATTATAGAACAACTATATGGCATATAATGTATTATTATTTTTTTGTTGTTGCTAATATACAAAATCTATTATCTTTTTCAAGAGGTTGTAAATTACATTCATTTTATATCGTAATGGTGCTTATAGGTACCTCATGTTAACCAGCTATACTCTTGGGATTGTGGCCTTGCTTGTGTTGTAATGGTATTGAAAACTATTGGGAACAAAGACTGGAACATTCAGGCATTGACAGATTTATGCTGCACAACTAGGTGTTTTCTTCTTTAAAGTCAGAAATTCAAATTGTTCTATTATACAAAATGCTTTGGAATTGTAATTCAATTGTACATGAGATTAATTTAAACAAGGATGTTAAATTTTAGATTTGGTGAATTATTAAGAGTTGGAGATGGAAACTTATTGGAATCTTAGATATTCTATTCTATGTACAGAAATTATAAATTTAACTGGGTAACAGATTGTTCCTATAATTTTTCATGACTTTGTTAAGCTAGAGTATGATTAATTGGTGTTGCTACACTAGTCATCATAAAAATTAGAAAATTACACCATTTTATTCCTTGACAAGTTCCGAGAAAGCGTCGCATCATTTCTTTTTCTTTTGAATTGGAGTGGTCTTATTTCAAGTTTAATTAAAGATATCCATGATAATTAGCTGCCATTATGATAACTATAATCAGCAAATAAGGCAGAGTATCTGTAAACTGAAGTTGGTCAAGACTAGTTTAAACGTTATTTACTAAATAAAGGAAAAGACATAGGTTAACTGTTAAAGATTTATTTTGTTGGGGAAGAAAGAAGCCCCTTTGACATCAGTTCATCTGCAAAGAACTCTCAATGGTGTAAATATATTTTTAACTATTAAATTAAAAACAAAACATCCAGGGACTGTAGAGGTAGTTGAGCTTATTTTTGGCTCTTAGACTGGTAAAAAAATTTGATGCTTGGTCATGATATGAATTTGAGATTTGGTAATAATAAGTGGAGAATGTGGTTGATCATGATATTGAAATTTTCCACTTTATCATTAAGTAATTTAATATAAGCACTTATGAATTTCTTCTTACTGCTATTAGTATTGACACCTTGCTTGCAGCATTTGGACTGTTGATCTGGCATATTTATTACAGAGGTTTTCTGCTAGTTTTTCCTACTTCACAGTAACATTTGGAGCAAACCCAAACTATTGCGTTGAATCATTTTACAAGGTGAATCACTGTCATACATAAATGTTTTTTGTTTCACCCTTTTTGCAATACTGGAGTTGTCATCAGTATTTGGTATGTTAAAAAGAATTATTTCCGTTATTCTACTATGTCCCCTCTGCTTCCTTCTCAATGGTTTAGTTTATGAACATTGTGTTTTCTTCTGAGCTCACAATGATGCTTGTGTTCCATTTGGTCTGTAGATTCGTTACCCCATCTTTCTTTTGCATTAGTTCATTAGCTTCTGTTTTTACTTTCCAAATCTTGGTGATGTAAGTGTAATTTTCCCATATTTTCTTAATAAAAGATTCACACCTTCCCCCCTCAATGTATTGCTATGTGTTTTATTGTTTCAGTGTTTCTTATGAACTCATGATGATACATATGCTTCAGAAATTTATACATTAAATAAGCTTATATTGCTGATTCTTTATAAAGTTTCAGTCACATTTTGTGCAGGAGCAATTGCCTAATGATCTGGTACGAGTAGATATGCTTTTTCAAAAAGCACTTGAAGCTGGGATTAATATACAGGTATGTTTGCCACCTGCCCCTGTTTCATCTCTGTTAAATTATCGCTAGAAACCATTTTCTTCAATTTTTTTAGTAAAATTTTTCACTTTCTGCTTTTGGAAACTTTATGCAGCACTATATTTTGATAGCAAATATATGAAACTGTATACTTGTTGTATGATTGGGTGTCACTAAGTGGCTTTCTAGTAAGTTCTTCAAGATTTTTTTTCCCTCTTTCATGTATTTTGCTTAATTAATTTTGTTTGAGGGTATTGATTTATTAAACAAAATAAAATGAGAAAGGTTTGAAGTTTGAAATATGAAAGACTACACCATAATGTTTATTTATATTAAAACAATCACGAAAGACTACCACATATAAACAATGTAGGACATAACAATCGACATATATAATCTAACACTCCATCTCAAGCTGGAGCATATAATGTCAAGCTTGCGTAAGTATCAAAACTCTCAATACCCCCTCCCTCACAAACTACAACCTTACAATAGGTGAAGCCTCATTCGATTTCATGCCTGAAACAAAACTTAAATGCACAAACAACTATGTGCCTTGTTGGTTCACACCCAACACAACTGTAAATGTCACATGGCAACAACAACATCCACCGGGAACTTCTCTGGTTGGAAAGTAAACTTAGACAACTTTGGAGTCGGCAATGCAAACAACAACGAAAAGGGAATGTTGAAACTATTCAAACTTGAATGAGGTTGTGCCGAATAACCAAAAAATCAATGAACTAAAGACAAACATCAACCAGCAGCCAACAAGAAAAACAAGCAAATAGTTATTGTTCACTGTGACACTGTTCACATTGAATAGCAAAGCCGTAACATTGAGCCGTCAAACTCTAAAATGTGATGTTTGGAGAAGAAGAGGTGGTTTGAGCTGTCAAACCCTAAAACGAATGTTTGAAAAGGAGGAGAGGGTTTTAATGAAACCCTAGAATGAAAATTGACAAATTTAATGATATTTTTTTTCTTCATTTTTTTCATGATTGTTAATTTTGAGGAGACAAGGGTTTTAGAAAGAGAAAGTTAGGTTTAGATCAAAACCGCTCTTATACAATGATAAACAAAATAGAATGAGAAAAGGATTGTAGCTTGAATATATCAAATACTACCCTAAAACCTTTATTTGTATTAAAACAATAACACAAACTACCACATATAAACAATGTGGACTTAACACTCAACATATATATTCTAACATGATTAAGACTGAAATCACTGAACATGGAAGTTTATTTCATTCTTGTTAAGGATTACAAAAAATGTAAATTTGCATCATATTAATTGGGGATGGGAGAAATTGAGAAGTTCTTTTTATGCCTATATATCATCTTTACCCCCTTTATATAATTTTCTTACTTAGTGTCAATGGAACTCTTCCCTTTACAGTGTAGGTCAATCACTGGGGCAGAGATTTCTGTTTTGATTTTGTCTGGTGAATATATTGCAATTGCATTAGTTGATCACTACAAAATGAGGTATAACTTCCTTGCAACCCTTTCTTTTTCAATCAATGGAGTAGTTTTTTTTTTTTTTTTTTTTTTTTTTTCTACATAGCAGTAAACTCATGTATTATTTGCTGAAATTTTGTTTCAGTCATTTCTGGCTGGAGGATGATCAAGTCGCTGGAGTTTTCGGCAGCAACTCTAGCTACACTGGTGAGCAGTAATAAGTCCAGAAATAATGCCTGTTAACTTAACTGAATTATTATAGGTCATCTGTATAGTTAAAAAGACTTGTTGTCTCTGGTCAGACTATTGAACAATGGTTGCAGAGATTCCATTTTTTGGGTGGTGGCTTTAGTTCACATTGTTCTTCTTCCTCACCAACCTTCCTTTATGAATTTGGGCTAACGCTTTTTTCTTCATGTAACAAGATAAATATTGTTGCAGCAATTTGAC
The DNA here is from genome assembly GCA_029379385.1 of Quillaja saponaria. NCBI lineage: Eukaryota > Viridiplantae > Streptophyta > Magnoliopsida > Fabales > Quillajaceae > Quillaja > Quillaja saponaria. Next base: position 14,475,351 of record CM055612.1, on the reverse strand, counting down.
TATATCCCACTCCTGTAACTTAAAGTAGAATGTGGTATATCCACAAAGACCAATTCTTTAATCTTAGTTTTTGGGATGTGACCAAATATAGTAATAATATAAGTTTCATAAAAATTAGAAAGTAGAGTAGAAGAGAAAAAGAAAAAACAAATAAGCATCACATCTCAGAAATTATGGGTAAATTTAACAAATCAATTTTTCTTCATTCTTCATTACAGTGTGGGTGGGATGGTTTTCAGCAATATCCCACATCCTTGGCAGTTGGTACGGCAAGGTGACGTGAACATTTATGCGGCAAGTTATGGATTATGTAACTAGGCTTCTACAAGTTATTATCTAATATAATTTGATTCTTAAATCCATGTGCTTTACTTCTACCAAAACAAAGTTTAGATATATGTGCTTTATGAGTGTGCCCTTTAACTAACTGTTTATTTTCACTTTGAAAATGTGCTCCTCGGAAAATAATGGATAAAAGTAGACACTTTTTGATTGTGATCTTACTTAAAACTCTCAGTTATACATGTCCTCATTTTGTATCTTCACCTTACTGCTATTCTTATAAGAACTTTGCATATATTTAATTACTAACTGGATATTATCTTATATAGGTCACTATGTGTTGATATGTGGCTATGATGCTGGTGCAGATGAGTTTGAGATTAGAGATCCAGCCAGTTCTAGGTATTTTTTCTTGCCTTTTCTTTTTAATAAATAAATAAATATCTAGAAATCAATTTCGTAAATTAAGGTCTTTGGAAAAAAATTCTCAGTAAGAAGATTTGGCCATGTCATCATCTTTAACATCTTTTATGTTGTTAACTATTTACATTGGTCTCCTAATCTTTGTAAAAAGTACCGTGTTTGATAAATTTAACAAGGCAGTATTCTAGCACTTTAAATGTGTATATTATGTGGATTTTGATTTTTTTTTTTTTTTTTAAACCTTTTGGAATTCTGTGTAAAGTAAGCTATACATGTTTATCATAAACATCGACATACTTGTACTTTTTCTATATAAAAAAACACATTGACATACTTGTAAAAGATTTACATTTTCCGCTTTATTTGGGACACTAAAAACAATCACGTTGCCCAGCTACAACACAAGTATCTGGATGTGCAGTTGAATAAAATATTTCCAAAGTAGACTTGCAGCTTGTAGATTTTATGAGAGAAAGAAAGAGATGAAGAGAATAGGAGTGCACAGCTTGAAATGCTGAGTTCTCTGTGTTTATAAATTAGGGAAAGTTACAAGTTTTTGTTATTTCAAAGTACAAACAGACCCCAACACTTTACTATAGTACCAGATTGACCTAACATTTAATTAAAACATTGTTCTCTTTAACACTCCCCCTCAAGCTGGTACATAGATATCAATCACGCCCAGCTTGTTACATAACTTGAGAAAGAGACCTATGCCCAAAGCTTTAGTGAATATGTCACCCACCTGATCAAGAGATTTAACATAAGTAGCTATAATTTGCTTCCTTTTAAGCATATCTCTAACAACATTGTAGTCCACCTTTACATGCTTAGTTCTTTCATGAAACACAAGATTAGATGCAATATAAATAGCTACTTGATTGTCACAAAACATCTCCCTTGTTTTGTCAAAAGAAAACCCCATTTCCTGTGTAAGTGACTTGGTGCACATCATTTCACACACAGAAAGAGCCATAGCTCTATACTCTGCTTCTGCACTGGTAGTTGCCTGGATCTAGCAACTACCATTTGTCTCTTACTTTTCCAAATAACTAAATTTCCACCAACAAAAGTACAACCAGATGTAGACTTTCTGTCGAATTGATCTCCTACACAACTAGCATACGGAAACCCCACAATGTCTAAATACTTTTGACTTCCGAAACAACAAACCCTTTCTAGGTGCCTTCTTCAGGTACTTCAAGATACGCAATACAGCTTCTCAATGCACTTGCTTCAGTTCCTGCATGTATTTATTTTTTTATAGAAAAAGAAATTCATCAAAAAAGAAAGGAGTACATGAGAGGACAAGAAGTCCTCTTAAACAAAAACGGGAATAATAAATAACAATGCAAGTTTAAAACAATAATGCTCGCTAATCACGTTGCATATCTACTAAAAGAACACTCAGAAGAGCTTTTGAAACAGAACACCAAAGCGAAAAAAAAAAAGACAATTTTATCCCAAATAAAATGACACGGAAGATGACTATCGCAGAAAATCCTTGCATTACGTTCCAACCAAACTCCCCAAATCACTGCAAAGAGAGCACATCTCCACAAACACTTTACCCTTTTTTTTTTCCTCTAAAAAATGAGATAAAGTCATCAGAAACTTACGCAAAGAGCCCAAAAAAATCCAAGAAATGCTGAAAATGTCAAATAACTTATACCAAAGAGTCCATACAAAAGGACAATGAAGAAAAAGATGCTCATTGGTCTCACAATTCTGTAAACACATCACCCAAATATCAAGAGATAAAACCTTGGATGGTCTCCTCATCTGCAACAAGTTATTCGTATTGACTCTACTAAAAACTGCTGAAATGTTATGTTTGTCCGAGTAATGGTAAGGTAAATAAGTATTCCAACTAATATTCTAGGATCAGCAAACAAGGGACTCTCATCTTTTTCAAACTTCACACTGGGATCCATTGGAGTGTTCGTAGGCTTGCTTCCCAAGTGTCCAGTTTCTGTCAACAAGTCAATAACATATTTCCTTTGAAAAAGAAATATCCCTTCCTTTAATCTTGCCACTTCTATACCCAAAAAGTATCTAAATTTTCCTAGATCTTTTGTATGAAAATGCTGACTCAAATAACGCTTAAGAGCTTAAATACTTTGTCACTTCAATGATAACAATATCATCCACATAAACAACCAAAGCAATAATTGCACTATCTTTTTGTCGAACAAAAACAAAATGTTCTGAAATAGTTTGTGTCATCCCGAATTGTGGCACAGCCTAACTTGATTTGTTTAACAAAAAAAAAATGTGGATGATATTGTTATCACTGAAGTGACATGGGTTAATAATAACCTTCCTGTCTTGAAGAAGAGGAGAAACTTCAACCAAGAACAGCACAAACAGAACTGAAAAATAACAAAAATACGTTATAGGAAGCCTACATTCACCTCATATTCAATCAAGGTTTCCAGAATCCAGAGTTTACGTAGCCATGGAAGCATAACTGAATTATAGTTACTTAGTAAACAGATCGATACAGTATACGGAACGAGAACTTAGAACGTCACTTATCCCAAAACGTGGTACGATAAGGTTAGGCTTATTCGGATCACTTAGTTGGAATGAAATAAGTTGGTTCGGAACACAAAACTTAGGATCACATATGTGATAATTTCATATATATACAATTATTTTCTGATGATTAAATATATAAACATAATAGAAAATTAAAATTTGGGTATCGACTCTTCATCTGAAGAAAAAGAAAGACAACATGGCTGCAGACGAAAAATATGTGCAGTTTATAAAAGAGTTTAGTTGTGGGCTGTCTACATAAATATTGTTCTTGTTCTTGTTGATTTATAATTTTGTTTGTTCTGTCTTTGATTTTCATGATTGGAACGCTCGGAACACTGAAAGTAGCGTTCCAGATCGAAAGGGATCCTTGTTTGCTCCAATTGGTAAGTCGATACTTAAGTAGGGATCTCTGGTAACTATGAGCTGAATCAGCTGAAGAAATGGATGACCCATCCAAGAAACCACTCATCCAGCCAAAGAAAATACTGACCCAACCAAGAAATCACAGACCCAGTCAATTAAACTATTGACCCAAACAAAATAAACATCTTCTGAAACTGATTCTCTCATGGAATCATCATAAAACCTCAAAAACAGCTATTGCCAAGGACTCAGAGGGTCAAAACCAGCTCGAAAATAGCTCACTTGAGCTATCCCTTACAGATTCGTACAGTTACATCCCTATGTCTGTACAGTACGGACCAGCCAAAAATCTGATTTTCTGATCAGTAGTTTGTAGTTTCTTCTTTTCCCTAATTAATTCTGAGAGAACTTAAAAGATAAGAGAATAGAAAGAACTTAGGATCACCAAAAGATTGGGCACTCGATGCCATGTAGATTTCAGAGAGAAAGAAAGAGATGAAGAGAATAAGAGTGCGCAGTTTGAAACACAGACCCCTCTGTGTTTATAAATTAGGGAAAGTAAGTTTCTGTCATTGCAAACAGACCCCAACAATTTACTATAATACCAGATTGACCTTAAAATTTAATTAAAAAATTGTTCTCTTACAAGTTTTAAAATACTTTCTGATTTCCAGAAGGAAAAAAAACTTGTCCAGTATTAATTTTCTATTTTTTATATTTGTTCTAGAAAAAATGAAAAATACATCTATACATATACTGGTTTACAGAGCTAATATATAATACTCCTAAAAACAGTCACAAAAACTTCTACAACTGGAAATCTTCGTTTCAAATACATGATTATGATCATGATTTATATACCAATTGAATTAATGTTTTAAAAGTAAGTTGACAAACCCCTATATGAGTATGATGTAAGTATTTCAATTGTGTTTGTTTGCTAAACATGTTTTTTGTAACCCAATGGACACTTTAGATTATGTTAAAAAGTCTTCTTAATAAATTTATCATGTATGTGGGGTAAGACCAATGCAATAGGGTTCTCATGTAGTGTTTTGAACAAAATTTAAATATGCTTGAAGTGATATGTATTCTACGAATTCATAATTAAAATGGCCTCAAATTTTCTGCATGTTCACCTATCCCTTAATAATTCCTTGGCTCTTTTTATATTGTCACAGTGAGCTTCCTGATTTGAGAATTCATTATTATATATATATATATATATATATCACACATGAGCATTAATGTATGTCACTCACGAGCACTTCATAAAATGCTTTTGAATATGTAGGCTTCCCTCCAAAGTAGTTGAATCATGAATGTTATGGGTCAAGTATTAGGTCCTTTTTTGTTTCATAAAAACCCATTGGGTCTTCATTAGATGATTTATGTTCTTAGCTCAGTTACATATTACCCATTTGGACCTTTTGGCCCTGAATTATGTATCAGTAAAATTTTAAGTTAATTTTGGAAAAAAATTCCTGATGGTTAGACAAACTTGTCAAGAGCAATAGAAGGAAATGCTTGCTTCCTTCCATTGTGATTTTATGCATACCTAAATGAAATTTTTGTGTCAAGCACTAAAGCTGCAAATTGTTACTTGATACGTGCAGTGGCAATCAGTTTAGTTTATTTTCAATATGAGGCTAGTATTTGGCTCAGTGCAAAGAGATACCAAATTAGACTGCCAAAATCATGTTAATGATTTTGATTTTCACTAATGCTGGAAAAGTGACTAGCATTTGCATTTGCTTGGATGTCTTTTTTGCATATTTCCCGTAGGCTTTTCAATTTTTACCAGATACTGTTAAGCTGTGCAAACTTCCGTTTCAAAAACTTTATTTGAAATTGGATATGTGCAGGAAACATAAGATGATCTCTTCAGGATGCCTAGAAGAAGCTCGCAAAGCCTTTGGCACTGATGAGGATCTTCTCTTGGTAAGCCATCCCTTACTGTGTTTTTACTTCAAAACAAGTTGTATCAGGCCTTGTGCTTGAACTTCTTGTTAATAATGAATGGAGTCCTACTAAGTTCCTTTCTCAAACTAACGAGAAAGTACTTCTATCTTGTCTGATGATAACTGACTACTAACTTTGCTCTGGGTACAATGATTTCCCACCTCAAGTCAACTAAAACAGGGGAAAGCAGAATAAGGCACTGAGTTACTTTGCTTAGATTACTTACTGTTCCATTAAAAGTTTTGATAACAAGTTTTCCTCTCTCCGAGAGATGGGAAAGAGATGATAGTTATCAGAAGGAATTTGGTGGACATCCCGTTGGTTAACCTTATTATCAAATGCATAACTGAAACATAGAAGGATATGTTAGTGTGCCTGATGTATAATACACTTAATTTGTATAATGTTATGTACATTATCCATAAAGGAGAACCTGATTTGATTTTTTCTAAGTAGTAGCATATCTATATAATGATCAAAATAATTGTTATTTCTAACATTTATAGTCATTTATCTATCAGGTCTTTTCTGGTTGAGCTGAACTAATTATCTAGTTGTTGATTCTGCAAATAAAACAAAATCAGAAAAACCAAAATGGGTAAATCTACCTGTGATAAATGAACTTTGATTAGTGTTGTGGGTTCCCTGACATACCAGCTACGTCTACCTAAGGTGTAAGAAGTACTAAAAACTTCTGGTATGCTTTAGAACGTTGCATGCATCAATCTCCAATCTGGCGGTACCTTATTTATTATTTTTCACCCTGGATGCCAATGCAGATATCCTTGGAGAAGAGCAAGAGGCAAGACAAACCTGTGCAATGTCCTGTAAATGTCAGTGGGGGCTCCTAATACTTTTTCTTATTTCAATTTTCTGGTCCTGTTTCATAATTTATCGAATACATATTTGTTTGTAATTTATTGTATATAGTCCTGGTGAAAACCATATTAATTTGATTTTTCTTTTTCGGTGAGTTGTGTTTGTATTTGTCTTGTGTACAAATAAGATGACTTTTTCTTTAATAAAATTATTACTGAAATAAAAAAAAATTATAATCTCGATGACAGACTTAGAAAGCTTTGGCCATGTTTAGTTGTAGAAATATTTTCATTTTTTCCATTTTCAAATAATTGGGTTGAAGACAACCAAGAAGTATCTAAGCTCCGTAAAGTGTATGTTGTTTCTGTCAATAAGGTTTTTCAAATAACATTGGTCGGGATATCAAAGAACTAATTTTTTTTTAAAAGTTAAGTTATTTTGCTTATTAGGGTAAATTGTTAGCTTTAAATTTTGAGAAATCCAACACTCCGTTTTGGCCCTTGACAAGCTAATAGAATCTTTACAGAATGAGGCATATTATGTTAGTTAACTTTGGTTAACATTTGGTCTTGAACTTGTGGGAGCTGGGTTTAAAGCGAACATTGAATTAGAGTTCAGGTTTTGAGATAGAAGTTGTAAATGAAAAAAAAAATAAAAAATTAGAGTTAACTAGCACATTGAAAAATTAGTTGACTTCATAGTCATCCACCCGGAATTTAAATCCCAAATTTCATAGACATATATTTATTCGTAGTTACAGTAATATAAACTGAGAAAAAAATAATAATGACAGACTATATTAATATATTTTTTGAAATGAATGACTCCTCAACTCTTAATTTTGGTTTTAGAAAGTGATATGGATCAAATTAGAATAAGAAACAGTTACATTTGATTGGTTGTCAAAAGGGTTATTTTAGGAATTTAGATAAACTTCATTAGCTTATACAATTGTATCACCCCTATCTTTGATCAATATACGAAGAATTTTAGGCATTCTCACTCTCTTTTGGTGTGAATTCTCTTCCCTCCTCCCTTTTTTCTCTATCTCTCTCTGTCCCTTCATTCTTTTTCCTCTGTAAGTTTCCCTATTGTAGAATAGTGATCAGTAGCTGATCTGAAGCTACAAGAAACACTTAACAAAAAGTTGAGTTCAACTCCTCTTCAAACTAGAGAATAAATGAAAGAGACTCAAAACTCTAGTGAATTGAGTTTCTTAGAAAATGACTAAAACATCCGCATTATGTAATAGGGTTTTCAAGAGTTATTGGACTGTTATCCACTGAAAACAAGAAACTTGCCTGGGTTGGATTATGGTTAAGGTTAAAATATTATTATTTTTAAAATAGAAAAATAAAATAAAAATGGAGTAAATTACATTGTCTTACCTTGTAATTTTCTTAAACGACACTGAGCCCTAATAAAATTGGAAAACTTGCAATCCAACTCAATTTGATAGTTGGACTTTTTTATTCCACCACCATGTCTCCTTAGTTAGTGGTCCACGTCCTCTACTTTCTCCTAGCATCTCTCTAGCTATATTTCTAACGCGACTTGCCATTTCATCCCAAATCATATTAGGCTCGCCCTCACAATCCATGAGTCACCATGTGACATATTTTCTTTAAAAAGAGCAATCTTTCCTCCATTCAAAATCTACCATCTAGTCCTACTACTCCTATGCTTTTTCTTCCAATGCTTAACACTAATATCCACAGCTAAAAATTTGTTATGAGACACTAAATACTCGTCAGATATAACTTTACAATCCTTACATAACACTTTATTAACCTTCCTGGTCAAGACAAAATCTATTTGGCTCTTATTAGGCCTGCTACTAAAGGTGACTTAGTGCAACTCTCATTTTTTAAAGAACAAGTTGGCTAAAATCAAGTTGTACGTAACCGTAAAATCCAAAATAGACTCTCCATCCTCATTTTTATCTCTATAACCATAACCCCTAGCATTATAACTTGTGTTTGGATTGTTCATCTAATTTGGATGATCCAATTTGTTGAAGAGATAGAAATATACTCTTTAACCATAAGTAACCAGAAAGATTGACTCTTAATGAGTTTGTTTTAGGATAATTCTCATAGGAATATAAGGAATTAGACTAAGGGAAATAAATAATTGCTAGCCATGAGAATATGTTAATAATTAATTAAGAAATCTGGGTTAATATTTAAACTATTGCATGAATTGAATTAAGTTAAAAGTTAACTAAGTGTAGTGTGAGGGATATCGTGAACCTAGGTGTTAGTTATAATCTTTTTATAAGTTGCTAGATAACCTTTAAATTTGCATTGGCTTGATTAGAATTAGGCTGCATAATATTGATACTTAGCTTAGGAAGTAAATTATTCGTCGTGGGAATGATCTACTTCATCTATATTACTTGTAGATGATACATGCACTTGCATAGGTACAATATGTATCAAGTTTTTGGTGATGTTATCTGGGAATATATTTAATTTATTAGTTAATATCCATATAAGCATACTTGATTCTAACTCTTGTTCTTACTTTTAATTCTAGGTGTTATTGACCTTGAATGCAACACACTCGAGACTTGGAAATATTACTGTACGATCCCGAGATTGAATAAACACTTAGAAAGCTAAGAAAAATCAAGTTTCATAGCACTCTAGTGCAATGGCTGATGATCAACTAGCACACAAAAACAAGACTTTTAGGGATTATGCTATCCCTCTTGTGTAAGGCCTTCACTCTAGTATACAAAAACTAACTATTGCTGCCAATAACTTTGAGATTTAACGGGACACAATCCAGATGATCCAACAATCTGCAGAGTTTGGAGGATTACTTTGTAATGACCCCATGCTCAACTAGTCACATTCCTGGAATTGTATGAAACATTCAAATACAACGGCTTCTCTAATGATGCAGTCCTCTTCAGGCTTTTTCCTTTCTCACTTCGAGATAAGGCAAAAAGTTGGTTGTATTCATTACCTTAAAACTCCATCACCACTTGGTCAGACATGGCACAAAAGTTTATGGCCAAATTCTTTCCTCCTAACAAAATCACAAAGCTAAGGAATGAAATCATATCATTCTTTTAATAAGATCAAGAATCTTTCTTTGAGGCATGGGAGAGATATAAAGACTTGATGTGAAAATGGCCACATCATGGCATTCCCAAGCGATTGTAAATGCATCTTTTTATAATGGTTTGGAAAACCAAACTAGAACTACCATTGATGCGGCTGCTGGAGGTGCTTTGATAGGAAAGTCTACGAATGATGCCTATAATCTTTTGGAAGAGATGACCTCAAATAGTTATCAATGGCCATCCTAAAGGTTAACATCTTGTAGAGTTGTTGGGGTACATGAACTTGATACCATTACTGCCTTAACATCACAAGTGGCTGGGTTGGCAAAAAGATTTGACAATTTTGGGTTGCAACTTGTTATGTTATGTGAAGCTTATGGCGAAGGTCATACCATGGACCAATGCCCAAATATTGAAGTAGTACAATATGTGTAGAATTTGAACTGTCAAAACAATCCTTATTCCAACACATATAATCCGGGGTAGAGAAACCACCCAAATTTAGTTAGGATAATCAAGGCGCACAAGCTGCAAGGCTTAATCCACCACTTGGATTTTAAGCTCCACAAAGGCAAGCTGCCTTGAAAAAGAAACCCTCATTGGAAGATATGTTTCTGTAATACATGTCTTGAACTGACTCGGTTATTCAAAGCCAATCGATCTCCTTGAGAACATTGGAGACACAAATTGGAGGCTAGCCAATTCTTTGACTAATAGACTCCAAAGTGCCCTTCCTAGTGACATCGGGGCAAACCCAAGGAAGGAGGGTAAAGATTATTGCAAGGCAATCACTCTTAAGAGCGGGGAAGAATTAGAGGAGCTGAAAAAGAAAATTAATGATGATGAAGCTCTCAAATCTCCTACTAAAGAAGAATTGCTTACTGCAGTTATGGAAGAAAAGAAGGAGAAGAATGTAGTAGTTGAACCACAAAGATCAAATCCTTCTCTTCCATTCTTACAAAGGTTCCAAAAACAGAACCTCAACAGACAATTCCATAAATTTCTGGATATGTTCAAGAAGCTCTATATAAACATTCCTTTTACTGAGGCTCTTGAATAAATGCCAAGCTATGCTAAATTCATGAAAGACATTATGTCTTAAAAGAGGAAGCTTGGTGACTATGAAACTATTGCACTTACTAAAGAATGTAGACCTATACTTCAAAATAAGCTCCCTCACAAATTGAAGGATCCAAGTAGCTCTACTACTCCTTGTACAATAGGCACACAACACTTTGGTAAGGTACTTTGTAACTTAGGTGCTAGCATAAACTTAATGCACTTATCAATTTCCCAAAAGCTGGGAAAAGATAAAGTAAAACCCACTTTTGTCACTCTACAATTAGCCGATAGATCACTTACTTATCCTAGGGGAATTGTAGAGGATGTTCTAGTTAAGGTGGGCACATTGATCTATCCTGCTGATTTTATAGTTCCAGATATGGAAGAGGATAGAGAGGTACTTATTATATTAGGAGGACCTTTTCTAACTACGAGAAAGACGCTAATTGATGTCCAGAAGGGTGAGCTTACTATAAGAGTGAATGATCAAGCGATCAAGTTTAATGTTTTTCAATCCATGAAAAACATTAAACTTGATGAATGCTTAGCTATTAACATGGGAAGCAACCTTGCTCCAGAGGCATTTTTTAAAGATTGTTTAAGGGACCGTCTTAAAGCCTCCATAATTTCACATACTACTAGTGAAGATGAAGAATTAATAGAGTATATGAAATAATTGGATGCAATACTACATATGCTAAAACCGAATCCAAGATTCAAAAATCTGGATTTACCACCATCCACCCAATCGGGTGAAGTCCATCAATTGAAGAGCCTCCTACCTTGAAGCTTAAGCCATTGTCTAATCACCTAAAAGGGTGTTGAGAGAACATAAGAGGGTATTGGAATGGACAATACTTGACAGTAAAGGTATAAGCCTTTTCTTTTTCATGCACAAGATCCTCATGGAGGATAATCATAAAGCTACAATAGATCATCAAAGGAGGCTTAATCCCATAATGAAAGAGGAAGTGGAAAAGGAAATCATCAAGTGGTTGGATGTTGGAATTATCTATCTAATCTCGGATAACCATTGGGTAAGTCCTATCTAATGTGTCTAAAGAAATGAAGGATGATAGTTGTTGTAAATGCAAACAATGAGCTCATTCCTACAAGAACCATTATTGGTTGGAGGGTATGCATGGACTAGTGGAAGCTCAATAAAGTTACAAGAAAAACTATTTTCCTCTTCTATTCATTGTCCAAATGCTAGGCAGCTAACAAGTAAGGAATATTACTATTTTCTAGATAGTTATTTGGGGTATAACCAAATTGCTATTGCCACTGAAGACCCAAAAAAACCATCATTTCTTGCCTTTATGGAACCTTTACCTTCAGAATGATGCATTTTGGTCTTTGCAATGCCCCGAGCACCTTTCAAAGATACATGATAACTATCTTCACCGATATGGTGGAGCAAGGGCTTGAAGTTTTTATGGATGACTTTTCAATTTTAGGCAATTCATATGATGAATGTCTCCATAACTTGACTTATGTGCTTAAAAGATGTGAAGAGACTAACTTGCTCTTAAATTGAAAGAAGTGCCATTTAATGGTACAAAAAGGTATTGTTCTAGGCCATTAGGTGTCTAACAAGGGAATCAAGGTAGATAGAATAAAGATAGAAACTATAAGAAATTAACTCTCCTTAACTCAATAAAAGGAATAAGAAGCTTTGTAGGCCATGCCAGCTTCTATAAGAGATTCATCAAAGATTTTTCAAAAAAATCTAAACCACTTTGTAATCTCCTAGGAAAAGGCACCCAATTTATATTTGATGATGCGTGTCTTGCAGCATTTTTAGAGCTAAAAAATAAATTGATATTCGTCCTCATAATTGTGACTCCAAATTAGAACATACCTTTTGAATTAATGTGTGATGCAAGTGACTTTGCGGTAGAAGCAATGTTAGGACAGCAAAAAGAAAAGATATTTCACTTTATATACTATGCTAACAAGACCTTGATTGGTGCTCAATTGAGCTATACCACAACCGAAAAAGAACTTTTAGTAGTAGTGTTTACTTTTCATAAGTTTCACTTTTATTTAATCGAAACTTCTGTTATTGTATTTACTAACCACTTTGCTATTAAGTATCCGATTGATAAAAAGAATGCAAAGTCTAGATTGATAAGGTAGATCTTGTAACTAAAAGAATTCAACTTAGATATTAGAGACCGAAAGGGTCTGAAAATCAAGTAGTTGATCACTTATCAAGGCTGAAAGAGGAAGATAAAGTGGCTGAACCTATTATCATAAACAAAACTTTCTCAGATGAACAACTCTTCCATATTGTTCACAAAATATTGTCCTGGTATGCTGATTTTGTCAACTATCTAGTTGGCAAGATTTTTCCTCCTTAAATAACTTCTCAACAAAAGAAAAAGTTTTACATGATATAAGATTTTTTGTTTGGGATAATCCCTTCTTGTTTAAGTATTATATTGATAAGATATTAAGAAGATGTGTTCCTGAGGAAGAAGTAGAGAGCATACTCCATCACTGTCATGCATCGGAGTATGGAGGTCATTTTGAAAATAGCCGAACAACTGCAAAAGTGCTCCAATCAGATTTTTATTAGCCTACATTATTTAAGGACACTAGACTTTGTTTTCATATGTGACATGTGCCAAAAGATGGACAACATCTCTAGGTTGAAAGAGATGCCACTTAACAACATTCTTGAAGTTGAATTGCTTTATGTATGGGGATGGACTTTATGGGTCTATTCATCTCTTCGTACACCAATTAATACACCCTTGTTGCTGTGGACTACCTCTCTAAGTGGCTTAAAGCCATTGCTGTGCCAACCAACAATTCCAATGTCGTGATTAAATTATTGAAAAAGAACATCTTTGCATTCTTTAGCACACCCCTTGCAATTATTAGTGATATAGGGTTTCACTTTTACAGCAAACAAATGGGGACCCTTCTTGCTAAATATGGGGTGACTTACAAGGTGGCATTAGCATATAATCCATAAGAAAGTGGACAAGTTGATGTCTCCAATTGGGAGATCAAGAGAATCCTAGAGAAGACGGTATGTCCTTCGTAAAAGGACTGATCTAAGTAATTGGAGGATTCATTATAGGCATGTCTCCCTTCTGGCTAGTTTTTGGAAAGTCTTGCCATTTACTGAATGAGTTGAACATAATGCATATTGGGCAATTAAGAAGCTGAACTTTAACTATGCAGCTGCTAGTGGAAAGAGACTCTTCAACTAAACAAAATGGATAAGTTTAGGCTTAATGCTTATAAGAATGCCAAAATCTACAAGGAGAAGACCAAGAGGCCGCATGATTAAAGGATTGTTGAGCACTGCATTGAGCAAGTCAACAAGTCCTTCTCTATAATTCCCGGTTGAAGCTTTTCCTGAGAAAGCTTAAGTCAAGATGGTTTGGTTCATTCATCATCGCTAAAATATTTCCATACGGTGCTGTGGAATTGATTGCCACTAATCTGCATAAAACATTTAAAGTGAATGGTCAATGATTTAAATGATATTAGGGAGGAAAAATTGATGACAATTATATCTCCATCAATCTTGGCAATGCCACTTAAGCAACATAAAGTTAAGCCAAGACTTTAAACTAGGCGTTTCTTAAGAGGTAACCCAAGTTTCTAAACCCTTTTCTTTATTTTTAATTTATTGATTTTTATCTTTTACTCAACATTTATCTCATCTCTGTCAGGCCACTAAAAAATTATCAAACACAGTAAGAAGCCCCAAAGCCGCAGTGCCATCATACATCATGCCATGGCACCCAAAATCTAGGGATCATGTAAATCAACTCGAGAGCATCATGTCGCAGCCTTAAGACTAGTAATGTTGGGGCAACCTAAATCCCAAAACCCATGTATTTACTCAAGGACTAACACACCGTGGCATCATAATTTCAAATAAAAAATAAAAAAAAACCTTTTCAAACAAAGAGCATGGTGCCGTGGTGCCCATAAACCCATAAACCCATAAAATACAATTTTCAACCTAAGAGCAATATGGCACGGTGCCTTCTAACTTGCAATGTGGCGTCCTTTTTTTCAATGAAAATCTGGGTTTCAACTTGAGAGCTATGCACATGCAATAGTTTATGCTTCAGGCCACAACATTAAATCACGTGTTTTAAAATTTTCAAAATTTAGGGCTTACCTCCATATCAAGATTCTGGTTTTTAACAGGGGAAATGAGAATCCCCTAACTCTCAAACCCAAAAATTCTCTCTCAAAATCTAAGCCTTTAGCCTGCAAAATTCTACAAAAAACTCACACACCCACTTGGATTTGACCAAAAATCATCACACTCATGGTTCATACTCACTTAGCTTGCAAATTTCGAACTACCAAGTAAGTTGCTTTACCTCTCTTCCAAATTTCATTTATAGTTTCATTGATAAAGCATGATAGTATGAGTTCTTGAACATAGATGTGTAGTTTCGTGGGTTAGAATGTTTATTGATGAGTGTTTTGAAATCTTTTATATTTTTTCCTAGGTTTAGGTTATGTAAGGGCTATATTTTAAGTTGGGCAATTATTCTCATATGATTTTGTTTGACTTATGCCTATGGAATGAGATTATACAATGCCCCAATATCATTATCATTGCCCTTATTCATCTATATGCATTGAAATATGACTTTGAATTGAGTTTTTTTTTTTTAGGGGGAGGGGGGTTGATGTAGTTATGGAAAAACATTTAAAAAAAGAAAAAGGATTAGGTTTTTCATAAATGCATTATACTATGCCTGGTTTTGTTGTGATTGTGGGTCAGAGACCCTTTGTTGATTACGGGCTGGGGTTGACTTAGTTTGATGAGATTTGTGAGAATTGGGTTATGTGTGGATTTATTGTTGGACTATGGCACCAAAAACAAAAGCGAGAAAACACTCAATTACTGGCGCTTCATCTAAGCCCAGTTTGATGCCAGTCAATTTGTCTCTGCCGATTTGTCTCTACCTAAACTGAAAAAGGATTCCATGAGGGGTTGATCCGTAAGAAGATTGTGGCTCAATGAGGTTTGCAACTCAGCCTCGACTACTTCCCACAAATAATCCAGTCGATTGAAGTAAGCCATTGGAAGCAGTTGGGTGCACCACATGTAGCCGGGGTTGTCTTGTTGGTAAGAGAATTCTATGCTAACTTCGTGGAACATAAGGACAATAGGGTCATGGTTCAAGGAAAAACGTTGCCATTCACGAGCACAACCCTCAATGCCTTCTATGACATTCCAGACATTCTTGATAATGATGAATATGTGTAATATTCGAGTGGTCTTATTAATTATAGGGAGTGATAAATGCATTGTGCTACTGAGACTCCTTATGGAAGATAACTAATGGGGAGTTCATGCATTTTAGAGTAAGTCAACTACAGTCCACCTCGAGAGCCTTGATACTACTTCATCCTCTCCAACCTGTTGCCAAGTGGACATGCTAGTAATGTCACTAAGGAACGAGTTGTCCTTACCTTTGCAATTCTTTAAGGTATGTTTATTGATGTTGGTCGTGTAAATCATAGTGTTATGTTGCAGACAACGAATAATAGGCACCTTGGCTTATGGTTCACTGATCACTGAATTATGCTGCTTGGCAAGTGTAATTTGGGAGGACTCTGAGCAACTAGAACTTCAAAAAGAGCCTATTGATGATATATCTGCAGTGTTATAAGCGCACCATCCCATAGAAATTCATGAAAGAAGCCACTTACACTTTGACTTAATGTAATGTAGCCATTCAATTACTTGTTCCCATGACAGTATATTACATAGGGCAGATTCACTGCTGCGTCTGGCCAGCCCATTAATGATGATACATCAACATATTATGAATTTCTTGTTGACTAGCATTATTAGAGTCTAAAGAGCTCTATTAAAATAACTATTGCCATTCTCATCAGATGACTCACTTGAGGCCTCTTAAGATGGAAGACTGGTAGGAGTCATGTGTGCTCTAAAGTTCAACATTTAGGTAACGGTGCTAAAGAAGCCCTAGATTTCAGCACATTTGAGTTTGATTTTTTACCATAAGCAATAAAGCTACCAACAATGACCTATTAGTGATTTAAAAATACAGAGTTGAAGTTAGACCCTAAATAGTACTTAAATTACAAGAAAAACTGCTCTTAGAACATTTTAAAACTACTTAATGTGAATATTTGTAATAAATTCATAATTGACATAATCTTCTACTAGAAGGGTAGTACCTGTATAGGTGATGTTGTTGTTAGCATGCCAGCAACTCCTCCGCCCAACACTTAGCCACCAAACCCTGCAAGAGACATACTTAAGCCTCCTATTTTGCCATGACTACCGTTATTTTCAAAGAGTAAGAAGCTGATAAAATGAACTTTCCACTAATACTGAAGGATATGTTTCTGCAATTTAGGCACAACCCATGTGCTAGAACTGCATTGTGTAAATAGAGGTAATACAATAAAACTAAAATATTCTTTAACTTAATGACAAGCTTCAGCTAGACCTTAATATTGTAGCCATCACAGTCACACATACTGGTACTTTTTAACACTCCCCCTTGATACAAGTTACACCCAAAATTTATAACACACATGGTGAACCTTTATTTAATTGATTACATGTTCTCGTACCTTAAGACTCGAGTATCAAATCTAGAAACTTATTCACGAACAACCCAAAATCCAAGCGAAAATAAAAGAAATTGAGATAAATAAGAACTCTAAAGAGCCAGCAAGTAATATTTCCAAAATCCAAGAGAAAGTAAAAGAAATTGAGATAAACAAGAACTCTAAATTTGAAGCATTGTGCAAATATTTCTACCAGAAAGGGTCGAGAAACAATCATATAAGTAACAAGAAGATCTGAGAAAAAATTAATACATTATCTGTTTCTATGGTTTTAGGTTATTTAAAAAAAAAAAAAAAAAAAAACAGAGAAAGAAAATTGATGAAATTGTCCATTGACTTGTCCTGCAGTTATCTAATTTACCTATAAATCTTAAACCACCACTATCTTCTATTATTAGGAAAATATATAACACTAAAATCCAATATATCAAATGAGAAAAAAATGAAACTAACCTTGTATAGGTAGGTATCCCTTTTCTCTTAGAAGTGAAAAAGCAGTGAAATAAGTCCTTAATACAAATTTTAGGATATGGTGTCAGTAACACCTTAACCGACGTGAAATACAAGATCGAAAATCAAACGAAGCTTCAGTTTCATATAATCCATTCGAAATAAAAGGAAATACATTTAGGCTTTAACAAATTCTAAAAGATTGGAATTGGCGGACTAACCTAAATTCTTCGACTCGACTAAATTGTGTTTTGACGACAGAGAGGAGGGTGATCTAATGTTTCATGGTGAAGAATTTAGCATAACTCACCATAGCCTTAATATTCAACTCATTCATCTTCATCTTAGTCTGAATACAAAATTAGATGGTAGATCGATCGGAGCTCGAAAGGAAAAGAGAAAAGGCTACGAGGAGGATAAGTTAAAAAGGAAAAATTAGAACTTAGATAGCAATTGCTAATATTTTTTTCCAAATAAAAATTAAAAAATATTATTATTTTAATTAAATTTATTTTTTAATAATTAGTAATCGAAATATCGGTTGCTAATAAATTTTATGGTTGCTAAAGTTGCATATTTTTTTCTCAAAAAATTTAATTAATTTGTAACAGATTAGTGATCAATGTAGTTACAAAATTTTGATTTTTATAAAATTTAGCAACTGAAATAATTTTGGTTACTAAAACAGTTGCAAAATTATAAAATTTAGCAACCAAATATGTTTGTTTATGATTCCATTGCTACTAGCACTTTTTCTTGTAGTGATAACCTGATGAAGAAATATAAGCATAGGAACTTCGAGGAGTGGGTGACCTAGCAACTCTAGCCTATCCAGCAACGACTAGT
This sequence comes from Quillaja saponaria, assembly GCA_029379385.1. Lineage (NCBI taxonomy): Eukaryota > Viridiplantae > Streptophyta > Magnoliopsida > Fabales > Quillajaceae > Quillaja > Quillaja saponaria. Next base: position 14,456,930 of record CM055612.1, on the reverse strand, counting down.
GCCCAACAACTCACCATGGCCTAGCTTATCTCTTGCTTGGAGGTGCAGTGCGCAGAGTATTAGAAGCACAACCATACTATCAATCATCTGAACAATAAGTTGTTGCGAATGATGTTGCAACAAGGAGGATGGGATCCCATTACCTTCCAGCCTTGCCCTGAGCCCCCAGCTCCCTTTTCTCGTCCTGAGGATGACATCGACGAATGTGGGGAATTATTTTTATCCTTTTGTTTTTCTTTTCTTTCTTAATTTTTGTTAAACATTAGGTCATTGTTTAGTTTAGGTTTGGTGGTGTAACTTTTAGTTATGCATTACTTATTTTGTATGTAATTTGTTATCCCCATTTATTTGTAATTTGTTTAGACATGATATCTAGGATGTAATATGTTTCCCTTCTCATATTGTTCTAAATAGAATTGTGATTTAATTTTTTTAATGATGTTCAAATGTTCCCCTATTCCCTTGATATTACCTTATTATGCATTGATTTTTATTTTTGATAATAATGCAAGAATTTTTTTTGAATTTGTTATAAGTAGGGAAAATATCTCATATTTTCACTTAAGATTGATGTTTTTAAATGTTTTTTCTTTATAACCCTTAAACCTTTTTTGACCCTTTGAACTAGTGTGAATTCCTTTTAAGGTGAAATCCTAGGCGAGACTTAGTTGAGAATATGATTTAGACTATTTTTGGACCGATAAAGCCTTTGTTATATCCACCCCTATTTTTTATATATCCTTAGAAACCCAATTTTAACCCGAAAGCCTATTCTTTCTAGCACATGAATAAGTTAAACAATTCTTTTTTGGTAAGACCCATTTGTATCCTATTACTTTGAGCACATTGAATATGCAGTACATTGAGTTATAAAAAGGGATGAGCTTAAAAGCAAGTCCGTAAGGAAGAGTACAAAGCAAGGAAGATTAGAAATTGTTATCTTCCCCATTTTATAAAATGTAAGTTTGAGGGAAGTATGTGAAAATTCCTTGAGAAGTCGTCTATAAACCAAAGGTTTGGTAGGGGAAAAAAAAGAAGAAGTGGGAAACATCGAGGCCCACATAAGAAGAAAAAAATCGGGTGATAAAAAAAATGACAAAACATTTAAAACTCGAGTGAGTGGGAGTTGGCACCTTACCAAAGAAAAGGTGAAAAAGCAAAGAATTTTTTCTTAGGGTAATTAAGCCTAAAAAAATTTCATTTCATTTCATCTAACCTTTACCCTAGCCTTATATTACAAGCTAAATGAAAGACCTATTGATTTTTGACTAAGTGTTAGACTACATTAGTGGAGAGATGAAGGAAAGGCGCAGTTCTAAGGGTTAAGACTGGTCTTTGAGTTATTTTGGAAATATCTTTGAAGTTATAAACTTTGGTGAAAATGCCTTACATACACACACATGAAGTTTCCTCAAACATGAGAAATTTAAAATTATACTTGTGTTTTGTCTTGAGTTAAGACTTTGTCATAAAATTTGAGGTTTTTAGGTGAATAATTAGTTCATCATTGATAAGTTAATAGTTATTCTCGTTTTTTTGTTTTCTTTCTTTTTGCTTGGGACTAGCAAAATACTAAGTTTGTGGGTGTGGTAACTCTGTAAAATAGAGTTATTTCACTACATTTTAAATTCATATTTCATGCTAAATCCTATGGTTTAGAGTTAGAATGTTAGTCAAATTAAGTGTTTTAGTTATTTTAGGTTGTTTAGGAGTTTTTTGGGTTTTTAATATGATTAAGAATAGTTTATGTTTTTGTTGTTTAATATGTTTTAGATATCTTTGCAGTGTCCTAGTTTTATACAAAAAAGGGAGAAGTATTGAAGGCAATGTCACAGTGCCAAGGAAGCTCGTGTAGCAGTGTGATAAAGGAAAATTGACAGATAAGGCAGAAACCTGCACCGTAGCATGACCAAGATTGAGCTGCGGCATAGGTAAAACTGAAAATTGCACAATCAAGCAGAGAGCATCATGTCGCAGCATCGCTACATGCTTTTAAGGCCACACCGAAGCATCACTACATGCTTTAGAGGAATCCTAGTTAATTGAACTAGGATTAAAAGGTCTATAAATTAAGGTGAAGGTTGAAGTCTGAAGATATGCCAGAGCTCGTGATAGAGAGTACCTAAAGAGCTAGAGAAGACCTGGAGCCATGACAACTTCTAGTCTTCTACTCCGTTCTTATTATTTTCTATTTACTTGTAATGGCTATGTTTTATATATTTGTGTTTTTTGTAATTAGTATGGAGTAGTCATATTATAGGGTAGCGATTGAACTCATATATAATCGATGTGATTTTAGTTTTAATTTAATGCATGTTTAGTTTCAATATTTGATTGATCACCAGTTAGATTGATTAGAAATTTAGGGATTGACTAGAAAAAGTCAATTTAGGGACTAGTCTTAGGCAATATGACTTGTGTTTGGATTATTCATCTAATTTGGATAATTCAATTTGTTGAAGAGATAGGAATATACTCTTTAACCATAAGTAACCAAAAAGATTGACTCTTAATAAGCTTGTCTCAGGATAATGCTCATAGGAATATAAGGAATTAGACTAAAGAGGAGTTTGTTTAGGGTATTAAATTTTTGACCCTGGAAAACGTAGTCTAGAATATATTAGGCTGATGTTTGTTTTAAGAGTTAAAATTTTTACCAGGAGAAAATATTTTCCATAGGTATAAATTTGGCTATTTTCTCCCAAGAACACGGGAATGTTATACTTTTCATAATAAGTGCCTATATTTTATTCCCACACAGGAGGAAAAAATGGTAAGTAAAATGACCATTTTTCCTACCCTTAAAGCTATAGTGCCAGATTATCCAAATGAAGTCCCAATAGTCTTTGCTTTTCCATTCTTCACCTTCATATTCTTCTTCAACTTAATCCCAAACCCAGCTGATAGTAAAAGAGATAAGGCATCCATTTGTGCTTTAAGGTTGTTCTTGCATCTGCAGAGAACCCTAAAAGTGATATTTTCCATTGGTATTCGCAAAGCTATGAGAGGAATTCGTCTTTGTTGTCAGTTTTAGGCTTAAATCAGGTAAGTTACTGAATCACCCCTTTCATGTATGTGAAACTAGTACTCAATCTATGTGTTTGAGTTAGGGTTTTCTTTTATTAGGATTCTAAGATTTTTCAAAATTGAAATTTTAGGGTTTTATGAAATTAGGATTATAGAGTTTTCTAAAATTGGGAATCTAAGATTTTGATTATTAGAGTAATTGTGCACAAAAAAAAAAAATAAATAAATAAAGTTGGTGGAAAATAGTTCAAGTTTATGGAGGTTCGTAGTTGAATGCTTCTTATGTCTCTCTGTTTCATTAGATGTAATTGGTTTCCTTTCTCCTGTGGCCTGTTCCTTTGCAACCTATTTTTGTCTTTTATTTTTTTTGAATTATTATTGCAATATGCCACAGAGGAGGGGAAATTTATTTTTCATCTTTTTCTTTTTTAAATTATTATTGTAATATGCCATTAATGAATCTGCTGGTTTTTCAATGGTTAGCAATTCGTCAAGATTAGGAAATTGAAGTTTCACTGAAAATTAAATAAGAGAAAAGAGGAAAAAGTCTGAATTGATTTTGAAGTATGGCTTTAACTTTTTCTTGGTATCTTTACTTTCTCTGTTGTTATTGGAATTGAAGAAATAAGATACTTTTTCTTGGCTTTAAGATAGTTTACTTTCGCTAGTTAATTGTGAAGGTTTTAATTAAAATTATAGGTACTTACATTTATGAATTTTAGGCATACATAACAAAAAATCCTTGATTGCTTTGCACCACTAGTTTCCCAATAGTTTTTTGTGGTCTAACTTTGTGATAAGAAGTATTGTTTTTAATGAGATCAACTAGTTTTTTATAATGTGCATGTTGTTTAAAAAATAGGCAGTAGTGTTATTTATGGTTTTCTATTTGTAGCATATCTGTATATGATATTATGGACATGCGATGTATATGATATATTGGGCATGTGTTTCTATCAATAGAATGTGATTTGTGGTTTATATTAATATCATGTGCTTCTTTTGATATGTTGCATAAGGTTGGACAAACTAGTCTGTGGTAGCATATGTTTGAACAAACTATGTTGGACAAGTGTTTCTATTGGTAGCATAAGATTTGTGGTTTTTATTAATAGCATATGCTGCATGTGGTTTCTATTAATATGGATTGATTTGGTATAAGAATGTGCACTTGGGAAACTAGTTCTTTGTTTGAATTATTAGTTGGTATAAAAATATTTTGTTAGGAGGAACTAGACAAATCTAATGTGCACTTGGAAAATTAGTTCTTAGTTTGAAAACTAGTTCTTTTATTTGAAGTATAAATTCTCAGTTAGAAATAAGAATTAAACTGTGACAGTTTGTTGAAGAGCTAAAGACTAGTTTTGAAATTTTTGAGATGGACACAATGTCTTCCTCTTGCCGAAAAAGGTAATTAGATTATCTTGTGACTTGTGGAAGTTGCTGAAGTTAAAATCTAGAAAATATTCACATTTCTAAGGTATTTCCGAATTAAAAGTACTTTGGTTCACTAATTTTGAGGTTGCAATTGTTTATAAAAGATATAGGAACTCCTTTTTGATGAATTCTTGTGTTATTTCTAGCATAGCTTTGTAATAGGTTATAGCATTTGGAAAACTATCTTGTTTTTTTTTTTTTTAATTTGCTAGAATGATATATATTTTATAGTTTATATTTTTTCCTCTACAGAATTGTATGCAACATTTAATTTTATATAGGTATAGGATATTTAGTCCGGTAGGTATTGTTTAATATTTGATTGTATGCATTATTTAATTTCATCAAGAGGTATTTTATGTCAAAATGTTCATTTTTCCAAGTAATATGTTTTTTTAACCAAACATGGGATTATAAACTATTTTTATCTCCTAGATAAAAAATGACATAAACAAACACAGATAATGCTTCTGGAAAATATTTGCCTGGAATTACATTACTCATGCAACATATGCCACGAGGGTATTTCTTATAACCCGAAACAAACACCTCCAAGAGAAATATATAATTGCTATACATAGGAATATGTTAGTAATCGATTAAGAAATCTGGGTTAACATTTAAACTAATGCATGAATTAAATTAAGTTAAAGTTAATTCGGTGTAGTGTGAGGGATATCATGAACCTAGGTGTTAGTTATAATCTTTTTATAAGTTGCTAGATAACTTCTGAATTTGCATTAGCTTGATTAGAATTAGGCTGCATAATATTGATACTTAGCTTAGGAAGTAAACTTTGTTTATCTGAGGATATGTTTGATGAAATGATTGAATTACACAATAACCAAGTACTGAAAGGTTTGATTAATGATCTTAACTTTGCTTATACTTGGGTGGTCATGATATATTGATAGATTTCATCTTAACCTATGAATGTAAGTTGGTTGGTTTAGTAAAACCAAAGTTAAATTTAAAGTATTTTAATTTAACTGTACTTCCTAGGAAGTACTAATAACTATGTAAAATAAAGTTATTTCACATTTTTTTACTTTTGTATTTTAGCTATGTTCTAGAGTTTTAGTTAGTTTTTTTATCAGTTTTTAATTAATTCCTAGTTGAGTCCTTATTGTATTAGGATGTCGAATCCTAGTCAATTTTGGTTAGGATTTATGTGTTTTATAAGAGTTCTATTCATGGTTAACTTAGTTTGTGTATTTTAAAGGTTTAATGTAAGAAGGAGCCTATGGGAAGTCAATTTGGAAGAGAATTAGGATTCCTATGCCAAGTTAAACTCAAATTAAGGGTTTTAAAGTCTATAAAAGAGGGAATAGCTTGAAGATTAAACTGACTCTTTGTGGAGATAAAAGAAGCCATCAAAGGTGCAAGAAGACAGAAGAAACTAGGATGGTTGAAGATTCTTTATTTTATTTATATTTTATTTTATGGTGATTTTATTTGAGTTTATGTCTACACTAGGTAGTATGAACTAATTTATTCTTTAGAATTACGGTTGAATTCAACATGTAGCTTGATGGTTTTTATTATTTATTGATTGCTTACGGTTTTGTATATGATTTATTTCACTCCATGCTTAATGCTTCTAGTTGATTAAATATCAATTAGATTGTTGTGGTAACCTACTCCATGCTTAATGCTTCTAGTTGATTAACTATCAATTAGATTGTTGTGGTAGCCTAAACAAACTTATAAAATAGAGTTTAGTGTTAGCCTTGATTGAAATAACACAAGATTGAATTCATACACATGTTGTTGAATTTGATTTGTATATAGGATAGGAATATACCTATATGTCCTATGTAGCTAATTTAGGTCTAATCTTAATGAGTCTTACTTAACTTAATTATCATATAAATATAGTGAATTAGTTAAATGAGATATATATTTATAAGATATGAAAATATGCTTATAATTGAATTAGAACCCTATGTTAATAATTCGATATCATTTCTAAGCATAATAAGATAATAGTAAGTCAAGTGAAGTGTTGAGGGAAATTGTAATTCTAAACTTTTATCCATTGAATTCTCTAGTTTAATTTTTCATTAGTTAGGTTTAGTTTAAATTAAGCATTTTATCCATAATTTGTTTGTTTGACTAAAATTAGGATTGTGTTAATTTTATTACTTAGCTAGATATTAGTTACAATTCCTCGTGAGAACGATCTCTACACTATCTCTTTATTACTTGTTAATGATATATGCACTTCTATTAGTAAAATTGACAACAAGTATCCAATTACATGATTGCTAACATATGACAAAACCTAATGGGTTACACAATTTAATTGACTTAGGTTTAAGAACCTTGAAGGATTAATAGAGTCTTGGAATTAATAGTTAGTTTCCAAGCACATAAAGGTAAAAAGATAATTGTTACCTATACATCTATGGCAAGACTTGTTTTCTTGAAATTCAAAGAAAAGTCTAATGGTATTCTTAATTGGATTTGGAATACTAATTGGATTTAGGACACTTAGAGTCTAAAGGTCTAGAAGCGTATGATAAAGTGCCAAGACAAGTCTTGTGGTGGGTACTCAAGAAGAAAAAGGTCTCAACTAAATATGTAGAAGTTATTAAATATATGTATGAGGGAGTAATGACTAGGGTGCAGACCGTAGATGGTATGAATGAAGAATTCTCGATCATGATAGATGTTCACCAAGGTTCATCCTTAAATCCTTACCTATTTGCTTTAGTCATGGATGAACTTACTTATAATATTCAAGATAGGGCTCCATGGTGCATGTTGTTTGTCGATGATATCGTGCTTGTAGACGAAACTAAGGAAGGTTTAAATTCTAAACTAGGAATGTGGAGGAACGCGTTAGAATCTAAAGGCCTTAGATTGAGTTAGAAAAAAACTGAATATATGGAGTGCAATTTCAGTGAAACTAAAAGAGGCCCGAATGATATAATTTTAGACGGTCAGACAATCCCTTCAAAGGATGTGTTTAAGTATTTAGGGTCATTTATACAAAAAGATAGTGCAATTGAGCATGATGTAAACCATAGGATTAAGGCAGGGTGGGTGAAGTGGCGGAGTGCTTCGGGAGTTTTATGTGATCCTAAAATCCCGAATAGATTGAAAGGGAAATTTTATAAGTCGGCAGTGAGACCAGTTATGCTGTATGGTACCGAATGTTGGGCAGTTAAGAAGCAACATTCGCATAAGATGGGAGTAGCCGAAATGAGAATGTTGAGATGGATGACAAGACATACAAGAAAGGATAGAATAAGGAATGAGGAGATTCGTAAAAAGGTGGAAGTAGCTCCTATTGAGGAGAAAATGAGGGAGAATCGTCTACGTTGGTTTGGACACATCCAACGTCGGCCAATGGACGCAGTAGTTAAGCAAGGTGACTTGGTCCAGGTGCTAGGTGTTAGACGAGGAAAGGGGAGACCGAAACTTACAGGAGGGGTACTCATCGAGAAAGATATGGCTGTGCTAGGAATTAATGAAAATGTTGTCTTGGATCGATGCGAATGGAGGAAAATGATTCATATAGCCAACCCTAACTAGTTTGGGATTTTAAGACTTAGTTGAGTTGGGAGTCTAAAGGTCTAGAAGTAATCATAATAGAATTATGGATTACTAAAGGAGCTTGTATCTTAAGCCTTAGGCTTTAGGTTTAATAAAATTCTAAGCAAGGAAGGACTATAACTCCTTAAGTATTAGCCGCCCTTATACATGTAGAAGTTAAAAGAGATTTCGGCCATAAGGTGATTACAAGTGACATACAGTCATGTGAGAGATTATAAGCAAGAAGAGTTTTTGAAAATCTCCTCCCTTAGCTGTGACTTTTTTTGTTAAAGCAAAAGTGTTTTTGCTTCAAGAACAATCCTCCATTAGTGATTCAACCGAGTGAAGCTAGTACGTATCCTAAGGGTGAATCGATTCCTTCAAATCCTTTTTAATAAAGGTAAAGGCTTTAAATCATCTGTGAACTATTTCATTAAAGGCTTATTCATTTTAATAGCTTGCTAAACATTAATCATACTTTGTGCTTGATTAGGAGAATCATTTTGACAATTTGTGGAGAAACTACAAGTATCCCTGCTAAATAATCAAACTAGTTGCATGAGGAAAGCTTCAAGAAGCTAGTTTTAATCTTTTGCTTTCCTAATATATAGGTTTTTGGTTAGGAAAAATTTTAATTCTGCTACATATGCATGTGATGCATGAGTCTAAATTTCCTAACACCGAAATCCTAAACATAAGTCTACCTGACCTTTTTACCTTCTAAACCCCATTTTGCAAGCATTTTACTTTGAAATTGAAACTCGTGCTTAACAACAACCCAAATTCTATTTTTTTTTTCTTACACGTCTAATTCATCTCCAAGGTTGTTCCAGTACTCTCGAAATCCCAAACGGATGTCTACTTAACCATGTTGCCCCTAAACCCCATTTTTTAAAACTTTTTGCTTTGAAATTGAAACTTGTGCTTAACAATCTAACCTTTGATCCAAATTATATTCTCTTTTTTTCTACTTGTTTTATTTGTCCATACAGTCGTAATTGTAATTTCAGAATCCCGAATATAAGTCTACTTAACTGTGTTATTACCGAATCACATTTTTCTAAGGTTTTTCTTAGAAAATAAAGTTTTTGCTTAACAACCTAATTATTGATCCATATTCTCTTCTATTTTTTTACTACAGGTCTTATTCATCTCCATGATCATACCGATACTTTTAGAATCCTAAACAAACATCTACTTTATCATTTGGCCCTCTCCTCCCCAAATTTTGAAAGTTTTCAAAAATAAATATAAAGTTTAAAAGTTAAAGAAATTTAAAATAAAAAAAATTTACTCCTCAAATGGTTTAGGGGGTGGTGTCAGAGGTGGTGATTGTACTCTAACTCTCCCTAGCTCACCCACTCAAACACAACAAGTTATATGGATATGTTAGCTATTTATAATATGTAGAATAATAATTTGTTAAATATTCGTAATTAACATTGTTGCAATATATGAATTATGTATTAACCTGCTTGTATATATGTATAAGGTAATAACTACTCATTCTCATCATTGTCGTTGATGAACTCGTCTTTTTCCCCTTCATCTTCATCTTCATCTTCTTCTTGAATTGAAGAGATTTCATCATATTATTACCAATTACTCTTACACGTTTTTTTCTCTTCTACTGAAGAATCTCATTTGGATTTCCATTATATTTCTATTTTGAAGCAAAACGGATATATTGTCATCATCTTCAAGGGTAATCGAACTTGTAAATAGGGTTTCTTCATCTTGAAAGAAGTTTGAAACCATGAACACTACATCGTTATTGTTATCATCACCCATTGGTAAATTAACATTCTTTTATTTCACTTTGCATATTACCCACCAATTAGGCCTTTCTTTCTTTTTAGATGAATATTTTGCATAAAATACTTATGTAGGTTAACAAGCCATAACAAATGGCTTATCTGAGATAAGTTTAGACTAGTGATTTATCTTAATTAAACTATGCTGGAGGTCAACTTTAAGTCCATTCTTAATCATACTATCTTGATCAAAATAACTTTGTTATTTAAACCCCCATACTCTAACTCAATAACATTAGCAAGCATACCATAAAAATCGTGCTCATATGCATCATAATAGCTTCCATTCACACAGACACTACTATTTAATGTTTTTTCAAGTTTTTGCATAAAGTTTGATATGAAACCTATAGCCCTTGACTATACATTTATCATGAGAGTAAATACACTAACTTAGATTCATAGTTATATCGCATACATGCTCATCAACACTTAGATCACTCAAGACCTAGGTAAGTATCAAATATGTAAATATAAGTACGCTATTAATGAAATGGAATGTTAATTTTAATTGAAGACATGCTTACTAGTTGCATAAACATTGTGGAAAGTTTGTCTCATAGAGTGTCTCAAGTTGTTGATCGGTGATATGGGTTTATCTAGTCTCATTATTGATCATATTAACTATAAACACACAAATGACAAGATAAGTTGTGTGATTGGAAAAGTACAAGTTGAAATTAATGATATCTTCAATTTGAAACTGACTTCACATATGGTCTAATCACTTCACAGTTAAGAAGAACAAATATTACCACTTTATTGTATTTGTAATCTTCTTGCAATTTAGACTGAGTACGACCAATACTTTTACCAAGATAATAAAATATAGAGCTTCAGCCATTTGGATCAACATCACCAACATTGTCATTTCAGCCTACTTCTCGCATCTTTGTATACACGTTGCTTTCAAAGTAAAGACTACATAAATTAGATGTCTTTTTAAATATGTAAGTCTCGATAATTAAGCCCTGAGCATGTGCTTTGTTGTAGACTTTCTTCTTCAAATTACGCATGCCCTTATTAAAAATTGTAATAATTTAAATATATAGTACAAGTAGATTATAATAAGAATGAATTTAAAACTTACCTTTTGAAAGGATACATCCATCAATAATGCACTGGGCCACCAACCTTTACCTTATAAGCCAAGTGAATTGATAAATGTTTCATAAGATTTCAAAAACTAGGTATTAATTTGTTTTTCAACTTACAAAAGGTCATAAGTGTATTTTCTCCATATGTTAAACATTTAACTCGGTTGCACATATCCAGAAAGAAAGTGCTAAATTCAGTAATGTGATCCTAAATAGGCTTCAGAATTAAGTCTAGGAATGTAATGGGCAATAACCTTCGCATGAACACATAAAAGTCATGGTTCTTGATACCATAAACTTTGCATTCCTGTAGGTTTACACAATGATACAAATTAGAAGCATCGGCATCTAGGAACTACATATCATTCTTCATCTATTCGCAAACCAACTTCTTATCATCCTTGCTCAAAGCGTATGCTACTTTAGGCTTAAATTTTTTTTCATTCAGCTCATGCAATTCCAATTCTAGATGTTGACATAACTCTTTCAAATCTTGACGAGCTCATGATTGTCTTTGGTTTTACCTTTAAAGTCTATGACAATATTGAAAATATTGTGAGACATATTCTTCTTAAAATGAATGACGTTTAAGTTGTGACAAAATATCTGGTAGACTAAATGGCAACTCCCAGAATATACTCATCTTCACCCCGTGATAATCATTTCCATACGTAGCAACATCGAATGATCTAACTCTGGCTAATACCTCCTCACTCAACAATCTCGGAGGTGGTGGCTCTTTCTCTATGGTATTCTTTTTGAAATTGCTTTTTGCTTTCGAAAAGGGTGATTCTTGTGCAAGAATTGACAATGGAAATCAACCAACATTGTTTCTTATCACTCTTGAGTGTGAATGATTTTGTATGTTCTATACAAATAGGACATGATAATGCACTATGAGTACTCCACCCATATGTCATACTATAAGCAGGAACATCATGAATTGTTTATAAAAGAGTAGCTCTTATTATGAAGTTTTGTCTCAAAGACTTACTAAAACTTAAGACGCTATCTCTCCAAAGTTTTTCAATTTATCTATTAAAGGCCTGAGATAAACACCTAAACTCTTACTAGAATGTTATGGATCAAGAATTAGTAAAGTCAAAAAATTGTTGTGCTACTAATGCACATACCTAGTGGTAGGTTATAAAGAGTGACAAACACCGGCCAATTTGAATATTAAGAACTCAAATTACCGAATAAAGTCTATCTATTGAGTCCAAGTCTAACAATTCTTATTTCTTGTGACCACGATGGATGAACTTCATCAAAGTGTTTTCACGCCTCACCATCGAATGGATGTTTCATCATGCAGAGCTTTTCCTGTTTCTCGTCCTTGTGCCATCTTATGTCTTTTGCAATGACCGTAGACATGAAAAGCCTATTAACCCCTTTATGATCGGTAAGTGTCACAATATCTTATGAGATATGTTCTTTTTACTCCATTGCTTGAATTAGGCTGCTTTTTACTAACATTACAAGTAGTTTTATGCTCCATTACTGTCGTAATACAACTGACATTGCTTTAGGCAAACATTAATCTTGTCATATTAAAGCCATAACTCATTCACAAACTTTCTAGACTTGTAAAAAGTTCTAGGTAACTTCTTATCCTTAGGGAAGAGACCCTTAATGATTTGAACAAATATATTGTAACAAATATTTAACATATTGAATTCCAACATATAATTCAACAGTTGAGTCACGGCTAATAAAATGGTTTCATCACACCCTCCCTATACCGAATCATTAGCAATTTATAACATCTTATAAAACTTTGCAACTTCAGGATTTGGATTATCCAGGTCCTAATTATAATTTGTACTTACTAAGTGCAATATCATTTATGCCATTCGATTATTATTATGTGGGACTTCATGTTCAACAACATTTGATAGTACACCTTTCATATACTCCACTGGCCAAGTATTATCATGGTATCGCTCACCATGTAAAGTCCACTTTCTATTGGACACGACAAACTCTTCTTATAGAGGTGAAGGGTAACTTGTTTTTCTAGTAAGAAATATACTATTTCATAGACTTTGCATGAACATAGAATTCTTTTGTCAAATGTATAACCCAATACTGGTAAAAGTAAAGTCGAGAAACCCATTGACCTATTCCCTAAATTAATCTGACATAGCATTATTCACTACTGACAATACATCCACCTTCCCTCAACAAACATTGTCTCTGCGATGATCATATAACACTCCAATTATATTATTTTGGTATACAACATTTGGATTATACTAAAATAAATGAACCAATTAGTATATGTTCTCTACCACCTTCAACGCCATCCTAAAGGTAAAATATAGTCATATCCCATTAAAAAAAACAACACACTCATTTCAGTTGTACGCATAAACTTTTTGTACCTCCTTAGTAAAATTCGGCCAACATTTTGCTATTGTCACACCCCCACACAAAGACATAACTAGCCGAATAACCAAACCTCCATAACCCTAACTTTACCACAACCCGAATACATGACTCTCAAACAATTATATTTAAAACCATGAAAAAATTTACTAGATTAAATTAAAAACATTTACTGAAAATTTCGGCTAAGGTTTCCCGCAATGTGAAACATGCCTAAAATTACAAATACATAATCATATATACATACAACTAGGGCACAATGACTACAGTATACACAAGGGAGCTCCACTCCAGCAATATCATAAACAATAACAAACAACTAGACTATTTCACAACACAAAATCAAACACCCCATAATTCTAGTAGTGACTGTAAACTTTCATCATTGACTTAAAGTGTGAGATTTGGAATATACCTTGCCGCCAAACACTCAGCAAGCTTAATATCGGTAATTGTCGTCTCTTGAGATCTTGTTACTAAAAAAATATCAACAAAAAAAGTGATGAATTCTACGAACTCAGTGAGTGGAAAAACATACCTAAATGGTACTAGCATTACTCAACACAAGTATATAATATTTAGTCAACTAATATCAACATATTATAAATTTCAAGACAAATAAGGTTACATGTACACAATTACAGAAAATATAAAACTTAACAAGCACAATTTAAGTAGTACTCTACACAATCCAATCAAAACAATCAAAGCAATCAAAGCACACAAAAGGCCAATTGAGTAACTCAGCCACATTTTTCAAAGCTGCAATTAAAATTTTCAAGTGTTACTTAGTTTTTCAATTTTATAGGTTATAACATTTTAATTACAAAAATTTAGAGTTTAATTTTCAAGTATTTATTTAAAGTTTACCCTTTCTTTAGGTATCTTCATAACCCTCTTGAAGATATGTTTGATTCCAATTTATATACTTAACCCAATTCATCAAAACCAAGTTTAAACATTATCTTTAGAAAGTTAACTATTTTTCTTATTTAGGCACTTCTAAGGCTTAATATCAAAACAAAAACACAAGTCAAGTTCAAGTTGAATTAATTCAAGTGAAACTAGCTACTTCGCTGATTTAGCAAAAGAGACTTTTAGAGTATTACCAATGCTTTTAATTTCTTTGACAATACATCTCTTGCCACAATTACAAGATATAGACACATGTTTCTACTCGTACCAGGATTGTACATAAAATCTATGCATAGGAAGCCATACACCTTTTAAGTTTTAAATTTCAACTGTAGTGCTTCACTTGTTAGGACCACATTATTATGGATGCATCTTAACCATAATCAAACCCTTCATTGAACTTCAAGTGTTCTTTTCGTTTTTCATTAGTCTACTAGGTGTCTACAAAGCCTCCATTCTACTTGTTGAGGATTTGGTTTTGTCTCTTTAGTACTTTAAGTGGTAAACCTTGTATATCTCGTTGTGTACTAGGTTCGCCCCGTTTGGTGGCGAGGTAGTGAATTTTTACCTATAAAACAAGTATTCATCGTATCAAAAAATTATACCTTCAAGAGATCTCATTGAATTATTAGCCTAAAAAGCTACATAGTAAAATGAACAAACGATGAAAATAATGTACTCCATTTTCTATAGCCTTTAATCAACTTTATCATCTCTCCAATCTTCTTGATATACTTATATGTCAAGTTTATACACTTCCTATATCTATTTCAACTGCCAAAACAAAATTGTTCTAGCTTTCCTAATTCATATCTGGAAAGCTAAAATCACATATGTGTAAACAAAATAAAATCATAAGAATCTAATTATATATATAATGCTATTTAAATTAATAATTTACTAATTAACTCACATTAATTATATCAAATTCTTTTACTATTTGAGAAAATTAAGGTTTCATTAATTGGTTCTTAAATAATCAATTAATGTATTCATTTTTCTTTTCACTTCTTTAGAGTTGGGTACAGAACCTGACACTGAAAAAGAGGAATCAGTTCTTTGGCTTGCTAATTTTGAGGAATTTATCTGTAGTCTTAGGCACACGGTCAATTTTACTATATCTTACCAAGTAACTTTAATGAGAAAACAATTATTATTTGGCCTGGAGGGCTTGGAGTGAACATGGTTTGCACGAAATTCGGATTGTGTTATTATGTTAATATATTTTTATATCTTATGCATAAAGTATAATATCAAGTAGAGAAAATTACATTCACCTTCCTGAGGTAACTAGACATACCCATTTACACAGTCAAAAAGCCCATTGGAAGCAACTAGAAAGGAAGAGAAAAAAAGAGTGAAAATGGGACTTCAAGTGAACTAGAGTCCTAGATAACTCTGTTGTATGTGTTTGTGTGTATGTATCTATGTGTATGCACAATAAGACCAATGGACTAAGCATAAGGTGTTGCCTTTCAAGAGGTCAGTTATAATTTTAATTAAAAAAAAAAACAATAAGTAGCATGAGATTGCTTGCTATTTGAATTTCCACTTATTAGGCAGATGATCTAACAATGACCATAGACAAAAACGGACACAACCATTTACAGCTTGAATCACAAACATTCAATAAAATAGGACAACATATAAAAAAAATTCTAAATAAGCTTAAAAATCAAATTTTGTGCCTAACTGTTATCCAAAAGCCAAATGATCATATAAAGGAAATGGGAAAATGGGAAGCAGCGGCGTAGAAAATGAACCAATTGAGGAGGAAATACCAGTCTCTTTAACATGAGCTTTCTTGAGCCTTTTAAAAAAAATAAGCAACAACTCATATGGGGCCTAAATGACCTTTACTTGAAAGAAGGCCCTGCTGCCATGGACTAGAGCAACTACACGGCCAGTAAAAGGAGCTTAGGGTTGGAGGCAAGATTGGCGTCTAGCAACTAATCAAGCCTAATATGTTGCTTACTAAAGACGCTAAGAATTTGTACAATATCAAGAGCTCTCATAGGGCTGTTTCATGCTTTAGCTTTGACATATCATAGAGGAAAAGGGTGGTGGACTGCTAACAAAAGAGGAGTTGGCTACTACACTAGCTAGAAGGAAATCCGAGCACAAGCAAGAAAGAAAATTACAAGTCTCAGCTAAGAAGGAGAGTTAGAACTCTCTAGATACATGAAGACAAAACAGAAAAAAAAGAAAGCAAGCAAGGTCGGTGGAGAGAAAATGAGTGGACTATAACTGGCCAACAAAGAAAATAAACAAAAGGGAAAATATTAAAAAAAAAAAAAGTAAAAGTAATCAAATAAAGTCAAGGTCAAAGTGTTAAAATGTGTAGTTCATATTTAATCTTGGTTGTATTTATATATTTACTCATTATAATTGTGGTCTAATTTATTTTGTTTATACTTGTATTTCACTTATAAAAATTTGCAGTAAATAAAATAAAATCCTATGTCAATCAAATTTTAAATTAACTATACACATATAATTCATGTATCTATTTATAAATAAGTATAAGATGTACTCGCATCAAATACTTGTATTTATTTTTATTTTTTTTACGATCAAGAGTTACACCAAATTGTTCAAATTTCCTATTTTAATATTAAGTTATATCATGCTTAATTGTATTATTAATTATTTAATTTGTTTATTGAATAATGAAAATTTACATACTATATTTAAAATTCGACTTTACAACATCTAGTTATGATAGCTATAGTCTTCTAAGTACTCAACAAAGATAAGTCTTCGCTATGTCAAAATATGTACCTGGAGAACACAGTGAAACTTATTCAGAATTTCAAGCAAATAGACGAAAAATTGTATACCATTGTAACAAATGGTGCTTTTGCTTTCCTAAACTGTCCATTTAATTTGGACAATTCATCAATCATTTTTAAATAAACTCAATATACATTCTTCATGTTAGAAGAAGATATATTAGTTCATTTAAAACGATTCTCAAACGGGTTTCTAAGAAAATATGTTGTGCAATAAAAAGTTACTTCTAACTAACCATCAATTAAACAAATAGCAAAATTTAATTAGAAACCACATTTCAATAGAAAAATCACAAAACAACAATACGCAAATTTGAATGACACTGTAATAATCGAACAAAAATCATTTCAATTCAAAAGTCACAAGACAACTACAAATTTCACATATGAACTCAATTCAACAACTTTTCCAAAAAATAGTTATATAATTTAAACTAATAATTAAATATTAATTCACTAAAATTCAAGATAAAAGAAGTAAATAATAATAAAACACCATAAAAAGCTCCAAATCTCACTTACACCAACTCACAACTTCAATCCAACAAATTCTTACACGCTATCATTATCATCAAATTTCCAAATCCTTAACCCCATAAATAATCAAATCAATAATCCACAAATTCCAAAATTCCTAACCCAAAAAATTTACATTCCATAACTCCACAAATTACAAAATTTTTAATTAACCCCACAAAATACCAAATAAATAACCCATAAATTCTAAAATCCCCACCTCCACAAATTCTCAAATTCCTAACCCAACAAATTAAAAATTCCATAACTCCACAAATTCTAAATCCCTAATTAACCCCACAAATTATCAAATCAATATCACACAAATTCCAAAATCCCTAACCCCACAAAAAAAAGGAAAAAAAAAGGATTGGGCTTGTAATTTACAAGAAATCGAACTCAATCTTTCACATATAGCCATAATTTTAAATTTCTAATCAACCAAAATGATAGAAAAGTTTCTCTAGAAAACTAAGATTTGCATATAATCCAAATCTAATAAGTGTGAAAAAGAAATCAAAAAATTAAAATAAATAAATAAATAAATAAAATTGGAGGCAAAGCTAAGGAAAAGAAGACAACAAATGAGAGGGGGGGAGAGATAAGAAAGCTCAAATGGTTGTAGTTGTCTTTGTTGTTGCCAAGAAGGCACGATAGAGAGAAATTAACTCGATCTCTATGCAGAATGCTAAAACCCAAAGAGTCGACAAATGCATATCATCAAAAATGGTTTCACTTATAAAATATTAAAGATAGAGGATCTCAATCAGACCAAGGACTCGAGAAAGAAGAAAATCACAGCCCTTGTCTGTTATAATTTAGAAGTATTTGCTTCTGCCATTGCAGATATAGGTATATTAAGTGGCCAACTCAGATACATAAATTTTTTTAATAGTATTTTTGTCTACCTTTGTGAACACAAATAATTTAGAAGTATTCAAGTCTGCCTACGTCTAACTTTGCATATGCAAATAATAACCAACAAACATCTGTGAAAAATTGAGCTAAAATTAAACTAATACATGTGTTTGCAAAATCATATCAGTGCCTACATCCAAATTCTTATAGTGAATACATTTTATATCTTCAAGTTTCAACTACAAGTCTTTGTTGAGAAAGTTGAAGCTCATCGTTTTACCATTAAAGAAAGTGCTACTTTGAGTTAGTTGAAGATATCAACCTAAGTGTATTTTTGCAGTCAATTGACAACTCAAAATAAACCACTTTAATTGAATATTAATTAGTTGAAGCCTAAAAACTTATCAATCATTTGAAATATTTATAACTTATTCAGTTGACACCACTTTGGAAGTTTCAATCGATTGTCCATCATCCTCCTCTGTTAAAATCATCTCAAAATATATTCTTCACACCAAAACTCACAAGAAGACCAAACTAAACATTTAATGTCCTAGAAATGAGATGTATAGTATTCAGAACGCGAATACCACCTATGGATAATATTTTCTAAAATTTATGATAGTTTGGTAGGTGTTTCATATGAAATGACACTTTGCCCGCTCTTCCATTTGACAATGAACATATATCTCTATAGAACGACTGCTTTCAAGCTCAGGGTTATATATGTACATAAGACCATATAAGAGATGAGAGACTGCACATTTTGAAATCAAGTGATCAATTTGAAATTTGTGATACCTGTACCAAAAAAAAAAGAAGATAAATAAGTATATAAGTAATAAAAGGTGTCAGTTCTTTTTATAAAAAAATAAATAAAACAAAATAAAAATACTTGGTTGGGTCAAGTGTGATTGAAAGTGTTATTTTAAATTAAGAGAGTTAAAAATTGTAATACTGTAAAACTTACCAAACTTTAACCAATTATATATATTGTTATAATGTAAACAAAAACAAAACAAAATAAAAATAAAAAAATAAAAAATAAAAACAAAACAGAGAAAGTTTATGGCTAAAAGGTAAGAGTTATGGGAAAATTTTCATTGAATTTTAATCCTCTCGAATATGTTGTCAATTTCTTGAATTGTATCATTCTGATTTAAATTTTAGTTTGTGTTCTAATTGTAAAATTGAATATTTTCCTTAAACACTAACTTTTCAATAAATTCAAATTTGTATGAATCTAAACTTATTTTGGTTAATACCTTATGGGTTTTGTAGAGTTTTTCACACCTAAAAACAAACTAAAATTTGAAATCAAAAACTTCAATGATTAAGAAGAAATCAAGATTTTTATTTTACGGAAACCTTTGTTGTGAGAGCTAAGATCTTAATTTTTAAAATATTCATTTTATAGTAACCCTAATTATGAATAAATAAATATATATAGATTATTATATTAGAAATTAATATGAAACTTGAAATTGGTAGTGGATTGGAAATGTGTAGGACTAGAATCTTGGTTCTGGGAGAAGGAGATGAAAAAAGAAAGAAGAAAAACATATGTTTTAATATAAATACAAAGAAAAAGAAAAAAAAACTTTTAGCATGGGTCCTAATTGATTTTTAATTTTATTATATATTATATTACCTATTGGAAACATAATTTCTGTAGTAAAATTGTAAATATTTTATTTATGCTTTATTTATTATTCAATAATAGAAAATTTATTGAAACTTAAAAAAAATGTTTTAATGCAAAAACAATTGAAATAAATTTCTGAAAAATTCAGAGTAACCTTAGAATAAATATAGTAACAACGTATTTTAATTACTCGTTAAAAGGTTATATTTTCTTCTTAAATTAAAAAAAAATAAAATATTAAGGATATGATAGTAATTTTCTATTTATATTATTAATAAATTCTCAAAAATTTAGAATTTAATATTTTATTATTTTTGGACTTAAAATACTCTTGTGATAAGCTGGACATAGTTTAAGTAATTAATTAATTTATCGGGCAACTTTCATAGATTTTCTTGTCTCCCTAGTTAAGCAATATTGTTCTCTTCTGTAGGTGCTAGATTTCGTGGTTGTGCCCAACTTGTGACTTTCGATTCTTTGTTTTGACATTTGGGTTATTGAGGTGGGTGATCTTATTCTCCTCTGGTGCTTCTCAAAAATAATAGTTTTGTTGAAATTGTTGTTTTATGAAATTATACTGAAGAAAAAAAATTTATTATAAATTATGGCATTTTTTAAAATTAATTTTTAAATGATTTTTCCAGTATACGATTTTGTGAGATTTATGTTTTTGATAAATGTTGAGATTGTTAAAACTTTGTGCTATGAAATAAAATTGTTTTCGTTAAATTGGCAACTCACTGTGATTTTTGTTTTGAGTTCAAAGTGTGACTATGTATTGTTAATTTTATTGTATGGCTATTGTCCTTTCTAGTAAGGATTTAGATACTAGCATATTATTATTCTGAAACTATTATTGATTGACTAGTGCCACTGAGGTTTCAAGTGTGGCCTTAGTCATCTCTGTGAGCTAAACTGATAATAAATGTTTTTGTTTTGTGAAAATAAATAAATAATGAGTTGCTTATTTTTATTAAATATTGTTCAAATCATGTTTGGATCCAGTTCGTTAAGGACTTAATTACTTGCTAAGCGATGTAGCTTACTTCTCTTTCTTCTTTTCAGGTTACAAATACCATTTTCCTATTACACGAAGTGTTAGACTGGTTGGTTGTAGGATTTGGTTTCTCTTATTTAAATTAGATTGGATTTTTATTTAGAGATTGTGCAAATTTTGTTTATATATCTCCTTGGGATATTTATGTAATTGAAGATTTTTTTTACTTGCCCTATAATACTCCACCACCTTGTTACTTTTTTTAATTTGAAATATTAAGATTAATATTATACAGGTGTAGCCTTGCACATGTGTAGGGTAGAGCCTTAAAGACATGTTGTATTGTCACGTGCCTAGTTTTTGTTCAATGGGTTTAAGGCATGACAAAGTTCCTCATTACTCTCAAGCTCTAAGAAGAAATTGTTTACAAAAGATTTGAACTTTCATACGTTAAGAAAAGTTTTGTAATTTCTATGATTTCCCTGTAAATCAAATATTTCAGTATTTCCTTTGAGAATGTGCAAGAATCCGTAGCTTTGGTCTAAACTTGGTAAAGCTTTACTCTGTTTAAGTTCTGAAAAATTTGTTTAGGTTCTTGTTGGCTCCCATAATTTTAGCTCATCTAAAGGTTGTTGAGTCCTATAATTTAGTGTTGTAAAGATATTGTTGAGACCCATAAATTCAACTGATTAGAAAAACTCTCAAGGGAAGCTTGAGGAGTGGACACAGCTAGGGATTTATGGTGATCCACTATAAATTTGTTGTGTAATGTCTCTAACTCTACTATATATATTTCAACTACTTAAGTTATTATTTGATTGCATATCTACTTGCCTGCTTTGTTTTTCAAATTGTTAAAAGATGAATTTTTAAGTGTTCGAACTAATATTCACTCCCCTTCTAGTTTGGCATTATTTGGCCAACAATTAGTATTAAAGCAAGTCACACATAATATTTTTCAAATCTAGTTTTAACAAAACTTGATGACTCAATTTTGAAATTATACACCAGAATCTAATTTGGTGAGGGTCAATCATCCACTAGACCACCTTTGTGTAATGTACAAAATTTTGGATATTGGGAAATTTGTTTAGGTGTTTTTCTTCAGGCCATTGATTTTGACATTTAGGATACTACTACAACTAATTGTTTTTTTTACCCAAAGAAAGCATAAATGGAAAATTAAGTCCCAAAATATAAAAGTAACTGGGATGACGCTGATAAGAAAAAAGCACAACTAAATATCAAAGCTATTAATATGCTTTATTATGCATTGGATGCGAATGAATTTAATCGTTGCTTTGGTTGTGCCTTTGCTTTGAAATCTGGCACAAACTTAATGTCACACACGAGGGGACATCTCAAGTAAAGAAATCCAAAGTATATATGCTTGTACAATATTATGAAGCAAATTAACCAATATTATCAATGGATGAACAAGTCTCAAGAAATTTTTTTCTAATGAGGATATAGTCATAACAATACTGAGAATGTCTGCTCCAAGACCTAAAAATCCAAAAGGACAACTATTGAGGAAGCAAAGAACCTTGAGATCCTTATATTAGATGAACTTCTTAGATCTCTAGTTAGATATATAATCCAAGAGAAGCATGAGAAAAGATATGAAGATAAGCGTGAGAAGTCCAAAGGTATTACTTTCAAATCTCTTGATTCCGAAAATGAATTAGAAGTAAACAAAGAGTATTTGGCATTGAACAATAGAAAGTTTAGAAAAATCATAAAAGAGAGATCAACCATAAAGCCTTTCAAATTGGGCTCATTCAAGAAGGAGAAGAATATTGAAAAGAAAGAGAAAATCATATATTTTGAGTACAAACAAATTGGGCACATGAAATATGATTTTCAACTGAGGAAAAAGTTTCACTCAAAGAATAGAAGAGAAATTATTACCACTTGGAATGACTATAAAGATTGTTCTAATGATGACAACAACAAAGAGAGCACAAATCTTGTTTGATAGCAGCTGCTGAAACTGAAGAACTACAAGATAAAGTGACTTATCCATTCACTTTTGAAGAACTACAAGATGAATTAGGTAAGTTGCATAAAATGTATGCAATATAAATAACTGAATTGAGAAAAACTAAAAATCAAATGACTACATTAAGAAATGATAATAAACAACTACAGCTTGACTTATTTGTTGAAAAAGAAAAGAATAAGATGCATGCTAAGATTAATAGTTTGTATACTTGTTATATTAAATGTTCCTACTGGTACAATTGATTTTAAGTATGATAAGCTAAAAGATGAAGTTGCTAATCTAACTGCCACTCTTGCTAAATTTGTGAATTGAAAAAAAAAAAAAAAAAAAAGTTATATATGTTACTTGGTTGTGAAAAGTGTACATTCGATAAAGTTAGTAGTGGTTATTATACGATAACTGCACATAATGTCTATAATACACTTTTCCTTATATTGCATCTTTTGTTACCACTGTAATCATGTTATTCATATAGCTTCTTCATGCAAATTAAATAAGAAGAAGGCACCGGCAAGGGAAAACTGGTTTGAGTCATTAAAAAATCAAAACCTCACTTTAACAATTGAAACTAACCTGACAAGACCCAAGAAGGTTTGGTTACTAGAATCAAAATGATATCTTTACCTACATTATGTCTCAAGAACAATAAAATGAATATTTTTGCGTGCTAAGTAATGGATGTTCAAAACACATGACTAAAGGAAAAATCAAATTTAGCTCATTAGAGACAATTGAAGTGGTTTACCTTTGGAGATAATCGTAAAAGCAAGATCCAAGAATATGTAACAACAATTACTTAGTTAAGTATATTTTATTTATTGTTAGTTTTAAACATAATTTGCTAAGTATTAGTCGACTGTATGATAAATGGCATCGAGTTATCTTTGACTCATCATAATGTCTGGTAGTGAATTCTAGTGAAAACAAGCTAAAATTTTTGTGACACAGAAGTAACAATATTTATGTAGTATTTCTTTACAAGCTTTCTCAAAATATTTGTTTCACAGCACATATGATAGAGTTGATCTCTGGCACAAAAGATTTGGTCATGCTAATGTGTATACTTTATTCTTTATTCAAGTTGTACAAAAAATGACTTGTGAGTGGTTGCCTAAGATCAAATTTGATCTAGGTAAGTTGTGTAATGCACGTCAAATAGGGAAAACAAATCACAACTTCTTTCAATAGCAAAAACTTTGTTTCAACTTCAAGATTGCTTGAATTAATAGATATGAATTTTTTTTTCTACACAAACTGAGAGCTGTGGTGGTAGTCACTACCAAGGAACTAAGATTCATTTCGATGTATCATTTTGATATGTTTAGAAACGAAAATAGCATGGAAATGCTAATTTTTTTGGAAACGCGTGGAAACATATAATAAAAAACATACTATGATAAATACATAGAATACTAATAAATATATAGCAAAGTAAAACTCCTAACATAAACATAGAAAACCTAATTCACATAAACAATCTAACTAAATTAAACTAAGAGAAATAAGAAGACATCTTTTTCTATTTTTTACTACAAAAGCATAAAACATAGAAATAATCTAAGTAAATTAAACTTTAGTGATGCATACATAATAATGTTTATTAACATAATACACTAAAAAAAATCACCAGTAAAACAAATTAAATTAATATTTAAAAATATATATAGTAGACCCTAAAGCAGAAAAAAAAAATTATTGGGCTTGCAATCCGCCCTTTACCCAAATAAAAAAAAAAGAATAAAATAAACCAAATTAAAAAAAAAAGAAAAAAAAAAGAAAAAAAGAAAAGAAGAGTATGATATTTATCAAATTTGCCGAGAGAAAGAGAGAGAACAAAGAAGACAAAAATATGACTTCCAAAGAAAGCTCTACATCAACACCTAAACCATCATATTCAAATCTCTACTTCTCCACCAGTGAAGATTTGAGAAGACTTCTCTTCTTCAAAATTCATATAAGCTTTCTTTTATACTTTTTTTCTCTATGTTTTTTGTCATCAAGTTTGGCTAATGGAGCTCTAATTCTTTTAATTTTGTTATTTTACTGATTTTATTATTTCCTTTTACTATTGCTCTCTCTTTCGTACATTCAAATATTCATCTACGAGGAAACTATTTATGTTTTAATTCGATTTGGATTGTTTCAGGTGGAAACAACACCGATTCGAACAAAACTTCTTGGATATGTTTCTGAAGGTTAGTTTATGGCTATATATGTGGAAACGGACTTAATTATCTTATTTAGGGCGAATTGACATAATTTTTTGTATCTTTGTCACTGTTGCTTTGTTATCATTGATGATTACTTTAAATATATGTGGGTATTCTTTCTTATACACGAGTGATATTTTTTCTTCTTTCAAAAAGTTTTGTAAACCTGTTTAAAATAAAAAAATCATGCTCTATTTCAAATATTCATAATGATTATGGTAAGAAAATTGAAAATTCTTTTTAGGTAAATTGTGTACTAAGCTTCATAATAAGCATAATTTTCAATTTCTAGAATATCATAATAGAATGGTGTTGTAGAAATAAAGAATATGACTTAAGAGGAGTTGGCAAGAACAATATTTTAGAAAAAACTTTGGGTTGAAACTGTCAATATTACTTGCTACTCTCTCAACGGAGTTCTGGAAGACATGTGTTAGTGGAAATCCCACATGAGCTATAAAAAGTAGAAAATTTAACATTGAGTATTTTCATGCATTTTGCTACAAATATTTTATTCGTAACAATAATAAAGATAATCTTGAAAATTTTAATGTTAAATATGATAAATGTATCCTTCTTAGTTATTCATTTAATAGTAAAGCTTATAGAGTTTTTAACCCAAAAAAAAAAATATAGTTATTTAGGAATCCATTTATATTGTTTTTTATGAAAATAACCATGTGACTGTAAGTTCTGCTAATGATGATACCTTAGAAATTTTTACAAAATCTAGCCAGTCATCAACTGAAAAAGTATCATTTAAAGATATCAACAAACCAACATCAGCTAACACACATTAATTAATTAGAAGTTGAACTTGACAGTTGATCACAAGAAGTAACAACTAACGTGGATGAAAGAGCTGACATTGATAGACCTTCAAGAGTATGGAAATATGTCAAAAATATCAATTAAAGCATGTACTTGGTGATCTAATAGAATGAGTAAAAACAAGAGTAAGGCTGCAAGCATTGTGTGCATATGAAGCCTTCTTGTCACAAATCGAATAAATTTTTTTTAAAGATGCTGAAAATGATGAAACATAGATTCATAGTATGTAGGAAGAGTTGGTTTAGTTTGAGAGAAACCAAGTGTGGGAACTTGTTCTTAGACCTAGCAACCATCTAGTCATCAAAACAAAATGGATGAAATTGGAGTTGTGGTCATAAATAAGGTAAGGTTAGTAGCACAAGGGTGCAATGATAAGAATGTATTGATTTCGATATAACTTTTATCCCTGTTGATAGACTAGATGCTATTAGATTATTGTTTGCATATAGCATATATATGTTTTTAAAAACTTCACTTTATATCAAATGGATGTTAAAAATACTTTTTTAAATGTTTTTAACAATGAAGGAGACGTGTTGAACAATAATCTAACTCACTAAATCCTATATCTAACTCATCAAACATCAAGGAATCTTTCAATTCAGAGTAACTAACAAGAAAATTATAAGAACAAAGTTGCTAGAAGTACCCCTTCAATAACCAATCGAGCTACTACCTTCATTCTTTCTCTTTGACTGCTAATTCATGTGGAATGGTTGCCAAGCTTGGAGAAGGATGAAACCACAATAGTTGAAGGTGATGGAGGCTCCTTGGCTGCTAAGCATTGGGCTACAAAAGTGGGTGTTACTCCCCTAAACAGCAGCTCAACTTCACCTACCGTCCTCCACAAAAGTCAGATACCTCCCATATATAACTACAGTTAATCGGACAAAGGAGGAGCAAAACCCCTCTATTGTTGCCCACTAATAGAAGACTTATGGCTACCACCAATAGCCTATTACCAGTGGTGGCTGAAGTCTAATAAGATGCTGCTTCAACTCTCAAGTTAACTCCAAAATAAGGAGGAGTTCAAGAGGATTAACCTCTCGACTGAAGCAAGAATTTGTGGATTCCAAACACAATTGAAAAGCTTCAAGATACAAGGGATTAAACAAGGGATTAAACAAGGGAAAAAAGAATAAAAGAGCTGGTTGCTATAGAGCATGGCGAGGCAAGGAAGCAAGGGAGCTTCACAGGCAGGACCAAAGAAAAGGAAAACAAAGCTTCCCCTGAACTTTTGGGAAGCAGGGGAATTTAAGAGAATAAAGGCGGTGGAACAAGTAAAAGGGAAAGAAAAGTAAAAAATAAATAAAGAAAAACAAAAACAGTAAAGTAAGTCAAAGTCAAACAAACATGTGATGGAATTTAAGTCTTGATTTATATATATATATACAAGTCTTGATTCATAATTTTATTTGCTTTACAATAATAAGTTATAGCAACAAAATTTTAAAACTTACATTAAAACATAGGTTATAGCATGTTAAATTAAATAATTATTTATTTAATTTGTTTACATATTTGTTATATTATGACTAAAAGTGTACATTACAGCTAAAACTAAACTTTACGTTATCTAGTTATAACATTCTCTTCCCTTAAAAAAAATTTGTCCTGAATTTCAATAACAGGAGATACAGATAAATTATTTATTTAAATCAGTCAAACAAAGATGAATATTATTACTTTATTGCAACTCTGAGTTTCCACATCACTTGTTGTTCATTAACGTGTTTCCAGACAACTTTCATAAACGGAATATTCTTCAATCGAAACTCATGGATTTGTCTATTTTTGATTGTCACTGGTAGTTCCTTATGTATCAAGTTCTTATCCATTTGTACATCCTAAATTCGTAAAACATGAGATTCTTTTGGCGAATATTTCTAAAACATAAACACATGAAAAACTGGATGTTACTTATCCCAATCTGGCTTTAAAGACTTTTTACTTTAATTTCATAAACCTAATAAGTCTATGAAAGAGCCTTATTACATGTCCTTTTTATTCATATTATTTGCTATGTTATTGAGTTTTAGTTTGATTGTTACTTAGTTGAGTCATTTATTTTAAAGTGTTGAATTCTAGTTAAGTACTGCTTAAGATTTAGCATTTAATTAGGAATTCCATTGATTTTTAACTTAGTTTGTGTGTTTTGAAGGTTTAATGCTTAATGAAAACCCTTTTACAGTTAAACAATGATTTCCTACACGTCAAGCACCACAGCCGAGGAAAAGAGGCGCCACAATGCCCAAAATTGTGCAAAACACCAACTAGGCACAGAGCATTGGTGCCTAGGTGCCAGAAAGCTATAGCCTAGGTGTCCCAATGTGATCTTGCAATTCGATTTTCAGTATTAAGGCATTTGAAGTTGGGCACTGGATCGATTTGTAGTATGAATTAACTTCTTTTTAAGGGTTTTGAAGCCTATTTAAAGAGGTTTATATTGGGGAATCAAAACACACAATTGAGCAAGGGATTTTTGGAGATTTAGAGTTGATTAAGAGTGCTTGTAGCTAAAGGAGCAAGGGATTTTGAAGAGTTTGGAGACTAACACCCTCCAAGTTTTCTTTATTTCCTTCATTCCTTTTAGTTTCTTTGCATGTTTTTCATGATTTAGTTAGTTATAGTCATGTTTACATCTAGTAGCATAAACTAAATCCTTTTTCTAAGATTATGATAAAACTCACATGTAGTTTGATTTAATTTTATCTATGGATTGCTTCGGGTTTGATATTATTATTATTTATGCCATTCTATGTTCATTACTTATAATTGCTTAATCACCAATTAGATAGATTTGATAATCCAGAGAAAATCTTGACAAATGAAATCTAGGTTAGCCTTGAATGATATAACATATGTTTGAATTCATTCACCAATTTGTTTGAATTTGATTCATATATAGGATAGACATATACTTATATACCTTGTGTAGCCAAATTAGGTTTTTTTTCTTAATGGACCTTGCTTAATTTAATTATCATAAATATATAGTGAATTGATTAACTAAGGTATGAATTATAAGCAATTCAAAAGATACTTATAATTAATTTGAAACACTAGGTTAATAACATAATATCATAGGCTAAGCATTATAGGGTATAGACAAGTCAAGTGAAGTGTGAGGGAAATTATAGTCCTAGGTTTTCTCTACATAATCTCAAGTTCGGTTGCTTTATTTACTTACTTAGTTTCATCATAATAACAATCTCAAATTTTCAATTGTCTGGATAAAATTAGAATTGGTAAATTTTAGTACTTGGCTTGATAGAATTAATTTCTCTTGAGGATGATACTTAACTTACCTTTTATTTCTTGTTTAAACTGACATGTGCACTTGCTTAGTATTTTTCACAAGAAGTTGTACCTAAATTAAAGTCAACACCTTTCCATATTCTTTTATTTTCTAGAAAAGAGGTAAAATAAATTAAATAGATATTCATTATTTGGAGTTCAAATAGATGAACTAAATCAAATAGTTATATAAGTGAAATGAAATACTTTTATTTCATTTGAATTTAGAATTTATACATGTTTTTAATGTTTTCATTTCCTCTAAAGAATAAGAGGGAGGGAACACACTAGTCTTTACATACTTTGTACACATTTAAATTCTACACATTTATACTTCACATGTTACTTCTTACTTTTTGTTCTTAAGATTTATGAAATTAGCAAAACATTTGTAAATTCAAAGATATGACTAAGAACTTGTTATGCTCCATTAAATGCACAAAATAGTTTTCGAAATTGGTGATATCCCAAACGTAAATTGATTTTGGAAGAGTTTTAGCTCCTATAACTAATTAAATAAATAATTAATACTGGGGAGGAGAACTTATTCTTCACTATAATCTCATTTTACAATAGGTAATTAATACACAATCAGAACAAATCATCTTTCTTTTTTTCACAAAAGAACTAGAACATCTCAAGGAAACATGTTGGAATAGATAAACTTCTTGTCCAACCAATCGTACATCAGCACTTTTAACTCAAAAATAGAAAACGTTCAGTAAAAGCTTCTTTAACCCAGGCGAAACACATAGGTTCGGCTTAATTTGCTGCTGCACTAACACCATATACTACTCATAAGCCACATTATATAACTAATAGCTAGAAGATTTCATCCCAAAACCACATACAATCGATCAGACTCATTCAAGAAAATATACAAATTTTAAATAAAGTATATACTCTCAAACCTAGATGGCTGCATTTTCTTGAAACCATACAATAACAAATATCAAAATGTTTTACCCTATTATTTTATAAGGTGTGCATATAGAGGATTGCACACATAAAATTAAGATGATTTAGACGTTGTTCTTTTAGCCAATTAGTATGTTAATTCTAGGATTTGATATTCGATATTCAATATTGATATTAGTCTGTAAACTTTGCATTAAAAAGGAGATTTTCATATCTCTTGAAAAGAAAGTATTGGAGGAAATGGATGGACTACACATGTATATGTATTTCAATAATCCATTTCGCAATGATAATAAATAGGTTTGAAGTGGGTTTCTTCGATAGTTCATATAGTCTACATCAAGTAGATCATTTATCTTCTTTTCTCCTTATTGTTATTATGTAAGTCTTAAGTATATTAATTTTACAAACAACTGCCTATTTGGTTAAACTAAACTTGAGGGTTTACCTCTTGTGGAAACTATTATTGCTAAATTAAGATTTTAACTAAGTCACTTATAATTCTTTATGACCAAAATTTCTTGTTAAAGGTGCCTAAGGACTAGTTAACTCTTGATCAAAGTCAATATTCTATTATCTCACACAATTCACAACACAAACGAATAACTAAACTAATATACAATACAAAATCTAACACCAAAGCTCTAATGTGACTGCAAACTTTTATCCTTTGACTTCAAGTAAGTGATCTTGAATAAATCTTGCCGCCAATCACTCGGCAAGCCTAATATTGGTCATTGATACTTACAAAGATTTTGTTACTAAAAAAAATATCAATAAAAAAGTGGTGAGTCCCATGGACTCAGTGAGTATAAAAACACATATAACTTAAATAATCTCATGTAGTTATGTTTCATATTTTAATTCAATCATACACATACGTACATATAATTATCATAAAATCAATTAATCACAATTTACGTAATACACAAGATGAATAAATCAATCGAAATGTTCAGAACTCAAAATTCAAACGAAGCAATCAAAACACTCAAAGTACACAAGGGGCCAATAGAGTAACTCAGCCCCGCACAATATTTATATCCTTCCACCAGGGTAGTTTTTGCACCTGCACAAATATATCCTTCTTTCATATCCATCTCATTTGAGCTGAGTACTCAATCATTTCAAATTAGAGTATTTCAAAATATCTTTGATGCGCTGGGATTCTATTTCGGAAGAAAAACCATTTCAGAGAAAAAATTATTTTTGAAATAAAATCAGTTTTATTGGCCCTTATCAAACACAAATAAAATAACAAGTCAAGCATAATTCAAACAATTCAATTATACTACATATTCTTATTTATTTCGATATAAACACATTTATTCAAATACACATAACAATTATATAAAATAATCTAGCAACCAAAGAATATGTTATCTACTCACTGTTTACCAATCTTGCTCGTTACTTCCTTTTACATTCATGCCCATCGTTGGCTAAATAGCACTTTCCAGAGTTGTAATTAAAATTTTTAAGTATTACTTAGTTTGTCAATTTTATAATTTTTAATTACAAAAATCTATAAATACTAAGTTTCATGCATATATTTAAAGTTAAACCATCTTAGACATTTTCATAACCACCTTGGAGATATGTTTAATGTTAACTTACATACTTAACCAATGTCAACCAAATCAAGTTCAAATATTATTTCTAGGATGTTAAATACCTTTATTATTAAGAAACTTATTCTAAAATCAGTCTTAAACCCACTCAAATCCCCATATAATAAAAACATGGCACACTCAAAATTTCTGGTTGTTAGAATCAGATTTTGATGCTTATAAAATTCTCATAATTAGGAATTAAATTATGAAACTTTATAGTATAGTTTATCAAGATATTAGGAACAATTCATCATCAACACTCCACTTAAATCATCATTTAAAACCCTCACAAACTAGTTACACCAGAACAGGTGCAATCAGGACTCGAAAATTCTAATAATGACTTTCCACTTCCAAAATACACATAACATGAAATTAAAATATGCAAGCTTCAGAACAATTCTTATTTAGAGGTCATATGCTAATTCAAACTACAACCCCTAACAAAATCCTATGGACTGACTGAAGCTCACTTAGAATTCTGCACAAACCCAGTTGCAGTCCAACAACTTTAACATTAAATATACTTCAAATCAAGTTACAAAACTTTCCAGATATTATACCTAAACCATAAGCTACACTTTCTCTTTGGAACTCCTAAATTAATTCAGTCCATAAAATACTCTGAAATACTAGATTTCTCTAACTTTTAAAATTTAACATTGCTTCCCTTCAATAACCACTTAACTCACATTTTCAAAATTTTACCCATAAATAATCATCCTTTACTCATTCTCACTACTTAATTTCATTAAATCTTTAATTCATAACATTAACAGAAAATTCTTTACTCTTGTTTATGAACTTTTTTATTCAAATTTAATTAATCCGTAACCACAAAGATTTAAAAATTCCAAGTTTTAATCATTATGTTATAACTAGTTTCTTGTAGGCATTTTATCAAACAATTTAAGAGCATGATTTATTCTCCTCATGTGTGTGTATATTTATATATACATACACCAAGAAACTAATACACATCTCCTAATTTCAACATTATACATGTTCCAATTGTTAAATTTAAAGTTGTATTATCTATTTGCAATCCACCAAAAGCTTAACTAAGTACTTCCAACATCAAATAATTAACTTTCCATATTTCCTTCTTCTATTACACATAACCCAGGACTATTTCACCTTTTAATCAAACCCTTAACACTCTTGACTCACTAATTCTTACATCTAACTCATCAAACATCAATGAATCCTTTAATTTAGAGTAACTAACAAGAAAACTTTAAGAACAAAGTTGCTAGAAATAGCCCTCAGTAACAATCAAGCTACTGCCTTCACTCTTTCTCTTTGGCTGCTAATTCATGTGGAGGGTTGCCAAGCTTAGAGAAGGATGAAGCCACAATAGTTGAAGGTGATGGAGGCTCCTCGGCTGCTAGTCATTGGGCTGTAAAAGCAGGTGTTGCTCACCTAAACTGCAGCTTAACTTTACCCACTGTCCTCCACAAAAGTCATAACCAGATACCTCTCATGTCTCATGCATAGCTATAGCTGGCCGAACAAAGGAAGAGCAAAACCCCTCCATTGCAGCACACAAATAAAAGACTTATGACTGCCACCAACAGCATATTACCATGCTAGCTGGAGTCCAACAAGATGCTACTTCAACTCACAAGTTAGCACCAAAACAAGGAGGAGTTCAAGAGAATTAACCTCTCAGCTGAAGCAAGAACTTAAGGATTCCAAACACACTTAAAAAGCTTCAAGATACAAGGGATTAAACAAGGGAAAAAAGAATAAAATAGTTGGCTGCTATGGAGGCTTCACGACTAGGCAAGGAAGCAAGGGAGCTCCAAGGGCATGACCAAAGAAAAGGAAAACAAAGCTTCCCCTGAACTTTAGAGAAGTAGGAGAATATAAGAGAACAAAGGTGGTGGAACCAGTAAAAGGAAAAGGAAAATTAAAAAAAAAAATAACGAAAAACAAAATAGTAAAGTGAGTCAAAGTTCAAACAAACATGGGTGGAATTTAAGTATTGATTTACATATTTAAATATATATATTTACACACACTAATTATTCCCTCGCTTTAATTTACTTGGTCGTAATTTTATTTGCTTTACAATAACAAGTTATACATAACAAAATTTTAAAACGTACATTAAAATATTGAGTTATAGCATGTTAAATTATATTATTATTTATTTAATTTGTTTATGTATTTGTTATATTATGACTAAAAATTGTAAATTACATCTAAAACTTGACTTTATGTTATCAAGTTATAACAACGAGAGACTTTATTTTGAAATTCCTCATCACTCTCAAGCTCTAAGAAGAATCTGTTTTAAAATTTTTAAACTTTCATATCCGAATAAAAGTTTTAATTTTTGTGATTTTCTTGTAAATCACATACTTCATTTTTTAATGTGAGAAAGTAAGAGAGAGAGCCTAGAGCATTGAACGTCTTAGCTTGGTAAAGCTCTACTTGGTTTAATTTATGAGAAACTTGTTTAGATTCTTGCTAATTTTCATTATTTCAGCTGGTGTAAAGGTTATTGAACCCTGTAATTCAGTGTTGTAAAGGTTTTATTAAGTCCTATGAATTTAGCGAATTAGTTAAACTCTCAAGAGGTAGCTTAAAGAGTGGATATAACCAAGAGTTTTTGGTGAACCACTATAAATCTTCTATGCAATCTCTCTAACTCTACTATTTGTATTTTCGCTACTTAAGTTATTGGTTGATTGCATATTTGTTTGTTTGCTCTATTTTTAAAATCATTAAAAGAGAGATTTTTAAGTGTTCAAATTATTTGTCCCCTCTAGTTTTCATTTTTAGGCTAACATATACAAATAATTCATTGTCGTAAAGGCCAAAAGAAATTAAGGAGAAATCAAAATTTACAAAAATTTTACCATAGTTATTGGCATAGCTTTCTAGAATCCCATGAAAAACAATAATATAGATAAGCATATTCATAAAAATGGGTTTGATTATTATTGTTATTATTATCTTTTGTCTCTGAAAACAAACTTGTTCTTATTTTGATGTACTTTATTAGTCTTTGTAATACTAGAAAGCACATATACTTGGTTTGGGGTGCCATAATTCATATTCGACTATGATATAGTAAGGATACGACAAAATACATATAGAACACGTATTATTATTATTTTTTAATAATTACCAGATGTAGCTCTAATACAACTTCCATAAGATTCTAATTAATACAACTCTAACTAGGGTTGTGAGTAATAGATTAGATCACGAATCGACCAACCCGATTCAGTCTAATATTGATTTGATCTATCATGCCCTTGATTCAATCAAGGTTTTTTTTTTTTTTTTTTAATCCATGGAAATTTGAGAATAAACCCAATTTGACCTAATTTTTTAAATAGTTTTAGAACCTTATTGATATTTTTTTTATCTAAATATAATATAATAAACTAATTATAGGTCCAAATAAATTATTTTAATTTATTTTGAAATGAAAGTGAACTTTCTAAACTAAATAAAAAAGTCACATAGAAGGTCGATAGGCAATAATGAATAATAATTTTATTTTTTTAGTTTTTCTCTTAAAATTCTTAAATTAAAATGAATTAATTAAGTAAAAAAAAAAATTAGTTCGAATGAGACCAGTGGGCCTGTAAACTACACAATGGGAGATAACTTTCTCCTAAGAATTAACTCCCTATCTCAAATAAAGGTAAGATTCAATCACATATTCTTAGGCTAAGTTTGGTAATATTGTATCTTTTTCTATGACTTTCATGTCTTAAAAAAACAGCTATCAAAAAGTGACATTAACCATATTTGGTAAATCTTTTATAAAAGTTAATGTGGGTAGTAAAAATAATAAATAAGATATTTGGTAAAACAAATCATAAGTTGCTATGAATGTATAAAATTACAAAAATAACCAACAGTAATTAAGGATAAATTTAGGGAGAGAAATTAGATGGTTTATAAATGAATTAAAAATATATTTAGTGATTTTTAAAAATTAATAAGGTGATTTTTGTATTTTTAATTTTAAAAAGTCACAACTACCTTTTAAAAAGCACCCCATATTTTTTTAAAGTAATAGAAGAAGCACTCCTAAAACAAATTAATCAAACAATTTTTAGGTGTTGCAACTTTTTAAGAGCCAAAAAGTCAAAACATCCTCCTAAATAGCATTACCAAACTCAGTCTGAATGTCAACACCAAATAACTTTACCAGTTCAACTAATTGGCATATTTATTAATTTTTTCCTTTTGTCAACTCACTTATATTTCATAAAGTAGTAAATTAATATATAGAAGGCGAAATGACATTTACACTCCCTAAAGTATTATACTTTTGTCAATTTCATCCCAAAAGTATTTTTTTCAATCAATTTAGTTCAAAAACTTCCAAAACATTTGCAATGTCTTCATCAAGTCTAACATTGTTAATATTTTAGATTAAAAAATATATATATACTAATGTGACTTAAAATAATATATTTGGTGCCACATGTATGTTAACATGGAAAAAAAATATAAATAATTATCCTTAACTTATGATTTTTTTAAGTCAATTTTGTTCTAATATTATTTTGCACTCTAATTCTCTCTCATTTGTTTTTTTTTAATTCATTTCTCTCTAAAAATATAAAACTCTACATCTATATTATATATATAAATAGCTTAATGAAAGAATCTTTTAATTTCTGAAAATAACCCTTATAAACATTTAATTTACATTCTTAACTATTATTAATTTAACATTGAACTCTTTGATTTTATATAAATAATTGTTTAATAGCAATAAAATTACTTCCTTAAATCTTCTCTATCTTAATAGTAATAGAATTGTACTTTTTTTTAAAACAATTTTATTTTACATTCTTAACTGTTATTAATTCAACTTCAAACTCTTTGATTTTACATGTTATTTCCCTAAATCTTCTCTATCTTAATAGTAATAGATTTGTTATTGTTTATATTAATAATAATAAACTCTACAAATAATTAAATTCTTTATATTTAACAAACTATCTATAATCTAAAACCAAATTAAACTCTCAATCTCATTTTTCTAATATAGGATTTGTCTTCTTTTTTTTTTTTCCATTTATATTAATAAATTTTTAATAATAATAATAAATTCTAACAATAATAATTTTAATATTTCATAAGTTTTGTATAATTTAAGACATATTAAATTTCTCATCTACTTTGTTTTATCACATAAATGTTATTCAGTATCCGTATGTGTTGTTCTCAATTTTTTAGGAGTATAATTACACTTGATTAACATCTCAATTATTCAAGTTTTCTTTGTTTTTTTTTTACTTTCTTTCTTACGATACTGAATTTAACAAGGTTTCTTAGCTATTGGATTGTATTTATTATTATGTTTATTTTATGTTAATAATTTTTTATTAATAACTAAATTGAATCAACTACAGGGTTTAAATCTAATTGACTTTTTTTTTTTTCCTGATACTTCATTAGAACTGTATTTAACTAATCCACAACTATAATTAACTAAAATGAACTAAGTAAAAAGAAAGCATCAATCAGAATATTGATAAATACCTTATTTTGATTTTCTATTTTTGTTGTATATATTAAAATATTTATGATTTGTGCACTTGAGATTTTGTAAAATAAAATTGTGGCTCTTTGTTTTTTTTTTTTTTTCTTTTTAATTTTTATATCTAACAAGTTTTTTCTTTTATGAATTTCAATATTAAGCATTCAAAAGTATAAGTAAAATATCAAAAATATATGCATAGTGAAAAGAAAATTAATTT
Source organism: Quillaja saponaria (assembly GCA_029379385.1). NCBI lineage: Eukaryota > Viridiplantae > Streptophyta > Magnoliopsida > Fabales > Quillajaceae > Quillaja > Quillaja saponaria. Next base: position 14,419,289 of record CM055612.1, on the reverse strand, counting down.
TGAAAAGTATTTTATAAGGATAATTCATGTGTCATATAAATATGACTCATGTACAATGCACGTGACATATAAACTAATATTATCAAGTTGCTCAAATTTTTTAAACTATTCTAATCCTCATAAATCTTAATTTCATAATTTGCGGGGAGAGATAATAAAATAAGAGTGAGAAAGCATCTATGGTTAGAGTAATTTTTTTTTGTTGCCGCCACAATATATAAATTATTCAAAAATTATATTTTAAGTCACACTAATAATTTTTTTGGTAGAAAAAGAAAGAAAGAAAGAAAGAAAAAAAAAAAAACAGAAGAAACTTAGACTAAATCTATAACAATCATTTTCTGCCAAGCTATTCCAATACTATAAGTTTCAAGAATACGACAAACCGAGAGTGGAGCTTGAATCCATTCAAAGTCTTCCGCTTGATTATCCTAAATTATATTTGCTAAATGATATGTTGCTTTATTTCCTTCTCAGCGGCAACTTGACCTCCCAATCCATAAAAAGCAATATCTTAATGTCCTGAATTAGAGGACCATGAGCATCGAGAGTGAAATCCTACTTACTCACCAACCGAATGACCACACTTGAATTGATTTCTGCCAAGACTCGATTAAACGTCTTGTCTCAAGTAGCTAGGAGACTTAGCTTCAAAATTCAAATTTCAAACAGAATTTGAATTTGATTTCAATTCGAATAAAATTTGAATCGTATTCAAATTCAAATCTAAATAATCCAGTTCGAATTTCACCTCTAGTTCTAATACAACTTCCATAAGACTCTAATTAATACAACTCTAAATATACCCTAATTAGATATGAAAAAGTGAACTTTCCAAACTAAATGAAGTAATCACATAGAAGGTCGATATGCAGTAATGAATAATAATTTTTTTAGTCTTTCTCTTAGTCAATTCTCTTAATATTCTTAAATTAAATGAATTAATTAAGAAATTTTTTGAAATTATATACATAAATTCACTATAAAAAATTTTAGTTCGAAGGAGACCAGTGGGCCTATGAGCTACACGACGATGGGTAACTCTCTCTTAGGAACTAAGGGGAAGATTTAATCCTAGATTCTTAGTATCAACACTAAGTTACTTCACCAATCAAACAAATTAGCACATTAATTAATTCTTTCTTTTAGCTAACTTACTTATATTTTACAAAGTAAGTAAATTAATATAAGTCAAAATGACATTTATAGTCCCTAAAGTATATACTTCTGTCAATTTTTTCATCCTAAAAAAATATTTTTTTTCAATCAATTTAGTTCCTAAACTTCCAAAACATTTGCAATGTTTTCCTCAAATCTAATATTGTTAATATTTTGGATAAAAAATACTAAAATAACTTAAATATTTCATTTAGTGCCACATGTATGTTTAACTTGAAAAAAAAAAATATAAATAATTATCCATAAAATATGATTTTTTTTAGTCAATTCCATCATAAAAGTATCAATTTTTTGTCAATCCCATCCTAAAATTATTTTGCACTCTAATTCTCTCTCATTCGTTTTTTACTCAATTTTCTCTTTTCTTTAAATGATCTAAAAACATTATCAAATTGTTCAATGTTTTAAACATTTTATAATCTTCATAAATCTTAATTTTATAATTTGCTAGGAGAGATAATAAAAATAAGAGTGAAAGAGCATGCATGAGAGGAGTAAAATTTTCCTTTTTTGCTATCTCTGCAGATAAATGACAAAAAAAATAAATTATATTTTAAATCAAATCAATAATTTTCATATAAAATATTAATAATGTTGATAAAGATGTGACACTTCAAAATGGTAAAGGCATTTTGCCTATACGCAAATTTGACAGGCTAACAAAGACAATCCCAAAGAAAAGGAAATAAAGAAAAAGAAAAGTGTTGGGCCGGATCATATCTAACCCGTTAAGGGATTCGTAGATTTGACCCGATCCGACAAGAAGACATGATCTGAATACCAAGAAAACAATAGATCGGGTCAGAAATCCCGATCCATTGACATCCACAACCCTAAACCCTATGTCCTGTTTCGGAGATTTTTCCATTTTGCTGCCTGCACACTCAGAAGTTTGTCTCCTCCCTTCCGCTTCCTTTCTCTACGCCGTCCTACCTTGCATTCTTAGCTAGCAGTTTTGGTTGACTGTGGCTAGTTGAATTCGTGTCTTCAAGTGAATACTTTTGTTAATTAGGGTTCAAACCGAGTTTGTTTTCGTCTTTTCGTCCTAACATATACAATAGGCCATCAAACTAAAGCCCTGCAACTCCTCTAACCTTCCTCTTACTCTGAATCTTTCTCTCCATTGAAATAGGAGAGGATGAGTGGTTGGAGAAGTCTTCTTCTAAGAATTGGTGACAAGTGCCCCGAGTACGGAACCAGTTCTGACTTCAAAGATCACATTGTACGTAACACTCTCTATGTGTCTTTGTGTGTTTTTGTATTCTTATTGAATATGACTAACAAGTATTTAATTCATTTGCAATTTTCAGGAAACATGCTTTGGCGTTCTTCGACGAGAGTTGGAGCACCCTGAAAATGATATTTTACCCGTATTGTTTGCACACTTATTCTTTATCTTGACTTTTTTCCTTCAATTTTTTTGATAAATGCTAGCTCTATCCTTAGTTTCTGCTTCTTAGTTTTTGTATTTGCTATTGATTACCTGTGAGTCTGTGACTATTTGTTCAAATATGCAATTTGTCTAACAGTGTCTTGAGACTGCTATGCCACTTACTGTTAATAAAAATTCTTTACCCAATCGGCCATCTGAATATACTTGATTTGATTTTTATTTAGAATTCTGAGACGTAAAATGTTTGTTATTTCACATCTTATATTGTCCCCTTTATGGTTTGGAAAAGTTCACATCCTATATTGACCCTTTTATGGTTTGGAAAAGTTTGGTTACAAAAGTGAAAAAATAGCTTACTTTACCTATCTTTATGACCAATATACATGCATGTGAGGAAACTCATCCCCACTTAGTAAGTTTTTTACTTTTGTACTCTGTTGGTTTTTCCACGTCCATTTAAATCAAATTTATATTAGCCTTTGAACTCTTAAAAATAATGAAAACTCGATATCTTATATGTTTCTTTGTTGGTACTTTTTCCTAGTTCTTACAACTTCTCATCATCTTTTCTCAAGTGGCTATATATAAAATTTTGGAATAAGTCATATAAAATTGTTATAATTAATATGTTTAACGTACATAATGCCATAATGGACTTGATATCTGCTCTTTTTCATGTGTAGTATATCTGAAATTAGTCTTTATTGGACGTTACAAGATGATTCTGCTGTTCTTTGTATGATAAGGTATTTACTTATTGTCTTCATCCTGGCAGTTCCTTCTTGAATGTTCTGAGCAACTGCCTCACAAAATTCCTTTATATGGGACAGTGGTAACAATTTAATCCTTTCTCTTTCTTTTTCATTCTCCATCCCTCCATGTTTCATTAGATAAAATGTTCCTCTGGATATTACGTCGGTTGCTTCTGCACGTGCTTACCTGCATGTAATCATATGTTCTTTTTTTTTTTTTTTTTTTTTTTTTTGGGTTATCTTACATAAGGCACTATGGTTGCTTAATATGTGTGGATAGTGATATGGGTATTTCAGTATGTGAATTCGTAAGAGGGAAATTGGTAAAACCCAAGTCTGTTAATGTTAGTACTGGTATGAATTTTGCTTATGTTTTCTAATTGAACAAGTATGGTCTTTTCCTAGTTTTCATGATCTGGCCATCTTATAAAATAATAAAAGAGACAAAGTTGGGCTGACAGTTCCATGATCAATAGTTCAACTGTTATATTTTGTTTTGTAAGAAGGTTTTGATTGGATAAAGAAGTTCCATATAGGTTCCATTTTCTCTGATGTTGTGCTTTTCCCAGTTATCTCATCTCTTTCTGAAAAAAGTAAGAAGTTCATAGAGAATGATAGATTCATCAAGTGTCCACAATCGTTTATGATTTTTAAGAATTTTATAATGCAAGTTTAATTCTTTTGAAACTAAAATCAATTTGTAAGATCTTTTAAAATCTGCAGTACACCTCAATAATGATTTGTGTAATTTTGGTTACATTTTTTTGTTTTATATATTCAGATTTTAGAATAACTCCTCAGCTTCCTCTGTTTCTATTCAGATTGGGTTGATAAACTTGGAAAATGAAGACTTTGTGAGAAAGCTAGTGGAGAAAACACAAATTAATTTTCAGGTGAGTGAGTGAATGGATGAAATAGACTGACTGTTAAAATGTTTCTTATAGTCGATACTAATACAGTTCTCATGCTGTACTTTTGCATTGTTCAGTTATGCAAATTAGAGATCAGATGTCTCTTGTAAAGAACTATGACTAGTTCTTATAACATGATAATGATATACTCTTGAAAATACGGAGTGACAGAATATACTTATTTGGCTTTGGAGGTGAAATCAAATTTTATTACTGTATTAGGCATAATCCAAGAAATACCAAAGAAGCAAAACTCCAAGACCCATAGACTACGAGCGACATGACAACAACCTCTTTCTGTATTGGCTCACTAAATAATTTCTTAGGGCCGAGATCCTAGTATTTCCTCCTTCTCCCTTCATAAGAAAGGATGTTAAGTGCCTGCGGAGTTGTGCTTTCTTTGCAGTTATTTGGTGTGTGTGGTTGTAACATAATGCGAGATTTTTTTCATGAGTATCGTCTTCCATGATATCTTCTTTGGAAAAAGATTGTTTTCCTCTCTTCGCTTTGGCGCCCTGCTTCAGGAGTGTTTCACTGTTTCTTTGATTTAAATGTAACGTGATTGGCGAGCCTTCTTGTGTTAAGCTCACATCGTTCTTTAGAAAAAAAAGAACTGGATATGAATTCTGTTACTATGGTATGTATAAGTGAGGCTATGCTACATAATTGAAGTCATTCAAAAGAAACCATGAATTGCTTGATGGAGAATTAGCATGAAATCATCACTCAAGTTGCTGGGCATAATTCAGTAACCAATCTGCAAAATCATTTTTTTACTATTCTTGTGTCGGACTTTAACGGTATGAGCTGCTTATATATTCAGTTGTAAATTTCCAATATTGGCAGACAATCCTTAACAAAAATATATTTTTGTAAGCTACAAATAGATACTTCAATGATATCTTTTGGGGAGTATGGTTGGAACGAAATGTAAGGATCTTTTGTGCTCATCAACTCCCATGGCATCTCCTACGGGTAACGGGATAAAATTGTTTTTCTCACTTATCTTTGGTGTTTTGCTTTTGGAGTTTTTGGTGCGTGTTTATGGTATATATACGTGATTGGCGAGCCTTATTGTTAAGCTTCTCTTTTTCTTTACTATTGTTTTTTTTTTTTTTTTTGCTTGAGTACTTCTTGTCCTCCCCTGTATTCTTTCTATCTTAAGTAAAATTTCTTTTTATATAAAAAATGATTGTTCATTGGATTTTGGTCTTTGCTGCCATAAACGTTGGAAAGGTTAATTTAACTATTATAATTTGCGTAGCTACAATGCTTCCGCCTTGACAGGGTGGTGCTTTGACCAATTGAACTACAACCTTTCTTGCTTTTAAGAATATTTGAAGTGTTGGCGAGGATTATATTGGTAGAGATTGAACAAGGGTTTTCTAATGTATAATTCCTATGTACATGGGTATTGACCCCTTAGCATTGATTTATTTAATTTCATTTTTTTAATAGAAAAATAAGCTTGTACTAATAGAAGAAAGAAGGGAATACAAGGAAGGGGACAAGCAATCCTCTTTTGAAATAAAAGGAAAAAGAAATTGTCAACAAGAAAAAACAGAAGATATTCTCCAGTTACGCTTCAAAAACAGAAAAAAAGTGAATGAATCCTCTTAGAACAATGACAATGAATCATCAAATAGGCTCATGCTGAAATTCTTAAATTGTTCCCTTTTTCGATTGCCTACAAACTAAGGCTAACATCATTAAGAAATATCAGCTTTTCCTCTTCTCCCGTTAGTGTTGCCTCTGGCAGTTTTTTGTGAATTTTTACCTATAAAAAAAGGATCCAAAGAATGACCATCGGCCTCTTCAGAATCCAAGTTGACAAAAAAAGGAATCAGCTAGGGATAGAGTGACATCTTGAGTATACAATAACTTAATTTTGAAATTTAATTTTCTCTACTCTTTTTTTTTAGATGTAATATTGCTGGTATATCATGTGTTTTTTACAATAACTTCTTGCTTGTCTCTCATTCATTGTATTTAATGATCAGGATGCTCTAGATTCTGGAAACTGCAACAGGATTCGTATTCTTATGCGGCTTATGACTGTTTTGGTATGTTCGTTGTTGCTATTGGCATGTAATCACAAAACATATATCGTCTTTTACAATATAGTGATTGGTTAATGGCATATGCTGAATACATGGTTGCAGGAAAGTCCGTAGGTAATTAGAACTCATATTGAATACTAACAAAAAAACAATCTTATGAAGAGAGGATTTTGGCTTTTTGCATTATGAGCTGGTTTGTTTGTGCAAAAACGGTGGATCATCTATTTTCAATGTTTGATTCCTAATGATAACATTATTCATTCTTCATAAAAGCCTTAGTTACTTATCAAGTCAGGTAGTGAAGTTGTAAAAGTTTGGTCTTTATTAATTGTAGCCAAGGGTTAAAGATCGATCCTAGGTGCCAGGTACCAATGGTCCCTGAGGTGCAAGTTCCCAAATAAGTGCACACTTGAGTGAGAAGGGTGGGGTTTATTCATAAGGCAGCATGACATTGGTTGAAGGTGAGAAAATACATTAGCAGAGAATTGGGAACTTGTAGCCTTTAGTTGACTTTCTCAAGAGAGTTATGCACAAGGAGAGGTTTAAGGTCCCCCAGCTTACCTTTGCCTTTGATACCTTGTACATACAATTTCTTGGTCTTTTTAATTACAATGTGCCTCTTTCTATTAAATAACCATCAGGGTTCTATCATCTATGACACAAAAATTAGCTTGCCTTCCAGTTTCTTTGTTGGCCTGCTAGTATGCAACTCTTTATTCTTTAATTAAAACATATTATCTGATACTTTCTTCTATATTCTTTAGATGTGCAGTAAAGTCATTCAACCAAATTCTTTGGTGGTTGTCTTTGAAACATTATTGTCATCAGCTGCCACAACAGTAGATGAGGAAAAGGGCAATCCCTCCTGGCAAGCATGCGCTGACTTTTACATAACTTGCATTTTGTCATGTCTTCCATGGGGAGGAGCAGAACTTATTGAGGTAATAACATTTTTGGGAATTAGCAAATTCTTGATTGTGTAGGACTTCACTCAATTATCGTCTAAGGAAAGATATTATCTATGCATTGGTTGAAGTTATATTTAACAAAAGAATTTATACTCTTGTTGCATGTCTGCTTAAACATGTGTGGTATTGTTCTTTTATAAGTAAAATTTATGTGATAGTATTGCTTATCTTACATTGTAAACTTAAGTTTTTATGTAGCATAGAATGCGAAACTCCTTGCTGATAAGTAATATTCAATTATAGCAATAGGTGAATCCCTTTTCCCCTGGAAAAAAAGAAAAAAGAAAAAGTGGAAAGAAAGTTATCTACATTGTGGTCCTGACTGAAAAATATAGTGTAGCATCTGAGCATATACATGACTAACTGGCATAACCCGATAAACTCTGCAATGAAAGCGGCTAATGTAATCTCTAGCCATTTGATTGGGAAGAAGATTAGCTGGCTGTTCAGCTCTCTTGTAATGGGAAAACTGTTTGACAATCACCATATTTGTACTCCCTAATTTATCAGCAACACAAATACGATGCTATTCATGCAATTATTTGTTCGTATCTGTAAAAGTATCCAAGCATGTCGACCTTCTGAGTAAAACATCTCTTGCCCATTTTAAGATTTATCAAACAATTTCAACTGGAGTTCTGGTGTACATTAAGATGCCTCCCTGGTAACATGAGTGAAGGATGATCGCCCTTGGTCAAAGGAATACAGAGAGTGGTGGGGCAATGGTACTAGATGTTAAGGAGAGAGAACAAAAATAAATCAGTTGGTCTTTTCTTTTGTTCCTTCAATTTACTACTTTTATTTCTTCTTAAGAGGACTTCTTGTACTCCCTCGTATTTCTCTCTATCTCATAAAACTTCTTTTCGTTAAAAAAAATGCAACCATGGAAGGTTCCTTCACTATATCTTCTCCTTCCCTACCTCGACTAATCCAGTAGAAAAGTGAAAATGAAACCATGGAGGATTCCTTTTAGTTCTTTCTTTTCTTCTCGTTTTGCTTAGGAGCATACTTCTCTTCTCTTCTTGCCTTTCCTTTTTCTCTCTTCCTATAAGAAAAAGGCTGCGTTGAAATCATATCCCAAATCCCAACCATTAAGTTCTTTTGTTGAACAACATTTGGACTACTACCAATCCTAACTAATGCCATACCACCTCCATGAGTTAAAACAACACAGTGCTTTACACCTCATTTAAGTATGGAAAAGTTGCCAATGTTGCATATATAAAAAGCTGCAATGCTGTTTGTTAAACAAGCTCGTATTATGTAGCATCTGGTTACTGTGATGTATGATAGCAATAAATTGAAGATATGACTACTTGTACTGTCCATTTATGGGTTTTTTTATTTTTTTATTTTATTTTTCTCTCAAGATTCTACTGGCCTCTCTAGATATGGGGTCCTTGGCCAGTTGAAAATAGAAAATGCCCCTCCAAAGTTGAAATGAACGATGTGCACATTATATTGATAAGCCACATGGTGGCCTTCCCAAACTACAAAAGTCCTTGGCCCCACAAAATGCTAAAATTATGTATGATGTTCTCAAATAATAACTTGATTGACAAAAAAATAAGCACATATTTTTCTTTACTACTTTTGCTTATTATGATTAGGATGACTTCTTGTCCTCCATTATAATTTTTTCTTTCTCTATAAAATTTTCTTTTCCTATAAAAAAATGACTTGATTGGACAAATCTTTAGATGGTTATATACAAAACTTAATAACAACGGGGGTGCTTAAGTCTCATCTTTTGCTTTGAGAAAGCTATGTTAATAATGCAAAATGGAAATTGCAACAAGATAATAAGACTCGAGTGTAAAATTATTAAAAAATAAAATAAAATTTTAGAAAGCCATGTTAGCTGAAATATTGTAAAACTTGTGATTGTTGTATGAGCCTTGGTGTTAAATGTAAATTATTTTGATTTCTTAATTTTTATAACGTGCTTAACTTTTTAAGCTAAGATTAATGATTATGAGTGGGATGCACTCCATAAGATACTCATCAAGTTCCCCTCCCCAAGGAAAAAATAAAGTTCAATACTGAATCCTTTTTTATCTGCAGGAATTATAGGGAAAGATGTTACGGTAACATAAAACAAGGACATAAAAACTACATATAACTTCCATGCAAATAATAAATCATTTATTGTTTATAATAAGTTATACTACAGTCTTGACTTTTGTGGAACTTATTTTGTAAACTCCGCCTCATTTCCTGAGGTTGCAAAGAGACTGCATTTGTTTTCTCCCATCTAGATCTTTCACTTGCTTTGATGATAAAGTTTGTATACAGCAAGTCCCTGAAGAGATTGAGAGAGTAATGGTTGGTATAGAAGCTTACTTGAGCATCAGAAGGCATTTTTCCAACATTGGTCTATCCTTTTTTGAGGATGATGGTGAAACTGAGAAAGTTAGTCTTGAAAAGGTATGGCTTCTTTGTAACTAATAATAACTGTGGAGCGTCATTGTTATTTTCTTTTGTTCTTCATGGTGATAATTATTTCTATGGTTCTCTATCCTTATTGATGGTTTGGGCCTTTGTGTGGCTACATGTAGCTGAGGCACTAGGGGTACTTTTTTAAAACTACAATACTTTTAACCCAATTAGCTATGGACTAATATCCCTCTAGAAAATTAAGGATAGAGTATGCCTCTCAGTTGTGTGAGTTTTTATTTCCCTACCTTAAGAAAAGAAGATAGAGAAAAAAGAGGAAGAAGCTCCGATTATTATTTTATATGCGTTATTGGACTTGTGGAATTCTAAATCCAACCTTTTAAGATGTTATTTGGGAAAAGATCTTGGTGCTTCAGTTTGTTCCATCAGATGGATTTTTCCATCATTAATCAGTCAGGTTGTATAAATTAAACTTTACTGATTAAGAATTCTCTCTTGTTTTCTACATTGATGAAGACTGGGTTTTCCTATGTAAGCAATGGTAATAATCTAGAGACTTTTAAGGTCTAATTTCTTACTTGACAATTTTTCTTGCATTGTAATGCGGTGATGTGTTTATTTACCACTGTGTAATTTTGTTTTGTAAACTTTCTTGAATTAGTCTGTAAATTATTTTTCTGCCTATCTGTTTTATTATTATTATTATTTTTTCGTTTTTCAGGATTTTTTGGAAGATCTGTGGGATCGCATACAAATTTTATCTAGCAATGGTTGGAAACTTGAAAGTGGTACTTTCTTCAGCTGCTTGATAAAAATAGGATAGGTGATGTTGTATTTAGTTTCTAACGATTTTCTTTTATGGTGCATGACATTGTTCCTTAGAGATGATATTGTAGGTAAAAGTGTACCATGTTGGTATCCCTAGAATGGGATTCCCAAAAATGAAATATGAATACTACATATGAAACATTCTTGTTCTTTTCTCGTTTGTTCAGAGAGACGATGTTGACACATAGAATCTTATATGAAATTTATATCTTCTGTTAATTTCTTATTATATTGAACTACTGTCTGTTCCATGACATTACCTCCACTTCTATGTACTGTGCTTTTCTTCCTTTTATTCGTTTTGTTTGATTACGTTTGCTGTTTTTCTTGCTAGTTCCGAGACCTCACCTTTCATTTGAAGCTCATCTGGTTGCTGGAAAGTCCCATGAGTTGGGGCAATTTAGCTGCCCTGACCTTCCCAGTCTGCCGCTTTCTGCGATATTGTATGGCAAACAGAAGCATGAGGCAGAATTAAAGTATCCTCAAAGGATACACAGGCTCAATATTTTTCCTCCAAATAAAACAGAGGTAATTTACTTTTTAGTTATTTTTTAATGCTTCTTTATTTCAAGGGTCATATTTAAATCTTTCATGATCTTCTCTTGCGATTTAAATGCCTCATTGGGTTTATATGTTGTAATCATGCTTTCTCAACTTGGTGGATTTTTTTAATGTAACATTAAACTTAAATCACAGATTTTATTAACTAATCTTGAATATTCTTTTTTTTTTTTTTTTTAAAATATAGATAAAGAAATTTTATTGAGAAAGAAATAAGTGAAATGGAGGACAAGAAGTCCTCCTAAGTATTAAACAAAAATAGCAAAGAAAATATAAGCTTAAATCAGTAAGGCTGTCCAATCACTACTAAAGGAACACCCTGAAAGGCTCCTGAACCTTAACAATAATCTTATCCCATATGAGATGCCATGGAGACAACGGTCGCAAATATCCTCCCATTATGTTCCAACCATACACCCCAAATCTTTTTTTGCTCCGGACTGCTGAAAATATCAAATATGCTACACCAGTGTCCAAACAAAAGGACAGTGAAGAAAAAGATGCTCATTCTCGTAGTTCTGTTAACGCATCACACAAACATCAGGGGATAATGCCATCGAAGGTCTTCTTATCGGCAACATGTTATTAACATTGACTCTATGAAGTACTGTTGTCCAAACAAAAGTCTTAATTTTAGATGGAACCTTAAAATTATGAAGGGGAATGAGACCACATCTGGACCACAAACTAGAAAACCATATAATCAGTTAAGCACTACAGTATTCTTACTTTTTTCTTTTTTAAATTAATTTTAATAATTTGGGATTAGAAACATGATCAGAGAAAGCATGTGATAATCTCTTTCTGAATTATATTTGGAAAGTGTTCATCCCAATCCCCCGAAACCATAATGTAAAGCCCCCAGTCATAGGCAAATCCACCAAATTACTAGACATACTGAAGTCATAGAATTCCTCATATCATTTGTAATTATTGAACAATTTTTCTTTTCTTTAGGAAATTGGACAACATTAATGTCACCATTGGAATACCAAGGAACATTCTAGGAGCTGTAAATATTTAACAATTCATCCCAAAGAGCATCCCTATCACTATGACTGGAGGGACCATAGACTCTAGATAGTGCCGCTGGAAACCATCTTTCACACCTTTGAAGAGACTAGAAATAGAGGAATTCAGGACACAATAATGAGCCACAAAAGTAACAACCCTTCAGTCTCAAGCAACCATAAGACCCCCTGGTGCGCCTTGAGCACCTAGGAATCTCCAATCAACATAGGGGCTGTGCCATATACTATCTAGACATTTAGTATTTACTATTGCATCTGAATAGTTTATTGTAACCGAACACTTGAGGGACGCCACTGATTTAGTATTGAATTAACAACCTTCCTCTTCGCTACATCATTAAGACCTCTTAACATTCCAAGAAGTAATGTTTAAATTCATTGACAACCAAGTTCTCTCCCTCAAACATGTTTCTTCTTGTAGACAAACAGCACCTTTTGTATTCATTATATAGTCTTGGGGTATGGCAATGAATCTTCTATTTAGAGGGTACCTTTTGTTGACTTTGCTATTCCAGATTATGTGAATTATTGGTTTTGGAAAAATAGTGATCGTATTATGTGTTTATGGGTTTTGGAAAAATGGTGATCCTTCAGTTTTGCCGAAAAATAGTGATCCTATTATTTTGCTAGTCTGTCATGGGTGTAACAACCATTCAGATTTTACGATACATAAGTAAGACATCATATAATTCTAATGAACCCAATAAAATTTTGTAGTCATAAATGATCTACGTAAGTAGTTTGTGTGAGCACAAATCTGTGTACAGATCTTGAAGAAATCACATTTTCAGATTTAATTTGTTGTCCTGATGAATTTGTATGATGATCATGCCTCTGTCGGTTGTGTCGTTTTCCGCATGTTCCTATTTTTATTTTTGTTTGATAGAGTAACTTATTTGCCTTTACGCTATAAGAAGAAAAGGAATAAACAGAGATGATGTTCGTTCTGCTTGCAACAATCAGGGTTTTGCATTCTGTTTGACTTCATAATAATATATTTAATCAGAGTGTTCAGTCGCTACTGTTTTTTCCCTAAAAGTGGTGTTTGTCTTACTTCATCCTGAAGTTATTCACTTATATGACATGCTATGTGTCATGTTCTTTTCTGGTTCATCTGTAGCTTGGATTTCCTGTTATCATGCTTATGTCTTCTGATGGATTCTATACTGAATGTTCTTCCAAGTGCTACACTGGTCGTAATAAATATAATGACTCTTCCAATAATTTTTTTGTATTTCTATAATTTCCTATAAGTCTTTTACCATTTATGTACACACTATGCCACGTCTATTTATTCATATAAGACAAAAATGTTTACCTCAATTCTTTTGATGGCAGGATATACAACCTATAGATCGGTTTGTCGTGGAAGAATATCTCCTTGATGTGCTTTGGTTCTTCAATGGCTGGTTTGTATATTCTCTTGGCTCATCATTCTTTTGACAATTGAGTCACCATGAACTTTTGTGAACAGGGGCATCTTCTATAAAATCATTCTCTTTTACTCTTGCCTAAGCAAATGACCCAAGAAAATTTCTCTATTCCTCAACTCCTTTTGCTTCCTTCCATTCTTTGACAAAGAGGTGGATGGAAACAGAAGATTGATATAATTCTGACTACCTAAGTCAAAAAATGTATCCAGTTAAATGCTATAGAGGGCTTGTTTCTGAAGCAGATCTGTCTGCCCCATTTTTTTTATGTTTTAAGCATAACTAAATGTCTGGTAACTAGTTCTGATTTGTGCCAGCCTTCAACTTAAAGAACTTTGATGTTCTGTATATGCTGTTTATTTGTTGTTTATGGTGAATGTTAGAGTAAATGTTGAGTGTTAAGTCCTACATTGTTTAGATGTGCTAGACTTGTGTTATTGTTTTAATTATATAAATGAATGTTATGTGTGTAGTCTATCATCTTTAAGCTACCACCCTTTTTTCCTCTATTTTATAAACGTGTTTTCTGCTTCTATGTACTATAATTGTTTCTGTTTCCTGCAAAGCTAGTCGAAAGGAATGTGCTTCATTCATGGTTGGCCTGCCCGTGCCCTTCAGATATGAGTACCTCATGGCAGAGACTATTTTCTCTCAGGTATAATTATATAACCTTGCCATGCAACCTTTTATATATCTAATGCATTTCTGGTTAAGTATTTCCCTGATGTTCTTTCATCTTCATTTTAAGCATCTCTAGGAAATAAAACTCAGGATTTTAAGATAGTTATGTGGACTCTGGAGTCAATACATTATGGTAACTAAACGTGGAATTGCAATTTCTTCTGTCATATATTGATCAGTATATAGCAGTGTAGGCTATGCCTGTAAAGCTGCCCCATCTGGCTCTATATTAAGTTATGAAATAATTTAGTGCTCAAAGCTCTTTTTATTTGGTTCTATTTTTCTTTTCCTTGCAATGACAAAGGAGATGAGGGCGACTATAATTTGGAAGAGCAAATGATTCCTGCCGATTTCTCTTGTATTGGAAGATCATAGTTGTTAAGTTATTGTGATAAATATTCTTGTAGGCTAAAATATTGCTAAAATAACGTATTTGGTCTCTAAACCTATGATCCTTTTGTCAATTTTATCCTTAAAATTTCAATTTGGCCAAATTTGCCTCTGAACTTTGAAAAAGACAGCATTGTTTTCCCTCATTACAACAATGTTACCTTGGGTTACATGGAACACTGATCTGGAAAAATAAGTTCCATTTTTTCTATTGTTTATTTGTTGTCTAGGAAAAAAGACACTGGTATATATGCATCTTGACTGGTAGTTGGCCACAAATTAGTAACATTTGTGAGATAGATGCTCATATAATAGCATGTTATATATGCATCTTTCTTGTATATGAAATGACATGGACACAGTCTTTTTTCCAAGTTAGCTACTAAATATAGAATATTGAGTTTTAATTCTAGATCAGTTTTTTCCGTCATTATAGATAACAGAGTTGAAATGATGGAAAAAATTGATGCGTTTTTTGAAAGTTTAGGAATAAATTTGATCAAATTGAAACTTTAAGGATGAAATTGACAAATATATTTATGGAGCAAGTGTTAATAATATTCAGATCATTCAACTGAGGCCTTTCTGCTGATTTGACATTTAATGCACGGGGGAATGGAATGCACTAAAACTAAATAAATAAAATTGCAAGTTCAGTCCTTTTCAACCCCCTGCTTTTTGTTTTTCCTGCAAGCCCTTTATGAAACAAAAAAGTTGAAATGATAAGGAAAAATCTTCTTACCGTATCCTTTTTAGATGCTTGCATCCCAAAGTGATAAATTTAAATCATGTTTATGTAGCATAACTAGTGGATATATAATCTCTTGGTAGCATTCTCCAAACAGGGTAATTGAAAGAGCCTTTTTTTATTTTAGTTTTGAATTTGCGAAATTCCTTACTGAGATCACATAAGCCATTTTAATTTCCCTTTCTAATATTACTATGTACAAGATGGTTTGCAGAGAGATACTATGGTGTTAAGAGATTCATAGACGTTTTTCAACTTTACTTCAGTACATATTTGTCTAACTTTGGAGCACTATTGTGGAATCATATGATCTGTTGTTAAAGATCAAATGGTAAAACAAGATGAGAAACTGAAGTTTTTCAAACCTTACATCTGTAGCTACATCATGCTTTTTATAATTGGACATGATGAATAATGAGTATAAAATATAGGGGTATCACTTTGAGATGATTGCATCAAGCTTACATCTGAAGGAAGTATGTGAATAATGTAAACTATAAGAAACAGAAGTTACAAATACAAAACAGGTTCGTGCAGCTTCCTATATAGGTACTTTCTGTGAAAGCCTTGGGTTTCTATTCAACTTTGAATGAAAAAAATCATTTCACTATGCATTTTTTTTTCTTTCCAAACTAACAGAAAATTTATTTTAAAATGAGAATTTTTTTTTTCTGTAAATGATGGTCCAAAAATATTTTTGTAGATGACGATGCACAAATATTTTGTAGATGGTGATTCATAAATTGGTTTTAGTATCAAACAAGGTATAAGATTCTGAATAAGACACAGATTAGTCAGCATTTCGGTTTTCATATTCCTCTAGTAACAAGAAAATGTAACATTTTGGGGGCAAGATAACTTGAAGATTTTAGCTAACATATGTGATGGAAGTAACCCATTTCTAATGTTGAATCATGGTCAGAACAATTTTCTCCATATGTTCTAATTTGAAAGGTGCAACAAGAAAGATGCGATCCCCCTCCCCTGATAAAAAACATAAGTCCATAAAACGTTGCTTGCTGCTGGAAATTCTTCTTTCTCCATTCCTTATTGTAAGAGATTATAATCTATTCATGGGGTTTCACTTAACAGCTTAAGCTTTTGGTTGAAATGGTTCTTTGACATTGTATTAGAGCCTCTATGACCAAATGGTCAGGAGTTCGAACCTTGCTGCTACCCATTCTAAAAAATATAATTAAAATGTAAGCACAATATATGAGGAGGGCCTATGCATTCTCCACGTTGCAAGCCCCATAGGTTTGTGCGGGCAGGGGCGTGTAAGAGATTATAACCAATTTTTGGGTACTCACCCACCTAATAGCTTAAGCTTTTATGTGGAATGGTTCTTTCACACTTATAAAGAGAATAAATTTCATTATTTCTGAGTCTGAAGTTTTTCTTGCTACATCTGTTGTACTTTTCTGTATCAATGCCTTGGAATACCTTGTAGAATGGAATTTTGGAAAATAATAGATATATTTTGTGCTTGCAGCTGCTGATGCTTCCACAACCTCCTTTTAAACCAGTATATTACACACTAGTTATTATCGACCTCTGTAAGGTACTATAACTAAAACCTACTAGCCTCTATTGTGAATGCATAATTTTGGCTCTTGTAAGCATGTGCATAGAAGCCAAGTGTTACATGTGTAATTATTTCTGACTGAGTTTTATTTACTAGGCTCTTCCTGGAGCATTTCCGGCAGTTGTAGCTGGAGCTGTCCGCACTCTTTTTGACAAAATAGCTGATTTAGATATGGAGTGTAGGACACGTCTCATCCTTTGGTTTTCACATCACTTGTATGTGGTATCTTTTAAGAAGATTTTAAGCAATTTCATTTGGGTACTTCCTATACAATATTATTATACTCATATGATTACTTTATCTGGTTTATATATTAATTGATGCTGTGTTGAAAATCAGTACCTATACCTTTATGGCACTGGTGTAGAAGTGTAAATTCTTACACCATTTAATACATATTTTACTTTCATCGAATAGCGGAAAACATCACAGTATTTAGTCCAGCCAAGCACTAATTAGAAAATAAAAAAATCTGACCAGGCTCGTTAATTATTTCCTTCTTCTTCCCTATGAATCTTCTCTCTCTCTTTTTCTCTATGTATGCCATAAAACCCACACTTAACTTGTACTGCATCCACCATTGAGGAAAAGGAAACTTATCTTTCTTTTTCTTTTTATAACCCTTAAAGTAAGAAACTTATGAATATGATTTACTTATATCTCTACTGATATGTTTTTTCTTCATTCACAAAACTCGGTAATATTCTGCATTTCTCTTTATCGGCTGGTTTCCTTGTTTAGCGCCCCTGTTATTAAGGGTTTTCTTTTGGTTTAATAGTTTGCTTATTACTGTCCTTGATGTTGAAAGAACCCAGCTGTATTGAATGATTGCTTAATAAGTTTGGTTTTTGAGATTTATATTCAACTTAGTTCAAGTATTATTATTGAAATGAGACATTCTAGTCACACTTATCTTTATTACCGTGAGATGTATCTGATAGGGTATTTTGATCTGCAGATCAAACTTTCAGTTCATATGGCCATGGGAAGAGTGGGCCCATGTCTTAGACCTCCCAAGGTGGGCCCCACAACGTGTGTTTGTTCAAGAGATTTTGGAGAGAGAAGTACGCTTGTCTTATTGGGATAAAGTTAAGCAGGTAGCAAGTCATTCTGAAACCAGATGATTGTCTTAGTACATTACATTGTTGCTTAAAATTTAGGCAGACCCTATTGTGTTTATTCCTTGCTTGCAATGTGTTTTGAAGTGCATGTGTTATCTAAATATCACCCCCAATGCCACTGTATGACTGTCTCCCAAATTCATGGATTTATATGACGAGTTAAATTTCCAGACAATTACACAGTAGAATTTTGTTTCCATTTTCTTTTACTTCCTCTGAGAAAGTTTGGGTGGCAATCCTTTAACTTCTTTGTAATGAAGTTGAGGAGAAAAAAGGAGCAAAGAACCCTTTTTTTCTTTTTCTATTTCTTGAGAGTACTTTCAAGAAGCCCTGATGATGACAAATATTACATGGTCCACACATACAAAATGATAAAACTGATTTGATCATTGTAAGATACAACACAGAAGGTTTGCATCGCTACTTTGCAATATGAGAAAATTAGAGGACCAATCTCTCTTCCACCCTTTATTGCACATGCGTACTTCAGAATAGGAAATACAGGCTTACATTGGGGAAGTAATTTTGTGGAAAAATTCCCTTTTATGATTTTTATATCTTCAGTGACAGTTCTAATATTTTTGTCTTTGCTATATGTTTCCACCATGATATTTGTCTGTGTAGAGCATTGAGAATGCACCTGGTTTAGAAAAGTTGCTTCCTCCAAAGGGTGGACCAAACTTAAGCTTTGGTACAGAAGATGGCAAAGAGAAAACTGAACATGCTCTTTCTGTAGAACTCAACGACATGGTTAAAGGGCGAACACCTGCTCGTGAAATAATATCATGGGTTGAGGAAACTGTGTTACCACTTCATGGTCTTCAAGGCATTAGAGTGGTCATTCAAACTCTTCTCCATATTGGATCAAAGAGTTTCACACATTTGATAACTGTTTTAGAGAGATATTGGCAAGTAATAGCAAAAGTATGTCATGATGAGGATAAGCAAGTCATGTTGATCGGCGAAGTGAGTTTTTTCTGGAAGAATAGTGCACAAATGAAAGCAATAGCAATTGATAGGATGATGGGTTATCGCCTTATATCAAATTTGGCTATTGTGAGATGGATCTTCTCTCCAGAGAATATTGAGCAATTTCATACTTCAGATTCTCCATGGGAGGTACTTTGGCATAGTTGCTGTGAACATATTGTTGTCATATATGATCTTTTTCTACCTCTTTTCTTGTTCTTTAATTAATGAAAGTCACAACTTTGTCTCTGAATTATGGAAGATTGCTGAATGTGTTATAGATTGATTGTAAGACTAACCAGTTCACTTATGCAAAAAATTTTGTCATGCCATCTCTAGAAAAATTTTAAATTGCAACTACAATTTTATGTTAACAATATTTAAATTCTA
This sequence comes from Quillaja saponaria, assembly GCA_029379385.1. Lineage (NCBI taxonomy): Eukaryota > Viridiplantae > Streptophyta > Magnoliopsida > Fabales > Quillajaceae > Quillaja > Quillaja saponaria. Next base: position 14,399,895 of record CM055612.1, on the reverse strand, counting down.
AACTGTCTTTAACTATAGTTGTGTTGTGGTCGTGGTCGTGGTCATGGTCATGGTCATGGTCATGGTCATGGTCATGGTCATGGTCATGGTCATGGACCCTAGTCAATTATTGATTGACCTTGGCAGAAGATGATTTGCCTTATCCTTATTCTATCCTTTAGTTTTAGAGAGCATGTTGAGGTGGTTATTGCATGTATATCTCTAGGTTTTCCCTTGCCTTTACCATCTAAAAAATTATTGCACATTCCTCTTTTTTTTTTGTACTTTATTCCTGCCTTAATAAAATTTATTTTACAAAAAGAATAAGTATAGATATGTTTCGAAAATCAGACAATGGGGATTGAATTTGATTTGCATCAACTGCTCATGAAATTACATCTTATCAGAACAGTTAAAGACTGTTTTAGTTTGTTAAGTGTTGATCTTGGGACTTGAGTGCAAAATGTGTCTTACTGAGTAACAGGCTTTCTTTTGTTGATTATTTAGATTTATTATTCAGTTGTTCACTAATGGAACAGTTACAGATTTAATATATTTACCTTGAGGAATATTTAGGATATTTAATATTCCAAAAATTATGTGTATTGCATTTGTGTTTTGGCCGTCTATATGAGATCCTTGGCTCAGCTATTGTCTAATTTTGCCTAGTGATAAAGTGTGAAAAACATTTGGATGGAGGAGTATTTCATTCTTATTTCTTAAGATTTCTTGTCGGTGGGTTTTCCACTGGATTTTTGCAACATCTACTATACATTATTGTTATTATCTATGTTTATGCGGAAGAAATTCTCTTGTCAGTTAGAATTATTGGTGCCCATGTGTTCGGTTTCTGTGCTCTGGAAACATTCTGCCTTTTAACAGATGGGTCACGAGAAAAATGTTTCACAAGAAATTAAGGATGAAAATGAGCTTCCACCAAATTTTGGTGCATGTGGACTTCACGTATATTGTGTTTACAATGACATGGTCTTGGATTGTTGTTAACTCTTTTTCCCCGCTTTTCACGGAATCTTAGACATCATATTGGAGGATGTACTTTAGTCATGTAAAACACATACTGATCTATCTTTTCTCCTTGGCTTTCTTACATCTTTATTTGTTTGTCTTTCTCTTTATTCTCTCCCACAATTTTATATTTATACCCTTACATTTAATAAAATTTCATTTTCTCATTTCTCATCCAACAGATTCTTAGAGATGCAGTAAGCAAAACATATAATCGCATTTCAGATCTAAGGAAAGAGATATTATCTCTCAGGAAAAATGTTTTATTAGCTGAAGAGGATGCAGAGAAGGCAAAGTTGGAGTTAGATATTGCAGAGTCAAAGCTAACACTTGTTGACGGTGAGCCAGTTCTTGGTGAAAATCCTGTGAGGTTGAACCGATTGAAATCACTTGCTGAAAAAGCCAAAGAGGAAGTGATATCTGTCCGCGAATCTTTAGAGGCCAAGGAAGCTCTTCTTGCTCGAGCTGTTGAGGAAATTGAGGTACCTGAACATAAAACTTGGAGCATCTATACTCTTTATCCCCTTCAGTTTGTAGCTTATTCTTTTTTCATTTTTGTGGTGGCATATAAGGCTGTCCATTGTCATAATTTTTAAGCTACATAAAGAAGCAAAACTTCTGAACTGGGTACCAAAGTAATTGATGCTTCATTTTTGTCTGCACACTTAAAGATAATCTGTTTCTGGACTAGATCAAGCAAGGAATGGTCACTTGTTCATATGTGCAGCTTTTATGTGTTACTTGCCACATTGCCACTATGTTTATCTGTCTACTAAGAATATAATGGAATTTGCATATCACATCTTAAGAGAAAATTTTAGTTTCTAGTGAAAACAAAAAGAAGAATATCTATAAACATTTGCAAACATAAAATCATCACCTGTGGTAGAGTTTGAAATGTATTTAGTAGTGTTTCTTTCTGGCCTTTGGCGGGGTGTCTGTACCACAAATCTTTCTTTTTCTAATAAAATCATTACTTATCAAAAACAAAATAAAAATCTGATAATGCAATCATTACCTTCAGCAGAAAGGCGATGATATGAGCCCAAATAGGTAATAAGGCGTTAATATCTTGGAGATATGCATAATAGGTCATCTGGACTGCTGCAATGTGCTGCACCTATTTCAAGAATTAAGTGACTTGCAACGCAGGGAACTCATGAGAGCTGAAGGGGTTGAGAGAAGGACAAACTAGGCTACAGACGTCAAGTATTTTTAGTATTAGTGGCAGTTCCATCAATTCTGGTCCCGTCATTAAATGAAACTATCTTAAAACTTTATTTCACTTGATTGACTTTAAATATATTCCACCATTAGATGATATTGATAAAATTGTAGTCTTACCAATTTTGAAAATTATGATCTAAATATTTATTGTAAGAAAAATAAAAGTAGCTCTCTAAGATTCTTAAGAGTTCTAAAAAATGCTTATTTATGAACAGCCACTGAATAGACTGGAGCAAAACTCAGGGATAGCCTCCTCTGATTACACAAACAGTCAAACACTAATATCAACATTTGATCAATAATAAAATTTATTTATTTTTACTGGATATAGTCTGGAACAGCAACTAAGACCCCTTTTTGACACTTGTCTCATCAATTTTCTTCCCCCTCCCCCTTCCCCAAGAAATGTAGCAAAGTTGTGTTTGTCGTGTATCTCAGGGTGGAAGTATCAATATTAAGACAAACAATCTAATATGATACATAGTTAATTAGTTACCAAACCTAGACATTGTAATAGCCCTCTCCTTGCTCCTTTTCTTGATACATCTTTCCTTTTAACATGTAGGTTATAGATACTGCATCTGCATTCCAATCTGGCATATCATGGTCATCTAAAGCTTGAATATTGTCCATTACAGTTTCATGCCTATGGTAGAAGAGTCAACTTCTCATTGTATATTACTTGTTTTACCGTGATTGGCTTCTACAGGCATTGTTTCTCTCATTGTACCGAAACTTCTCAACTGTGTTGATGGAGCGCCTTCCTGAAGCATCTATAGCTAGAACATTAGGCGCATTAAAATCAGCTCATACAGATGTGATGGCAGTTGACTTTGCAGAATCATCGAGAATGGAGTTAGACGATGAGAATGGAAGACCTAAAAACAGGTCCCATCCCTATCCCTTTCCTTCCTGTATAAGAATCAGTAAAAATTACACCAACAAAACGATACAAAATCTCATTTTATGCAAGGTGATACCGTGATAGAATACTTGTCATGTCACCATTGATTTTGTAATATTGTCCTCTACAGTCAGGTAAATGGTGGGACGATAGCGAATGTTTATAATGCGGGTGAAAAAGAGCAGTGGTGTATATCGACTTTGGGCTATGTCAAGGCATTTTCTAGACAATATGCTGCGGAGGTATATACATTTTCTGGTCTTCTGTTTCAGTTGTGCATGTTGTGCTGTTTTTTTTTTTTTCCATCATACTGATTAGCTTCTTCCTAGTTCACCTGGGCTGTCTAACAATAGCTGCAATACATTTTCGCTTAGTGGTTGATAATGCTGCATTTTCCCTTCTTTGCCTTAACTATACATCAAATGTCTCATCTTTTAAGATAGCCCTTGTTCCCTTAAAAACACCTTATTTTTTCACGTCTTTTTTGTCTGAAACTGTAATACTTTCATTAAGAAGAAACAGCTAATACAGAAGCATCTGATACAACAAAAGAAAAAGCACTGCAGCAAAACCCCAAGTCCACAAACTCTGAAAGATCATCTGACCCACCCCAGATAATATCTTGAACCACATATGAGAGAGAGCAGTCTTAACAGCAAGCATTTGCCTATATGCGGAGTAGAAACCAGGGAATTTTTGTGATATAGGCATATAGCTGCATATACTACATGCTTGGAGTCTGATAATTGCTCCCATCCCACTGCACTGCTGGTGTTGAAAAATAGCACCATTGATAAATGGAATTAGGTTAGGTTCATTACTTTGGGCTTTTTAGCTGAGGTTCTTTTAATAAACCTAACTCTAAATTAAAGAAAAGACCTATTTGAGCTAAAACATTTGGAAGAAGGCCTGCAAGGATAAAGTGTCTACCTGGTTGGTCTGGGGCTATTAAGATATTTGAAGTTGTCAGTACGGGAGGTTACTCACAAATAACAACCTTTTGATTGGTAAAACATTTATTAAGTGCTTGTGATTTTGATAATCACAGTATTCTATTAACATCTATAATAAATCAATGCGCTAACAAGTTATTTTCTACTGGGACAGATGGCTTGCATATCTGACAAAAATAATATGAAATTGTTTTAGTTGACATTGTTGCTACATTTATATTGTGGCTCGCAGATATGGCCTCATATTGAGAAGTTGGATGCAGAGGTGTTAACAGAAGATGCTCATCCTCTTTTTCGGAGGGTGGTTTACAGTGGTCTGCGACGGCCGTTGGACTAGGCTTGATCTAGTGTATGTTTTCAATTTATTTCAGTTTAGCTCTGTACAACAATTAATTATTTAGGAACTCTTTACATGTAAGTCACTGTTTGGTTATGTCAAATAGAATCAAAGTAGATTTTTTTATTTTCGTGTTTGATTAGGCATGTCATTTTTTTTCATAAATGCACTGGTTAATCAAAAATGAACTATTTCATCAATAAATGAAGTTGTATTACATTGCAACGTCAGTGGCACAACATCCACCACATAGATAAGCAGTTCACATAAGCAAAAGACAATAATGAGTATCCTTTTAATTCGAGCTACCATTAGTAACTCTAATATAAAATAAAATAACAAAACTGTTAAGAGTGGCAAGTTAGCATTTCTTACAATTTTTCAAGTATAGTTAAGAAATTACATCAACAAACTGACAAGTTTTCTTTTCAAATTCTAATGAAGTCTACAAATGAAGGGCTTTTTGATCATTTAGCATGGAGTGAAAAAAAGAAGAAAAAGGTTTTGCTCCCATTAGCTAAACTCTCGCTTGCCCTAAGCCTTTGGATTGGCGTGAATTCTTCGACCTTGAAATGGCCCCATACACACTGAACCTCTTCTAAACCTCATCAGCTTCAAGTTTGAAACACTAGGTAATTTTGTTAATGTTTGAAGCTGTTACGTGATAAATCTTTCCCAAGTTTCTTACAGCATTCACCAAATCGCTCACATTGTTGTTGTTAGTTCTAGCCTTTTTCTTACATTTGCATTGATGTTTTTTTTTTCATCAATCATAGGCTGAGTAATCTCAATAATCTCATCGCCGTGAATTTCATCATCAACTCCATTGGCTAATCATTACCCCCTCCCCCCGAAAGCCTCCTCCTTGTCTATTGCTTCAATAGAAATTGCAGCATCCTCTGCCCCCTACACTAGTGGCTTTGTTCTTGTCAAAAATCTTGCCAAACCTGTGATAGAAAGGGAGTTTCTTCCAAGCATTCTACCCCCTTCCCCTCGAGCCTTCATATCTAATTAGTTCAATATAAATATTATGAATAACAATCCAGTTATTATTTATCTAAATAACCATGAAGTCAACACATAAATGAAGTAAAACAATAAAACCAACACATAAGACAACATCATAAATAACCATTAAGTCCTCAATTCCAAGATAACATCAAAGTAATTCACACAAATTCATACTAAAATATCAGTAAACATTGTTTAATAAAACTAGTAGTGTTAAAATTATTAAAACACTTAGCATATGATTAATAGTGTCAAATTTATTAATATATCAAGACATCTTCAATTGTGACAACCTATTCTAGCCCCCCAATTATTAAACGTCTCTTCTGTCATATTGTCTCTCGCAATCCATGCCTGACTTTCTTCAACACATCTTATACTTTATTCATCTTCTTCCTCCATCTTCACCACCTCCTCTAGATGTGTATCATATGCAGTTTCATTTGGATCGACATGCATCTCTCTCCTAATGTGATTGTGCAGCATGGCACATGCAGTTAAAATTCTACATTGCATCTTGAAAGGGTAGAATCATTTGCCTCCAAGTATTTTTCATTGTCCTTTAACATTTCAAATCCCCTCTCAATAATATTCCTAGCTAAACATTGTTTCATGTTTAAGTGCTCCTAAGGAGTATTGGGCAAATGACCTATCCCCCTACAAGTCATACCTTATAACTCTACAAGATGCAAGAAAACCATCATATTTTATACACCCAACATCACAAAGGTACAATTACCTAATAAAAAAAATTATACAACTAATTTAGTTTATCTTATATATAAATTGTTACATATGAACCTAGAATTGTAAAAAAAACTTAACAAATATTTTCATTACCTTGAAGGATAACCAACCATTTTCTCTTAGAGATTGCATCTCTCAATACCTTAAGAGTCAGCAACAAAACCCTCCCATCCATACAAAAACATAAATGAATTGTATGCCAGGTGAACAAACACCCAATACTTGATTGAAATTTCATTTTTTCTAGACCTGAACCTACATCTATCAATATTCAACACATACACCTTGATGTGAGTTCCATCAAGTACACCAAGACAATTCTAGGAGAAGGACAATAGATAGAGATGAAATTAGTATGACTATATAAGACTCTTCCACAACTTATATATAAACACTGCAAATTGATGACAAGTTTAAATTACCTTATAAAAATTCCACTTATCATCATTGATTTCCTCTTGAATGGTTTCTGGTTGCTTGAAAAAGATTCTATAGCATCTCAAAATAGAGTGTAGATTCTATAACATCTCAAAATAGAGTGAAATTTTTTTGTCATCACTCTATTAATGTCGCATTTCACCTCATGAATTGCCTCTTAATTATTCTAAATTTTTCATCCTGACCCTAACAAAACGATATATTTCTTTTAGGTCATCTTAATTACTCGAATAAACAATATACCTCTTTATATTTTGAAAAGATTTATTTATTGTATCTAAGTTTGATTAAAGGACTACTATTTTGTTCATTTTATTTTCGAAGTTACTCATTATTGGGTTGGTTTACTAACACATTGTGTGTGATTTTGTTACATACTTTGCACATTGGTTGTTTTAATCTCACTTTGAATTACTTTTATATTTTAGTCAGACATAACTGATTTTCTTATTAGACTAATTAGACAACTCTATTCATAAACAACCAAACTAATATTTATCAACATAAATCTTAACTATTAATATTCATTCATGTGATGAAATACTAATACAATCTCTTTTTAATAATTTAGCACAATTGAATTATTACTAGAATCATGCAAACAACCCTATTACTTTTCGACTTACAAGTTACATACATGCTCTTAGATATGCCAATTACATTCTCATCCATTAATTTCATACTTTCCTAATAGAAATATAACTAATGAACCAATTATATAAACATTACATTCATTTACAATTTGAAAATAAATTAATTGACTATTACATAGTTAACTTGCAATTTTCAAATGAATGTAATTACACTACCCGAGTTTTGCATAGTCAAACATCCTCCTTAGCTGGCTTAAAGTCTTATATATATATATATGGAATTAGATACAACGATCTCAAAAGACAAGGATGCAATGCAACATACTATCCATGAATGCATGGAACACCTATATCATTATCTGCCATCTGGTCAAGCATTTGGTCGATGAAAGAAACAGGAAAGTGGTCTTTCCTTGTGGTTTTGTTGAGCTTGCGGTAGTCCATGTATACATGGCATCCGGTCATAGTTCTTGTAGGAATGGGCTCGTTCTTTGTGTTGGCAATGACTATCATTCATGCTTTCTTTAGTACGCCTTGGATTGGACTTACTGACACGAATTTCGTAACACAAGCGCACGTTTTGTTGCAAGTAATTCAGTGATTAAGAAGAGTGTCGATCCCATGAGTAATTTTCACTAATATTTAGCTAAGTACTAAAATTAATACAATCCTAATTTTATTCAAACAACAAATAGGGTGAAAAAAAAATCTAATTTAAACTAAATCTAACTAATGACAAATTAAACTAGATAATTCAATAGATAAAGGCTTAGAATTACAACTTCCCTTAACACTTCACTTGACTTATTATTATCTTATCATGCTTAGTTATAGTATCGAATTATTAACTTAGGTTTCTAATTCAAATTATAAGTATATTCCTATGCCTTATAAGTATATATCTCATTCAATCAATTCATTATATTCCTATGAGAATTAAGTTAAGCAAGACTCATTAAGATTATACCTAAATTGGCTGCACAAGGCATATAGGTATATTAATATCCTATACACAAATCAATTCAACAATCATGTGAATTCAATTTTGTGCTATTTCAATCAAGGTAACACTAAACTCCCTTTTCCAAATTTGTTTTGGTTGCCACATCAATCTAATTGGTAGCTAATCAACTAGAAGCATTAACATAAAATAAAATAAATAATTCAATCACCAAACCCTAAGAAATTTATAAATAATAAAAACCATCAAGCAATATGTTGAGTTCAATTGTAATTCTAGAGAATAAATTAGTTCATGCTACCTAGTATAGACATAAACTCAAATAAAATCACCGTCAAGGAAAATACAAGAAAAACTGAAAGAAAGGTGTAGGAAAAGAGAAAACTATAAAGATTGTTGGTCTTCAATCTTGAATAATCCCAAGCTCCTTTTATTCTATGCACCCTTGATAGTTTCCTTTTCTCTAGGGAAACTAAGTTTAACTATATCCCTAGAGTCCTCAAGTTAATCTCCCTCTTATAGGCTTAAAAACCCTCAATTTTACTTAAATTCGCACTATGAATCACGGCAGCACTACTGCTGTAGCTTCCCAGAGCCGCGACTACAATTTCTCGGTACCATGACCTTGAAAATCGATGAAACAAGCACCTTGGTAGTACAGCGCCCACCTGGATTTCATCCTTGCACTATGGCGCCAACCTCATGGGCAACACTCCTTGTCTTGCTTATTTTGAGCAATTTGGTCTCTAGTTTGACCTCTAATGGGACTACTTCTTTATTAGACCTTCAAAATACAAAGAATAAGTTAATACAAGTTAGAACTCCTATAAAACACCGATATCCTAATCCTAAACAACTAGGAATCGACATCTTAATATAATATGGACTCAGCTAGGAATTCAACTAAAACTAAGCAAAAACTAACTAAAACTCCATAATTTTGCTAAAGTAATATAAGTTAAATGATGTAAAATAAGTCTTTTTCCAAGAGTTATCATTTACCTATGAGCTAACTCAGACAGGAAAAATGATGTCTACATCCAGTCACTTTATAATTTCCTTTTTGATCACTTCCTTCATGATGGGGTTGAGTCGCCTTTGATGCTCTATTGTGGCCTTATGGTTGTCCTCCATGAGAATTTTGTGCATGCAAAATGATGGATTAATGCCTTTAATGTCCTCTATGGTCCATCTTAGTGCATTCTTGTGTTCTCTTAATATACGAAGGAGTTTGTCTTCATGTATGTTAGTAAATGAAGCTGAAATAATAATAGGTAACATAGATGATGGACTATGAAAAACATTGTTGTTGATATTATCACGCAAATGCAAGTATCGTTAACAAGTAATAAAGTGATAGAGTAAAGTGTCGAACCCACGAGAAATTGTAACTAATATCTATCTAAGTAATAAAATTAGCACAATCCTAATCTTATCCAAAAAACTAATTAGAGTTGGAAAACTAATCTAAAATAAACTTAACTAATGACAAATTAAACATAAGAATTCAATGGATAAAAGCCTAGAATTACAATTTCCCTCAACAATTCACTTGAATTATTCTTATCTTGTCATGCTTAGTTATGCGAATGAAGTATTAACCTAAGGTTCTAATTCAATTATAAGAGTTTTCCAATAACCTATGATAATATATCGCTTAACTAATTCACTATATTCTTATGAGGATTAAGTTAAGCAAGATTCATTAAGATTAGACCTAAATTGGCTACATAAGGTATATATGTATATTCCTATCTATACATACGAATCAAATTCAAACAATCATATGAAAGAATTTTAAACAAGTGTTATTTCATCCAAGGCTAAACTTAAATTCCCTTATCCAAGTTTGTTTAGGTTACAACATTAATTTAATTGGTAGCTAATCAACTAGAAGCATTAAGCATAGAATGAAATAAATAAATCATATACCAAAATCCAAACCAATCAATAAATAATAAAAACTTTAAGCTACATGTTGAGTTCAATTATAATTCTAGAGAAAATTAATGACATAAACTAAAATAGTGTAAACATCAAAGAAATACAAGAAAAGTAAAGAAGGAGTAGAATAATAGAAAATTAATAGGTTGTTAGTCTTCAATCCTCAACCATCCAAGCTCCTCTTTCATTTTTGCATCTTTGATGGCTTCATTTTTCTTCAAAAAAACTCTGTTTAATTGTGTCTTTGAGTCTTCGATTTATTCCCCTTTAAATAGGCTTCAAAACCCTTAATTAGAGTCCAATTTAGATTGTTCATCAGGGCAATGTAGTGGCCACAACTTCATAACATTACGACCTTGAAAAATTGACGACATAGGAAAAGTCAGAGTCTAAAATGCCATGGTCACGCTTTTTGGCTTCACGACACCAACCCTTTTGGCAACACATGTTGTTTCTCTCGTTTTGAGTGTTTTGTCCTCCAATTAGAATTCCAATGGGACTCCTTTAAGCATCAAACCTTCAAAACACATAAATTAAATTAATATAAGTTAGAAAACATATTAAACACCTAAATCCTATCCAAATCAATTATGATTCAACATTAATAATTCTGTAAAATAGAGTTATACACATCCTTTTACTTATATTATTTTAGCTATGTTCTAGAGTTTTAGTGGGTTTTTGATTAGTTTTAGTTGAAATCCTAGTTAAAGTCCTTATCGTATTAGGATGTTGAGTCCTAGTTGATTTAGGCTAGGATTAGGTGTTTCATATAATTTCTAACTTATATTAACTTAGTTGTGTGTTTGGAAGGTTTAATGCTTAAAGGAGTCCCATTGAAAGTCAAATTAGAGCTGAATTCCACTGAGGCACCAAGAAAGTGAGAACTGAGGTGCCAGAGGCAATACCGAAGCGCTCGGAAATGGGTGCCATGCCACTGCCAAGAACTAGCATGTCGATTTTTTCAGCCAACTTCAGCACCACATCATAAGGACTTCAAGGCCGCAATGCTAGCCTGATAAATAGTTTGAATTATAATCAAATTAAGGATTTTGAGGCCTATTTAAAGGGGAATGACTTAGGGACTTAAAGACAGAATTAAGCTAAGATTTTATGGAGAAAAGAAAGCCATTAAGAGTGCAAGAAAGCAAGAGAAGCTTAGGAGGATTGAAGACTGAAGACTGAAAACCTATCGATTTTGAATTATTCTATTCTTTCTTTACTTTTCTTGTATTTCTTTGATGTCTATATTATTTGAGTTTATGTGGTAAACCTAAACAAACTTGGAAATGGGAGTTTAGGTTTAGCCTTTAGTGATATAACACTTGTTTCAATTTAATTCGTATATAGGATAGGAATATGCCTATATGCCTTGTGTAGCCAATTTAGGTATAATTTTAATGAGTCATGCTTAACTAAATTCTAATACTAATATAGTGAATTGATTAAGTGAAATATATATTTTTAAGATATAAGAATATGACTTATAGTTGATTAAGAACCCTAGGTTAATAATTCGTTACTATAACTAAGCATGATAAGATAATAATAAATCAAGTGAAGTGTTGAGTGAAATTATAATTCTAGGCCTTTATCCTTTGAATTCTTAAGTTTAATTTGTCATTAGTTAGTTTTAGTTCAAATTAGTCTTTTCAACCATAATTTGTTTGTTTCAATAAAATTAGGATTGCGTTAATTTTAATACTTAGCTAGATATTAGTGAAAATTCGTCGTGGGATCGAATTCTACTTAATCACTATATTACTTGCAATGAAACATGCGTTTGCATTACGAAATTCGTGTCAAACATCCTAATATAGCAAGGATTCAACTAAGACTTCAACTAAAAAAAAGCAAAAACCAACTTAAACTTAAGAACATAAACTATAATATTAAATAAAAGGATATGAAATAAGTCTAATTCTAGGACTTATCAAGCATATCTTAGATGTGCCAGTAATGGTTTGAGCTCTAATGTAAGTGGCTTTCCAATTGAGGACTTAGAAGCCGAATGGGTGGAAGATGGAATGCCTAAAGATTCAAACTTAATGTTTTATGTAATAATTTTATGCATTCAACATAATCTTTATCATTCTAATCAGTATTAGAAATTAAAGATGCTTCAAGATGGTTAGTAGGATAATTTTCTAAAAATACCTCTTATGTAATATTATTTACCACATCAATTGCAAAACATTCCTCACGGTCTAAAGGAAAGTTCATAGCTTTAAAAACATTAAATGTTACCTCTTGGTTTTGAACTCTCATGGTAAGCTCACATTTTTGTACATCAATCAAGATTCTACCTGTAGCTAAGAAAGGTCTTCTAATAATGATATGGATTTCCTTATCTTCTTCTATGTCAAGCATAATTAAATCAGCAGGAAAAATTAATTTCTCTACTTTAACTAGCACATCCTCTACAATTCTCCTTAGGTAGGTAAGAGTTAAATCAACTAGTTGTAAAGTAAGAGAGGTAGGCTTAACATCCCCCAAACCCAATTTTTGGTATATAGACAATGGCATTAAATTTATATTAGCTCCTAAATCACATAGAGTTTTTCTCAAAAAATTGACTACTAATAATGCAATGCATAGTAAACTACTTGGATCATTTTGCTTTTGTGGAAGTTTCTTTTGTAGTATGGCATTGCATTCTTCTATTATAGCAACTAGTTTCATACTCACCTAACCTCATCTTTTTGACAAGATGTCCTTAATGAACTTGACAGAGCTCGGCATTTTTTCTACAACGTTAACAAAAAGGATGTTGATATGAAGCTTCTTGAACACCTCTTGGAATTTCTGAAATTGCTTATCAATATTCTACTTTCAGGATCTTTGAGAAAAGGATAGTGGTGAAGTGTGCTTAGTTGGCTCAGCTTGCACTTTCTTTTCCTTTTTTTTAGCTAAGGTTTCTGCTTCAATGGGCTTGTTTAGAGTCGCAGTTTTCTTTTTAGGTTATTCTAATATTTTACCACTTTTAAGCGTAATTACCTTGCATTGCTCTTTTCTATTCTTCCTTGGATTTTTTTTAGTGCCACTAAATAAAGCACCTTGAGATTGATTTGTTAAAGCATTGGCAGCTGGCCAATTTGTGTCTCAAGTGTTTTTAATGATGTCGCTTGGCTTTGGATGACTGAATCAGATCTAGACATGTATTGCATGAACATTTTTTCCAAGGATGGTTTCTTTTTGGGGGCAACTACTCTTGCTTGTGATTGGAAGTCAGGAGGATAATTAGGCTTCGCAGCATTGGAAGGTCCTTTATTATTTCATTAGAAATTAGAATGATTTCTCCATCCTGGATTGTAAGCGTTGGAAAAAAGGGTTATTCTGCCTGTGTAGTTGCCCAAATATTGTACTAATTGACTATTAGGGCATTGGTCAATAGTATGATCATCCTTTTATGTCTCACAAGCCAAGATAGGGCTTTTGATTGCTTGAACACTAAGATTGTCAAATTTGTTAAATAAGCCCGCCACTTGTGCCATCAAGGTAGTAATGGCATCTAGCTCATGTACACTAGCCACTCTTCGGGTTACCAATATCTCAGAAGGCCATTAGTAATTGTTGGAGGATATCTCTTCCAATAGACTTATGCATCATCAGTGGATTTTCCCATTAATGCACCACCAGTTACGGCATCAACGATTGTTCTTGTTTGGCTTACCAAACCACTGTAGAATGTTTGGACTTGCAACCACTTTAGAATACCATGTTGAGGGCACTTTTATAGTAAATCCATGTACCTTTCCCATGCTTCATAGAGAGACTCTTGGTCCAATTGCAAAAATGATGTAATCTCATTCCACAACTTGGGTGTCTTGGCAAGTGGAAAGAATTTCTGAGCTAAATCATCCCATGTGGTAATGGAGTTTGATGATAGTGAGTATAACCAGATTTTCGCCTTGTCTCAGAGTGAGAAATGAAAAAGCCTCAAACAAATGGCATCATTAGAAACACCATTACACTTGAATGTGTCACAAAGCTCCAAGAAGATCCTAAGATGAACGTTTAGATCATTGTTTGGTAGTTGGATCATTTGAATGGTGTCGAGCTTGATTTCAAAAATTTTAGCTGAGTGGAGGCATTGCACAAGAGGGACAACATAGTCCCATAGGGACTTTGGTTCTTGGTCTTGCTTAGCCATTGCTTTGAGCTGGCTTGAAACTTGAGTTTGGGCTTTTTGACTTCTAAAAGTTCTTTTGATCTCAAGATTAAAAGGCACGAGTTCCAAGTGTTAAGCTCTTCGCATGCAATGTCCAAGATAACCTAAAAATATAGAAAATTATATTTGAATTAAGACTAAAATGCTCAATATTGATATTAACAAAAAAGAAAGAAAGAAAGTAGAAATAGCTTTCACGACAACAACACCAAAAACTTGTTATGAATTTTACTACGTAAGCGCACGTATCATCTATCAAGTAATATAGTAGTAAATAGGATGCCTACGAGGAATTATTACCACAATAATGTTAAATACTAAAATTTTGGCAACCTAATTTTATTCAAACAATCGATTTTTTATATTTGCAATCAATGGTTTTAAACTAAACAAATTATTAACTTAAATTATTTAAACCTAAGTTTACAATATTCTTCAACACTTCACTTATATTCTCCACAATCTTTCTTAAATTGTTCAATGGTTCAAATTATTAACATAGAGTTCTTAATTAATTATAAGCATCTTTCATGTCTTACAATATTACCTCCCTTAATTAATTCACTATATGCCTATACGAGTTAGACTAAGAGCTACTTTGGCTTAGCTTTTGCAAAAAAATGTTTTAAAGAATTGATTTTCCCAAAAGTGATTATTGGAGAATTGATTTTGACAAAATCTGTTTTCATGTTTAGTTACTTTATTATAAAAGTGATTCAGACCCTGAATATGGTGTTTGGTTGCATAACTTCATATGTGCTTTAGATGTGTAAAAGAGGACTATTAGAAATGACTTTTGTGAATATATATTTGGTTACGAAAGTGCTTTTTATGATTTTATTTATTTTTTAATTTTTTAATAAATAAATTAAAATAATAGTTTTTATTACAATATTATAATTTTTTAAATTTATTTTTGTATTTCAACAATACTTGAAAAATGTTTTTGCACAACACCATAAATTAATGAAATATTTAACTTGCAAAAAATAAAATAATACAAAAAAGTTCTTTTTTGGCATAATAAGTCAATGAGTACAAATCATCCATATAAATTCAATTATGCAGGAATTGAGAAAATACACATAGCATATCAAAAATTAAGTTGATCTCTAATTTTGTAACGTACAAGCATCATCTCATGCAATTTCTTAATATTAATATTAGGTTGTGCAACGTCTTGGTTCTCTGCAAGTTCTGCATTCACCTTTTCTTCATCACCGGGAGACAAAATATTGGGTCATTATCATATGGTGTAAATTCATAATCTAGACCAGTATGCCTTCTTTTAAAATTAAGCATAGCTATAGAAGCTGTCACAATATCTCTTTGGATGTCAATTGGATAAGAAGGCATTTTTTGTAAGATTCCAAATTCCATACCCTAAAAGTCCTCTCGATTGTGTATCTTAAGCTTGAATGGTAGTAATTGAACACTTCATTTGCACTTTTAGACACATTAGTAGTATGATGGAAAATAGGAATATGATATGTTTCATGTTTATATGGACTTAAATATCCTCTCAGCATAAGATAACCAGAATCAACCAAATAATATTACCTAAAAATTCATTAGTAAATTAATTTAGCATATGAATTAAATAAAATATTTTAAAATAGAAAACTTTAAGAAGTAATTAGTCATCGTACCTTCAGGAGGATAAGGAAAATTAAGTCTTGGATTTGACAAGGCTTGCAAAAAATTTTTGCTATCATGAGCAGTACCCTCTCATCCAACCCATGCAAATGTGAAACACATGTTGAAGTTATATGCAACCATGATATTTTGTGTTGCAATACCCTTTCTACTATTATATGGCATAGAATCTTCAGGTAAAACTATACATGATATATGTGTTCTATCATTTGTACCTATACAATCTTTGAAAAATGAAAAATAATGTCATTTATTTAGAATCTCCTTAGGTATTTGCCTAAACTCTGAGTCCATAGGTTTAATGTAGTCCATCAACAAGTGTAAAACAGATCTCTATACTTTGTGAAATAATCTACTAATGATCTCACCCGAATGTTGATATGATTCTTGATTCATTCTATTACATGTCCATGGCCTAGAGTCATTAGAAATCTACCCACCATTTCATCCACCACTATCCTCTTTGTTGGAGTCAAACCATACCTATTAGCCAAAATTTGAGTAAACTATAGAAAACAACCTACTTACATCTTGAACTATTCATGACACCTAATTAGATGACCACTTAACATTTCTTGAACCCAAATATGAGTAGGATGACTTGATGTTCTACATGGTGTCTTGATCAAAATTTTTTGGAAAGATTCAGCTGCAACCATTACACCTATTGTTGCCATGTTAATGATTTCATTAGTTTCTTCTTCTGAATTACATTCAGATGTACTATCATTGTCACTTGAAGACATAGTTATACAATAATCAAATATACAAATTATGAATATAATGTTATTCATTATTTAATCTCTAATAAAAATATCTAAATAAAACTTCACTTTGCTAAATAATCATTAAGTTCAACATCTCATATGAGGATGATCATCTAAAAGACATTAGTAGCATATAAGAAAAGGCCAACTACAAATCTCATCAAAAGAAAAAAGAAACAAAACAAATACAAATAAAAACATAAGATAATAGAAAATAACTAAAAGTACTACAAGTTAAGCACATTCATCAATCTTTATCTTGATCATGCCTTTTCAGCTTCTCTATTATCC
The DNA here is from genome assembly GCA_029379385.1 of Quillaja saponaria. Lineage (NCBI taxonomy): Eukaryota > Viridiplantae > Streptophyta > Magnoliopsida > Fabales > Quillajaceae > Quillaja > Quillaja saponaria. The sequence continues at coordinate 14,382,890 of CM055612.1, read as the reverse complement.
TTTTAAGCAACCTAAGTTGAAGTTCAGATTCACCTAAACCCATGAACATTTCCCTATTAACCTTTTTCAACATTAAATCATACACGTTAAATAACAACTCATTACTGGTATTAAACCTAGGTAATTCTCGTATCACATCTAATACATTCTTTACCCTGTAATTATTCTTATTCATACTTTTAGAAGTACATGATTACACAATATCTACCAAATGACTTATTTGCATTGTTTAGCATAGCTGGAGTGCCTTCCTTCTTAATAGTTATCTTTTTAGTCTTCTTTTTTCCTTTCTCTCTAATCCTACCAACAATAATGTTTTATGCTCCAATATCATCATTATCCCCTGAACCCTTACATCCATCCTTCACAAAATGACACTCATTTCCCATTCTTCTTCATCGAAATTATCTCGAAGTAACACACTAGGTGAGGGAGCGCAAGCCCAATAACCGGTGACTGTGACATCGCCAAATAAAACACATAGAATATTAGATGAGCTAAATCGAAAACTCTAAACTTTGCACACCCTGGTACTTCCTACACTATTCAAAGAGTGAGAAACATTATGATTTTAGATTTTTACAACTTATAATTACAAGAGAATAATTTAATACATTATAAAATATTATTATCTTGTTCTCTCTCCCCTACCATTAATCATCCATCATATGATTTTCATTTTCCCATCCTAACCAGTTTCTTTTCCTACAAGTTTGTCCCAGACTACCTAATCTTGTTTATCAAGATGAGTCTCAGGTCTACGCTCAGCTTTAATCTCCTTACATATCAATAGAAATTTTGTTCTATTTGAATCATTCCATAGAGCTTTTGCCTTTTTATTTCTCGACACATTGCTACTTGGTAGTCTTTTCAAGCTTGCCATAATGATTCCTAATTGAAAAATAATTCAGTTTTTAATCCAAAATTCAAACTACAACTGATATTTATTAAAATTAAATGCATAGAACTGTGTAACATAAATCTAAATTTATAATTAACAAAACTGTACAACATAAACTTAAATATTCAATTAATAATAAAATATAAATTTCAAGTTCAATAGAATACACAATGAAGAAGTTAAAAAAACATAAATTAGTCATGTACAATCCATTAAAAGAAAAAAGGAACATGTGTAAAGTTGGAATAATAATGAATTGACTTCAATTAAAAATAAAAATAAACTATTTCTTTAAAAAAAAAAAAAAAAAACTCCAATTTTTTTCACCATTTTTCCAAAGCAGTGTTTTTCTTAGCTTCCCTCTCTCCCATTCGTGAAATGTTATTTAATTAATAAAAAAAAAATCATGTTATAAAAATTTTGTAATAGATATCGCAACATAATAGTTAGAGGACATTCAACATCCAAATTAGTAATCATGTACAAATTGCATATAATATTATCATTTACAAAGGTGATCAAAAAATGTGTAACCTTTATGGAAGTATAATGTTGTCAGATAAACCACGCAAGTGTACATATCGTTAATAAGTAATAGAATGATGAAGTAGAGTATTGTTCCCATGAGGAATTATCTAACAATGTTAAGTACTAAAATTGTATCAATCCTAATTTTATCCTAACAATGAACTTTGAAATGATAATTAAACTATCTAAATAAAAGAACATGAAAATATATATAATGAGATAAGCCTAGGATTATAATTTCCTTCACACTTGGCTTAATTTACATTTATCATATCATGCTTAGATTTATGGTATTATGGTATTAACCAAGGATTCTAATTTAATTATAAGTATATTTCGTATTGCTTGTAATCATACCTCATTTAACCAATTCACTATTTATCTATGAGAATTGAATTAAACAAGATTCATTAAGAGAAAATCTTATTTGGTTATGGTATATGTCTATCCTATATGCAAATCAAATCCAACAATCCATGTGAATGAATTTAAATATGCAGTATATCATTCAAGACTAAATTAGATTTCCTTTGTCAAGGTTCCTTTAATTTACCACATCAATCTAATTAGAGATCAATCAATTAGAAGCAATAAGCATAGAATGATATACATAACATAAATACCACAATCTATGCAATCCATGAATAAAAATCAAATCAAATTACATGTAAGTTTCATTGTAATCCTAGAGAAGGAATTAGTTCATACAAATAGAATTAAACATGATTTCAAATAAACAATCCAACAAGAATATACAAGGAACTAAGAAGGAGGGAAGAGGAATGTAAAACTTGTGAAGGTTGTATCCAATCTTCAATCTTCAAGATCTAGATCCCTTTTCTTCTCTTACTCTTTTTTGGCTCTCAAGTCTCATTTCTTATGCAGAAAAACATTCCCCTCTCTATGTATTCACATTCCCCTCAAGATAGATATTTAAAAACGGAGTTTATAGGCAATTTCGGCCAAAAAAGTGTACCATATTGTGTTGGCACCGCGGCGCTAACTTCCTAGCACCATGGTGCAATCTATCAAAAAATGGATCTAGCCGACCATTGGTGCCATGAAGCTAACTTTTTGGTGCTAGGTGCCAAAGGCCAATCACTTTCGCGCCACGGTGCCAACATTTTGGTGGTGTGGTGGCACTATTTCAACAGTAGCGTAAATAGTGTCAAACAGTGCTCTACGAGCTAGAATTGGATCCCTTGTATTTTTTGTATTCAAATTTGACTTCTTGAAGCCTTACCTTTAAAATACATAACTAAAAACCAATTAGGATTGAAGTTGTTATTTGAAAGCTAAATACTAAAAAAAACAATTAAAGCACGAAAAGTCAATACAAAATACAAAAACTTACAATCTAAGCTAAAACTAACCAAATTGTAATGTAAAGTTCAAGAATATAGCTAAAATGAATGCATAATAAAATGTAATATAAGTTCTTTTGAGAACTTATCATATAAAAACTATTTTTTTTTTTTTTTATAGAAAAAGAAGTACTATTAAAGGAAGAACAAAGAGATTGCATAGAAGTGCGTAAGAATCCTTTTTAAACAGAAAAAAGAAAGGAAAGAGAAGAAAAATAAACAAAAGAAAAAGGTAAAAGAAAATCTTTATTCTTAGCTCAACAACTTAGAAGATGGGGTGCACTAAAACCAAGAGCACCAAAGATAAGCATAGATAAACACATCTCGATAGAGTCTTTCCCTTTTTCCTCTTTCAAAACCCTCAATATAGTATCAGGTAGGAAAAAAAAACCAAGGTGAAGAAAAGCTTTTGATAAACACTAGCTATAATATATTGAGTCAGAGATAATAATAAGAGTCATTTTCAATGAAAAGATTAAGAAAAAAAAAGACAGCTGCTAAATCTTTGAAAATGTTGAATAAACTAATGAAATATTGTCTAAGGCTCCAAAGCAATGTAGAGAGTGATAGCAACAATTTGGAAATAATACAATATGTAAATTTTGAAAAAGGTTAAGGGTAATTTTGTCTTTAAATATTATAAATATTGTGTCCTTTGTCCTTGCAAAAGTATATTTTGTGTGCAAAACTATATTTTGTGTTGGACAAAATCATTTTTAATTTTAACTAAATAGACAATTAATTAGGTCAAAATCTCTTTTCAGCTCTCAAACACCAAACACAGTGTGCAAATGCAGAACCAAACTTGGCCTTTCTGTCTTTTATCACACTGTTGACTGACACTTAATAGATTATATTAAAATCAAAAACAAAAAGAACATGTTCAATAGAACAGTTATAATTACCAATGTTACATATCCTTTCGATTTTTCTTTTCTTGTTGTTTCTATTGGTAGCAAATCCACTATCATTTGCTCCAAAGAAGCTAAATTTGTCTTCCTCTTTTGTTATATGGCTTAAATATCCACTGTCCGGTACTTATAAAAACTCATTTTCTTTGCTCCTCAACATCAGTTTAATTAGCTACAGGGTCAGTTGAAGGTTTATTGAAAATAATTTATTGGAATTGATTGAAAATAGTTGACTATTCCAATCATATTTCTAATTACCCCAATTAAGATAATCATGTATTAAATATTATAATTAATTGAATCAAGGCATAATTATAAAAATAATTATAAACAGAATTAGCTACAATTATGCCTTAATTCTAAGACCGATGATTATCTTGTTGGCATATAAATTGAAGGGACTGCCATCATAAATGAGTGAGTGTCTAAGCATCATATAAATATTACTCTTCTCCCATGAAGAAGGTCAATGGCCAAACCACATATATTTTTGTGTTTCTTAATTTTAATTTTCTTTTGTCTCATTTGTTTCTAAATTTCTTCACGGCATCAGAGCCTTAAAAGCTTTACTATCAAAGACTCTTATAGAGCCTTGTAGTATGGCAAGAACCGATTGAGACTACCTTTTGAGTATCTCAGCCGGCATTCTCATGGCACCTTGTAATGATGCAAGAAATGCGTGAAGAAATATTCTAATTTTTGTAGCGTAGTAAGATACCAAAAGAATGAAGTAAGCCAGTGTAACATTTGCGTCAATGAATGTTTTTCATTAAGATATTGCAGCTTGTAATCATTTCAAGAGAAGATACAAAATTACTACGAGGGGCATTTTGATAGAAGTTTAATAAATCTTCAATCTCATTGATTCCTAGTGTTGTTTTGAGTATGATTTTGTTCTAATGAATTTATAAATGTTTATTTTATGATTTCAGGTGCTAAATCTGATTAAGGAACATTAGTTGGATAAGTGGAGCACAATTAGCACAAAAGGATCTAAAAGGATGTTGATCTTGTCCAACTTGAAGTTGGATTCAATGAAGTGGTGTCGCAGCATGGATTACAGTGCCTAAGAAGAAGAAAATAGGCCTAAGTCAGAGAGCATATGGCCACACATCCCATTTTAGGAGCCGCAACACCATATTATGTGGATTTTACACAATCATATTAGAGAGAACCACGCTGTAGTGTGGCAAATTTGAAGTCGCGGTGTACTTGTCCCTAATTTTAAAGATTTGAAGTCAGTGGGTGTTGAGCCACAGTGTGCAAAGATGGAAGCCGTGACACTAAATGGAAGATAACTTAAGTGGAAGATAGAGAGCAAGGTGCCGCAGTGCCAAGGAAGTATGCACCGTAGCGCCATTTCGTACTTACTGAACTTCCTAATTAGATTGGTATGAGGATGACATGCACATCTTGTATTTAAACCTATTTTGAGAGTAAGTTAGGAATTCCACTCCAAGGAAGAGTTCAGTACTAAGACCCCAATCTAATAAGGACTTCAAGTTAGATTAGAATTGCAAAGTTTTTATTTCTTCTAATTAGCATATAAATACTCTTAGCATATGAGAGTTTTAGATATCAGTCTTTCCAGAGTCAGTAAACACTTTTAGAGTTTATTTATCATTTTCACATTTATAAGTTGCTAAATCTTCTTTTCCTTAGAGTTTATTTATCGTTTTTATATTTATGAGTTACTAAATCTTCTTTTTTGATAAGATGAGTATTGAAGCCATAGGATTGTGTTGTAAGATCTGATTTATTCTTTATTTTAATTTAATTATTCAATTCAAGTATCTTGTGTTCCTCTATTATACTTGTCATGGTTGTATGATATGTTAATTGGCAACTAATTGGTTAGACTATATTACCTATTGCTAGTTTAGAATAATCAAGTCCGTAATTGCTTAATGATTCTAACATATGTAGTAAATAGTAGTTTATAATTACTGTGAAGAACATAGACTAAGTTAAATGAACCGAGCCTGTGTGTTTATTGCTTGGTTTCAACTATCTTTCTATTTCTTAGAGCTATTATTAAATTGAATCTTAAGGGTGTATTGAAGGTTATTTAATAGCAAGAGATTAATCAAAGAGCCTATTTTGATTAACAATGAACTAAGAAAAGATTCGAAATATCTGAGCTTTTTGATATTCTAGGCTGAATATTTGAATAAATGATTGAATAATTATGATCAATGTCAAATCCCTACTGTGGATAACTCCTTATTTATTGAAAGTTTTCTCTATTACTTATCAGTTATTTAATTTGGCTTTCAATTTACATTCGATCACAAAACATAAATTCCCTCCCCCCCTTTTGTTTTATTGTCATTAGAATTTATATTTTGCATAAATTGGTTAAATTCAACTCTTTGTAGGATTAACCTTTACTTACCCTAACTGTAAAGCTAGGTTAAAGTGGAGAATTTAATTGGTGCTCTCAGCACGCATCAAAATTTTTGCTCCATTGTAGGGTAGTTGATATTTTAATTCATTTGTCATCTTAATATAAGTTCTTATTTTTGTTTAGTCTTTTCTTTTATTTTACATGCTTGTCTGACAAGCGAAGATTCTGCTCTTAGACTCTAACAAATATGAAAATTCATTGGAGCACACCAACAGGCAGTCTTGTCATCCAATTCATTAACATCTGAAAGCATGGCTAACAATGCAAACCAAACCGTGAAAGGAGTTGGCATCTCCTGATCTAAACCAACAACCACTTTGCATTATATCCTACTATAAATGTTGCTTTTGAATTGAAATCTGGTATAATCCATCTTTTGCCAACTTTTTATGGTCTTGCAGGGGAAGATCCTCACAAACACTTAAAGGAGTTTCATGTGGTCTGTTTAATTATGAAACCTATTGGGATTCCCGAAGACTAAATCAAGCTTAGAGCTTTTCCATTCTCTTTGGCAGACACAACTATGGATTAGCTCTACTAGTTACCATCAGGAACCATAACCACATGGACTGTAATGAAAAAGTTATTTTTGGAGAAGTATTTCCTCGCTTCATGAAGCTGTCAACATTAGAAAATAAATGTGTGGAATCATGCAATACAATGGAGAATCATTGTATGAGTATTGGGAGTGTTTTAAGAAGCTCTGTGCAAGATGCTTACATCATCAAATTAATAATCAACTGTTGGTTCAACACTTTTATGAGACTCCTCCCAATAAAGAGGAGAATGATTGATGTGGCAAGTGAAGGTGCATTAGTGGACAAGACACTAGAGGCTGCTAAAAGTTTAATTCAACATGGCTACAAATTCGCAACAATTTTGCACCCGACATGAGCCCCCACCACAAAAAGTTCATGAGGTAAGTACAACTTCTTTAGATCAACAAATTACTAATCTAACCTCTCTTGTGCATCAAATGGCTATAGGAAACTTGCAACAAGCTAAGGTTTGTGGAATTTTTTTAGTTGTGGGACATCGAAATGCCATGTGCCCTACACTTCAAGAGGAACCCGTGTAGCAAGTCAATGGATTTGCAAATATGATCCATACTCCAACACCTACAATCCAAGTTGGAGAAATCATTCAAACCTTAGCTAAGGAAATCTAGATTTACAATGCACTTCCAAATCAACAACCAGGATATTATCAAGCTCAACTATCTTCCCAAGCTAGATAACAAGGCCCTTAAAACCAAGGTATGTCTTTTGAGGTCATGGTTAAGTCTTTGGCTACTAACACTTTTCAATTCCAATAGGAAACTAGGACAACTATCAAGAATTTGGAGACATAAATGAGCCAATTAGCCAATGTTGTGGGCAGAATGGAAACACAAGGATCTGGGAAGTTTCCATCTCAAACTGTGATTAATTCAAGAAAGAATGCCAGTTCCATGACTTTGAGGAGTGGGACATAACTTGAGGAAGCACCAAAAACAGCAAAAGAAAAAGGGAATTCCACTCTTGAGAAAGATAAAGCCACTAGTCATACTGAGAGTGTTTTGGCACCTAAGGTAAGTTCTAAGGTTCCTATTTCTACTAATGGTCCTCATTTACCTTTTTCTAGTAGATTTGCAAAGTCTAAAAAAAGGAACTTGAGAAGGAAATTCTGGATACCTTCCGCAAAGTATAAATGAACATACCCCTTTTAGATGCTATTAAACAAGTACCACGCTACGCAAAATTCCTCAAGGAGCTATGCATTACAAAATGAAAATTAAAGGGTAATAAGCTAGTAAGAGTATGGGAGAATGTATCTGCTGTTTTGCAAAGAAAGCTTCCTCTAAAGTGTAAAGATCCAGGGAGCTTTACCATACCATGCACAATCAGAAACATTAGGTTTGAAAAAGCTATGCTTGATTTAGGAGCATCTATTAACTTCATGTCTTATTCCATTTCTGATTCTTTAAATCTTGGTTCACTTAAAGAAATTGGTGTAGTTATTCAACTTACTGATCGATCTAACACTTATCCAAAATGTGTTTTGGAAGATGTTTTGGTACAAGTAAATGAATTAGCTTTCTTAGCTAATTTTTATGTTCTTGATATGGAGGATGATTCATCACCTACTTCAACACTACTCCTGCTAGGGCGGTCATTCATGAAAATTGCCCGAACTAACATTGATGTTTATAACGGAATTCTAACCATGGAGTTTGATGGTGATGTTATACGCTTCAATTTTTTTGAAGCAATGAGGTATCCAAGTGATTTGCATTCTTAGTTTTCTATTGATATACTTGACTCTTTAGTGCATCAACCTTTTAAGCTAACTAGTGAGGATGCATTAGAAATTGTATTAAGTAAGAGCCTTGAGAAGGAATATCCTAGAAGGCCAAGAAAAGATGTGCAAGTTAGTGACAACATGGAGGAGGTCGTGGAATCTCTAGAATCATTACCAAGTGTTCTAAACTTGTATTATGTTTATTATATTCCTTTGCCTCTATCTAATAAAAAACTTTTACCTTCTGTGTTACAGGGAGCTTGGAGCTTAAACCTCTTCCCAAGCATCTTAAATATGTGTAAGGATAACATATTGCCTGTAATCATTGCATGGAACCTTACAATATTGCAAGAGGAGAAATTAGTTCCTATACTAATAGATCATAAAATAGCTATAAGTAAGACAATAGCTGACATAAAAGGGACTGACCCATCTATATGCATGCATAGAATTTTGCTTAAGGATGGAGTTAAACCAACAAGAGAAGTGTAACGCCGATTAAACCCTCTTATGATAGAGGTTTAGAAAAAAGAGATCCTAAAATTATTAGATATTAGGGTGATTCACCTTATCTCGGACAGCAAGTGGGTGAGCTTAGTTTAAGTTGTTCCAAAAAAATCTGGCATTACTGTGGTCAAGAATGAAAAGAATGAGCTAGTACCAACTCATGGCCAAACCGGGGGCGAGTTTGCATTGATTATCGAAAGCTTAACTTTACTACTATAAAAGACACTTTCCTTTGCCATTTATTGATCAAATGTTAGAAAGGTTAGCTAGTCATTCTCATTACTATTTTTGTGATCGCTATTCAGGTTACAATCAAATTGTTATCACACCGGAGGGCCAAGAGAAGACCACATTCACTTGCCCTTTTGGAACATTTACATATTGGCGCATGCCCTTTGGCCTTTGCAACGCACCGTTACTTTTCAATGGTGTATGGTTAATATATTTTCATATTATGTTGAGAATATCATAGAAGTTTTTATGAATGATTTTAGTGTCTATGGTAACTCTTTTAATAAATGTTTAGATAACCTTACACTTGTTCTTAAACATTGCATGGAAACTAATCTAGTCCTTAATTGGGAGAAATGTCACTTTATGGTAGATCATGGGATAGTCTTAGGACATATCATATATGCTAAGGGAATAGAAGTTGATAAATCTAAGATAAACCTTGTACATTCCTTACCACCCCTACATGTGTGAGGGAGATTCATTCTTTTCTTAGACATACAGGTTTTTATCGAAGATTCATCAAGGACTTTTCAAAGGTTGCACTACCCTTATGCAAAATACTACAAAAGAAGTGACATTTAAGTTCAATGAAGAATGCAATAAACCATTTGAAAGGCTCAAGGAGCTTTTGACCACAGCTCCTATTATCCAACCACACGATTGGAGCCTTCCATTTGAGCTAATGTGCAATGCGAGTGACTATGCCATGGGAGGTGTTTTGGGGCAGTGAGTTGGCAAGCTTCCACATGTCATATATTATGCATCAAGGACCTTGAATAATACTCAGCTTAACTATTCTGTAACTGAAAAAGATCTATTAGCGGTTATTTTTGGTTTGGACAAGTTTCGTTCTTATTTAATTGGTACTAAAGTAACTGTATTTTTTGATCATGCAGCTTTTAGATATTTACTCACTAAGAAGAAAGCTAAGCCGAGACTTATAAGATGGATACTTCTCTTACAAGAATTTCATATGGTAATAAAAGACAAATTTGATGCATGTGGAAAGCATCAATCAAATTCTCTACTTAAACCTAGCTTTACAGTCAGGGTAAATAAAGGTCGATTTCACAAAGATTTAAATTTAACCAATTTGTGCAAAATTTAAATGTTATAATAACTCAATGTGTACGTTAATTGTTATATAATTGGAATTTTGTACGTAATTGTTATGTGTGTATATATATATATAAAAACTTAATAATAATAATGTAGCTAATGAGTGGCACATGTTTTTTTCCTATTATTTTAACTAGCTTTTCTTTTACTTTCTATTTCTCTCAGTTTTTTCTTGTGGTGAATGACCACAATTCTTTCTACTTTTCTGTGTTCACCGCCATTGAAGAGGCTAGAAGCTTCTATCCCCTTTTCTTATTGCACAGAGACTTCATGAATTTTAGGAATTTCATCATCCTCTTTCGTATTTGTTAGGGGTTGGACGCTTGGTGTTAATGGAGGACTTGGGGAAAAAGCTAGGAAGCTATTATATTTCCTGGTTTACAGGGCAGTAGGCGTCTAAGGATTTAGAGGAATCAAGGTAGGTGGAGGTAATGTCCAGTGGGGAATTGGTTGCGATTTGGATGCACCAATATGCCGTGTGGGTTGTGAGTTGTTGGTGGCCCTGTGTATAGGTTGTAGGGTGGTTCTGTTTTAGTTGTAGATGCACTATTTTGCTGCCATTAAAGACCACAAATTGGAGTTGTGAGAGAAGGACGTTGGAGGGCGGTGTGTGATCAGCAAATTGTGGGGTACTCCTTCTCTATGTGAAACAGAACTTCCTTTCTATTTCATTTTCTTTTGGGACGATTTTATGGGTGATAAATGGTTTTGGGTGGCTGGTTGCTAAGTGAATAAGACTTAGGGGGGATTATATTTAATAGGAGTGTTAATGTTGGAAAATTGCTTGAAAATGCTGTAAGAGGAAACTGTAATAAGAAATTAAGCTAGGAAAGAATTCATTAGGAGGTTGCCTTGCGTTGCAGCAGCTGGGCCGCAAGCTTTCTCTCCATAGCCAAGGGTATTGGAATGTGAAAGAGAGGTTTGTACCTCTCTTGGGTCACGGCACCATGAGGGACAAATGTAGGAATTCCTGTGCTGTGAACCCTATCTAATTTAGGTATGTTAAGTTTAGTCTAATTTGGACTATGTGAACATTAGAAGAATTAATTTAAATTGATAATATTGATAGTATAATTTGAATTTTAGAGTGAGAATGTAAATATTGCGAAAAACTGAAAATTTGTTTAACTGAATTATAAAGCATAAATAAAATGTAAACTAATGTTAAACAAGTAATATGTAATTATACACACAACTAAGTACATAATTTATCTTTAGGTACTTAAAATATTAAGGAAATTAATTTTGAGTTATAAAACTTAAAATATTAAATATATTAAATTGATTAGCATTGCTTTAAGAAACATATTAACCATTATTAATTATGATTAAGAAAATTATGAAATTAACTCTAAAATGATTATTATTAGTAACATATAAATTTATGATTTTCAGCTCCAAAGCATGTCGAGATATCCTCGACACCTTCACAGACTGGACGAATCAATGAATCACGCTCTTGATCTTGTGAGTGAATTATGTGTTTTATGGTTATCAGATTTTTAGGTTAAATTATATGAATATTTAAATTGATGTGCGATAATAAAAATTAAGCAAATGAGATATTTTAGTGATTTAATTAGATGATATGTGTTTGACATTGATTGTGGTTGAATTTAAAAGTTTATATGAGTTATTCTAATTCCGACAATTATTCTGAAAACAATTGGATTGCTCAACTCTGGTGGGATGGATTTGTATATAGAGAATCACTTGTTGTGTAGACGAGTAAATGCCCAATGGAGGAGAGATATTTTTGTGCGGTGCTGAGTTACTCATTGGCCCTTTGATTGTTAATTGATTGTTTAATTGTTGGTTTGCTTGTATGATTTGTTTGCTATCTTGAAATTGTGAATTAAGTGAACTATGATCATATAACCGTGATAATCACATACGTGCATCCACAAATTTAAATATGAGTTTTAAACTATGATATATGTGTTGTATGATGCAAGTACCCGTAGCATACATGATTTGCTCACTAAGTTCTTATGACTCACCCTTTTTCTTTGTGATTGTTTTTTTTTAGTTTCCAGGAAACCACTATTGGTCACTATAGAGTTGTTACCTGCCGACTCTGCTGCGGCAAGATATATTTCGAAGATCGCACACTTGAATTGTATGGGACGATATTTGTAGTCACTTTATGTGCTATGCATTAGTTAGATACATATTGAGTCACCATGGTGATTACATATTTTGTTAGGAGCGAAACCCTTCTCTATATGCTGATTATTATAATTTACTATTGTCTTTGTAATCAGATTGTTTATATTATGGGTATGTTTCGCCATACGGGGAACCTCTACCAATATTTCCAGAATTGTTTTATGTTTAATTGTCAATATCGGATTTTACTTTAATTCTATAATATTTTGATAGTATTAACTATAATGTGTTTCTCAATTATGATGTATATTACTTGAATATTCAGGGTTACCAGAGTATGGACACCCATTCCTCCGGCTAGTCATATCTCAATTTGAGGTGTGACATAAATTCTAATGACAATAAAATAAAAGGGGGGTCTTATGTTTTGATATTGAATATAAACTGAAAGCAAAATTAAATAACTAACAGGTAATAGAGAAAACTTCCAATCAACAAGGAGTTATCCATAGTAGAGATTTGTCATTGATCATAATTATTCAATCATTCATTCAAATATTTAGCCTAGAATATCAAAAAACTTTGATATTCCGATTAATCAAAATAGGCGATTTGATGAATCTCTTGCTTTTAAACAACCTTTAATACGCCCTTAAGATTTAATTTAATAACAGCTCTAAGAAATAGAAAGATAGTTGAAGCTAAGCAATAAACACACAGGCTCAGCCTATTTAACTTATCCATGTTCTTCAAAGTAATTATAAACTACTATTTATTACATATGTTAGAATCATCAAGCAACTACGGACTTGATTATTCTAAACTAGTAATAGGTAATATAGTCTAATCAATTATTTGCGTACCTAATCAACAGATCATACAACCATGGTAAATATAATAGAAGAACACAAGATACTTGAATTAAATAATTAAATTAAAATGAAGAACAAATCAGATCTTACAAAGCAATCCTATGACTTCACTACTCCTCTTATTGAAAAAGAAGATTTAGCAACTCATAAATGTGAAAATGATAAATAAACTCTAAAAGTGTTTACTGACTCTAAGAAAACTATTATATAAAACTCTCATCAGCTAAAAGTATTTATAGGCTAATTAGAAGAGATAAAAATTCTACAGTTCTAATCAAACTTGAAGTTCTTATTAGATTGGGGTCTTGATACTGAACTCTTCCTTAGATTAGAATTCCTAACTTGCACTTAAAATAGATCCAACTACAAGATATGCCTGTCATCCTTATACCAATATGATTAGAAAGTTCAAATAAGTACGTAATGGCACTACGACTGCATACTTCCTTGGTGCTGCGGCACCTTGCTTTCTATCTTCCAATGAAGTTGTCTTCCATTTGGCGCCAAGGCTTCCATCTTTGGGAGCTAGGGCTCAATGCCCACTGACTTCAAACCTTTAAAACAAGGACAAGTGTGCGGCGACTTTAAATTTGCCACATCACAACACGATTCTATTTGACATAATTGTGCAAGATCCACGGAATATGGCGTCACTGCTCCTAAAATGGGACACTCCGGCTATATGCTCTCTGGCTTGGGCCTATTTTATTTTTCTCATGCTTTGTAGCAACATGTTATCCATGCTATGGCACCACTTCATTGACTCCTACTTCAATTTGGACAAGTTCAACATCATTCTAACTCCTTTTGTGCTAATTGTGCTCCACTTATCCAACTAATATTGCTTAATCAGATTTAACACCTAAAATCATAAAATGAACATTTATAAGTTTATTAGCACAAAATTATACTAAAAAAAATTTATTAGGAAACAATGAGATTTAAGATTTACTAAACTCCTATCAAATTCCCTTACACTTAACTCTTACTTGTTCTCGAGTAAAACTAGAACTAACAATTGATCTTCTCTTCTAACTTTCCAAAGGTATGAAAGAATGCATAAACCATCAGCAAAGAACATATCAAAGAATCAAAAGAATTATAAGATATCATAAACAAATTTCTCTTGAACATCTTAGAACTCAACTAAATAAAAGGCATCATTAAAAATCAAACATGCTAAATTGATAGATTCTCACATGGAGATCTCTCAAACTCTCAAGTATTTCAAGGTTAGGAATTTACACTCTAATTCATTAAGTAAAAATGCACTACCATAAGCTTGCTTGTCCATCGAATCTCCACTTACATAGATCATATGCAACACAAATCAGAAGGTCTTTCACTGGTTGTAACGGGATTAAAGACATGATATAGAGTAAAGTGAAAAAAAAATATGGTAAACACCAAAGAAATTAGTAGAGCAATCAAAACTTGTACTTGAGCAAATAAACATGTAAACCCATAAGACTCTGATGCTCTGATACTTTAAGCACTTTGCTTGTGTATCTGTTTTTTATCACTTAGAATGCTACATCTTTCTTGTGCTTTTTCCTTGCCCTCCCTTCTTTTTCTTTTCTTTCTTTCTTCCTCTTATTTTGTATAGAATAGAAAATCCAAATTAAATATTGAAAACAAACTTGGAAATCAATGCTCATATTTTTCCATACTTTGACTTGTTAACACTTCAACAGTACTCACCATACAAGTATGTGATTGTTCCACTAAACCTAAGGTAGGGTAAAAGATACAATCATTAAGATTGAGGCACATATACTAGGTTAACCAACAAAGGAAAAATTAAGCTCAAAAGGGTTCACTAATGGTAAAAATTTGTTGGGTTGGTTGTTTAGGTTTAAAATGTGTATTCCCTACTGCCTTCATCATTTTCATGCATTCATATGAATCAATATAGTCTCAACAAGATTTAAAGCAAGTTCTAGAGATACATAACCACACAATGAATATCACTCAACAAGAAAATTATAGATTGACATGTAAAATTCAATCTTAGGCTCAAACTCATATGGTAAAATGTCAACCAAAATTAGTATGCTATCCTTTTAATTCCAATCACTTATATGAATTAGGTCTAAACTATAAGGTAATTTAGCTCACTCAACCTATGTCTCTTTTCAAACTCAATTTAAATCTCACTGATGACATATATATATTCTCATAACCCTTGGAAAGATCCTATAAACACACATTCTAATGAAAAGAAAAACCCTAAATCCTCCCCCTACACTTAATTCTTACATTGTTCCCAATATAAGACTAATATGCAAGTAGGAGTAACGAAAAACAATAACATAAGTAAAATTGAAAAGAAAGGGAAAGAGATGCAAATCTGATGTTATGGCAAGTTTGCCACCCTTAGATTGCCTTCCAAGCAGCGTATTTGTTTAACTATGTTAGCTCGACTCAAAACTCCCTCAATCAGCTCATGCTAGATTATCCAACTCTACCTCATGTACTAAGGAATTAATTGCATCAATAGAAAAATCAAAATGCACATCATTAAGATATGTCATGGGTTCAAAAATATTGAAGCGAACAATTTTACTGTTAAACTCCATGGTGAGTGTGCTTTCATGAACATCAATCTTAGTCTTATAAGTATTCAAAAATGTTCTTCCTAACAAAAGAGGTGTTGCATTTAAAGAATTATCATCCTCCATACCCAAAATATAAAAATCAGTAGGAAATACCAACTCATTAACTAGAACAAGAACATCTTTTAAGACTCCATCAGGATAAACTATAGAGCGGTCAGCAAGTTAAGACTCTAGTTTTATTTAAAGGACTAAGATTTAAAGATGCATAAATAGATCATAGTATGACATTCCAAATTCTCTCTCCTAAACACCTGGTGAAAAAGAGTACTTAAGTAGTAGTACGAAACCTTAAGAAATGGCCAAGAAATAATATTCCGACTAAGAACAAAAGCCCATCACTTCAATAGTTTTTGATAGTTATATGGGTATCTAAAATACAAACAAGATGGATGTTTGCTGCCCCAACCATTCTTGTAGTCCTTATCTCAATAAGGAAGGAAGGAAATTTTTAACAAAGTTGTTGTGTTGTTGATTCCTTGGCTTTGTGCTTCGATGCCCTAAATTTATCATTGCCTTTTCAAATCTAGTTGTTCATATTATACATGGGATAGTAAACATACCTGGATCCTTGCATTTTGGATGAAGTTTTCTTTGGATAACGGCTAAAACATTCTCCTCCACACCTACCTTTTCATCACCCTTCAACTTGCACTTGGAAGTACATAATTCTTTGAGAATTTTGGCATAGTGAGGTACTTGCTTAATTGCATCCAATAGTGGTATGATGACCTTTACTTTACAAAATATCTCTAAGTTCTCTTTATCTTTCTCCTCCTTTGGTTTAGCAAATGTGCTAGGAAAATGAGGTAAGGGCTTATAAATTGGAAATACTAGAGTGATTACCTTAGGAGATGGCGCCATTTCTTTGTTGGATATGGCTTCCTTCCCAACTTCCTCCTTTGTTGCTACTTTAGGTTGTACCATATGGGGTTCCTCTAGTTCTTTACCACTCCAGAAGGTTATTGGACTTATGTTCTCCATGGGTTCACTACTGTTTGAGAAGGTGATTTTCCCGATTCTTATGCCTCTAATTTTCCTATGGTGGTAGCTAGTTGGTCAAGTTGATTATCCAAATTTTGAATGCTAGCCCTTGTTTCCTTTTGAAATTGCTTAGTTTTAGTGGCAAAGGACATAACAATATCCTTTAAGGATGTAACTTGATTTGGAGAGGCTCATTGTCTAGCTTAGAAAGGTGGTTGAGCTTTATAAAATCTCGGTTGTTGATTCGGAGGTGCATTGCGAATAGCTTGATTTTCATAGCTAAGGTTTGCATAATTTCTCCAACCTGGATTGTAGGTATTAGAGTATGGATCATGTTGGCGTTATAGCTGCCTCGAAAATCTACCCATGGCATTGACTTGCTTTACGAGCTCCTCTTGAAGTGTTGGGCACATGTTAGTTGGGTGTTCCACAACTAAACAAATTCTACAAGCCTTGGCTTGTTGTAAGTTTCCTACAACCATTTAAAGCACAAGAGAAGTTAGATTAGTAATTTGTTGTTCTAAAGAAGATGTACTTATCTCATGAACTTTTTGTGGTGGGGGCTCATGTCGAGTGCTAAATTATTGAGAATTGGCAGCCAGTGTTTGAAATCAAATTCTTAGCAGCCTCTAATGTCTTGTCCATTAATGCTTCTCCCCATACCATATCAATCATGCTCCTTTCTGTTGGGAGGAGTCTTTCATAGAAGTATTGGACCAACATCTAGTCACTAATTTGACGATGTAGGCAACTTGCACATAGCTTATTAAAACACTCTCAATACTCATACAATGATTCTCCATTGTATTACCCGATTCCATAAATTTCTATTCTAATGTTGGCAGCTCACGAAGTGGGAAAATATTTCTCGAAAAATAACTTTTTCATTGTTGTCCATGTAGTTATAGTTCCCAATGGTAAGTAGTAGAGCTTATCCTTAGCTGTGTCCGCCAAGGACAATGGAAAATCTCTAATATTTATTTGGTCTTCAGAAATCCCAGTAGGTTTAATGTTTGAACAGACCTCATGAAACTCCTTTAATTGTTTGTGAGAATCTTCCCCTGCAAGACCATGAAAAGTTGGCAAAAGATGGATTAGACCAGATTTTAATTCAAAATCAACATGTAAAGTAGGATATTCAATGCAAAGTGGTCATTGGTTTAGATTAGGAGCCACTAACTCCTTCAAGGTTTGGTTTGCATTGTTAGCCATGCTTTCAGATGTTAATGAATTGGATGACAAGACTGCTTATTGGTGAGCTCCCATGAATTTTATTATTTGTTCCAGCAAATAAGAAAATTCATTGGAGTCTAAAAGAAGAATCTTCACTTGTCATACAATCCTATAAAATAAAAGAAAGATAAAACAAAAACAATAACTTATATTAAGATGACAAATGAATTAAAATATCAACTCTTTGGCAACGGTGCCAAAATTTTAATGCGTGACGAAAGCATCAATTAAATTCTCTACTTTAACCTAGCTTTAAAGTCAGGGTAAGTAAAGGTTGATCCCACGAAGAGTTGAATTAAACCAATTTGTGCAAAATATAAATTCTAATAACAATAAAATAAAAAGAGGGTTTTATGTTGTGATATCGAATGTAAACTAGAAGCAAAATTAAATAACTGACAAGTAATAGAAAAAACTTCTGATAAATAAGGAGTTATCCACTGTAAGGATTTGATATTGCTGATTGATCACAATTATTCAATCATTTACTTAAATATTTAGCCTAGAATATCAACAAACTTTGATATTCCGAATCTTTTCTTAGTTCTTCATTAATCAAAATAGGCTTTTTGATTAATCTCGTGCTATTAAACAACCTTAAATATGTCCTTAAGATTTAATTTAATAACAACTTTAAGAAATAGAAAGATAGCTGAAGCTCAGCAATAAACACAGGCTCGGTTCATTTAACTTATTACATGTTCTTCATAACAATTATAAACTACTATTTACTACATATTTTAGAATTATCAAGCAATTACGGACTTGATTATTCTAAACTAGCAATAGGTAATATAGTCTAATCAATTAGTTTTGCACCTAATCAATAGATCATAAAACCATGACAAATATAATAAAAGAACACAAGATACTTGAATTGAATAATTAAATTAAAATGGAGAAAAAATTAGATATTACAACGTAATCCCACAACTTCAATACTCCTTCTATATGAATAGAAGATTTAGCAACTCATAAATGAGTAAAACGATAAATGAACTTTAAAAGTGTTTATTGACTCTGGAAAAACTGATATCTAAAACTCTCATGTGCTAAAAGTATTTATAGGCTAATTAGACGAGATAAAAACTTTGTAATTTTAATCTAACTTGAAGTCCTTATTGGATTGGAGTCTTGGTACTGAACTCTTTCTTGGATTAGAATTCCTAACTTGCCCTCAAAATAGGTCCAAATACAAGATGTGCTTGTCATCCTTATTCCAAACTAATTAGGAAGATAAGTACAGAATGTCACTGCGGCGCCTTGCTTTCTATTTTCCAACGAAGTCGTCTTCCATTTAATGCCACAACTTCCATCTTTGAGCTCTGCGGCTCAACACCTATTGATGCCAAACCTTTAAAATTGGGGACAAGTACGCCGTGGCTTCAAATTTGCCATGCTGCAAAGCGATTCTCTCTGACATAATTGTATAAAATCCAGGGAATATAGCACCACGGCTCCTGAAATAGGATGCTATGGCCATGTGCTCTCTGACTTGGGCCTATTTTATTCTTCTCAAACACTGCAATGCTATGTTATCCATGTTGTGACACCACTTCATTGACTCCTACTTCAATTTGGACAAGATCAATATCCTTCTAGCTCCTTTTATGCTAATTGTACTCGACCTTTCTAACTAATGTTCCTTAATCAGATTTAACACCTAAAATCATAAAATGAACATTTATAAGTCCATTAGCACATAATCATATTTAAAACAATACTAGGAATCAATGAGATTTAAGATTTATTAAAATCCTATCAAATTCCCCCACACTTATGAAAGGTATGAAAGAACGCATAAACCATCGGCAAACAACATAACTAAGAATCAAAAGAATCATAAGATATCATGAACAAATTTCCCTTGAACAACTTAGAACCCAACTCGATAAAATACTTCATTGAAAATCAAACATGCTAAATTGATAGATTTTCATATGGCAATCTCTCAAACTCTCAAGTGTTTCAGGGTTAAGAATTTTCACTCTGCTTCATTAAATTAAAATACACTACTATAAGCTTGCTTGTCCATCGAATCTCTACTTACTTAGATCATATGCAACATAAATCAGAAGGCCTTTCACTGGTTCTAATGGGGTTAGGGACATGGTATGGAGCAGAGTAAAAAAAAAAAGGGTATAAACTAAAGAAATTAGTAGAGCAATCAAGACTTATACTTGAACAAATAAACATGTAAGCCCGTAACACTCTGATGTTCTGATGCTTTAAGCACTTTGCTTGTGTATGGTTTTTTTTTTTTTTTTTTTTTTTTATCACTTAGAATGCTACATCTTTCTTATGCTTTTTCCTTTCTCTCCCTTCTTTTTCTTTTCTTTCTTCCTTCCTTTCGTTTTGTATAGAATAGAACATCCAAATTAAATATTGAAGAGAAACTTGAAAATCAATGCTCATATTTCTCCATACTTTGACTTGTTAACACTTCAACAGTACTACCATACAAGTATGTGATTGTTCCACTAAACCTAAGGTAGGGTAGTTGTATATAAGGTTGAGGCTCATGTCTTGGGTTAACCAACAAAAAGACAATTAAGCTCAAAAGGGTTCACTATTAGTAAAAATTCGTTGGGCTAGTTGTTTAGGTTTAAAGTATGTATTCTCTACTGCCTTCATCATTTTCATGCATTCATATGAATCAATGTAGTCGCAACAAGATTTAAAGAATGTTCTAAAGTTACATAATCATATAATAAATATCACTCAACAAGAAAATTATAGATTAACATGTAAAATTCAATCTTAGGCTAATATGCAAGTAGGAGTAATGAAAAACAATAACATAAGTAAAATTAAAAAGAAAGGGAAAGGGATGCAAATCCGATGTTGTGGTAAGTTTACCACCCTTGGATTGCCTTCCAAGCAGCGCATTTGTTTAAATGTCATTAGCACGACTCAAAGCTCCCTCAATTAGCATAGGATAGATCATCCAACCTCCTCCTTTACATTTTTCACCTGAAAATCCTCATAATATGGCTTAGGCCAATGCTTATTCACTTTAAAGTCCTTATCTGTCTTCATATTTCAAATTGCTTCTGCATCATGAAGAACACATTAGTGACAATAAAAGGTCCAACCCTTCGGGAACGTAACTTACCAGAAAATTACTTAAGACGTGAATGGAATAGTAAAGCAGTCATAATGAGTGTTTTATATGATGTTCTATAAGCCCAAAGTGTATCAGTAAGCCTCAAAGAAAATACCAAATGATTTGTCTCAAGCTCAAAGAGACAAACTAAAGAAGACTGTAAGGTAGTATGCGTGGGATAATCCATATTTATGGAAGTATTGCACTAATCAAGTTTTAAGAAGGTATGTACTTAATTCTAAATTTTCATTTATCTTAACTTTTTGTGGCTCTTATGCATGTGGGGGACATTTTAGAGCAAAGAGAACATCTCTCGAGGTACTTAAGAGTGGATTTTACTAGCCTACATTGTTCAAAGATGCATTCTACTTCTACAAATCATGCGATAGTTGTCAAAGAACAAGTAACTTAGGTGGACAAATCAAATGCCCTAACACCTAAACTCACCGTTGAAATCTTTGATGTTTGGGGAATTGATTTTATGGGACCATTTCCTTCTTCCTATGGTAATCTTTACATACTTCTTGTTGTTAATTATGTGTCAAAATGGGTGGAAGCTCAAGCCACCCGTATTAATGATTCAAAAGTGGTTGTAGATTTTGTGAAGACTAACATCTTTGTAAGACTTGAAACACCAAGAGCAATAATCAACAATGAAGGAAGTCATTTTTACAATTGATCATTTGAAGCTTTATTGAGATAATACAGTGTTACACACAAAATCTATACATCATACCATCCACAAACAAATGGATAGGTTGAAGTGTCAACTCGAGAGGTTAAATCCATTCTAGAAAAGATCGTGAATCCAAATAGGAAGGATTGGAGTTTGAGGCTTAATTATTCACTTTAAGCCTATAGAACAACATATAAAACACCTATTAGGATGCACCTTTTAGGCTATTTAATGGTAAGCCATGTCACCTTCTAGTTGAGCTAGAGTAGAAGGCATTTTGGGCAATGAAGCAATATAATATGAAGATGGATGCTGCTGGTGGACAAAGAAGATCCAACTAAGTGAGATTGAGGAAATATGGAATGATGTCTATGGGAGTTCACGGATTTACAGGGAGAAAACTAAGGCTTTTCATGATAAGATGATCTTAAGAAAGAATATTGTTGTTGGACAGAAAGTTCTTCTATTCCATTCATGCCTTAAGTTATTTCTTAGTAAGTTACATTCTCGCTAGGTTAGACCTTTTATTATTAATAATGTGTTTCCTAATAGTGCAGTAGCAATTTGAAGTTTGAAGACAAATAAGGAGTTCAAAGTGAACAAGCATAGACTTAAAGATTTATTATGAAGGTTTTCAGGTGAAAAATGTAGAGGATGTGGAATTGGATGATCCATCCTATACTGATTAAGGGAGCTCTAAGTTGGACTAACGACGTTAAACAAATGCGCTGCTTGGAAGGCAATCCTAGGGTTGCAAATTTGCGACAATATCAAATTTACATCTTTTTCCCTTTTTGTTTAATTTTACTTATGTTATTGTTTTTTCGTTACTCGTACTTGCATATTAGTCTTACATTAGGGACAATGTAAGAATTAAGTAAGGGGGAAGGTTTTAGGGTTTTTCTTTTCATTAGAATATGTGTTTATAGGTTACTTCCAAGGGTTATGAGAATATGTATGTCATGAGCAAGAATTAAATTGAGTTTGAAAAGAGACATAGGTTGATTGAACTAAATTAACTTATAGCTTAGACTTAATTCACAAAGGTGATTGAAATTGAAAGGATAACATGCTAATTTGGTAGACATTTTACTATGTGAGTTTTGAGCCTAAGATTGAATTTTACATATCAATCTATAATTTTCTTGTTGAGCGATATTCATTATGTAACTCTAGAACTTGCTTTAAATCTTGATGAGACTACATTGATTCATATGAATGCATGAAAATGATGAAGGCAATAGGGAATACACACTTTAAACCTAAACAACCAACCCAACAAATTTTTACCAATAGTGAACCCTTTTGAGCTTAATTTTTCCTTTGTTGGTTAACCTAATATATGAGCCTCAACCTTAATGATTGTATCTTCTACCCTACCTTAGGTTTAGTGGAGCATTCACATACTTGTTTGGTGATTATTGTTGAAGTTATAAAGGAAAATGTGGAAAAGTTTGGAGAAATATTAGCATGAATTTCAAGCTTCTCTTTAGTATTTAATTTGAGTATTTTTATGTTCTATTCAAAACAACAGAAAGAGGAAGAAAGAAAGAAAAGAAAAAGAAATGAGAGAAAGGAGAAAGCATAAGAAAGATGCAGCATTCTAAGTGATTAAAAAAAAAAAAAATACACAAGAAAAATTCTTAAAGCATCAGAGCATCAAAATGTTATGGGTTTACATGTTTATTTGTTTAAGTATAAGTTTTGATTGCTCTGCTAATTTCTTTGGTGTTTACCCTTTTCTTTCCACCTTACTCCATACCATGTCCCTAACCCCGTTACAACTAGTGAAAGACCTTCTGATTTATGTTACATATGATATAAGTAAGTGGAGATTAGATGGACAAGCAAGCTTATGGTAGTGCATTTTTACTTAATGAAGCAGAGTGAAAATTCTTAACCCTAAAACACTTGAGAGTTTGAGAGATTGCAATGTGAGAATCTATCAATTTAGCATGTTTGATTTTTAATGATGTCTTAAATTTAGTTGAGTTCTAAGACGTTCAAGGGGAATTTGTTTATGATATCTTATGATTCTTTCGATTCTTAGTTATGTTCTTTGTTGATGGTTTATGCATTCTTTTATACCTTTGGAAAGTTAGGAGAGGAGATCAATTGTTAGTTCTAGTTTTACTCGAGGACGAGTAAGAGCTAAGTGTGGGGAAATTTGATAAGAGTTTAATAAATTTTAAATCTCATTGATTCCTTATTTTGTTTTGAGTATGATTTTGTGTTAATGAACTTATAAACATTCATTTTATGATTTCAGATGTTAAATCTAATCAAGGAACATTAGTTTGATAAGTGGAGCACAATTAGCATAAAAGAAGCTAGAAAGATGTTGATCCTGTCCAAATTGAAGTAGGAGTCAATGAAGTGTTGTCGCAGCATGGATAACATGCCACTGCAGCACCTAAGAAGAACAAAATAGGCCCAAGTCAGAGAACAACATCGTAATGTGGCAAATTTGAAGTTACAACGCACTTGTCCCCAATTTTAAAGGTTTGAAGTAAGTGGGTATTGAGCCGTAGCGCGCAAAGATGGAATTCGCGACTGTAACACCCTACCTTTCTAAATCCTTTACTTAACTTAATTAGTGCCTTGATTGAAGAGTAATTACTCATTAATCATTAGGACATCAAAATTTCCTTTACTTTTATTCTTTTAAAACCGAATTACTGTAAATTCATTTTACTTTTTATTTTGCTTAGTATAAAGGAATATCCTAACTAGTTTCCTTAAACTTTCTTACTTAAATATTGACCTTGAACATTACTTAGCTAATTTATTACCTATGAAACTTAAGCTTATATCTTTAATTAATTCTTTATTGATTCATTGAACTAAGATTGATTTATAACTCTATACTCTTGATTCTCTTTTTAATACGTCCTTAGTGAATTACTACTTAGTCAATTGGTCCTATATTCTTCACACAATTCATCTTAATTGACATCCTATCATTTGTTTCATTAGTCCTTTAGTTAATTGACTCTTTCTTTCTCTTAAGAAATTGCCTAGCTGAATTGAACACAAAGGTTACAAAGTCATATTACATCTATTTACTTACGTACTTATTTACATACAAAGTTTTGACCAAAGAGGAGCTTTTTACACATACTAACAAGCTTCCTCCTAAGACACTAAGTCTAAGTCAAAACTCTAATTACCAAATTATACAATAAGGGCCTTTACATGACCATTCCTTTCTTTGAACCAATAATCAACCACTTGCCATTTTCCCCGTTACATAGATCATGCATTCTTTCAAAGAAAACAATACACGTCCATGACACTAATTAATCTGCACATCAAGATGAAGAAAAATGAGTCGAACCTCAATAAACATTCATACATGACAATGAAGGATTCTTGATGGCAGTTTTAGAAATATAGAAATATGCAATGCAAATTAGCCTTTTTTCTCATTTCCTTTAAAGTTCCTATAAGGGATTCGTACTTGCTCATTTTCCATTTCATATACATGAAGGATATAAGAGTAGCTTGAAGAATATAAGAGTAACAAGGAAGTAGCTTTCAAAGCAAGGATAAAATCAAACAAAGGAATGCATGAATACTTGCCTAATACCCTTAATGTTTGTTTTTCTTTCTTTCTTTCTTTCTTTATACACCTCCCTCCTTTCTCCTTTCCTTGCTCGGTTTTCCTTCTCCTTCTTTTCTTCTACGATTTTACCCTTTCTTTCCTCCTAGTTCATGGTTTTGCCTTTTCTTTGATTTCTCATTATTTGTTCTCATTTTCTTTGTTTTCTCACTTCCTCTCACTTTAGTGCACACTTTACCTTGCCTATGCATTTTCGGTCACCACCCCTTCTTATGTATAGTGCATGGCCAAGGCTTGGATTTTAGGATAAAGTTTTGTTTCCTATTTTACCCTTTTAGTTCTCAAAAATTACAATCTCATACTTGTCATTTTTTAAATTAACATGTGCATTTTGCTCCTAACACTTGTCTTCCTCCTATTTCCTAGTTTAGATTCTTTTATCATTAGTAAGCCACCTAGTTATCTTAAATCTCTACATGTCTTGTTAATCATTCTATGTACACCTTGCTTCCTTAAATTTCTACACATATCCTATTTAATCATTTCATGGACACCTTGTTTTCTTAATTCTCTATACATGTCCTACTTAATCATTTCATGGCCACCTAGTTACCTTAAATCTCTACACGTGTCTTGTTAATCATTCTATGTACACCTTGTTTCCTTAATTCTCTACACTTGTCCTACTTAATCATTTCATGGACACCTTGTTTCCTTAATTCATTACACATGTCTTACTTAATCATTTCATGGACACCTAGTGTTCTCCTTGCCTTCCACTTGTCTAGCCACATTTCTATGTTAATTATTACTTGCCACCTTATGTCCTAACTTTTTTCCACATGCCCTCTTAATTATTATAACTTTTTCACCATTTTCCTCCTTCTTACAACTAAGTCCCTTCATTAATTGCAAGTTGTCATACTTATTTTCCTTTAGGTCCCTTCATTAATTGCAAATTGCCACACTTATTCTTCTTCTTACGCCTAATTCATCACATTTCCTTTTCTAGCAAGTAACCTATATTTTATCTTTTTTTTTCCTATACATATATACATATATGTATACATATATACGTACATGGATTTATATATATATATATATATATATACTATTCATATACTAATACATATCCTGTATATATTTGTATACGTATTTTATACGCACATGCATTATTCCTATACATGAAATAATACGTATAAACTTAATATTAAATTTTAAATCCTGTTTAGCTCTTAAGATAATTACTTATCCTATAATTAATTTAGATATTAATTTTAGGGGTGTTACAATAGCACTAAATGGAAGATTACTTCGTTGGAAGATAAAGAGCAAGGCTCCATAGCGATTCCTGTACTTATCTAAACTTCTAGTAAGATTGGTATGAGGATGACGGGCACATCTTGCATTTGGACTTGAGGGCAAGTTAGGAATTCTAATCCAAGGAAGAGTTCAGTACCAAGACCCCAATCCAATAAGAACTTCAAGTTAGATTAGAATTGCAAAGTTTTTATCTCTTCTAATTAGCCTATAAATACTTTTAGCTTAGGAGAGTTTTAGTTATTAGTTTTTCCCGAGTCAGTGAACACTTTTAGAGTTTATTTATCGTTTTCGCATTTATAAGTTGCTAAATCTTCTTTTC
Source organism: Quillaja saponaria (assembly GCA_029379385.1). Classification (NCBI taxonomy): domain Eukaryota; kingdom Viridiplantae; phylum Streptophyta; class Magnoliopsida; order Fabales; family Quillajaceae; genus Quillaja; species Quillaja saponaria. The sequence continues at coordinate 14,355,840 of CM055612.1, read as the reverse complement.
CAATAAGAGGAGTATTAAAGCCATGGAATTACTTTGCAAGATCTGATTTATTCTTCATTTTAATTTAATTATTCAATTCAAGTATCTTGTGTTTTTCTATTATATTTGTCATGGTGGTATGATATGTTGATTAGGTGCACAACAAATTGATTAGACTATATTACCTATTGCTAGTTTAGAATAATCAAGTCCGTAATTGCTTGATGATTCTAACATATGAAGTAAATAGTTGTTCATAATTGCTATGAAGAACACGGACCGAGTTAAATGGGCTGAGCCCGTGTGTTTATTGTTTGGCTTCAGTTATCTTTCTATTTCTTAGAGCTGTTATTAAGTTAAATTTTAAGAGCATATTTAAGGTTGTTTAATAGCAAGAGATTAATCAAATAGCTTATTTTGATTAACGACAAACTAAGGAAGATTCGGAATATTAGAGCTTTTTGATATTCTAGGCTGAATATTTGAATGAATGATTAAATAATTGTGATCAATAATCAATGTCAAATCCTTACAGTGGATAACTCCTTGTTTATTGGAAGTTTTCTCTAGTACTTGTTAGTTATTTAATTTTGCTTTCATTTTACATTCAATCTCAAAATATAAACCCTGTTTTTTATTTTATTGTAATTAGAATTTATATTTTGCACAAATTGGTTAAATTCAACTCTTTGTGGGATTGACTTTTACTTACCTGACTGTAAAGCTAGATTAAAGTAGAGAATTTAATTAGAATTTTCGACACGCATCACATTCATCATTTACAGTCCAAAAGAATATTCTTCTTATGGCAGAGTATCAAAAATAATTGATTGGAATTATTTAGATTGATTAAAAATAATTATATATTTCAATCGTATTCCCAATTACCTCAAACTAAGATAATCATATATTAAATATTGTAATTAATTGAATTAAGGCATAATTACAAAAATAATTATAGACACGATTAGTTATAAATATGATTTAATTTTAAAACTCGTGATTGTCTTGTAGATCTATAAATTGAAGGCTCTATCATTGTAATGTGTGAGTGAGTGAGCATCATATCCATATGGAATAAACACAAGAGTAGGATGATAGTCGAACTATGTATATCTTTGTGTCTCTCGATTTTATTTTTCATTTGTCTCATTTGTTTCCAAATTTCTTTACCATGAAGAAAATAACAATAAGATATTTTCGTAATTATGTCTTAATTCAATTAATTACAATATTTAATACATGATTATCTTAATTGGGGATAATTATGAATATGATTGGAATAGTCAACTACTTTAAATTAATCTAAATAATTCCAATCAATTAATTTCAATAAGGTTAAGTTGTGATCTCAGGTGTTGACATTAATCAAAGATTGACTTTTTTCTTGTAGTTGTCCTTATCCAAACTGTCCGCATTTAAGATATCTTCACTATCAATACAGGTAGCAATTGTAGCTTTCTTCTTTACTGGATAAATTTTGTTTTTCTTTGGACACTCACTCTTCACATGTCCAGGATTTTTACACTTAAAGATTATGATTTGTTTTTTTTTTTTTTTTTTCACTCTTATGCTCCTTCTTAATGAAGTCCTTGCTAGAAGGCTTTTTGACTAATCATTCCTTCATATACTTCATGAATTTTCTAGTGATCAAGGCCATATCTTCCTCATCAGCTTCAGATTAATCACTAGAATAAGTGAGTTATTTTGTAGCAAACATGAAGGCAACTCTTTTTGCCTTCTCACGCTTTCCTTCATATCATTACTCATGCTTTTCTTGCATTTCATTAGTAACCATTGAGTCAATAAGCTCATCAAGAGTAGGATCTCAAGATTCTTTGCTTCTTCAATAGTCTTCTTGGCTTTCCAACTCTAGGGTAGACAACCTTTGGTCTTAACAACGATATCCTCATTAGAATATTTTTTCCCTAAATTATTCAGTTCATTAATGATGTTGATGAACTTGGAAAAAGATTTTGAAATAATCTCATAATAATGAATTCTATAGGATTCATAGTTATGTATAAGCATGTTCACTTTAGATTTTTTTTTAATTTGAAAAATGTCTTCGTGTATGATATTAAGTTTGTGCCATAAGTCATATGCATAATCACAACTAGAGCACTTATTGAACTTATTTAAATCTAAGGAACAAAAAAAAATAAAATAACTTCATGTCCTTTATATTTAATTTAACATTTTTCTTATCAGCATCATCCTTTTTACTTCTTTATTTAGGAGTAGATTTTTCATCAACAATTACATTAGGGAAATAACCATCATTAGTGATTGCATCCTAAATGTCAAAAGCAATAGCTAGAATAAAAACAGTTGTGCTGATGTTCAATACCCAAAATTTTGGCCATTTAAAAAAGGAGGTCTAGTAGAGGATTGACCTTCACCAAGCAAGATTTTGGGATTTGCCGATTATAAAAGAATTCATAGTACTTTGATTAAAAAAATAAAAAATGTAGCACTATGACCAGCATTGATATTATTTTTTGATTAAAAAAACAGATTTTAAATGTAGCATTATGATCAGCTCTGATATTAATTATTGTCATTAGAATAAAAACTAGAAAAGGTGAATAGTTTAATCAATTAAAAATTTAACCGTTTTGAAAATAAAATAAACACACCCAAATAAGAGATAAGCAATTTCAACTTTACTCTAAAGAAATTTTTTAAAATAGTAATGGTTAGAGAGATTTTCTCAATGATTTACAGTGGTTCACCAGTCCCTTTAGCTATGTCCACTCCTCAAGCTTCACTTGAGAGCTCAATCAACTAATAATTGAATTCACATGGCTCAGTAAAATCTTTAAAATGTTGCATTGTCAAACAAACTTTACAAGATCAACATTCGAGTAGAAGTTTACTAAGCTTAAACCTAAACTTTAGGTTAACTCAAAATTCTCACAAAAACGAGAAATGATTTCATAGAATCACAAAAGCACTCACAATACAAAGTTCATCAAGATAATGAAATTATAGAAGCTTTGATTTGAATTTATAGAGAAAAGAGAATGTAAAAGCTGCGGTCTTCTTTATTTTCAAAATGGACTTGAACTTTGAAGCTTGTGAGAAGAAGATTGCATTAAAGCGTCTAAAAATCAATGTTTGATTCATTCAAAGTTGATAAATGATTCTTGGCCTAGAGTTTATTCTGTAAAACTAGCCTTTTTTAGAATAAGCAGACCGTTGCACTCATAATCAATAAACTTTTGTCCTGCAATGTTATTTATCTGAAAAGAGCCGAAATTTCAAGTTGACTACGCAGATGTAGTGGAAAGATATTTTGAACATACTCAAATGATGAAGACAATGAATAATTGATGTTTGACAATGAATAATTGATGTTTCTAGAAGAAACATCAACCTATAGTTGACAGTTGATTTCCTTTTAGCTTTTCAATATCAGTTCATTAAGCTAGTAAAACGACTTCATTTGATCTTGCACACTAGTAGCTCAATTGTCTCGATAGATCCATTGATTGTTTTTTAGCCGACTGAAATATAAGTTTTCAATTTATTTCCTTCAGTTAATCTTTCTTTAGTTATTCTTGAAATGCATCTTTTGGAATCTTGCTTCAGCTGACAAAAATAAGTTTTCAGTTGATTTCTTTCGACTAATGAAACAATCACTTCTTTTTCATTCTATATCCACTGAAATGCTTTCAGTTGACTGGTAGAGATTTTCACTTGATCATTTTAGTTGACTGATATATAATAAAACATTATCGTATTTATTCCAATCCAGCTCAGTTGATCTTTTTAACTAACTTACTTATGGATGAGACATTGCCATATAAAGTCAACACTTACTAATTTCCACTTATTAGCTCTTTTCAATTAATAGATTCATGTTTGACTCATTTAACTCTGTACATGCTATAAAAGAGTATTTTCAAATTAGTTTCTCATTGCATTAATTATTTAATTATCTTGAAAATAAGATTTAGATAAGGGTATCAAATACCCATTGGATTCAACACAAACCAATTAAGTAATTATCTTTTCCATTTGCAATCGACTAGCTTCAAAGTTGATGAACTTCATACTCTTGTCAACATCACCACTAGATACCTCCAAACCATTGCCAAGTTTACTGCCTCATGGTCCAATGCCTCTAATTCGTGGGATTGTATATACCAAAGATGGTTTATGAATTTATTCAAATAAAAGTTGCAATGTTGTAAAAATCGGATTAGTGATTGATTTAAAAAATTTGCCGAATCTTGGGTTTTGGTTCAACTAGAGTCGGACTAGGATGACGTCATATATATATATATAATTATATATTTTAAATATTATACATATTATATAAATTTTTTTATTAATTATAAATACTAAATATATAGAAAAATAGAAGATAGTAATTAAATATTCATTAAATATTATAAAAATCACATCACAAATAGTCAAATATAGTTATAAATAGTTAATACGACAACTAATTAATTTAATATGCATCACAACATTCAAATTTCAACTTATGCATTAAACTATTAAAGGCAGCATTAATATAAAATACAATAGTTTCATTATTCTTTAATATAAAATATAATATTTTAACTGTAATATAAATAAAAAAAATTTATATACATATATATATATATAATTGTTTGGTCCAATCAACTTGGTATCAGTTTTACTAGTTCTTCTTATTTACAATCTTAACCAGTCCAACCACCAAAACGATTTTTTAGTTCAACCAGAGCCGATTTGTTATCCAGACGATGGTCCAACCAATTTGGTCTGGTTTCCAATACATTAAAAAATTGTATAAGAATTATGTGGAGGATTTAAAGAAGAGGAGACAATGTAAATGATAAATAAGGTATGTCTAAAATTTTCCATCAAATATTTGGCCTTGGTCTTGATCAATTTTGGAGTTTTTGCTAGTTCTTCTTCTTAGCATCTGTAGTTAGCTAAGGAGAAATGTTGCAAGATAATGTTCTAGTTAAGGGTGAGCATCATACCCGAAAAATTGAAAATCTGGCTCATACCCGACCTAAAATAACCGAATCTGACTCAAACCGAAAATGTAGATGAGCAGTCGGTTGAAAATTTTACATTATTTACAAGATGGGTCGGTTTTACGAGTATGCAATTTTTGCTAATAAGATAACCAACCCGACCAAATTATATAACAAAAGTCCAAAGTTTTAGATTCAGCTTACTATCTTATCTAATTCAAGCCCATAAAAATAAAAATAAAAGCTAACAAGTCTTAGCCCATGAAGTTTTATGAAGTGTAGGCCCAAAGTCATATGTGAAAGCAAAACCTAATTTGCAACTTGCGTGTTTCTTTCTTTTCTACTCAACCGCCAGCCAAAGAAAGTGAAGAGAGAGTAGAGAGTGAAAACAGAACAGAGCATCATCTCATGCTTCTTTTTTTCTTGTCTACTTCTTCAAAGCTTCGATGCTTTCTCTACTTCTTCCCTCTCTTCATATGCTTGAACGATTTTGGTGGATGATTTATGAGAAGTCTGATTAGATGGTGAATTGTTTGATCTCTTTCACCAAGCATCGAAGTTGAACAGAGTTTCGTTCTTATAAAAAAAGGAGCATCCAATTTTCTGCTTCATTTTTACTTCATGTTTGATCCTTCTCTAACCTGTAATCCAATTGTTGTTAATAGGAATAATTATATTTCTTTAGATCTATTTTTGACTTCTTTTGTTGTTTTTTAAGAAATCATCAAAGTCAATAATTTTGTTCTCAGTACCGATTTTGTGTCTTTTGCATCTAAAATTTGAGATTTCATTGCACTATTTTTTGTGTGACAAAAGACCGAAACCGACCGAAAATTCATCAATATTATTGCGGTTGGTAGAAACCGAATATATCGGTTGTTTAGTCGGTGTTGAATTTTGACAAACTGAAAAGAACGAGTTGGTCGGGAAAATGCTCAAAATCGAACCCAACCGACCGCCTGCTCACCCCTAGTTCTAGTAATCCCAACGATGGGGTGGAAAGGGCAGGGGAAGGGGTTGGGATTAATTTGAATTTCAAGAATGAGATTTTTATAAGAGAGACAAAGGGTTGATCGTGGTGGCTATAGAGGTTATGGTGACTGTAGATGATAATGAGGTATAGGCTTTTTTTTAAAATTTAATTAAAAAATTAAAAAATAAGATTTTAATTTATTTATAATTTTATATATACTACACGTGTCAATTTTTAATTCATCCCACATTTAGAGCCCTTTACTATTATTTATTACATCACCTTTTGCTAACCAATTTTAGAGTAGAAGACCCAATCCCTGCAGTTTAAAGACGAAATTAAAATAAAATACAATAATATAATATAAATTAATAATATATTTTAGGTTTAATTACTGTTTTAATTTTTAATAATTATTATAATTTTTAATTTAGTTCTCAAATAATATTTTAGGCCAATTTTAACCAGAATTTTTTAATTAAGTTATATTATCTTAATTTTATGTTATTTATAAATGCAAAATTTCTACAGTATTTAGTAATAAATAACTAAATTAGTTTTGTAAGATATAAAAACATATTAAGTATTTTATTATCTTTATGTCAATTGTAATTAATTAAAAAAATTCTTAAAAACCAAAGTGATAACTATTGTAGCGTTAAAAGACAAGAAAAAAAAAAACCTATAATTTATTCAATTTTTTAATTAATTTATGAATAAAGTGACTCTCTATTACATTGTTTCTAACTTCCGCTCTCCCTTACTTACGGCCTTGCACCTTAATGGCATTCATTTTCTTCCTTCATCCTCTCTCGCAAGCTCCTAGAAAGGTGGACTTGAGAAAGAGACTGGGTCATATCTATTTCAAAATTTCTTTTTTACACGGATCAGCTGGTTTAGTTTTTCTCCATATTTTCTCTGGCATAGTTGTCGTAATCGCAGGTAAAACTTTGAAGAAAGAGTTATGAGGGATTGGCGTTTTCTCGGGAATTGTGAAATCTTGTAACCCATCCTCTGGGCTTTGGGTTCCTGACTCAAGTGGCTTCTCTGGGATTGAGTCTAACGGACTGCTGAGGAGAACCTCATCGCGGCTGGAAGTGTTGTCCAATGGACAGACAAAATGAAATTGGTGGAATTTCAGGTAATGTTAGTGAGAATTTGGTGAAGTCTGATTCTGAATTCGATACTCTCTGGAAATTCTAATGCAAATGGTAATTCAGACTGTGGGTTTTAATGGAAGCCGGAACTGGGATTAGAGAAAATTGGATTGGTAGGGTAGAGATTGTCGGGGATGTGAATAGAAGTGCCAGCTCAAAAGATGAGAATGTACAAACGATAGAAAAAGAAAGTGAATTTGGAGAGAATTTCAAAGATAGTATCTCTGCTAATGGGAATTCACAAGGTATTGATAATTTGAAAGATGGCTTTGATTTGAATGCGGGGTTTAATCTGAACCAAGAATTGCATGGGAATTATTGATGTGCTTCACATGGTAATTCAGAGGACAGTTTCAAAAGAAGAAATCCTATTGATTTAAATTTAGATGTGAGTAGTGAATTTGATGATAATTCAGATGTTGCTTATTTGGGTTGTTCAGCTGTGGAAATAAAGAAGCCGGAACATAAGTTTGACTTGAATTTGGAGGTATGTGAAGAAATTAAGGAAACCGAGGGCGACAAAGGACTATCTGACATAAGGGGTCCTTCTTTTGATAATAATGGACAAAGCCAGAAGGGACAGAATGGTGGGCTTATTATTGTCAAATCTACAGAAGATGCTTGTGAAACTGGGAATGTGAAAGACATCTCCAATGATATTACAGAGGTAATTCCTTGTTCCACTGAGTATGTGGATAGAGGTATACCTCCACAGGCTAGTGTTATTGGGGCTTCAAATGCCAACTGTGGTAAGGATTGCAGTTCTACGGAGGTTCAGCTGCAGGGTGGTCCTTCTGAGACTGGTATTACAGTAATTAATGAATGCCAAAATGATTCAGGAAGTCCAAACAAAGAAGGAAGTAGCAAGAGGAAGAGAAGAAAACTGTCATATAATTTCGAAGTCACCACGGAAATAATTTTAAGGAGAAGTTCTCGTAGAGGGTCTGCAAAAATTCATGTTATAAGCACTAAAGCTTCAAGTGTGATGAATGATCCATTGTTATCCTTGGGGGTCAGTGCACAAGAAGAACAAAAAGTGATGGTTTCTAGTTGTGTAGAATATGAGAAACCTGTCTTTCTTCCACTTAAGCTGCAATTGCCCCCTTCTTCGAAGAATCTGGCTTTAGACGATATTCCTATTCTTGAACTTTTTTCAATTTATGCCTTTTTAAGATCATTCAGTACTATGTTATTTTTGAGTCCATTTGAATTGGAGGATTTTGCAGCGGCACTCAAGTACAGGTCTCCTAGTACATTATTTGATAATGTTCATGTTTCTATTTTGCAAATTCTGAGACACCATTTGGGATATCTTTCTAACGAGGGATCCCAAACTGCTTCTAATTGCCTAAGGTAGTTTTGCAATCCCTTTCTCATATTCATTCATATCATGTCAATCTGTTTGGTAACTTTGGTTACGTTGGTGATGAATTCCATCCCTTTCAAATTTTTTTCTGCAGGATTCTAAACTGGGATTTGGTGGACTTGATTACATGGCCCATTTTCATGGCAGAGTACCTTCTGATTCATGGTTCAGGATTTAAACCTGGTTTTAATCTTAACGACTTGAAGTTGTTCAAAAGTGACTACTACAAACAACCTGTAACTATGAAGGTTGAGATTCTTCGATTGCTGTGTGATGATATGATTGAAGCAGAAGCCATAAGGTCAGAGCTTAATAGAAGATCTTTGGAAGCTGAGACTGATATTGACTTTGATCAGAATGTGTACACTAAGATGTCCAAGAAAAGGAGGGTTGTGTTTGAGGCTTCTTGTGGCTCTTGCTTGGATGAAGGGAATGCTGATGACATAACTGAGTAGAATAGTGATGAGTGCTGTCTGTGTAAGATGGAAGGAAATTTAATATGCTGTGATGGCTGCCCTGCTGCATTTCATTCAAGATGTGTAGGAATTTCAAATGACCATCTGCCAGAGGGTGACTGGTATTGCCCTGAGTGCGCAATTGGTAGACGTAGGCCTAGCATGAAGCTACAAAAGTCACTTCGAGGTGCAGACTTGCTAGGAATTGATCCTCATGGTCGACTCTATTTCAGTAGCTGTGGTTACTTGTTGGTGTAAGCTCCTAGTTGTAATATTTACTTACGTATTCTTGCTACACTCTCACTCTCTTAGAAATTTTTGGGAGTGCTAAAAATCATTTTCAATATTTCTGTTGTTATAAAATACATGCAGTCATACCTACTAGCTCTCTTGTTTAGGATCAAATGAAACCATAATAAAACTAACCCAACTTGTTTCCAGTGACAGTTTTTGCATTTTTTTTTTATCTACAAAATCTGCCATTAGGATCCTCATCATCATGCTCATCCTTTCTTATATCTAGAGTATCACTTAAAATTAGAGTTCTAAATAATTTTCAAATACCAGGGAAATTTGGCTTTCTTGTTAGGAAACATACATATAATCCAATAGCAGGACTAATGAAACTCAACTAAACTCAACTAAACTAAGTCTTAAATCATAAACTAGTTGGGGTTGGATATATGAATCCTCTTCCTCCATTCGTATCGATCTAAGACATCATTTTCAGTAATGCCTAGAGCAGCTATATCCTTTTCGATGACTGCCTTCATGTAAGTTTTAGTCTTCCCTTATCATGTCTAACACCTGACACCTGTACCAAGTCACATTTCTTAACTACTGCATCAATTAGCTGATGTTGGATATGTCCAAACCAAAATAGACAATTCTCCTTCATTTTCTCCTCGATGGGTGCTACTTTCATCTTCTTACGTATCTCTTTATTCCTTATTCTATCATTTCTTGTATGTCTGGTCATCCATCTCAACATTTTCATTTCGGCTATTCCCATCTTATGCGAGTGTTGTTTCTTAACTGCCCAACGTTTGGTAACATACAACATAGCCAGTCTCACTGCCATCTTATAAAATTTTCTTTTAATCTATTTAGGATTTTAGGATCACATAAAACTTCCGAAGCATTTTGCCACTTCACCTACCCTACCTTGATCCTATGGTTTACATCATACTCAATTGTGCCATCTTTTTGTATAAATGAACCTAAATACTTAAACACATCATTTGTAGGGATTGTCTGACCGTCCAGAGTTATTTCATTTGGGCCTCCTCTAGTTTTATTGGAAGCGCACTCTTTTTGTCCGACATCTAAGGCCTTTGGATTCTAATGCGTTCCTCCACATTTCTAGTTTGACAAATAATACTCTTTTCTAGTCTATAATCTCCTTTTTGTTCCTTGTTAACATCACATTCAACATTAAACCAGATATAAGCAGATCATTAGAGGTTCTACCGGAATTAGGTCTAACTTGTGTCCCAAAATGTCCATATGATCTATTGGTTCAATTTACTTTTCCTGATTTCTGGTTTTATCCCCGTTACTGGTCTGAAGCAGAGGCTTGTGAAGCTAACTTATCAGAAGCTATTAACCTAATGAAACATCAATGTGTCAGAAACAAAAAGGAAGACATTGTTAGTTTGCACTGTCTTGATTATCTTGATATATCCTTGCAGGTCTAACTCATCTGATACTGGATCCTTATTCAGATACTACCATAGTGAGGATCTAAATGTTGTGGTTGAAGTGCTAAGGTCTGCAGATACTTCCTATAGTGGCATATTAACAGCAATCTATAAGCACTGGGATATCCCTGTTATCTTAAATGCAGAAACTATTAATATGGATATCTTGTATATTTACATCCCAAGCACCTTTTACATATTCAGGAACAGTTATTGTGAATGATGAGACTTACTGTGAAAGAAAGTTGGAAAGAAACACACTTGCTGCATCTTCTAATCATCTTAGCCATGAGGTTTCTAAGGTGGAGAACTGTTTAGATTTGGTGACAGCAATGGAAAGTCCATGTATTCCTTCAGATGGTTCAGCTGAAACCACCCGAAAAAAGCCAGACATTGAAAACCTTCCAAGTGCTGGGCACTGTGATTCTAATAGATCTGATGAGTTCTCAAATCAATCTGGGATATCAGAGAAACACCTTCATCTTGCAGATTGTTCTTTAACATCTAACAGCTTAGATTTGAGACAAAAAAATGTTCAGTCATTGGCAGAAGATTTTTGCAAATCCAGTAAGTCCACTGTTAAAGTGGACACCACGCAAATGCCTTGTGATATTGACTACATAAACCATTACAGTTTTTCTCAAATGGCCTCATTAGTTTCAGAAGAGTTGATGTGTAAATTGCCACAACAAATCAATGAGAACTTTGGAATGTCTGAGGAAGACATAATATCAGCACAAGCAAAGGCAATTTTGAATAAATCTACAAACTTTTGTTGGAAATTTTTTCAAAACCTAGATGAAGATGCAGTAAAAGAAAAATGTGGTTGGTGCTTTTCTTGCAAAGTTCCAACCAGTGACAGGGATTGCTTGTTCAACATTGTTATGTGGTCTTTATGGAAAACACATAAAAATGATTTTCTTGGGGTTCAATCCAAAAGGAACCGTAAAAGCCATCTTACAGATGTAATCTGCCATATTCTCTCCCTCGAGCATCGATTATGTGGGTGGGCTTTTGTCGGGTCCATGGTTGAATTCAAATCATACTAAGCTCTGGCAGAAAAGTCTTCATAAGGCATCTGATGTTGCATCTGTTAAAAAATTACTACTCACAGTAAGTACATACTCTGTCGATCTCTCACTCACTTTTTAATTCATCTCTGTTTGAGGCATTGCTACTATGATTGTAGATGATATTTCGTCTACAGCTTTGTAGGAAGTTTGTTCTTGACTTCATAACTTGATATTTGCTCAATAGCTTTGGTATGACCCCCTTAAACTGTGTACTCATTATATGAAAGCATGAGTAGTAGGATTCTGGCAGGCTAATAGCTTGGATTCAATAATTGGAATTGTGTTCTTCTCGATGTAAAACTTCAATTCAATTTATATTATCCTTTTTCATACACAAACTCCAACTCTAGTAGTAAAATGGGGAATACACTGTTTACTCCGGATTGATTAATAACCGTTTACTATGCTTTATTGTAATTGATGGTTTAAATTGAATATTGTCTTACTTTAATGGTCTGGTTGAGAATGGCAGACCAGTAGTAAATGTAAAGTGGCAAGTTCTGATTAAATAAATTGTTCTTAATAAATGATATATTTCATGGACAGTTATGCATTGTGATGGAAAAAATAAAATATCTGTTGGCTCCTTGGGTTGACTTTGGTGGCATGGGAGAGTATATGGCGTGTGGTAGGTCTCTTTGAATCTTGCCCTTACGAAAACACACAAATATGTACACACACAGACACATGTATGTGTATCTATATATTTACTGGGAAAATTCTAGATCTTGTGGGATGGATACTGAATGATCTGCTGTTAAAGCTATACCAACTCGTGGTTAGGCCACTATTCCTAAAGACAGCTTGCCACCAGGAGAAAGTCCAAGTCGTTAATACCTAATAGGGCATGCTATGTATTGTTTTGTTTTTGGTTTACTAGTGGCACAAACCAATTATAATATGTTGATCTTAGTTTTATTGTTTGTTCTTTGACACTACTGGGGCTAATTTTGGCATTCTACAGTTAGTGTCCAATTTGCGGTGTATTGCACTCTCTGCAGATTGGGTAAGACACGTGGATTCTGTTTTTACTATGGGTTCAGCTTCCCATATTGTGACCAGTTCATTGTGCACATCCTCAAGGCATGGCATTGTAAGAAAAAGGAGTAGGCCTTCAGATCCTGATTTCAACGCTGCATCAAATCCTACCAGTGGATTGAGCTTATTTTGGCAGAGGGGTGGTAAGCTTTCTCACAAACTATTTAATTGGAAAGTTTTGCCTCTCTCCTTGGCTTCCAAGGCAGCCAATTGTCCCTTCCGTACTTACTGGAGTTACAGTGGTAGGAGTTAATTCCACTGAATTGTTTAAAGTTTAAAATTTCTGCAGCTGGGTGTACAAAGATTTCAGGCATCTTATATCCTGACAATTCAGAATACACAAAGAGAAGCAGATATATTGCTTGGCGAGCTGCTGTTGAGACATCAACTAGTGTTGAGCAGATTGCTTTGCAGGTACGATCATCTGAGATTCCAGCTTCTTGTAGTACTTGCTAATTGCTATAAGGGGCTATGAATATCTTCCACCACAATGCTAATGTGTTTTTGGAGTTCTGATGTCTTTGCACTTGTTTGTGGATAACACTAGTGGCAAAAACATATTTTGATTCGTAAGGATTTCACTTCACTGCTTTGGTATTGATTGAACAGTATATGAGTTAGAGCTAGTAATGCTCATTTGAACTTGTTTTTCATAGTACGCTCAGTTATGGAGTCCAAATTCAGTGTTATTAGATATTATCAGCAATTCTTATATAAGTCTAAATGTGATAATCTTAAAAAGTTCTATTTCATTCTCTGATTTATTTATTTTATATGCCCAGTACTATTTGTAGTTTTTGGATGGGAAGTTGCCTGACATTACAACATCATTAATTGACACAGAAAAAAAAAAAAGAAGAAAAGAATCAAGTGACTAACTCAATCAAGAATGATTATAGTTGTGTATGTCCTTCCTTGCTTCTGGTCAGGTATGGTTTGGGAAGTGAATGAAATAGGTGCTTATAATGATTAAATTACATGCAATACCATATGGTAAATTGTCATGCTTCAGAAAGCTGTATGTTGCAGAGTGTTTATAGGCCCGGTAATTCATTGTTGGTGTAAATAACTAGGGGTATTATCTTGGTCTTTACCCTTTAATAGAGTATGTATAGGTTGTAATTGTGTGAATTAATACAAGATATTTTCTCCAAATTCAACTTGGGATCAGAGTAAAAAATTGGATCCTAACCCTTTCTGCCACCGGCTGCACATCTGCTGCCACCACCAGCCACCTCCATCTACAGCCGCCAGCTGCTGCTTTCCAGCAACCATTACCGGAAAAAAAATCACCGGTTGACTCGCCTTGAAGAGGCTATCAAAAACCCCCAAACTTGTTTTCTGATTGGATGCAGTTTCAGGAGCTAATTTTGCAATGTTTGTGACCTAGATTTTGTAATTTCTGATATTCCGTCAATTCAGGTGTTTTTTGAAGTTTTTTTCCAGCTTTTTGGGCTTCTTAGGAACCGATTAGAGGGTGATATTATTCCCTAAATCTGATTTGAAGGAGAAGAGTCATTTGGGGGTGTTTGGCTGCTTTTTTTGGACTGTTTAGCTGCATTGTTTGGGGCTGTTTGGTTGCATTTTTGTTGTGGCTGAAGGCTTTATATTGGGGCTGGTCTGGTGGGGCTTGTTCAGTCTGGCTGCTTGGGTTTTTTGGAGTGAGCTTTTTGGGTGTTTCCTAAATTGCACATCTTCTTGTTCTCATTTTTTTGTGAGTATGTTTGAATTTGAGAGTCTTCCTTTTTCAGGGGGTGAACGAAACATGGAGTTTAACATGGGTTAGCCTTGAGATTATTTCTCTGAAGCTGCTGAACTCTTGCTGTGTGAAAAGCCAAATTTCACTCCTCTTAGAAAAGAAGAATTGCAATGTCTCAAGCATTTGTTAGTTAGATTGCATTATAACTCTCTTAATGGCATCGTCATCTTCCTCGACTAGATTTGCTCCATTCATCTGTTGAATAAAAACCCTAGATTATAGACTTTGGTGCTTCAGACCAAATGATAGGTACATCTTGTAGTTTTTCTTCTTACTTTCCTTGCAAGTAAAGAAAAGTTTCGAGCAACCGATGGTTCTTTGTCATCCATTTTAGGGAAAGGTTCCATTCATTGTACTCCTACCTTAACCTTATCCTTTGTTTTTCACGTCCTTAAGTTTTTCATGAATCTATTATCTATCAATACTATTACTAAAAAATTAAATTGTTTAGTCATCTTTGATTCGTGTTGTTGTGTTTTTCAAGATTGGGAAAACAATTGGCTATGGTAAAGAGCACGATGGGTTATATTTGTTGGAATAAGGTTTAGAGATCTTGTCTGAAGCTTATACTTGTGGCCATGCTCTTCAAAGTATTCTACCATTCTTCTCAACAAGAGTAGGTTTATTGGCATCGTCATTTAGGACACCTGTTTTTTTTTGGCTTAGGGAATATGTTTCCTAATTTTCCCAAGATTTGTACTCTAAACAATTTGACGTGTGATGCTAGTGAGTTCGCGAAAGACGCACGCTCCTGTCTCCTAAAATAAACAACAAGAGTACTTCTCCATTTGTGTTTATTCATTAGGATGTATAGCCCTAATCGGGTTATCTCATTGTCTAGTTATAGGTGGTTTGTTAGTTTTATTGATTGCTATAGTCATACTACATGGGTGTATATGATGTGTGCAAAGGATGAATTGTTCAAGTGTTTTTAGATGTTTCACAAGATGATTTGTACACAGTTTGCTACTAGAGTTAAAAGTTTTGTTAAGAGACAATGGTGCAAAGGATACTGTGGGATGCATCCAAAACAATCTTTGTGACCATGGTATAATTTATCAAACCAGTTGTGTTAATACCTAATGGTACAGTTGAACAAAAAACCAACTTCTATTGAAGGTAGCAAGGTCGTTGATGTTCACTATGCATGTTCCAAAACTTATAGAGATGTAGTTTTCTCAGCTGCTTATCTTATCAATCGCATGCGATTACGAGCTCTTAATTTTAAGATTACTTTAGATATTCTTCAAAGAAATTGTTCATCCTAAGGTTTTTGGTTGTGTCTGCTTTGTGCATGAACATAGAAAGGATATTAGCAAACTTGATCCGAGAGCTCTTAAATATATTTTTATCGGGTACTTGGCAACTCAGAAGAGATAATAAGTGTTACCACCCACCTACCAGGAAAACTTCTGTCAGTATTGATATCACCTTTTCGAAATTCAATGCCTATTTCTCTTCATCGCCTTTGGAGGAGAGCTATAATAAGGAATAGTTGACTTTTGGAGGTAAGGGGGAGTGGATATCATTTTTGGAGTTGACTTATGGAAATCAGGAAAGTGGATATCATGTGTGGAAAAGAGTAACAGGGAGAAAAACAAAGATGAAGAGTTTGTAAATAAGGAAAGTGTATCTGAGATTGGAAAAGAAAGTGTACTTGAGTTTGAGAATGGGAATGATGGTGAAATTATATTTGCAGTGAAAATGAGATTGGTAAAGTATGATTTGCTTACATACAATGAGATTGGTAAAGGATGATTTGCTTACATATAGTCACTGGAAACAAAGAGTTACAACCATTGAATTGTCGGCAAGAGTTAATCCCAAACTAATTTTCACAACCAACACAAGTTCCTTATACTCGTAAGTCTTTAATCCATGCGTCTTCTTTTTCAAAATCTACTGGGAATCCTCCTGTAATTCATGATATTGATCTTCCTGTTGCAACTAGGAAAGAAGTTAGAACATGTACTAAACATCCTATTTCTAATGTTGTTAGCTATAATAACAGTGTTTGGGGAATTAACTACTTGAGTATATATTCTAGGTTGTAAATGTTTTTGAATATAGAAGGAAGTATTTTTCCACACAAAAGATCACCGTGTCTCGTATAACTCATTGTCCATCCTATATAGCTTTGGTGTCTTCTTGGTTCTTTGTATCTATGCCACAAGGTTGGAAGGAAGCACTTACTAAACCTAAATTACAAGATGAAATGGTTGGATAAATGAAACCTCTTGCCAAAAATGATACTTTAGAACTTACTAGCCTTCCTAAGGGAAAATAAGCAGTCAGTTGTAAATAGGGTCTTACCATTGAAAGGAGAGTTAATGGGACAATTGAAGGATATAAAGTGAGAATAGTTGCAAAAGGATTCATGTAAACTTATAAGGTGGACTCAATGTTGTCAAGGGCGAAAGGCATATTCAAGGCGATAGCTTTCTAAATAGCCTAAGGCGAAAGGCGCCAAAAAGGCAATAGCCTGAGTAAATTGAGGCGACATTTCTCAAAAATATTATTAAATATACTATATTAAAGACTATACTATACATAATTAAATTAGAATACAAAACTAATATTTGAAATCGAAAAACCAATATTTGACACAAATATTAAAAATATGCAAGGTGATTCATTATTAGATCACTTCCTTAGTATTGTTAATAATATTTTTTTTATACTATTAAAAACTATAAAATTGTATTTGTAATTAAATAATAACTTGCAAAATTTATACAAATATTTTATAATATATTTGCTCAATTTTTTTATTTTTTATTTTGTCTATTTGCACATCTTGAAAAGAACATATTAACAAAATTTTGTATTTTTTTTTATCACCAGTATTTTTATTATTTTTTCATCTAAACATAAAGACTAGTTTATTTGTTTAGACAAGAGTTTTGGGTTGAGATTGTTGGGCTACGCTTAACATTCAAAATAGGAAAAAAGGAAAATCAGAACTTCTTTCATTAAAACGCATCTTTTCTTCTTCCTTCTGTTTTTTTTTTTTTTTTGTGTCTTCCTCCCTCCTTCTGAAGCAGTGAAGCACCTGCAGATAGATCAGATCTGCGACTGCTAAGGAGCGACTTTCGCCGGATCTTCTTCCTTCCTTCATTCTTTTTTTTTTTTTTTTTTTGGTTTTTTGCTAGTCTTCCACCTTCTTCCTTCTTTCTTTAATTTTTTTCCAGCCTTCCTCCTCCTTTGTAGTTAGGTGCTCGCCTAAACCGACTTTCGCCTTGGTCAAGGCGGCCGCCTAGGCGAGAAAAGCGTTTGCCTAACTTAAGTGGACTCACCCAAGGGTTGCAGAGGTGGTAACCCATCGCCTTGCCTCGCTTGGTCGCCTAGGCTAGCGCCCAGAGCGCCTTTGACATCACTGGGTGGACTATCAAGAGATTTTTTCTCCTGTTGCTAAAATATATTTTATTAGAGTTCTTATCTTTTGTGCTACTAATCTTGTTTAGGATTTGTAGCAACTAGATGTGAAAAATGTATTTTTGCATGGAGATCTTACTAAGAAAATTTACATGGAGATTCCCTTGGTTTTTCTTGTTAGAAGACCGAAGAAGTTTTTATATGGTCTCAAGTGGTCTCTTAGAACATGATGTGATAGATTTAGCAAGCTAATGTTATCTTTTGGGTATCAACAGAGTTAAGCTACCATATTTATTAAACATTGCAATGAGAAGATTACTATTCTCATTGTTTATGTCGAAGATGTCATTGTGACTGGAGATAATCGTGTTGAAGTGTCCCGACTAAAGAATCACTTTGCTAGAGGTTTGAGAACTTAGGAAAACTCTACTACTTTCTAGGAATTGAAGTAGCTCAATCTAAAAAGAGTACTTTCTTATCCTAAAGGAATATGTTCTTGATCTTCTGGAAGAGATTAGTATTCTTGGTTGCAGGCCTATTGACATGCCTATTGAAGCTAAATTTAAGGTGGAGAATGGTGGTGGGGAACATGTCAATAGGAAGAGATATCAGAGATTAGTTGGGAAGTTAATTTATCAATCTAACAGTTGGCTAGACATAGCTTGTGCTGTTAATATGGCAAGTCAATTTATGCATGATCTCTGTTCCACTCACTTGGATCCAGTTCATCACATATTAAGATACTTGAAATCCGCCTTGGAAAGGGACTATTGTTTGAGAATCATGGAAGGTTAAAGATTGAAGTATATACCGATGCATACTGGGTTGAGTCACTTTATGACAAAAGATTCACTTCAAAATATTGCACCTTCGTTGCTGTGGCTAAATAAGCTGATCCAAAATTTTAGGCTAGCTTGGGAAAGACCTCTTGTGGTGTACCGTGACAACACTGCTGTTATTAACATAGTTTACAATCTAGTCTAGCATGACAAGACAAAACACTCTGAGATTGATAGACACTTTATTAAGGAAAATCTGGATACAAGATTAATTTGTATGCCTTTTGTAATGTATGAGAATCAGCTAGTTGATATCTTTACAAAAGGTTTTGGTAGCTGTGTTTTTTATTTTTTATCCTATTGTTTTCAAGATTGGCATGGGAGATATCTATGCTCTGAGAGGAAGTGTTGGTGTAAAACACCTATTTGTATAGGGGTATTTGAGTCTTTATCCTTAGTTGTAATTTTGTGAATTAATACAAGATTTTTTTCATATTCAACTTTCACGCAAGGCAGTTTTCCCTTTGCTATTTTCCTGGTGGGAATAGGGATTTAATTTCACTTCTAAGTGTAAGTGGTCTAAATCAATCTCTTCATGACCCTTGTGTTAACAGTAAGACAAATTATTTATAAATCAACAAGTATTATCCTTTTAGTTATTAACAAACAAGAATTGATGAGTTGTGTCAGCAGAAAGGGACAAACCCAGTGGTCATGAGGAATCTGGATTCTGGACTTCCATCTTAATGGCATTTAAGCCTTGTCAGGTTTAGTGTTTCTCAAAACGAAAGGGTTATATTAGGACCAATTATTAGCTCCAGCTTGCCTGTTACCTGCCTGGTGTCATTTTGATATTTTGCTTAGGCTTTGATTATGATGTACTCATCATATATGTAAATGTGTTATATTATATGCTACAGAAGATTTTATAATTAATCCAAGATTAGTAATTTCCCTCCATGTTCTTTTCATATTTCAAGGTGAGAGAGCTTGACTCAAATATCAAGTGGAATGACATTGAGAACACCAATCCTATCTCTGTATTGGATAAACAATCTAGAAAGTCAATCAGGCTCTTCAAAAAGGAAATTGTCTGAAGGAAGTGCACTGAAAAGGAAGTGGTTAAGTATCTCATTGACTTTGGCAAGAGAAAGGCCATTCCTGACATTGCTATAAAACATGGGCATCCCTTGGAAGAATCCTCAAGCGAGAGGAAGAAAAATTGGCTAGAGGAATCATATGTCCCCTTAAATCTTTTGAAAAAATTTGAGGGAAAAAGAATTGCCCGCAACTCCAGTGGAATAAAACCTGGAAAAGTTCTCGACATTGGTAAAGCAAAGAAGAAGGCTCCTTGGAAAACAGGATTTTCTTATTTATTTTCAAAAGCAGAAAGATCTGAATATTACCAGTGTGGACACTGCAGTAAAGATGTCCCAATCAGGTATCAAATTGTTCATCCTAGTTTATTGATTTTTCTTTTATGCATGTGTATTACTTACCATCATTGATGTGCTAATACCTGAATGACTTCGGTGCAGTGAGGATCGAATATAAGGTTCACAACTAAATTTATCAAAAACCTAGATAACTCAATTCTGATGAAAGACAACTATGTATTTTACTGATTTGGCCATTGGCCTACAGCTCCTTTAAATAGTAAAAATTACAGAAAAAGAGTCAAAGACTTGATGACAATTAAACAATGATACGCTAGATGGCTAGACTTAATAGCAATTGAACGACAATAAAAAATAGATGGTTAGACTTATAGGCTATAGCAATTGAAATGGAAAGACACAAAACTAATATGCAACGGCAGCCCTTTGTTGAAATTAAGTGATGACAACTAATCAATGCCCAACTCAAGGGTCTCTGGAAACCCTAGTTTTACAGAGATTTTCAGCCCAAAACTTGCCAAACCGCCTTCGGCAATTTCCCATCTCGCTGGGCTCGTCTAGAGCTTTTCTTTGACATATCATGGGTGTTGAAATTCTTCCTAGATCAAAAGTTGCGTCCTTTAGAAATTGGGTTGGGCTACCACATCCTGCATCGAACTTTATGTTTTCTTCAATATCTATTCATGCAGAGTTTGCCCCTTCACTCTTTGCTTTATGTTTTGTTGAAGACATAGATGATCCTTATTCCTTGTATTATAAATCTGCTCAGTCCTTAATGTTTAAAAAGAAGAATAAAAAATGGCATTAGGTCTAAATTTCACCAATCTTGGGTTTTATGCCAAAGTGTAGCCAAAACAAAAAAGCATATGCTGGGGAACAAAAGCGTAACTAGGGAGAAGCACTTGTTAGTATCCCAGGCGAGGTGCCTTCAGTCAGTTGCAGGCATTCGTGCTATGTGCAAAAGGTGAGCACCACACAAAGGCCTATGAGTTGCATACCCTACTCAAGGCGATGTGGTTATGAATAGATATCAGAAGAAAGTAGACCATTTTGGTGTAGAAAATAGGGACCAGAGCCCAGAGGTATAGTGAGAGACAAGCCAGAGAGAAAAGAGGAAAGTGCCATTCCATTATCTCCGCG
This sequence comes from Quillaja saponaria, assembly GCA_029379385.1. Classification (NCBI taxonomy): domain Eukaryota; kingdom Viridiplantae; phylum Streptophyta; class Magnoliopsida; order Fabales; family Quillajaceae; genus Quillaja; species Quillaja saponaria. The sequence goes on along the minus strand of CM055612.1, from coordinate 14,334,670 downwards.
CTTTTGATTCTCATAGATAACCAATGTAGCAGAGGTTGTCTAAGATTCTTTGTCTTGATGTCTGTGTGATGGGTTTTAGAAAGCATTGAGACCATTGATATTCTCTTTATCATGTGGCCCTAGACTCTTTGGTGTAGGCTTTTTGATGTTGTTGGTTTTAGTATGTCAAGATCTTTGCATATTTGTTGCTGATTCAGTTTAGAGGGTTTGAGAGGAGTACGGGTGCTAAAGTCCAGTTCCGGTTATGCTTTCTTTGCAGAAATTTGACATATTTGGTTGGAGTGTAAAGCTATCATTTTAAAGGAGGCCTAATTCCTATTCCTCTGATTTGGGGTAGGGTTGTGCTTCTGATTTCTCTTCGGCGTTTAGCTGTGGGTATTTTTCCAGATGTTTTTTCGTTGATATTTGAAATAATTTGAAATAATTTGAGCTTTATTTTTCATTTAGGTAACTTTTTGGTTTCACTTAGGAGGATTTCTTGCCCTCTCTTATCTAAAAAGATAACGAGTGAGGTAATATTGAGAAGACAGTAAGAGAATTAATAAGATAACCATAAGAAAGTAAGTCATAATTAACTGATTCATAATATAACTATGAGAATATAATTGATAACCTGTTTGTAGTTTATTGCTTCTTTTTTTTCTTTTTTTCTTTTTTTTGTTTATTTAAGTTTTTTGCTTTGCTCAATTCACGTGTACACTATTTTCCTTTTTCACCCTCAGCTTTAGGCGATAAAGGGACCCTAGTGCCTTGAACGCATCTTTCATTTTTGACTATCTGGGATGTCCTGTCACTAGAGCTACCAAAATGGTTCCAGACCCATCAACTAACTTAACCAGCCATGATTTTGGTGAGAGTTCAGGTCAAATGGTCTTTGACCTGCCTTTGTTATGATCATGCCCAACCTAACTTGCCATTATGAAAGATTAATCTTCAACTCTCAATTCCAAAGAAAAAAAATACAAAAAGGATTCATTTTTTTAATATACAATTAATATCTTTTTCATTTAAAAATATTATTTTATATATAATTTTTTAATTTATGTTTGAATAAAAGATACAAAATTTAAAGGAAATAAATAAGTGGGTTTACTCCTGGATCCACCTAGGGTCCTGTTTGGGCAAATGGTTTATCGTTCCCCTCTTCATATGCACAAAACCAACCAAACCCATGAAAAGTTTAAACTCGCCTTGAGCTGGCTGAACTAGGTTGCTGTATCTGTCATAGCTAATTTCAGTTGAGGTACTGTAATTTTGAAGACCTGGAGGGCACCTTGTTTTATGTTTGTCAAGTCTTCTGTTTGATCAATAGGCTGTTACTAAAATTTAGTCCACCTCAAACATTTGGGATTGAGGTGCATTCATCTTGAAGACCTAGAGGACACCTCATTTTCGAAGCTTCTTTGTTCTTCATCTTTGCTGCTTGTTGAAGCTTCTCATTTCTCGGGTTCTTCATCTTCACCAGTGCCTGTAACAGTCCAACTCACAACAATCACTCTTGAGGCCTCCAAAGCTTCCTTCCCAATGAGTATTCCTCCACTTTTTATCTCTCTCTCCCCCTTCCCGTCTCTCTGTCTGAAAAATTATGTGTTATGAAATTCTTGTTGGAACTGATCCAGAATCAGTGTTGGTGGCTCCAAAGCTTGCTGTTACTGGCTCTTCTGATGTTTATGAGAATGATGTGCACTATTTCATTTTTCCTTTATTCCATATTAGCTTATGAAGTTATGCTCCTCATGTTCTAGTCTGTTTGTTTCCTATGTTGCTTTTGTATAAGCTGTTATAAAGTTAGCATCTGTGGGAATATATGATATAGTTATGCATTAATTTTAATTAAGAGAAAAAGTTATGTAATGAGTTGTGCTTGTTGGACCAGTATGTTATGAATTGTACTTGTATGACAACTATTATATTATGAATTTGCTTAAATTGTGCTTTTTAGACAATTTTATGTCATGAATTTACTTGTTAGACAATTTTTTGTTATGAATTACAACTTTATGTTATAAATTATATGTATCTAATATAATTTATTTAATTAAACGTATCTTTATTTGTAAGAAATTGGCCTGTGTTGGATACCTATCATATCGGATTCTTGTAACAATATCCATGCTTCATAGCCCAGTACGTTTCCCATAGCATGAAACAAGCTGACCTCTGCTGAATTCAATTGCATACTTTCAGAACTCTTAATTTTTCTGGTGCTGAAATAGTGTTGGAATTATTTTATGTTCCACCCAAATGTTTAACTATAATTCTCTTTTGATTTTGTAAATTCAGAAGTCTCATAGATTGGATGGGGCTTGTGGCATGTTAGAAACAAACTTATAATGTTGTTCTGTCAAAATGACAGTAGGTCTTTGATACAGTGACATTTACTTGGCGGGAATATCAGAATTATCTACTCATTAAAAAAATATATATATATCTGAATTATGTTGTGTATTATCTGATCATCATTTGTCTGTTACTTTTCTCATTGTTCGAAGCATCTAATATTCTCAGATGTTCTTTCCTTGTTAAATGTTATTCCTTAATTTGTCATATAACTAATAACTACGCTTTTCTTCCTAAATTGGCAGGGAAGCTGTGAGCTGCCTGTACTGCAAAGGTGAGTCTCTGTCTTCTATTCTGGCCTTTACGTTTGTCCTTAGTAGTTTTCACTTGTAGCTTTAAACAGAGAATGTGGTTATAGTAATGTATAGATGGTTTTTGGTTTGCAAACAATTTTAAATGTTGCACAATGTAATTTGTTTGTCTTCTATTTTATTCCTCTTTCTGTTGCTTTAATTCATATCATGGTTCCATCTCACTTAGGGTGCTTCAATGCAATTATTAGTGAGCACCTATTGATATGTTTATATGTTGTGTAATCATTTAGTTTTGCCATTTTCTTTTCAGAGATATTTTCCCCACTATACTACCCTGTGATTTGGGCAAAGTTTAAATCAAGTCCTTAAATTCTAGCTTCTAAATGAAGTCCCTCACCTTTTGTCTTTTCTATACTGTCCAATAGTTAATTGTGATTTTGGTTATTTATTATTTTCATTTACATTCCATCATATGTTGTCAAACAATACTGATATTGCAGTTTGGTTTTCTACAAAAGCATTTGGTTAAGAATAAAAGTTGTGAACACTACAATCCAGATACAACAAGCACTAATGGATTTTTACTGTAAAACAACTTTCAAAGGGGAGTTACTCGTAATTTGCTGAAAAGTAACATACCCAAACAACTATAAATCATGGGAACCTCTGGAAGCAGGAAGCACCGATATGGGTACAGTAACAGTACCGAAAATGGTACTTACCGATTATGAGGAGCTGCAACCGAGATGAATTTGAAATATTTTTAAAGATGTAATGTAGTATTAATTAGTTAAGCTGATCACAGATTGTCAGGCAGCTTGCATTGGCATAGTTTTGTGTTAATTAGTTGCTCATCTGAAAAAAAAAAAGTTGGAAGAAACTAATCGAATTTTAAACTATCAAAACTTCTTTAGATGGAATATATTACATAAACTAAAAATATCTGGAATTATTTCCTCAGGGTTCTTGGAATTCTTAAAATTCGTGCTTTCAAGTTTTACAGTGCTGAATGAAAGTAAACTCTATTGAATATTCGGTTTTCCTCATTCCAAGTTAGCAGCCCATTATTTGTCTTTAATCCCTCCATAAGATACCTTCTTCTATGCTAAGACTTGGAATTTTTGTAATTGATGGAGTCTTCTCTATTTGTTTTTGACATAATCATATCTGCTTTATCCATCTTTAGTTTATTAACAAAATGGGTGCATGCTGATTCCTTCAAACTAATGCTTGGCTCACATTGTTATAGTGATCAAGTCAATGCATCTCTGAGTATTCCTCTCATTAACCTTCATTTACGTGTTGGAGTTAATGAGTGATTGATGATTTCCTCTGCTTTTGTTGGATGCTTTTTAATTTCCAGATCTGAGAGACTTAAGATTTATTGGTATCTTGTTACCCTCATAAATTTCAGGATTTTTTCACAAAAGGCATGTCAGGAAATTGGCTGGTGCAGTCACTGCTGAATGCACATTTTCATGTCACCAAGGCCATGATGTGATGTATTTGAAGACTGGTAAAAAATAAGGGAGAGGGAAAATTCAATCACAAAAACATAAAAAGGTCCAAACTGTTTTGTAGATCTGTGAAATTGAAAGGCAGTAAAAAAAGCCTTGACTAGTGCAAAGAAAGTACATTACCCAAACGATCAACCGTACTACTACGCTGTCAGCAAGGAAGGCTACATGTTTGTCACTGCAAAATAAAAATATTAGAGGATGTAGGAAAAGGAAAAGGACCAATTCCAAGAAGGTGACCATTGAGGAACCCCAGACATGTACCTCAGTGAAATTGAAAGCCAGTAAAAAAGCTTTGACTAGTGAGAAGCAACTAAATTCCCAAAACAATAAAATGGTGCCGCCAACTTTACCTCTACGCCGTTCAGCGAGGAAGGCTGCATTCTTGTCACTGCAACATAAAAATCTTGGAGGATGTAGGAAAAGGAAACAGAGCAAACCCAAAAAGGTGGCCATTGAGGAACCCCAGAGATGTACCTCGAAGCGTAAGAGGAGAACACAAGTGTATCACAGTTACTGGCTTAATGGTCTTCTGTTTTCTAGGAAAACAAATGATGAACATGTAATGATGTTTAAGGAGAAAAAGCAATTTGGTTTCACTGAACGCTTGTCTATCACCCTTGATCAACATAAATGCCATCTTTGTCGAGAAGCAGGAGATACCTCTACTCAAACTTATGTTGCTTATCAAATCTGTGGAGTTAATTATTTTTCTTATGGAATATTAAAATAGTATGCATTTGAGAAGTCAGCTTGTAATTATCACAGTTCTTTAGATGTAATTTCTTATAGGGTTAAAATTAGGACTCTTGATATTTTCTATTGACTGTCACGTTGATTTGATTAATGCATCTCATTCTCATTTGGTGAGATAGATGTACTTTTTCAAAGACATGAAGGGTCAGATTCTGAGATGGAGGGAGTAGTTATAGTTGTTTGGATCAGAGGGCTTTTTCGAAGCTTTAGATACTGATTTTATAATACTCACTTCCGCTGTTATTATGCAGAGTGGTTTCATGGAGATGCCTTTGGACTCAACTCAGCGAATATCAATCAGCTTATTGGGTTTAGGTGCCATGTTTGTCGCAAGAAGGCTGCTCCCATTTGTCCTCATATGAAGAGCAACGCATCCCGGTTGTCTCAAGCTAGTATCTAATCTTTTGAGGAAGTATCTAATGCTGTTCCATCTTTAAGTGAGGTATTCTCAAACAAATGTTTTAAATTACAGAAGAGTGACCAAGTTCAGGTTGACAATCATACTATGAAATAATTTTTCCATATTCAATGATACATATTTTAGTTTTCTAATTACTTTATAAAATGTCTCCTAATATAAATAAGAACTGGCAAGTAATCATACTATGACATAATCTTCTTTACGTTTTTCAAAGAATATTTCAAAAAATAAAAATTTCACCCTTATTTGATTTTAATAATAAGCATAAAAAATTCCAAAATAATAATAGATACATATTCAAATAGTCAAAATAATAGAAAAGGAAATTGATGAACATACATTCATTCTAAATCAACATGCCCTTTTTGTCGTTCCTAGAATAACGAATGCTCTACTCTAGGGCATTGTTCAAAGGCGAAGCCTCAAGAGTTTTTGCTCTCTTTTATTGAAGATCTGAGATAGATAGACAACGAAAATTCTAATAAAACCAACTATGCATATTGGAGATCGACAGGGCCAAGTGGAAGATCAAATTATCTAAATAAGAAAGTCATATGGGTGTATCTATTGTTGTAGATCTTACCTTAAATTGTGAAGGGTCGACAGAATTAACATGAACAATCTTCCTAATTTTGTAAAACATTTTTCAATGTATTTATCTATGTACAATTTTATTATAAATAAGTAGCCGTATTAACAAAAGTTCTAGGCGTACCAAGGCTCTAGGAGCACGGAGGCGCTATGGTCCCTGAAGCCTAGGTGCACTGAAAATATGCTCTATTTTTTTGTCAGGAAACAGGGATGCTTTGAGACTTCAATTGGCTGAAGGCCAGTGACTGATTTAAATAAATAAATATATATATATATATATATTTTAATATTTTAGAGACCTTACATGATTTTATTAGGATCTTTTGCAATGTTTAACATTTCCTATTTATGAGAAAACGAAAAATTTGAGTTTATTTATTTTTATTTTTAATAAAAATAAATAAAAATAAAATCTTAGCTGCACCTTTTAGTTGCCTTTTGTGTGCCTTATAGTGCCTTAGAACATGGCAAAGGTGTGCGCCTAGGTGGTGCCTTAATGCTAGCACTCCTTAGGTGCAGCAGCGAGGGGGGTCATCACTTTGCGCCTTTTGTGCCTCAAGTGCACCTTTAATAGCATTGCAAGTTGCATGATACAAATTAGTTATAAAGCTCCAAATGAAAATAATTTTTTACCAATTACATATCAATATTCAATAGTAAAACCATATATCATAAAATTGTAAATACAAGACAAAAAATTAAAAAAATAAAGAAAAAGAAAAGAACAATTGTGACACCTTAAATGTCATTCCAATAATATTTACCAGTCGCGCACTCTCGAGGACACATAGCATTGCAAGTTGCATGATACAAATTAGTTATAAAGCTCCGAATGAAAATAATTTTTTACCAATTACATATCAATATTCAATAGTATAAACCAAGACAAAAAAAAAAAAAAAAAAAAAAAAAAAAAAAAAAAAAAGAAAGAAAGAAAAAGAAAAGAACAGTTGTGACACCTTAAATGTCATTCAGATAATATTTACCAGTCGCGCACTCTCGAAGACACATAGATTTTTATTATATATATATATATATAAACACAACGATATTATTCGAATAACACATAAACATCACAATTACACCCAGTTGTTTTCTAACATCTATTAATGCCATAAATGTAAATATACCAAAACAATAGTCAAATGCAGCAGATTCACTTTTAGATTAGTGGGAACCATGTGAGGCTTAATTAATCTAAATTAACCCTAATGGCCATAAAAGGCACCTACATATATATGAACACACGGATCTACGAGAATAACATATATATATATAGAAATACACACATGTTTCATATACCATCATTTTAATTTCCACATATATACACAATTTGTCCTAGATTTAACTTCTAGAAGTCTAGATCTCTAATCAGAGGGCCAATATGATCATACGAGTATTGGGGTTATGGAAACAAGGATAACAAAATCAAGTGAATTCGTATATCCATCCACAATATCCCTTTAACTCCCTCATATAGCACTCACATACACCTCGACAACCCTTTAGATATACCATGTAGATCTGTCAAAATATGGTCATAGTCTTTGATCATAGTTTCATCAGAGACACATGCCAAAATTAGCATCCTAGTGGCTTACCTTACCGTTTCAAGCTCAACATCGACAACCTCGCATGAACAGAGTCGCATCCATAATTGGGTCATCTTTAGGACCTCCATCTCCTCTACCATCAGCTCCACTACATCTTCCACCATCGGCTCCACTACCTCCTTCACCATTGGCTCCACTACCTCCTCAGTCTTATTAACCACATGGCACTATGTGCACTGGATTTTAAGACACCTGTACATCTTCTCTTAGGAAATTGTTCATTCACTGAGCCTTCTAATTTTTTTTAGTCTCATACTTTGTGCTTGAGCATTAAACTTGACCCACACACTCTAAAGTGCTTTCTTATTTAGTACTTTGCAACTCATAAGGGATACAAATGCCATGATCTGTTATTGCCAAAATTACCATGCAAGTGTACATATCATTAACAAGTAATATAGATAGAAGTAGAGTGTCGAACCGATGAAGAATTAGATCTAACAATTGCTAAGTACTACAATTTACCAATCCTAACTTTACTCAAACGAATGAACTTTGAGAAATTTATAACTAAACTAAACTAAACTAAAGTAAGCAAATGTAAGAATGTAATGGAGAAAACCTAGAATTACAACTTCCCTTAACACTTACTTAGATTATTATTATCTTATCATGCTTAGTTGTCATACTGAATTATTAACCTAAGATTCTTATTCAATTATAAGTATTTTTCGAATTGCTTATAATAATATCTAACTTAACCAATTCACTATATTTGTATGAGAATTGAATTAAGATAGACTCATTAAGAATAGACCTAACAATGGCTACACAAGGTATGGAGGTTTATTTCTAACCTACATACAAATCAAATTCAAACAAGCATGTGAATGAATTCAAACAAGTGTTATCTTATTCAAGGCTAAACCTAGATTTCCTAAGTCAAGGTTTCTCTAAGTTACCGAATCAATCTAATTGGTAGCTAATCAATTAGAAGCATAAATCATAGAATAAGATATTAATTCATGTAACAAACCTTAAGCAATCAAATTATAACATAAAATCAAGCTACACGTTGAGTTCCATTGCAATCCTAGAGAAGTAACTACTCCATACTACGTAGTGTAGACATGGATTCATATAAAGAAAACATCAAGAAAATATAAGAAAGTAAAGGAGTAGAATAAAGAAAACATCAAATCTTCAATCTTTAGCTGTCCTTGCTCCTTACACTCTTGATCACCTTTTAATCTCCAGATTTTCTTAGTTAAATTTATGTGTTTTTATTCCCCACATAAACCTCTTTAAGTAGGCTTCAAAACCAAAAAAAGAAGTCAATTTGGATTACGAATCGATCCAGTGCCTTAGCATTGAAAATCAAATTGTAGGATCATGTTAAGCGCCTAGGATACAACTTTCTGTGTTGTACCTGAAGCCATGTCACTAGCTTTCTGGTGCCTAGGTGCCGCTTCTCTGGCAACACACATAGTTTTGCGATTTTTGAGTGTTTTGATCCCAAATTTGACTTCAATGGGATTCCTTTAAGTATGAAACCTTCAAAACATATAAACTAAGTTAATGTAAGTTATAACTTACATTAAAAACCAAAATCCTATTCAAAATGAATTAGGATTCATATTCTTATACGATAAGGACTTAACTAAAAACTTAAGCAAACTTCAACTAAAACTCAAGAACATAGCAAATAATATGAATAAAAATGACATGTAAATAAGGCTATTTCATAGACTTATCATCCGCCTAGTAGGAGAACGTATATAAGCATGGATGTCACATGTCGGGAATCAGAGGCCTATTACTCCATGTTATCTCTTCAGGGGGAGAATCATAATAAGGAAGAGTTTGTTAGGCATTAAGGGTCATGCATCTTATGCACACGCAGTAGAATATTTAAAATTTTCTAAACCAAGAACATAGACTATTCAAATAATTATATGATATACAAGCCAAAGATTAAGACTAACCTTGTGAAGCTTTCATGATGCTGCTAATTTGATTGTTTAGCAAGGATGCGAGGAGTTCCTCCATGAATCGTCAAAACAATACTCCCAATTAAACACACCAAATGATCAATGATTAACAAGCTATTCAAACGAAAAGCCTTTAATGATATAGCTTACACAATTGATTGGTTTAAAACCTTTAAGAAAAATTTACCTTTTTGAAACAGTTGAAGTATTCGATTCCACCTTTAGGATATGTGGTAGCTTCCACTTAGTAGAATTGTCAATGAAAGGAGAGTTCTTAAAGAAAAATTCCTTTGCTTCAAGGTAGAGGGTCATAACTAGGAGGAGGAAATTGACAAGAACTCTTTCTTGCTCTCTTTTCTCTCATGGCCGAAATCATAATGTGTCTTGCTTGTGAATTACATGTGTTGGCTGAACCCCTTAGTATATACATTTATAAAGGGGGCGGTTAGGGCTAGGTTTAATTCATCCACGTGTTAGATTCCAATTAAGCCCAAAATCCTTTAGTAATCCATAATACTGTTATGATTAATAATAAGCCTTTAGACTCCTAGTGGTCCAAATTCAATTAGGAATCCCACTAGGCATTTTCTTGACTTTCAAGAAAACAAATCTTGCTATATATATATATATGTAGGTAACAAATTACCTTTATACCCTTATGTGCTTAGAACTTAACTGTTAATTACAAGACTTAATGAATCCTTCTAGGTTCTTAATCTAAGTTAATTAAAGTGTGTAACTTATTAGGTTCTCCCCTACGTTGGCAATATACGTAATTTGATACCTCTTAAAAGGTACTATTAAATTAAAACACTTTAAAATTTACTTTGATTTTGTCAAATCAACTTACATTTATAAATCAAGATTAACATCTAACAATGTATTATGAACACCCAAGTATAAGCAAAGTTATGATCATTAATCAAAATTTTTAGTATTTGGTTAACATATATTTCAATCCTTTCATCAATCATATCATGAGTTAGACATAGGGCATGGATTCTAGTATCAACCCTATCTTTGTCTAAATCCATTTGCACTTGAAACCAAGTTTACATTTGTTCCTAAAAAAGATTTAAGAAAACAATTTTCTTAATCTCTTTTACCTTGCAAAGATTTATGGAACAAGACTTTGTCTCAAGAGGCTATAGGATATTATTTCTCTTTATTGAGGATGATGAATTCTTTGTCTATCATTCATCTATCTTCATATGTTTCACTACATATCCAATAATCACCTGTGTATTACCCTTGTTACAAGACGAGGGGAATGATATCAAAATATATGATTCACACATATGGTAATAAGATGACCTTAAGTTAAATGATCACTTACACTACCAACATTTTGAGAACTTCCACTTACACTTGATTAAAGACTCCATGTGATTTCTCGTGTTGGGTTAATTTAGTGTACTATTCAACTAACAAGCATCCATATATTTGTCTTAGCATCACCATGCTTGTAGTTATGAGATCACTACTCTTTTTATAAGAGAGTGACACAAAATATGTTAGTCTCAAAGAATTATCAATATCCCTATTCTTGATGATTTATTGACTAGGAAACTTTTAGAATAATACTTTTTGTGTGTCATATCTTACAATTATGACCAACATCATAATTATGCATACATAGTTATTATTCTAAAGATTTTAAACATGGTTATCCTAAATCTTATTCAAACGCAATATTAAAGAATGTCTAATTAATTTTATTACATGAATTAAATACAAATAAAGTATCATTACAACAAATCATTGATTGATTCTTGGACACCAATACTAACAATCTTCCACTTGGTCTAGAGTTAATCACTATGAAATCTAAGTCCTACCATATCAAAGTGACAATCATTCTTTCACTGTGGCAAGGGTTTCATAAGTAGATCTACAACATTTTCATTAGTAGGAATGTGTTCTATCTTTATATCCATCATATCAACAAGTTCCTTAATCAAGTGATACTGCCACAGTACATGTTTAGATTTCTGGTGAGACCTTGGTTTCTTTGCTTGTGCAATAGTTCTATTATTATCATAATATAACTCTATTGGATTAACAATGTCAAGAACCGTCCCCAATTATGTTATGAACTTCTTTATCTAAATAGCTTTCTTAGTTGCTTCGGAGGCAGTTATGTACTCGGCTTTGGTTGTAAAATCTGTTGTTGCTTCCTACTTGGAACTTTTTCTAGCTAACGACTCCTCTATTAAGAGTGAATATGAATCCAGACTGCGAATTGCAATCATATCTATAGGCTTGAAAGCTCGCATCAGCATATCCTATAACTCTTAGTTCTTCAGTTCCTCTATAAATTAAGAATGCATCATCCCTAGTCATTCTCAAGTACTTAAGGATGTTTTTAATTACTTTTTAATGATGTTCACTTGGAATTGCCTGGTATTTGCTTGTAATACTTAAATTGTATGATACGCCAAGGCATGTACATAACATGACATACGTGACTGAACCAATTGCGGAAAATTCATGCATTAAATTTCTAATTTTGCCTTAAGAGACATACTCTTAGAAAGATACACACTATATGACATGGGCAAGAACCCTTTCTTTGACCCATCCATGTAAAACCTCTTAAGCATCTTGTCAATGTACTTGGATTGTGATAATCCAAGCAACTTTTTAGATCTATCTCCATATATTCTAATACCCAGTATATAGGTTCCTTCACCTATATCTTTCAAGGAGAATTTCTCGGATAACCATAGTTTGACCAATTGTAACATAGGTATATCATTACCTATGAGGAGTATGTTATCTACATTCAGTATTAAGAATGTCACTGCTCTCCCATAACCTTGTTGTACACACACAATTCATCTTTGTTTTTAATAAAATCATAAGCCTTTATGGTTTCATTAAAATGAATGTTTCAGCTTTTTGAAACTTTCTTAAATCCATAAATGAATTTTTATAGCTTGCATACTTTATTATAATGACCTTTGGATTCAAAACTCTAAAGTTGAGTTATATATATATATATATCTTCCTCTAAAATATGTCTTATAAATATATATCTCACTTAACCAATTCACTATATTCCTATGAGAATTAAGTTAAGCTATACTCATTAAGATTAGACCTAAATTGGCTACACAAGGCATATAGGTTTATTCCTATCCTATACATAAATCAAATTCAACAATCATATGAATGAATTCAATCAAGTGCTATTTCATTCAAGGCTAAACCTAAATTCCTTTTCCAAGCTTCTTTAGATTACCATATCAATATAATTAGTAGCTAATTAACTAGAAGCAGTAAGCATAGAGTGAAATAAGTAAATCATGTACTAAACCCTAAGCAATAAATAAATAATAAAACCCATCGAGCTATATGTTGAGTTCAATTGTAATCCTAGAGAGTAAATTAGTTTGTGCTACTTAGTGTACACATTAACTTAAATAAATTCACCATCAAAGTAAATACAAGAAAACTAAGAGAGAGGGAGAAATAAAAGAAAACTAGAAATTGTCAATCTTCAATCAATTCTCATCCAAGTCATCTTGCTTTCTTGCATCCTTGATGGCTTCCTTTATCTCCAAAAAAACTCAGTTTAATTGTGTGTTTTAGTCCCCAAGCTAATTCCTCTTTTATAACCTTTTTTCTCCTAGTTTGTAACTAACTATGATTCTAACTGTACATGCACATGCACTGCGATGCCATCACCCTTAGCGTTGTGGTGCTGAGTCCTCTGCTGTCAACTATCAGGTGATTACTTATGGTGCTACATCGTCCTCTTTTTTGACTTGATATTTGAATTCCTTGATTTCCACAACTGTGGTGTACAACACCTTAGAGCTACGATGCATTGCTTTCTGTCCAGGTTGGTCTGTTCTGCCATTTTACGTGCATTGTCCTCCAATTTGACTTCAAAAGAGACTTTTTCATGTATTAGACCTTGCAAACACACAAACTAAGTTAAACATGAATAGAACTCTCATTAAACACCTAATTCCTAGCCAAAATCTACTAGGATTCAACATCCAATACAAACAAGGACTTTAACTAGGAATTCAACTAAAACTAAACAAAAAACAACTAAAACTCAAGAACATAGCCAAATTATATGATCAAAAGGACATGTAATAAGTATATTTCCAAAGTTATCACTAATAAAGATGAAGTCTATACTTTATTCATTGCTTTTTGTAAAAAGATTCAAAGAGAAAAAGAATGCTATATCACAAGTATAAGAAGTGATCACGGATGTGAATTTGAAAACAAATATGTGATTGATTTTTTGTGAAAAGAATGGCATTGATCAAAACTTCTCATTACTAAGAACACCTCAACAAAATGGTGTGGTCAATAGGAAAAATCATTCTTTAGAGGAAATAGAAAGGACACTGTTGATTGAAAACAATTTTCCCAAAAGCTTATGGGTTGAAGCTATCAATACTTCATGCTATATTATGAGTCGTGTGCTGATCAGATCAATTCTCAAGAAGACTTCCCACGAGTTTTAAAAAGGTAGAAAGTCTAATATATCATATTTCAAAGCTTTTGGCTGTAAGCGCTATTTCCTAAAATAACAACAAGGATAACCTCGAAAAATTTAATGCAAAGTTAGATGAAAGCATATTCCTTGTCGAAGAATCCATACATGTCAAATTTGATGAATAGACAATTTGGATCTAAAGATAATACTAACGATGTAGAAACTGCAAATGACAAGTTTCAGAAAGACAAAACTCAGAATGGGACTGAAAACAAAGAAGCTGAGACTGCATAAAAACAAGCTTCTGAACAAGTTTTGGAGGAAACTCTAGAAGAAGAAGAATACAAAGCTGAAATTAGTCAAGAACCAACTCAACAACCTAAGGATTTGAAAACCATGAGACATCATCCTATTAATCAAATTATAGGTAGTCCAACCAAAGGAATAAGAACTTGATCATCATATAGAAATGCTAGTGCCCATCTAGCTTTTCTATCTTAGCTAGAACCAAAATACTCTCAAGATGCTGAAGATGATGAGCTCTGAATGCTATCAATGAAAGAGGAACTCAATTAGTTTGAGTGAAACAAGGTTTGGAACTTAGTTCCTAAACCTGAAAATTAGTAAGTCATTAGCACTAAATAGGCATTCTTAAACAAAATGGACGAAAATGACATAGTGGTAAGAAAAGAAGTAAGGTTAGTTGCCTAATATAAGGAAGGTATTTATTTTGATGAAACTTATGCTCCTGTAACAAGAATTGAATCTATACATATGATTGTTCTATGAATTTTAAAATTTATCAAATGAATGTCAAAAGTGTATTTTTCAAATGGTTTTATTTGTATGTGTTGAAATAAGGGTTGTTTTGGCAATTGAAATTCTGAAAATATTGAACCACTTCAATGTTTAGTCAGTAGTCCATGGTGTGACCTCTGCCACAAGCTTCATATACCATTACAATGGCTTTGGAATGTTATTGTATCCCAAAATTGTTAAATCTTTATTCCAACCCAGCCACTTGTGTCGTTAAGGCTAGAATGGCATCAAGTTTATGAACCCCAGCAACTCTATGGGATGCTAACCTTTCAGATGGCTATTGATAATTATTTGTGACCATCTCCTCCAAAAGATCATAGGCATTATCCGTAGACTTTCCCATCAAAGCACTTTTAGTAACAGCATCAATGGTTATTCTAGTTTAGTTTTCCAAACCATTATAAAACGTATGCACTTATAGCCACTTGGGAATGCTTTGATGTGGGCACTTTTGCATCAAGTCTTTGTATCTCTCATATGCCTTATAGAAAGATTCTTGATCTTGTTAAAGAAATGATGTGATTTCACTCCTTAGCCTTGCAATTTTGGCGGGAGGAAAGAATTTAGTCAAAAACTTTTGTGCCATGTCTAACCAAATGGTGATGGAGTGTTAAGGTAATGAATACAACCAACAAGGAAAAAGCCTGAGGAGGAATGCATCATTAGAGACACCATTTTATTTGAATGTGTCATATAATTCTAGGAATGTGACTAGATTAGCATGGGGGTCGTCACTAGGTAATCCTCCAAACTGTGTAGATTGTTAGATCATCTAGATTGTGCCTGGTTTGATCTTAAAGTTATTGGTAGCAATGGTTAGTTTTTGTATGCTAGAATGGAGGCCTTACATAAGAAGGATAGCATAATCCCTTAAAGCATTGTTCCATGTGCTTGTTGATCATCAACCATTAAACTAGAGTGTTTAGGAACTTGGTTTTCCTTAGCTTTCTGAGTGTTCATTCGATCTAGGGATCGTATGGTAATAGTTCTATATCTCTAGTGTGTTGCATACAATGTCAATAGCACCTAAAATCAAAAGTAAGAACTTGAGTTAGAATCAAGTAAGCTTATAATGATATTAACAAATAAAGTAAATATACTCCCCGACAATAATGCCAAAAACTTGGTATGGATTATATAAATGCAAGCGTACGTATCGTTATTAAGTAATATAATGATAAATAGAGATTGTTCTCATAAATTTACTTTCTAAGCTAAGTATCAATAATATACAGTGTAATTCCAATTAAGCTAATTCAAATTCAAAGGTTTTTAAGCAAATTATAAAAAGATTAAAACTGACATCTGGGTTCACGATATCCCTCGCATTATACCTAATTAACTTTAACTTAATTCAATTCATGCAATAGTTTAAATATTAACCTAGATTTCTTAATTAATTACTAACATATTCCTATGTCTAGCAATTATATATTTTCCTTAGTCTAATTCTCCATATTCCTTTGAGAATTATCTTAAGACAAACTTATTAAGAGCCAATCTTACTAGTTACTTATGGTTAAAGAGAAGATTCTTATCTCTTCAACAAATCAGATTATCCAAATCATGTGAATAATCCAAATATAAATTATATTGCCTAAGGTTAATCCCGAAACTGACTCTTCTAAGTCAATCCCAAAATTCCTAATCAATCTAACTGGTAATCAATCAATTAGAAGCATTAGAAACAAGGTAACACAAATATTGAAACTAAAACTTGCATTAAATTAAAACTAAAACCACATCGACTGCATGTGAGTTCATTTGTAACCCTAGAATACGACTATTCTATACTAACTACAGAAAGAACAAGTATAAAAGACATAACCATTACAAGTAAATAGAAAATAACAAGAAGGGAGTAAAAGACTGTCACGGCTCTAAGTCTTTTCTATCTCCTTAGGTACTCTATATCACGAGCTCAAATATATCTATAAACTTTAGCCTTCACCTTACTTTATAGACCTTTTGATCCTAATTCAATTAAACTATGATTCTTCTAAAGCATGTAATGGTGTCGCAGCATGCCACTCTATGGCATTGTGGCGCTGAAGCTTCTGCACACTTCTACTCGGATTATAACATGTTATGCCACATCTTCATATTGTTAGGTGATGTGGCGCCATCCGCTCGGGTCATTAACGAAGTCATCTTTCCAATTTTGTGCAACGGCTTCAGTCCATTGGTGCTACGGCGCATGTCTCTATCTGGTTTCTAGGGAGGTTAGATTAGAGATGCCATAGCTTCATGTTATAAGCACTGCAGCACAGAGCTCTCTAGCTAGTTTGTGAAATTCTCATTCTATCGGTGCCACAGCAAGTCTCTCAGCCTGATTCATCAAATTTTCCCTTGTCATGCCGCAACACCTTGCAGAATTATATCCTTTGGTCTTGCCTTCAATTTCTCTCCTTGTTTGTATACAACTAGGACAATGTAAAGACACCTAAACAAATTAAATAACAAAATCATAAAACTATTCCTAATCATAACAAAAACTTTAAAAACTCCAAAACAAACTAAAATAACTAAAACACTAAATTTGACTAACATTCTAACTCAAAACCCCTAAGATTTAGCATAAATTAGGAATTGAAAGTGTACTTAAATAACTCTATTTTATAGAGTTATCACTAAGTGGAGGCCATATCTTATCAATTGTATTGTTGCTATAATTAGTGTAAGTGTGCTTTTATTTAGATTTGAATGTTTATTACTTCTGTTTATATATATAAATATTTTATCTATAGTTTAAAACTCTGTTTTAAATCCATCGTTATATAAGGTCTGTAACTCCTTATTTGGTATCAGAGCCATGTTTGCTTGAGAATGAAATCTTCATATTTAATCTTTCTAGACTTGTTTATTAGTGAAACAGAAGTCAAGGCAGTGTTTACCCATTTACCCGTGGAATGAAGGCATTTAACATCTATACCTGGACGGACTGAGCATATCTAAGAAAGACCATCGAACAAATCAAGTCACAAGGAATCTAAATGACGACGTTACCCGATATTGTAATAATCGTTGATCAGCAAAAAGAGGGGTACTAATCCTTCAGACTGTCTTAATCCACACCCAAGTTAGTCTGACGGTCAACTAAATAATTTGCTTCTCATTCTTTGGAGATTAACTACCTTTGTACTCGTCCATCTTACGTAAGCAAGAGATGAGTAAATAGGGATAACCCAAGATCTATCCCCTTCTTTAAGGACCTTTCATTACATACCATCTCCAAACTAGAGGAATGTTATGGGAGATTAGAGTCGGAATCGGTGAAGCTTCTTTTCGCCCCAGGGTGTTGTAAGATATTTAACAGTGATCCAATTAAACTTTCTAGAATGGCTAGGTTTGTTAGATCATTCTCTACTGCTTCTAGTTCTGGTGCTAAAGATAAGAATAAGGAAATCCTAATTTCTGACAACATAGAAAAGAATTTACAAAACTAGAACCTACTACCTACCCCCGCATAGAAAATTTATAAATCTTTTAGATCCTTTGTTTTTAAATTAGAGTACATAATAAAAATAGTTGAAGAAACAATTCCTTTAAAAAAAGGATATGAAAATTTCAAGCTTATCTCTAAATCTCTAATTAAAACTCAGAGAAAAATATAAGTATTTGTGTGTAGGTTTAATCTAGGTTGCTTTAAAGCCTCTCATCAAATTAGGATTAAGCATATCTATTGTTATTTGTCCTAGGAATAAATGGCACAATAAGTTTGTTGATTCATTACTAGGATGTGTAGAATCTACACTATGTGATGGACCAATTTATTTTGGGTGCTTTCCTAATTTCACTCTCTCCCTTTTTTATCTAAACATTATGCTTGGTTTAACTCTAAACATAAAAATTCAAGGGTTTGATATGATGTCTGAATCTGAAAACATTGTCTTAATATACATAATGTGTTATAAGGTAATGAACACTTCGGGCCCAAATGTAAAGATCATGCCATAACAGTTGTCTCAAAGAAAAGAATAAACTAATGTACCTTGTTTCTCACCAACATAGATAAATCTATTGTAGTTGTCTTAAAAAATATTTCTTGGTATTAAGTTACTCTTCTAGAATCTTGGAAATTGAAATCTTCCATAAATCCCCCAAAAATAGAAAAAAAAAATTAGAACAAATATTTGATTGTGAAAAGATAGGGAGATAAAATTCTCTGCTAATGGAAGGATTAGGATAAATCTAGATGATTCTAATTCTAGAGCTCCTTCTAGAGTCATGTCTGATAGAATGTCTACCTCTTTAATCCTTTTAACCAAAAAAAAAATCAAATTAGAAAGGATAAGAAAAACTGAAAAACAGGTTCGTAAACCTTAGTATATAGTAGAAACATCTTACTCTACCAGGAAGCCCAAAATCTCCAATAATTTTTGAAATGGGTTATGAGGTTCTTGTTTTAACAAAAGAAATCCTTTGGTCTCTCTTTCTCTTTTAGTAAAAAAGATGAATTAAAGGAAAAATCCTTTGGTTTTTCTTAGTTTTAAGTGCAAATGAAAGATATTATTGATATAGAATGTTTGATCAATATGTTAGAAAACAAATTTTCCACATGAGATTGATTTCTTTGCATGGCTTGAAAAAACTTTAAAATATTGAAATTTAGAAGTACCTGAGTTTGAAAAAACTTTAGTAATAGTTACCATTCAAGCTATGTATCAAAATTGTATGACTACTAATGGAAAAATCATTAGAACATTACATCCTCCGAATGTTAATCTTTCTATTAAAATTGGAGAAAAACAACAACAATAGCTCTTTTAAAAAATGAAGAGTCCATTGAAAATACTTCAGTAATTCAACAAAATAATTATACTAATTTGTATTTGCAATCACTTGAAAAATAAATTAGTAGAATGGAGAATGTGTTGAATAAGGAAAAAAAAACAGTAAGTAATTCCTAAAAGGAACATAACGTCTGAAAAATCCACCCTAGACTCAATAATGGTAAAACCATCTCCTCGACCTAATATGAATTTCACATGTAAGAGAGTCTAGTAAGTCTTCAGGAGACTTGTAGATGCAATTGTTAAAAGACTTAAAAATCTAGGATTAAATAATCCTAGAAAATTCTAAAGAAACATAAGAAGATTATGATAATCTTCATAAGAGTTTAGTTCTCAAACCGATGGTCCTCAAATGTATAAAATTCAATATAAGAAAATGACTCAAACTGTTCCTATCAAAACTTATTATCCTAGACATAGTCCTATGGATTTGTAGTTTGAAGAAAACTGTCATCATGATCATGTTCAATTTGATAGCTCTTCCATTGTAGAATGGAATATTGATGGATAAGCTGAATATCAAATAATGAACATTATGAACTATCTGATGATGTTTGCCACTGCAGCTAGATTGAAAAGAACAATAGATGATAATATAGCCAAGGCTATTGTCTTTGGGTTTGTAGGACAACTTAAAGGATGGTACGACTTTTTGTTATCAAATGAGACTAAAATAAAAAAATTTAGTGTCATTAAACGTGAAAACAATCAAGCCCAGCTAAATGTTGTTAACACTTTAATCTTTGCCATCACCCATCATTTTATAGGCACTAATATGCTCCAACTGGACAAAACACATGAACAACTTATGAATTTAAGATGTCTAGATCTGTCCCATTTTAAGCGGCATAAAAGATGTTTTCTTTTAAAAAATCTTTACTCGTAAAGATACTAATGTTGACTTTTGGAAAGAAAATTTTCTATCTGGGTTACCATTCTTGTTTGAGGATAAAATTCGCAATTGATTTAAAGCAAAACATAAGGGTAATCCTGTATAGCCAATACACATATAAAGAATTACCAGCAGAGGTGGTTATTAAAGGAATTACTCTCTTTAATGACATTAACCTTAAAAAGCATAAAGATAGAGACAAGATGGAGAAGAAAATGCCTTAGGAGATTTTAGTAAGCAAGTAGGGTATGCCTCATCCTAAAAAGAGAAAAAAAAAAAAAAATTGAAAGTCATCCAAAGTATAAATTTTTCCAAAGAAGCTCTCTTAACCACCCTTCTTCAAAATCTTCTTCTAAGAAAAATAGAAAATTTAAACAATTACATGTGTGTTACAAGTGTGTAAAGGTTTAACATTATGCTAATAAATGTAGGGTAAAAGCAAATATTCATAAGCTACATATAGATTAAGGATTAAAAAGAACTTTGTGTTCTATTCTTTTACAAGATATTAATTCTAAGAAGGAAGAGTTGACAGTCAATGATCTTATAGAAAAACCGTTCAATTTAGATATTTCTGAAAAATCTTATAACTCTGAATTTGAAAATTCAGATAAAGATAAATCGGACAAGGAGGAAGAAGAAGAATGTAAGGGTGGATAGAATTGTCCTTGTAATAAATGTGATCCTAGGTTAGATTTTCTTAGGATCAATAATCTAAGTATAAATGTAATAACAAAAGAAGAAAGTATAATTTTAGACTTGATCGATAGAATTGAAGATCCTTAGAAAAAAAAAGATTTATTGAGAAAGATATCTTCAAGATTCAAGAGATGTTAAAAGTAATTTTAGAAACAATAATAATAAAAGTAATACTCTTGAAAACAACATATATCAAGAAGCTTATAGCTTTAAAAATGTCCTTGATAAAGTTAAATCTAACAACTCTAAAAGCTGTACTGAAAGCTGAAATCTGAAAAGTAAAAAAAGAAATAATTCAGTTGAGAAATAGAGTAAGTAATCTAGAAACTATAGAAATGTTTAGACCTAATTTTCAACCCAAGGGAGATGATGGCTCTGAAGCTGATATGAGAGACTTAATGTGACAAGAAAATAGAGAAAATTTAAAAACTCAAACTGATCAACCCAGGGATGATTCCTTAGATATCACCTCCGTATTAGAAGTGTTAACGAGGGAACATATTAGAAACATAAAGTGGATGAATCTTATAGATCAAGTGATTACTTGAAAATGATATACTAGGCTAACAATATTAGTCAACAAAGAATTTAGTTTTCAAACAAAATTTCTAGTTGACTTAGGCGCTGATCTATCCAAAATCAATGGAAGGTTGGTACCATCTAAATATTTTTCTAAAACCATAGAAGCCTTAAGTACAGCAAGTGAAAAAAAGATTCTTATAGATTGTAAGCTTTCTAATGCTGCAATTTGCAATAACATAGTATGTTTTGAAATGCCCTTTGTAATGGTAAAGGATCTTACTCAAGGAGTAATTTTAGGAAATCCATTTTTACATATGTTATTTTCTATCACAAGAGTGGATAAATAGGAATTACTTCTAATATACAAGGCTATAAGGTTAAATTCGACTTTATAGTTCCCTTGCAGCAGTTCGAAGTTAAGATTGTTAAAAAAAAAAAAAAAAAAAACTTAGCTTTAAAGGAAAATTTCCTGTGTTCTTTAAATAGATAAAAAAAAAAAAAAAAAATCAAAGTCCAAATCTTAAATGAAAATACAAGAATTTCAAAAAATGCTAGAAAACGAAGTTTGTACTGATATTTCTAATTTTTTTTGGCACAGAAAATAGCATATCGTAAGCTTGCTTTATAAAGATGACTTTGATGAAGAGAAAATTCCAACTAATGTTAGACCAATTGCTATGGGTCCTAGCCATTTAGAAATATATAAAAAAGAAATAAATGAACTCCTTTAAAAGGGGTTAATTAGGAAACGTTATAGCTCTTGGAGCTATCTTGCATTTTATGTGGAAAATGATGCATAAATTGAAAGAGGAGTTCCTAGGTTGGTTATTAACTATAAATTGCTTAATAAAACACTTAAATGGATTAGACATCCTAATATCAAATAAGAAAGATCTACTTAATAGGCTTTTTCAAGTTAAAGTATTCTAAAAAATGAATATGAAATATGGATGTTGGCAGATCCAAATCAATGAAAAAGACAAATACGAAATAGCTTTCACTGTCCCTTTTGGACATTATGAATGGAATGTAATATCATCTGGATTGAAAAATACTCCTGCTGAATTTCAAAATATAATGAATGATATATTTAATCCTTATATGGATTTCATAATTGTTTATATTGATGATGTCTTGATTTTCGCTACTTCCATAGATCATCATCTTAGATACTTAAGAATTTTCCTTAAGATTATTAAAAATGCAGGTTTGGTTGTCTCAGCTAAAAAGATCAAGAATTTTCAAACCGATATTCAATTTCTAGGCCACAATATTACTAAAGGAACTATTGTTCCTATAGATGGAGTAATTCAATTTGTTGTTAAGTTTCTAGATATTATAAAAGATAAAAATCAATTATAGAGATTTTTAGGAAGTATAAATTATATTGCTGATTTTTACAAAGATCTAGCAAAAGATGCTAAACCTTTATTTCAAAGGTTAAAGAAGAATCTTCCAAAATCGTCTAAAATGCATTCGGAAGCAGTAAAAGAGAAAAAAATTAAGAGCTAAAAGGCTATATTGTTTAACAATTCTAAACCCAGAAGCCTTTAAAATTGTGAAAGCAGATGTTTCTAAGATAGGATATGGAAGAATTCTTAAAGAAAGAATTCAAGATAAAGAACAGTTAGTGAGATTTACTTCTAAAAAAAAAAATTATTCAACAGTTGAAAAATAAATTTTGTCAATAGTTTTATACATTACCAAGTTTGAATTAGACTTAATAAATCAAAACTTAATGGTTAGGGTTGTTTGTAAGTCTGCTAAAGATATTTTTTTCGAGGATGTGAAAAATATATCTTTTAAACAAATATTTGCTAAATGGCAGGGAATATTATCTGTCTTTGATTTTGATATTGAATATATTAAAGGAGAATTAAATTCTCTTCCAAATTTTTTAACCAGAGAATTTTTGCAAGGATAGTAGGAAATTCAAAGGAGTCCAAATCACTCAAGGAGTAATTAGAGTCCCGTCAAAAGATCTCTTCCATCATCCTCTCAAAATACACCTCCAGATAATGATTCAAAATCTTTTTTGGCCTCTAAAATCTATGATATGACTCTCCCAGCAAAAAATCCAAAAGAAGAAAAATATCCTTACTTCTATTTTTCCTTCATACCTCTTGTCCCAATAAAAGAAAAATATTCTTCCTTGTTTCCTCAAGAAGTGGCACCTTTCTACCTTGATAATGATCTTCATCCTAGTTTCAGGTAAAATCTTAACAATTCTTTCGAAATATCCTGATTGAAACTAATTCTATTATTTTCAACCCAGTGAAAAAAAAAGTTGATGGTTGGGTTGAATGGGTTTACTCAAAAATAATAATTAAAAAGGTTATCTCTCTAGAGTAATGGGGATCGAGTCCTCAAATTATGAAGCAATTTGTGAAATTCACAAAAGGTCGTTTGTATTATAATTATTTTGATTATATTCAAGCTAGGGATAATGTTATCATTTATGAAAATATTGCTAAAAAAAGCATACCTAGTTTCTTCGATTTTTAACTTTCAGGAGAAATCTCTTTCCCGGAATAGTTCAAATTTTTATTTTTATTTTCATGGAGAATAACAGAGAAATTCATGCCTTTTTCATGGGGAATTGTTACCCTTTGCATTCCAGCTTCTTTGGTAAAATCAGAATCTAATAATCTTTTGGAAAAAGTAAGGATAAGTTCTACTTTTCCTTTAAGATTCCAAATAAGTTCGACAACAAATTTTCATTCCTCCCAACTCCTACTTTTAAATTTTTCTTCTAAATAAGGTCTTAATTTTATATTAACTCTTTTTATAGCATACTTACTTTTATTTTTCATTTTAAAATTTAAAATATTAATTAAGTAGACTATTTTTTAAACACGCATTACTTAATTTAGAAAACTAAAATCTATTATTTAATAATTAATAGAAAAAAATTATTATTTAATTATTAATTAAAAAAATTCTAAAAATTAATAAATAGTTCTCATTACCTCTTTTCTTATTTTTCCTAATAGCATTTTTTAAAAAAAATATTATTTTCAAATTCAACTTTAATTATTATTATTATTAGTTTTTTTTATGTGAATTACAAATATATAAATCTAGATTCATTTTTAAGAAAATTAACAGAGAATAAGTGGCAGACATATAAATCTAAATTTAGTTATGAAGATTTTCATTTTTTTTTTTTTTTTGAAAAACATATTAAAGGGATGATGAATTTTCATGAATTTTTAAAAGATTTATTCTTCTAATAATTTTTTAAATTAAATAATGTGTTTAAAATTTTTTTTTACTTAATTAATTAATATTAGTAGTTTAATACTAAAAATAAAAATGACATAAAAGTGTCAATATAAAATATAGGACTTATTTGAAAAGAAAATTGTAAAGTAGGAGTTATGGGAAATGAAAATTTATTATAGGAATTGAAAAGTAGCATCTCAGGAGAAAAGTAGGACTTATCCTAATATTTTTGCCTCTTTAAAGACCTTCTGGCATCCTTACATTCACTTTAGGGCTTGGTTTATGTCATACCCCTCACGAAGATATGATTGGCCGGAGGAATGAGTAACTAAACCTCTATAACCCTGACTTCAAAACAAAGAAACAAACCCGACTCTTAACTAAATTAAAAAATAAAAGTAAATTTTATAAAAACATAAGTTAACTATAAAAGTTTATTTACAGAAACATATAACAATTTATTAAAAATTTTGGCAGAGGTTCCCGATAAAGCGGAACATGCCTATAAATATGAATGATATAAATTCCTGCTTTTATACAATAACATCAACAACAACAAATACAGTAAGGAGCTCGGCTCCATTTGTCATCACATTAAGAAATAACTAGAATATTATACAACATAAGACTAGACACCCCACAACTCTAGTGTGACTGCAAACTTTCACCATTTGACTTCAATATTGAAATTCCGAAGAATTACCTTGCTGCCAAACACTCAGCAAAATCCATTATCGGTAATAGCCATCCTTGAGATTCTGTTACTAAAAGAAATCTACAAAAGAGGGGTGAGTCCTCCGGACTCAGTGAGTGAAAAATCATATCCAAAAGGTACTAGAATCACTTAAAGCATATATATCATCATTTGATCTCCAGTAACAATATTCATATTTTAATTCAATAGTACAATCACGTAAGTGTAATTCTTATAAAGCCATGATTCACATGTTTTACAACATATATAGCTTAATTCAAATATCTGAAGTTCTTAATTTCAAACAAAGCAATCAAAGCTTACAAAGCATACAAAGTAAGCAAAAGGCCAACAGAGTAACTCAGCCTTACACACCACCTCCCACAGAGTAGTCTTGCAACCCACACGCCAAACAAAATCAGAAACAAATCACTGAATCCCTTCTTCAAATCCACCTATTGGAGTTGAGCACTTAATTCTTTTAAAACAATTATTGGAATCAGAAAATTTCAAATCAAAACATCCTAGGTGCACCTGGATTTCAGTTTCAGAAATAAAATCATTTTGGAAAACATTTCACTTTGTTGGTCCTCATCAACCACAAACAATTTCAAACAATTATAATTCAAATAACTCACTGAAACACTGTACTTGCTTATTGTTTTCTACATAACACATTTATTCAAATACACATACACATAATAATCTAGCCACTAAAGGGTAACAATTAACCACTCACCTTTCACTACAAGAAAATTCAGAATTGCCCAAGTGTAGAAAAAGGTAGAAAAATCTAGGAAATCTAGCAAACAACGGTCAAGGAAGGAAAAGGAAAAAAAATAAAGAAAAAAGGAAACAAAAAAGAGTCAGAGTCAAAAGTGTAAACTTGTGGTGAATAATTTTTCTTGTTTTGTTTTTATATATAGGCACATGTCTAATTTGTATTGTTTACTTATTTAATTTTCTTGTGGTGGATATCAATTCTATCTATCTATCTATATATAAATATATTAATTATTCATCCATTTTACTTTATTTACTTTACCACTACTAATTATGCACACAAAATTTTAAATCGTATACTAGGATATCGAATTATAACATGTTCAAGTATGCTGTTATTTAATAAATTTGTTTATTTTATAACGTAACTTTACACATTATGTCTATGACTCGATTTTATGTTATCAGATTATGAGGGTTAAAACAGTTTGTGAAGTTGAATTGTGGAACTTTGGGTTTAATTTATTTTTCTTTTATTTGGGCGGAGCAAAGCTTCTTGTTGTCTTTGTTATTGTTTTTGTTGTGTAAAAATTGAATATATGTTGTTTACATTATATGGGCATGTTCCACATTGCATGGAACCTCTACCGAAATTTTAAGTAAACTGTTATGTATCTCCATAAATAAACGGTTGTAGTTAAAGTTGTGTTTTCTAAACTGCATTTTATTTCTTGGTCTGGTCACTCGTGTTTATTTCTTTGTGTTGAAGTTAGGGTTTTGGAGGTTTGGTTACCCAATCTTTCGGCCAGTCATGCCTTCATGTGGGGTGTGACAGTACAATAGTTAAAAAGTGGTGAAAGTCATTGTCATTTGTCAAAGACTTAATTATCATAATTTTAATTTTATTTTTTTTGATACTTATTAAAATTTTTCAAATAAAAATTTGTATATTTATTCTGATAGTTGATCATTATTTCAATGTTATTTAATACATAAATTATCAAATTTATCATATATTAATAAATATATATATATATATATATATTGTACATTTTAGATTTGGATGATTGAAAGTTATTGGCTAATTAATTATGACTCAAATAAAGGGATTATGTACCTAATTTAATAATTTATGACAATTATTGTAAAACACATAATTATTCATGGAGTAAAATACAATTGACTTAAAATTAAATTATAAAATTATCCACAAAATAATTACAAATAATATACCATAATAAGTCTGTGACTAATAGTATATATTTTTGTGAAACCCACAAATTAAAGCTTCTTTGACAATTTGACTAAAACACTTTAATTACTTTATTTATCCCTTTCTTTGACTCTCAATTCTTGTCATCCGCCTCACCCACCTTTTTCTACCGGCCTCCATTCTTTCTATCTTTCCACCACCGACTTCAAGTCTTGCTTAAGATCTCGCCAAAATCCTAGTAATTTCTTCTTGTTTTTGGGTGGCTTTCAAGGTATTAATTCATCTTTTTTTTATATCCTCTTAATAGTATAAGTTTTCTTGTGGTTTTGTGAAGTTTCCAGCCTTGGAATATGAATAATTGGAGCTGCTCTGTTTTGGGTCCAGCCATGGAAGAATTTAGATCGTGAGCCTTAAGGCTCCTCCTAGGCGTTTTAATTCTTACTATGAAGGTGCAGCCACTTGTCCTAACCATGGACTCAAAGTAGGGTAATTAGGAGGCTTGTGCTGGTGAAAAATAGCTTTGGAATTATGAGTAGTGGTAATTTAAGCTATCAATATGTTGTGATCTTGTGTGTGTGTCAACAAGGCAAAACACTGTGGGGGGGCTTGAGCTAGGCTTTGTTTCAGCTGGGTGTTGAAAGCAAGTTGCTGCCTTTAGGAATGGATGTTGGCATGACTAGAGTTTCAGCTGCAATACTCTGTTTTAAGGCTGTAAGTGTAGCATGAATGTTCTCCTTTGGCCGATTAGGAGGTCCAAGAGGAATGGAGAGTTAGGCTATCTAAGGGTTAACATATTTTTTCCTCTTTTGAAACCGAACATGAGAGTTAGTAGAGAATGATTCTTGGTGTTTAGATTTTCTAGGAGTTTAATAGTTAGATGTATGTCAAACTTGGATAGTTAGTAAACTAAGTTAAGGATTAGGTGTATTAAACTTGAGAAGTGAGTAAAGAGTAAGTAAAGTAAGAATTGGAAGTAATAATTTTATGAATGAGGGAAATGGAAAATTGGCCAAGTAATTATGAAATTAACAATTGGAAGTTAAGAATTCAAATCTTGGTGAATAAATAATTGAAAGTGAAGTTTATGTTAGGAATTGGGAATTAACAATCTAAGTATGATAATTTAGGAGTTGTAATTTCTTAGTTTAACGAAATTATTGAGAATTTCTTTTAATTTAATTAAGAAAGTAAAAATTAGTAGTGAGTTAGGAATCATGGCATTTAATTAGGCTAAGTTGGAATCAAAGAATTAGAATTTTATATGAGTTGAAGTAATTAATTTTATTTTTAAAAA
The DNA here is from genome assembly GCA_029379385.1 of Quillaja saponaria. Classification (NCBI taxonomy): domain Eukaryota; kingdom Viridiplantae; phylum Streptophyta; class Magnoliopsida; order Fabales; family Quillajaceae; genus Quillaja; species Quillaja saponaria. Next base: position 14,305,911 of record CM055612.1, on the reverse strand, counting down.
TCTATTATTTAGAATATTCATAAAAGCTCAAGATCAATTGATTCTTCGAAAAGTTAAATGTAAAAGTTTCTTGGAATTAAAATCATGATTTAGTTAAATCAATTTTATTAATCTAATAATTATCGGTTTGTTTATAAGAGTTAGTTATAATTCCTTTAAGTCTAATTTGACATGTAAAGTAAATAATGAAGATGATGAAAATAGTTATTTCAAGTTCTAATTGAATTTAAACATAAGAGTATAATTTAGATTTTATAGTAAAACATGAACCAAGAAGAATAGATAATTGATAAAGAATTCCTTAATATAAGTGTGTATATATATATATATATATATATATTCAAGGAACATAAATATATCTTTAATACATGTATGATTAAGAAATTTTAAATTTAATTATAAAGGGTTACATCAAATAATATATGGTTTTATGATTTTCAGTTTTCGATCGTATCGAGTATGCTTTGATACTGTCGCAGTCCATACAGAACAATAGGTCTTATTCTTGAACCCTGTGAGTGAATTACATATGCTTTGGATGCCAGATTATTATATGAAAACTCTAAACTATTCTAATTTTGATAAATATTTTTAAAAGTAGAGTGTTTAACCCCCGTAGGATGGATTATGTATGGAGATTAACCTATTTTGCGGGCACGTAAATATCCGGAAGGGGGAGATACTGTTGTACGAGGTTGAGTTAGTCGTTGGCCCTTTGTTTGCTTGTGTGCGTTGTTTGCTTAGTATGATTTGGTTACTACGGTGAAAAGTGTGAAATTTATAGATCGTGATTGGTTGATAATGATAAGTACGTATATGTACAATTAAATTTAGACATGAGATCAATCAGTGATACATGTGTTGTGTGATGCTGGTACCCTCAGGGTATGTGGTTTGTTTATTGAGTCTTTGTGACTCATTCCTTCTTCTGTGAATTTTTTTTTAGTATCACGAAAACACAGTTTGCTGCATCAGGATTTGTTATCTATCGATACTGTTGTGGCAATATATATCCCAGAGTCATATACTTGAAGCTGATAGGGCGACACTTGCAGTTATTTTAGGTGTCATGCATTGTTGTGTATATTGAGTTAACTGTGGTAACTTAATGTGTTGTTAGGAGTAGAGCTCCTTTGAATACTTTGATAATATGGTTTACTGGTGAATGGTACCAGGTTATTGGTGTATATACTATTGGGCATGTTTCACTATACAGGGAACCTCTGCCGCATTTTCAATAAATATTAATGTTCCTAACCAGTTCATGACTTTATTTTAGTTTAGTAAAGTTTTCTTGGTTTTAACTATAATTTGTTTAAAAATCATTTGTGTTCAGTCATTCTAGATTCAGGGGTACGAAGATTTGGTTATCCATTTTTTTAGCTAGTTATACCTTTTTTTGAGGGTGTGACAGGTTGGTCATGGTTTAGAGGTCCTTGACTTAGTGATATGTTTTGGTCATCCTGAAACTTCAAGTTGTGATTTTTTAATATATTATTCTTGACTATATAGAATATTGGCTTGATCAGGAGTTAACCATTCCTCAGGCTCCTATGACAAGAAATTGAGGCAGTAAAAGATTACAAGGAGACTTAGTTGAAATTTTAGTTAAACAATAATAGCCTCAATAGACGTTCTTTTAATACAGAGAAATGTGTGAAATTTTACGATACTTTCTATAATTGATTTGAGTGTGTTTTGAGGTAAAATGAAAAGTTAAGTCCGAGTGGGATTAAGATTTGGGTGTAATTATCAGAGTGGCGTAGCGAAAGAGTGGTGGGCCCATAACCGTTCCAAGTAGGGGTATCAACGAGCCGAGCTCGAGCCGAGCTTTAGCAAAGCTCGGCTAGGCTCGTCTTACTTTAGGTGGGCTCGAGCTCGGCTCGAGCTCGTCCTAGGCTCGCGAGCCTAAGCTCGTTAAGGGCTCGCGAGCAAATATTCAAGCTCGGCTCAGCTCGTTAAGGGCTCGTGAAATTTTTTTGAAAATTCTAAAAATGTTTTGTAGGCAAGGAGAGTCGAACCCAAGACCTCTTAGTGAAAATTTGTGCAGTTTACCACTAAACCAAGTAACAATTTGTGTTAGTTTTGTTGTATATAAATATATTTATTATAAATGTATATATAAATAAAAAAAAATTTATTAAATAATATTAAACGAGCTAGCTCACGAGTCGAGCTTTGGAAAGATTGAGCTCGGCTCGTTTTACTAAACGAGCTTAAAATAAAGCTCAAGATCGGCTCGTTTAGAAAACGAGCCGAGCTTGATCCGAGCTCTTAACGAGTAGCTCACGAGCTGTTCACGAGCTAGCTCGGCTCATTGCCACCCCTAGTTCCAAGAGGTAAAAGATGATAAGACTCTAATGTGTGAGAAGTAATTAGTGGTGAGTAAAACATAGATAAATCCGTAAACTTCGATTAATGCCTTTGGTGAAAACCAATAAAAAAAAAAACTATGTGGGAGATCAATGTTGTAGTGAAACAACAATATCTACATCTGATATAGGTAAACAATTTATCCGTATTTTTTTTGGTTAAAATTCGGGATGAAATTTTTAGTATAACTCAATATCCTAATAGGTATTTTAAAATTTTGTATGTAAATTATTGTGACGATGTCGATACTAAATTGCATAAAGTAAATTAAAATAAAAGAGTGCTTGTAAATATTTATTGAATTAGTCCACCTTGGATTGAACTTAGACTGGTATTTTTAAGTGGCAATATATATATATATAGTAATAAGTTAGAGAAATATAATTGATTAAGTTTATACCAAAAATTAATAAACTAAGTGTAAGCTATTAGTTTACAATATGCTTTTGTCTTTTCTCCTTTTTACTTAACCAACTTATCACCCTCTTTTCTTTTCCATGAGTGTTGGGAGCAAGTGAATAAGGTTGAGTTTTACTATTTTCAGCTATATATATTATTTTCCTATTTTGGGTGAGTTTTTCTCCCCTGTTTTGTCTATATATATATAACTGTGGACCTCTATTTTGCTTGAAGGTTCCAGCTTCCTTGGCTGTGACTATCCTCTGTTGTGTAGAGTGGATTGTTGTTGGTTGGTGCGTTCTTCATCATTTCCTTTTGTTGGCCACAGAAGCTTTATTATAGGGATAATAAAGACTGGAATTTCTTCACTTAAGAGTGATTAGTAGTAATTATCACTATTGTTTCATCTTTCCTTGACACTAATTCAGTCTTGTTTCTCTTCTTTGCCGTGTGGGGGTTTCTCTTCGTTGGTATGGGTATGTGTTAGTGAAAAGAGAGCAACTGCGAAACAAAGAGGGCAAGCCCTATTTTAATTTGGTTCTCAATCCAAGTTGATACCATGTAGTAGCTTAATTCTGACCGTGTATTCAGTTGAAATATCAAGTAGATGAATAGCAATGTTGGTTGTTCTATTTCTGTACACATATTGTTTTAATTAAAGTTAAAGTTGTGGGTTGTTGTCTTGGGCTTTCTGTTCCTGTGTTAGGCTGATTTTAAAGGCTGAAATAAGGTTGTCTCCTTGACTAATTGAAGGCTATGGCAGCCTAGAATGAAAAAGTAATAAACTCTCTATTTGCCATGCATTTCTTAGAATGTTAGGGGGTGTCAACCAATTGTTTGTAAAGGGAAAATTATGCATCTTTAAGTTAATTGGACAAGTGAAATTAGTGGTTTAAAATGATATAATTACTGTTTGTAAGTGGTAAAATAGTTGTTGGTGAAGGAGGTTATAATAGTAAGATATGTAAGTGGAGGTTAGAAGTGTATAATTCATGTTTAGGTTAAAGTTAAAGAATAAGGTTAAGTCAAGTGTTATTCTTTTAAACTTACTTAGGAATATGAAATAAATAATTTAGAATTCAAGTAGATTAATATAGAAATGTAAAGTCATTCATTAAAAAGTAGAATCGGAATTATGTTAACATTGAAAAGCTTGATTTTAAGCTTGATGAAAAAGTAGATAATTAAATTTAAAAAATAGATAAATTAATAATTGGTATTTAAATAAAAAGAAAAATTGATGAGTTAAAATGGTCTATGAATGTATATATACAAGAAAGTAAATATATTTTTAAGATGTTCAACAAAAGTTTAAGTATAATTATGTAAATTAAGAAATCAAAGAGTTAACCTTGAAGTGAGATCCATTTTTGTTGAAGTAGTAAAAGCAGCATAAGCAATCTAGAGGCGAGTACTAAGAAAACTAAACTGTGATTAGGGTGTTATTAGTGATTTTAGGGTAGATAGTGAAGGAGTACTGAGGTATGGGGATCAGATTGTTGTGCCATCTGATTTGGAGTTGAAAAGAAAGATTTCACTAATTTTGTTTCTAGATGCCTTTTGTGATAACAGGTGAAAGCTGAACATCAGAAGCCTACAGGGATGTTACAAAAGCTAGACATTCTAGAGTGGAAGTGGGAAAAAGTTACTGTGGACTTCGTATTGGGACTTCCTAAGACTTTTAGGGGTTTTGATTCTGTTTGGGTGAGATTGTAAATCATTTGACAAAGTCTGTATATTTTCTTCCAATGAAAACTACTTATTTCGCACATCAATATGCATATCTGGACGAAATTGTTTCATTGCATGAAGTATCAGTCTCTATTATCTCTGACCGGAGTGCTTAGTTTACTTTTGTGTTTTAAATTTTTTTTCAGGAGACTCTTGGTACTCAATTATTGTTCAGTACAACTTTACATTCTTAAACTGATTGGCAATCCGAGAGAACTATATAGACTTTGAAGAACATGTTACGAGTCTGTGTTATGGATTTTGTAAATAGTTGGGATCAGCATCTTCCCTTGATGGAATTTGCTTATAACAACAACTATCATGGTAGCACTCAAATGGCATCATCTGAAGCATGGTATGGTAGAAAATGTCGATCTTCGATTTGATGGGTTGAGACGAGAGCACATCAGTGTTGGGGCTAAAGCGAATTCATGATGCTGTAAAGAAGGTTCAGGTGATTCGTGATAGATTACAGACAGCTCAAAGCAGATGTAAGTCGTATGTGGTTAACTGTCGGAGACAGTTGGAGTTTGAAATAAGTGATCACATGTTTCTAAAGGGTTTCCTTTTAAAGGAACTATAAGGTTCGGGGATGGAAAGCTGAGTCCGAGAATTATTAAATTTCTTTTTTGAGCTTAGATAGGGTTGGAGCAGTCGCATATAGGTTGGCTTATGTGTTACAAATTCAGGAGGTACAAATCGATAAGAATTTGATGTATGAGGAGCATCCGTGGCAAATATTGATAAGCAAGTCTTTAAACTTCGATCGAAGACTATTCCTTCTGTAAAAGTGGTACAACAATATCACGAAGAACAGGAATCCACATGGGAATATGAGAATAAAAAGAAACAATGCTATGCATATTTATTCAAATAATTCAGGTAACGGAGATACCCTTATAATTTCCCGTTAAAATTCGGGACGAAATTTTTTTTAAGGGAGAGAGATTGTTATATTCCTATAGTTTAACGTATTTATTAGGATGTTACGTAAATAATTGGATTAATGAAAGCCATAAATTAAAGCTTCTTTGACAATTTGTCTAAAACAATTTAATTACTTTATTTATCCATTTCTTTGACTCTCAATTCTTGTCATCTGCCTCACCCACCTTTTTTCTGCCGAGTCTCCGTTCTTTCTATCTTTCCACCACTGACTTCAAGTCTTGCTTAAGAGCTCGCCAAAATCCTTGTAATTTCTTCTTGTTTTTGGGTGGCTTTCAAGGTATTAATTCATCTTTTCTTATATTCTCTTAATAGTATAAGTTTTCTTGTGGTTTTGTGAAGTTTCCAGCCTTGAAATATGAATAATTGGGACTCCTCTGTTTCGGGTCCAGCCGTGGAAGAATTTAGATCGTGAGCCTTAAGGCTTCTCCTAAGTGTTTTATGTATTGGTATAGTCCTTATAGTGTGGGTGTAGGCTTTAATTCTTACTATGAAGGTGCAGCCTCTTGTCCTAACCATGGACTCAAAGTAGGGTAATTAGGTAGCTTGTGTTGGTGAAAAACAGATTTGGAATTATGGGTAGTGGTAATTTAAGCTGTCAATATGTTGTGATCTTGTGTGTGTGTTAACAAGACAAAAAAACTGTTTGGGGGGGGGGGGGGGGGGAATGAGCTAGGCTTTGTATCAGCTGGGTGTTGAAAGCAAGTTGCTGCCTTTAGGAATGGATGTTGGCGTGACTAGAGTTCCAGCTGTAATACTCTGTTTCAAGGCAGTAAGTGTAGCATGAATGTTTTCCTTTGGCCGATTAGGAGGTCCAAGAGGAATGGAGAGTTAGGCTATCTAAGGGTTAGCATATTTTTTCCTCTTTTGAAACCGAGCATGAGAGTTAGTAGAGAATGATTCTTGGTGTTTAGATTTTCTAGGAGTTTAATAGTTAGATGTATGTGAAAGTTGGGTAGTTAGTAAACTAAGTTAAGGATTAGGTGTATTAAACTTGAGAAGTTATAAAATACATAACTTATAAGTTATACTAAATAAAAATTTCATAAAATTAAATTAGACTTTTGAGGATCGTGAGTATATTGTTAAACATTGTGACATAAACACGAGTATTCTAGATTCTTTCTGTGCCTTGATGTTGTGCAAGCCAAAGTGGCAGAATTAGCTGCTTTTAGAGGTCTAAAAATCTTGATTACTTCATGCCTTGATTTCTATAATTTTGTCATTTGCTAGTAATACCCTCGGAGCATACTTTTAGATGATGCTAGTAATAATTTTGTGTCATATTTGGATCATTAACAGATTTATATTAGTGACCAGAAGACAATAACTGTGGCTTTCTTCATCGTCTGCTAGCTAGTAGTGCCTAACTAGTAAGAACAACTTGGATACTATTGCAGTTCATTTAATGATGGATTGAAAAGAGTCTTTCTGAAAAAAGAAAGTGAAATCTGAAAAAAACTTTTAGAACCAATTTCAAAACCCAAACAAAGAAAGACATGAGGAAAAATAGTAGTAAGAAAGCACTTCTGGGTGCCTTTTCTAGGATTAAGTGCAAATGAAGAATCCATGAATGAAAATGGCAACATCGATACTCTAATTTTTATGGGTGTGGCAACTAATTTTTTTTATAACTGTTAAAACCTCACTCTTAAAACCAATAGATTGATATTAAGAGGTGTGTCTCATCTAATTAAATGTATTATGAAATCTTACTATGCTAGCAATGTGGGAGATATCCATATTAACAACAGTTGCTACGTGGCCACTCACTATTCGTGCGTGTAATTGTAGATATATAGTTTTTTTATAAAAATTACATGTCAGTTCATTATTCCTTTGTTATGCAATGTAAATTTCAACATAAGAAACCATTAGTAAAATCAATGATAGTCATCTTTCATCGACTTAATTTAGATAGAAGTTGATAATAAAGATTAAAAGGATTCGATTTTGAAACTTCAAGTTATTGATGTCAACTTTTTTTGAATTATAGGTTCAAAGAAAACTTTAATTAATTATAAAGACCAATAATTACATCATAATCACAATCTGCATGGCTAGAAAGACTACAACTTTATAGGCAAGAATAATTTATTTAGATACTTTACATCAAAATTAATCTGAAAATTTTGATCCATTCAGCGACGAAAGAAAGATAATAAAATACCTTGTACATTCGCTTCTTCTGTAATATAACACCAAAGTCTCCCCTTCTTTTGACTCACCCTCGTTTCAATAATACTTATTACCAATAAACTCACAATAACATCATAATGCAAAATCATTGACCAAATTTAATTTATTTAAATAATTTTTCTAACGAGTGTGCATAAGACATTAATTTAGTTAACACATTAAAAAAACAAAAATTACATTTAATGTAGTAATTGATTTAATGACTTAGTACTTTTAGAATATTTTAATTGCTAACAATAGTATTTATTATTCCTTAAAAGGTGATCTTAGAACATTTATTAAGACAATATATTTGGAAAGTTTTTTGAATCTAACGTAGTGGGTTGGTCATGCAATAATAAATCTATACGTTTAGAATGTTTTAATAGAAAACACGGTAAGATCGATAGAATATATATCTACTAATCATCATTTGCTAGCCTCATTGAAAATATTAGAACTCGCCAAAATTGTCTTGCCTTGTACATGTAGGTTTACATGAAACACATTTTATGGAAAACTTTACTTGCATTTCCATTTTATAGCCTCTTTGACTTTCTCTCTCCTCCCCCTTCTAGTGAAGATAAAATGTATGACAACTCAATATCTGTATGAAATAGAATAATTAATGTAATTAGTGAAGATATGATGGGAAATGATATGTTACTCATATGGAAGTTTATTATTGTATTTTATTATTATTTTTATTATGTAAACATAGAATTTATAAATTTATTTAGTAGTGTTTACTATTATGTTTTTAGATTTTAGGTTATTTTTGTTTCTATACTAGGGTTCTATGTAAAGCCTATATAAACGCTTAGTAGGGACTTGCTTAAGGATCTTTGGAAGATTTTTATATTGAGAGCATTATTTCAAGCTTTCCAAACCATAGTTTCATCTAATTCCCCCTCTTTTTCTTGCTTTCCTATTAATTCCTTCTTACATGTCCCTCATTTTCTCTTTAATTCTCATAATTTCTCTTAAAATCATCCATTGTCTTACATCAAATTTGGTATCAGAGCCCAAACCTCAATTATTGTGCCAAACACTCCTCTGATTTGAAATCAAAACTTGCCAAAAAATTTCTATCATGAACTGAACTAGTGGCAGTGACTAACATGAGAACTAAGGTAGACCAAGGCCCACCGTAGCTACCATGAACCAATAATACAACCTTTTTCTCTAAGTTCATCTTAAATTCTTGAATTACTAATGAACTTGCTGTATTTTCAATAGTTTCCTTTTCTACACTTACAAATGATTATAAAACTACTTAGTTTATTGTTTTATTTTCATCTACTCAACTCAACTCAACTAAGACTTAAATCTCAAACTAGTTGGGCTTGGCTATATGAATCATTTTCCTCCATTTGCATTGATTCGAGACAACATTTTCAGTAATCCCTGGAGCAGCCATATCTTTCTCGATGACTACTCCCCATGTAATTTTTGGTCTCCCCTTACCACGTTTAACACATGACACCTGCACCAAGTCACTTTTCTTAACTACTGCATCTATTGGCCAATGTTGGATATGTCCAAACTAACATAGGCAATTCTCCCTCATTTTCTCCTCAATAGGTTTACTTCCACATTCTTACGGATCTCCTCATTCCTTATTCTATTCTTTCTTGTATATCTGGTCATCCATCTCAACATTCTCATTTTAGCTATTCTCATTTTAGCTGCTCCCATCTTATGTGAGTGTTGTTTTTTAACTGCCCAACATTCGGTACCATACAGCATAGCTAGTCTCACTATCGTCTTGTAAAATTTTTCTTTCAATCTATTCAGGATTTTAGGATCACATAAAACTTCTAAAACGCTTCGCCATTTCACCCTACCCTGCCTTGATCCTATGGCTTACATCATGCTCAATTGTCCCATCTTTTTGTATAAATGAACCTAAATACTTAGACACATCCTTTGTAAGGACTGTCTGACAGTCCAAAATTATTTCATTTATGCCTCCTCTAGTTTCACTGAAATCGTACTCCATATACTCAGTTTTTGTCCAACTCAATCTAAGGCCTTTAGATTCTAATGAGTTCCTCCACATTTCTAGTTTGGAATTTAAACCTTCTCTAGTTTCATCTATCAACATGATATCATCAGCAAACAATATGAACCATGGAACTCTATCTTAAATATTATAGGTCAGTTCATCCATGACTAAAGTAAATAGGTAAGGGCCTAAGGATGAACATTGGTGAACACCTATCATGATCAGGGAACTATCCAATCATACCATCTATGATTAGCACCCTAGTCATTACTCCCTCATACATATCTTTAATAACTTCTACGTATTTAGTTAAGACTTTCTTCTTCTCGAGTACCCACCACAAGACTTGTCTTGGCACTTTATCATACGCTATTTCTAAATCAATAAAGGTCATGTGAAGATCCTTTTTCTTTCCTCTATATTTCTCCATTAATCTCCTAAGTAAGAAAATAGCCTCCATTGTAGATCTTCCTGGTATAAAGCCAAATTGATTCTCAGAAACTAGAGTCTCATTCTGAAGCCTACGCTCAATCACTCTCTCCCACAACTTTAACTAGAGCTCATTCTGAAGCCTACGCTCAGTCACTCTCTCCCACAACTTTATTGTATGACTTATAAGTTTTATTCCTCCATAATTAGTACAACTTTGAATATCTCCTTTATTCTTATAAATAAGGATCAACGTACTCTTTCTCCACTCATCAGGCATTTTCTTGGTTACTAAAATCTTGTTAAAAAGATTTGTAAGCCAAGTTACTCTAATATCTCCTAGGCATCTCCAAACTTCTATTGGTATATCATCTGGGCCCATTGCCATACCATTCTTCATCTTATGAATATGTTCTTTAACCTCCTATGCTCTAATCCAACGAACAAATTAGTGGTTCGTATTATCAAAGGCGTCATCAAGGTCCCCAATATCACCCCTTGACTCTCCATTTAATAAGGTATCGAAATAAGTTTGCTATCTCTCATTAATCTCGTCTTCCTTAACTAAAACCCCATTAGCCTCATCCTTAATGCACTTAGTCTGATTTAAGTCTTTAGTTCGTCTTTCCCTTTGCTTGGCAATCCTATAAATATCATTCTCTCCATCATTTGTCTCTAACTTTTGGTAAAGTCCTCCACAAGCCTTGCCTCTAACTTCCCTAACCACTTTCTTGGCATCTTTTCTATCATGTAATCTTTTATAACACTCTTTTTTTACTTTAATAGCTTGTTGAACTTCTTCATTCTACCACCATGTCTCCTTAGTTGGAGATCCACATCCTCTACTTTCTCTTAACACCTCTCTAGTAGTATTCCTGATACAACACGCCATCTTATCCCAAACCATATTAGACTCACCCTCCACCCTCCAAGGATCACCCTGTAACATTTTTTCTTTTAAAAAAGCCATCTTCCCTCTATTCAAATTTCATCATCTAGTCCTACTACACTTATTACTTCTATGCTTTTGCTTATAACGCTTAACACCAATATCCACAACCATAAGTTTGTGTTGAGACACTAAACACTCGCCAGGCATAACTTTACAATCCTTACAAACCTCTCTATCAACCTTCCTAGTCATAATAAAATCTATTTAGCTCTTATTTTGCTTGCTACTAAAGGTGACTAAGTGCGACTCTCGTTTCTTAAAGAACAGTGTTAGCTAAAATCAAGTCATATGCAACCGTAAAATCTAAAATAGACTCTCCACCCTAATTCTTATCTCCATAATCATATCCTTCATGTACTCTCTCAAAAGCCTTGTTAGTATTTCCTACATGACTGTTCAAATCTGCACCAATAAACAATTTCTCCTCTAAAGGTACTCCTTGGACCATCTCCTCTAAATCATCCCAAAAAGCTTTCTTTGTAGCTTTTTCCAGTCCTATTTGTGGAGTATAGATGCTAATGATATCGAAGGCCTCCTCGTCTATCATTAATTTCACTAAAATTATTCTATCACCTTTCCTCTTAACTTCAACAACCTCGTCCTTTAAATTTCCATCTATAATAATCGCCACTCTATTCCTATTTCTAGTCTTACCGGTATACCATATCTTGAATCATGTTTTCTCTATCTCTCTAGCCTTTTCTCCTACCCACTTAGTTTCTTGCAAGCAAGCAATATTAATCCTCCTTTTACTTATAGTATCTACAAGCTCTCTCAATTTACCAGTAAGAGTTCCTATGTTCCAAGTAGCTACGCAAATCTTATCTTGGACTAGCTTCTTTACCCGCACCCCCCCTCGATGCGAGAACGCTTGCTCATTTTGCACCACACCCGGGCGCCGATGTGGCTCGCCACTAAGGATGTGACGACACAACCCTTGCCCATTTCTCACTACATCCGAGATCTGATGCGATGTGTTGTTAAGAGGGTTACACCCTAATTAATATTCGATAGGATTCATCGTCATAGGGTTTGACTAGTTTTATGCTGGCCGTTAACTTATCGCAACCTTCCTCTTTTATCCGGGCTTAGGACCGGCAAAATAACCTCTAGAAGAGTTTTATTATTTTATTTTCATACTATTTTAAAAAAACAAAACTTATATTGTTTGACTTAAGTGTAACTTTGCTTGGTTGAGTTTATTCTAGATTACCTTCCTACATCATTTAACTCATAAACCTTCATTCACAATTATTACTAAAACTAAGTCTTACTAATCATTTAATATAATTGAAGTATTACTTTCATTATACAAGCAAGCAATAGTCTCATTGGATTAATAACTTTCATACATATTCATTTACAAAGCTTTACTACTTTATTAACTATTACATAGGTAACTTGTACTCTTTACATGAGTATAATCATCCTTTCGTAAGTCTCTCATAGCCAAGCTTTTGCACTTGCTACCAATGACTCCATTCAGATGTCTTCCTTAAATTCTAACTCCATCTAACTAGATTCGAGTAAAACCCAAACAAGTACGAAACAGGGGAAAGTAGGGTCCAGCCAATGCCTAGTTGTGATACCACGCTTCCTGACTTCCAAAAGGACCAAAAAAAATCCCACAATGCTTCCTCTAAGTCTCCTCTCCACTTATACTTTAGATCTCAACATCCGATTTGGCCTTTATGACCTCTAAAACCAAGTTATCCAAAATTGGGTACAAAGCATAAAATGTTTGGCCCAGCTAAACCCATAACTGAATCTAAGTGCTTCCCCTTATACCTTACAAATAACCAAAACCCAGGGAGATCTAAAATTGTCCCCTCAATGTGTTTACAATAACTCTCCTTCAAAAACCCTTGGTTGATTTAGTCCACAACCCTGTCCAAATTCTCTTGGACTAACTAGAGCACTAATGCAATCAAGCAAAAACTAACAGCTTCCTAATTGCTCCAGCACCTTCTCTACTCAACACCAAATCATAAAATTCTCTACAAATATTCCCCTTAATGTTCTTAACAACTTCTCTTTAGGCACCTTTAGCAAAATAGGCCAAGAACACCTTCTTTTCCCACCAAACACAACCCAGGTATAGAACACAATGCAGCAGACCTATCACTGCCTTCCAATGTCTTCCTAGACATCCCTGAGAATAAGAAACCCTTGAAACTCAACAGAACTGTTCCTCAATATGTTAGGAATAAGTTCTCTTGAGGAATTATAGACTAATTCTCCCTTTAAATCCAAGAAAACTACTCTAGACTGGCAGAGGTTGCATGTAGTTTAGAACATAAGCAGTTATGGTAAAATGACCATAACTCTTTCTCTGGCCATAACCAGCTCAAGAAAAGCTTGAGTTATGATTCCAAAACCTTAATCTATAATTTTTCTTTAGGAACCATAAACTAATTCAACCTAAACCACACTCTAATCAATATACTTCTTTACCAGGTGCAAGACTGAACCCAAAACCCTTGTACTGGCTTCAATGAGCTCCAATCTCCTCTTCGCTAGCTAGCCCATGACTAGTTCCAAAAATATTCCTCAAGGTTCTAGGAACAACTTTACTTCATAGAACATGAGCTAAAACATCCTATATCTTTGGCAAAAACGTTTTTACTTTTCATAGGTACAATAGGCAACAAAGTGAGCTCGATCTTTCCTTGCAGCTTCTTCAATCGCCAAGTTCAGACCTTAAGGACCTCTTCTATGGTTTTGAATTTGAAAAACCCTCACTCTAACTATCACACTTCTTATAGCAAAATCAAGATCCACAACATAAAACCCATTTTCTCCAAAAGCATATCAAAGTCACAATAACCACCTACCTCATTTCTTAGCAAAATTTATTCCCTTCCTTCTTCCCCTGCTGTTGCTACCACCAGAAGCCTCAATTACGGCTCCAAGCCCCCTTTTCCTCTCCTTCCGTCTCACTTTATTTTTTTAGTTACTCTTTTCCTTCTTCCCCTCTTTGCTTTCCCATTTTTCCTCTATAAAGCAGCAGAGAAAAGGACTTTTCTACCCCCCTTCCTCAAGTCCCCAAAATCTGCCACCTAAAAAGCGAAGTGTGGGCAACAAGAAAAAGAATATATCTTGCTTAATTGCACAAATGGCCTAAAAGATTTGGGTTTGGGTAGTTGGTCCCTGAAACAACTTTTCTAGAATTTCAATTACAACCCTGCAACATACTAGTTTATCATGATTTGCATTTCTTTAGCTCAAGTGATACTATTTTAACCAAGGAATGTCATATCAACAAAAATCTTGCATTCAATAATTTTTTTCCTAACTTTAAACAATTGGTTGTACCAATTTACAGCTTCAAACAATACATGTGATATATTTTTGGAAAGCTATATATGTCTGTTAATTCATCCAAGTAACATAATTGGATTTTGATTTCCCCAGAGAAAGTATTAACTGTATTAATATACACATTCAATTAGCACTATAATACATTTATAGAAAGCTACAATTGTCTAAAATCTATCCCACAAATCAATTTATGTTAGTTGGATCACTGAAAGGTCAATCTGTGAGAATCTTATATTTTTCACATTTTTAACCTAACTTTGATGAATCTTTTTCTCTTTTTTCTTATCTTGGTCGTGCGTAATCCCTCCCCTATTTTTCTTGGCTTTCCCCTATTCTTGGACTTTCTTTTGCTCTCTGCTGGCCAAGAGGTTTAGCCCCTGCCATGTCCACTTTCCTTCTTGCTTGCAATCCTATACAACCTCATGTACTCCCTCTTCCCATCTGTTGGATAGCCATCAATAGCCCTGACTTCTTGCTTAATAGTTGGACCTTGGCAACCCTGTTTTGCAATAGTTGATGCCACCTCCTAGAGGATCAGCCACTGAGGCCTCCTTTCTCTCTAGCTCGGCAACCTCATTTAAGTGAGGCAGTAGCCGAGTAACAAAAGTGGAGGCTGTAGCTCCGTCGCTCGTAGCAGCAATAGCTCAGTGCTCTATAGTTGGGTAGTGTTGGCTGATTTTTGTTTTTAAAGGTTCCCTTAATTTATTTGCTCTAAGTTGAAAGTTTTCTTGTTGGTTGATGACTTGGTTTAGGGATTAAGTGAACTTGAACAAAAGGCTATGAACAAAGAGTAAGAAAAATGGTTGTTAAGTGGTTAATGGAGGAGCAAAGCTTGGAATAGGTTGGATTGATGTTGAAATTATATAATTCAAGCTTTTAAATAGCTAAACCAAATTTAAAGTTAATGTTTGGAATATTGGTAGTATGCAAAGTGATGGACTTATGTTGTTTCTCTTGGTGTATGTATATATATACACGTGAGTTGGAACTAGTTATGCCTTCAAGGCGTTTGTTAAAATGCTTAAGAGGGGTTAGTTTAAAGAAATGCATGAAACTTAGTATATATAGGTTTTTGGTAATTACAGTTTTATAACTAATGAAATTTACAAATTAAATGATTCTTGGAAATGTAATTTCAGATCCGGAACGTATTATTGATTCAACAACACATTTAAACCCAAGAAGGAGCGATGAGTAAAATCTATAACTTTGTGAGTGGAAAGCATTACCTTTTGGTACTAGATTTGTTTTGACTGTTTATATGTATGTATGTATATGTGTAAAGTTATTGAGTAAGGTGGTTTAGTGCTTTGAGAGGATTATATGATAAGAATGCTATGTTTTGAAACTTTACTATTTAGTGTATTGTGTGTTGGTGTGAATTCTTATTTATGGTTAATTGGGCCAACAAGTTCATTTTTAATATGACTTAGAATCCAGGTGCACCTAGGATGTATTTGATTTGACTATTTGATGTTCAAATAAAAATATTCAAGTAACTCAGCCCCAGGGAGATTATGTGAGAAGTTTATGTATATTCTTGATCTGCGGGAGTAAAAAGCCTCGAGGAGGATGTGTACATGGTGTACAAGTGCTAAATTACTTCAATTATTGCCCCTTTTGGTTGCTTTGCTTGGTTTGCCTGCATATTATCTTTTGTGAGTTATATTGGTTTTGATTGCATTTTATGTAAATATACTTGTGAGATTAAATTGTATTGTAAGTTGTGCTAGTATAAAACTATTAAGCATATGTCTTATAATTATATTTTGATTGATGCAAGTACCCTTTGGGTACGTTTATCACTCACTAAGTCTTTATGACTCACTCTTTGTTTATTTATGATTTTTTTAGCATCAGGTTCTCACTAAGCTTCTCTAACCAAAACTTGACCTGCCAATAGTTACTGCAGTAAGGTGTTCATGTGAGATCACATACTTGAAGCCAGGGATAAGAGTTTGCAATCACTTTAGAGATTGGTGTATGAAGTTCTGAGTTGTAACACTTTCTGGTTATTTTATTTTTTTTCATTTTATATGGATGGAATGGAGATCCTTGTTGTCTTTGTTGCTGTTGTTGTTGTGTAAAGCATGAGTTATGTTATTTGTATTACTTGGGCATGTTTCACTTTACGGGGAATCTCTGTTGAAATTTTTATTTAAATTACTTCTCCTTTCAATAAACATGTATGAATATATATAGTTGTGTTTTTACAAAGCTTTCTTTTAACTTTTACTTTTAGTTAGTGGTTGTGTACGTTCCTTTTGATTTAGAGTTAGGGTTACGGAGGTTCGGTTATCCATTCCTCTGGCCGGTCATGCCTCCTGCGGGGTGTGACAAATTACTTAGACTAATTTACTTTTTCAAATATTGCAAATCATATGTTATTTTAAAACTACACAAGTCTATTTTCCAACACATTAATCAGAATTACATTTAGACTTTTCTATCAAAAGATATAAGCATCTAAGTTAGCATAGGTCATATGTCAAATTGAATAATTTTAAGCATTTCCAACTCATACTTACAATTACTGCAAGAATCAATAATTCTTACAAACAAATAATCCAAAGACATTACAAGAGTTATTTTCATGCATTTAACCACATAATTTATTATTATAACTCTAGGTTTACTCACAATTGAATAATTGCTTCATAAATTTTAGTCAATTCAAATGCACTAACAAATTATGCAAGTACAAAGACATGCTAATATACGTTCATACATCATCTTAAAATTCAGGTGTATTACAATTTCAAAATATAAAGTTTACCTTGAAAGTCATGTCTAGAAACAAATTTTGTTTGAGTCAAATCTCAGACCAACATCATGATTGGCAAGAAAAGCCAAGACCAACTCCTTCGGAACAACCGTGAAAGGAGGTGTCACTCTCCCTCATGTGCGGCGCGTGAGACAAAGGTGGTTGTTCGTGCATCCACCCACCAAGGCAAGTCTCTGCCACATCATCTACCACGTGTCATAGCCACGTCTGCCCTGGTCCACATGTCATTAGCCAACAAGTCATGTGTCCACGACAGCAAGCATGTCATTGCCATGTCAGCACCTCACCTCTTGCCACTTCACTAACACATCAACACATACCACGTTAGAAAGTGCCACATGAGTAAGGTTGACTAGGTCGATTCAGTGACTTTGACCAATTCAGGTCAACTTATTTTAGACCAATTTTTGACCAACTCAGATTAGTTTCTAAGGTTTTTGGGCCTCTTAATTTTGATTTTGAGGTATGTTTTTTTGAAATTCTGTATCGAAATGCTAATATTGGTACTACCTTCTCACTTTAGGTATTTATTTCTTTATTTTATTAGCTTCTCAAGTTGCTATCTTAAATTTCAATTTTTTTTAATTAAAAAAAAAGGAAGAGAAAGAAAAGAAAAGAAAAATATATGTTTAGCTTTTAGATGCACAATGTCTTGGCATCATGTTAACTTCGTGCTTTTATTCATCGTTTTTTAGATATACCATTAAAGAGCATATTGATCATATTTTGTCTAGATTTTCAACTTTGAGACTTGAGTTCCTATAGTTGTAAAACATAGAAATGGGGCTACGATTAGTCAAATTGAGATTCATGGAGATATCCCTATTATATTTTCTGATTACACCTCTAGGATTTTGATTGTCATTGAGTTACCTAAGTCTTACACTGAGTTTCGACCCTATGTTTTTGTGGATTCTAGGTGTTTTTTGCTTCGAGACCCTTACATGTCACGTTCAGGTTTTGTGTCTATTCCTTACTGACAAAATTGAGGACAAGGTTATTGTTTGGTTGAACTTGTACTTGAATTAGTTCATTATCTTAGTTATGACCAGCCAAACTATACACCTTGAAACACCCATTCTTGTCAAACCTTAGTGTTATACTAACCTTCTACACCTGATTTGATAGAAACATGATTCAACTATTTAACATTTTGGATCCTGTAGATAACATTTCCAAGTAGATTGTCGAACATGATTGAGCTATTTGACAATTTGGATCTTGTTGATGGAGTTTCAGAGCATGTAGATGACATTTCAAAACAGATTGTCGAGCCCATCTATCTTTTGGAGGTCGAACATATTGATTTTATTATCCTATTGCAGTTTTAGATGATTATGACCTTGACAGAGTTCTCCATGTCGAGAATTTTTTGCTGCTTCCCTCGATCTTGCTGCAGGATTTTATTCCTGAGGTCTTCATTTCCCCTCATTACAAAACTTGAGGTTGAGTTTTTTTCCAACAAGGGAAGAATGATGGAGAATGATATGTTACTCATATGGGAGTCTATTATTGTATGTTATTATTTGTTTTATTATGTAAAAATAGAATTTAGGAATTTATTTAATGGTATTTACTATTACGTTTTTAGATTGTAGGTTATTTACATTTCTATCCTAGGGTTTTATGTAAAGCCTATATAAAGGCTTAGTAGGGACATGTTTAAGGATCTTTTGAAAAATTAAATATTGAGAGCATTATTGCAAGCTTCTCAAACCCTAATTTCATCTAGATCCCCCTTCCCTTTCAATTCCTCCTCTCATGTTCCTTATTTTCTCTCTAATTCTCAAATTTTCCCTCAAAATCATCCATTGTCCTACATCAAGATAACTCCAATGCACAAAATGGAATTTAATTAGAGAATAAGTCTTATGGTCGGTCATTTAACTTATTTTGGAAGTATATCTTGATTTTGATTTCAACTAGTTTCTCAAGGTGAATCATCTCATGGAGAAATAAAAATAAATAAATAAATAAAATAGAACTCAAAGAAAATACCACTCAATCAGGTCGACATCGACTCTTATTCAACCATCGGGTGCAATCTGAATTGCGATTCATTGGCTTTATCAATACTGAATTTGGAATTGATTTATATATTTCAAACCAATATTAAGGGGCAAAGCCTTTATTCTCATCTTCCTATGAAAATTTTCAAGTCATGGATTGCCTCCTTAGTAGTTGGACTTATTTTGATTTCTTGCTTCGTATTACTGCCATATTGAAATGGAGAAGGCGAATCGACAACTTAAGATGATGAGGTATGCAGACTTCATATAAGATTTCACCAAATTTGAATAAGAACAAATATATATTTTTTTGCCATATAAAAATATTCATGACGCTAATTGTTAAATAGGGAGACTCTGAATCTCAATGTATTGTAATATTAAAAGAATAAAAATGAGATTTGATTGCACTCAAATTCTTCTCCTCTATGTAGATTCTAAATATATTAATAACATCAAAGAAATTATAGAGATGCAATTTACAAAAGTAATCAAATTTATGAATCAAGAATTAACATGAACAACAATAAACCAACTTATTATTGAAAATGGAGTTAACTATCATTTAAGAACCTCAACTTAGAAATCACAAAATAGCCACTCACCCTTTTTTATATCGTTTGAGACACCATCTTTTTGTTTTATATCGTTTGAGGCAATCAACCAAAAGCTTTCATTATTACATGAAATTTTATCTTCTTTTGCCTTTTACTTTTTCTTTATTTTTATTATTACATATTATGAAATAAAACTTACAAATTTTGTGGAAAATGTAATATCTTTTTTACATATTTATAAAATTTTATTTCATGGTGGATAGTCTCAGAAAAATATAGAAAAATAAAAAAATTTGGAAAAAAAAATAAAATCATATCATTGATATTCTACAATATATATTTTAAAGATTTTATAAAATAAACAAATTAAGGTAAAATAATAAAATAATGTAGTCATTTGATACTTACCAATAATGAATTCTAAGAATTAGGAAAAAAAAATATTATAATGTGTAAAAAATTAACATGTCACTATTTTCTGCAGACTATACTCACTGATTTTTGGTGAAGTACTTCAAATAATATAAAATAAAAAAATGTGAGTGTCTCAAATGATATAAAAAATTGTAAAGTATTTACTTTGAAAATGACTTTTAAGATGAGATTTTTAAATGGTAGTTAACTTTTTAAATATGTCTAACATCTAGATATGAATCATAAAACATGCTCATTGCAATGAAGAGATCGTTGTTCTTTAGTTTCAAAGGCAATTGAAGTGTATCAGCTAAAATTAAGACTCAAATGTTGATTAGTATCATATAATTGTATTATTAAGGAAATAGAAATATAATTGTATTATTAAGTAAAATAATAAATTTTTTTTTTTTTTAAATGAACCACTGTTATTATACATTGCATCAAACCATATCTAAGTTACATTATTATTATTTGGAAATTTCAATATATATCTATTGCATCTGAAAATCTCTAATGAGAGAAACTCCAACAATTTCCTTATACAGAGAAATGATGCTTTTCTATAAAGGGACATCTTCATCCACTACCGATTGCTTTCCAAAAGTGGTCATTATCGATGGCATCCAAAACCTACTCTTCCGTAGTCCATATATATATATATATATACACCCTTGTTACATACAGTCAAAACAGTCAACTTCTCATTTGTTTAGTTATATCATTTGAACTCCACGCCAGACCCTAACTAATAACAATGGCTTCTTTCTCTTCGTCACCTGCTTCTTCTTCATTTTTTGTGAACCCCGGCAGTACCATAACCGTCTCGCAAGAGGAATTCAACATGTTTCACAATATCGATCGAACAATCTTCACTCGTTTGATTTTCAACTTGGGTCGTGACCCAACCGAAGCTACAAAGATTATGTCTTTCTGGTTGTGGCTTGAACGAACTTGCAAGAACTTGAGAGCAGTGTACAAAATCCTTGACTTTCCAGACTATGATATTAACAAGTTGGCAGACGAAGCTGTTATAGCCTTGAATTGCATCCAGAGTGATCAATTCCCATATGAAAGCAACAACAACAATAACGTAGATGTTAACATGCCTTCCACTCAGAGCATCACCAACAGCGGTGTGACCCTCCGCTTCTTCTACAACAACCGACAGGAAATCACTCAAGCTGTCATCAAAATAATGAATGATGTCTGCATTAGAGCCTTCAGGGATATCGTGCAAAGGGCAACAATGGGATCCACTAGGCTTGGCAAGGCGTTGATGAATCCTTACGACATGTCTATGATGTTCTATAATAGAGCAAATAATAATTCTGTTCATGTTTCTGGCATTGGGGCATTCGTCACTCCTAACATGGGGAATATGGAGGCTAAAAGGATGTCCCCTTCTGAGAATTGGAAACTTCAAGACGGGGATCTTCAGTGGCAAACGGATTTTTTTAATAATGCAGGTATCAACGAGGTTTTGAGCTGTTTAAACTTGAATATTGGTGCTATTGCTCCTACCTGGATGGTGCCTCCGGATAATAGGACAATTTTTCTGACATTTTCCAAAGGGTACCCATATCAGAGAATGAAGTTCGAGAGTTTTTCTCTAGGTTTTTATTCTATAATTACAAATTTCATTCATAAAATTTATATTTTATTTGTATATTTTATATATTATATCATAATATGCAGGAGTACGGAGATATAGTTGAGGGAATTCATATGCAGGAAGTTCAACAACCAGGGGACCAGCAATCGTTGTATGCGAGGCTTGTGGTTCGTTCGTTAGAGGACGTGGAAGCTGTGCTTGGTGGAATACGCAAATTGAAGTTAAACATCAATGGGAAGCATGTTTGGGCAAGGAAGTATATGCGCAAGAATGGAAAGTCCCCGGTGACTTCGCAGCCGAATTCGCCATCAGCCCCAACAAGCTAATGTATATATGTTTTTGAGTTTTCTACTAATTAGGAAAACAAGTTGGATAAAAATGAAAGCAAGAAAAAAAAAAACTAAATAATTATGGTCATCAGATTTAGTTCTGAAAAATAAATTATTATTTTTCATCATCATAAAATTTCTATTTCTATTACTTATGTTCTTTGTTTGTTCTCTGGATGTTACGAATATCAAAAGGGGAATTACAAGGAGTTTTAATTTATAATTAAATTATAAAGTGTTCTAATAATTGAATATGATTCAAATCGCATATCCAAGAGGAAATGAGGGAGAATTGCTTATATTGGTTTTGACATATCTAACATCAGCCAATAGACGCCGTATTTAAGAAATGTGACTTTATGCAGGTGATAGGTATTAGATGTGGTAGAGAGAGACCGAAACTTACATGGAGAACAGTCATTGCGAATGATATGATTGTTCTAGGCATTACTGAAAATGATGCATTGGATCGATACAAATTAAAAAAAATGATTCATATAACTGACCCAACTAGTTTGGGATATAAAGCCTAGTTAAGTTGAGTATCGAGCATGCAAGATACTATCCATTGTCATCTCAGTATAAAACATAAGCAATCCCATTAATACTAGAGTTTTTTCACATAATGTTATTTATTATATGGGTAAATGCATGTATGTAATTAAATATGAATTTAATTATTACCTTTAGTATTTGAAATATTGAAATTAAATGAGATTAATTGATCATAAATATATTGTCGATTTATTGGTCATAAAATATTAGTATTTGGGACACTAGCTAGAATTTAATATGGATTTGATTGATGATAAAAAAAAGCGTCTTTTTTTTCTTTTATCATGTTTTAGTAATAATATGAGAAATTCAATTTTAACAACCAACTTTTACCGACCAAAATTGGATTGGTCGGTATTAAGAGTCAATACCAACCAACCTATCGACCAACCATAAGTTGGTCGGTAATAATACTTATTACTGACTATCTTTTTTGACCAACTCTAAGTTTTTCGGTAAATATAACACTCACTTCCGTAATTTTT
Source organism: Quillaja saponaria (assembly GCA_029379385.1). Classification (NCBI taxonomy): domain Eukaryota; kingdom Viridiplantae; phylum Streptophyta; class Magnoliopsida; order Fabales; family Quillajaceae; genus Quillaja; species Quillaja saponaria. Next base: position 14,282,826 of record CM055612.1, on the reverse strand, counting down.
ATTTTTTTACCGACCAACATTGTTGGTTGGTAATAACAAATCAAAGAATTTTTTACCAACTAACTTTCTTATAGTTCATCGGTGATGTTCAAATCACCAAGGCAGGGATTCATCTCTTCTCTCTCTTCATCTTTTTATCTAATTTGTTCTCTCATTCTCTCTTTCCCTCTACCCGCGAACTCACAACACTCAATCTCAGATCCCAATCACCTCTCTTCTTTTCACTCGACCTCCCTCCTCTCTTCTTCTCACGCTCCCTTTTAAATCCTATTCGATCTAAATGTGCTCCTCTGGGTGTATGATAATTGATCTATGGAGCTGGCGAGCGAGAGCTGTGGATCTGAGTGATTAGGGAAGATAGAGTAAAAGACGATATCGTGTCATGCAGATCTGGACCGTCAGATAGAGCATCTGATAGATTGCAGCATTTGCCTGACGCGGAGATGAAGACTGTTTGCAATCAAGTTGTTAGGAGTCTAAAATCAAGGGCAAGAAACCCAGAGTTCTAGGGGTTCATCTAAGAGCTTTAATAAGAGTAGGGATAGGAAATTAATTGGGGATTTTGGTCCTTCTAATTAAGAGCAAAAGTTTATTGAAGCTCTGATAATACTTATGTTCTTTGTTTGTTTTTGTTCCATCTGTATCTTTGTATCATCATATTAACATGAAATAAATATTCCATTTTTCATTGCATTTTTATCTCTTATTCTTCCGTTTTCATTATGGTGGGTAGTAGGATCTGTGACTAGATGATAACTATCATGTGAGTTTTAATTTATAATTAAACTATAAAGTGTTCTGATAATTGAATATGATCTAATATTGAGTATGCAAGATACCATACACTGTCATCTCATTATAGAACATAAGGATTCCCATCAATACTAGAGTTATCTCACATAATGTTATTTATTGTATTTATTGTATGGGCAAATGCATGTATGTAATTAAAATATGAAGTTATTTATTATGCTTAGTATTTGAATAAATTAAATGAGATTAATTGATCATAAATATATTGTTGATTTATTAATCATAAATTTTAGTATTTGGGGTACTAGAATTTATTCTGGATTTGATTAATGATAAAAAGAATGTCTATTTATTCATCACATTTTAGTATTTGAAATACTAGAATAAAATATGAGAAGGGAATTATTGATATTAAATAGAGTGTCTATTTAATTATCATAAATTAGTATTATGAATATTATAATTAATTAGTTTATTTGGATAAACTAATTTAATCCTATGTGGAAATATTATTTAAATGGTTATTTATTAATTGCCAAAGAATATTCCCAAGGTATAAGAATTTTTTTTTGATAAAAAAGGTTTATTTAAGACAATCACTTTTGCCAATAAATATTCCCTAAGATGCATGGAACCTAGTTTAGATCTTCCAAATTAAAGAAATTTAGGCAAGTAATTTGGGAGGCCGGTTCTAGTGATTCCTCTCCCTCTCACTCCTCATTTCATATCCTCTTATTCATGTACACATTTTAGGTCTTGGGTCTTTTCCTAGTACATAGATACCTATTTTCTATACCTCAAAAACACCTTGACGAATGCTTGTGCGCTCTAGGGTGATCATCCTTAGAGGCTTCCCACTTGGGGATTTAGGGATTCACACACAAGTAATAAATCATTGCATTTGGAACATTATGGAAAAACCCATTTCGGTTTGAGCTTCATCTTACTTGGTTAGGTCATAGCTTAAAGTTATGAGTTTCTGTAAGCCATTGGAGATAAAGCTTGGAGGAGGAAAGCTCAATCTAGCGGTGAAATTTATGGGCTCAACAAAACAACATCAATGAAACCCATTTCCTAAAGATTCAGGGAAGCAAAGGTAAATTTCTTGATTTAATCTATTTTCATTGAGTTCAGAAGGTTGTGTGTAGACAACCAATTTTCCACCATTCAGGTCTAGTATTTTCAAAGGTTTTTGTAACATCCCTGGAAACTATACATGAGATGTATGTATATCATTGGCTTAAAAAATACCTGTGCGAAATGCCACATAGAATGATTTATGAAAGGAGCAGAATTTTAAAATCTTATGTGGCATAATTAATTTGTGAAAGGTACATGATTTTACAATGTGAATAAATTGCATGAGAATTTTATGAATTATTCCATAGCATGAGAATTTAATTGCCTATGATCATGAAATGGGCTTTTTTTGCATGAAAGTGAGGGTAAATGTAAGATTTACCTTAATATTAATTATGGTGAAGGAATGAAATATAGACGAATGAAAAAGAATTTCTTAATTTAAATATGAGATTATAACTTAATGAGAAAATTTATTCGTATGTGATTAATTATAATTTGGAGTAATTATGTTTAAAGTTTTAAGAAAAAGCAATTTATAGTGAAAACAATTAAGGAATTAATTATTTCAAGATTAATTGAAAAAATTATATTATGAATTATGTTAAATTGGAATTTTTATGGAAATAGTGATTAATTGCATTTTGGAGAATTAGGGACTATATTGAAAGAAACGAAAACCTGGGACATGAGTGGCATTTACTGGTTTCATTACAACAGAGGGCAAAGGGTCTTTTTATGGATGTCTTCTCCACCATGCTGCCTATATATGTTTGGATGGTGAGAAAATTCACCATGTTTGCCGAGAAAACAAGGTAGAGAGAGAAAGTTGAGATTGTGAGTGTTATTATTATAACCCGATCCGTTAGTATTATACTTTAGAAATTTTGTATGTAAATTTTAATTATAATTGAAAATTTTTTAATATGAATAAACACTTATATAATTTTGACTCATATATGTATATGTATCGTGTGTGTAAATTGAGAATAAATATACACCATGAATTTATTTGACCTTGACCTTAATCCTTTTAGATTTTGTCTTATGTAAATTTTTTAGCTAGGTGTGAAACATAATATAAACAAGAAAAAATTAAAGTGAATAAACATATAAACATATATATATATATATCCAAGAAAAAAAATTAAGGGTTAATTATACATTACAAGTTTAAATATGATTTTGACCCTAATCATACATCTTGTTTTTTTTTTTAAATTCTTTGACTTTACTTTTGGGCACCACCTTTCTCTGCCCTTTTTCTGCCCTGCTTCCCGAGTCTTCCTCTGTCTCTGTTGTCCTTTGTGTTTGCCGTGAAACTTCCTTATTCCTTATGGCCGAGAACTTCCATTCTTGTGTGTGTGCGTTTAGCTGCTTTCCTCCTTTTTCTTCCTTGGCGTTGATTTGTTTCAACCAGCAGTGAGTTTTCCTCTCCCTTTTTGCCTCAATTTTTGTTTGTTGTATCTAGCTGGCTGGCTTTATTATGACCTGAACTACGGTTACTAATAGTGGTTGATCCATTAGAAAGTATTTGGCTGTTTGATTCATTTATATCTTGTTCTTGGCATGTTTCTTGAACATTCAATATATATAATTCACTGGACACGGGATTGACCCAAAGGAAGCAAGAGGTGATTTGACATTCCTAGCTGCTCCTACAGGCAGCCTCTCAGCCATGTGCTTCAACTATTAAGCATAAGAAAGAAAAGAATGTAAGCTCAATGAAAAGGTACATGCTTAAATCCCAAATAACAAACACAGTATAATTGAAATAAGTTGTCCAACCAATACTCTGAACCAAGTTCAAGGTACACTTAAGAAATTCATTTGCCACTTGGAAATAGTAGCTGGTTTAAGTAGTCATTAATTATCTAGTTTAGGTGAGTTATTTAGGATTTCCTTTAAGAAATTTCTATACTCGTATTTTGTTAAAAGCTTAGGTATTATAGTGAATTAGGAGAAATGAATCAAAGTTAAGAATTTAAGAGATTGGTATGGAAGTTATAGGATTCAAGTTTTTAGTTACTTTGATTAGCAAAATTAAATCTCAAGATTAATGATTGGAATATAAGTCATATGTAATTGTGTTGATGCTATGGGAATATGTAAATATATACATACACATACATATGAACTAGAATAAATCATGCCCTTAATGTGTGTTGATAAAATGTCTACAAGAAACTAGTTATAACACAATGAGTAAACCTTGGAATATTTATATCTTTGTGGTTAGGGATTAATTGAATTTGAATAAAAAGTTCATGAACAAGACTAAAGAATGGTTATTTAATGTTGTGATATGAGGATTTAATTAAAATGAGTAGTGCATATGAACAAAGGGTGGTTAGTTGTGAGTAAAGTGTTGGGAATGGGAGTTAATTGATTATTGAAGGGAAGTAGGGTCAAATTTTATAACTTAGAGAAATCGGGTATTTCGAGTGTTTTATGGAATGAACTAGTTTAGGAGTTCTAAAGAAAAAGTATAGCTTATGGTATTTGAATGATATATGGAAGGTTTCATAACCTAATTCGAAGTATCGTTAGAGCTGTTGGACTACAGCCTGGTTCATGCTGGATTATTGGTGATCTTCAATCAGTCCAGAGGACTTTATCTGGGGTTGTGATTTGAATTAGCTTAACACATATGAATAAGAATTGTTCCTAATATATTAAGAGACAATTATGGAGCTTTTTAGGTTTCAATTTCATGTTATGTGTATTTTGGAGGTGTTGGAAGTCATTGTTGGGATTTCCGGGTCCTAATTGTAGCTGTTTTGATGTAACTAGTTTGGAGGGTCTTAACGGATGAATTAGGATTCGGCTGTTGAAGATGAATTGTTTCTAACATCTTGATAAACTATATTAAAAAGTTTCATAATTTAATTTTTAGGTATGAGAATTCTCTAAGCACTGGAATCTGGTTCTGGCAACCAGAAATTATGTGTGTCCTATTTGTGTTCATGTGGGGTTTTGAGTGGGTTCAAGGCTAATTTAAGGAGAAGTTTATGAATAAGAAAGATAGCTAACTTCATGGAGATAATGTTTGGACTTGGTTTTTTTGAATTTGGTTAAGTATATAAATTGGAATCAAGCATATCTCTAAAGGTGTGTGTGAAATGCCTCAGAGGGATTAATTTTTAAAAAAATGCATGAAACTTAGTATCTATAGTCATAATTAAAAGATTATAACCATAAATTGACAAACTAAGTAATACTTGAAAATTTTAATTGCAGCTTCAGAACATGTTGTTGAGCCAACGACGCGCGTGAATGCAAGAGGAAGTGACGAGCAAGATCAGTAAACTGTGAGTGGATAACGTATTCTTTGGTTGCTAGATTATTATGTGTATTTGAATAAATGTGCTTATATTGAGGTAAATAAGAATGTGTAAGGTTATAGTTGAATTAGTTGAATTATGCTTCACATGTGATTTTGTTTGTGTTTGATAAGAGCCAATAAAAGTGATTTTTTTTTTCTGAAATGATTTTTACATTCGAACTAGAATCTGAGTGCACCTAAGATGTTTTAATTAGATTATGGGGGGCAAAACAGTCAAATACTAGTCCGTTTAGGATTTCGGGAGTACCGGCACTATCGTGGGGTGACTAAGACCTGTAGAAAAAGCTAGAAACCCATTTAGATCAACGGTTAGGATTTTAGGACAAATTTTGAGTTTCAAGGTAACAATTTTGAAAACTTTAGTTTCGGGGGGAGGGGGGGGGAGAAATGATGAAATACTAGTCTGTTTAGGATTCCAAAGTACCAGAATGACAATGGGGACAAATAAGACCTGTAGGAAAAGCTGGAAATACATTTGATCAACGGTTATGATTTTATAACAAATTTTGAGTTTTAAGGCAAAAACTTTAAAAACTTGGGTTCAGGGGGGCAAAATGGTCAAATACTAGTCCATTTAGGATTCCTAGAGTACTGGCATGACCGTGGGGATGAATAAGACTTATAGGAAAAGCCAAAAATCTATTTGTATCAGCGGTTAGGATTTTAGGACAAATTTTAAGTTTCAAGGCAAAAACTTTGCAAACTTTGGGTTCGGTGGGCAAAACATCAAATACTAGTCCGTTTAGGATTCTGGGAGCATTAGCACAACCGTGGGGACGAATAAGACCTATAGGTAAAGTCGCAAATCCATTTGAATCAGCGGTTAGGATTTTAGAACAAATTTTAAGTTTCAAGGCAAAAACTTTGAAAACTTAGGGTTAAGGGGCAAAATGGTCAAATATTAGTCAGTTTAAAGTTCCAAGACTATTGCGATGACCTTAGTGACAAATAAGACCTGTAGGAACAACCAAAAATCCATTTGGATCGATAATTAGGATTTTCGGACAATAGTTTCAAAGCAAAAACTTTGGAAACGTAGGTTGGGCAAAACGGTCAAATACTAGTTTGTTTAGGATTCTGAGAGTACAAGCATGACCGTGAGGACAAATAAGACTTAAAGAAAAAGCTAAAAATCCATTTAGATCAACAGTTAGGATTTTAACTTATATGCATATTAATTTAAGTATTTATAACTTATCATATTTATTTTGGTTATTTTAGGTTCCACCTCCTACATCTGGGCCTTTGCACTTGAGTTAAGCTGACTATTATGAAAGATACTACACAAGTACACGTATCGTTTAAAAAAAATGATAAGTGAAGTATCGTTCCCATGAGGAATTAATTCTATAAAGCCAAATAATAAAATTTACCAACTCCAACTTTATCCAGATAATTGAAAATTTGAGGTTGTTAACTATGATTAAACTAAAGCATGTAAATAAAACGACTAAACTTGAGATTATGTAGAGAAAACCTAGGATTATAATTTCCCTCACACTTCACTTAACTTGCCTTTATCCTATCATGCTTAGTTATGATATTATGCTATTAACTTAGGGTCCCAACTTAATTATAAGTATCTTTCGAATTGCTTGTAATTTATACCTTAGTTAATCAATTCACTATATGTCTATGAGAATTGAATTAAACAAGGCTCATTAAGAACAAACCTAATTTGGCTACACAAGGTATATAAGTATATGTCTATCTTATATGCAAATCAAATTCAAGCAACTAAGTGAATGAATTCAAATATGTGTTCTCTCATTTAAGGCTAACCTAGATTCCCTTTGTTAAGGTTCCTCTAAATTACTGAATCTATCTAATTGGTGATCGAGCAATTAGACGCAATGAACATAGAATGACATAAATAACAATAATATCAAACCCTTAGCAAACCATAAATAAAATTAAATCAAACTACATATGAGTTTCATCATAATCCTAGAAAAAAGATTTAGTTCATGCTACTAGATGTAAAAATGACTATAGCTAAGTAAATCATTAAGAACATACAAAGAAACTAAAACGAAAGAAGGAATAAGAGAAAACTAGGAAGATGCCAGTCTCCAAGCTCTTCATATCCCTTGCTCCTAGCTCTAAGTACTCTCAATCAACTCTATATCTCCATAAATCCCTTGCTCAATTGTGTGTTTAGAATGCACAAGCCCTTTCTCTTTATAGGCTCCAAAAATCATGAGTTAGAGTCTAATTCAGAGTAATTTTATCGGGCTTGCACCCCAGCCTCTACTTTCAGGCTCCCTAACACTGATTTTTGGACGAAACAGGAGACTGTGCATGACGTTGGGCATTCCAACCGTAGCTTCCTGGTGCCTAGGCACCCAATGGGTTGAATAATTTTTGGTCGAGCTTATGCAGCCCAGCACTCACTTTCTGGCACCCCAGTGCCAAACGCTACTGACTTGCAATTTTCAATGCTATAGCCTTAGTTTTTCACAGCCTAGGCGCCCGACAAGCTGAAATCTTATCCCTCGAGCAATTGGTCTTCAAAAAGAACTCCTTGAAGCTTGTACCTTTAAAACACAACCAAAGTTTAATAAGAATGGATTTTTGGTGTTAACAAACTCTTATTTAAAAAGATAAATTCTAAGCAATAATAACTAAAAATATGACATTTTAATGCACTACGAATTTATCTACAAACTAAGCTAAAACTAAACAATTCGTAATGCAAAACTAAATGAATACACAATATGATGTAATATAAGTTATTTCATGAACTTATCATACACCCCCAAACTTAAGATTTTGCTATTCCTCGAGCAAAAGAGTAAAATAAACAACCATCATAGTTTAAGTTGCATTACACCAAAATAATGATGTCCCCATAATATCCTCAAAAGTTTCACCGAATCTTAACTCATTGTCAACCACAAGGTATCATTCAAACTCAAGTTCAACTCAAAAGCAAGCATCATTCTCAAATGGATTTCCAAGTGTGTGTGCGTATAATTGATCTTTTACCTCGAATTGCATGCAACCTAGATAAGTTTATGCCTATTCAACATCTCGCTTAGCAAACCCTATAAGTTTTCTTTTCAACTCTCTCTCCATAATGTAGACTCTACTAAGTCAAGGATCAATAGGTCTTTATAAAGCTTGTAATGTAGGCTAGGGTAATGGTATGAATAAGAAAAATAAGCATAAGTTATCCTAAGCACCTAAATCATTCTAAACCTCGAAAAGCTTTCATACATCCCAATACTTCATTTTGACTTAATATTCCCTTTTTTTTTTCTTCTTTCACCATTTCAAACTTTTCATTCGTTAGCTTGTATTTTCACCCATTTGTCACATCCCCAAACTTGAATATTTCTTATGTGAATAATTGGGGTGAGCAAAGGGCACAATCGTCTATGCTTTCCTTTCTTTATTCTCCCTTTTATTTTTATTTTTTTACACCAACCTCCACTTTTGCTCCTTTACTTTGCATGGCTCAATATGTATCTAGAATGACCAAATGCTTAAGAGTAAGGATTCAAAATTGGATTTCATAACAAATAGTATGAGCAATAATGTGGGTGACCAAGAAAAAGGCTTAATATGCTCAAAGGGGTGTACTAAGGATATAGAATAAACAAGGTTGGCTTGAAAGGCTCAAACGGTCCAATAATGGCCTAAATTCTATCATTTAACTTTGTTTCATCTAGGATTTCACCTCAAGAGGGAATCAAGCAAGTTCTAGTGTTCTAAACCAAACAAGGATATGCTTAAGCATAAACCGTTTCTAAGTAATCAACACAATCCCAAAAAAAAGACCAAGTGCAATGCTACTAACTCAAGAATTGAAACACAAGTGTCAAGATTACACGATAATCAAATTCTTATCATAGGATTGGGGGGGGGGGGGGGGGGAATCACATCATAATAGTATAATAGCATCTTCAACCACATGACACATGTAAGCATAAACAACAACTAAACAACCTAAACACCCTAAACACCAACAACATAAAGCACTCAAAAACACATAACACAACCCCCAAACTTAAACATGACATTGTCCTCAATAGAATAGAATAACAAAACAAAAAATAAAGTAGGAAAAAGAAACTTCCTTAAAAAGCCGAAGAGTGCCTAATCCTCTTCCTCTTCATCTTCTGCTATGTTGTCAAGGAAAGGAGGATCCGAGTAAGGTGGAAAGGTAGTCATGTCCACTCCCATATGTTCAACACACATGTGTTGTATTTGTGCCATAGCGAGGCAACTTTGTTGGTGCTCTTGGAGTCTTTCTACCCGTTCCATATGTTGAGTCAAAGTCTTGGGCTTATTATGGCCGAGTTGTAGATGGCTGAGATGGTTGTGGGGCTGAAGATGAGCTACCTTCTACTAATAAATTGTTATGAACTGGGAGGTGGGCAATAACAGTCTTATCAATATTCCCCTTAGGTTGTAGCAACTCTTCATTATTGTTAAAATGAGCACTGGCCCAGACACATAAAATAGTGATCAAACATAGGAATTGAAGACTTTCCCTTGTTTGGGAGTGGGCACACTTGATGATATTTAAAAAAATCAGGCACCTAATATCAAGGCTATTGCTAGTAAGAATGGAATACAAGAAAATAGCTCTTTCCTTGGTGATGTCACTGGTAAGAGTACAAGGAAACATATTGTTAGATATGAATAATAACCAAGCCTTTTCACACCTTGCTCATTGCATTGGACCGGAAAGTAATTGGCTCGCCTTTAAACAATTTCCATGTAGTTCGACCCTTGCGTAAGAAAGAGATAACCTCCTCCAAATTTGCCCCACCTTCCACAAGCGGGGTGTATTCATCTTCTTCAATGTCTTGCAATCCATAAACAATATTTAATGGTATGGCTATCAAATGGAACTTGTAGCCCACAAAAAACACCTTACCATTCTTGTGGTTAGGGGCATTAGCATAGAACTCCCTTACCAATGAAACAATCGCTGATTGTGGTGGATCACAAAAATTACCCACAACGACGGGCTTTGATTATATCATCATAGATTTCTTCTTGGAAATGAGGTATCAATTCAAATCCTCTTTTAGCAATTATACCCCAGTTTGCAAATGAGTGTGCAAATCGTTGCTAAGCTTCTTCAGACATAAATTTGGTGTGGTCATATGTAGAACTAGAACCCCCCTTGACCTCTTTGGAGGCATAACTCAATTCAAAGACATAAGATAGCATAATGTATATATATATATATATATCCAACAATTCCAATCCAAACCACAAAAATAATACAACCCCTAAACTTGAATAGCATAATCAATATCAAAGTTAATCAATGCCAAGCATGTAATCCCTCCACAATTCACTAAAACCACATTATAAGATCAAAGCCCCAAATTTTCAACCTCACAAACCTAAATTTGGGTATAGCATGAATAGTGCATAAAATTGATTACCCATGGTTCAAAATAAGCTCAAATCCTTAAATAACTTCAAGGCAAGGCATACATCCATACTAGATCAAGAATTTTCACTCTCCTCACTTCAAAAATATGAAAAACCCTTGATTTATAGGAAACATAATTGCAAAAGGAAAATCCATTTAAAGCTTGAAGGAAGGAGTAGCCATGGAAGCCATTCTTGAAACTTCGAAGAAAATGGTCCTTGAATCACTTGATTGGGGCATAGTTTCTTGGATTTTTAAGTGGGAAAGATAGTTTTAGAAAGGTATGGAGTGCTTAGATGTGAAATAGAGAAGAGGGGGTGAAAAATTGGGCTATTTAAAACAACCTCTATTGATGGCGCCGCGACACTAGCTTGTCTGCTTGGCACGCCGGTTGGCGCAGGGGCGCTGTATGTCTGGCATTAGGGTGCTGATGCACACTGCATGACGCACAGGGGCGCTACTTGCCCCTGTTTGGTAGCTTTGCTTTGGCTCTGAGGCACCTATTTGTTGGTGCCGTGGTGCCTAATTGCCCTGTTTGTGAGTTATTTGAAGAATTTTGAAGTTTATTTGATACCCACAAACTAAAACAAGGAAATTTAGTTAGTTTACTCTAACAAGATGTTTAAAAAGTTTAAAACAAAAGGAAAAGTTTAGAAAGCTTAGGTTGCCTCCCACGTAGCGCTTGATTTATAGTTATCTGACTTTGTTATGCTTATTCGACATTGGCTTGAGTGATGGAGGTCTTTTGACGATCAATAGGACCTCCCCAATAATGTTTGAACCTTTACCCATTAACCTTGAACTTGATGTTGGGCTTCTTTTCTTCAGCTATTTCCACAACTCCATAAGGAAACACTGTAGTGATTATGAAAGGTTTGGATTACCTTGACTTGAGCTTTCCCGAAAATAGTTTCAAACGAGAATTAAAGAGTACCACATAAGGGAAAGATGATAATTGTGGTTAACACCAAGAATGAACTCATGCCTACAAGGATTGTGATCGGATGGCGTGTATGCATGGACTACCGTAAGCTTAACAAGGCCACAAGGAAAGACCACTTTCCTTTTCCTTTTATTGATCAAATGCTTGATTAACTAGCAAGTAAGTTAATTTAGAAGAATGCCTTTTGGTCTACAAATGCACCTGCTACTTTTCAATTTATAGCCAGGACCACTTTTCTTGTTCCTATGGCACCTTCGCCTTTAGATGGATGCCTTTTGGTCTTTGTAATGCACCTGCTACTTTTCAAAGATGCATGATGGCTATTTTTACTAACATGGTAGAGCATAGTCTTGAGGTGTTCATGGATGATTTTTCTATTTTTGGAGACTTTTTTGATAGTTGTCCCCATAATTTAAAATGTGTACTTAAACAATGTGAATAGATCAATTTGGTCTTGAATTAGGAAAAGTGCTATTTTGTGGTACAAGAAGGGATTGTCTTAGGACATAAGGTGTCTAGTAAAGGCATAGAGGCAATAAGGCTAAGATTGAAGCAATAGAGAATCTCCCACCACTTAGTTCAGTAAAAGATATTAGAAGCTTTCTAGGGCATGCAGGATTTTATAGGCGGTTTATTAAGGACTTTTCAAAAATTTCAAAACCGCTATGTAATCTTTTAGAAAAAGACACTCCCTTTGATTTTGATGAAGCATGTCTAGCTATATTTTTAGAGTTGAAACAGAGATTAATTACTACTCCTATAATTGTTATTCTTAATTAGAACCTACCCCTTGAACTTATGTGTGATGCTAGTTATGTGGTAGGTGCAGTATTAGGACAACGTAAAGATAAGATCTTTCACTTTATTTATTATGCTAGTAAGACATTGACTGGAACTTAGTTTAATTACACCACCACTGGAAAAAGAATCGTTAATAGTATTGTTTGCTTTCAATAAATTTCATTCTTATCTTATTGGAACTGAAGTTATTATTTATACTGACCACTTTGCTGTTAAGTATTTCATTGAAAAAAAGGATGCGAAGCCCAGGTTGATTAGATGGATAATCTTGCTCTAAGAGTTTGACTTGGAGATTAGTAAATCGAAAAGAACAGAAAACCAAGTGGCAGACCACCTATCAAGGTTGGAAGGTGGTGAGAAAATTGTTGATCAAACCTTGATCAATGAGAATTTTCTAGATAAACAACTCTTTCAGGTTGATCATCCAAAGTTACCATGGCATGCTGATTTTGTTAATTATATTGTGAGTAAAGTTTTTCCTCCTAATTTGACTTTCTAACAAAGAAAAAAAAATTTACATGATGTAAAATATTATGTATGGGATGACCCTTTCTTATTTAAGCAATGTGGTGATCAGATTCTTAGAAGGTGTGTCTTGGAAGAAGAAATTCAAAGTATACTTCAGTATTGCCATTCCTCACTCTATGGTGGACATTTTGGAAAAGAGCAAACCGTAGCAAAAGTCCTCCAATAAAGTTTTTATAAGGATTGTTGTATAAGGATGCTAATAATTTTGTTGCTGCTTGTGATAGGTTGATGGGCTATATCTCCTAAAGACATGAGATGGCTCTCAACAACATCCTTAAAGTGAAGATTTTTGATGTGTGGGAAGTTGATTTCATGGGTCCCTTCCCATCCTCATACAACACTCAGTATATCTTGGTGGCAGTGGACTATGTTTCCAAATGAGTAGAAGCATTAGCCTTGCCAACCAACAATTCAAAGGTTGTTATGAACTTCGTCAAGATAAGAATCTTCACTCGATTTGGCACCCCTAGAGCTATTATTACTGATGGGATTCCCATTTTTGCAACAAGCACTTGGAGGCCCTTTTAGCTAAGTACAGAGTCACTCATAAGGTTGCTTTGGCCTATCATCCACAATCTAGTGGCCAAGCCGAAATTTCCAAAAGAGAAATCAAGAAAATTTTGAAGAAAATAGTATGCCCTTCACGAAAAGATTGCTCCAAGAGATTGGACAATACATTGTGGGCATATCGTACAGCTTATGAAAATCCCATAGGCATGTCTTCATATAGACTGGTTTTTGGGAAAGCATGCCATGGTAACTTTGGATGATCAACCTGAAAGAGTTGTTTATCTAGGAAATTCTCATTAATCAAGGTTTGATCAACAATTTTCTCACCACCTTCCAACTTTGATCTATGGTCTGCTACTTGGTTTTCCTTTCCTTTTCGATCTCTAATCTTCAAGTCAAACTCTTAGAGCAAGATTATCCATCTAATTAACCTGGGCTTTGCATCCTTTTTTTCAATGAAATACTTAACAGCAAAGTGGTCAGTATAAACAATAACTTCAGTTCCAATAAGATAAAAACAAAATTTATCAAAAGCAAACAGTACTGCTAACGATTCTTTTTCCAGTGGTAAGGTAATTGAATTGAGCTCCAATCGATGTCTTACTAGCATAATAAATAAGGTGAAAGATCTTATCCTTACGTTGTCCTAATACTGCAACTACCGCATAGTCACTAGCATCACACATAAGTTTAAAAGGTAGGTGCCAATTAAGAATAACAATTATAGAAGCAGTAATTAGTCTCTATTTCAACTCTAAAAATGCAGCTAGACATGCTTCATCAAAATCAAAGGGAGTGTCTTTTTCTAAAAGGTTACATAGCAGTTTTGAAATTTTTGAAAAAGTACTTAATGAACAATTTATAAAATCCCGCGTGTCCTAGAAAGCTTCTAATATCTTTTACTGAACTAGGTGGTAGGAGTTTCTCTATTGCTTCAATCTTAGCCTTATCCACCTTTATGCCTTTGTTAGACACCTTATGTCCTAAGACAATCCCTTCTTGTACCATAAAATGACACTTTTCCCAATTCAAGACCAAATTGGTCTCTTCACATTGTTTAAGCACACATTTTAAATTATGAAGACAACTATCAAAAGAGTCCCCAAAAATAAAAAAATCATCCACGAGCACCTCAAGACTATGCTCTACCATGTTAGTAAAAATAGCCATCATGCATCTTTGAAAAGTAGCGGGAGCATTACAAAAACCAAAAGGAATCCTTTTAAAGGCGAATGTGCCATAGAGACAAGTAAAAGTGGTATTTTCTTGGTCTTCCTGGGCTATAAATTGAAAAGTACCAGGTGCATTACAAAGACCAAAAGTCATCATTCTAAATTGATTACCTGCCAACTGATCAAGCATTTAATCAATAAAAGAAAGAGGAAAGTGGTTTTTCCTTGTGGCCTTGTTGAGCTTACGGTAGTCCATGCATACACGCCATCCGGTCACGGTCCTTGTAGGGACGAGTTCATTCTTGGTGTTAGCCATAATTGTTATCCCTCATTTTTTGGGTACGCATTGAATTGGACTTACCTATGAGCTATCCGATATGGGGTATATAATGTCCACATCTAGCAACTTTATCACTTCCTTCTTGACTACCTTTTTCATGATTGGATTAAGCTGCCTTTGATGTTCAATGGTAGGTTTATGATTGTCTTCTATAAAAATTTTATACATGCAAAACGAAAGGCTTATGCCTTTGATGTCGGCTATGGTCCATCCTAGTGTCTTCTTGTGTTCTCATATTCTATGAATGAGTATCTCTTCCTACATATTAGTAAGAGCAGCAAAAATAATAATAGGCAAAGTAGATGATGGACCAATAAAAGCATACCTTAGATGTGGTGGCAACGGCTTTAGCTCCAATGTAGGTGGCTCTTCAATAGAGGGCTTGGAAGCCGAAGGTATGGAAGCTGGAATGTCAAGAGATTCAAACTTAAGGTTTGGTTTTGCTATGAATGGTGAAGTATCTAAAGTTTCATGCACTCAACAAAATCTTCATCTTCTTTATTAGTGCTAGAAATTATAGATGCTTCAAGAGGGTCAATAAGATAATTATCTAAATATACTTTTTGAGTTATTTCATTCACCACATCAAAAGCAAAATATTTTTCATTGTCTGAAGGAATTTTTATAGCATTAAAAACATTAAATGTTACATCTTAGTCTTGAACCCTCATGTTAAGCTCACATTTTTGCACATCAATTATGGTTCTACCTGTAGCTAAGAAAGGTCTTCCAAGAATAATAGGGGTTTCCCTATCTTCTTCCATGTCAAGCACAATAAAATCAGCAGGAAAAATCAATTTATCGACTTTAACTAACACATCCTCAACTATTCCCTTTGGATAGGTTAAAGACCTATCAGCTAGTTACAATGTAACTGATGTAGGCTTCACTTCCCCTAAACCCAAATTTCAATATATTGACAAAGGCATTAAATTAATACTAGCTCCTAGATCACATAAAGCCTTATCAAAAAATTGAGCACCAATAGTACAAGGGATAGTAAAACTATATGGATTCTGTAACTTTGGTGGGAGTTTCTTTTGTAGTATAGCACTACATTCTTCAGTGAGAGCAACGGTTTCATACTCACCTAACCTCCTCTTCTTAGAAAAGATGTCCATCATGAACTTGACATAGCTTGGAATTTGTTCTAAAGCTTCAGCAAATAGTATGTTGATGTGAAGCTTTTTGAACACTTCTAAGAATTTTTGGAATTGGTTGTCAAGATTCTTCTTTTGGAATCTTTAAGGAAAAGGTAGTGGAGGAGTAGGCACAGTAGATTCATTGGTTTGATCTTTTTCCTTTTTCTTTGTAATTGAAGTATCTACTTCAATTGGTTTATTCACAACTTCAGCTTATTTATTCGACTCCTCAATTGTCTTACCACTTCTAAGGGTGATTGCCTTGCATTGCTCTTTATCCTTCTTTGGATTAGGCTTGGTGTCACTAGGGAGGGCACCTTGAGGCCTATTTGTCAGGGCATTGGCAGCTGGCCTATTTGTGTCTTAAGAGTCCTTAAAGAAGCCGCTTGACTTTGGATCACTCTTGTGGTTGAAACCGGGAAGGTAGTTAGGTTTCTTAGTATTTGAAGTCCCTTGATTGTTCTAACTAAAATTAGGATGATTTCTCTATCCCAGGTTATAAGTGTTGGAGAAAATGTTGTTTTGCATGTTATAATTGCCTACATATTGCATTGCTTCGCTGTTTGGGCATTAGTCACTAGTATGATCTCCACATATTTTGCAAGCCATAACTTGATTCTTGATTGCAGGAATCCCGAGAGTATCAAATCTTTTAGCTAGACCAGCCACTTGTGCCGTTAAGGCAGTGAAGGAATCTAACTCATGTACCCCAGCTACTCTAAGAGTTGCAAGTCACTTAGATGACCATTGATAATTGTTTGAGACCATTGCTTCCAACAGCTCATATACTTAGTCAATGGACTTGCCAATTAATGCACTGCCAGCTACAGCATCACTGGTGTTTCTTGTTTGGCTAACCAAACCATTGTAGAAGGTTTGGACTTGAAGCCACTTTGGAATGCCATGGTTAGGGCACTGCCTCAAGAAGTCTTTTTATCTTTCCCATGCTTCATAAAGATATTCTTGGTCTTGTTACATGAATGAGTTGATTTCATTTTGTAACTTAGATGTTTTAGCCAATGGAGAGAATTTTACCAAGAACTTTTGAGCTAAGTCTGTCTATGTTGTATGAAGTGGGATGGCAAGGAGTACTACCAACTTCTCTCTTTATCTCAAAGTGACAAAAGGAAAAGCCTTAGATGAATGGCATCATCAGAAACACCATTGCACTTGATAATGTCGCACAACTCCAAGAACATTAATAGATCGGCATTCAGATCATTGCTTGGAAGGCTAGCAAATTATGCCAAGCTATGAGTTCCAAGTATTAGAATTGTCTTTTCTCCCTTAGGATTAAAAGGAACGACTTCCAAGCTATGAGTTATTCGTATAAACGTGAAACAAAAAAGAAAAATATCTAAATTAAAACAAGAACTGGCTGGTATTAATATTAACAAGAATAGAATAATTCCCGGCAATGGCACCAAAAACTTGTTGTGAAAAATACTACTCAAGTGCACGTATTGTTTAAACAAGTAATAATGGGTAAGTTAAGTATCGTTCCCATGAGGAATTAATTTTATCAAGCCAAATACTAAAATTTACAAACTCTAACTTTATCCAGACAATTGAAAATTTGAAATTGTTAACTATCATTAAACTAAAACAAGTAAATAAAATGATTGAACTTGAGATTACGTAGATAAAACCAAGGATTATAATTTCCCTCACACTTCACTTGACTGGCCTTTATCTTATCAGGCTTAGTTTTTATATTATGTTATTAAACCTAGGGTTCCAAGTTAGTTACAAGTATCTGTCGAATTGCTTATAATTCATACCTTAGTTAATCAATTCACTATATGTCTATGAGAATTGAATTAAATAAGGGTCATTAAGAACAAACCTAATTTGGCTACACAAGGTATATAGGTATATAGGTATATGTCTATCCTATATGCAAATCAAATTCAACCAACTAAGAGAATGAATTCAAACATGTGTTCTGTTATTCAAGGCTAAGCTAGATTCCTTTTGTCAAAGTTCCTCTAAATTACCAAATCTATCTAATTGGTGATCAAGCAATGAACATAGAATGACATAAATGACATAAATAACATAATATCAAACTGTAAGCAATCCATAGCTAAAATGAAATCAAACTACATGTGAGTTCTATCATAATCCTAGAAAAAAGATTTAGTTCATGCTATTAGATGTAAACATGACTATAGCTAAGAAAAGCATTAAGAACATACTAAGAAACTAAAAGGAAAGAAGGAATAAGAGAAAACTAGGAAGATGCCAATCTCCAAGCTCTTCAAAATACCTTGCTCCTCTAGCTCCAAGTACTCTTAATCAAATCTATATCTCCAGAAATCCCCTTACTCAATCGTGTGTTTAGAATCCCCAAGCACTTTCTCTTTATAGGCTCTAAAAATCATGAGTTAGAGTCCAATTTGGATTAATTTTATGGGACCAACTCCCCAGCCAGGACTTTCCAGCGTCCCAACACTGATTTTCGAACAAAGCAGAAGACTCTGCATGATGTTGGGCGCCCCAGCCGTACGGCCAGCACCTTGGCTGCAACTTCTTCCAGCTTAGGTGGCCAACACCTCTGGTTGAACAATTTTTGGCAGAACTTAGGCGGCCCAGTGCCCACTTTCTAGTGTCCCAGCGCCAAACACTACTAACTTACAATTTTCAGCGTTGTAGCCTTGGTTTTTCATGGCCTAAGTGCACGATGAGCTGAAAACTTATCCCTTGAGCAATTGGTCTTCAAAAATGACTCCATGTACCTTCAAAACACACAATCAAAGTTTAACAGGAATGGAACTCTTATTTAAAAAGATAAATTCTAAGTAATAATAACTAAAAACATGACATTTTAATGCACTACGAATAAATCTACAAACTAAATTAAAACTACACAGTTCGTAATGCAAAACTCAAGAAACTAACTAAAATGAATGCATAATGTAATTTAATATAAGTTATTTCATGAACCTATCACTGACGAAGTAGCTAGAAAGGATGAAAACTTAGGATTTGGAGACAAGGCCGACATTTAGAATTTTGTATTTTACTTTCATTAATTATTTATTGTAAATATTATTGTTACAATCGTTAATTTTTGTATATTAGTTTCTTTATTTATATAAAATTTGGATTTAAATAAAAAAATATCCTTTTGAAGCAGGTATTTATAGGTATAAAAATAAAATTTAATAAAAAATATATAAAATATTTAAATTACTTTAGACATCTGCTTCTGTAATTGTCTTTCTTTCATTTGCAATATGCAGACACAGATAATTTACAAAAATTTAAAAAAATATTGTGTCTATTTTTATGCATCTGCCATATGTACGCAGTTATATCTGCATCTACGTTTAAGCGTTTAGGGTCCTAGACGCTGATACATGGCACTCAATTTTTGGTAGCTTGCGTCTTTTGCGTATATGCAAATGTACAAACACAAATATGCATAGACGTAGAAATTATATATGAGTCTAATATTACTGCGTTTGTATTTTGTCTTTCTGATCTATATTTTGCAGGCATAGATAAATTCCTTTTCTTATAGTGATTGCGTCTTCAAATCCCTATACATTTTAGTAGCCCCAAAATGAATCACGTATCTACTCTTGTATGCTTCATACAGAATCAACTATCAAATAATAATATCTACCGACACATGCAAATGACCTCAGAACTCTAGTACATGATCCTCACAAAACCTAAAGTCCTTCGTTTTGACCTGTTACTACTCTAAATCTTATCTTACTCAACTTCGCATCCTCATCCAAAGCTTCTTCAATTCTATGCCTTAAGTTTGATTGAATCCTCATATGACACAAATTAATCATTCCCAAACTCTGCTTCAACACCTGAAAATTCAAATATCTAAATTCTTCAGCAGTCTATGTATTTTCATCTTCATCATGGTCATATGACAAGATTTTCTACTTAAAGCATTAGCTCAACATTCACCTTACCCAGATGATATCACAACTCATAGTCATAGTCTTTTAGAAATATAATCCACCATATCTACCTCATATTTAACTCTTTTTGATTAAAAAAATATTTAAGACTCTTATGATCTACATACACCTTAAATTTCTTTCCAAAAAGATTGTTTCTCCAAATTTTCAACACAAATACTACCGCTGCTAACTCTAGATCATGAGTAGGTTAATTCTCTTCATTAGGCCTCAACTACCTTGTTGCATGGGCTACCATTCTATCTTGTAGCCTCAAAACACACCCCAAACCTCTTCTTGAAGCATCACTATGTATAGTGAATCTTTGTCAAGGTTTAGAATGATTAACATGGGAGCAGTTGTTTACCTATTCTTCAACTTTTGAAAACTCTTGTAATAACCCGATATATTAATGTACATGTTAGAACGTTTGTACATGACTAGTTGTGGGTAGGTGAATAAAATGTTACACAAAGTAAAAATTTACATAATTGAATACTTGAATAAATAAATATAGAAATAATGCAAGAGTTAATTTTTAACATATAATTGGTTAACTTGTAGCTTAAAAATATATATATATTAATAATAAATAATATTATACATAGTAGTATTAAAATTAAAGAATATTTATGTATGTGTATACATGTGGTAGAAGAATTATTTTTTTATAATTCGATAGTGTGAGGTACACTTTCTTCCATGGTTTTAATTATATAGTCTTGTTTTAGACTAAAACTACCTTTCCTATAAATTTGTCTATCAGAAGTTTGAGGAAGATTCCAGTTTTGAAGTTCCTTTTCTATATTTTCTACTAAAATAACTTATTTATTATTCCTAGACAAGTTATCAGAACTAGAACCAGAAAAATTAACAGAGTTTGAAAATCTTCTTAAAATACCAGTCATTTTTTTTCGAGTCAAAGAGGCAAATTGTCAAAGGACTTACTCAACCCTCAACGGACTACACGGGTTATCAGATGCCTCAACTTCGTTTCTTGGGTTTAACTCATTGACTTTGAAGATTAATGAACAGATAGTTTAAGACTATTATCACACTCTACCAACCTTTAAGGTTACTGGCTCTGATACCATTAAGGGAAGCTAGTGCACAGACAAGAAACAAAATACAGAAAGCATATGTAAACAGCTGCAATATGATTTAGCATGTTGACACTTTTCTTTTCAGATATGTTCAGGTTCTGTAACCTGTTGACCAATTCATCCACAAAGTTTTTATCATTAATTTTGGATTCTTTTCTGAATTTCAGATTGACTTCTGGTGGAGGCTTCATCATGATTGGATCTATCTTAGTAGACTTTTTACTAGAAGATCCTGAAGTATGAGGAATTATTTGTTGGGACAACTTTTCCTGAATAAGAAAATTTTCTATCCTTTAGGACTATTTTCCTAAGGATTGAAGAAATAAATTTGTGTAATTATTCTAGTTCGATATTTCAACCAAGGCACTTGATGTGAATGCTTCTTTTGGTATAGCTGAATAAGGATTAGCTATTATTTCACCTTTAGATTTTTTTAACTGAAAGTGTTGACTCTGGGGGATGAACAATTGCTATATTCTTTCCCTCCTTGGTGAAAAAGTTTTGATTAGCAGTTTCTAAAACATTAACGAACTTAGGATCCTCAAAATTAGGTCAGTCTTTCTTATGGAACCTAAAGGCTCTTTCAAGCCACTTAAAGAATGCTGGCTTTTTATGAAATTTTTCCATGTACTGCTTATGCATAGAGATCCAGTAATCTCTTTCTTTTTCACTAAAAGTTGTATAAAACCATTTATGTTTAATGGTAAATGGACGTAACGACTCTGTAGAGGATAACATACACACGTTGTATCCCATTTCAAAGAGTATTGGTGAATTATCTTTTGAGGGTGATTTTAACCCTAACTCTGAAGGTGTTTTTACTTGGTATTGAGGGTGACTAACCTGATCTTTGGATTTTATTATTCCCTTAATTACTTGTCTTCTTTCAATTTCAGTGGTAGGAATTGAAGATGTAGACCTCTTTCTAGAAGACTCTCCTAGATTAATTTTAATCTTTCTGTTTGCAGAGAATTTTATCTTTACATCTCCATCAGTATATTCAATTACTGATTCTAGGTCTCTAGACTCTATTTTCTTAGGAGGAATTCATTGGTTAATTTTTCAAGTTTCTAGAAGATTTACCTGATCCTAAGTGATTGTCTTTGGTACCACCATATTGGTCTTAGCTGGATTAGCTATGAAAAGTGTGGTTTCACCTCTTTTAGACTCAATCTTAGCATTTGGAGCCATAGTGTTCATTACCTTGTAATAAATTCTATATATTAGGACTACTATTTTCAGATCCTGGCAACATGTCAAAACCATGAGACTGAATGCATTCATTTTATTTTAATCAGTTAAGGATATTGAAAAATTAGAATAACAGCTAAAGAAGATAGGACCATCATAAAGACTTGATTCTATACACCCTAATAAGGAGTCTAAAAACTTATTGTGTCTCGTGTCTCTAACACATATAAGAGCAGAAGTATTTAATCCAAATTTAGTTAAGGGTTTTAACGCCACTTGAACCATTCCTATATGAAGATATTTAAATTTCTTTTTATGTTCTTCTATTAATTTAGAAGAACAAATGGCTAGTATTTTAAGAAGATTTTCAAACTCTGTTAATTCTTCTGGTTCTAGCTCTGATACCATAAGGGGAAGCTAGCGTACACAAATAAGAAATCACACAGACAAGAAACAAAATACACAGAGCATATGTAAACAACTGTAATATGATTCAGCAGCCCAGATTAATCATAGAAATATATAAATGAAGAGTAGAAGAAAACTTACATTAATAAAAACATATTCTTTATTACAGGTACAAGGAACAAGCACATAACACGATCTCAGGTACTATCTAACAACAGCAATAGCAGCTACAAGTACAACAGATACACACTATTACAAACTTGAGATTTTAACTCGTATTCTACAAAACACTCTAAACACTCAAAGGTGTTATTTTTTCAAACTTCTGATATTCTAGGAACTTCCAATACTTACATAGCTATAGAGGGCAAAGGCCCTTAAATAATAATCCTAGAATAATTGCCTAAGATATAAGGCTAATAAAAGCAGATTCCTTGAGATAAGGTTTATCTTTCTGTCTGGGCACGTGTCCTATATGGATTGGAGTCAGACTGCCAGATAGAAAGAAAATATTTACTTTTATAAAGTAAATCCTTTTCTTTTTAAGAATTTTGTCTTCAAGCCACCGAAAGCTTTCTTTTCTTTTATAAAAGATGACTTTTGCTTTATGAAAAGTAGATTCCTTGTCCTTTTTGGAAAGTAAACTTTAGCTTTATGAAAAGAAAATTATTGATGAGATTCTTCATCCAAAAAATCTTCTACTCCTTCGTCAAAAGGGTCTTTGTGACTCCTGGAAATAGGCTGGGTCGTCTTGACTCATCTCAGAACTGTTATCTTCAACGATTTTTAGGACCTCCTTTTGAACATCATTAGAAGAGGAGGCTAATAAGCCTTTCACCATATCAAGAACCTTTTTATTTTCATTTATGTAAGGTTTATGAGAAGAAGCTTTAGATCTTAAGATCCCTAGCTTTTGAAAATTATTAAGGTTATCTTCGAAATTAGAGAAGTTATCCCACCATTTAATTTGAGTTCTACGAATTAACTAGGGGACTGATTGATTAATCCCAAAGGCAGAAGACGAGCATTCTTTTACAATATATTCCCATTTAACAATCCATGGGAGCTGATAATAAGCTGTAAACATAATAATTTTG
This sequence comes from Quillaja saponaria, assembly GCA_029379385.1. Classification (NCBI taxonomy): domain Eukaryota; kingdom Viridiplantae; phylum Streptophyta; class Magnoliopsida; order Fabales; family Quillajaceae; genus Quillaja; species Quillaja saponaria. The sequence goes on along the minus strand of CM055612.1, from coordinate 14,259,088 downwards.
TCTTAAGGATCCAGAGAATTATTATTCTCACAGGACCTTAACCAGTAAAGATGAACATATTTTGGTAGGGATATAGGAAATAATCCCTAAGAAAAGTACAATGTTTTAAACCTCAGAGGAAAAGTAGTGGGAGAAGGTTCTTCATTGAGGGTGAACCTTAGAAACTAGCTATGCTTTTTTGCTTTGTTTTCAGATAAAAGCAAGTTTTCCCATGCAGCCATATAATCAAAATAAGTATATAGCCGAGAAAATATTATTCTATCTCTGATTTGTTTTTAGCGGTATAAATCCATATCCCATTCTTTGGCTTCATCACTTTATAAATGATGATTTTTGAATAAGCCCATTCTGACCCTGCTCTAATCCAGGGTTTGTGAGAAATTGATTCTGTGTCCACAAGAATATTTAAATAGAATAAAATATTCCTAGGTTCCAATTCAAGGGGGAGATGATTATTGAGATAGAAAGGGGCTATCTCATATGGTGCTAAATTAGCATACTTTTTCTCAATTGGTGCTATCTTTTTATAAGATAGTGGAATATATGGATATTTGAAATCCTTGGTATTACAAGGAAAGGCTAACTCATAAGCCTTGAATACTTAGGAAATCTTTATCAGTCTCCTCAGGATTAAGAGTGGGGAAATTTCTTTTTGCAGGAGTATTTGTTTGAGGGGTCATAACGCCTTTTTCTTTAAGATCCCTGCAAAAATTCTCTAGTTAAGAAGTCAGGCAAAGAATTAGATTCTCCTTTAATAAATTCTATATCAAATTCAAAAACAGAAAAGATTTCCTGCCATCTAGCAAATATTTGTTTAGATGCTATATTTTAAACATCTTTAAGAAGGATATCCTTAGCAGACTTGCAATCTATTCTTAGTAAGAATTTTTTATTTAATAGGTCAGATTCAAACTTAGCGATGCACATTACTATAGATAATATTTGCTTCTTTATAGCAGAATAATTTTACTGTGCATCTTTCCAAGTTCCTTGAAGTAAATCTAACCAATTGCTCTTTATTAACAATTTTTTATTTAAGTATTCCTCCATATTCTATTTCAGAAGCATCTGTTTCAACTATTTTAAATGCATCTAGATGAGGAATACAGAGGCACGGGAGTTCTTTAACTCTTTGTTTTATCCTCTTAACTGCTTCTGTAAAATCATTATTCCATTCTGGAGGATTCTTTTTTAATCGTGCAAATAATAATTTACAATCTAGGGCTAAGCCTTTGTAAAATTCACCTACATAATTTAGACTTCCTAATAATCTCTGCAATTGTTGTTTTTCCTTTATTTCATTAGGAAACTTATCAGCAAATTGTATGGCTCTATCAATAGGTATAATAGAACCTTTATGAATATTGTGTCCCAAAAAATGAATAGTAGTTTGAAATACTTTTACCTTTTTTGCAAAAACTGCTAATCCTGCCTTCATGAAAACATTCAAGAATATATTGAGATGTTTAAAATGTTTTTCAACAGAATGAGAAAATACTAAAACATCATCAATATAAACAATTATGAATTCATGATAAGAATTAAAGATGTCATTCATAATATTTTGAAATTCATATGGGGCATTTTTTAATCCAAATGGCATAACATTCCATTCATAATGCCCAAAAGGAACTGTAAAGGCAGTTTTGTACCTATCCTGTTCAGCTATTTGAATTTGCCAATATCCTAATTTCATATCAAATTTGGAAAATATCTTGGCATCATAGAGTCTGTTTAACAAATCCTTTTTATTAGGGATTGGATACCTAATCCATCTTAAGGTTTGTTCAAAGGTTTGTAATTAATTACTAACCGCGGGACTCCTCTTTCTAAGTCAGCTGCATTTTCTACATAAAATGTTGGGCAACTCCAGAGACTGTAGCTTTTTCTAATTAATCCCTTTTTTAGTAACTCTTTAATTTATGCTTTACAAATTTCTAAGTTCCTAGGACCCATGGCTATTGGTCGCCTTAGTAGGTATTTGTTTTTCTAAGAAATCGGGTTCATAAGGCAATTCTATTATATGTTGTTTTATATTCCAAAAGGCATTAGGAATTTCAGCACATATAGTTTGTTCAATTTTATGTTGAAATTTATTAATTTCATCTTGAAGCTTAGGAGATTTTAATTATTGCTCAATCCTCTTATATTCGACCTCTTCCTTTAGAGTCATAAGAAATTTTTTTTTCTTTTAATTGTATCTTTCATAAGATTGATTTCATGCATTTGGGGTTCTTCTACAAATTCAAATTTAATTTGTCTACCCTTTACAGTAGTTTCTACCCCTGATTCGTCTATCTTAGAAATAGGGAATAACATGTGTAGAAAATGGTTTCCTAGAATCACTCCCTGGGCTAAGCCTTTGACTAGAACAAAGGGTAAAGGAAAACATTTAGACAATTTGTAGTTTATAATTAGACGATTTCCATCCGCAGCATGGAGTATTTGTGTAGTTTTCTGCACAAATTATAAAGTAAGTGGTGTAAACATTATTCATGGGTGAAAACAATAATAATAAAATAAAATATAATATATATATATATATCTATATATACACACACATGTGATTAGGAACTAATTTTGTTATATTGTATTATTGATTAATTAAAACTTGAAACATGAAACATTGAAACATGAAACAATATGTATATACGTACATATATAATTTTTTTATGGAAATTGATTCTCCACCACCAAATTGAAGAACAAAGCTAGACCATAAGTAGATATTATTATACTATGTTATCTTTGTCTTTTCTTTTCCCCTTATCTACACCGACTGAGCTTTTCTTTTGGTTTCATCCTTGGCCGTGTCTGTAATAACCTAAAGCCGACATGCATATTAAGATGTTGTACGTAACCAGTGTCATTAGGTAAATACCAACTAAAAATATATATATATTTAAATGAATGAACGCTAACGTAAATATTGCGATTAGGAGGTAAATTGAAGTAAGTAGAGTTTAATTCATAGTGTGTCAATTGAGGGATTAATAAATATGCTACAATTACAAAATGAAAATTGTATATATATATGATTATATAAATATCTAAGAAACACTTGTGGCACGTGATTTTTCCTCATTATTTTATTAAGCTTTCTTTTTATCCTTTCCTTTCTTTTGCTTGTCGTTTTTCTTGGTGAAAGACTGTCCATTACTTCTTCTTTCTACAATTTTCTTTTGGTGATTGTTGGAATTTTTGGAGGATGAAAGCTGCCGTGAACCTTTGCCTTTGCCATTTAAATTCAAGTCTCGAGTAAATTCTTAATTTATTTATTTTTGATAAAATGAGTTTAAAATTTGAAACTTATTGGGTTGAGTATGTTTTGATATCTGATAAAAAGTTAAGCCTGAGATACATAGAACTTCTTTATTCAAGGCTTTTGGTTAAGTTCTAATATTTTTATTTAATTCTGTTTATAACAATTAAATCAATTTTGGTAATACCTGTTACAGTAATAATATCTAGAGAGAAAATTCTTCAAGTAGTATCGGTTATTTATTAACATAGTGTTACAATCTAGTATGATAATATTGGAAAAGTTGACTTAGATATTGATTTTTAATTCAAATAATTTTAGTGACAAATGAAGTGACATCCTTTCTAATATAATACCAGAATTTCGATGATATACTTGGTATTCTCTTCATTTTTCTTAATTGAAAAGACAATTGGGAAATAAAAACAGTAAATAATAAACCTAGTGAAAATGAGTAAAAATTTATTTAACATTTCATTCATTTGGTTTTATAGTTAAATAAATTATATTGCTAATATCAATTTTTTTTAATTTATTTATTTTTTTAAAAAGGGTTTATAACGCTAGTTCGTGAACAACCAAATATTATATGAACTAGTATAGGTTCTATTTATAGTCAATGGGGTTTCCTAAAAAGATCTACTAGATGCATTAAGTTATTCTAAACTAACCAGTAGTTAATAAAATCTATTGTCGGCTTTTGTAAATCACTCGTTTAGGCGAGAATTTTAAATATATTGTAAGTTAAATCTATATAGATAGATGACCAACCTGCAATAAAGAAGGAAAGTACAGTAATGCTCTAAATAAATTAGCATCACATACCAGTAATGGTAGTAGTAAAAGTTTTGTATCATGAAAATTATATGTCACATGTAGCAGTATTACATATACGGCTCCATTGTTACAAATAAAATGATTTTCGAATATTTTTATTATTTTTTTATTTTTTATGTACATATAGAAAAGATACTTATACGTCCTTAAAAGGAAACAAGAAAGTCAAGAAATCTTGGGAAGAAGATACTTGTTTTTAATTGTGACCTTATTCAACTGCCTGGTAATCAATACATAGTCAAAATGAGTCATTCTTCTTTTTAACAAATAAAACCGGAGCATCCTAAGGAGATGAATTAGGACGAATGAATCTCTTATCTAGTAAGTCTTGCAATTACACTTTAAGCTCCCTTAACTCACTAGGAGCCATCCGATAAGGGGAAATAGAAATTGACTGAGTACCAGGTAATAATTCAATGCCGAACTCAATCTCCTAATCGGGAGGAAGCCTAGGAAGCTCTTCAGGAAATACATCAGAAAACTCCCTCACCACCGGAATACGATCTAAAGGAGGACACTCTAACTGAGTATCCCTGACAAAAGCTAAATAGGCCTGATGCTTCTTTCTAATAAGCTGTCTCGCCTGAATAGCTGAAATTAGACTACAAGAAACTTCACTCCGATCCTCTTGAAAAATAAAAGTTAACTTGGCAGGAATACTAAACTTAACACTTTTATTGCGACAATCTATCAAGGCATGATGATTAGACAACCAACCCATGCCTAGAATCACATCATACTCTAACATATTCAGTATGATTAAGTTTGCCAAATAATTATCATCACCCACAAGAACATCACATGAAGATATATACTGGTCGGCTAGAATAGTTAAGAAGTGGTGATAAACAATATAAGTATAAAATACATTGAATCAATAAATATTGTGAATTAGAATAAATAAGATCCTATATATGTGATTTTATATGTATAATCAGAATACATATCCATCGCAAACTCAACTGACTGTTATAATCTGATATGAAACTAAGAAATTAGAATAATACGATGTGAGTCTTTAAAAAAAAAAAAAAACCTTAGAATTTGTGGTAAATAATAACTAAATTATTTCACTTAGGTAATTATCAGATTTAGTTTATCAATTTAAACTTTAAATAAGAAATATGATATGATACTGAACATGAATTGGGGTTTAGGTGTTCAATTATCAGAGTGGCGTAGTGGAAATGTGGTGGAGAGTCGTGATAAAACATTAAGTTTAATGTTTCTAAAAAGCTAAGTTCGTTTCAAGGGAATCAAATTAAAATTTCCTATAATTTAATTTTGGCTAATTAAGTTACACGTTTAACTTAATCAGGCTTATTTAATTTATCTTAGTGTACATCCAGTATTGAAAAAGTTTCATGTGTTACAATTCTAAGTAGTAGAAGTGGATAAAAATTTAATGTCTGAAGAATAATTAGTGGTTAATATGAATAAATAAGTCTGTAAACTTTAACTAAAAACCATTTCTTTGGAAAAATAAACAATATCTTTATAAATAAGAAATTACGTGGGAAATCGAGGTTACAGTGAAATGACAACATCTACATCCGATTTAGGTAAACAATTTATCTGTATCCTTTGTTGTTAAAATTCAGGACAAATTTCTTTTAAGGAGGGGGGGAGATTGTAATAACCCGATATATTAATATATGTGTTAGAACGTTTGTACATGACTAGTTGTGAGTAGGTGAATAAAATGTTACACAAAGTAAAAATTTACATAATTGAATACTTGAATAAATAAATATATAAATAATGCAAGAGTTAATTTTTAATATATAATTGGTTAACTTGTAGCTTAAAAAATATATATATTAATAATAAATAAATAAATAATAATAATAATAAATAATAACATTATACATAGTAGTATTAAAATTAAAGAATATTTATGTATGTGTACACATGTGGTAGAAGAATTAATTTTGTTATAATTTGATAGTGTGAGGTACGCTTTAGCATGTTCATAGGTAATGTATACAATTTGATGAATAAATGTACAGTAGAATTAATAGAAATTGATTGTCCACCACCAAATTGAAGAACAAAGCTAGATCATAAGTAGATATTATTATACTATTTTATCTTTGTTTTTTCTTTTCCCCTTATCTATACCGACTGAGCTTTCCTTTTTGTTTCATCCTTGGCCATGTCTGTAATAACCTGAAGCCGATATGCATATTAAGATGTTCTACGTAACCCGTGCCATTAGATAAATACCAACTAAAAAAATATATTTAAATGAATAAACACTAACGTAGTTATTGCGGTTAGGAGGTAAATTGAAGTAAGTAGAGTTTAATTCATTTAGAGTTTGTCAATTAAGGGATTAATAAATATGCTACAATTACAAAATGAAAAATTATATATATATATATATGATTATATAAATATCTAAGAAACACTTGTGGCACATGATTTTTCCCCATTATTTTATTAAGCTTTCTTTTTATCCTTTCCTTTCTTTTGCTTGTCGTTTTCCTTGGTGAAAAATTGTCCATTGCTTCTTTCTACGATTTTATTTTGGTGATTGTTGGAATTTTTAGAGGATGAAGGCTGCCGTGAACCTTTGCCTTTGCCATTTAAATTCAAGTCTTAGTTAATTCCTTGCTCCTCCTTTTAAGTAGGCCATGGGAATGGAGATTGAAGGTTGTTAGGAGCTGAATTTTTAAATCAACTAGAAGCACCACTCTATCGTTTCATTTGGTTGCCGAATCCTCTGCTTCCTACACTTGGAGAACAACCAGCCATACCTCTTGTATTTTTTGCCTAAGAATCCCTAGCTTTTATGTTGATTAAATTAAGTTCAAGGTAAAGAACTTTTTTTTTTTTTTTTTTTTGTTCTCTTGACCGTGGATGTGTTTTTTTCCTTGATGGGGGTGGTCTCCTTGGATATTGGTGGCTGTCTTGGTTTGGAACGTCCATGAAATGAAGTTAAGCTAGATATTCCAACCATGAGGATGAAGAATTTTTCTTACTCGTGAGAACTAAAACGGTGTGTGTGTGAGATGGATGGTAGGATTAAGTGAAACGGGTAGGAGGTTGGAAGTGATGAAACAGGGGACGGCCATGGAATCATAATTGTTGGGATGTTGAACCTGTGAAAGGGAATAGCAAAACCAGCCCCTTTTTTTGATCGGTATAAAAACAATGGCTTGGCTCTCTTTCATGCCATCCAACGGTAGCTTGACTCAAGGCAGCAAATATACTGCCATATTTGTTATAAAGTTGAAGGAGTTTAATTAATTCTTAATTCAAGTATTAGCAAAGTTGATGTAAGAGTTAAATGTTGGACGTTAAGGTGCAATATGGCAAAAGAAACAAGTGCAAAAAATTTCATCACTATCAACCCTTAATTTAGTTAAATTAGCCATGTTAATATTAATGGTTTTAATTCCTAAGTTAGGTGAATTGTGGGAATCCTTATTAAATCTAAGTAAGGAGGTGAAATTTGTAATTTGTGTAGGAATTATGGATACCAGGTTAAGTTGGAATCGAAGAATTAGTATTTATAAACAGTTTGAAGTGATTAATTTTATTCTAAATTTTAACGGTTAAATTATTCAGTAAATGTTCAAGATAAATTAGTTTTAAATAGTATGTTAAATATATATATATATATATATATATATATATATATAGTGTTCATGAATCAATGATAATGATTAATATAAATAACATACAAATTGATGACTTTCAACTCCGGATCATATCGAGGATATTCTGATCCCGTCTCAGGATAAGCAGAATGACGAACCACATACTTGAGTAGTGAGTGAATTACGTACACTTTGGTTGCCAGATAATTGTGTGAAATAAATTATATGAATTTGAATAATTGATTGATGTTTGTTATTTAATATTGGCTGTGGTTGATAAGGGCTAACAAAAATAAGATTTTTCTGAGAAATTATTTTTATTTGTGAAATTGAAATCTAGGTGCACCTAGGATCTTCTGATTTGAATTTCTAAAATATTTTGATTCTGATAAATGTTTTAAAAGTAGAGTACTTAGCCCCGGTGGGATGAATTATGTACGAAAATTAATTTGTTGTGTGGGTGTGTATATGCCCTATAGGGGGTGATATTGTTATGCGGGGCTGAGTTACTTGTTGGCCCTTTGCTTGCTTTGTAATGCTTTGATTATTTTGTTTGGAATTGTGAACTTCGGATATTTGAACTAATTTATATATGTTGTGAAACATTTGAATCTTGGTTTTATGAGAATTACAAGTATGCGTGAGTACTATTGAATTAAGACGTGAATATTAGAACTTAAAATTAAATGATAATATATGTGCTTTGATTGATGCTCATACCTTCAGGGTACGTTATTTGCTCACTAAGTCAGTGGGATTCCCTTCTTTGTTGATATTTTTTTTAGTAATAGGACTTCAACATATAGCTTTGACGAACTTGTGAACTGCCGATAAAGTATGGTAAGATATTTTTCAGAATCTCATACTTGTAGCTAAAGGATGAAAGTTTGTAGTCACGATTAAGGTGTTCGGTTCTATGAATTGTTTGTGTAAAAGTTAATTTGATATAGTTTATGGTATTCATGGAGTGGAGCTCCTTGGTTATGTTGTCTTTGTTGTCATTTACTGGAAGGTAATTAGGAATTTACAAGTTGGTATTTTGGGCATGTTCCACATTGTTGGGAACTTTTGCCGAAATTTTCAGTAAATTGTTATTTGTATTAGTAAACAAACTTTTACTGTTAACTTATATTTTTAGTAAATTTATTTTTAGTCAAGAATCGTATTGGTTTCTTTGTTTTGAAGTCAAGGTTACGGAGGTTTGGTTATACAATCCTTCGGCCAGTCAGTCATGCCTCTGTGATGGGTGTAACAACTCTGCTCACATTTATGTGTCCATTCTCACTTTACTCCTTTTCTAGTTAACCTAGTAAGTGGCATAGCTATGCTAGAAAATCCTTGAACGAATCTTCTATAATAACTAGCTAAACCTGAGAAACTCCTAATTTCTGTAACACTCTTCAGTGTCTCCCAAGCCTTTACCGCTTCTATCTTCTTTGGATCCACTGCTACCATCTTTATTTACCACACGACCTAGAAATTGCACCTCTTATAACCAAAATTCACACTTACTGAATTTATCATACAACTTGCGCTCCTTTAACAAATCTAATGCCATCCTCAAATACTTTTCATGTTCTTTTTCATTCTTTGAGTAAATCAAAATGTCATCAATAAACAAGATTACAAAGTCATCCCAAATACGACCCGAATCTCCAAATGATCAAATCCATGAATGCAGCCAGAGCATTAGTCAGTTTAAATGGCATGACTAAGAACTCATAATGCCCATATTGATCCAACAAATCATCAATCCTAGGCAAATAATATTTATTCTTAATGTCACCTTGTTTAATTATCTTAATATATACATATTCGCATAGATACATCCTTCTTCTTCACAAACAACATAGGTGCTGGCCAAGGCAATATGCTGGGTCGAATGTATCCCTTGTGCAACAACTCCTTGAGTTGCTTCTTTAGTTCCTCCAGTTCTACTGGTGCCAACTTATACAGGATCTTAGAAATAGGCATTGTCCCTAGAATGAGATCAATCACAAATTTTATTTACTTTTTAGGGCAGCAAACCTAGTAAATTGTTTGGAAAAAATTCGAGATAACACTAAAATGGATTAACCCAATCCACAACCCACGTTAAAAAATGACAGCGTAAAAGAAGTCAATTTCATAGAATGGAATTCAATCACTAGAAAAAAAGAATTCTATAGACAAAAAATGCTTAAAGATTATAACTTTTATACAACATAATCCCATCAGATATCAGAATCCATAAGAACAAATCTTAGAGTCCTCTAACTTCTTTGCAGTGGAAAATCAATTAATTATATATAGGAATAACAGAAAATTCAGAACGATGTAACACAATCAACAATAATAAATTCAAACGGGTAAAATTTATAGCAGAAGCATGATTAAAATTCAAAGAACACAAAGTTAAAGACTTTACAACTCATTTTTTTGGAGAATGCAGAGGAAGGTCACACAGAGAAGAGGAAAATAAAGTAAAGGAAACAAAGAAATAAATAATCACCAGCAAGCAATTTCTTCAAACCATACTTTATAATAGGAAAAAGAGATATAAATAAAGTAACTAGTAATTACCCTATAGAGTACTATAAAGTGTATGGATTGCACAACTTGGAAGTAGATTGGTCAATGAACCCAGAAAACGACCTCGGTGTATGGATTGATGCCTCAATGGGTCGGAGAGGCAGTAAGGAGAGATGAGAAGCAACAAGGAGGGATTGAAGGCAGCATAGTCACAAAGGAAGAATCATACGTCTCTTTCTCTTTCACAAAAATCAGGTCAAGGGCCCATAGAGACCCACTGGGTATTTATATAATTTACCCATACCCGAATCATAGACCTAAAAAAGGATTTATGTAATTCTTTCATAAAATGTACTATACTACTTGTAACCTTCTACTATTGTAAAAATAATAGTTGACTAATTTAGTAAAACTTGGTTGTATTTATATTTGTTGTAATACTTGTTGTAAAAGGCACAAATAAAAAAGGGAGGTTACTTGCTCTCAATTGTTACTTTATTCAAAGTTGTACTTGTATAGTTCATGATAAAAATCACTTTGTATAATTTACAAAAGACTTTTACATCACTAAAACTAACTTTACAGCAAAACATAATTTGTGTTACATCTTGTCACTTTCAAACTTAAATATACCTAATGGTTACTTAATAATACAAAACAAGTATTCAAGTAAGCATGAACATTGTCCAAGTCCTTTTCCTTCATGTTTGCACACAAACATCAAAAGCATACATTCAGAGCATATCACAACATGCTTTTCATCAATCTGTAACACTAAGTTTTATACAAAAATAAGACAGAATTCTCAATAAGTAGTACTGCAAATCATATAAAAGGAACATGGTTAACAATTTAGCCAAAGTGGAAGAAATGAACTTATTTTTCTTATGCAAGTGTTTCATGATTGCTTTAGTGTTACATTCAAATAGAGAACCCGAGCTTGATTAGGGCTAGAAAGTTATGACTTTTGTGGGAAACCCCTCTAACTAGGTGTCCCAAGTTAAGCCTTGAACTGTATGTACCAAAGTACTCATAATGATCACAAAACACTTTAACCATCTTAACACCCAAACATGCAAGTTTTCATCAAATATAAACATATAATTTTCTTAACAGAAATCATGCAGCTTTGAGGAATAGTATAAAGGAGTAAAATTTATATTTATTCACACAAATATGCATAAAACTTAATTTAAGGAAACATACATCTACTTACCTTATTTCCAAGCAATTAGTGATAGTTTTACTTCCGCTCCCTTAGCTTTCCTTTTCAATCATGCTAATCAGTTTTACAGGTCAGGGGAAAGGTTGAAACAACATCTTTAAGATGTCATCTGCAACTCTCTTTCAAGAGACTTCTCTAAATTTTATCTCTAAGTTACCTAAAAGCAGTCATTTTCACAACTAGTACCAAAACAGAGCATCTAACAAACAACCACTATCTGGTTGTGAAACTATACTTCAAGATCTCCAAACAAACTAAACAAAAAGTTCAAACTACTTCCTCTATTTCTCCTCTACAACTCTTCTTCAAATATCCCCCACTGATTTGGCCTTTAAGCTCACTAAAATGTAGTTGTACTAAATCGGGTACACACATGCAGTTCCTAGTTCACAAAAACGACTTACTGTGCTCTTAGATTACACATAACTTGGAATTAGAGCTTGAAACTCTTCAGAATAGTCCCTTAGGATCTTATGAATAACTCATATTTATAGGTCTTAAGCTAATTCATATCACAACCCCAGTAAAAGTCTCCTGGATTGACTGAAACTCATATGCAGTGCAACAGAAACCTATCAACCGTCTAACAGCTCAAGCATGCCCCTCACTCACAATCAGTTCTCGAAATTTTCTAAGTTTAATCTCAAGACATCAAGCTATAGATTTGACCCAACAACCCACTTTATAAAACCGTTAAAACTCCCTTGTTTCCTCCCATCTTTTCTCAGGAACTTATAGCTAGATGGCCACTAACAATCATCTTTAATTCTCCAACTACAACTCCTTGAAGCTCAGTTATTCAAAGCTTTCTCACTCCATATACGCTTCAGAGTCTCTCTTTATCTATTTCCTTTCACTATTACTTGGCTATAATGGCATAATGGAGAAGACTCCACCTTTTTATACAGTTGCCACCTTTCCACCACTTCCCCTATATTTGCCACCGTACTCTTCACCTATGCTTGCCACCTTGCTCTCCATCTCTTCACCTTGCTCTCCTTTGCTACTTGTCCTCCTTTGGCCCTTGAGACATGGAACAAATCATCTTGTTGCTGCCACACAACAGCTTGATTTGGGGATTCACAATCTTCAAGCTTGCTAATTTGACAGCTAGCAGCTACTTAAGATGCCCAACCTAATTTATCGTATTTCTAGTATCCTTTTTTTCATAATTCCAATATTAGTACACATAATCTACCAAGTTCATATTTCTGACCTTGGAACAATTATAATTCAAGATTCAATTGCTTATGCACAATTATACTAACCCTTAGGACAATTATGTCAAGACATTGCATATTGAATTTCATGCATATGCATCCATTTAACTCAAGATTTTGCATTCCCTTACTAATTCTAAATATCAAACATAGCTCATAATGACAAAAACATAGCAACATATAACAAATACATAACAAGCACACAGATTTTCTGTTCACTTTAATGAATTAACTATACTAATTTACACATCCACTTATCACATATAATGTATGTATAGAAACTACATGTGTCTACAACTTAATCTAACAGACGGGACTATTATTTGCATTTGTTTAGCTCAAGTTATGCTAATTCGACCACTGAAAGGTCAAGCTGTTCAAATCCCGCATTTCAAGAATTTTATGCTAACTTTGATAAATTACCTAGACTAATACAGAACTCTAAATATTATAAACCATATGTCATTTAAAGCTATGTAAGTTTACTTTCAAATGCACTAAGCCAAATTTTATTTTGGACAACTATATCTCAAAATATGAACAATTAAGCAGGCATAGGTTAAATCTGCCAGCCAAACAGCATTGAACAGTCATGCTTTATTTTCTCTTTTAGACATATTCATTCTTACAGCCAATAAATCATACATATGCATCTGCTTATACTTTATTTCTATTAACATCTTATTCTTAACATGTAAACTTACAGTTAAATAGTGCATAAACAATTGAAGCATAAATAAACTAAACTAACATGTCAAGTAAACACTTAAGTAGGTGACACAGTCTGATCATACTTGCACAGCTTATATGTCAAGCAATACAAACTAGGGAAGACATATACTAAAACATATATAAGCTAAGCTAACAAGTCAAGTACCCAACCAAATAGTAACATAATCTAATCATGTAAACATGCTGCAGGTGCCTAACACATAGAAAATGAGGATGTTTCAATATGAATATTTTTTTTCCCTATTTCAAAGATTATTCTCCTTATTTAGGAGTTTTCATGTCATATATTTCGATTTATCTATTTTTTATGAAAAATTCTGACCTAATGTTCCATTTGAACGATCACTTTTAGATTGCTACAATAGCTATAGTGCTACGATTATAAAGATATTTTGTTATCGATTTATATGGAGATCCATACTCCATATTAAGAAGTAAAGCTAGATTCTGTATTTTAGTTGGCAAGAAAAGAGCTATAGAATTTATATTTTGATATTAGATCTAGAAGTATTTTGATATGTTTGTTCTATTGCAAGTGTCATTTGGTGTTTATGTTAATGAAAATTGTTATTTTATTTCTAAAAAAATCTCTAGATCTATTAGTAATACCATTTATCAAGCTTTCAAAATAAATTCTAAAATAATCCTTATCCTATTCATAAGTTCTGTTCAACTAGAGGGACTAACCACCAAAGTACCATAAAATCTTAAATTGTGTTTTGAATTTGAGGATTGAATTCGTGTTTTGAAGACACAAACTTCTAAATTTAATATATATAGATGAATTTGTGAGAACCTACAAATTCAGCTTTAAATTCAAATTTTATGAATTTGTGAGTTCAACCCCAACAGTAATTTCCTTTATATTTTTTGAATGAAAATATACAACTTTATTTTTTTGGTTTAAAGGCACAATATTTTTGTGATTAGTCCAAGCCAGAGGTTGGAATGGTCAAACGTTACTCAAGTTCTGCAAGATTCAGGTCCTAATCTGGTCGTGATTGCCTACAAGGAAGACTTAACATAAGTAGTGTTGGCAATGGATTAGATTGATCTGACTCAATTTGATCCAATGTTTGGTCCATTGGTATATGGATTAGACTCGATCCAAGGGAAATTTATCTGCAGATCAAACCTCTATGACCCGACCTGACCCTAAACAATCCGTTTTAAATTTTTTTATTCAAATACTTTCTTTCTTTTCCTTTTTAATAATCAGAAAATTAATTATTTACCAAAAAAAATAAAAAAATTACAACTAGAAAATTCAAGTAGAAGATAACATACACATTAGTAGTCTATTTAAATTCAAATCACAAAACTATGAAAAATCCAATTATAATAGTGAAAAGCCATAAGACTTATTCTCTTTTAAGAATTTTGAAATCAAAAGATTTCTAGAGAGTGACAAAAGCATTGACTTATTCTCTAGTACATCTCTAATTGAACTGTGCGGCAATATCAGAAATGGGTAGCAACATTATCCTATAAGGAAAGTGGAATACATTGTGGCCTTTGGACCAGAAACAAGCAACAGTTATAATATGCCTAATGTTCGCCTCCATAGGTTGAAAGGAGAGCCTAAGAAAATATAAAATTCCTTGTTTACAGAAACGAGTATCACGAACAGAAAGTATATGGTCTGCCCAAGTGTAAAAATCCTAATTCTTTAGTAGTCCAAGTTCTAATGGGTCTTCGGTATGAGAAGAATGATAAATTAGGTTGCTCTTGGAGAAGAAGAGTTTCTCCATGTACTAAAGGGGTAAATTTGCTTGTATCAGGTGGTGAAAAAGTTTTGAACACAATTCACTTGGGAGTTAGGAAGTCCATTTACATGATTTATGCAAAGAATAGGATCTAAATATTTTTTAGTCTCAAAAAAAGAATTTCAGCAGAACTTTTCGAAGTTGAAGGCTTAGACGGCGACATTGATGAAAGAGGGAGAGAGTCTAAGGTTTGGATTGCTAGAATTAACTGAAAAACATGAATCTTTCTCAAGGAATTATGAAAGTAAAATTCCCCAAATTATGTTGTTGGGTTTTAAAAGGTTGGTTCGAGAGAAGAAACAAGTGTCTAACCATTAGAAATGTTTTAGTTCCCAAGAAACATACGGGCATGTGACCTATCAAGTTCTGGTATTAAGGCATTTTGAATTTCGAAAACTTCTAAAAGACGCTTTTTTGAATTAAGTTATGGTATTAAGGCATTTTGGAGGGGGTATTGTTGACATCCAAAAAATATCAAGTTTTTATACGTCGAATTTGAGTCAGGCTATACTAGTCAAAGGAAAAATCTGTTATGGTAGGATGGGAGGCCGAAAGACTAATTGCGGTTTAAGGTAATAGTTAGGCAGTTGTATTAAAGAGTAGTTATTGATTAGCTGTTTGTCAGGGTTATTTAGGAACTGCTATTAAATTCAAAATTTAAATTATCCCTTAAAAGACTATAAATACTAGTATCGATTACTATTACAAAAGTTCAATAAACTAATCAAGAAAATTTCTTCTTGTTATATATATATTTTTTACCTTTGCATTTATGATTATGTCTTTTCATTGTCTTTTGCCTTTATATTTAAACCATCATTGCAACTATTAGTACTTTGCACTATAATTTGAACCGATAGTCAAAAGTTAATCATTATCATTTGATTTTTGACTTCGAATAGTTTTCTAGCAATCATTCACCCAAATTACTATATGTCACGACTTGAACTAGGGACCGTGACTAGCATGAGAACTAAGGTAGACCAAGGTCCACCCTAGCTCTCACGAACCAACAATACAACATTTTTCTCTTAGTTCATCTTTAATAATTGAATTACCAATGAACTTGCTATAATTTCAAGAGTTTATTTGTTATACCTGCATTTGATTGAATGATTACCTTGTTAACTTAGTTCACTTTATTCCATCTGGCTTATCAACTTAGCTTGCAAAACTAATAAATGATTTACATCATTTTCTTTTCCAAATTACTCAATTATCGGGTTAGATTACTACAACATTATGTTTGTGATTTATAACATCCTACTTAGGCGTGCTTGCCCTTATTCATTAACTCTAATATGTTTTTTTTTCTTCCTCTTTTTTTTTACTTGTTATTTTTTCAATTAAACTATTAGTTACTAATGTAACCTATCTTAGTTTACTATCGTGAAGATAAAATCAATTATACTCGTAATTGACTTAGTATGGTTCTCATAGAATACTCGATATTTAACCATGCGAAAAAGTGATTTCACATATTGTTACTATTTATTCACTACAACCGTACAATACTAATACAAATTTAGATTTTAAAAGATCTAACTCTATATTCTATTTGCTATTATCTATTCCTTCTAAATTTATATAAGATCTCTACTAGGCACAATCTGTTGCAACTTTAACATACATTAAAGTAAATGTAGCCACCCAGTCAGCTTCGTCCCACAAGAAAATCTCAAAACTAGTTCTTTTCCCAAGTGCTTAATTTAAAGATACATGGAAAACATTTGAAAATGTGAGTTTGGAAATAACTCAGTATGTAGTCTTGAGAACGTAAAATAATTTAGGAAACATTTATGTATCCCTAACTCGAAAATACAAACAATATTTACATGTAACTAATGATTTACATATAGTTATTAGAAATTTTTTGTATAAAGGGTTATTAGAAAATTTCTTGAAAGTTCCCTTGGAAGATCTCTTAAAATCAACAAGTTGAGAACTTTGTTCTTTTTTTTTTTATTTCTCATATTTGATTAAGAGATGGTATATTTATACTTAAAATTGCTTGTGGAAAATGAAAAATCATTCTCTTTTTATAACTGAACAGGGAACATGGTTCTTTTATTAAATTTTTTATAAAAAAAAGTATTTGATGATACTTGTTTGGTAGCATTTATGCTGTTTTTAGTTTCCAATGATATTTATTTATCAAAGAACCTAGCAATTAATTTATAAATTCTGAGAATCATATTTTATTTTTCCTAACGACATTTTAAAAGATTTTTGTTCAATTTGAAACTTTGGGTTGGATTTTAGTAGTAAGTTTTTTCTTTTTTTTAAGTTCCCAAGTTCTTTGATGCTGAGAGTAATATGCTTAAAGTGGAACTAAGTCCACCATTCTGTAACTGGAATCTTCATTCTTCTAGAGTAAGGGAGAGTTAATATATTATAGACATCATGTACTCTGTTTTGTTGGTGATTTAGCAAGACGTGTATCTGGTTAGAATTAGCTTCGCCTTCTTTCTTTGTTGTTAAAGGTAGATAGGTTCTGTTAGACTCAAATGTCATTTGCTACATAACCTACAAGTAACATTTGCTTATCGTGTTTCTTTACTCTATATCCTTTTCTTTTGTGTTCATTTGAATGCTATACTTTTATAGACCATGCCAGGTGGGATACAATACCTTGTTTAAGTCTTCATCAAATTACATTGTCTAATCTTATACATAGAACGCTTCAGGGCCACTCAAAACTGGGAAAAACCAAACCAAAGCTACTTTTTATGTCAAGGTTTTGCTATAGCAACTTTTACTGATTTAGGAGAAATAGGATGATTGCTTCTAACATACTAATGGAAAAACTTGTTTAATAAAAAGGAGGTTCTTAGGGAACATCTTTGTGAATTGTAATATTAATAAATTTGTTTTCATAAGTAACGTTGTTGCATTCAAAATTGAGACTTGAAATTTTAACTAATTTAACACTCATATTCAATATCATACATGCTATCCCTCTTTCTTTGTTTTTATTTTTTATTTTTTTACCTTCTTAGCTAAAACACTCATCTCTCCCATTCTTGTGCCCATTTACATTATTACTTCAAGTTCACTTTTAATCAATTCATCTTAACTCCTAAATTGTTGTATTAATTCCCTAACTTTCTTGCTCAACACACACACACACACAATTTCCCTAACTAATCCATGACCGTCATCCCCACTCCTTCTCCCATATTCAATTTATTAATCAAACTCTTTACTCCCTTATCTCCCACTAAAATCAATAATACAAATTCTTACAACAAGGCAAGCCTACAACATAAACCCACAAAGTCCAAAGTACCTGAAAGCTACAAAGCACAACCATCCATCAAAATCTCTGCATTCCCACACCAAAAACTCCAATTTTCACAAACTCTATTAGGGTCCCAACAACTACCTACCTCTTTCCAAGCTAGAATTGGTTTTTCTCCTCTTTCCTTGCTCTATTTTGTCCCTCTTCCACTGCAGTAGCCACCAGAGTAACACCTTTAGTCCCTCTCCCTTGCAACCCGTACTCTACTTTCTTTGCCTTCTCTTCATTACTTCTTTTCCTTTTCTTTTTGTTTATTTTATTTTTCTCTTTACAACCAAGAAAGTTGGCTATCTGCCTTATAAGAGAAAACAATATAAAAAGAATGAAAAGACAAAGACTGGTTATTATGAAACAAATAAGAAACCCTTAGTCAAGGAAACTAATTACAAAAAAGTTCCTATATGTTATAAATGTGGAAAACCAGGTCACTTCCAAAATAAATGCTCTTCAAATTGATGAAGGTTTAAAGAAATCCTTATGTCAAATCTTATTAGAAGATTCTGACGAAGAAAAGGAACAATTGAATGCTTTTATAATAGAACAGTATAAATCATATTCGAGTCTAGAAGAGTCAAAAAATGAGTATTACTCTGAGTCAGAATGGTCTGAAAAATCAAAATGTTGTTCTGATAATGATTGTGATGAATGTATCCTAAAAACTACAGGATTAAACAACCTTAGTATAAAATGTCTTGTCAAAAGAAGAAAGTCTAATTTTAAACTTAATTGATAAAATTACAGACCCTGAAGAAAGAAGAATACGTTAGAAAACTATATTCAAATGTATAACAAGGGTAAAAGTTCAGTAATAAAGGGAAGTATAAAAGATGATTCTTATTCCTTTAAAATCAGAGTAAAAACTGTTAACTCTTCATCAAAAGAACCAACTATTGCTGATTTAAAATCAGAAATTAATGAAATCAAGGAAGAAGTAAAACTCTAAAATAGAGAGTTTCTTTTCTAAAAGAATCAGATGAAGACTAGTTCTAAGATTTTCTATGGGAATCCTCAAAAGAAACCAAGAATCTAGAACCTAAAAATAGAGGAAAAGGTATAATGATACAAGAACCTAAAGAAGGAACTGTAAACATCCTTAATGATCCCGAAGGATGGATCTGTGATGGAGACTTAGTTATAGCACAAAAATGGTTTACTAAAATAACTATAGTTGTGAATAATGAATTCAGTTTTTAGTATGTTGCCTTAATAGATTCAGGAGCAGATTTGAATTGTATTAATGAAGGACTAGTCCCATCCAAGTACTTTCAGAAAACTATACAAATACTCCATGCTGTGGATGGAAATCGTCTAATTATAGACTACAAATTATCTAATGCGGCAGTCTGTAATAACAAGGTATGTTTTCCTTTACCCTTTGTTCTAGTCAAAGGCTTAGCCCAGGGAGTGATTCTAGGAAACCATTTTCTACACATGTTATTCCCTATTTCTAAGATAGACGAATCAAGGGTAGAAACTACAATAAAAAGTAGACAAATTAAATTTGAATTTGTTGAAGAACCCCGAATGCATGAAATCAATCTTATGAAAGATACAATTAAAAGAAAAGAAAATTTTCTTATGTCTCTAAAGGAAGAGATAGAATACAAGAGGATTGAGCAATAATTGAAATCTTCTAAGCTTCAAGATGAAATTAATAAATTTCAACATAAAATTGAACAAACTATATGTGCTGAAATTCCTAATGCCTTTTGGAATAGAAAACAGCATATAATAGAATTGTCTTATGAACCCGATTTCTCAGAAAAACAAATACCTACTAAGGCTAGACCAATAATGATTTTACAGAAGATGTTAAGAGGATAAAACAAAGAGTTAAAGAACTCCCATGTCTCTGTATTCCTTATCCAAATGCATTTAAAATAGTTGAAACAGATGCTTTCCGAAATCAGATATACTTAAACAAAAAATTGCTAATAAAGAGCAATTGGTTAGATTCACTTCAGGAACCTGGAAAGGTGCACAACAAAATTATTCTACTATAAAGAAAGAAATATTATCTATAGCTATGTGCATTGTTAAGTTTGAATCTGACTTATTGAATAAAAAATTCTTATTAAGAATAGATTGCAAGTCTGCCAAGGATATCCTTCTTAAAGATGTTAAAAATATAGCATCTAAATAAATATTTGCTAGATGGCAGGGAATCCTTTCTGTTTTTGAATTTGATATAGAATTTATTAAAGGATAATCTAATTCTTTGCCTGACTTTTTAACTAGAGAATTTTTGCAGGGATCCTAAAGGTAAAGGCATTATAACCTCTCAAACTAATACTCCTGCAAAAAGAAATTTCTCCACTCTTAATCCTGAGGAGACTGATAAAGATTTCTGAAGTGATCAGGCTTATAAGTTAGCCCTTCCTTGTAATACCAAGGATTTCAGATATCTGTATATTCCACTATCTTATAAAAAGACAGCACCAATTGAAAAAAGGTATGCTAATTTAGCACCATATGAGATAGCTCCTTTCTATATGAATAATCATCTTCCCCCTGAATTGGAACCCAGGAATATTTTATTCTATTTAAATATTCTTGTGGACACATAATCAATTTCTGACAAACCCTGGATTCGAGCAGGGTCAGAATGGGCTTATTCAAAAATCATCATTTATAAAGTGATGAAGCCAGAAGAATGGGATATGGATTTATACCGTCAAAAACAAATCAGAGATAGAAGAATATTTCCTCGGCTATATATTTATTTTGATTATATGGCTGCATTGGAAAACTTGCTTTTATTTGAAAATAAAGCAAGAAAGCATAGCTGGTTTCTAAGGTTCACCCTTAATGAAGAACCTTCTCCCACTGCTTTTTCTCAGTGGTTTAAAACATGGTACTTTTCATGGGGATTATTTCTTACATCCTTACCTAAATATGTTCATCTTTACTGGTTAAGGTTCTGTGAGAATAATCATTCTCTGGATCCTTAAGACAAAAGTATTATGTTTACAGCTTATTATCAGCTCCTATGGATTGTTAAATGGGAATATATTGTAAAAGAATGCTCTTCTTCAGCATTTGGGATTAATTAATCAGTCTCTTGGTTAATAAGTAAAACTCAAATCAAATCAAATGGTGGGATAACTTCTCTAATTTTGAAGATAACCTTAATAATTTTCAAAAGCTAGGGATCTTAAAATCCAAAGCTTCTTCTCAGAAACCTTATATTAATAAGAATAAAAAGGTTCTTGACATGGTGAAAGGCTTATTAGCCTCCTCTTCTAAAGATGATGTTCAAAATGAGCTCCTAAAAATCCTTGAAGATAATAGTTCTGAGATGAGTCAAGATGACCCTAGCCTACTTCCCAGACTCACAAGACCCTCTGGACGAAGGAGCATAAGATTTTTTAGATGAAGAATCTCATCAATAATTCTCTTTTCAAAAAGTTAAAGTTTACTTTCCTAATGTAAAGGAATCCACTTTGCAAAAGTTATCTTTTCAAAAAGAAAAGAAGACTTTCGGTGACTTGCAGAAAAAATTCTTAAAGAAAAGGATTTACTTTATAAAATTAAATATTCCCTTTCTATCTGGTGGACCGACTCCAATCCATCCAGGACATGTGCCTAGACAGAAGGATAAGCCTTATCTCAAGGAATCTGCATTTATCAGCCTTATCTCGCAGGCAATTATGCTAGGATTATTATTTAAGGGCCTTTGCCCTCTATAGCTTTGTAAGTTTTGAAGTTCCTAGAATATCAGAAGTTTGAAAAAATAACGCCTTTGAGTGTTTAGAGTGTTTTGTAGAATACAAGTGAAAATCTCAAGTTTGTAATAGTGAGCTTGTACCTATTGTACCTATAGCTGCTATTGCTGTTGTTAGATAGTACCTGAGATCATGTTCTGTACTTATTCCTTGTACCTGTAATAAAGAATCTGTTTTTATTAATATAAGTGTTCTTCTACTCTTCTTTTATATATTTCTATGATTAATCTGGGCTGATAACCCGTGTAGTCGAGGAGTTAAACCTAGGACAAGAAGTCGAGGCATCTGATAACCCGTGTAGTCCGTTGAGTGAAGGTTAATCTCTCGTTTGAAAGTTCAATGCGTAGAGCATTGGCAGCATAACCATGTTATTAATCATCAGAGTAATGAGCTGTTACAGATGATGTTGCAGCAAGAAGGATAGGATGCTACTACATTCGCTTCTTGCCTCGAGCCTTCAGCTCCCTTCTCTCGTCCTGAGGATGATATCGATATTGACTTTAAATGAGGGGAGTTCTTTTTATCTTTTGTTTTTCTTTTCTTTCTTCATTTGTTAAACATTGGGACACTATTTAGTTTAGGTTTTTTTTTTTGGGGGGGGGGGGGGGGAGGTAACCTTCAGTTATGTATTGCCTATTTGTATAAATAATTGTTATCCCCCAATTATGTGTAATTTGTTTAGGCTTGGTATCTAGGATGTAATGTGTTTTCCTTTCACGTATTATTTTTTAAATCAAATTGCAATTTCAATTTGTTAATAATGTTCAAATGTCCCCCTATTCCCATGATATTACCTTATATAAGCATTGATTTTAATTTTTCATAATAATGCAGGAATTTTTTAGAATTTATTATAACTAGGGCAAATACTTCATACATCCATATCTACACAAGGTTCGCCATGATCAAAAGTAGAAAACTAAGATAACATTATAGCGTAATGCTATTCAAGAAGCTATTCAACAATATTTTCTTGTACAGAGATAACATTATAGCATAAACATAATTGTCAAATTTTAATTGAAATTCAAAGATCTACTTTTCCAACAAATTAGAATGTAGAGGTATACCACACGGTCACGAGTACTATATGACAATAGCAATAGCAGCTACAGGTACAACAGGTACAAGCCCACTATTATAAACTCAAAACTTTTACTTGTATTTTACAGAACACTCTAAATAGTCAAAGATTTATTTTCCAAACTTGATATGAAATCAGGATATTGGCAAATTCAAATAGTTGAACAGGATAGGTACAAAACTGCCTTTACTGTACCTTTTGGGTATTATAAATGGAATGTTATGCCATTTGGATTAAAAAATGCTTCATCTGAATTTCAAAACATTATGAATGATATTTTTAATTCTTATCATGAATTCATAATTGTTTATAATAAAGAATTTGTTTATGTTAATGTAAGTTTTCTTCTACTCTTCTCATATATTTGGTAATTAATCTGGGCTGCTGAATCATATTGCAGCTAGTTGTTTGTGCGCTGTGTATTTTGTTTCTTGACATGTATTACTTGGATGGGACTAGTCCTTCATTAATACAATTCAAATATGCTCTTGAATCTATTAAGGCAACAGACTGAAAACTGAATTCATTATTCATAACTATAGTTATTTTAGTAAACCATTGTTGTGCTATAACTAAGTCTACAGCATAGATCCATCCTTTGGGATCATTAAGGATGTTTACCTCTTCAGGTTCCTGTATCATTATGCCTTTTCCTCTATTTTCAGGTTCTGGATTTTTTATTTCTTTTGATGATTCCCATAGAAGATATAAAAAAGGAAATATTATCTATAGTAATGTGCATCGCTAAGTTTGAATCTGATATGCTAAATAAAAAATTCTTATTAAGAATAGATTGCAAGTCTGCTAAGGATATCCTTCTTAAAGATGTTAAAAATATAGCATCTAAACAAATATTTGCTAGATGGCAAGGAATCCTTTATGTTTTTGAATTTGATATAGAATTTTATTAAAGGAGAATCTAATTCTTTGTCCGACTTTCTAACTAGAGAATTTTTGCAGGGATCCTAAAGGAAAAGGAGTTATGACCTCTCAAACTAATACTCCTGCAAAAAGAAGTATTTCCACTCCTAATACTGGGGAGACTAATAAAGACTTTTCACGTATTATTTTTTAAGTCAAATTGCAATTTCAATTTGTTAATGATGTTCAAATGTCCCCCTATTCCCATGATATTACCTTATATAAGCATTGGTTTTAATTTTTCATAATAATGCAGGAATTGTTTTGAATTTATTATAACTTGGGCAGATACTTCATACATCCATATCTACACAAGGTTCGCCATGATCAAAAGTAGAAAACTAAGATAACATTATAGCGTAATGCTATTCAAGAAGCTATTCAACAATATTTTCTTGGACAGAGATAACATTATAGCATAAACATAATTGTCAAATTTTTATTGAAATTCAAAGATCTACTTCTCCAACAAATTAGAATGTAGAGTTTTTTATCCTATCCTATATGCCCTCCATACATAGCATTAATTCAAGTAGGCTAACCTAAAGGAAAAAATAAAAAAAAAATAAAAAAGGTAAAAAATAAAGAGAAGAAAACATAATAACCTTAAAATTGATCAAAATGTACAAGAAAAGACCAATAAGCTGACCTGAACTCTATGTTTCTAAAGACATTAATAAAACTTTCAAATTTGATAGAATTCTTAATAACTATGACCATAAAATATCTAGTCCATACTGTAAACTTGATCAAGGATATGTACACAATATTTGCAGGGTAACAGTACATATGATATGTATGTGTATTTAAGTATGGCATTTAAGTATGTATATATGTATGTCCCTAATGTAGCATACTTACTGTCTAAACTTGGTGATAAACTTGCAGGGTAACATTATTTTAGATCAATGTATATATCTCATACATGAACTCTAATATGATCAATTCTTTATTTTTTTTATGTTTTTCTTTTCGTTACCATACTAAACAAGTACTAATACCTTTGATTATGTCTGTGGTCTGCTAACATGGTTTTTGGCCCGAAGAAAATAATTCTTGGCAAGATTCAGCTCTTTGGTAGCATTCCCAATTTTCATTTTTTAATTTGGTACATGAAAGTACAATCTTGAAAATGTCACTAATGACAAAGATAAATTTTGACAAACCGAAATCAGTCACATGGGCAATCATGTCATTATCAAGAAGAACATTGCTTGGCTTCAAGTCATAGTGAACAATTAACTGCTCATGTTGCTCATGAAGATAATGTAATGCAGATGCTACATCTATTGCAATATTCAGTCTTTCTAGAAGGCGTAGTCTCCGCGATTCATTTTCACATTCAATTCTAGGATAAAGCCACTGCACTTTGAGCAATAGGCTAGGATCTTCACTGGATTGCGATGCCTTATATTTCTTAAAGCATTCCATTCAGCATTGAAACTCTTAGATGCCCCTTTCTTTTCAAGATTGAGTACCTTCACTGTAACTTGTTCTCCTTGAGCTAGAAATCCTTTGTATACATAGCCAAAACTACCAAATCTGACTAAGTTATTGGGAGAAAAACCGTTAGTTACCTGATTGAGCCTTCCGTATGAAACCTTTGAAAGTTGCTCAATTGCGGGTGGTGTAAAAGATAACTTCCTCTTTGATGGTCTCATCCAAAAAATAGCATGGAAGCATAACAAAAGAAGAAAAAATAGCACCACTAGAACTACAGTAACTGTTAATTTAAACACATGATGCTTTCCCTTGTTCATATGTTCGACAGGACAAGCTGTTAGCAAAAGTTTCTGTACACCGTACACCCCTGCAAAGTAAACTATTTCCAGTCACTGAAATTGCACTTGCATTCTTGAAAACCCCTTCAACGGGTACCTTGCCTACTAGATTATTGAACGAAAAGTTTAAATGTAGTACTGAAGAAGGTAGTTTTGACAGATCTTTTGGAATTTCTCCAGAGAAGTTGTTTCTTGAAAGATCTAAGTACTGTAAACCTTTTAAAGAGACTAAGGATGAAGGCATGTCACCTCGAAAAAAATTCCCTTGTAGTAAAAGGTACTCCAGACTTGAGCAATCTCTAATGGTTAGAGGAATTTCACCAAACAGATTGTTTTCTAAAAGGTCCAGTGTATTAATATTTTGTAGCTTCCCTACTTCCGTAGGTAAGGTGCGAGTATAAGAGTTTCCTGATAAATTAAGCAACTGTGATATAGAGAAGAAAGACCAATTACTTGCTTGGGAATAGCCCTACTAAGTTTATTTTGCGAAATGTCCAGTATCTGCAAATTATGATAATTTTCAATTGTTGATGGAATGCTCCCTTCTAATTTGTTCTGGTCTAACCAAATCATGTTCAATCTAGTAAGATTACCTATGAAGGATGGAAGGCATCCAAATAGACCTTTTTGACTTAAATACAATACCTGCATGTCCTGAATTTTCCCCAAAAAGGTTGGAATAGTTCCTCTCAGTAGGTTTTCACCCATACCTGGCACATATAAGCTGCTCAAATTCCCAATTCCTTCTGGTAAGGTTCCAGACATTTGATTTGAATAAAAGTTTAAATAATTGAGTTGGCTTGACATAGTAGCTATTGAATTTGGTAAAACACTTCCTAAATTATTCAAACTGAAAGTAAGTCTTTCAAGTTTGCTTCAATTTGCCAAAGATGTCAAGAAACGCAAGTCACGAGCTGAATTATTTCTGAAATTGTTATCCAATAATCCGAGCCACCGAAGATTTTGTAGCTTTCCTAGACTAACAGGAACTTGTCCAGTAAATTTGTTGCTAGGTATGTCAATGAGTTGAAGCTTAGAAATATTAGACAATGAAGTTAGGATTGTCCCATAGATTTTGTTATAAGCAAAGGCCAAGTCTTGGAGATTTCTGAAATTGTCACCTATCTTGTTTGGAAGAACTCCTTCAATTTGGTTATACTGAAATGACAAGGTGATGACAGATGACAAATTATGCAGAGAAGGAGGAAGCTTACCATAAAACTTATTGTTCGCAAAGTCCAAAACCAACAAGTTTTTTAAATCACCTATTTCATCTAGGATAGATCCAATGAAGTTGTTTTCTGCAACATATATATACTGAGTGATGATTAGATTTCCCAAGGAATGAGGGATGGTTCCTGTCAATTTGTTTCTCCTAAAGTGCAATCCTTCAAGGTTTTTCAAGGAACCAATCTCCTTGGGAATTTCCCCAGTAAGTTTATTCCCATAGATACCAATAATCCTAAGTTTAGAACACTTAGTTAAATTGACAGGAATTTCCCCTCCCAATGTGCTATTGGTCAGCAAAAGATTTTGCAGCCGAAACAAAAGGCCAACTTGTTGAGGAATTTGGCCATAGAAGCTGTTGTTTTGGAGGGTGAAGTTTCTGAGAAAGCTCAAGTTACCAATATAGGGTGATAATTGAACCACCCAATTCATAACCTTGGAGATGTATAAAAATGACTCTTTGATGGCGGACTCCACATGTGATTCCATGAGGTTAAGATTCCATGTGGATTGGTTTGTATCGATTCTTTGAATTTAAATAGTGCAAGATGGTCGGTTTCATTTGTTGTGGAAGTGCTGATAGGGTGTATCAGCCAAACTAAGTTGATATGAAAGATAAGAATCACATGAAAGTATGTAGACCAACGGGTACATAAAAGGTAGTTATGAAACTTCATTGTGTAAGGAGAACAAAGAAAATATAACTACCGACTGAAAAATTTATAAGCGAAAGAAAGAAAGAAAAATAAAAGTTTGTAATTATTGTTTGATTTTGTGTATGGGCATTGACTTGAATTGACTTACCGTGCTTCTTTTCTCAACCAACTTACATGCTATTTCGTGATAATTTAACTGTTGTCTTATGTGGTGACTTTGAAAACTCCGTATTTCATATTTGAGACAAACTGGCAATTGGTCCATGTTATTATTAATGAGATATTTTGAATTATTTAAGGATTTTGTTACATATATTGAAAAAAAAATTCTGAGGTATTGCTGTGATTAGAAATATTTTAATATCATGTAGTGAAGTACCTTTTTTGAAGAAACAAAATTATAATTTTTCCTACTATCTTTACTAATTCGAAATTCAAGGCTTAATTTAACCGAAGTTTTCACCTAATTGAAAAGTATTTTACTCAAACAAGAAAATTTTCTAGCAGCACCAATCAAGTATCATTGAATACTAACTTTTGTGGTATATGCGTAAATTGCGCGTCTGTTGTATTTATGATATTTACATATATGTTTATCAACAGTTAATATACATATCAAGAAATTATAGTTAATAAAAAAAAATACTCTATGTTATAAGTTTAATAAAACAAAATTAAAATAAATAAATATTTTTAAAAAAATTCTAAAGATGGAAGAAAAATTAACAAAACAATACTATAATTAGAAGAACTATATACTCTTAATATTTTTTTAATCCAGAATTTTCTTGAAATTTTTTAATTTATAAAATGGATATGAATTAAAAAATATTATAATAATTTGTAATTTATTAAATTAAAAGTTAAAAAAATTCAATCTTAATTACTATTGATATATAGTTATTGACAAGTTATATTAGAATGACTTAGGACAAAAAAAATTCAGTTAACACAAAACAATACCAATCTTATTAATATTAAAATAGAAAAGAAATTAAGAAAGAAGTAAAAAAATAAAATAAGAACTAAAATAGTATTCATCTGTACTTCTATACTATACTAAAAGCCAGAACATCCTTTATGATGTCCTCTAACTTTTTAATATAGTTTTTAATTCAAACACCATACTAAAAGGGAGAATAGTGTTCTCTTAAATTTGACCTTTTTTTAAACTAAAATTTCATCATTTATTAGAAACAACTCACTTTCTCCTATATGGGTTATTTAATTTGGATAAATATATTTTTAAGGTTTCAAGGCATATATATGGATTAATTAAATAACCTATCTAGGTATTTTGATCATTTATTAACGATAATTAAATTAATATTTTTAAGGTTAATTAAGGCATAGATAAAACTATTTTCATGATTTTAAGGCATTAATTTGGATCTTTAATTGGAGTTTCAACTCATTAGATAGGATTTATTTAAGGAAAGCTAATTAACACTTGAGAAATTATAAATCTAATTGATATATAAGTTTGGACAAGTTAGGCACTAGGTAATTATGTTTTTACTTAATTTCTCAACCATTAGTACTAACTAGCTAGGCACCATCAATATTTCAATTCATCCCGGACCTAAATCATATATAATAATACAATACAAGCACCCAATCTCTTATATATACTAATCTATACATAACTACACATCAATTTATCATTATGTGAGTAGGTAAATTATTATATTGAAGCAAGAAACTTTCAAATCTATATAAATGTATACATATAACTGCCTAATAAACAATAAAAAAATATTAATGTGTGTGAATATATATATATACACAACACCTTTTATGTGGATCTCCCTAGATCTAAAGCTGGCAAGAGGTGGACAAATGCTGGCGAGGAGGTGGCTTGACGGAAGTGGATTCTCGTCGGACGGAAGCTATATGGCAGAGGGGAGCAAGGCTACAATGGATGAGGAAGAAGAGAAAGGATGAGAAAGAAAGCCACGATTTAGATTTTAAACTAGATAGATTTTTTGCATCTGCCACTCAAACGCAGGTACATTAAGTGGCAGACATATAAGAGATGATATTTAAAATAAAAAAATTACTTTATTACTTGCATCTACATAGACGGAAACAAATTTGGTAAAATTGAGCGCCAATTGAAAATATCTATGCTTATCCCAGCAAACATAAATATCCTTGCAAAATATGGTGCCAAAAGTTACTTTTTTCTATGTCTGCATTAAAAATTTCAAAGTCTACTAGATTTAATTTTTTTCAAACTATCAGCATCTACGTCTATGCTAATGCTGATACATTTAATTGTAGACACAGAAAGAATATATTTGCATCTAGTTTTACTGAGTCTACCATTTGGCAGACATAGATACAGTAATTTCTAGTAGTGGTGCTTCTTCTTCATAGTCTACCTCTTCCCGGGCTTCTTTTATTCTAGATTCTTCCCATGCCATACTAAATAGGGGTAGGGATATAGGGTGATATGAATATTGGGTCCGATACAAAGGTTATGCTCGATCTTAGTGAGAGGACCTCGAGTGTTGGCATCGGGGCTTTGATTCTTAGGTAGGGAGCAATGGGGAAACGAGGTATGCTTGGGAGATAAGGAGGGTGTCGACCTTAGCAAGGACTTTACAAGTCTAGTAAGGATGAGGAGGTTGAGATCACCCCATTTCCCAACCTAAGCTTGGTTAAGTCTACAAAGTAGAGTTTTCCAAGGGAAGACCATAACGAGGATGGTAGATTGCTTTCTTAGTGAGTTGTGCTCTTTTAACACTCAGCCCGCTCTTATAGGATTTTATGATGGCAATTTAAGGCCAGGTTTTGATTTCCTGTTCCCCGATTTGTCATCTACCTTTACAATGCCTGTAGTGTCTGCTAAGCTCAGACTATCCCGAATTCAATTAGGTTTGATATCAAGTATATGAGTTTTTTCTAAGAGCACAACATGCCCCTTTCTCTGATATGTTCAGGGAGTTATTTACGTTTAGGGCCCTCGCTAGGGGGTGGATTTGTATTACATCTAGGAAACTTCTATTCACCACTTATCTTGATAACAATTAAGAGTGGAAGTCGCAATTCTTCTTCATGAGGCATAGGATTCCAAGCGATTTCATCTATGGTTGGGGTAAGCTGAATACCAAGGCGAACCACTAGCCGTCCTTGATTTCTCATCAGAGTGAGTGGGTTAAGAGAATTCACCCTTTGTAGCTTGATCAGCCCAGAGGGCAATTTGACCTGAAACATTATGTTTGCAGTCCTTAACTCTGAAGCTTTGAGATATCAATGCTAAGGACTGGTAAAGATCAGAAACTAATAATTTAGTTTGTTTGTAGACCTATGTCCTTACTCAGGCTCATTTGCTTTTCTGAAGATAAGTTACTTGACTTACCTGCTTCAGATGCTAAGACACAACTAAACGAGCACGTGCAAGAACTATTGTTACCCTACAAGTTAGGGTAAAGGTGTCGAGATTTTTCCTTAAGAGAACTCCTAAGCCCATGTGTGATAATGTTAAGGATATGGAAGAATCTTATAGACCAGGCTCGAAAAGGGTCCGTATAGAGAACTTTCTTGAGCAATGAGCAAGGATAGAACTGTAGGAAGTAAAGGTTGAGCTGGATAACGCTTAAAAGCTGTCTGAAGAGGCTCTTACGAGCTCAATGTACTGAGGAGAGACTTGCCATGTCCGGGAAGAGGGTTGTAGTTTTGAAGTCCTAGATCTATGGTCTGAGGTGGGAGTCAGAGGCTGCTCGAGAGAACGTGTAGGATGTTGAGCAACAATATGTCTGGAAGTTGAGCAAGTGTTGTTTAGGACCTAACCTCTAGTCTATAATTTTAACTCCGAGGAATATTTTCTTTAATTTGGTGCTTATTCTTTTGCTCTGTACTCTTAAATATTTTATACATTTTAGGATGTATATTTGGTCTTGAAGTTTTTGGACTTGCATTTCTTTAGCCCTAGCAGGGTCATTCCTTGATAGGCTTTGTGTGTCTTAGGTTCTCTTGAACCTTAATTTTCTTAAGAGTCCTGAGCATATGCTCCGGGATGTACCCGAGGAGGTTTATTGTATGTTTTGAGGCCCCATGCTCTCAGACTTGTGTTTAGGAGACTGATACTTTCACCTTGAGTCATCTTTAGTGGACTTATATACCCTTAAAGCTCGGCACTAATTTGGATTGTAGCCCAATTTGTCTGGCATTCATCTTTATAGCCTTGAAAGGATCACATCTGTTTTATGATCGCAATCAAGTCTGTCCCGACCATATCTCCTCGAGAAGACGTTTGTTGGCTTTAGGTACTGACGGGCGAGTACCTTAGTCCTTGATCCTTGTCCTCCCAGGTTGATCCTTTTTGCCTGGCTCTCATTAGGTCTTGTTTTTCTTTTAAACCAAGCCCTTCTTCGGGCTTGGTCAAATATTCTGTCTATCACCTAACTTGGACCTATAACACAAGTCAGCCCCTTGCTACTTAGACATGGTGAAATGGTTTAGTGTGTGGTCTAATAGGTAAGTTTGCCCTCGGCCAAGCCATCTTCCTGGGTGTTACATCTTAATCAAGGATTAGACCTTTAGAGTTCAGCAGGGAGTGACACATCTTAGTGTCTCATAATCCCTGGGGACTGACTTGTAGTGGTTCGAGTAGTGGGACTATGCTCTACGGACTTCACCTATCATTTTAAGGCACCAATAGGGCCAAGATGACTATTTCGCAAGCCTCCTTGGCGATGATACCTAGATGTTATGCTGGCTTCCTTTCGCTAGTTTTCACCATATAAGATCGAGAAATCTCTTTGATAGGCATCCTTGGCATGACACCAGACATCATGCTCACCTCCTTACATGGGTTTTCCTTTCTAAAAATGTTATTACACTTTCTTAAATTATGGGCCAAGCTCCTCACTCCTAACCTGACCCTCTTAGTTGTGCTTTAAATATTCCAAGGTCTATAAGTCTTCAAGTGTCTCCCTACGAGGTTTTCAAGTCGTCCCTGTGAGATAGGTTTCTCCTTGAGGTCTTCAGCCAGTGAATGAAAAGCTCTTTAAGAATCAGAAAATCCAAATTGTATGAGTTCTTATGGATAGTGCCAATGTTAATGAAGGATTTATCTAAACTCTAAGGTCTTCTCAAGCACTAAACAGTGGATTTACAGTGCAGGCCCTCCTGGATAAAGGGCGGTATTTAATTAGGTTCTCCTCTAGTCGGGAGCTCTACTCGTATGCTCATTGTTAGGAAGTTTTCTTGTGTGCTCCATTGGTAAGAACTTTTGCTTGTGTGCTTATTTAGAGACCTGAAATACACAAGAGGAAGTGGAGATCGAGCAATGCTCGAGGTCTCTCATTGATGCTCAAGTCAGTAATGTGGACAGACGTAGGAAGTCTTGGGCCTAATTGGGTTAAATGGGCCCAATAGGTCTAAATGGTTATTGTATTAACACTAGTAGTTATGTTTGCAACAATAAGGGTTGCATTGGCTTCAGCATCAAAGGATCAAGCGAAAGGAAGAAAGCAACTTTAGGCTTCAACAATTTACCATTGCAGTCAACACACATGGCAAAGGACAAATTGCCTTAGATGCAATCTGCTACTTCAAAATAAATTCTGGCCCATCTTGCAGGAGGATGAAAGTTATGTTGCCACTTAGATAAAAGTATGCTTCAATGGATTCACAATAAGCATTTCTAAAGTTTTGGCCCATCTTGTTAAACCTACCATAGGATACAAAGGGAAGGCAGCCTCCAGATTGGGGAAAGATGGTTAAACATCTAAATAATTATGCCCAATTGAGAAGCAAACCAAAGCTTATTCCTGAGTGACAATCAAAGACAATGTGAGAGAGCGATTCATCTCTTGATAGAGGGCATTGAATGCACCCAATAGGGAAAAGCCCATTAAGCCTTGTCTTCTCTGGAAGAATATTCTAACAAACCTACCACCTTAGTAGTTTAAGTCTTTCAAGGTCTATTTGGATGTAGTGAATCAGAATTAGAATTGGGAATTAGACAGTTCAATTCTAATTTTCTTGTATAGCGCACAATTTAAAATCTAAATTGAAATTTTTTTCAATTATTATAGGTAGATCTTAAAATTTGCAATTACTGAGCACGTGTTCTTGAAAACCACTTACTTATGGTGACACATCATGCTATAAAATTTCTTACCACCACTGAAAACCTCCACCAGCCACTGCTAGCCCTTACCCACTGCCAGCTTTAAGTGCCAGTGATGACTAGCCGGAGGATTGGATAACCAAACCTCTATAACCCTAACTTCGAAACGAATAAACAACTATGACACTTGATCAACCAATGAATAAAACAAAAAATTTATAAAACAAAAGTTAACGGTGAAAGTTTGTTGACTGAAACAAACCACAACTTACTGAAAATTTCGGTAGAGGTTCCCTGCAATATGGAACATGCCTTAAAATACAAACCTATAAACTCCGGTTCTTACACAACAACAACACAAAGACAATAAGAAGTTCTGCTCCGTCCATATCATAAACAAGACAAATATTAGACTATGACATCATACAAAATTAGACACCCCACAATTTTAATGTGACTACAAACTTTCATCCTTGACTTCAATTCTGAGATCCTGGAAAATACCTTGTCATACTCTATTGACAGGTCACTAGCTCAACGACGCCATATATTAAACTCTTGTTACTAAAAAAAATTCCACAAGAAAGGAGTGAGTCATAAGGACTCCATGAGTGGAAAATCGTACCCAAAGAGTAATAGCATTACTCAACACAAGTATATAAGATATATAGTCAATTAACATCATGTGACAATGTTCATGTCTTAATTCAAAATACATGTACACATTTGCAATTGTCATAAATTCACAACTTATATGATTCATAAGATTACAACTTAATCAGAACAATCATAGCATACAAAGCAAAAAAAGGGTCAATGAGTAACTCAACCCTGCACAACAGTATCATCCTTACCGAGCATTTACGCACCCACACGAAAGATTAATCTCCATACATAATCCATCCCACTAAGTTAAGCATTCTAACTTTTAAAAACATTTATCAAAATCAAAACATCTCAAAATTCAAATCAACATATCTTAAGTGCACCTGGATCTCAGTTCCTGAAATAAAAAAATCATTTATCAGGAAAATTTTAATTTGTTGGCATTTTTCAACTATAAATAATTTCAAACAAGCATGATTCAAATAACTCACTAAAACATTGCACTTGCACATTTATTTAAATACACATACTATTACAAATAATAATCTAGCCCCCAAAGGCAACAATTGACCACTCACCTTTAACCTATTTCGTTTGTCACTTACACTAGCATTCACGCATCTCATCAGATCCACATTAGGATTTGGAACTGAAATTCATATTTCTAAATAATACTTACTTTATAAATGTTATTGTTATAACATTTTAATTACTAAGCTTATTATATCAACTTATATAGGTTTCTTTATGAAAGTTTTCTATTAAGCTATTACATGTCAAGTACTATAAATTGTACTTTATGTGGTAAGATTGATAATGAAAAGACATTTTAGATGTCTTGATAATGCATAGGGTAGAAAGAAACTATTAGAAAAGTTAGAAAACACTGGTGAGTTAACCAGTGTTCACTTTAATAGTCATATCTTCCTCTAGAAAATTCCAAATCCAGTTTCATAAAATTTATTAAATACTACACATACGTAACTTTATAATGGTATATCATTTGTAATTTTTAGATTTGTATATCAATACAATTTATTCTTTGAAGTTGTATCAAATTCTACAAAAAACAGGATTTTGGTAGCTCTGACCTTTAGTCAATTTAATACAACTTTCTCTAGGAAAAAGGAAATTCACTTCCATTTATTGGATTTATTAATAGAAAAGTATTTCTTTCTATATAGGTATCATATGTATTATTTGGATGTGTATATTAGTACAGTTAATTATTTAAAGTTTACTCCTTCAGGCATTTCACCACCTCCTTTAATATATGTTTATTTTTACTTACATACTTAATTAAATTTAACTAAACCAAGTTGAAACGTTAACTTTAGAATGTTATTTAGCTTTCTTATTTAGAAACTTTCCTAAACTCAGCCTTGAACTCTATTCTTCACATACACATAAATAGAGCACTCGTAAAATTCATGGTTGCTAACCTTTGATTCCGATATTAATAAAATTCCCATACTTGGGAATTAAATTATGAAAATCTCCATTCTAGTGGTTAAATATGTTAGGAACTACTTTCATTCAGAGGTCTTAAGCTAAATCCATCTACAACCCCTAATGAAGTCTTCCAGATTGATTGAGGTTCACTAAAAATCTTGCATGACCTAGCAGTAGTCTAACAGCTCTAACTAACAATGTACTAGGAACTAAGTTACGGAATTTTAAATACAATATCTCAATATCATAAGCTACACTTTCTTTTTTAAACTCTTAATTTAATTCAGACTTGAAGACACCTGAAATATAAGATTTTTCACTCCTATGAAATCTGTCTTGCATCCCCTTCAGAAATCATTCAACTCTCACTCTTAACACTTCACCTCACAATTAAACATTCTTTGCCCATACTCACTGCCCACTATCATCAAATCATTAATTTACCACATTAATCAATCATTCTTTACTCTTGTTTAAGAACTTTTTATACAAATTTCAACTTTTAATTTATGTCTTTAACCTTCTTTCATTCATTATGCTATAGTTTCATTTAAACATTTTATCAAACATCAGTGCTTGATTTATGCTAATGTATATATATATATACCCATAGCTTCAACACTCTTACATATGACTTATGTGTTAACCATAAATTAATCAAATTAACTAAAACTTGAATCTTAAAACATCCATACCAATTCCTTAAATACTTAGCCTTGATTCATTCTTTCATTCTCATCAAACTTGAATTAACCTTTCTAATAACAACATACTTTAATTTCATGGATTACTTTTCCACTACTCAAATATTCATTCATTATCACTAAATATTTCATCTTAGTAAACCTATTATTTTACATTAATCAAAGTTTTAAAAGTTCAGAAATTTTTTGTTCCAAGCAAATAAGGATTAGAGACTAACCCCTAAAAACTTCTAGTTGGTTAACCAAGAAAGGAGGCGGAACAAAACTTGGTAGCTGCCATATTTGAAAGGCTACACAACAAGAGTGGAAGATGGCTGAAACAAGGCACCCTCACCACGCCAAATTACAAATGCCCAAGTTAAGGTTTTGGCTTCCAAAACT
This sequence comes from Quillaja saponaria, assembly GCA_029379385.1. Taxonomy (NCBI): domain Eukaryota; kingdom Viridiplantae; phylum Streptophyta; class Magnoliopsida; order Fabales; family Quillajaceae; genus Quillaja; species Quillaja saponaria. The sequence goes on along the minus strand of CM055612.1, from coordinate 14,222,010 downwards.
TCCACATCAACCTACACGAACAAGCCACAAGAAAGGAAGGAAGGTTAGCTCTCAAGTCAGATGCCACATGCCTAAAACAAGGCTAATACTGCTCAACTACAAGTTGCTGCCAACAGCTCTTAAACAGTCATACCCATGCCTTACTTAACCAAAGTGACAGCAAAAGAGGAGAAGGGCTTTGGACATAAAGAAGGACTTCAAACTCAAAACTTGAAGGTAGAAGTTCTTGGCTGGCAGAGGAATAAGAAGAAAACAAATGGAGAAAGGTGGTGCTAATTGAAGGAAAGGAAAGTCGGTTCCAAGAAAAGAGAAAGAGAAAAGGAAAATATAAAAAATATACAAAGTCAATGGTCAAGTTCCAAATATGTGGTATATATAAATTCTTAAGTTGTACTTGTATCTACCTATAAATATATATATCCAATTTAATTCTCTTTTTTTTATTCAATGCTCACATTTATCTAATAGCTTATATAAAGCAAAATTTAAAAAAAATAAATAAATTAGGTCCAAGTCAACTATGTTTAAATTACTGTGTATATACATTTTACATACATATAGGTATAACATTTATTTATTTTATCTATGCTTGCTCTCATTTTTATGACCAAGATTTACACTCAACTGTTCAATTGTATTATTATTTATAATGAAAATTTACACATTACATCTAAAACTCGTTTTTTTTTTCCCGATATCGGGTTATAACAAGTCATCGACCACCTCCACTTCCACCAACATCACCATCACCCTATCAAATATGATATTAACCACATCAAAACCCACCAAAATTACAAAGGCCACTATCAACGACCATTGAGATAACCAAAAACAATGAAAATCACCGTCAAAACCTCCCATAAATGATGACGACAACCACCATTGTCATCTGTTGGCACGCCAACAATCATTATTCTCTAAAGACGACTACAACCACCGTTGGAGATGACTTCAACCACCACTAAAAGCCATCGAACATGATGATGACCACTATTAGAAGTGGCCAAAAACAACGACAACCATAGTCAAGTACTTGAAGTATAATTTTGATTGTAATTTTTTATATGATTCAAAAATTTTGATTATAATTTTTGATTGAAACACCTATATTGTAATTCTAACAATTTCCAATTTTAGTAGAATTTTTATTGGTTTTACAATATCAATTTCAATTCTAATTCAATGGATCCAAACACAATCTCAGGAATTTTACTATTGGTAGAACACCTACTAGATTGATCAACATCGCAAACTGATTTAATACTAAACTTCCCATCAAATAGGAAACCATATCCATTTTTCCTAGATGTCAACACATGACTTTGATAAACATATTGGCCTTCACATCAGAGTAATTGAACACAGACAAAACCTTATGAGCATTCCAGAGCTTAGTTCCTTCAATGAATAGATTAGAAACGAAGTTCAAACCTGGTACCCTTTGACAATTTGGGATTGGCTAAATACATGAAGTGTTGGGAACCCAAGGATCTTCCCAAAAATTGATTGCAGATCTGTTCCTTAGTTGCATGCAAGCACTTGACAAAACAAAAGGCCTAGCTTTTAAGATCCCTTTCCAAATCCAAAAGGTCCTTCTAATAAGCTTAGGTTTCTGGAAACAATTTTTCCTAAAATATTTATGCTTGAAAATGTTGGTCCACAAAGAATTATTATTATTTAAAAAGGTTCCACCCAAGATTTTCCATGAAAACTCTATTAGTATTGATAGTTTTCCTAAGATCTAACCCACTAAGACCTTTTGGATAACAAATCTAATTCCAAGAGATGAGGCTTGAGAAGTACTTCTTTTTAGGGGCCACTCTCTACTAAAACCTCATGAGCAATTTATCAAAGCTATTATAGGCTGAGCTTGGAAGAAGAAGGATAGAAGCATTGTACATTGGGATGGCTAGACCCACTGATCTAATGAGGGAGGTTCTGCTACCTTTAGAAAGAGAGTTCACCTTCCAATAAGAGAGTTTACTTGACTTAACTCTTTCAAAAACATTAACAAAAGTGAGTTCCTTAGTTATCTTCATGTGCAATGGAAGGCCTAAATGTTTAGCATTAAGACTGTGAACACTATAACCAAAGAATGAATTAATGCTAGCAATAAGAGAATCGCTTGTGTTTTGGCTAAAAAAATCTTGAGATTTCAAGCTAAAAAAATCTTGAGATTTTTGGACATATTAAATGTTATCCTAGCCAAGAGCAGTGAAGTGCCAAAATTTGTTCAAAGGCTAGGAATCCTTAATAATGGCTTTTTAGAAAAGAAATAGGTGATCAACAAATAAAAAATACGAATAGATGGACATGTGTTCTAGTGATCTTAATGCCCTTAAAGAACCATCGCGTCCATTTTTATTGATCAAATGAGAGAGAATATCTAAGCAGAGAATGAAAAGATACCCGACCCCCCTAACGAAGGCCCCTACAAGGAAAAATGTTACCAAATGGAACTTATTAAGGAGGATGGCCATTGAAATTGTGAAACACACTGGAGAATCTAATGGATGAACTTGTGAAAGCCATGGAGTTCTAGCATATTTCTTAGAAAAGACCATTCAATGCCATAAAATGCCTTTTCCATATCAATTTTTAGAGCCATCCAACCTTCATTGGCCTTCTTCAACTTCCTCAAGTAGAATAACTCATGAGCTAAATTGAATTTTCAAAAATATGCTTGCCTTGGACATGACCAATTTGATGAGGAAAGATGATATGGGCTTCAGTTTTATAGCAATGATCTTCCAGATACACTTGTAGATGACTTTACAAAGCCCTATAGGTTTAAACTAGTAGACCATGGGAGGGTTGCTTCTTTTTGGGATCAAGGCTATGAACATTTTGTTCCACTTGTTGGGAACTCTAGTTGTCATTTTAAAAGCCCTAGACTTCTGACCAATAGATGAAAGGTGCATGATTGATTTTTATTTCATGGAGACGTAAATTCATGTTAATTATTTTGTAAGGAGTAAAAAGATATTTATGATTGTGTGGTTTTAAATTTTGAGAGAAATATGCATATAGGGTTAATAAAATATATCATACTTGGTATATAGGTACAAAAAGAATAAAATCGTAATTTTGTTCACACATTAAGGTAGTAAAGGAAAGGAATATAAATAAATTAGTAGTAATTATAATGGTCCAATTTAGGTCTAACATATGGTAAAAAGGTTTAAATGAAATGTTTAATTCAAAATAGGTGATACGGAGGATTAAATTACAAACTAGGAAGTAGAGGACTAAAATGAAAAGAACTAAAACAAAGGGGGCATGAGTGCATTTTTGGTGGAGGTTTGTATTCAATAGGAGATATGTGCATTAAATGAAGATGTTAATGTGTCTCCAAAACTATGGTAATAGGCCATAGTTTTGAAGAGTAGTTTGTGTGAAAATGCAAGGTGGCGAATGGTGAGAATGGCAATGTGTCAAGAAGGCTAGGTGTCAAGATAAGAGGAATGTAAATTTATGGTGTAATAAATAGGCAATAAATGAGGTCTTAATAGAAAAAACACTTGGCAAGAAAATAAGCTACAAGAATACTTAGCAGTAATGAGTAATAATGAAGGGTGTAAAAGCTTAGGCAAGGAGGAGTGCGTGGCTCAACTTAGGTGGCAAGACATGGAGGCATAGAAATTAATGAAGAATAAATGTAGGCAATGATGGTGTGAGGAGATGTGAGAGTGATGACTAGGTGTACGAGATGAATAATTTGTTATATAAACTATTCCCATGCAAAGACTTGAAATGCATAGGAAATGATAGGTAATTATGTGATTCAGGAATATAGAGTAATACAACTGAGACTAAACTGCAAGGTTAGGGTTATGAATAGGACTAAATTATAATCAAGATGAATGTTAGTAGGAATTAGAGAGAAGGTGTGAGGAAAAGAAGAAAGAGAAAAAAAAAGTTGATAGAACACAAACCGAGCATAGGAATTGAGTGAAACTTGGAGGAGTAACTCAATTCAAGGTGACGATTCTAGATCTATCATTGCATGTACGATCAAGAGACTCGAGGATAGAGATTTTGGGTTGGTCAAGAGGTATAGGAGGATTGTTCAAGTGTTGCTGAAAATTGATTTATAAAATTCTTAAACTTGAATTCTTGAAGTTAATAATAAATTCATTGATTAATAGTTTAAGTTGAAACGTAGCCGAATTATGTTAGGATACATATATGTAATTGATATATTAAAATTGGTTGCATGCAAATTTAGGGATAAATTACATAATAAATGGATTTAATCACTTTATGGCCGAAACTTAGAATTCCTAGAATATAATTTATGTGTTAGCCGAAAATAATAGTTAGTATATAATTAGTGTAGTAAATTCATGTTGGCCGAAAATAATTAGTTAAAGAATAGTACATGAAATTAATTAAATAATAAGTAATTATGTAAGAATTTGCATGGTTGGCTAAAAAGTTAAGAGAAAATAATATTCTTAGATAATTAAGTAGTGTAATTTTAAAATAGTCATACTTAAGAAAACAGAAAATTTGAAGATTTAGAAATTATATAGAGATGAAAATTTACCTAAGCAAGGTTGAGGAACCCTGACGATTGGAGTATCCTGAACGTAAGACATTAGACATTTAACTTCGACATTGGACTAGACAATTGGACTTGGACTATACTGAGGACTACAAATTGACTGTGGGCAAACTAAAATTTTGAGTAACATGGTAATAGGTAGATTTATGCATATTCCTATCAAATGTATTTTTGGTGTGCATGAGTTGAAACTATCATCTTTACTCCTTAAAGCTCCTATGTTGCATGCATTAATCATGAGTGACTATTTTAATGAAAATTTCATGCTTGATGTTTATGATAAAACTATATGGTTTGTGCTTGGTGGTGGTTTTTTCCACTGTGGAATATAAGTCAGACTGGTTAGAGTGAACTGTTGTTGGCGATGGGATACTGAATAGGTTGTGTGTGGGTAGGCCAGAGACCTAAAGCACTTGTGCATGTAAGATCGAATTACGCATGGTCCTTCTGTTTGAGCATATGTAGACCTATTAAGGGATTTGGCCCCTTGAGTACTCAGTAGCCCTAATCCGACTGGGGAATCCTAACAGGCGATCCCAACCTGTGGATAGTCTACACATTCATAATTGGTTTCTCATGCATGCATAACATCTTTCTAATTTTATAAAAAGGGACACCTATCAATTTTTAAAATAAATATATGTATATGTCTACAGAGATTTTTTGTCTCACTGTTTTTAAATTGGTGTCTCAGATTGATTTGATATAGTAAAGATGCAGTATGTGAGCGATAGTGCTTTGTGGTGATCTCATCTGTAGCAGGTTAGTCCTACGTATAATGTATAGCAGTATGCACTTCTCACTGGAGAGTACGTTGATAAAAATTTTACAATGCAAGCGCACATATCGTTCTTAAGTAATACAATGATAAATAGATATCATTCCACGAGGAATAAATTACTTTTTAAGCTAAATATCAGTATTATGCAGCCTAACTCTAATCAAGGCAACAAAAATTTAGAGATTTTAAAGCAAATTATAAAAAGATTAAAACTAACACCTAATTAACTTTAACTTAATGCAATTCATACAATAGTTTAATATTAGCCCAAGTTTCTTATCCAATTACTAGCATATTCTTACATCTAGCAATTATATATTTTCCTTAGTAATTCCCTATATCCCTATGAGAATTATCCTAAGACAAACTCATTAAGAGCCAATGGTTACTTATGGTTAAAAAGTATGTTCCTATCTCTTAAACAAATCAAATTATACAAATCATATGAATAATCCAAACATAAGTTCTATTGCCTAAGGCTAATCCCAAAACTGACTCTTCCAAGTCAATCCCATAATTTCTAATCAATAGCTAGTGATCAATCAATTAGAAGCATTAAGAACAAAGCAACATAAATATGGAAACTAAAACATGCATTAAATTAAAAATAAAGCCACATTGGCTACATGTGAATTCAATCATAACCCTAGAATATGACTACTCTATAATAACTACTGAAAACACAAACACTAAAGACATAGCCATTACAAGTAAATAAAAAATAATAGGAAGAGAATAGAAACTAGAAGTTGTCACAGCTTTAGGTCTCCTTTAGCTCCTTAGGTACTCTCTTTCACGAACTCTCGTTTATCTTCAAACTTTAGCCTGACTTATTTTATAGACCTTTTGATCCTGGTTCAATTGGACTAGGATTCTTCTAAAGCACGTAATTACAATGTAGCATGGCTTTCTATAATGTTGTGGTATTGAAGGTTCTGTATGACTTGGATTACAACAAGTCACACAATGGCTTCACATTGATGGGCGCTGCAGTGCTTTTCCCTGAAGTTGTAGATAAAGTTGTCCTTCAACTTTGGCCCCACAACTTCAGTATACAAGTGCTGTGGCGCATCTCTCTCTGTCTAATTTCTGGGAAAGTAGGATTGGAGACACCTCTGCTTCAGGTCATAGGTGATGCAATGCTAAGCACTCTAGCTGATTTGTGCAATTCTTATTTTAACGACACTGCAGCATCAGCTTTGTCATGTCACATCGCAATGCTCTCGGCCTAAGTCATTAACTTTTGTCTTCTTGCGTCACAATGCATTATGCTTTGGCACTGCGGCTCTAGCTTCCATTCTTCTTCCCTTTTTGTGTACAACTACTCTTAATTGTTGTAAAAACTTTAAAAACTACTGAACAACGTAAAATAACTAACACATTAAATTGGACTAACATTCAAACTCAAAACCCTAGGATCTAGCATAAAATGTGAATTAAAAGCACAGTGAAACAACTCTATTTTACATAATTACCATATGTATGCGCGGATCCTATAGTCAGGGAGTACCCTATGGATGATGCCAGCAAGGTGCCCTATTAGCAAGGTCTAGGTGGTGGTGATGTTGTAGGTGAAAATGTTGGAAGCCGTGTTGTGATAAGAATAAGGAATTTATTTTACTCTTTTAATCATAACAAATTCGAATTGTAAGAATAAATTGGTTGATCTATTCATAAACATCAATTTATCCAAGAATTAACGTGAGATGATATGTCTCTTAGCTTCTTCCTAAATAATCGTTGCCTTATACATAATATAAAATTATTTTGGTGGAATATTTCTAAATTTGAATATTTAAAACTAAAAAGAGAAAGATTTCAAATTTATTTATTTAAATTTTAAATTTTTACCTACTATGTCATGGACATTTTGTAAACTAGTAACTCTATATGTAAATGAATTTTTTAAGATTTGAAATTTTTGATTTAGCTATGCTGCCTCTAGTCAAGTCTTGAGGTTTTAATTGTTATTCCTTTTGGATTCAAAAAATAATAATCATAATAAAAAAAAATCTTCCATGTAATGATTCATACCGTCGTGGTCATTTTCTTTCTTAGATTGATGATTCTTTGTGAATTTTCATGTTGCAAACAAATTCAAATTGATATTTGTTTGTTTCCAAATGTCAAGAGGAGTGGCACTTACATGCATTAGGTGGCACACACTTTTAAACTTCCTCCATGGTTAAAAAATATTTTTAGTGTAATAGCTATTATCCCAAAATTTTAGCTTTGAATGAGATATTTTATAGGTGTTATGTTTCTAAGATGACTTGCATTAGAGTTAGGATCCGAGAACATACTTGTTTAGTTAAATGTTTTAGTTGGTTCGGTTCACAACAAAGTGTATTGGGAATTATGTTATGACTTTGAAAATTTATAGATCAAATGTCATTTGTTTGTTGATAGTTGAATAATATTTGACACAAACTTTGGGGAGAAGTAAATTGTATAATCTTCTAGACATGTTTTTGTGTTATTTGATGAGTTTTTATTTTTTGATATTTATAATGGGATTCTATGATTACGCAGGAAATTGTTATGTCACATCCTCAAATAGAGATGTAACTGATCGGAAGAAAAGATAACCATATCCCCGTAACCCTGAATACTAAAGTACTGTGTATCTCTAACTTATACACATTACAATTACGACTACTAAAATATTACTGAATTAAAATAAAATCCAGACTCGGCTATTTAACATAAAACAATTATTGAACATATCGGCAGGGGTTCCCGGTAAGATGAAACATGCCTAAAATACATATAAAAAACCTGTTTACAAATTCAAAATGTAAGTCATAGTACCGAAATATACAGAGGAGCTCCGTTCTTAACAAAACATGAAAGCACCATGGTGAATTCAATATATGTCTAGCAATAATGCATAACTCCTAAAGTGACTACAAGTATCGTCCTTTACGCCCCAAGTATACGATGTCTGAGATATACCTCATTGTAGCAAAGTCAACATGTAGCAAATTCTCTCGCAGTCAAGAGTGGTTTCTTGGAAACTAAAAAAAAAGACCACAAAGAAAAGAGTGAGTCACAAGGACTCAATGAACAAATCATGTACCCTAAAGGTACCAGTATCACACAACACATATATCATAGCTTAAATTCGTATTTAAATTTACTTATGCACATACATAATTATAATCATCATACTCTCACGATTCACATAGTTCACAAATTTCAACATATCAATCACATCATATCAACAAGCAAACAATTAAACAACCAACTACACAAACAAAGGGCCAACAAGTAACTCAGCCCGACACAACAATATCTCCCCCCACTTGGCATTTATGCACCCGCACAACAAATTATTTCTCCATACTCAACCCATCCCACCGGGGTTGAGCAATCCATTTGTTTTTAAAATAACAGTAAGAATCAAAATTACTTATATCAAATGTCAAATCCAAATATCTTAGTTGCACTTGGATTTTTTAATTTCGAAAATATTAAAACAAATAATTATTAGAAAAATGTCATTTTGTTGGCCCTTATCAACCACACTCAATATTCAAACATACACAAAATTACACACAATAATATGGTAACCATAGGGCACATAATTCATCACAAAGCTCACGGATGTCGTTCATCCTCCTAACTAGACTGTGAATGTGGTGACTAAAAATAATAAATTTACATATTACTAAAGATAATCACATCATATCTAATTCCATAGTTCATAAATCACTATTTAATTGTGGAGACTTATGTGAACAACTTCCATGTATAAAATACCATATGAATTCTCATACGTTTTCAGTTCATTATTTTAGGATGTACAAATTCTCATAATTCCTTATATTAATCATATTTCACTTTTTGAATTAAAATTGAATTAATCATTTAAAGTTTAATTAAAATTTGAAATTATACTCTTAGTACTCATTGGCAACTATTAACTATGCGTATATATATATATATAGGTTCATTACCCTTAATTATTGATTTTTAATGTTAATTCTTTTACTTTGCATAATTGAAAAAAATAAGCTATCAAGTAAACTAAGTTGTAGATTTAATAGACTTTCAACACCAATTGAAAAATATATATATTTGGCAACCAAGTTGCTGCCCATAACAGAGGACAATAGTTTGGTTGTTAATTTTAGCACCAAAATTGATCACACCTCCACCCAATCTTAAAGTTGAATCCATCAATTCCTGACTAACTAAACTTACCATAATCACAAAACATACTAGGAAAGGAAGGAGATCAACCACTCAAAACGGGGCCATTGAAATTTTCGACCACCCTTTGCTGCCTCCTCCCCTTAAGCTTGATCTTTGGTTCAAGCACACATCATACAAACCATAGGCAAGAAGAACCCAGCTACTGGATCAAAGAACAAGGCAACCCATGCCAATCAGCCAAGGAAACAGTTACACAACAACAGGGGGAGGTAGACCTGTTTCATCTATGAACAAAATTGAAAGGAAACTAAGTTAATACCTTGATAGCCACCAAAACAGAAGGAACCCACCAGAAATTTTGGACAATTCCTGCTTGAGAGGTGAAGTGTGATAGAAGAGAAGGTACTGTAGTCTCGGCAGCCACACTTCACCGAAAATGGATGGAGCCGAATAGAACAAAAGAAGAAAATAATAGATTGGTCAACACATTTGGTCCACTTGTTATAAATTTTTAATTTGTGTGGCGTAAAAAAGTTTTATTTAGTAAATACATATGTATCTATCTTTGTATACTTTTATTTAAAATTATTAGTTTCTAACTTATTATATAGCCATATACCTTGATTTAGTTATGATTAACATTTAACTGATATAAAAAAATCTATATCCAAATCACCCAATAAGGTCATAACTTTAATATACTTATATATATATATATATATATATATATACTTTCTTGCTCTAATTTGTTTCAAGAAAATCTATTACTTAAATGATCATGAAGCATTCACATACAACATCTTAACATGTACGCTAGATCGTTGGTTTTTAACAGTATCCCCCTTTAAAAGAAATTTGTCCTGAATTTCGATTGAAGAGTTATAAGAGTATATCATTTACCTGGATTATTCAAATAAATATGGATAACGTTGTTTCATTTCATTCTCGGATTCCCAAGTGGCTTCCTATTCTCTATGATGTTACCATATAATTTTTACCAAAGGAATAACCTTCGATCAAAGTTTACAAGCCTACCTATCAATGATTTTTACTGGCTGCTCCTCATATGTCAGATTCTTGTCGACTTGTACCTCATGAATTCAAAAAATATGTTATTCGTTCAGCAAATATTTTTGAAGCATCGACACATGAAATACTAGATGCTTCTTATCCAAATTTGGGGGTAATGCTAGCTTGTACACCACCATCCCAACCTTATTCAGGATTTGAAAAGGCCCAATAAATCTTGGGCTTAACTTACCTTTCTTGCCAAATTTTGTAGTTCATTTAAAAGAAGAAACCTTCAGGAACACGTGATCACCTTCTTCAAATTCTAACTGCCTCATTCGTTTATCAGCATATGACTTCTGTCAGCTTTGAGCTATTCGAAATCTATCACAAATCACCTGAATCTTCTCCACAACATCCTGAATTAATTTTGACCCCAACAACTGATGTTCATCTATCTCAAACCATCCAACTAGAGATTGACACTTCCTACCATACAACACTTCAAATGGTGCCATTCGAATGGTACTATGATAGCTATTATTATAAGCAAACTCCATTAGTGGAAGATGTTGATCCCAACTACCTTTAAAATCCATCACATATGCTCATAACATATCCTTTAAAGTTTGTATTGTCCTCTCAGATTGCCCATCAGTTTGAGGATGAAAAGCAATACTAAACAATAACTGAGTTCCAAGAGCTTCCTAAAAAGATTTCCAGAATACAACAGTAAATTAAGCACCCTAGTCAAAGATAATAGAAGCTGGTACTGCATGTAACGAAACAATCTCGTCCAAATACAACTTCACATACTGATGTGCTAAGTACGTAGCCTTTACTGGAAGGAAATACGCAGACTTCATCATATAGTCTACAAATATCCAAATAGAATCAAAACCCCTAAGAGTTTTAGGAAGTCTTGATACAAAGTCCATTGTAACTCCTTCCTACTTCCACTCCGGAATGACCAGCTTTTGTAACATCCCCGCAGGCCTTTGATGTTCAGCTTTCACCTGTTGATACACTAGGCATCTAGAAACAAAATTAGCAACATCTTTATTCATACCTTTCCACCAGTAAAATTTTCTTAAATCCTGATACATTTTAGAAGATCTCAAATGCATGACATATGATGAACGATAAGCTGTTTCAAAAATCTTTCTTCTCAATTCTAAATCATGTGGCATTACAATCTGATCACCGTACCTCAGTACTCCTTCAGCATCTACCCTGAAATCACCAATAACACCTTGATCACATTTAGTTTTCATAGCAATCACCTCTGGATCAACCGCTTGTACTGATTTTATAGCTTCTGCAAAGATGGACTTCAATCGAATATGAGCTAGCAATATCTCCTAATGAGACACTTCAAATCTAACTCCCTTAGCTATATTATACATCACTATAAATCTTTGACTACTTGACTACGCATGGCTGACAAATAGGATAGACACCCATAGATTTTCTACTTAGAGCATCAGCAACTATGTTTGTTTTACCTGGATGATAAGAAATCGAACAATCATAATCCTCCAGTAAGTCAATCCATCTACTCTGCCTCAAAATCAGCTCCTTCTAATCAAAGATATATTTAAGACTTTTGTGATCCGTAAAAATCTCAAAAGTCTCGCCATATAAATAATGCCTCCATATTTTTAACGCAAAAATTACCGCTGCTATCTCAAGATCATGAGTTTCACCTCATGCTTTTTCAATTGTCTGGAAGCATATGCTACAACTCTTCCATCCTGCATCAAAATACAACCAAGTCCAATACGAGAAGCATCACAAAACACAATATACTTACCCGTAGTAGAGGGAAGTGAAAGAACAAAAGCTGAAGTCAAACAAGCTTTTAACTTTTGAAAACTTTCTTCACAAGTCTCGCACCATGAAAACATAACTCCTTTCTGAGTTAATCGAGTCAAAGGAGCAGCAATACAATAGAAATTCTCCACAATCTCCTGTAGTAACCAGCCAAACCCAGAACACTTCGAATTTTAGAGACATTTGTTGGTCGAGGCCAATTCTAAACTACCTCAATTTTGTTAGGATTTACTCGAATTCCCTCCTTAGAAATAACATGTTGAGAAAAGTCATTTGATTCAACCAAAATTCACACTTAGAGAATTTAGTATAAAACTTATTTTCCCTAACTGTTTTCAATACAATATGAAGATGCTGCTTATGTTCCTGCTCACTTCGAGACTATACCAAGATGTCATTAATGAACACAATGACGAATTGATCCAAGAAAGGCTTAAACACCTTATTGATCAAATCCATGAATGTTGCAGGAGTGTTAGTAAGCCCAAAAGACATAACTAAAAATTAATAGTGTCCATATCAAGTGCGAAAAGAAGTCTTCGGAATATCTTCTTTCTTAATTCGGATCTGGTGATACCCTGAACGAAGATCAATCTTAGAAAAGCACTAGCTCCTTGCAACTGATCAAATAAGTCATCAATCCTGGGGAGAAGATACTTGTTTTTAGCTGTGACCTTATTCAACTATCGATAATCAATACACAGTCTAAACGAGTCATCCTTCTAAAAACAAACATAACAGGAGCACCCCAAGGAGATGAACTGGGACAAATGAATGCCTTATCTAGCAAATATTGTAATTGCACTTTAAGCTCCCTTAGCTCGCTGGGAGCCATCCTATAGGGGGGAATAGAAATTGGTTGAATGCCGGGCAATAACTCAATACCAAACTCAATCTTTCGATCGAACCCTTGAAGCTATTCAGGAAAAACATCAAAAAATTCCCCCACCACTGGGATACGATCTAAAAGAGGATACTCTAACTGAGTATCCCTGACAAAAGCTAGATAGGCTTAATTCTTCTTCATGATAAGTCGTCTTGCCTAGATGGTTGAAATTAAATTGCGAGCAACTTGACTCCGATCCGCTTGAAAAATAAAAGTCAGCTTGGTAGAGATACTGAACTTAACACTCTTATCGTGACAGTCTACTAGAGCATGATGATTAGACAACCAATCCAAGCCTAGAATCATATCATACTCTAGCATATCCAGTATGATTAAGTCCGCCAGATAATTATCATCCTCTACAAGAACCTCACATGAAGATATACACCGGTCTGCTAAAATAGTTCCCCCAACGAAGTTAAGACTGTTAAAGGGAGTTCAAAAGGCTCCACAACTTTCTCCACAAGGGAAGTAAAATATGGCGAGATGAAAGAATGGGTAGCTCCTAGATCAATCAATACTTTAGCACTAATAGAAAAAACAACAAATTACCTGATACCACTGCATTAGAAGCTTATGCATCATAAGTCGTCAGAGTATAAACTTAGGCCTAACCTTTACTTGCTGATGAAGAACCCCTAGAGAAACCACCAAGTACCTTTGGAGGCCTTGTGGGTGTTGTAGGTAATGGAGGTCTACCCTGAACTGATGAAGAGGTTTTGGATGAAGTAAACTGACTTCTCTACAACGGACAGTCTCGAATACTATGATTTATTGCTCTACATTTAAAACACGCACCTGTCCCCAATCTACACTATCCAATATACCTATTACCAAAAGTAGAGCATATAGGAAACTCATATAATTGGGGTCCACTAGATGATCCTCCCTGGAACTGAGCTCCTAAACCTCACCTCATCTGACTTTTCCCTGGTTGAAAACTTCCTCTGAATGAACCCTGTCTAAAGGTAGATTCACCTTTAAGTCTACGTGAACTGCCAGCTTTAGAGGTCGAAGGACCCTCCTGCCTTGCCATCTTATGACTCTCGCATTCCGACTATCTCTCCACTTAATCGGTAGGCAGCATCAACAACTTGAGTATAAGTCGTTGTGCCTGACATGAACACTGATCTGAATAAATAATCCCTCAGACCATGACCAAATCTCTTCACTCTCATCTTCTCCGTAGCTACTAGATGTGATGCAAAATGAGACAATCGAGTAAATTGGGTTTCATACTCTACAATTGACATGCCCTCAGTCTAAACTAATCGCTCAAAATCATAAGCATGCTTGTCTCACGCACTCTCAGGTAAAAAGCAATCTAGAAAAGCTCTGCTGAACTCTAGCCATACCAGTGGAGTAGCCTCAGTCTGCCGTTATACTAATATCTTGTACAAATCATAAGCTACATCATGTAACTTATAGCTAACTAGTTCAACTGCATGGACGGGATCACATCCCAAAGCTATACACAATCTATCTGACTCCTCTAGAAAAGCATAAGGATCCTGAGTTGGGTCAACCCTCGAAAATCTTGGGAATTGCATCTTTCTAAAATCGTGTAGTGTCACAAATACCCCCTGATCCTGCTGAACTGGAGCTGGAGGGTTTGCCTCTTGCTGAGGCTAAACAGGGGAAGCTACTGGTGGCTGCTGCTGAGCCTGTTGCTATTGGGCCAAAATCCTAACAAAATCACCTACAGTCCTCTGAACACAGTCTAATCCCTACACCAATTGCTCCATATCAGGGCCAGGAGCTACTGCCTAAATTGATTCAGCAACCCTGTCTCGGCCTCTACCTCTACCACATCCCTAACAACCCCTGCCTCTAACCGTTGGTGCGAAGGACCAGTAGACCCCTGATCGAAGCAGACCTCTTGCTGCCCTTCTCGACCAGTAACACGGCCATTCCTTTGCATTATATCTAAAACAAATACACAAAACTTCAATATACATTTATAAGACAAAGCAAAAGATAGTGCCTTGAATAAATCGTAACTTGAAGTTTCAAGGCGAATTAGAATGCATCACTAAGTCAACATATACCCTGTGTAACGTACACGAACTAAATAATAACATTCCGTACTTGCAATCATAGACCTCTAACCATGCTCTAATACCAACTTGTCACATCTTCAAATAAAGGTATGACTGGCCTGAGGAATGGATAACCATATCACTGTAACCCTAAATACTTAAGTATTGTGCATTTCTAACTTACACACGTTACAATTACAATTACTAAAATATTACTAAATTAAAATAAAATCTGGACTTAGCTATTTAACAAAAAACAATTACTGAATATATCATCAAGGGTTCCCCGTAAGATGGAACATGCCCAAAATACATATAAACAACCGATTTACAAAGTCAAAATGTAAGTCATAGTACCAAAATATACAGAGGAGCTCTGCTCTTAAAAAAACATGAAAGCACCATGGTGCATTCAATATATGTCTAGCAAAAATCATAACACCTAAAGTGACTGTAAGTGTCGTCCCTTATGTCCCAAGTATGCAATGTCTGAGATATACCTTGCCGCAGTAGAGTTGGCAGGTAAGAAATTCTGTCGCGGTCAACAATGGTTTCCTAGAAACTAAAAAAAAATGACCACAAAGGAAAGAGTGAGTCACAAGGATTCAGTGAGCAAATCATGTACCCTAAGGGTACCAGTATCACACAACACATATATCATAGCTTAAACTCGTATTTAAATTTACTTTTGCACGTACGTAATTATAATCATCATACGCCCACTATTCATGTAGTTCACAAATTTCAATATATCAATCACATCAAATCAACAAACAAACAATTACACCAACAAAGGGCCAACGAGTAACTCAGCCCCGCACAACAATATCTCCCCCCACTGGGCATTTACTCGCCCGCACAACAAATTAATTCTCCGTACTCAATCCATCCTATCGGGGCTAAGCAATCCATTTGTTTTTAAAATAACAGTCAGAATCAGAATAACTCATATCAAATGTCAAATCTAAATATCCTAGTTGCACCTGGATTTTTTTAATTTTGAAAATATTAAAACAAATCATTATCAGAAAATGTCACTTTGTTGGCCTTTATCAACCACACTCAATATCAAGAAAATTTGATTTCCAATTAAATCACTGAAATAATATACTTGCATATTTCTCAATATAACACATTAATTCAAACATACACATAATTGCACACAATAATCTGGCAACCATAGGGCACATAATTCACTCACAAAGCTCACGGATGTCGTTCGTCCTCCTGCCTAGACTGTGAATGTGGTGATATATCCTCGATACGATCCTGAACTGAAAATATTAAATTTATATATTACTAAAGATAATCACTTCATAACTAATTCCATAATTCGTAATTCACTATTTAATTGTGGAGACTTATGTGAACAACTTTCATGTATATAATACCGTATGAATTCTCATACGATTTCAGTTTATTATTTTAGAATTTACGAATTCTCATAATTCTTGTATTAATCATATTTCACTTTTTGAATTAAATTTGAATTAATCACTTAATGTTTAATTAAAATTTGAAATTATACTTTAGTACTCATTGGCAACTATTCACTATGAGTATATATATATATATATATATATGTATGTTTAATTATTGATTTTATTAGTTAATTCTTTTACTTTGCATAATTTGCTTTTACAAGTCCAATAAATCTACAACTTAGTTTACTTGAATTTTTATTTTTTTTTCCTAGTTAGGAACCATGCTCAACATCACCAAAAGCCCATGGTTTCAGGTTTCAAGTTCCAATTTCTCTTTCATTCTTCACACACCACCCTGAGCTACCAAACTCTTCTCTTCCTTTCACGTTCAACACCAGCTGAAAAAATAAATTAGTTGGCAACCAAATTGCTACCCATAACGGGGAACAGCAGCTTGGTTGTTGATTTTAGCTCCAAAATTGATCACACCTCCACCCAATCTTAAAGTTGAATCCATCAATTCCTGACTAACTAAACTTACAACCATAATCACAAAACATACTAGGAAAGGAAGGAGATCAACCACTCAAAACATGGCCACTGAAATTTTCGACCACCCTTTGCTGCCGCCTCCCTTTAGGCTTGATCTTTGGTTCAAGCACACATCATACGAACCATAAGCAGGGAAACCCAGCTGCTGGATCAAAGAACAAGGCAACCCATGCCAATCAGCCAAGAAAACAATTACACAGAAACAGGGGAAGGTAGACCGGTTTCATCTATGGACAAAATTGAAAGGAACTAAGTTAATACCTTGACAGCCACCAAAACAGAAGGAACCCACCAAAGGTTTGGACAATTCCTGCTTGAGAGGTAAAGTCGATGATGGAGGAGAAGGGATTGAAGTCTCAGCAGCTACACTTCACTGAAAATGGATGGAGCCAAATGGAACAAGAGAAGAAAATAATAGATTGGTCAACACATTTAGTCGTGGTTGTTGTAAATTTTTAATTTGTGTGGCTTAAATAAGTTTTATTTAGTAAATATATATGTATATATATTTGTATACTTTTATTTAAAATTATTAGTTTCTAACTTATTATATAACCATATACCTTGATTTACTTGTGATTAACATTCAACTGATATAAAAAAATTCTATAACCAAATCACGAAGCATTCACGTACAACATCTTAACATGTATGCTAGATAGTTGGGTTATAACATGTTCTTAATAAATTTTTCATTTTTTAATACTTCTTTCATGGTCATAGAGTTAACTTTAAGCTTTCTTATGATTGTAATTTAAGCTTCAAGTATGATATTTCGGGATCTAATTAGTTTTGTAAGGCTTAAGTTATGGTATTTATGGCATGACACTTGGAATTTCTTTTCTTCAAAGTATATTTGTGAATTTTGTTGAAAAAAAAAAAAAAGATATTGAAAGTAAACTTTGTAAACATGCAAACTTTTATTTTTAAGTAATTGTGCTTCACGGAAATAATTTTTATTAACTAAATTGACAATGTTTTGGTTGTTTGAATAAAATTAGGTTTGTGTTAATTTTAGTAATTTATTAAAAATTAGTAATAATTCTTCGTGGGATCGACACTCTACTTTACTCTACATTACTTGTTAATGATACGTGCACTTGCGTGATTAAAATCGACAGCAAGTTTTTGGTGCCGTTGCTAGGGAATTGTTTTACTAATTTTAGTTAATATTATTACCAAGCAATCTTAATATTAATTCAAACTGTTTTTTTTTTTTTTTATCTTTTTAATTTTATTTTGTTGTCTGTTTTATGGGGTACTCTAAGGATGTATACTTAATATCTCCAACTTATATATTTCACTAAATTTGACTTGCAATCATTCCAAGATGCTTGAGACAGGTTCAACTATCCACTAAGCATGTGTTTGAATCGCGATCTACCAAAATGGCTTCAACTCCATAAATTACAATAGCTTGCGTGAGAGGACACAAAAAATTGTTGATAGGCTAACTAGAGGATACTTTATGAATCTAAGTATGGTCAAAGCTTATAAGTTGTTGGAGACCTTGGCCTATCCTTCAAACCAATGAGTGAATCTAAACCAAGTGAGGATAAGCCAACATCTATAAAGGAACCTTTTGAGATGTTTCAAGAATTTGTACAAAGTTCCCTTCCACCATGCATTCACTTCATAGAAGATGAATCAAATAAGGAAATCTATGGTACCCAACCTATTGAGCATAATATGGTCACATAAAAAGAATTACATGACAAAATCCAAGATGACCAAATTAGTGAGCTTCAATTGGTTATAGAAGAATACTCTCACAATGAGGAATCAACTTTAGACATAATTATTGAAGAAAAATGACAACCACTTGAGTTTCAAGTAGCTATTAAATATTATATCTATGAAGACCCTATGTGGCCAACTACTCCACCACTTTCTTAAGCCAATTGATGTTAAGCACAATTGACGATTACTTCCACGATCTTAAGAGAATTTTAAATTAAGACCCATATATAGTGTTATATGATACTTACTATGGGCAAGAGCATCTCATTTAGGAGACCTTTTCTAATAATCAAGCCAACAACTATAAATCAAGCACTTCTTGGAAGGCAACCCAAGTTTCTAAATTTTTGTTTCTTCTTTTAAATTTATGCTTTAGTTCTTATTAATATTTTTCTCATTAAGTATTTTTTTTTTAGCAAGTATATTAATTTTTTTTTTACTTTCTTCCAATTTAGGCGTTACTAAGAATGAGAATAGTAAGCTTTCTGTCTTGCTGCATTGATCGGGAGTTTTTCTTATCCTTGTTCCTTTTATTTTTTTAATTGATTTTAAAGTTCTTCTGAAGTTTTTGGGAGGGTTTTATTAGTGTCCTTGTGTTTCTTAGTTCTTAATGTTTTGCTTGAGATGTTTTATGTTTTTGTGATGATTTTTCACATCCAATGATAATACTATGGATAATTATGATTTTTATTTTTTTGGAAAATTATGGGCATGATTTGGGATGTGATAAATTTATGTAACATTTTTAGGATGTGATAAATTTATACACTTGATCTTTGGCTTAGAATGACATACTTATTTAGAGACTGTTTATGTTTAGAAAGTTTAATGTTAGTTAAGAACCTTAGAATTTGTTTGATTCTCTCTTGAGGCGAAATCCTAGACATATTGAGTTAAGGACATGATTTAGACCATCTTTAGACTATTTGTGCCTGTCAAGCTAACCTTGTTTCATATGTTATCCCTGGTTTATCCCCTTTAAGCCTAAGTGACCTTTCCTTGATCAACCACATTAATTTTTCCCTTAACCCTTATTTAAATTTCTTTTGCACCCTCACTTCTAAACATGTTAGTCTTTCTAGGAAGATTATGGAATATATGATGAAAAAAAAGGAGAGAGGGTGAACAAAAAAAGAATTATATTTGTGCCCCATGTTTGATAACTTTAAAATAATAGAGTTCTTTCACTATAATTTTAATTTATATTTGATGCTAATCCTAAGGTTTTGAGCTAGAATATTAGTTAAATATAATGTTTTAAGAGTTTTGTAGAGATTTTATTTTAATTAGGAGCAGTTTTACAAATTTTGGTATTTAATTTGTTTTAGATGTCTTTGTAGTGTCATAGTTCAGATTAGAGAAGGAAAGCAATTCAACAGGTGTTGCACAGCTAAAGAACATGAAGCCGTGGCACCACGAAAGAGAGAAATTGATGGATCAGACAGAGAGGCCTCAGCCACGGCACTTCCAAAACAAGCAAGAAACTTAAGACGTCAGAGAGTAGGAAATTGTGGCGCTTGAAGACTTGAGTCGCGGCGTGAAGAACTTCAGCTACCCAGAAAAATCACAGAGAAGGATGAGTTGTGGCGTGGTGATTGTGAAGCCGCAGCACCAAACTAAAGACGACTTTCGTAAATAATACAAAGGTTTAGTGCTACAACGCCCAAGTATGATAAGCCACGGTGGGGACAAGATGGAGTCCTATTAGAATTAAACAGAACCTGTGGTGCCATATACACAAACACCGCAGTGTGTGTATGAATTTTGAGGATATCTATTTTAATTAAAATAGGACTCATCTTACACCCCACAACAGCTTCACATTCATAGGGGTTGTGGCACCAATCCCTTCCTTAATTTACGAAAGTCATCCTTACTTTGGCGCTGCTACTTCAAGCTCACTAACTTATTTGATTTTTCTTTCTTTGTATTAGTGTCACGGCTTCATATTAGTTATTCTGTGGCTGAGTCTTTTTTGCCTTTTTCATCAAATTCTTCCTTTTGCGGCACGGCACCAGTTGAGTTGGCACCCTTCTCTAATCCAAACTAGGACATTGCAAGTGTAAAACAAATTAAATACCAAAATTTGTAAAACTACTCTTAATTAAGATAAAAAAAACTCTGCAAAACTCCTAAAAACAACCTAAAACAACTTTAACACTATATTTGACTGATATTCTAACTCAAAATATCAGGATTAACATCAAATATGAATTAGATAACATAGAAGTATTAATTTATCAATGATAAGCTAACTATTCTCCTAAAAATCCTCAAACTTTATAACAAAAACTTAACTCAAGATAACACACAAGTATAATTTCCAAATTTATCATGTTTAGGCAATCCTCATGGGCGTGTGTGCAAGGCATTGTCACTAGAGTTAGATGGCTTCAAAAATATTCTCAAGATAACTTAAAAACTAATCTTAACTCCTCAACTTCTTCTTTCCTTCCTCTCTCCACTAATGTAGGCTAACACTTAGTCAAAAATCAATAGGTCTTTTATTCAGCTTGTAATGTTAGGCTAGGATAAAGGTTTGATGAAATGGAACTTTTGGCTTAAATACCTTAAGCACAATTTCCTTGCATGAGTTCACCCTTCCTTTTCCACCTTTTCTTTTTAAGGTGTTAGTTCCCACATACTCGGGCTTCCACTATTTTATCTCACAATTTGTCACCTGATATATTATCTCTTCTTTGTGTGGCATGAATGTTCTTCCTTTTTTTTCCTCTTTTTCCTTCTTTTATTTTACTTCTACCAAATCTGTGGTTTGTAGGAATCATCAAGGAATTTTCACATATTCCCCTAACTTAATTTTTTTTATCAAGTGGGGATGATCACCTAACTTCATATTTTTATTAAGTGGGGATGATCACATAATATCTTTTTTTCCTTTTCTTCCTTGTAATGCACTCCTTTTTATTGACTTGTTTCGAGCTTATTCTCTTTTTCTTTTGAACTCAATGAAACTGCATATTGAATGGGATTAACATAATAGGGTGCAAATAGGTCCTTCAAACAAAGGATTGGTTAACATATGCATCTGTTAGAAAGAAAAAAATATATATAGGCACTAGGCTAAAAAATGTGTAACTAAAGAAATATAGAATCATTTGTGGATTTACAAAAGCTCTATCGATCTAATAATTGACTAAATCATATTTTCAACTAAACTTCACCTAGGATTGCTCCTCAAAAAGAATTCTTACTCATTAAGGAAGTCAAAAAGAGTATAGGGTTTATAAAGAAAAAATCATTAAAAACATCAACCTTAGGTGATAATAGCCTTGTGTAGTGTATATATAACGTATATGCCTAAGTATAACAAATTCAAAAAATTGTATTTAAAAGTTATCAAAATTAACATCAATGCATAAATAATACTATCATGGGAATAAAGGAATATTAGAGCCTAATTAACAACTTAATTTGCAATTTTTATTTATTTTTTCTTTTAGCACGATACAGAAAAAGGAAACACAATACAACCTAATTAGTCAAATACACATACTAAACATTGTCCTATTGTTTTAAATAGAAGCAAAAGTATAACGAAAGGAAAACAAAAGATAAAGAAGACTCCCCTCAGTCACTGAAATTGATATCAATATCCCCCTTGGGACGTAGGAACTGGAATTGGTGGCTCGGGACATGGAGGGAAAGTGGAAAGGTTTCATCCTCCTTTCTACTTGTGTATGCTGCTAATAGTCTGTACATTGCACTTCCAATCTTGAGATGCGCTAAGCCCAGCTTTTGTATACCAATTGGCTGAGTTAAAGCTACTAGATTACCTTCACCCACTTCAGCATTCCGGATTTGAAACTTGTTCATAAGCTTATCATCAATAGTACCTTTTGGTAGGACCAGTGGCTCTGTGTCCTCCCAAAGTACACTAGATCCACAGCACAGTACTGTGATAAGTGAGGGAAACTAGATTCCCAAGAGTCCAGAGTTCGCCTCCTGTAATATGGAATTATGAATAATCCTACCCACATCAATGGGCATACCTCGAATATTGGCATACACCAAAATGGCTCTCTCCTTAGTCACATAGCTGGCATGTCCATTAGGGAGGATGTTGATGAGTACGAAGTAATACAATGCCCTTGCAAGGGCTAACAGCTAACTAGCTCAAAAGTGAACTATTTCTTCATTGGTCAGCTTTCAAATAGAGCCTTGACAGCATAAAGCATTGATGACTTCATTATAATCAACTATCCCACTATCATAAGTCACGTACTCATCAGTCTCGGAGACATCCGGAACGCTATAATATGCATTGATCATAGTGCTTGTGAATGATACCATCTTTCCTTGCGCCATTACTCTATTATCAATATGTTATACCAGATTAGCATAAAATTCTCAAGTCACTGTAATGACTCCAACTAGGGGTGATGCACATAAGTTAGCCCAATGTCTGTTGTTGATCGGATTGGCCATCCCCAGGAAGTAATCCGGGCTGAGGTGTAAACCTCACTGTGACACAGCCTTTTTTGTGGCAAGCCTATCATGAAAACACTTTTCTACAGCAGCAGAAATGAATCGGCTATTATCAAAGCTCAATCCAGACGATCAGGCATGCTTAGTAGCTTTTTTCTTTGGTCCTATTGTCCTAAAAAACAACATCAAAATAATCTTGAACTCCAAAATATCCAGCAACAACGTCAACCATAACCCATTAATCAACAAAAAGGATCTCAGACTCGTATAGCATTTAGAGAAATTCTCAAGCATGTTATATCAGCATCATATCATCTATACAATACTCATCAACATGTCTCATCCATCCCTCCCTCCCCCCCCCCCCCCCCCCAAACCAATGTCCACTATAATATAATTATCAAGAATTATGGGGGGGTAGAGGTCATAATAAGATGATATAGATCTATATAACATCAATTTTGTTTAACATTAGCTAAGAACTCATCATCAAGATAGAAAACATAGCACCTACATAACCAAAAACCCAAAATCAAAAATTATGCATAGAACCCCCTAAAGAATATATCTACCCACAATCTATCACCATTCAAGCATACAACACAAGAAAAGCATTCTACCTGCAAGAATATTCATAGAATATAAAGAAAAAGGGAGGAATACTTACTTGTGTTGAAGCATATCCAAATAGAATGCAAACCGTGATGTGGGTGAGCATTTTTTTGTGTGAGCGTGTTAGAGGGCATTAGAATGGGGTTGGGTTGATGATTTGTAGCCTGTTTAGGGTATGAGTTGGGGTAGTTATAGTTCTGAAATTTAGTTTTAAAAACAGAGATCACGACATAGCGCTGTGGCATCAAGGAGTAGGCTCTGCCCTAGAATTTGAAAATTTTATACTACACTGGTTGGTGTAGCAGCATGAGTGTCATGGTGCCACAGCTCAAAGTTCTCTATGTAAGACCCAGTTTCTTTCAAAAATAAATGAGTCGTGGCGTAAGTGAATGGATGCCAAGGCATAATGAATCTGTATAAACTGTTTTGTTTCTAGGTAAGTGGCAGCATGGTGCCAAAAGAGATGATGTCACGGCTTGGAGTTTACTGCCTAAATTGTGATTTTGCATTAGATCTAGGCGTCGCGGCATGTGTAATGGTGAGGCCGCGACTTAAAGTAATCTGAGAACTTACCTACGCTTTCTTTTTCATGGCGCCAAGGCTTGAATTTGTGAGTGCCACGGCATTGTGCTTTCTGTTTGATTTTTTGTATTGTCCAGATTATTAGGTGTAGCGGCGTGAGGAATTGTTGAGCTACGACATCAACGTTTCTTGTTGAGGGGCTTAGTCTTTGTTTCCTGAGAAAAGATGATATGAAGCCTGAGTGTAGAGTACACATTAAAGCATTACTAAACGAAAAAATAAAATAAACAAAAAGGGGTTTTAGAATGCCTCCCAAGAAGCGCTTGGTTTAAAGTCATCAGCTTGACTTAGTGTTACTCAAGTAGCTTCACCAAGTTTAATGGAGGTATGATCGTTATCAATCTTTTCTCCCCAATAGTGTTTCAATTGTTGGCCATTCATAGGGATTAGTGGCTATTAACTCTAGAACACCGTATAGAAACACTTTAGCAATGGTGAAAAGTCCAGACCATCTTAACTTAAGTTTACCCAGAAAAAGCTTCAACCAGGAATTATCGAGCAGGACTTGTTGACCTGGCTCAAAGTGGTGCTTCACAATCAGTTGATCATGCAGTCTCTTGGTCTTCTCCTTGTAGAGTTTGTCATTCTCATAAGCATTAAGCCTAAACTGATCCATCTCGTTGAATTGGAGAAGTCACTTTTTACCAGCTGCTTGATAGTCAAAGTATAGCTTTTTATTGCCCAATTGGCATTATGCTCCAACTCAACGATAGATGGCAAGCCTTGCATCAAGGGGTCTTGTAGGTTGTTTGGAATGCCCATAATACATTATCCAATTTCTTGGACCAGTCTTTCAGTGATGGAATACAGTCTTCTTAAGAATCCTCCTAATCTGTCGATTTAAGATCATAGCTTTTCCACTTGTTTGCAGATGATAAGATAGTGCAACCTTGTGAGTCACCCCATATCTAGCAAGAAGAGCTCCCACTTATTCGTTGCAAAGATGTGAGACCCTCCATCACTGATGATTACTCAGGATGTGCCAAAGCATGTAAGCTTCAAGAGGGTCACTTGGATGTTATTGCAAGAACATCTCTTGAACAAGGCTACTCACCATGTCTATTATAAAATATTCTTCATAGTCTTAAGGGAATTTCATGGATTGAAATACATTAAATTTGATCTCATGATCATTTACCCTCACTGTAAGTTTACCATTTTGGACATCTATTAGTGTCCTACTAGTAGCTAGAAAAGGTCTTCTTCATATAATAGGTACCTTCCTATCCTCTTCCATGTCTAAAACTATGAAATCAGCAGGGAAGATCAATGTGTCCACCTTAACTAGAATATTCTCTACAATTCCTATATGGTGTGTAAGTGATCTATCAACTAATTGTAGAGTTACTAATGTTGGTTTTACTTCACCTATTCCCAACTTTTGATAAATTGATAAAGGCATTAAATTTATACTAGTTTCTAAGTTACAAAGTACCATACCAAAATATTATGTGCCTATGGTGCAAGGAATAACAAAACTACCTAAATCTTTCAACTTGGATTGTAGCTTCTTTTGAAGTATGGCACTGCACTCTTCAGTAAGTGCAACAGTTTTATGATCACTAAGATTCCTCTTCTTGGATAGGATGTCTTTCATGAATTTTGCATAACTTGACATTTGTTCAAGAGCTTCATCAAGGGAAATGTTTACATGGAGTTTCTTGAACACATTTAGAAATTTCTAGAATTGTTTGTCAAGGTTTTGCTTGTGGAACCTTTAAGGGAATGGAAGATGAGGGTTTAACTTTTCAAGTTCAGCAACTACCATCTTTTCCTTCTCCTCTATAACTTCAGTTGGCAATTCCTCTTTTGTAGGAGATATAGGAATTTCATCATCTTGTATTTTCTTTTTCTGCTCCTCTAACTCTTTCCCACTTCAATAAGTTATTGCCTTACATTGTTCCTTACTCTCCTTCCTTGGGTTTGATTCGATATCACTAAGAAAGGCACTATGAGGTCTACTAGTCAAAGCATTTGCTAGCTGCCTAATTTGTGTCTCTAATGTTTTTAAGGAGGTAGCTTGGCTTTGAATAACAGAATCAGTCCGAGACATGTATTGCAGAAACATGTCTTCCAAGGATGGCTTCTTTTCAAGAGCTACTTGCCTTTGTAGAGCTTGAAATCTAGGAGGTGGATTAGGCCTTGCAACTTTTGGTCCTTGATTATTCCAACCAATGTTTAGGTAGTTTCTCTATCCCGAATTATATGTATTGGAATAAGAATTGTTTTGACGGTTGAAATTCTAACATATTGAACTACTTCAATATTTGGGCATTAGTCCATTGTATGACATTCTCCACAAGCTTCACATACCAAGGCAACGGCCTTAGCTTGTTGTTGCACTCCAAAATTATCAAACCTCTTTGTCAACCAAGCCACTTGTGTCGTCAAAGTAGTAATGGCATCGATTTCATGAATTCCAGCAACTCTTTGAGATGATATCCTTTTGGTTAGCCATTGAAAAGATTTTGAAGCCATTTCTTCTAAAAGGTTATAGGCATCATCCATAAATTTACCCGTCAAAGTACCACCACCACCAGCATCAATTGTTCTTCTAGTTTAGGTTCCTAAACCACTATAAATGGTATGCACTTGCAGCCACTTAGGAATGCTATGTTGTGGGCATTTTCTCATTAGGTCTTTATATCTTTCTCATGCCTCATAGAGATACTCTTAATCTTGATCAAGGAATGATATGATTTCATTCCTTAGTTTGGTGATTTTGGCTAGAAGAAAGAATTTAGCTAGAAATTTTTGTGCCATGTCTAATCAAGTGGTGATGGAATGATGAGGTAATGAATACAACCAACTTTTTATCTTATCTCGGAGTAAGAAAGGAAAGAGTCTAAGGAAAACTGCATCATTAGAGATGCCATTGTACTTGAATGTGTCATACAGCTCTAGGAATGAGACTAAATGGCTATAGGGGTCTTCACTTGGTAATCTCCAAAACTAAGCAGATTGTTAAATCCTCTGGAATGTGCCTGGTTTGATATCAAAATTGTTTGAAGCAATGGTTGGTCTTTGTATGCTAAAGTGGAGGCCTTGCACAAGAGAGACATCATAATCCCTCAAAACCTTATTTTCACGAATTTCTTGATCTTCAGCCATTGCACGAGATTGTTTTAGGATTTGATTCTTTCTCAACTTTCTGAGCGTTCGTTTGATCTCAGGATCGTATGGTAATAGTTCCAAATCTTTAGTGTTGCATGCAATGTCAATAGCACCTAAAATCAAGAATAAAAAACTTAAAGTAAAATTAAGTAAACTCATAATAATATTAACAAAATAAAATAAATTACTCCCCAATAATAGCGCCAAAAACTTGATAGGATTTATACCAACGCAAGCTCATATATCGTCCTTAAGTAATACAGTAACAAGTAGAGATAGGATTTCTATAAGAAATAATTATTTTTTATGCTAATTACCACTATGGTGCAGCTTAAATCTAATCAAGCCAAATGCAAATTCAAAGATAAATTTGATTTAAAAATATGAAAACTAAGTTTAGGTTCATGATATCCATACCACACCTTAGTAACTTTAATTCAAATAAATTCTTGCATTAGTTAATATTAACCAAGATTTCTTAATCAATTACTAGCATACTCCTATGTCTAGCAATTATATATTCTCTTTAGTCTAATTCCCTATATTTCTATGAGAATTATTATAAAGTAAACTCATTAAGACCCAATCTCCTGGTTACTTATGGTAAAAGAGTATATCCCTATCTCTTGAGCAAATCAGATCATCCAAATCATATGAACAATCCAAGCATAAATTATATCACCTAAGACTAATCCCAAAACTGACTCTTCCAAGTCAAATTCGGAATTTCTAATCAATCTAACTAGTGATCAAGCAATTAGAAGCATTAAGAACAAGACAATATAAATACTAAAACTATGCATGCATGGAAATAAAACTAAAGCCACATCAGCTACATGTGAGTTCAATCGTTATCCCTAGAATATGACTACTCCATCCTAACTACAGAAAACATAAAAAAACTAAAGACATAGTCATTACAAGTAAATAGAAAATAAGAAGAATAAGAAATAGAAATTAGAAGTTGTCACTCTTCGAGTCTCTTTCTGATCCTTAGCACTCTCTATCATGAGCTCTAGTATGTCTCTTAACCTCAGCCTTGCTCCTCTATTTATAAGTCTTTTCCTCCACTTTCAATTAAAATAGAAGTCCTAAGAATCTGTACAAATGCTGTGAATGAGGCATCTAGGGCATTACAGTGCTACAGGATTTGTTTAATTACAATAGGACTCGTCTTAGACCCTACCACAGCTTCACATTTATAAGCGCTATGGCGCCAATCCCTTGCTTGGTTTATGAAAGTCGTCCTTACTTTGGTGCTACAGCTTCCTCTCATCACACAACAGTTTCAATCTTCAAGCGTTGTGGCTTCGAAGCTCACTGGCTTATTTGGTTTTCTCTCTTTATATCAATGCCTCGATTTCATATTAGTTGAGTCGCGGTTGAGTCCTTTCTACCTTTTTCATCAAATTCTTCCTTTTGTTGCACCGCGACTTCATGTTATATAGTTCTGCGATGCTAGTTGAGTTGTGTCATTTCTCTAATCCGAACTAGGTCGACTACAAAGACACCTAAACAAATTAAATACTAAAATTTGTAAAACTACTCATAATTAAGATAAAAACTCTACCATACTACTAAAAATAACTTAAAACAACTCTAGCACTGTTTTTGGCTAATATTCTAACCTAAAATATCATGATTAGCATCAAATATGAATTAGAATCATAGTGAAATAACTCTATAATTCTAGAGTTATCACATACAAGCATGGAATTTCTTGCTGGAGCCAGCATGTTATAAGCCAATCTACTTGTTTCCAAGCCTAGTTTAAGCACACATAAGGTAAATATAAATGAGTTATTAGGCTTCTGTATCAAACAAAACTACTACTTCATGTCCAACTAAGGAGCACTTACCTAAAATCATATTGTCATTCCCTTCAGCTTCCGTTTTGTCTAGTGTAAATACCCTTTTCTAGCATAGTAGGTCAACTAGGTGCTTTCTAATCCTAAGGTTAGGACAGAACCTTGATATACGGCCTTCCTTCCCACAATTACAGCTCTTATTAGTACCTTGCTAACATGGTCTAGTACCATGGTTCTTCCCACACTGACTACACTGCATTTCTCTTCTACTTTGCCCCTTTGCTTGCTTACCCTTTTTGAACCCTTGAGTTTGTCTCTAATTTCTAAGCTCTACTGCCATTTCCTCTTAGCTTCCTTAAACCTCCTGGAACTCTCATATCTCCTCTTCCTCTCTACCTCTTCTTCATTGAAAATTCTTTCAGTAATTTTGCATTTGCTCACTAGTTGAGAGCAAAGTTACCCACCTCAAGTGTGGCTACCTTTCCCCTTACATTAGCATTCAGGCCTTTTTGAAATTTATCAGTCTTCCAATTAACATCACGAGTGTTCTGTAGATAGGTGGAAAACTTGGACAACTCCTTAAACTTATTCTCATGCTCAGTCATTGTCATTTTTCCTTGATGCAGTTGATTAAACTGAGCTTCAAGATCCTGTTTAACACTATCTGGGAAATGCTTCCTATAAAAGCCTCCTTGAAGTTCTCCCAAGTTAAATCTATCCTTCTAGGCCGCAACAACCTTTTTGCACTCCTATATGTCCCCTTAGTCAAGTAAACTAATTATAAAAAGGTTCCTATATGTTATAAATGTGGAAAACCATGTCACTACCAAAATAAATGTAGGGTTAAAAAGAAAATAAATGCTCTTCAAATTGATGAAGGTTTAAATAAATTCTTATGTCAAATCTTATTAGAAGATTCTGATGAGGAAAAGGAACAATTGAATGCTTTCATAACAGAGCAGTATAATTCAGATTCTAGTCTAGAAGAATCAGAAAATGAATATAACTCTAAATCAGAAAAATCTGAAAAATGTTGTTTTGATAATGACTGTGATGAATGTATCCTAAAAACTATAGGATTAAACAACCTTAATATAAATGTCTTGTCAAAAGAAGAAAGTCTAATTTTAGACTTAATAGATCAAATTGCAGACCCTGAAGAAAGAAGAATACATTTAGAAAACTATATTCAAATGTCTAAGAAGGGTAAAATCTTAGTAATAAAAGGAAGCATAAAAGATGATTCTTATTCCTTTAAGAATAGTATTGAAAGAGTAAAAAACTGTTAACTCTTCATCAAAGGAACCAACTATTGCTGATTTAAAATCATAAGTTAATGAAATAAAAGAAGAAGTAAGAACTCTAAAACAGAGAGTTTCTAATCTTGAAGAATCAGATGAAGATCAGTTCCAAGATTTTCTATGTGAATCATCAAAAGAATCAAAAAATCCAGAACCAGAAAACAGAGGAAAAGGTATAATGATACAGGAACCTGAAGAAGGAACTGTAAACATCCTTAATGATCCAGAAGGATGGATTTGTGTTGTAGATCTAGTCATAGCACAAAAATGGTTTACTAAAATAACTATAGTTGTGAATAATGAATTTAGTTTTCATTCTGTTGCCTTAATAGATTCAGAAGCACATTGGAATTATATTAATGAAGGACTAGTCCCATCCAAGTACTTTCAGAAAACTACACAAATACTCCATGTTGCGGATGGAAATCGTCTAATTATAGACTACAAATTATCTAATGCGGCAATCTGTAATAACAAGTATGTTTTCCTTTACCCTTTGTTCTAGTCAAAGGCTTAGCCCAGGGAGTGATTCTAGGAAATCATTTTCTACACATGTTATTCCCTATTTCTAAGATAGACGAATCAGGGGTAGAAAGTATAGTAAAGGGTAGACAAATTAAATTTGAATTTGTTGAAGAACCCAGGATGCATGAAATCAATCTTATGAAAGATACAATTAAAAGAAAAGAGAAATTTATTATGACTCTAAAGGAAGAGATAGAATACAAGAGGATGAGCAACAATTAAAATCTTCTAAGCTTCAAGATGAAATTAATAAATTTCAACATAAAATTGAACAAACTATATGTGCTGAAATTCCTAATGCCTTTTGGAATAGAAAACAACATATAATAGAATTGCCTTATGAACCAGATTTCTTAGAAAAACAAATACCTACTAAGACTAGACCTATAGCTATAGGTCCTAGGCACTTAGAAATTTGTAAAGCAGAAATTGAAGAATTACTAAAAAAATGGATTAATTAGAAAAAGCTACAGTCCCTGGATTTACCCAGCATTTTATGTTGAAAATGTAGCCGAACTACAAAGAGGAGTCCCAAGGCTAGTAATTAATTACAAACCTTTGAATATAGCTTTAAGATGGATTCGGTATCCAATTCCTAATAAAAATGATTTGTTAAATAGACTTTATGATGCTAAGATATTTACTAAATTCGATATGAAATCAGGATATTGGCAAATTCAAATAGCTGAGCAGGATAGGTACAAAACTGCCTTTACTGTACCTTTTAGGAATTATGAATGGAATGTTATGCCATTTGGATTAAAAAATGCCCCATCTAAATTTCAAAATATTATGAATGACATCTTTAATTCTTATCATGAATTCATTATTGTTTATATTGATGATATTTTAATATTTTCTCCTTCTATTGAAAAACATTCTAAACATCTCAATATATTTCTGAACACTGTCATGAAGGCAGGATTAGCAGTTTCTACAAAAAAGGTAAAAATATTCCAAACTGCTATTCATTTTTTAGGGCACAATATTCATACAGGTTCTATTATACCTATTGATAGAGCCATACAATTTGCTAATAAATTTCCGTAATGAAATAAAGGAAAAACAACAATTGTAGAGATTCTTAGGAAGCCTAAATTATGTAGGTGAATTCTACAAAATCTTAGCCTTATACTGCAAATTATTATTTGCACGATTAAAACAGAATCCTCCAGAATGGAATAATGATTTTACAGAAGCAGTTAAGAGGATAAAACAAAGAGTTAAAGAACTTCCATGCCTTTGTATTCCTCATCCAAATGCTTTCAAAATAGTTGAGACAGATGCTTCTAAAATAGGATGTGGAAGAATTCTTTAACAAAAAAATTACTAATAAAGAGCAATTGGTTAGATTTACTTCATGAACTTGGAAAGGTGCACAGCAAAATTATTCTACTATAAAGAAGGAAATATTATTTATAGTAATGTGCATCGCTAAGTTTGAATCTGACCTGTTAAATAAAATATTCTTATTAAGAATAGATTGCAAGTCTGCTAAGGATATCCTTCTTAAAGATGTTAAAAATATAGTATCTAAACAAATATTTGCTAGATGGCAGGGAATCCTTTATTTCTTTGAATTTGATATAGAATTTATTTTATTAAAGGAGAATCTAATTCTTTGCCTGACTTCCTAACTAGAGAATTTTTGCAGGGATCTTAAAGTAAAAGGCGTTATGACTTCTCAAACTAATACTCCTGCAAAAAGAAATTTATCCACTCCTAATACTTAGGAAATTGATAAAGACTTCTTATGTGACCAGGCTTATGAATTAGCCCTTCCTTGTAATACCAAGGATTTCAAATATCCATATATTCCATTATCTTATAAAAAGATAGCACCAATTGAGAAAAAGTATGCTAATTTAGCACCATATGAGATACCTCCTTTCTATCTCTCAATAATCATCTTCCTCCTGAATTGGACCCCAAAAATATTTTATTCTATTTAAATATTCTTGTGGACACATAATCAATTTCTCATAAACTCTGGATTTAAGCAGGGTCAAAATGAGCTTATTCTAAAATCATCATTTATAAAGTGATGAAGCCTGAAGAATGGGGTATGGATTTATACCGTAAAAAAAAAAATCAGAGATAGAAGAATATTTCCTCGGTTATATACTTATTTTGATTATATGGCTGCATGGGAGAACTTGCTTTTATTTGAAAACAAAGCAAGAAAGCACAACTGGTTTCTTAGGTTCACCCTCAAAGAGGAACCTTCTCCCACTACTTTTCCTCAGTGGTTTAAAACATGGTACTTCTCTTGGGGATTATTTCCTATATCCCTACCTAAATATGTTCATCTTTATTGGTTAAGGTTCTGTGAGAATAATCATTCTCTGGATCCTCAAGACAAAATTATTATGTTTACAGCTTATTATCAGCTCACATGGATTGTTAAATGAGAATATATTGAAAAAGAATGCTCTTCTTTTGCCTTTGGGATTAATCAATCAGTCCTCTGGTTAATTCGTAGAACTCAAATTAAAAGGTAGGACAACTTCTCTAATTTCGAAGAGAACCTTAATAATTTTCAAAAGCTAGGGATCTTAAGATCTAAAGCTTCTTCTCAGAAACCCTATATAAGTGAAAATAAAAAGGTTCTTGATATGGTGAAAGGCTTATTAGCTTCCTCTTCTAAAGATGATGTTCAAAAGGAGCTCCTAAAAATCCTTGAAGATAACAATTCTGAGATGAGTCAAGGCGACCCAGCCTATTTCCATGACTCACAAGACCTTCTGAACGAAGGAGCAGAAGATTTTTTGGATGAAGAATCTCATCAATAATTTTCTTTTCATAAAGCTAAAAAGGAGAAGGAATCTACTTTTCAACAAGCAAAAGTCATCTTTTCTAAAAGAAAAGAACGCTTTCGGTGACTTGAAGACAAGTTTCTTAAAAGAAAAAGATTTAATTTATAAAAGTAAATATTCCCTTTCTATCTAGCAAACCGACTCCAATCTATCTATGACACGTGCCCAGATAGAAGGATGAGCCTTATCTCAAGAAATCTGCTTTTATAAGCCTTATCTCGTAGGCAATCATGCTAGGATTATTATTTAAGGGCATTTGCCCTCTGTAGTTGAGTAGGTTTTGAAGTTTGCTTGAATATCAGAAGTTTGAAAATTAAATCTTTGAGTGTTTAGAGTGATTTGTAAAATACGAGTGAAAGTCTCAAGTTTGTAAGAGTGAGCTTGTACATGTTGTACCTGTAGTTGCTATTGCTGTTGTCAAATAGTACCTGTGATTGTGTGGTGTACCTGTGCCTTGTTCTTGTAATAAAGAATCTGTCTATGTTAATGTAAGTTTTCTTCTACTCTTCTTTTATATTTGGTTATTAATCTGGGCTGCTGAATCATATTGTAGTTGTTGCATATGCTCTATGTATATTGTTTCTTGTTTGTGCGCTAGCTTCCCCTTATGGTATCAGAGTTATATTCATTTTCTGATTCTTCTAGACTAGAATCTGAATTATACTGCTCTATTATGAAATCATTCAATTGTTCCTTTTCCTCATAAGAATCTTCTAATAAGATATGACATAAGGATTTCTTTAAACCTTCATCAATTTGAAGAGAATTTATTTTCTTTTTAACCCTGCATTTATTTTGGTAATGACCTGGTTTTGCACATTTATAACATATAGGAACCTTTTTATAATTAGTTTCCTTAACTAAGGGTTTCTTACCGGATTCATAATAACTAGTCTTTGTCTTTTCATTCTTTTTATATTGTTTTCTCTTGTAAGGTTTATTAGAGAATTTCTTTTGAAATTTATGAGTCTTTTTAGACTGCTTAAATTGACTGCTTGTGGAGTATCCAAATTGTTCACAGAAATTTCCTAAAGTTCTATTCCCACTTAATTTCTCTTTATCAATTTGTCTTTTTAGCCTAATATCATTACATAATGATATTCCCTCTAACACGACTTCTGAAGCCAGTTCTCCATAAGTGTAGCTACTGTATGGTATATTACCACCATGTTTATTTTTTAATTTGTTTCTAATTTTATCAGCAAACAGAGTTGGGAGACCTGCTAAAAAATTTTCTTTCCAAAAGTTAGCTTGACTGTCTGGTCTCTGATAAACTCTAGATAAAAACACGTCTTTATACCACTGGAAATGAGATAGATCAAGACACCTAAGATTAATCAATTATTCATGTGATTTATCTAACCTAAGCATATTAGCTCCTAAAAAGTGGTTTATAATAGTATAGATCAAAGTATTAACTATATCAGTTATTAAATTTCTATTTTCCTGTTTTACAGAATTTAAGATTTCTTGTTTAGAGATGTCTGAAAGGTGGAAATCCCACCATCCTAAAAGTTCTCTTTACCCACTGATTATAGCTAAGGCTATTTCCCTATCAATGTTACCATTGGACCTACATGCTACAGCATACATTAGCATGTGTTCAGTGGTTTAGAGGATTTGGTATTCTGCTAACCATATATATTTCATTCTACTATGGACTTTCCATCAAATTGGACCCTGTCTTGAATAGCATTATCTTCATACTATAGATCTAACGGTGGGGTAGTTGGAGTTGTTTTATTTCAATGAAGTTTATTAACATCTAAATGTGAGTCTTTTTCCTGATTTTGACTCAGCATATTGACACTTTTCTTTTCAGATATGTTCAAGTTATGTAACCTGTTAACCAATTCATCCACAAAGTTTTTATCATTAATCCTGGATTCTTTTCTGAATTTTAGATTGACTTCTGGTAGAGGCTTCATCCACAAACTCTTTCCCTCCCTGGTGAAAAAGTTTTGATAAGCAGTTTCTAGGACATTAATGAACTTCGGATCCTCAAAATTAGGCCAATCTTTCTTTTGGAACCTAAAGGCTCATTCAAGCCACTTAAAGAATGTTGGCTTTTTATGGAATTTTCCCATATATTGCTTATGCAGAAAGATCCAGTAATCTCTTTCTTTTTCACTAAAATTTGTATAAAATCATTTATGTTTAATGGTAAATGGCCGTAACGACTATGTGCAGGATAACATGCATACACTATATCCCATTTCAGAGGGTGTTGGAGAATTATCTCTTGAAGGTGATTTTAACCATAACTCTGAAGGTGTTTCTACTTGGTACTGAGGGTGACTAACCTGATCTTTTGATTTTATTATTCCCTCAATTACTTGTCTTCTTTCAGTTCTGTGGTAGGAATTGAAGACGTAGACCTCTTTCTAGAAGACTCTCCTAGATTCAGTTTAATCTTTTTGTTTGCAAAGAATTTTATTTCTACATCTCTATTAGTATGTTCAATTACTGATTCTAGGTCTCTAGACTCTATTTTCTTAGGAGGAATTCCTTAGTCAATTTTCCAAGTCTTAGGAAGATTTACCTGATCCCAAGTGATTGTCTTTGGTGGTCTTAGCTAGATTAGCTATAAAAAGTGTGGTTTCATCTCGTTTTGACTCAATCTTAGCATTTGGAGCCATAGTGTTCATTACCTTGTAATAAATCCTACATATTAGGACTACATTTTCTGATCCTGGTAACATGTCAAAACCATGAGACTGAATATTTAAAGTTAATGCATTCATTATGTTTTGATTAGTTAAGGAGATTGAAAAATTAGGATAATAGCTAAAGAAGATAGGACTATCACAAAGACTTGATTCTATACACCCTAATAAAGAGTCTGAAAACTTATTGTGTCTCGTGTCCCTAACACATATAAGGGCAGAAGTATTTAGTCCAAATCTAGTTAATGGTTTTAACGCCACTTGAACCATTCCTATATGTAGATATTTAAATTTCTTTTTATGTTCTTCTATTAATTTAGAAGATAAGAGTTTGAATGTATCTTGTCCTTCTTTTAAGGGAATAGACTCTTCCATAGTTTTATTTATATAGTCTTGTTTTAGACTTAAACTACCTTTCCTATAGATTTGCCTATCAGAAGTCTGAGGAAGATTCCAGTTTTGAAGTTCTTTTTCTATATTTTATACTAGAATAACTTCTTTATTATTCCTAGACAAGTTATTAGAACTAGAACCAGAAGAATTAACAGAGTTTGAAAATCTTCTTAAAATACCAGCCATTTTATCCTGGAGTCAAAGAGGCAAATTGTCAAAGGACTTACTCAACCCTCAACGTCCTTCACTCAACGGACTACACGGATTAGATGCCTTGACTTCGTTTCCTAGGTTTAACTTCTCGACTTTTGCTTTGATATCAAAAATGTCACACCTTATCTCCTTCTTTAAGCTCTTATGTTATATTTATAGAGCATTGTAATACAAGTCTAGTTACTTGTGTAAATTTTAGTTCAATTATATCTTGTCTACTGAATGCTCATGTAATTTGTACCAAACTCATATTTGTATACTAGAATTTCTAATTTGTTGATTTCTTGTAAGAGGTACCTATACTTGTATTATCTGTAATAAAATTTCCTTTCACTTACACTTTCTTGAGTACTTTCTTATTTAAACATTGGTTTCTTCCATAGTTGCTTATCCATGACTAAAATTTACCACTATAGTTTGCCTTTATCTAGAATGAGACGTTATTACCACATTAGTAAAGATTATCATTAGAAAAGAATGCTTAGTTACACATTAATCAAATTTGAGATTTATAAATAGAGATTTAAACTTCACGAGAGAATAATTATAATCCAAAGAGAAATCCAAGTTATTGGCCATCTTCATTTTATATACATGATGGACTGTATTTATATCAAAGGTTCTAAAGGGATTTCCTTACCATTAGACTCTGGAAATCATTCTTGAACCTATTTCTGGAGTTGGTACATAACAACAAAACTAGGACTTGCTTTTGCTGAAAACAAAATTAAGAGCACACTTGTTTCTATAACATTAAAATTCAAGTTCTCATACATATTTACAATTCAAAATAAACTACTTGACTACACTAGCTATTCTTCCATAACATCGTCAGCCCCCTGATCATGGTATT
This sequence comes from Quillaja saponaria, assembly GCA_029379385.1. Lineage (NCBI taxonomy): Eukaryota > Viridiplantae > Streptophyta > Magnoliopsida > Fabales > Quillajaceae > Quillaja > Quillaja saponaria. Next base: position 14,183,693 of record CM055612.1, on the reverse strand, counting down.
CTCCCCACCAAACATGCCAATACTCAGACACAATCAAATAGTCTTCATAGCATTCCACATAACAAGTATAGTAGCAATGCATGACATATATAGCAAAGGCCATTACTTCTAGCTTTGTCCACTATAAAAATCAATCTGCAAGCATCATTAATTTAAAATCATGAGACAGAGATCTCAGCAAGTACTACACACAAAATTTTGGAATAAACATAGTAATAATGCCAAACAGTTTGAAAACATAAATGCATGACATTTTTATGCATGTACATCTTATGCCTCAATTCTAGTACTATGGTGCAAACAGGGACTTTACCACCCTTTTGTGGCCAATTCATCATGGTATGCATTCTGTATACTTCCCTTCTAGACCATGGATCCAGACCCTAGGTTGTTTAGTTCTTCTTGGGGCCTGACTTAAGAAGAGCTTATTTTTTGGGTTATGACATGAAAACAAAAGAGCTTATTTTTTTTTCAAAAGTCTGAAGACAAGAGATCTGAACATTTCTGAAGAGCTAAAGATAAAAAAGTTGATCTTTCATAACTTCCTAATAGTAGATCTTTTAGAGTTATTATTCCTTTTGTTATTTTGTACATATGAAGCCAAAATTTCAATACTTTTTTGCCATGTTAGTACTTGAGGAGGCGTACTATATCATTTTCACATAATGAAGAAAGAACACCTATCTTAGGCTATGAATTTGTTAAAGATTCCACGTGTCCTCTTGGACCACCTTCAGGGACAATGAGCATTTTAGAATGATCTGATATAAAACCCTCTAATGCCTTGATAACAAACACAAAAATTGCATACATCAGACAAGAGAAGTAAATTTGAAGAGAATCTATTTGAATACAAATTCGAGAATTCACATGCAAGCTCAAACTTTTGATAGAATTCTTCATCTCTTTCATATTTTGAGATCAAGCTTATTACTTATTCTTCTGCTATGATTTGAATCAATTTCTATATTGAGCTAAAACTTTCATATCTTTTGCAAAGATATATAACTCAAAAGTTTTGTATATATTTTTCTCTGAAAAACTTGTATTTCCTTCAGGTTTACAGAAAACAGTGATAGATATAGTTTGTAAGACCTGGTTGTGTGTGGTTGTTGGTTGAGCTTGCAAAACTAATGGTTGTGAAGGGAATTGAACCCTACAATTCTGCTTTGTGCTAGTGTGATCGATCTTCTTGAGGAAGTGAACATAGTCTGAGTTTTCAGACGAACCACTATAAATCTCTGTCTCTTTACATTTGCTTTGTTTGTGCTTGCAACTAATTATTTGAGCTTTAATTTCTAATTGTGTTTTTGTTTGCTATTTCAACACAACACAATTAAAGGTTACATCATACACATATGTCGAAATATATAATCAATGATTCTCTAACAAAGAAATATATAATTTTCTCCAATAATCAAGAATTCTCTTAACAAACAAATACATCATTTTTTTCACCCAATAATGTCACAACAATTTCAAAAAAATCCTAATACCAAATCATCCCCAAAAACTTCATACAAACTAATAATTAATGTAATAATGAAACCTAACAATCTAACAACTATATATAACATCAACAAAACATAAAATTAAACTAGGATATTCAAAAAAACATGGAAATTTTTAAAAAATCAAAAACCACCAAAAATATCATACAATCATACCTTCAACAAGTAGATCTTAGACAAAGGAAAGGATATGGTGCTTTAGTAGTTGATTATGGGGCTAGAAAAGTTGGTGTCGGTCGCCAGCAAATCAACCCCAAAGGTGGGTGATGCTTGGTAGGTAATAGGGAGAGAGATAGGGGGTGTCAGCTGAAATAGGGAAGAAGAGGGTTTCTAGGGTTTTTCAAGGCTAGCAACAGACTCTAATTCGTCGTAAGACCTTTACGAACCTTAGTGATACAGTGCATTTTGGGCTTAGGACGATAAATTAGGAATAGAGTGCAATATGTCATTAAATAAGGATATTTCTGTCACAAACAAGAAAAAAATCATTTAAAAAAAACTATTAATATTACGGGCAAAATTAGGATGGAGGGTATTTAGTATTTTGATAGAAATTAATTAGCCTATAAAAGTTGTATTAAGGATTGTATCAGGATTATCTGAATATCTTAATAGAATTGGTCGAGAGCCTTGTCTCCCTCATTCTTCTTTTTCTTCTCCCTCTCATTCTCTGTGAATTCAAGAAATCCACCTCCGATTGAGGGGTTTGCCATAGCTAGTGGCTCTAGCTTTGGATTTCCTAGGTTTCCATTGTTTTCAAGATCATCCTTACCAATTGGTATCAGAGCATCTCTTTCCTTGGTTGTGCATAAAGATGGTGAACATCACTACTAAGGTCATTGATAGGTTTAAGGCGTTACAATCAAGAATGCAAGGCTCACCGAAATTGATTCATCACTGCAAGAATTGAAGGCAGATTTCGACTCAAAGTTTCAGACTTTGATAGAGGTCATGGCTGCTTTGAAAACTCAGGCAAATCAACACCCACTCCTGCTAGAAGACATCAAACCACAAATCTTTCGTAATCTGATCTTGAACTGTCCCCATCCACCAGCTATGAGAATTCCACCTATAAAATGGGCCAGCCTAGCAAGAACCAAGACAAGGGCAGCAAGACACCATCAACTAGAAACTTAGTGACTTCAAGAATGTAGGAAATTGAATTCAGGTAACTACAAAAAGTAATGACTTTGAAAGTTGAAACCTAATGGATACGTGCGCCTAAACCGACGCAATTTAATAGGAAAATTTATGGCAGCAGAAACAAGTGAAAGGCAAGGATTGGTATATTAACAGGTCATCTCATACTGGTTTTCAAGCAATCATACTTTGGGTGGTGGCTATGAGACATGAAAATCAGAAGGAATGCCTTTGAGTTGCTGAGATGAAGGCTCAAATTCCTATTTAAGGCAAGGAATTCAAGAATTCTTCAACAAGGGAACTAAGGCAACAACAAAGAAAATAAAGATCGAAGCTTTAGTGAAACATCTCTGTTACAAGATCAAGAACACTTTCTTCAACTTTCCAGACCTCTAACAAACTTCTAATGGCTTCCCCTGTCACAAGTCTTCAAGAATTATCCTTGAGGACAAGGATTATTTGATGTAGGAGGGGTTGTTACGGGTAAAATTAGGATGCAAGGTTGTTTAGTATTTTGATAGAAATTAATTAGCATATAAAAGTTGTATTAAGGATTTATTAGGATTATCTGAATATCTGAATAGAATTGGCCGAGAGCCTTGTCTCTCTCATTCTTCTTCTTCTCTTTCTCATTCTCTGTGAATTCAAGAAATCCACCTCCGGTGGGGTTTTCCATAGCTAGCAACTCTAGCTTTGGATTTCTTGGGTTTACCCATTGTTTTCATAATCATCCTTACTAGTTAACAAAAAATTTATTCATTGCAAGTCCACGTAAATCAATTGCAAAGTCGTCACAAATGTTTAGCGCCACATTAGTTATCCAGGAAATAGATTTTGGCTCCAAAATAGCGACAAAAATGTGGTTGGTCACATCCATCTCTAAATAACAACGGTTTAGCCACAAACATCATCCTTCGCAAAATAGTCTTTTTTTCTAGTATTGGGTGGTGATGATCGACAACAAAGAGGTGAGGAGGTTTTATTTGGAAGGTGGAAAGGAAAGGGAAGGAGGAAGAGAGAAAAGGGTTGGTTTTTTTTTTTCTTTTTTCTTTTTAGTGATGAATAGCGATCTATTTGTGTCTAGTTTGTCGCTACAATTTAGTATAACAGTACCTACGACTTAGTGACAGACTTAGTTCTTCATAATGTATCTAACAGTTTTAGTGACCAACAAATTTCGTGGCAAATCCATTTACGAAAAATAATAAATAAATAACTTTTAAAAAATATTAGCTTAGCTACATATTAATGATATCGCTAATCCGTAGCTAAATCTTATTACTAGAATTTTCTCGCGAATCAGCATTTGAATCCAAAATAGTGTCTGTCCATTAGAAAATAGGTTTTTTTAGTAAGGCAGTAAAATTTGGGAAATACTTCAACAAGTTATGCAGGGGCATCCCGTGTTGCTAAATAGAGCACCTACTCTGTATAGATTAGGCATACAGGCATTCCAGCCCATTTTAGTGGAAGGACGCACTATTTGTTTACATCCATTAGTTTGCAAAGCCTAAAATGGCATAACCAAATAATTGTTTAGCCAATGATGGATTTCGCGCTACGGAATGGATCAAAGAATTGAAGACGTTTCCAATACCGACAGCAGCGCCTCTCCCGCTCAGTCCAGTCGGGGGGTTTTATACCCAGGCGATTAATCCTAATAGTCTAATACGTGTTCACAAATTGGCGAAGGGAGACACACCCTCTATATCTGTCTCTTTATTCAGTAACCGTCATACAGTATATTGCATATTGGTAATTAATTAATTGGTTTTTCTAACTAGTGCCCAAAAGGCACTTGATAAGGTGCAATAAATGTAGCTTTTGAAATTTGAAACATTTCAAAAGTAAAAAATTATTTATTATGCAGCACTGAAATTATGGTCAATCATTACAATTAATAATATAAAATTTCTATATTTATCACTTTAACAAGTGTCTTATAGACACCGGTTAGAAAAATCCTTAATTTAATTTATACGTCCAAATTTATATATTATATATATTCGTCAATTAATTAAATAGAAATAGACAGTCGGACACGTATATCCACCTACATTTTCAATGAACCAAAGTTGCAAGGTTCAATGAATATAACGATGATAATCTTATCCGGTCAATATATTCAGTAACACTACGTAAATAAGTGTTTGAGATGAGATATGTTGCCCATATCCATTTACTTGCTATCTAAGGTTGTTTTTCCTACGTGCCGATTATTTATATCTAAAGCTTTAGGAAGCTCAGTTGTTTGTCACTTTGTTGTATTTGGCAACAATGTCTTGCTTGAAATTGAACTAATACATGGGATATGGCGGAACTTAATGAAAACTTAGTTGGACATAACTTATTTATTACAATACTTTTGAGTGTCTAAATAATAGTTATTAAGATAATTATATATATATGAAAATTTTGTTACAGGCTGCCAAAAAATTCAAATTCTTAACTTCTTTTGAGGGTGTATTTTGAGTTTTTTATTTAGACTAATCCATTATTAATTTAGGACACTCCATTATAAAAAATAGTTCATTATATTATAATAATTGCTTAATATGGAGCATATTTGTTTTTCTAATTGAGATTTGAGAGGTTGGATAAACTTATCACTTTCCATAAATATGTTTGATTTTCTAATTGAGATTAGTGTGTCTCACTTTTCATATATACTTTTCATTGCATGAGAGTTTATATAAGCCATACAAAAGAGGAGTTACCACTTTGAAACAAGCAACATATCTACTACTATACATTAAGAAATTAAGCCCAATTAGCTTTGTCTTCTATACAGAACATTGCTGCTTGAAATCAATCAAATTATGAGGCAGCGTCAGTTTTATATTATATATTTTTTGTTCTGTACATCAATTCATATTATTAAATTACAATGAAACAACATAAAATTCCAAAATAGTGTTACGGGAGAGCGTGCAAACACGACATAGACAAACGCAGACCACGTTACAAGGGCTCCATGGTCGGTTAGTAATGTTTACCAAGTTCACAACTTCCAAAGTCCCAATCCCACCCGACGAATAAAAGATTCTCTAACATACACACAGAGACCCTCATAATCAGAGGCAAATAGTCATAACCTTAATCTCCAAAAAAAAGAAAAAAAGAAAAAAAAAACATTCTAATTCGCTCAATCTCTCTCTCTAATGAGGAAGCTCTGTCCTAACCTTGATCGCGAGGATGGCCTCCAAACAGTGCTTGAAGTCCCAATCCCAGAAGAGATTTTATCCGAAAAGAACACCACTACAACCAGAGCATGGCAAATCTTTGAAGTCATGGATGAAATACAACAGTACCGAATCAAGATCTTCACCACCATCTCTTACTAGTGTGAAAGCTATCATCAGAAGCCGAGACGCAGAGATCCAGCTTTTGCTCGGTGTTATCGGAGCCCCATTAGTCCCCTTTCCTATCCTCTCCAATAAACAAAGTTATTCTATTAACCACAACATTAAAGACCAGAATATTGTAAGTCATAATTAAGGATAAGCAAAGCCTATTCCTGACGTTATCTCCCTTAAGATAAGGATAAGCAAAGCTTATTATCGAGGATAAGGCAAATTCAATTTATCAGGGCACGTATTCTGGGTGAATTGGAGTCGATCAGTCAGACTACAACAAGTATATTACTTTAATAAAGTAAATTTTTTATTTTAATAATTTAATTTTGTTTTCTACCGAAAACTTCTGGCTTTTAGTAAAGTAGAATCTGCTTTTTGAAAAGCAGGCCTTTCTTTTCAAAAGTAATTTTACGGATGAGTCCCCCTTCAATGAAATCTTCTGCTCATTCGTCGAAGGGATCTTGAGAATCTTGAAAATAATCTAGGTCGTCCTGGCTCATATTAGATAGTTATCTTCCAGAATCATTAACAGTTTTTTTTGGACATCTTCTTTTGATGAGGAGGCTAATCAGCTTTTGACCATATCTAAATTTTTTTTATTTTTGTTCAAATAAGATTTTTGAGCAGAAGCTCGAGATCTTAAAATTCTTAATTTTTGAAAATTATTTAAATTCTCTTCAAAATTAAAGAAATTATCCTTCTACTTTATTTGGGATCTTCGAATTAACCATAGAACAGATTGATTAATCCTAAAAACAGAAGTAGAACAGTCTTTTACTATGTATTCCCATTTCACTATTCACGGAAAGCTGGTAATAAGCTGTGAATATGATTATTTTGTCTTACGGTTCAAAAAAAATTATTATTCTCACAGAATCTTAACCAGTATTGATGAACATATTTTGGTTGGGATATTGGAAATAATTCTCATTAAAAATACCAGGTTTAAACCATTGAGGAAAAGTATCAAGAGAGGGTTCCTCATCAAGGGTAAATCTGAGAAACTAGTTATGTTTCCTTGCTTTGTTTTTGAATAAAAGCAAATTCTCCCAAGCGGCCACATAATCGAAATAATTATATAACCGAGGAAATATTCTTTCTATCCCTTATTTGTTTCTGAAGATATATCTATATCCCATTCTTCAGGCTTCATAACTTTATAAATTATGAGTTGTGAATAAGCTCATTCTGTCCCTACTCTAATCCAGGGTTTATGAGAAATAGATTTTGTATCCACAAGGATATTTAAATAGTATAAAGTATCATTGGGTTCTAATTTAGGAGAGAGATAATTATTGAGATAAAATGGAGCTATCTCGTATGGTGTTAAATTAGCATACATTTTCTCAATCGGATCTATCTTTTTATAAGATAGAATGATATATCAATATTTAAAGTCATTGGTATTACAAGGAATGACTAATTCATAAGCCTGATCACTTAAGAATTCTTTGTCAGATTCCTCGACGTTAGGAGTAGAGACATTTCTTTTTGCAGGTGAACTTGTTTGAGAACACATAACTCTTTACCCTTAAGATCCCTGCAAAAATTCCCTTGTTAGAAAATCAGGCAAGGAATTAGACTCTCCTTTTATAAATTCTATATCAAATTTGAATACATAAATGATTACTTGCCATCTTGCGAATATTTGTTTTGATGCTATATTTTTAACATCTTTTAACAAAATATCCTTAGCAGATTTACAATCTATTTTTAATAAAAACCTTGTATTTAATAAGTCAGATTCAAACTCAGTGATACACAAAACTATTGATAACATCTCCTTTTTTATGATAGAATAGTTTTGTTGAGCACATTTCCAAGTTCCTGAAGTGGATCTAACTAGTTGCTCTCTATTAGCAATATTTTGTTTAAGAATTACTCCATATCCTAACTCAGAAACATCTGTTTCTACTATTTTAAAGGTTTCTGGATGAGATATACATAAACATGGAAGTTTTTTAACTTTTTGTTTTATTCTTTTAATTGCTTTAGTGAAATCATTATTCCATTCAGGAGGATTTTTCTTTAACCTGGTGAATAATAATTTGCATTCTAGGGCTAAATCTTGTAGAATTCTCCTACATAATTAAAACTCTCTAGAAATCTTTGTAATTGCTGTTTTTCCTAAACTCATTAGAAAATTTGTTAGCAAATTGAATTGCTCTATCAATAGGTATAATTGATCATTTAGAAATATTGTGACTTAAAAATTGAATAGTATTTGAAATATTTTTGGCCAAAACTGCTATTCCTGTTTTGGTGACAATATTCAAAACATATGAAGATGTTTAAAATATTTCTCAATAAAAGGGGAAAACGCTAAAACATCATCAATGTAAACAATTATATATTCATAATAAGGATTGAAAATATAATTCATAATATGTTGAAATTCAGAAGGGACATTTTTCAGTCCAAATGGCATGACATTTTATTCATAATGTCCAAAAGGTACCTTAAAAGCAGTTTTGTACCTATATTTTTTAGCTATATGAATTTGCCAGTATCTTGATTTCATATCAAATTTAGAAAATACCTTGGCAGCATAGAGTCTATTCAGCAAATCGTTCTTATTAGGGATCAAATATCTTATCCATCTTAAAGCTTTGTTCAAAAGTTTGTAATTAATAACTAACCTTGGAACTCTTTTTTTAAGTTCTGCAGCATTTTCAACATAAAATGTAGGACAACTCTAGGAATTGTAACTTTTTCTAATTAATCCTTTTTTTAGTGATTCTTCATTTTTTATTTTTTTACAAATTTCTAGATGCCTAGGTCCCATCGTAATAGGTCTAGCCTTAGTAGGAATTTGGTTTTCAGAAAAATCTTGTTCATAAGGCAATTTATTTCTCAATAAAAGGGGAACACGCTAAAACATCATCAATGTAAACAATTATATATTCTTGATAAGGATTGAAAATATAATTCATAATATGTTGGAATTTAGAGGGGACATTTTTCAGTCCAAATGGCATGACATTTCATTCATAATATCCGAAAGGTACCGTAAAAGCAGTTTTGTATCTATCTTTCTTAGCTATATGAATTTGCCAGTATCTTGATTTCATATCAAATTTAGAAAATACCTTGGCAGCATAGAGTCTATTCAGCAAATCGTTCTTATTAGGGATCAGATATCTTATCCATCTTAAAGCTTTGTTCAAAAGTTTGTAATTAATAACTAACCTTGGAATTCTTTTTTTAAGTTCTGCAGCATTTTCAACATAAAATACATGACAACTCCAGGGATTGTAACTTTTTCTAATTAATCCTTTTTTTAGTGATTCTTCATTTTTTTTTTATTTACAAATTTCTAGATGCCTAGGTCCCATCGCAATAGGTCTAGCCCTTAGTAGGAATTTGGTTTTCAGAAAAATCTTGTTCATAAGGCAATTTATTTCTCAATAAAAGGGGAAAACGCTAAAACATCATCAATGTAAACAATTATATATTCTTGATAAGGATTGAAAATATAATTCATAATATGTTGGAATTTAGAGGGGACATTTTTCAGTCCAAATGGCATGACATTTCATTCATAATGTCCGAAAGATACCGTAAAAGCAGTTTTGTACCTATCTTTCTTAGCTATCTGAATTTGCCAGTATCCTGATTTCATATCAAATTTAGAAAATACCTTGGCAGCATAGAGTCTATTCAGCAAATCGTTCTTATTAAGGATCAGATATCTTATCCATCTTAAAGCTTTGTTCAAAAGTTTGTAATTAATAACTAATCCTTGGAACTCTTTTTTTGAGTTATGCAAGACAACTCTAAGGATTGTAACTTTTTTCTAATTAATCCTTTTTTCAGTGATTCTTCATTTTTTTTTTATTTACAAATTTCTAGATGCCTAGGTCCTATCGCAATAGGTCTAGCCTTAGTAGGAATCTGGTTTTCAGAAAAATCTAGTTCATAAGGCAATTTATTACATGTTGTCTCATGTTCTAAAAAGCATTAGGAATCTCAACACATATTGTTTGTTCTATTTTATTTTGAAATTTTTTAATTTCTTCTTGCAACTTTGAAGACTTTACTTGTTATTCAATTCTTTTATTTTCTATCTTTTCTTTTAGAGACAGAAGAAAATTTTCTTTTCTTTTTATGGTATCTTTCATTAGATTTATTTCATGTATTCTATATTCTTCAATAAATTCAAATTTAATTTGTCTACGTTTTACCATTGTTTTTACTCATGATTCATCAATGCTAGATATAAGGAATAACATATGTAGAAAGTGATTTCCTAAAATTACTCATTGAGTTAGGTCTTTTACTAACACAAAAGGTAGAGGAAAACAAACCTTGTTATTGCAGACTGCAGTATTTGACAACTTGTAGTTTATTATTAGTCTATCTCCATTAGCTGCATGAAGAATTTGAGTAGTCTTTTATAAGTACTTTAAGGGTACTAATCCTTCATTAATACAGTTCAAATCTGCTCTTGAATCTATTAGAGCTATAGATTGAAAGCTAAATTCATTGTTCACTATTATTATTATTTTAATAAACTATTTTTGGGCTATTACTAATTCTACAGCACAGACCCATCCTTATGGATTATTTAGAATGTTAACAGATCATCCGTTAGATTCTTGTATCATTATACTTTTTTTGTTATTTTCAAGTTTTTGGTCTTTTATTTCTTTTGATGATTCCCATAAAAGATCCTGAAACTGAATTTCATTAGACACTTCTAAAACCAAAACTCTTTGTTTTAAAGTTTTTAATTCTTCTTTTATTTCATTCATTTCTGCTTTTAAATCAACTATTGCTGGTTCTTTAGAAGAAGTATTGACAATTTTTACTCGTTCAATGATATTCTTAAAAGAGTAAGAATAATCTTTTATGCTTCCTTTAATTCCTGAGCTCTTACTCCTGGAAGACAATTAGATATAATTTTCAAGTTGTATTCTCTTTTCATCCGGGTCTTGAATTTTATCTATTAAGTCTAGAATCAAACTTTCTTCCTTAGAGAGCATATTAAGACTTAAGTTATTTAATCCTATAGATTTAAGAATACACTCATCGCAATCATTGTCAGAACAATACCTAGATTTTTTACAATTATCTGACTCATAACTGGACTCTTCCTCAGAGTTGTCTAAGCTTGAGTCTAATTTAGGTTGCTTTATTATAAAAGCATTCATTTCTTCTCTTTCTTCATCAAAGTCTTCTAACAGGATTTGACACAAAAATTTCTTTAATCCTTCATCTTTTTGGAGGGCACTTATCTTCTTTTTGACTTTGCATTTACTTTAAAAAGGACATGGTTTTTCATATTTGTAGCAGATAGGAACCTTTTTATAATTTGTTTCCTTAACTACAAGTTTTTTAATAGGTTCATAGTAACCTGTTTTTGCTTTTTATTCTTTTTATAATGTTTTCTCTTATAAGGTTTATTAGAGAATTTCTTTTGAAATTTATGAGTATTTTTCGATTGTTTAAATTGACTTCCTGTGTAATATCCAAATTGTTTACAGGAATTTCCTAATGTTTTTTTCCCGCTCAATTTCTCTTTATCAATTTGACGTTTTAATCTAATATCATTACATAACTATATTCCTTCTGACACTACTTCTAATGCTAATTTGCCATAAGTGTAGCTATTATAAGGTATATTACCTCCATGTTTATCTTTCAATTTATTTCTCATTTTATCTGCAAATAGAGTTGGCAGACTAGTTAAAAAAATTTCTTTCCAGAAATCAGCTTGATTGTCTGGCCTCTGATAAACTCTAGACAAGAAGGCATCTTTGTACCATTGAACATGAGACAAATCTGGACACTTAAAATTTATTAATTGTTCATGTGATCTATCCAGTTTGAGCATATTAGCTCATACAAAATAATTTATAATTGTATAAGTCAAAGTATTAACTACAGTTACCATATTTCCATTTTCTTGTTTCACAAAATTTAAAATCTCTTGTTTAGAGATATTAGATACATGAAAATCTCACCAACCTAAAAGTTGTCCTGTAAACCCACTTATTATGGCTAAAGCGATTTCTCTATCAGTATTTCCATTAAACCTACATGCTTAACATATATAAGCACGTGTTTGGTAGTTTGGAGAACTTGATATTCTACTAGTCCGTCTACATTCCATTCAACTATATACTTACCATCAGATTGAACTCTGTCTTGGATAGCATTATCTTCATACTGAAGGTCTAAAGGAGAGGGTCTAAAGTAGTACATCTTTGACGGTGCCGTAGGCATAGTTTTATTCCAATAACGTTTACTAACTTCTAGATGAGAGTCTTTCGTTGATTTTTTTGATTTTGACTCAACATATTTGCACTTTTCTTTGTTGATAGGTTTAATTTTGTAACCTATTTACTAGTTCATCTACAAAAATTTTATCATTAACTTTGGACTCTTTTTTGAATTTCAAATTTACTTCAAGTGGAGGTTTCATCATTCTAGGATTTATTTTTGAAGTTTTTTTACTAGAAGATCTTGATGCTTGAGAAAAGATCTGCTGGAAAGATTTTTCTTGAATAAGAAAATTTTCTATCCTGGAGAATTGCTTTCCGAATGATTGAAGAAACAGATATTGTATAATTATTTTGGTTGGAAATTTCAACTAAGGCACTTAACGTAGAAGCTTCTTTTGGAATATCTGAATAAGGACTAGCCATTATTTCTCCTTTTGATTTTTTAACAGAAAGGGATGACTCTAGTGGTGAATTGCAGTGACGTTTTTTCCTTCCCTTGTAAAAAAGTTTTGATAAGCACATTCAAAAATTGAGGATTTTCAAAGTCAAGCCAATCTTTTTTGTGATACCTAAAGGCTCTTTCTAACCAATTAAAGAATCCTGATCTTTTATGGAATTTTTCCATATACTGCTTATGCATAGAAATCCAATAATTTATTTCCTTTTCACTAAAGGCTGTGTAGAACCATTTATGTTTATTCGTGAAAGGATGAAGAGGTTCTTTAGATGATAACATGCAAATGCTGTATCCCATCTCAGAAGGGTTGGAGAATTATACCTAAAGGGTGTCTTTAACCCTTGCTCTGAAGGTGTTTCTACTTGATATTGAGGGTAACTTACCTGGTCTTTTGATTTTATTATTCCTTCTATTACCTGCTTTCTTTCTTTTTTTGATGTGGGAATAGAAGAGGTAGACCTCCTTCTAGACAATTCTCCTAAGTTTAACCTAATTTTTCTGTTTAAAGAGAATTTTATATCTACATCACCATCAGTGTATTCAATTACTAATTCTAAATCTCTAGTTTCTATTTTCTTTGGGGGAATTTCTTGGTCTATTTTCCAAGTTTCAAGAAGTTTTACTTAATCTCAAGTTATTGTTTTTAAAACTACCATATTGGTCTTAGCTGGATTAGCTATAAAAAGTGTATTTTCACCTCTTTTTGATTCTATTTTAGCATTAGGTATCCTAGTATTCATGACTTTATAATAAATCCTATATATTAGGACTACGTTTTCTGATCCTAGGAGCATATCAAAACCATGAGATTGAATGTTTAAAGTTAAGGCATTCATAATGTTTTGATCTATCAAGGATATTGAAAAATTAGGATAACAACTAAAGAATAGAATATAGGACCATCGCAAAGGCTTGATTCTATACACCTTAGTAAGGAATCATAAACCTTATTATGTCTAGTATCCCTAACACATATAAGGGCTGAAGTGTTTAATCCAAATCTAGTTAAAGGTTTTAACACAACTTGAACCAATCCTATATGAAGATATATAAATTTCTTTTTGTGTTTTTCTATCAATTTAAAAGAAAATATTTTACAAGTGTCCTGACCTTTTTTTAAGGAAATAGATTTTTCCATGATTTTTATTATGTAATCTTGTTTCAAACTGAAACTTCATTTCCTATTAATTTGTTTATCAGAAATATGAGGAAGATTCTAATTTTATAATTATTTTTTTGTATTTTTTATTAGAATATTTTTATTATTATTTCTAGATAAACTATGAGAACTAGAACTAAAAGAGTTGCCAGAATTAGAAAATCACATTACTACATGAAATCAATCAAATTATGAAGCAGCATCAGTTTTATATTATATATTTTTTGTTCTGTACATCAATTCATATTATTAAATTACAATGAAACAACATAAAATTCCAAAATAGTGTGAAGGGAGAGCGTGCAAACACGACATAGACAAACGCAGACCACGTTACAAGGGCCCCATGGTCGGTTAGTAATGTTTACCAATTTCACAACTTCCAAAGTCCCAATCCCACCCGACGAATCAAAGATTCTCTAACATACACAGAGACCCTCATAATCAGAGGCAAATAGTCATAACCTTAATCTCCAAAAAGAAAAGAGAAAAAAAACATTCTAATTCGCTCAATCTCTCTCTCTCTCTAATGAGGAAGCTCTGTCCTAACCTTGATCGCGAGGATGGTCTCCAAACTGTGCTTGAAGTCCCAATCCCAGAAGAGATTTTATCCGAAAAGAACACCACTACAACCAGAGCATGGCAAATCGTGAAGTCATGGATGAAATACAACAGTACCGAATCAAGATCTTCACCATCATCTCTTACTAGTGTGGCAGCTATCATCGGAAGCCGAGACGCAGAGATCCAGCTTTTGCTCGGTGTTGTCGGAGCCCCATTAGTCCCCTTTCCTATCCTCTCGGATAAACAAAGTTATTCCATTAACCACAACATTAAAGACCAGAATATTGTAAGTCATAATTAATTCATAAGGCTACTTACTTGCAGGTTTTAATAATATATATTATACAGAATAATAATTTGTTATTTTAATTTTGTTTTGTTTTCTCAGGAGGCTTCGATGGCGAAATACATAGTGAAACAGTATGTGGCCGCAGTAGGTGGAGAACATGCTTTCAATTCTGTGGAAAGCATGTATGCGATGGGAAAGGTGAAAATGGCAACCTCGGAGTTTTGTGCAGGAGAAATGTCTGCGATTAATAATAATAATAAGGGGAAGGTGAAGAAAAATCTGCAGAGACATGGAGTTGGTGAGATGGGTGGGTTTGTGGTGTGGCAGAAGAAGCCGGAGCTTTGGTGTTTGGAGCTGGTGGTTTCTGGTTGTAAGATCAGTGCTGGAAGTGACGGAAAGGTTGCTTGGAGACAAACTCCATGGCACCATTCTCATGCTTCTCGGGGCCCACCGAGACCGCTTAGGCGTTTTTTACAAGTAATTTTTTTACTAAACTCCCCTACGAATTTAAATTAGTTTCACTATTTGTTCATGTGTTCATGTATTATACAGAGTCATATTTAAGTTGATCACTATTATTAATTTTAATTAATTAAATTGATGTGTCTTAGATTAATTTTTGATAGTGAATCACATATTACCTCAGAACAAAAATAGCAGTCATTCTTCTTTATGCAAACCAAACTTCCTCTCTTATTCTTCTCTTTCCCAAACTCTGTCACTCTAAACTTTAATTAGCTGTAGCAAAAGATTTCTAGAACCCTATGACCTGGACATGTTGGACTTGTATTGTGCTAGGGTATTGTTGTCTATTCACATAAATGTGGGACCAATATGAAAGGAGAGCCTAGACGGAGGCCTTGAAAAACCAAGCTAACATGAACTTTTAATTTCTTTCTCTTTGATTTTTCTCTTTCTATATTTTCTCTGAATGCTTGAAAAGTCCATTGCACACGGTTTTAATTAGAGAAAAAGAAAACAGAAATGAGAAAGCAATTTCCTTGCCTACAATTATGCCGATAACTGAGGCAGAATTAGAGAAGTCAAATAATAACAGCTAATGATAGTACTAAAGTATGAAAAAAGAAAAAATTTCTCAGCTCGTACAGTAAAATCAACATTATATAATGTATCTCTTCCTTTGGTATGCATTTTCTTGTAAGCCTTATCGTGACCAAATGTCAAAGCTCATATGTTAACGTACAGTTGTTCCCAGGTCCTCTCTTTGCTTTCACTTAACTTCAAAGTTTATATTGGGCCCATATGACAAAAACTTACCAATAGGCCTTATGTCGACCTCACTAGCTCTATGATAGTCGAAAGAAATCGTGAAGGCCCATAAGACCAACACTGTATTAGTATTTTACAAACAAAAATCTCATATATGAACTTTCTCATTCAATACTCAGGGTCTTGATCCAAGGTCGACAGCCAGTTTGTTCACCAATTCTATTTGCATTGGCGAGAAGACAATCAACAATGAAAATTGTTTCATTTTAAAACTTGAAGCGGATTCCTTGACACTAAGAGGAAGAAGCAGCAGCAAGGTCGAGATAATTCGGCATACAATTTGGGGCTACTTCAGCCAAAGAACAGGCCTTCTTGTACAACTAGAAGATTCTCATTTGCTAAGAATCAAAACCTCGGGAAATGATAACATATTCTGGGAGACAACCATGGAGTCATTGATACAAGATTATAAAACCATAGATGGCATTAACATAGCACATGCTGGTAGGAGTTGGGTCTCATTGTTTAGATTTGGTGAAAGTCCTGAAAGCCATTCAAGAACAAGAATGGAAGAAGTTTGGCAAATTGAGGAAGTGGATTTTAACATAAAGGGATTGTCCATTGATTGTTTCTTACCGCCTAGTGATTTAAGGAAAGATGAAGTAGGGTGTGGTGTGCTACCGTCAAGTACTTCAAAATTACCTTATAAGATAATTCGATCAGCTTCTGTCAGGCTCAATGCTTCAAAAGTAGCTGCAATTGATGTGGATGATTCAAGTTATAGCGACAGTGATGATGAGTTCTAAATCTGTCTTCTATATATATTATCAATATGTTGTAAATACTAAATAAAGAGTTGTATTTTCAATTAATCTATGTTTTGTTTAGGAGGGTTAATTGTCCTCTCCAATGTACCACACTTCTTTCTTAGTGAAATTTTAATTTATTTATAACAAAAAATACTAAATAGAGGATTAATTCATCACGTTCCTCCTTAATTTGTTTAGGAGTTGTAGAGTGTTCGATTCTAATCAATTGAAATTAGTTTTTGGGTGTTCCTAAAACAGATGTCAGTGTACCACCTTTTCCAAGTTATTGCCAAACCAACAAAGAAAACCAAAGACAAGAAATAAATATACGTGTTTATAGTGTAATACCCATGAATGTTAAAATGTTGTATGAACATTTACAAATCTTTGTACTTGTATTCTTGTTGGTGCACTTTGACTGTCTAAATTTTACAAAGTAATGATTCAATTGTGAGTAAATCTAGAGTTGTAATAATAAATTATGTGATTAAGTGTATGGAAATAACTCTAGCAATGTTTTTGCATTATTTGCCCGAGCGGTTAATGGGGGCGGACTGTAAATTCGTTGGCAATATGTCTACGCTAGTTCAAATCCAGCTCGGGCCAATAATTCGCCAATCCACCATGGATATAACCCATTTTAGTTCTCCGAAAATGCCTGTTTGTAAGAATTTCACCTTATTCCTTTAATTGCAAGCATGAAGTGAAAATGCATGAAAACTTCGATGTTAGCATAAAACTGTTCAATTAGAAATATGACCCTTATTCACTCAGATACTTATATCTTTTTATAGAAATATCTAAATGCAATTCATATTTCGTGTTAGAAAATAGACTTGTGTAGCTTTAAAATGAAATATGATTTGTAATATTTGGACAATTTTTTTTGTATTATTTGTTTGTAAGAATTTCACCTTATTCCTTTAATTGCAAGCATGAAGTGAAAATTCATGAAAACTTCGATGTTAGCATAAAATTGTTCAATTAGAAATATGACCCTTATTCACTCAGATACTTATATCTTTTTATAGAAATATCTAAATGCAATTCCTATTTTGTGTTAGAAAATAGACTTGTGTAGCTTTAAAATGACATATGATTTGTAATATTTGGACAAGTAGTTTAGTGAGGTAATTCATCAAAGTCAAGTTAAAATCTTGGAAATGCAAGATTCTAGAAGATTGATTTTTCAGTGATCCAATTAGCATAAATTGAGTTAAAAAAATAAAAATAACAATCCGTTTATAAGATAAATAAGTAGACACATGTAGCATTCTATAAATGTAACATACATTCTAATTGAATGTGTATATCAATACAGTTAATTCTTAGATGCTAAGCCAAACTTTGCAAAACACAGGATTTTGACAGCTCTGACCGTATCTTAGTAAATTGACCATAACTTTCCTCTAGGGGAATCAAAATCAAATTTCGTTACTTGGACAAATTAATAGATATATATAGATTTCCAAAAATGTGTCACATGTATTGTTTGGAGCTGTACTTTGGTACATTTAAGATCTCTTGTTTAGAGATATTTGAAAGGTGGAAATCCCACCATCCTAAAAGTTGTCCTGTTAAATCCACTGATTATGGCTAAGGCTATTTCCCTATCAGTGTTACCATTGGACTTACATGCAACAATATACATTAGCATATGGTTAGTAGTTTGGAGGATTTGGTATTCTGCCAAACCATCGATATTCCATTCTACTATGGACTTACTATCAAACTGGACCCTGTCCTGAATAGCATTATCTTTGTACTAAAGATCTAACAGTGAGGGCCTTGGATAGTACATTTTAGATGGGGCAGTTAGAGTTGTCTTGTTCCAGTGAAGTTTATTAACTTCTAAATGTGAGTCTTCTGTTGATTTTTCTTGATTTTGACTCAGCATGTTGACACTTTTTTTTTTCAGATATGTTCAGGTTCTGTAACCTGTTGACCAATTCATCAACAAAGTTTTTATCATTAATTCTGGATTCTTTTTTGAATTTCAGATTGACTTATGGTGGGGGCGTCATCATGATTGGATCTATTTTAGTAGACTCTTTATTAGAAGATCCTGAAGTATGAGGAATTATTTGTTAGGATGACTTTTCCTGAATTAGAAAATTTTCTATCCTTGAGGACTGTTTTCCTAAGGATTGAAGAAATAAATTTGTGTAATTATTTTGGTTGGATATTTCAACCAAGGCACTTGATGTGGATGCTTCTTTTGGTATAGCTGAGTAAGGATTAGCTATTATTTCACCTTTAGATTTTTTGACTGGAAGTGTTGACTCTGGGGATGAACTGTTGCTATATTTTTTCCCTCCCTGGTGAAAAGTTTTGATAAGCAGTTTCTAAAACATTAACGAATTTCGGATCCTCAAAATTAGGCCAATCTTTTTTATGGAACCTAAAGGCTCGTTTAAGCCTCTTAAAGAATGCTAGCTTTTTATGGAATTTTTCCATATACTGCTTATGCATAGAGATCCAGTAATCTCTTTCTTTTTCACTAAAATTTGTATAAAACCATTTATGTTTAATGGTAAATGGCCTTAACGACTCTGTGGAGGATAACATGCATACACTGTATCCCATTTCAGAGGGTGTTGGTGAATTACCTCTTGAGGGTATTTTAACCCTAACTCTGAAGGTGTTTCTACTTGGTACTGAGGGTGACTAACCTGATCTTTGGATTTTATTATTCCCTAAATTACTTGTCTTCTTTCAGTTTCAGTGGCAGGAATTGAAGACGTAGACCTCCTTCTAGAAGACTCTCCTAAATTAAGTTTAATCTTTCTGTTTGCGGAGAATTTATCTCTACATCTCCATCAGTATATTCAATTACTTATTCTAAGTCTCTAGACTCTATTTCTTAGGAGGAATTCCTTGGTCCAAGTCTCATGAAGATTTACCTGATCCCAAGTGATAGTCTTTGGTACTACCATATTGGTCTTAGCTGGATTAGCTATAAAAAGTGTGGTTTCACCTCGTTTTCACTCAATCTTGAGTTTGGAACCATAGTTTTCATTACCTTTTAATAAATCCTATATATTAGGACTACATTTTCTGATCCTGGTAACATGTCAAAACCATAAGACTGAATATTTAAGGTTAATGCATTCATTATGTTTTGATCAATTAAGGATATTGAAAAATTGGGATAACAGCTAAAGAAGATAGGACCATTACAAAGACTTGATTCTATACATCCTAATAAGGAATCTGAAAACTTATTATGTCTTGTATCCCTAACACATATAAGGGCAGAAGTATTTAATCCAAATCTAGTTAAAGGTTTTAATGCCACTTGAACCATTCCTATATGAAGATATTTAAATTTCTTTTTATGTTCTTCTATTAATTTAGAAGAGAAGAGTTTGAAAGTATCTTGTCCTTCCTTTAAGGGAATTGACTCTTCCATGGTTTTAATTATATTGTCTTGTTTTAAAGTAAAACTACCTTTCCTATAAATTTGTCTATCAGAAGTTTGAGGAAGATTCCAATTTTGAAGTTTTTTTCTATATTTCTAATGTAAGAAACTATGAAACAAAACAGATGTATAACAATGAAAAGAGTTCTAAAACAGATTGTGATGATAATATGGTATAAATATGCAAACTAACTAATAAATAGGGTGTTGATCTTTGATCTAAACTAAATTAAAATAGCTAAGTAAGCAAGAAAAACAAGAGAATTAAATTCTGAATGTGAAAAATAAGTTTTGACAGAAACTTACAAAACTAAACAACCAAGGATTTGTAAGATTCAACTGTAAAGAAGCTTTCGCCAAGATTCATGAGCTATTAACCATTGAAAGCATAACAAATACCAATCTGAATCTACACATATGCATGCAAATCAACCATGGAAACAAATCTTTCCTACCTATTCTTACATTTTTGTTAATTAGGTCAAGCAGAATAACTAACACTAATCACATAATAACCCTCATCAAGTGTTATAGATTTAATTACTCGAAATCATTACGAACTAGATAGGTGGAATCCATTCTAACCAATTAACACACAAGCGGCATTAACTTAGTCTAAATCAGATTTTTCAAGCAACACACAAATACATTCTGATTCAAGTGTACATGTGTACAAGTATTCAAGTGTACATGAATACTTACATGTGTGTATAACATCAGATTTCCTCTCAAAAACATATTCTCATAATAGCTTCTTAAGTCAAGGTTACTTAGCTCTTGCAACTGAACAGAAACTTAAGTTAGTATCATCGTTACTTGAAAAGAAAATATTATGTTTAATGTATGAAATTTAGAGAGAAAAGAAAAAGAAAAGTGCACGTAAAAGGGACATAATGTTATCTTAGTTTTCTACTTTTGATCATGGCGATAGAAAAGTGCAGAAGCAAAAACTCAGGTTTATTTGTATGTTTTCTACATTTAGACATACTTTCTTGTTTACAAGAATTATAGTTTCATCTACCTATACTTCTTTGTGAAATATATTGAACAAATGTTGGTCTCCTCAATGCCTTTTTTGAGCTGAATCTTCTATGTCAAATTCAAAATAGATACAAATAGATTCTAAATTTGTCATTCTTTTTAAGAACTAAAAAAATATTAGATAACCATTCTACACACCTGATAGTTCAAATGAACTTAGCCTTACAAGGCATTTGATCTCTTCCTTTACCTTGTTCTACAAGTCCCCAGTAATAATAGTAGATAGGAACAATATTCATAAGGAGTTATATTGAAACCAAGAAATATAGGCTAGCCTGCAATCAACACTAGAATAAATGAAGTTTTCTGAAAAATCCTTCTAGTGGAGGAAGACTTCCTAAGAATAAGAGACATAGGGCTAAAGAGAGAGCCAAAAAAAGATCTTTCGTGTATAATCCTATATAATCTTGAATGTTATCAATTCCGGTATGTAGACCAAATGATACAACGCAAGGAAAAGCTCCTACATTTATGGAGATATAGAACATCATATAAGTTATCATGCTTGCATATCCACCATTTGAGCCTTCAACAATTATTCCAATAATTACATATCTGATTTGACCTATGGACGAATGCACAAGCATAAGCTTCATGCTTGTTTGAGTAATAACAATGAGATTCCCCAATATCATGCTAAGAATAGTTAGGATTTTTAGAAGAAGATGTCATTCGTTTGATGAGAAAGAAAAAAGAATGTCAAAAAATTGAGTGATTGAAGCTGAAGCAGTTACTTGAAAAGTAATAGAAAGAAAAGCAATGATTGAAATAAATTTCTGTTAAAAATTATTTTCTTTCATTACCAAATTTTATTACTCCAATGATTTTTTTTAAATACGATACACTAGGTTGCTTAGGGCGGATGTATTGATAGATTTATTTTAGTGCTTTTAAGATCATGTTCCACTATTAAACATAGTCTGCTAGCATTAATCGATTCATCGTACTCTTTGAGCATAATAATTGAGAAACAATGTTACATGACCACAGCTACCAAAATCAAATTTAAATCCCTATGACACCTAGAAGATAACCAATAATCCCCAAAGTATAATATATTGAAAATCAATTTCACTCAATTTCGTTTCTTATATAGCATAAGCATGTATAATACATAAGGTACGAGCTTATGCTAAACAAAAGACAACAAGTGAATAGATTAACAGGATATTTAGCTTTAGCTGCAAGAGCTTCGTAAATTAAAATTGTAATAGTCGAGCAAGTGAAGATCATTGCAAGAAATATTTAGCAGAACAATTGATTTCTATTAGATTCTACGAGCTGTTGAAAGTTCATTAATGATGTACGTAATTTGTCAATTTCACTAATAGTAATTGGAATAAGACCAAACTAATAAGTAGAATATTTAATTGCAACTTGATGTTCAATGTTTTTGTTGACAAATCAAGTACATTTTCGGAGAAAATCTTTACTGTACTCATCATACTCAAGCATTCAGAGAAGTTCCTACTTGAGTTTCAAAAGTCAACTAACTTGCATGGATCATTTACCTAAAAAACAACAATACTAGCAGAAGATTCCTTCTTGTCCTGTAGAGTCATGGTGCTCAAACATTAACTAGAATAAGCAACAAATAGGAAATTCATATATTAAAAATTTCAATTTCTGCCATTTTTTTCTTTTGGTAGACAAATTCAAATTCTGCCTTCATTCTGTTAGATTAAAAAGGAAAACAAAAATTTTGACAACTAATATAATAATTGCTAAATCTTTTCATTTTAATTACTGATTATAACGTCAAATTTGAGAAGGTCAAGACACATTTAAACTCTTCTCTTCTAAATTAATAGAAGAACATAAGAATAAATTTAAATATCTTCATATAGGAATGGTTCAAGTGGCGTTAAAACCTTTGACCAGATTTGGACTAAATACCTCTGCCCTTATATGTGTTAGGGAAACAAGACATAATAGTTTTTAGATTCCTTATTAGGATGTATAGAATCAAGTCTTTGTGATGGTCCTATCTTCTTTAGCTATTATCCTGATTTTTCAATATCCTTAACTGATCAAAACATAATGAATGCATTAACGTTAAATATTCAGTCTAATTGTTTTGACATGTTACCAGGATCTGAAAATGTAGTCCTAATATATAGGATTTATTATAAGGTAAAGAACACTATGGCTACTAATGCTAAGATTGAGTCAAAACAAGGTGAAACCACACTTTTTTATAGCAAATCCAGCTAAAACAAACATGGTAGCGCCAAAGACAATAAAATGGGATCAAGTAAATCTTCTAGAAACTTGGAAAATTGATCAAGGCATTCCTCCTAAGAAAATAGAGTCTAGAGACCTAGAATCAGTAATTGAATATACTGATGGAGATGTAGAGATAAAATTCTTTGCAAACAGAAAGATTAAATTGAATCTAGAAGAGTCTTCTAGAAGGAGGTCTACGTCTTCAATTCCTACCACCGAAACTGAAAGAAGACAAGTAAGTGAGGGAATAATAAAATCCAAAGATCGGGTCACCCTCAGTACCAAGTAGAAACACCTTCAGAGTTAGGGTTAAAATCACCCTCAAGATATAATTCACCAACACCCTCTGAAATAGGATACAGTGTATGCATGTTATCCTCTACAGAGTCGTTACGCCCATTTACCATTAAACATAAATGGTTTTATACAACTTTTAGTGAAAAAGAAAGAGATTACTGGATCTCTAGCATAAGCAGTATGTAGAAAAATATCATAAAAAGCCAACATTCTTTAAGTGGCTTGAACGAGCCTTTAGGTTCCACAAGAAAGATTGGCCTAATTTTGAGGATCCTAAGTTCATTAATGTTCTAGAAATTGCGTACCAAAACTTTTTCACCAGGGAGGGAAGAAATATAGCAGCAGTTCATCCCCCAGATTCAACACTTTCAGTCAAAAAATCTAAAGGTGAAATAATAGCTAATCCATTCTCAGCTATACCAAAAGAAACATCCACATCAAGTGCCTTGGTTGAAATATCCAACCAAAATAATTACACAAATTTATTTCTTCAATCCTTAGGAAAACAGTCCTCAAGGATAGAAAATTTTCTAATTCAGGAAAAATCTTCCCAACAAATAATTCCTCATGCATTAGGATCTTCTAGTAAAGAATCTGCTAAGATAGATCCAATCATGATGAAGCCTCCTCCAGAAGTCAATCTAAAATTTAGAAAAGAATCTAGGATAAATGATAAAAACTTTGTGGATGAATTAGTCAATAGGTTACAAAATCTGAACATATCTGAAAAGAAAAGTGTCAACATGTTGAGTCAAAATCAAGAAAAGACTCACATCTAGAAGTTAATAAACTTCATTGGAATAAGACAACTCCAACAACCCTACCTAAAATGTATTACCCAAGACCCTCACCGTTAAATCTTCAGTATGAAGATAATGCTATCCAAGACAGGGTCCAGTTTGATGGTAAGTCCATAGTAGAATGGAATATTGATGGATTGGCAGAATATCATATTCTCCAAACAACAAAACACATGCTAATGTATGCAGTAACATGTAGGTCTAATGGTAACACTGACAGGGAAATAGCCTTAGCCATAATCAGTGGGTTTACAGGACAATTATTAGGTTGGTGGGATTTCCACCTGTCCGATATCTCTAAACAAGAGATCTTAAATTCTGTGAAACAGGAAAATGGAAATTTAATGACTGATATAGTTTAATACTTTGATCTATACAATTATAAACCACTTTGTAGGAGCTAATATGCTTAGGTTAGATAGATCACATGAACAACAGATTAATTTTAGGTGTCCAGATCAATCTCACTTTCAGTGGTATAAAGATGTGTTCTTATCTAGAGTTTATCAGAGACCAGATAGTCAAGCTGACTTTTGGAAAGAAAAGTTTCTAGCAGGTCTTCCAACTCTGTTTGCTGATAAAATCAGAAACACATTAAAAGATAAACATGGTGGTATAATATACCATACAGTAACTACACCTATGGAGAACTAGCTTCAGAGGTCGTGTCAGAAGGAATATTATTATGTAATGATATTAGGCTAAAACGACAAATTGACAAAGAGAAATTAAGTGGGAAAAGAGCTTTAGAAAATTTCTGTGAACAATTTGAATATCCCACAAGCAGTCAATTTAAGTAGTCTAAAAAGGCTCATAAACTTCAAAAGAAATTCTCTAATAAACCGTACAAGAGAAAACAATATAAAAAGAACGAAAAGTCAAAGTCGAGTTATTATGAATCAAACAAGAAACCCTTAGTCAAGGAACCTAATTATAAAAAAGGTCCCTATATGTTATAAATGTGGAAAACTAGGTCAAAACCAAAATAAATGCAAGATTAAAAAGAAAATAAATGCTCTTCTAATTGATGAAGGCTTAAAGAAATCCTTATGTCAAATCTTATTAGAAGATTCTAATGAGGAAAAAGAACAATGAAATGCTTTTATAATAGAGCAGTATAATTCAGATTCTAGTATAGAAGAGTAAGAAAATAAATATAACTCTGAGTTAGAACAGTCTGTAAAATCAAAATGTTGTTCTGATAATGACTGTGATGAATGTATTCTAAAAACTATAGGATTAAACAACCTTAGTATAAATGTCTTATCTAAAGAAGAAAGTCTAAT
The DNA here is from genome assembly GCA_029379385.1 of Quillaja saponaria. Taxonomy (NCBI): domain Eukaryota; kingdom Viridiplantae; phylum Streptophyta; class Magnoliopsida; order Fabales; family Quillajaceae; genus Quillaja; species Quillaja saponaria. Next base: position 14,157,880 of record CM055612.1, on the reverse strand, counting down.
TCTAGACTTTATTGATAAAATTTTAGACCCTGAAGAAAGAAAAATACAATTAGAAAACTATATTCAAATGTCTAACAAGGGTAAGAGTTCAGTAATAAAAGGAAGTATAAAAGATGATTCTTATTCTTTTAAGAATATCATTGAAAGAGTAAAAGCTGTTAACTCTTCATCAAAAGAACAAACAATTGCTGATTTAAAATAAGAAATTAATGAAATCAAAGAAGAAGTAAAAACTCTAAAACAGAGAGTATTTTAGAAGAATCAGATGAAGACTAGTTCCAAGATCTTCTATGAGAATCATCAAGAGAAACAAAAAATCCAGAACCTAAAAACAGAGGAAAAGGTATAATGATTTAGGAACCTGAAGAAGGAACTGTAAACATCCTTAATGATCCAGAAGGATGGATTTGTGCTGGAGATTTAGTTAAGCACAAAGCACAAAAATGGTTTACTAAAATAACTATAGTTGTGAATAATGAATTCATTTTTCAGTCTGTTGCCTTAATAGATTTTGGAGCAGATTTAAATTGCATTAATGAAGGACTAGTCCCATCCAAGTACTTTCAGAAAACTACACAAATACTCCATGCTGCGGATGGAAATCGTCTTATTATAGACTTCAAATTGTCTAATGCTGCAATTTGTAATAACAAGGTTTGTTTTCCTTTACCCTTTGTTCTAGTTAAAGGTTTTGCTCAGGGAGTAATTCTAGGAAACCATTAACACATGTTATTCCTATTTCTAAGATAGACGAATCAAGAGTAGAAACTACAATAAAGGGTAGACAAATTAAATTTGAATTTGTTGAAGAACCCCGAATGCATGAAATCAATCTTTTGAAAGATACAATTAAAAGGAAAGAAAATTTTCTTATGTCTCTAAAGGAAGAGATAGAATACAAGAGGATTGAGCAACAATTAAAATCTTCTAAGCTTCAAGATGAAATTAATAAATTTCAACATAAAATTGAACAAACTATATGTGCTGAAATTCCTAATGCTTTTTGGAATAGAAAATAGCATATAATAGAATTGCCTTATGAACCCAATTTCTTAGAAAAACAAATACCCACTAAGGCTAGACCAATAGCTATGGGTCCTAAACACTTGGAAATTTGTAAGGCAAAAATTGAAGAGTTACTAAAAAAGAGGTTAATTAGAAAAAGTTATAGTCCTTGGAGTTGTCCAGCATTTTATGTAGAAAATGCAGCTGAACTAGAAAGAGGAGTTCCGAGGCTAGTAATTAATTACAAACCTCTGAATAAACCATTAAGATGGATTAGGTATCCAATCCCTAATAAAAAGGATTTGTTAAATAGACTTTATGATGCCAAAATCTTTTCTAAATTTGATATGAAATCAGGATATTGGAAAATTCAAATAGTTGAACAAGATAGGCACAAAACTGCCTTTACTATACCTTTTGGACATTATCAATGGAATGTTATGCCATTTGGATTGAAAAATGCACCATCTGAGTTTCAAATTATTATGAATGATATTTTTAATTCTTATCATGAATTTATAATTGTCTATATTGATGATGTTTTAGTTTTTTCTCCTTCTATTGAGAAACTTTTTAAACATCTCACTATATTCTTGAATATTGTCATGAAGGCCGGATTAGCAGTTTCTACAAAGAAGGTAAAAGTATTTCAAACTGCTATTCGTTTTTTAGAACATAATATTCATAAAGGTTCTATTATACTCATTGATAGAGCTATACAATTTGCTGATAAGTTCCCTAATGAAATTAGGGAAAAACAACAACTATAGAGATTCTTAGGAAGCCTAAATTATGTAGGTGAATTTTATAAAGATTTAGCCCTAGACTGCAAATTATTATTTACTAGATTAAAAAAAAATCCTCCACAATGGAACAATGACTTTACAAAAGCAGTTAAGAGGATAAAACAAAGAGTTAAAGAACTTTCATGTCTTTGTATTCCTCATCCAGATGCATTTAAAACAGTGGAAACAGATGCTTCCGAGATAAGATATGGAGGAATATTAAAACAAAAAATTGCTAATAAAGAGCAATTGGTTAGATTTACTTCAGGAACCTGGAAGGGTGCACAACAAAATTATTCTACTATAAAGAAGGAAATATTATCTATTGTCATGTGCATCGCTAAGTTTGAATCTGACATGTTAGATAAAAAATTCTTATTAAGAATAGATTGCAAGTCTGCAAAGGATATCATTCTTAAAGATGTTAAAAATATAACATCTAAACAGATATTTTCTAGATGGCAGGGAATCCTTTCTGTTTTTGAATTCGATATAGAATTTATTAAAAGAGAATCTAATTCTTTGCCTGACTTTCTAACTAGAGAATTTTTGCAAGGATCTTAAAGGAAAAGGTGTTATGACCTCTCAAACTAATATTCCTGCAAAAAGAAACCTCTCCACTCCTAATATTAAGGAGACTGATAAAGATTTCTTATGTGATTAGGCTTATGAATTAGTCATTCCTTGTAATACCAAGGATTTCAAATATCCATATATTCCACTATTTTATAAAAAGATAGCACCAATTGAGAGAAAGTATGCCAATTTAGCACCATATGAGATAGCCATTTTCTATCTTAATAATCATCATCCTCCTGAATTGGAACCCAAGAATATTTTATTCTATTTAAATATTCTTGTGGACACAGAATCAATTTCTCATAAACCCTGGATTCGAGCAGGGTCAGAATGGGCTTATTCGAAAATCATCATTTATAAAGTGATGAAGCCAGAAGATTGGGGTATGGATTTATACCGTCAAAAACAAATCAAAGATAGAAGAATATTTCCTCGGCTATATACTTATTTTGATTATATGGCTACATGGAAAAAACTTGCGTTTATTTGAAAACAAAGCAAGAAAGCATAGCTGGTTTCTAAGGTTCACCCTCAATGAAGAACCTTCACCCACTACTTTTCCTCAATGGTTTAAAACATGGTACTTTTCTTGGGGATTATTTCTTATATCCCTACCTAAATAGATTCATCTTTACTGGTTAAGGTTTTATGAGAATAATTATACTTTAGATCCTCAAGACAAAATTATTATGTTTATAGCTTATTATCAGCTTCCATGGATTGTTAAATGGGAATATATTGTAAAAGAATGTTCTTCTTCTGCCTTTGGGATTAATCAATCAGTCCCCTGGTTAATTCATAGAACTCAAATTAAATGGTGGGACAACTTCTCTATTTTCGAAGAGAACCTTAATAATTTTCAAAAGTTAGGGATCTTAAGATCTAAAGCTTCTTCCCATAAACCTTATGTAAATGAAAATAAAAAGGTTCTTGATATGGTGAAAGGCTTATTAGCCTCCTTTTCTAAAGATGATGTTCAAAAAGAGCTCCTAAAAATCCTTGAAGATAATAGTTCTAAGATGAGTCAAGATGACCTAGCCTATTTCCAAGACTCACAAGACCCTCTGGACGAAGGAGCAGAAGACTTTTTGGATGAAGAATCTTATCAATAATTCTCTTTTCATAAAGCTAAAGTTTACTTTCCAAAAAGGAGAAGGAATCTACTTTTCAAAAAGCAAAAGTCTTATTTTCCAAAAGAAAAAATACTTTCTGTGACTTGAAGACAAATTTCTTAAAAAAAAAGGATTTGCTTTATAAAAGTAAATATTCCCTTTCTATCTGGCGGACCGACTCCAATCTATCCAGGACACTTGCCCAGACAGAATGATGAGCCTTATCTTCAGGAATCTGCTTTTCTCAACCTTATCTCTTAGGCAATCATACCATGATTGTTATTTAAGGGCCTTTGCCCTCTGGAGTTTCCTAAGTTTTGAAGTTTGCTAGAATATCAGAAGTTTGAGTGCTTAGAGTGTTTTATAAAATACGAGTGAAAGTTTCAAATTTGAGTGGGCTTGTATCTGTTGTACCTGTAGCTGTTGTTGTCAAATAGTACATGTAAACGTGTCCTGTACTTGTTTCTTGTACCTGCAATAAAGAATCTATTTCTGTTAATGTAAGTTTTCTTCTACTCATATTATATATTTCTATGGTTAATCTGGGCTGCTGAATATTATTGCAGCTGTTTATATATGTTCTGTGTGTTAGTCTGGCTTTTATATTAAGTGTTTCTTTCTGTGTGCGCTAGCTTCCCGCACTGTCAATTGCATCAATTCATCACCTGGATATAGTTCTTTCTTAAGGTCTAAAAAGGCTACATTATTCTTCATAGATGGTAATGTTCAATAAAAAAGATATATACTTTGCCAAACCCCACCATAATCAGGTGATATATATATATACTTTAATCATTGGCTTCTCTGAAAGCTGTATGGGAGATTTAAGTGCAAAAATTCTAGTAAAAAATCTTCCTACCACAATAAAATATTCTAAAGTGTTATTGATCTCATTATAATGGATGCCACTTGTGTTTTTATATTATCTTCATAATGAATGTGTCAACCCATTGTTCACTGCAACTTGAACCTAGCAATGTTCAACTTTGTTGGTTTCATATAATTCCAATAATTCTCCTGCAAATATCGTTGATTTCTAATGGCCAAAAACCATTATATGTTCATCTACTGCTCGACTTAGCTAAATTCCCCCCCCCCCCCCCCTTCCCACCCTACTTATTCCATAAAAAGAGTAAAGGGCCTCAGAAATTGTTATCTCGGTAAAATATCCTAAAGTTTTATTGATCTCATTTAATACATGGGATTTCATTTTGTCAGATTTGTCCACTTTATGTTATGGAGAGATGGAGTAGAAATCATTGAATGAAGTAAAGAGAGTCATTGTCAATCTCAATGGATGCAAATTGGAAAACAAGTTTCCAAGCCTTGGCTGTGCACTATAAATAGGAGGGGGGAGGTGACCGAAAAGGAAAGTGTGCACAAAAGTCCAAAAAAAAAAGGGGAGAGAAAGTAAGAAAAAGAGAAAAAAAATGAGAAAAGTTAGTGAGAAATTATAGGAGGATGATTCAGTTACAAGGGGAAAAGCATAGGCATGTATCATGTGCTTCCGTATTCTATTATTTCATTGAATTTGAAAATGGCATGTTTTATGAGAAAATGAGCTATGTGTAATTGAAGAAAATGAAAGGTGTGGAATTTGTATGGTTTTAGCACTTGTAGTTTGTCTTGACATTATGTTGCTCAAAATATAGAATGGATCCATATCTAGAAGAAATGGTACAAGGAAGTACTAAAAATCTTGCAGGGCGATGACCCATGAGATGGTATTGAGATGTGCCATAAGTCATGTAAGGCAATGTCTCATGAGATGGTATAATGATGTGTCGTAAGTCTAGAGACGATGTCTCTTAGGATGGATCCATATTTAGAAGAGGTGGTACAATGATGTGTCGTAAGTCTAGAGACGATGTCTCTTAGGATGGATCCATATTTAGAAGAGGTGGTACAATGATGTGCTGAAAGTCTTGTAGGGTGATGTCTCATGAAATGGTACAGTACCGTAAGTCTTGTAAGACTATGGTACAATAATGTGCTGTAAGTTTAGAGACGATGCATTGATTTGAATATTGACAAGAAAGGTCTACAATAAAAAAAATGCTTGCATGTGAAAAGTTTCTTGTATTTCCGTATTATCAAACTACACATCAACCTTTTATTTTATAATGCATGCTGAGATTTCTATCTCATGTTTTCAATGTTGTTGTGCAGATTCATAGCTAAGTAGATCTTGTCTGGAAAACATGAAAGTAGTTGTCTTAAAATGCAATTATATGTATTATGCTATTGGAATAGGAAAATATATGAGAATATGTAAAAATGAGCATAATAGCCTTAGAAAAGTTGTAAAGGCTCCTCTTGATGTTATGTATATAAACTAGATTAATGAATAGTAATTGGAAATCGAGCCTCCAAGTCTCTTAATTCATTGTCAAAAAGGTTTATTTCTTGATTAATTGATTTTGATAAATAAAGACTACATAAATAAGAGTAGTTTCTGAACTTAGAAAAATTATGGAACTTAAGAAAAAGGAATAAGGATTCAACAATCAAGGCTGTATAAAGCTTACGTAATAGAAATTTTAAATTTGGACAAGAAAATTGGCTAATATTACCTTAAGAGTTTATTAAATTAGTTAAGTAATAACAAGATGATTATAACTCAATAAGGCACTAATTAAATTAAGTAAATGATTAAGGAAAGTGGGGTGTTACACTAGTTCCCTAAAATTACAACTTTCCATTTGTCATTCTCTAAATTAACATGTGATCCTAACACTTGTCTACCTCTTGGATCAATTTTTACCTGAGAGTGTGTGAGACAAGCATGGTCGTGATTTTGAGCTATTGGTTTAGACTGAGGGTATGTTAGTAGCGGAGTATGAGACTCAATTTACTCGACTATCTCGTTTTACCCTGTATCTGGTAGCTACGGAGTAGATGAGAGTGATGAGATTTGTGCATGGTTTGAAGGACTATTTATTAAGATTAATGTTCGTGTCGGACACTATGACTTATACTTAGGCTATTGATGTTGCCTACCGATTGGAGACTAGGGTAGTGGAAAGACAGGCAGAATGCGAGAGTCATAAGAAGGCAAGGCAGGAAGGTCCTTCAAATTCTAAAGCTGCCAATTCACATAAACCTGGGGGTGAATCTACCTCTAGGAAGGGTTCATTTAGAGGAAGCTTTTAGCCTGGTAGAAGTCAAATGAGACGAGTTTCAGGAACTCAGTTTCAGGGAGGATCATTTAGCAGACCCCAATCATATGAATTTCCTATATGCTCTACCTGTGGCAATAGGCATACAGGGCAGTGTAGATTGAGGACAGGTGCGTGTTTTAAATGCAGAGCGATGGATCATCGTATTAGAGACTGTCCGTTGTTGAGAAGTCAGTCTATTTCAGCCAGAACTTCTTTATCTGTTCAGGTAAACCTCCATTTCCTACAACACCTATGAGGCCTCCAAGGGTATGTGGTAGTTTTTCTAGGGGTTCTTCATCAGCAAGTAGAGGTCAGGCCTGAGTTTATGCTCTGACGACTCAAGATGCTCAGGCTTCTAATGTAGTGGTATCAGCTAATTTGTTTGTTTGTTCAATTGTTGCCAAAGTATTGTTTGATCTAGGAGCTACTCATTCTTTCATCTTGCCATATTTTGTTTCCCTTGTGGAGAAAGTTGCGAAGCCTCTTGAAATCCCTCTAGCAGTCTTAACTCTGTTGGGGGAAACTATTTTAGCAAACCAGTATATATCTTCATGTGAGGTTCTTGTGAGGGATAATAATTATCTGGCGAACTTAATCATACTAAATATGATATGATTCTAGGCATGGACTGGATGTCTAATCATCATGATCTGGTAAACTATTACGATAAAAATGTTTAAGTTCAGTATTCTTACCAAGCCGACTTTTATTTTTCAAGGGGATTGGACTGAGATTCCTCGCAATTTAATTTTAGCCATTAAGGCAAGACGACTGATCAGGAAGTTTCTGATAGAGTGCCCTCCTTTAGATTGTATCCCAGTGGTGAGGGAGTTTTTTGATATTTTTCCTGAAGAGCTTTTAGGGCTTTTTCCTAATTGGGAGATTGAGTTCGACATTGAGTTATTACCCGGCACTCAACCAATTTCTATTCCCCCCTATAGAATGGCTCCTAGTGAGTTAAGGGAGCTTAAAGTGCAATTACAAGATTTACTGGATAAGGGATTCATTCATCCCAGTTCATCTCCTTGGGGTGCTCTTATTTTGTTTGTTAAAAAGAAGGATGGCTTGTTTAGACTGTGTATCAATTACCGGCAGTTGAATAAGGTAACAGTTAAAGACAAGTATCCTCTCCCCATGATTAATGACTTATTTGATCAATTGCAAGGAGCTAAGTATTTTTCTAAAATTGATCTTCCTTCGGTGTATCACTAGCTCCGAATTAAAAAGGAAGATATTTTGAAGACTACTTTTCGTACTTGGTATAGTCACTATGAATTTCTCGTTATGTCTTTTGGGCTTACTAATGCCCTTGTAGCATTCATGGACTTAAAGAATAGGGTGTTTAAGCCTTTCTTGGGCCAGTTTGTTATTGTTTTCATTGATGACATTCTGGTATACTCTAGAAGTGAGGAAGAACATGAACAACATCTTCATATTGTATTGCAAACATAGGCAAAATAAGCTTTTTGCCAAATTCTCTAAGTGTGAATTTTGGTTGAATTAGGTAACTTTTCTCCGACGTGTGATTTCTAAGGAGGGAATTCGTGTAGATCCATCCTAACAAGATAGAAGTAATTCAGAATTGGCCTCAACCAACAAATGTTTATGAAATTCGAAGTTTCTTGGGCTTGGCCGGTTATTATAGGAGGTTCATGGAGAATTTCTCTCGTATTGCCCTCCTTTGACTTGATTGACTCAGAAAGGAATTAAGTTTTTGTGGTCTAAGACTTGTGACGAAAGCTTTCAAAACTTAAAAACTTGTTTGAGTTAGCTTCTGTTCTGGCACTTCCCTCTACTACGGGTAAGTGTATTGTGTTTAGTGATGCTTCTTGTATTGGATTTAGTTATGTTTTGATGCAGGATGGAAGAGTGGTAGCATATGCTTCCAGACAGCTGAAAAAGCATGAGGTGAACTACCCTACTTGTGATCTTGAGATGGCATCGGTAATTTTTGCATTAAAAATATGAAGGCATTACTTGTATGGTGAGACTTTTGAGATATCTTTGATCAGAAGGAGCTAAGTTTGAGGCAGTGCAGATGGATTGAGTTATTGGAGGATTATGATTGTTCGATTTCTTATCATCCAGGTAAAGCAAATATGGTTGCCAATGCTCTAAGTAGAAATTTTTGATCTATGGGTAGTCTATCCTATTTGTCAGCTATGCATAGTCAGGTAGTCAGAGAATTATAGCGATGTATGGCTGAGGGAGTTTGATTTGAAGTGTCTCCTTAAGGGATATTGTTAACTCATGTTCAAGTGAAGTCCAGCTTTGTAGAAGCCATAAAAGCATCACAAGCAGTTGATATAGAGGTGATTGCTGAGAAAACTAAATGTGATCAAAGGATTACTAGTGATTTCATGGTAGATGGTGAAGGAGTACTGAGATATGGTGATCGAATTATTGTGCCACTTGATTTGGAGTTGAGAAGTAAGATTCTTGAAGTAGCTCATTATTCATCATATGTTATGCATCCTGGTTCTTCTAAAATGTATCAGGATTTAAGAAAATTTTACTAATGGAAGGGTATGAAGAAAAATGTTGCTGATTTTGTTTCTAGGTGCCTTGTATGTCAACAAGTGAAAGCTGGATATTCCAGAGTGGAAATGGAAAAAAGTTACTATGGATTTCATATCAGGACTTCCTAAGACTTTTAGGGGTTTTGATTCTATTTAGGTGATTGTTGATCGTTTAACAAAGTCTGCACATTTTCTTCCAGTAAAGGCTACTTACTCAGCACATCAGTAATGCAAGCTGTATCTAGACGAGATTGTTTCATTACATGGAATACCAGTCTCTATTATTTATGACTAGGGTGCTTAGTTTAGCATAGCTTGGTACTCAGTTATTGTATCTTTTCAGGAGGCTCTTGGTACTCAGTTATTGTTCAGCATAGCTTTTCACCCTTTAACGGATGGGCAATCCAAGAGAACTATACAAACTTTGGAGGATATGTTGTGAGCCTGTGTGATAGAGTTTGAAGGTAGTTGGGATCAGCATCTTCTAATAATGGAGTTGCTTATAATAATAGCTATCATAGTAGTATTTGGATGGCACAATTTGAAGCATTATATGGTAGGAAGTGTTGATCTCCAGTGGGATGGTTTAAGACGGGTGAGCATCAGTTGTTAAGGCCAGAATTACTTTAGGATGCTATAAAGAAGGTTTAGGTGATTCGTGATAAATTACAGATAGCTCAGAACCAACATAAGTAGTATGCTGACAACCATAGAAGACAGTTAAAATTTGAAGAGGGTGATCATATATTTCTGAAGGTTTCTCCTTTTAAAGGCACTATGAGATTTGGTAAGAAAGGTAAGCTAAGCCCAAGATTTGTTAAGCCTTTCCAGATCCTGGATAGGGTTGGAACGGTACCATGCAAGCTGGCATTGCCCAGGGACTTGCATAGGGTGCATCCGGTATTTCATGTGTCAATGCTTCAAAAATATTTGCTAGATGAATCACATATTTTACGAATTCAGGAAGTGCAAGTTGACAAGGATTTGATGTACAAGGAGCAACTAGTAGAAATCAATGATAGACTAGTCTGTCAACTTCGATGAAGGTTATTCCTTCAGTAAAAGTTATATAGCAACATCACAAGAAAGACGAAGCCACTTGGGAGTTCGAGAATGAAATGAAACGACGTTATCCATATTTATTTGAATAATTCAGGCAAATGATGTACTCTTATAACTTTCCATTTGAAATTCGGGATGAATTTCTTTTAAGGGAGGGAAAATTGTTATACTCTGATAATTTAGCATATTTACATACGTAATTGGTGTGACTCAGTGGATTAAAATAAATACATATATATACACACATATATATATGTGTGTGTGTGTATACTGGAATTAATTTGATTATATTATAATATTGATTAATTTAGTGTAAATTCTATTGATCTAAACTAATGGAATAAAATGTATATATACATACAAATATATATATATATATGAAAATTCATTATACAACACAAATTAGAAATAACAAATTGTACCCTTGAATTATATTATAATAAATCCTTTCCATTGTCATTTTCTTGGTAAACTGACCTATGCTCCTTCCTTCTGCCGTTTCTTTTGCTTGTTGGAACTTTGGGAGATGAAGGGCACCGTGAATCCTTTTCTTTTGCCATCTATGTTCAAGGCTTGAGTGAATTCCTTGCTTCTCCTTTCTAGAAGGCCATGGAAGTGGAGATTAAGGGAGGTTAGGAGTTGAATTTCAACTCAGTTAGAAGCAGCACCTCATTTTTTTTTTATTTTTTTTTTCACTTGTGTTGCCAAGTCCCCTGCTCCTTGCACTTGGGGAAAAACCAGCCATCACTCTTGTGTTTTTTTATGTTAAGAATTCCTAAATTTCATGTTGATTAAATTAGGTTCAAGGTAAAGAACTTCCCCCTTTTCTTTTTTCTCTTGATAGGTATAATCTCCTTGGATGTTGTTGGTTGCTCTGGTTTGGAAGGATGGCCATGAAATTAACCCATATTGTGAGCTTTAAAGCTCTTTATGAGCTGTTGGTTAGGCTAGAATTCCAGCCATAAGGGTGAAGGGTTTTCTTACCCTTGAGAGCTAAATAGGTGGTGTGTGTGAGTTTGGGAAGTGGGTATGAGTGGAACGGTTTGGGGGCTGTAAGTGATGAAACAGGGGACTATTATGGAATTCTATTTGTTGGGATGTTGAAGTTGTGAGGGTGAATAGCAGAACCAGCCACCTTTGAACTGTACCATAATAATTTCTTGGCCCTCCTTCATGTTATCCGATGGTAGTCTGAATCTAGGCAGCAAATATGCTGCCATATCTGTTATAAAGTTGAAGGAGTTTAAATTAATTCCTAATTCAAGTATTAGAAGAGTTGATTTAAGAACTAAATGTTGGATGTTAAGGTGAATTATAGCAAGCGAAACAAGTGCAGAAATTTATTACTGTTGACCTTTAATTTAGTTAAATTATTCATGTTAATATTAAGGGTTGTAATTTCTGAGTTTAGGTGAATTATGGGAATTCCTTTTTAGTTTAATTAAGAAAGTGAAATTTGTAGTTAGTTAGGAATTATGGAATACCAGGTTAAGTTTGAATCGAAGAATTAGTATTTATAAATAATTTGAAGTGATTAATCTTATTCTAAACTTTAATAGTTAAATTATTCGGTAAATGTTTAAGACAAAATTAGTTTTTAAATAGTATGCTAAATATATATATATATATAGGACTAATGAATCGAGGAATTAACCTTGTAATGATTATTGTAAATAGCATACAAATTGATGATTTTCAGCTCCAAGTCGTGTTGAGGATATTCCAACCTCGTCACAGGATAAGCGGATTGATGAGGCTCATCCTTAAAGTTGTGAGTGAATTATATGCTTTATGGTTACCAGATTATTATATAATTGATACGTTATATGCGTTTGAGATTGAGTGTGGTTGATAAGGGCAGAAAAAGTGAAATTTTCTGAAAAATGATTTCTATTTTCGAAATTAAAAATCCAGGTGCACCTAGGATCTTTGAATTTGGTATGAATTAATCTGATGTTGACAATTGTTTTAAAAACAAATGGAGTGCTCAGCCTCAGTGGGATAGATTATGTACGAAGAATTAATTTATTGTGTGGGTACATAAATGCCCTGTAAGGGAAGATAATATTGTGCAAGGCTGAGTTACTCGTTGGCCCTTTGGTTATTTAATTGGTAGTGTAATTGTTTGTTTGTTTGATATGTTAAAATTGTGAACTAAGTGAATTATGATTGTATAATAATCACGTACATGCATAAGTAAATTTAAATATGAGTTTTAAACTATGATACATATGTTGTGTGATGCTGGTACCCTCAGGGTAAATGGTTTGTTCACTGAGTCCTTGTGACTCACTCCTTCCTTTGTTATCGTTTTTTTTTTTAGTTTCCAGGAAACCATTGTTGGTCGTGACTAAATTTGCTACCTGTAGATTCTGCTGCAGCAAGGTATATATCGGAAATCGCACACTTGGAGCGTGAGGGACGACACTTGCAGTCACTTTAGGTGTTATGCATTATTGTTGGATATATTGAATTTGCAAATGGTGATTTTCATGTTTTGTTAGGAGCGAAGGTCCTCTCTGTATATTATGATACTCTGAGTTACTGTCAACTTCATACATAGGTTGTTATATGTAGTATAGGCAAGTTCCATTTTATGGGAACCACTGCCGATATTTTTAGTAATCGTTTGATGTTTAATAGTTAAGTTTAAATTGTTTTTGTTATTAGTAATATTTTAATTGTTATACTTGTAGTGTGTTAACGAATCATGGTGCATAGTACTTGAGTATTCAGGGTTACGGGGATATGGTTACCTATTTCTTCAACCAGTTATACCTCTAATTGAAGGTGTGACATGTGGCATTCTAGAAGTCTTTTCAGGAGGCTCTTAGGACACAATCATTGTTTAGTACAGCTTTCCATCCTCAAACTGATAGTCAGTCTAAGAGAACTATATAGATTTTAAAAGATATGTTGCGAGCTGGTGTTATAGATTTCTAGAGTAGTTGGGAACAACATCTTCCACTTATGGATTACTTATAATAATAGTTATCGCAACAGCATTCAAATGACACCATTTAAAGGATTGTACAGGAGGAAGTGTGGATCTCCAGTGGGTTAGCTTAAAATAGGTGAACATCAGTTGTTGGGGCCATAGTTAGTCCAGGATGCAGTAGAAAAGTTCAAGTGATTCGTGACAGGTTACGAATAGCTCAAAGCAGAAAAAGGCATATGCCAATAATCGTCGAAGAGAGTTGGAGTTTGAAGTAGGTGACCATTTTTTTTTTTTGAAAGTTTCACCTTTTAAGGGCACCATGAGGTTCAGAAAGAAAGTCAAGCTAAGTCCGAGATTTATTAGACCTTTCTAGATCTTAGATAAAATTGGAGTAGTGTCGTATAGATTGGCATTACCCCATGATTTGGAAAGGGTACATTCGGTATTTCATGTATCGATGCTTCAAAATTTTGGGTTGATGAGTCTCATGTTCTACAAATTCAAGAGGTACAGGTAGATAAAAATCTCACGTACGAGGAACAACCAATGCTGATCAATGTTAAGCAAATTTGTAAACTTCAATCAAAGGTTATTCCTTCGATAAAAGTTGTATGGCAATGTCATGGTAGACAAGAAGCCACTTGGGAATTCAGAAGTGCAATGAAGCAACAATACCCACATTTATTCGAATGATTCAGGCAAACAATACATTTGTAACTTTTCGCTTGAAATTTGGGGCTAATTTCTTTTAAGGGGGGAGACTGTTATAACCCAATAGTTTAATGTACGCTTTAAATTATTCATACATAACTTGTGTGACTAAGTGAATAAATTTTACTCACATTAGAATTAAATAAATAGACACTTGTATGTATATATATATATACTTTTGACCCTTTTGACCCTTTTGACTTGAGTAGTATATTATTCTTTCTTTTCTTTGTTTATTTATTTCCTTTGGCCGATTTTTGTTTCTTAAATACTTCCCTCCCCTATTTTCTACACCTTTGAAACTGGCCATAACTCTTGTTCCTTAGTTTAGAAGAATTCTAGTTTCCATCTCGATCAAGCTAAGTTCAATGTAAAATTTCCTCCCTTTCTTTTTCTCCTTGGTGTGTGTGGGTTCTTTTCTTTTTGTTGAGTATGTTGCTTCCTAATTTTTAGAGGTGGTGATTTTGTTTTAGTAAAAAAGCAACAAGGTACAGATTTCTCCATTGATGAGCTTAAAAGCTCCTTAGATAGGTGTTGTTGTGTGAGTGTGTATGTTGGGTGTAAACAAAGAGAAAGGTAGTTGCTTTTGGGGTGATTCATGCCCTATTTAAAAGGCAACTCACAGCAGCAAGTGTTATTAAGCTTGCCGTGGGTGTTAAGTGGATCAAGCTCCTCCCAAATCTAAAAGTTAAACTTGTTTCTTAAAGGTGATTGAGCCATAAAGTGTCACGGCTGGAAGATGATGAAAGTGTAGAAAATTCTCTTGTTATAAAACCTCAGTTTAGTCAAGGTAATCATGTTGGTTAGATGTGGTAAAATTCTGAGTTTAGATGAATTGTTGGAAGTTCCTTTTGTTTAGTTAAGAATGTGAAAATTTGTAGTTAGAGTAATAATATCTATAGCTTGAAGGTATGGAAAATGATATGTATGAGAAAGGAGTTTTAAAATTGGAATATACATATTGATATTAGGATTGTACAAGCCATGTTTTAGATGAAAGTTAAATAATTGATTTAAGTTAAATTCAAAAACTGAAGCATGAGTAATGAAAAGGTTAATTAAATTTTATTGATTATATTGGAAGTTATATATATAAGCATATACATATGAGTTATAATAAAGTATACATACTAGGTGTTTGATAATTAAGAGCAATAAGTCTTTGGCATGATTGCTAGGACTTCAAAGAATGACATTAATGAAGGAAGACTTAATGACCATAATACATTATACATGAAAACTTATGGGATATACTAAATGGTTAAACCACCATTATTTTACAATTAAAAAATAAAAAATTTACCATTGCAAAACGGAGAGCTAAGGTTAACATATAACAGTAAAGACACCTAAGCTTATGAAAGATGTACCATTGCAAACCATCAATAACCATCCCTCAAGCAACATTAATTCCCAAAAGAATGCAAAATCTAAAAATTGATCTTAAAGTTTACAACCACCGTCGATTGCCATATTATGGCCCCTACTTACTTGTGAAAAATAATTTTTCATCTTCCATCTCCATGTTGAATGTGATACTTAGTAACTGATTATTGGAAAACAATGTTGTTCCAAATGGAAGGCACATGTGTAATTAAAAAAGAAAATCTCACCAACATGACAAGTATTTCCTAGTAAGCTAACAAGCTTTTTAGCTTCTGATTTAACAATTTTTCATCTTCCATCTCCATGTTGAATGTGATACTTAGTAATTGATTATTGGAAAAACAATGTTGTTCCAAATGGAAGACACGTGTTATTAAAAAAGAAAATTTCACCAACATGACAAGTATTTCCTAGTAAGCAAAGCTGTTTAACTTCTGATTTAACAACATAAACTAAGTCATGATAATTATTGTTATAACCCGATAGTGTAGCAGTCATTTTAGAATGTTTCTACGTAATTTTTTGCGAGTAGTCGGATAAAATTTTATACATAGTAGAATTAAAATAAATAGACTTATATATATATATGTACGTGGAACTAGGAAATTAATTTTCACAATATCATTGGTTAATTTAAAACTTGAAATTTACATGTTCAATTGTATGAATGTGTACAACAAATGTGTAAATAAAAGAATAAATTAGAAAAAATATATATATATATAAAGGTATGAAACAAGATTAAATGTACAACATACAATTACACTTTTGACATTTTGACTTGGTATATTTTATTCCTTTGCCTTTTCTTTTCTTTATTATTCCTTGTTGGCCAATTTTGCTCCTCATGTGTTTGCCTCCACTGACTTTGCTATCTCTGCCCTATTTTTTTCCTGTTTTAAAAACTCTTCAATGCCATTGATGTTTTAGAAAATTCAGCTTCCATCTTGTTCCAGCTGAGAAGACTTTTGTTTTGAAAACATCTTCCTTCCTTCCTTGTCCTTGTCTTGCTTAGTTAATTAGAGAGGTTAAGGAACTAACTTTTGGCAGCCAGCATCCTGTTCTGTTTTGAGGAAAAACATCCTGCTTTTATGTCTCCTTGTAACAGCCATAGTTGAAGACTTGGTCCTCCACCTGCCAGCTCTACTTGTCCTATGAGTGACATGGGTTCTTAGGGCCAAAAGTGGCTATGATCAGCAGTAACAAGGCTGCTGGTTGTGCCCTATTTCTAACCTTGCTACAGCCTTGAGGTGTCCTGGTTGTTCCTTACTACAGTTGTCCTTGTCTTGGTGGGTGCAGACTTCATCTCTGCTAAGACAGCTAGGGGGTTGCTCGAGCAACAAGTGCAAAGGCAGTACCCTTGCTTGGCATAGGGAGGGGTAATTCCTAACTTAAATCACTTAAATTGTTAGCATAGAATACTTTCTTATTGTAAGATGACAATTAATTTTGGAGTTAAGTAGATATGAACAAAAGAGATTGAAAGATGAACTTGACTTACAAGCTTCTCAATAACTGGTAACTTTGAAGAATGAAAATCTATAGATGTGTAAAGGTAAAGAAAGACTCACTATTCCTAATTGGAGTAGGTTTCTTGAAACCAATAGATTTTGGGAAAGATAGGCCTTAGTAAACAGAAGATCACATGAAAAGTCCTAATAACTTTATTAAACTAAAATTACATTGATCATAACTAGGCTTGTTCCATAAAACATGGATGTACCAAAGCACTCTTGGACACTAATACTCATTTAAACATGAATTATTCAACTAGTGACTAATAACTTGCAATGGCACTTTTATTTGGATTCAAATGACTTCTTGTATTTGGATATTGGCTTGTAGAGAGAATAATAAAACTTCTCCAATAGTCCATTATTACTGCCTTATCCAAATGCTAATAAAAGAATCAAAAAAATTATAGTAGTTTTACCTAAAAAAATATATTTTTTCTATAGTCAATTAATTATTAATTATGGATAATGACCCCTTAACCAGCAAGTAACAGTGTATTTGATATGAATATGATGTGGATACAAGGGGGTAGTGGAATGCCTAAAAGGAGTAAACTTTAAATAATTAACTGTATTAATATACACATCCAAATCATACATATGAATCTATATAGAAAGATATACTTGCCTATTAATTAATCCAATAAACGAAATTGGATTTTCTTTTTGCTAGAGAAAGTTATGTTCAATTAACTAAGGTAAAGTTAGAGCTGCCAAAATCCTACATTTTACAGAATTTGATGCAATTTCAAAGAATAAACTGTATTGATATATAAATCTAAAATTACAAATGTATATGCCATTATAAAGCTAAATGTGTCTAGTATTTAATAAATTTTACGAAACTAAATTTATACTTTCCTAGATTAAGATATGACTGTTAAAGTGAACACTAGTCCAAACCCCAACTTTGGACAATTTCAACATCTCTAACTCACTAGCATTTTCTATGTTTTTTAATTGCTTCTTCCTACCTTATGCATTGTCAAGACATCTAAAATGTCTATTTATTATTAACTTTACCACATAAAATACAATTCATACTTCTTGACATACAATGGCTTAATAGAAAACTTTCATAAACAAACCTATCTATACCAAATATTGATGTTATGAATCGAAAAAGGAAAGTTAAAAATTTAATTGTGTTAATGATAAGAATGCATAGCTCAAATTTTTAAGTAATGAGCTTAATTTGAATTCAACGTTTGAAGCATGACAAAAATGAGAATTTACAGATTTATACTAGCTTCTCAGTGTAGGTATATAAATGTATATACATATAAGTTTTAGTGACTAGAGGATTCTAATTTCAAAATTTATAAACTAAATAATACTTGAAAATTTTAATTATAGATCTGTAGTATGTTGTATAGCCAATGATATACACAAGTTCAAAAAGGAACGACGGGCGAGATCCGTATTATAATGAGTAGTTAACTGTTACCCTTTGGTGGCTAGATTTTTATGTGTGTTTGTATATGCATTTGAATAAATATGTTATGTGGAAAAATAAGCATATGCAGTGTTTTAGTGAGTTATTTGAATATGTTGATGATTGAAATTGTTTATGGTTGATAAGGGCCAACAAAGTAAATTTTTCTCTGAAATGATTGTTATTTCCGAAATTGAAATCCAGGTGCACCTAGGATATTTTGATTTTATATTTTGATATAAAATATTCTGATTCTGACAATTGTTTTAAAATAATTGAGTACTCAACCCCGGTGGGATGGATTATGTATGGAGAATTAATCTGTTATGTGGGCACATAAATGCCAAGTGGGGGAGATATTGTTATACTGAGCTAAGTTACTCATTAGCCCTTTGCTTGCTTTGTATGTTATGATTATTCTGATTGATTGGTTATACTATGAATTATGTGAGTTGTGCAAGTATAACGATTGCAAATACGTACGTGTATTTTGAATTAAGCCATGAACATAATTACATGATATTAATTGGCTATATATATGTTATATACTTATGTTGAGTGATACTAGGTATCCTTTAGGTATGTTTTCCACTCACGGAGTTCATAAGACTTACTTCTCTTTTGTAGATTTTTTTTTATTAATAGAAATTCAGTATATAGCTTCACCGAGCTCATGACCTACCAACTAAATACGGCAAGGTATTTTCTAGGATCTTAGACTTGAAATCAAGAATTAAAGTTTGAAGTCACACCAGAACTGTGAGGTGTCTGATTTTGTATAATGTAAAAGTTTAGTTATTTGTTTTGTTTATGATGTGGACAGAGCAGAGCTCATTGTTGTCTGTATTATTATTGTGTAAAAATAAGAATACAGTTGTTTGCATTTATGGGCATGTTCCACTTTACTAGGACCATCTGCCAAAATTTTCAGTAAATTGTTATTTGTTTCAGTAAATAAACTTTTATAGTTAACTTTTAATTTATGAAATTTACTTTTATTCTTTAGTTTAATCAAGAGTAGTGTTTTTTTTTTTTTTTTTGATTATGAAGTCAAGGTTATGAAGGTTTCGTAAAATGTGTGACAATTATCCATTTCAAACCCAATATTTTCTAGACAAAAAAGAAAAAAATATTTATCATGACTAAACTAGTACTACAATTTCTAAACTTAATTTCTTTAACAATTTATTTTCATAATTATAACAGCAAAGAGGGGCATATTTATAAATAAAATTGCGGCTAAATATTATTGCCCACCTTCGTATGAAAGAGCCATAACCTGTGATCAGCACAAACTATCACTGAAAAACTTGCAAATTATCTTTGGAAACTTGATGAAAGAAAAGGCATTACAAACTGAGAATGATTTTGGCATAAGCCCATCTCTTTAATAAAGTAAAGTTATAACAGGATAGAAGGAATAATTTCTTGTAAAGGAATATTATTGCTCACTTGAGTATGAATAGCAGCTTCTACTTCTATGAGGATCAAAACAACTTAACCACAATAACAATTACTTGGCATCAACCAGCATACATAGATGTCTTTGGTTTTCTTAGCAATATTTTTTTTAACTCAACTTACTAACAAGGTTAAGCAATCTTCATTCTCACAAGGATAGCAATGTAAAATTAGTTTACATGTATCAGAGAGAGAGTGATCAAGATAAAAATTAAAAGATCGTTGATACACACATATTATTATATCTTTTTAGAACCCTATTCTTAGTCTTTTATGCATATTTTATGTCTTAACTTAGTTTATTTATCTTGTTTTGTGTTTAATAGAGCTTTGGAGACATTATACATTTGAGCATGTAAGCTAAGGACTAGAATAAGCATTGAGATGAGTCTATGAGTTGATGAATGCAAATTCTAATTGGATTAGGAATCCTAGTGGCATAAGCATTTCTACATAAGGAATCCTATTGGGATTAGGATTAAAACAAGATATATATCCAAGTCATATGAGAAATCTAACTTTGGAAAGGAATCCCATTGGGATTAGGATTGAAGATCAGCTCAGAATATTCAAATTTTAAATAGAATATGAAGTGAAAATCTAATCTAATAAGGAATTAGCTATTAAGTAGGAAAAGATTTTCCTTCTTGTTGGAAGAGTCCTTGCCATCCTTTTCACACACACTTTCTTCTTCTTTTCTCTCTAAATTTCATACAATGAATATAATATTTTCTTTCCAAGTAATGATGAAGCTAGCTTAAGCTTTTGTTCAATTGCAAGAGGTAAGAACTTTGACTTATGAAGCTATTATGAGAATCTGTTTTTAAGAGAAAATTTGATGTTATACACACATGCAAGTATTCATGTTTTTCTTGGTTAATTGCTTATTGATTATGTGTTTTAGTTTGTTATAATGTACATATTATAGATTGATACATGTAATCTGATGGTAGTTAATTGATTAATGCTTTTACATGATTAATTAACATGAGTAGTAAAAGTAGCACTTGAATTAAATATGAGTTTGTTTGTATGTTGCTTTAGAAAGTCTAATCTAGACTAAGTTAATGCCACTTTTGTGTTAATTATTTAGAATCAATTGCACCTATCTAGTTCGTAATGCTTTCATGTAATTAAATCCATAATGCTTGATGAGGGTTATTATGTAATTAGTGTTAGTTATTCCACTTGACCTAATTAACAAAGAGCTAAGGATACGTAGGAAAGATTTGTTTCCATGGTTAATTTGCATGCATATGTGTGTATTCAAATTGGACTTGTTTTGCTTTCAATGATTAATAGCTCATGAATCTTGGCGAAAGCTTATTTGCAATTGAATCTTACAGATCATTGGTTGTTTGCTTAGTTTAATAAATTTCGGCTGAAAATTGTTTTTCACATTCAGATTTGATTCTCTTATTTTTATTGCTTACTTAGCTATTTTAATTTAATTTTCAAAGATCAACATTCCATTTATTTACTTTACTGTTTTAATATAAGTTCACTTGTACCAAAATAGATTCAAGCAAATTCAACTTTAGATAAATGATAGAAAACCTAAGCTTCAACATGCATACCACCCCATTAAGCATTAATATATCTTTAGCTAAATGGTTTTAGCCTTATAATCCCACCCAAAAGATGAAAGTTCTAATTGGGAAATCCTAAATAATCAAAAGAAATTAACAACAAAGAGCAAGAATTCCTTAAACTATTTCCCCCCTATTAGGTTTGTATATAAAACATGCATTAAAAATCAGTGAGATGGACTACACTTATCATCTTTATGCTAAAACGGATGACACTAAAATCTCATTGAAACTACAGGGTTATAGACTTTAGTCTCACATAAAAGAAGAAAGTAGAATAGACTCAAGTAAATATTACACACATGCTATACATTCCAACAATTGTCTGCCTATCTCAAGGACAAGATCAATGGGAAATGAGAGATAATTGTTTTTCGAAGAAAATCGTATAAGCTAAGTCCAAGTTTCTCAAACATATGTTGAAACCATTTGAGTTGACCCAAAATTCTTAAACCCCCAAGTTCGTTGTGAGTTGGGAAAATCAATCAATCAATTACTTACAATACATAAAGATAATCAAACAAGTTTCGTATTTGCACACTACTGCAAGTTAGAAACCAATGTAACAAACGATAAAGATTCCAAAAAGTTTTTCACTGCACTAGAGGTATCTGGTGAGACTACAATTAATGTTACTCGCCAACTGCCACCTTTATCATGTTTTCCAAGCTAATGTAGTAGTTTAATTTCTATCATAGCAGCTTCTCGGTACTTCCTAATTCCAAGATCAATTTTTATTGCTACCATTTCCTTTCTTTCTCTGTCCCAGCATTCCATAACCTAACCAAAGGTTCCTTGACCCAATTTTATATGGATCTTATCTGTTAGCATTGAAAATAATATAAGAAATTTCATGAAAGTGCACTAAAAAATAAAACAAATTTCACTCGAAAATGGAAATCCATTTCAAGTTCTTTAGTTCAATACCTAAGAAATAAGTGTTGAATGGTGAAAAACAAAAGAAAAATAGTCCAAGATAAAATATAAGAAAATCTAATACTAAACTCTTAATAAGAAAAATAAATAATACTTAAACCTATAGGAAGGTAATTTTAGTTTAAAACAAGACTATATAATTAAAACAATGGAAGAGTCTATTACCTTAAAGGAATGGTTCAAGTGGCGTTAAAATCTTTAACTAGATTTGGACTAAATACTTCTGCCCTTATATGTGTAAGGGACACAAGACATAATAAGTTTTCAGACTCTTTATTAGGGTGTATAGAATCAAGTCTTTGTGATGGTCGAACATCTTCTTTAGCTGTTATCCTAATTTTTCAATGTCCTTAATTGATCAAAACATAATGAATGCATTAACTTTAAATATTTAGTCTCATGGTTTTGACATGTTACCAGGATCAGAAAATGTAGTCCTAATATATAGGATTTATTAAAAGGTAATGAACACTATGGCTCCAAATGCTAAGATTGAGTCAAAATGAGGTGAAACCACACTTTTTATAGCTAATCCAGCTAAGACCAATATGGTAGTACCAAAGACAATCACTTGGGATCAGGTAAATCTTCTTGAGACTTGGAAAATTGATCAAGGAATTCCTCCTAAGAAAATAGAGTCTAGAGACCTAGAATCAGTAATTGAATATACTGATGGAGATGTAGAAATAAAATTCTCTGCAAACAGAAAGATTAAACTGAATCTAGGAGAGTCTTCTAGAAGGAGGTCTACGTCTTCAATTCCTACCACTGAAACTGAAAGAGCACAGGTAATTGAGGGAATAATAAAATCCAAAGATCAGGTTAGTCACCCTCAGTACCAAGTGGAAACACCTTCAGAGTTAGGGTTAAAATCACTCTCAAGAAATAATTCACCAACACCCTCTGAAATGGATACAACGTATGCATGTTATCCCCCACAAAGTCGTTACGTCCATTTACCATTAAACATAAATGGTTTTATACAACTTTTAGTGAAAAAGAAAGAGATTACTGGATCTCTATGCATAAGCAGTATATGGAAAAATTCCATAAAAAGCTAGCATTCTTTAAGAGGCTTGAACGAGCCTTTAGGTTCCATAAAAAAGATTGGCCTAATTTTGAGGATCCGAAATTCGTTAATGTTTTAGAAACTGCTTATCAAAACTTTTTCACCAGGGAGGGAAAGAATATAGAAACAGTTCATCCCCCAGAGTCAACACTTTCAGTTAAAAAATCTAAAGGTGAAATAATAGCTAATCCTTATTCAGCTATACCAAAAGAAGCATCCACGTCAAGTGCCTTGGTTTAAATATCAAACCAAAATAATTACACAAATTTATTTCTTCAGTCTTTAGGAAAATAGTCCTTAAGGATTGAAAATTTTCTAATTCAGGAAAAATCTTCCCAACAAATAATTCTTCAGGCATCAGGATTTTCTAGTAAAGAATCTGCTAAGATAAATCCAATCATGATGAAGCCACCACCATAAGTCAATCTAAAATTCAGAAAAGAATCTAGGATTAATGATAAAAACTTTGTGAATGAATTAGTCAACAAGTTACAGCACCTGAACATATTTGAAAAGAAATGTGTCGATATACTGAGTCAAAATCAGGAAAAGACTCACATTTAGAAGTTAATAAACTTCATTGGAATAAGACAACTCCAACAGTCCCATCTAAAATGTATTACCCAAGAGCCTCGCCGTTAGATCTTCAGTATAAAGATAATGCCATCCAAGACAGGGTCCAGTTTGATGGTAAGTCCATAGTAGAATGGAATATTGATGGATTGGCAGAATATCAAATCCTCCAAACAACGAAACACATGCTATGTCTAGCATGTAGGTCTAATAGTAACACTGATAGGGAAATAAGCCTTAGCCATAATCAGTGGGTTTATAGGAAAATTGTTTGGTTGGTAGGATTTCCACCTGTCAGATATCTCTAAACAAGAGATCTTAAATTCTATAAAACAGGAAAATGGAAATCTGATAACTGATATAGTTAACACATTAATCTATACAATTATAAACCACTTTGTAGGAGCTAATATGCTTAGGTTAGATAGATCACATGAACAATTGATTAATCTTAGGTGTCCAAATCTATCTCACTTTCAGTGATATAAAGATGTGTTCTTATCTAGAGTTTATCAGAGACCAGACAATTAATTTGACTTTTGGAAAGAAAAGTTTTTAGCAGGTCTCCCAACTCTATTTGCTGACAAAATAAAAAATAAGCTAAAAGATAAGCATGGTGGTAATATACCATACAATAGCGATACTTATAGAGAGTTAGCTTCAGAGATTGTATCAGAAGGAATATCATTATGTAATGATACTAGGTTAAAACGACAAAATGACAAAGAAAAATTAAGTGGTAAAAGAGCTTTAGGAAACTTCTGTGAACAATTTGGATATCCCACAAGCAGTCTAAAAAGACTTATAAATTTCAAAAGAAATTCTCTAATAAACCTTACAAGAGAAAACAATATAAAAGGAATGAAAAAAACAAAAACTGGTTATTATAAACCCAGCAAGAAACCTTTAGTCAAGGAAAACTAATTATAAAAAGGTTCCTATATGTTATAAGTGTGGAAAACCACCTATTTCCAAAATAAATGTAAGGGTTAAAAAGAAAATAAATGCACTTCAAATTGATGAAGGATTAAAGAAATCCTTATGTCAAATATTATTAGAAGACTCTGACGAAGAAAAGGAACAATTGAATACTTTTATAATAGAGCAGTATAAATCAAATTCAAGTCTAGAAGAGTCAGAAAATGAATATAACTCTGAGTCAGAATAGTCTGAAAAATCAAAATGTTGTTCTGATAATGATTGTGATGAATGTATCCTAAAAACTATAGGATTAAATAATCTTAATATAAATGTCTTGTCAAAAGAAGAAATTCTAATTTTAGACTTAGTTGATAAAATTTCAGACCCTGAAGTATAAAAGGAAGTATAAAAGATTATTCTTATTCCTTTAAAAATATAATTGAAAGAGTAAAAACTGTTAACTCTTCATCAAAAGAACCAATTATTGATGAGTTAAAATTAGAAATTAATGAAATAAAGGAAGAAGTAAGAACTCTAAAACAAAGAGTTTCTAATCTAGAAGAGTCGGATGAAGATCAATTCCAAGACTATAGGAATCATCAAAAGAAACAAAAAATTCAAAACCTGAAAACAAAGGAAAAGGTATAATGATACAAGAACCCGAAGAAGGAACTGTAAACATTCTTAATGATCCAGAAGGATGGATTTGTGCTATAGACTTAGTCATAGCACAAAAATGGTTTACTAAAATAACTATAGTTGTGAATAATGAATTTAGTTTTCAGTATGTTGCCTTAATAGATTCGGTAGCAGATTTAAACTGCATTAATGAAGGACTAGTCCCATCCAAGTACTTTCAGAAAACTACACAAATATTCCATGCCACGGAAAGAAATCGTCTAATTATAGACTAAAAATTGTTTAATGCGGCAATCTGTAATAACAAGGTATGTTTTCCTTTACCCTTTGTTCTAGTCAAAGGCTTAGCCCAGGGAGTGATTCTAGGAAACCATTTTCTACACATGTTATTCCTTATTTCTAAGATAGACTGAATCGCGGGTAGAAACTACTGTAAAGGGTAGACAAATTAAATTTGAATTTGTAGAAGAACCCTGAATGCATAAAATCAATCTTATGAAAAATACAATTAAAAGAAAAGAAAAGAAAATTTTCTTATGTCTCTAAAGGAAGAAATAGAATACAAGAGGATTGAGCAACAGTTGAAATCTTCTAAGCTCAAGATGAAATTAATAAATTTCAACATAAAATTGAACAAACTATATGTGCTGAAATTCCTAATGCCTTTTGGAATAGAAAACAACGTATAATAGAATTGCCTTATGAACCCAATTTCTCAGAAAAACAAATACCTACTAAGGCTAGACCAATAGCTATGGGTCCTAGGCACTTAGAAATTTGTAAAGCAGAAATTGAAAAGTTACTAAAAAAAGGATTAATTAGAAAAAGCTACAGTCCCTGGAGTTGCCCAGCATTTTATGTTGAAAATGCAGTTGAACTAGAAAGAGGAGTTCCAAGGCTAGTAATTAATTACAAACCTCTGAATAAAGCCTTAAGATGGATTAGGTACCCAATTCCTAATAAAAATGATCTGTTAAATAGACTCTATGATGCCAAGATATTTTTCAAATTCGATATGAAATCAGGATATTGGCAAATTCAAATAGCTGAGCATGATAGGTAAAAAATAACCTTTACTGTACCTTTTGGGCATTATGAATGGAATGTTATGCCATTTGGATTAAAAAATGCCGCATATGAATTTCAAAATATCATAAATGACATCTTTAATTCTTATCATGAATTCATAATTGTTTATATTGATCATGTTTTAGTATTTTCTCCTTCTATTGAAAAACACTTTAAACATCTCAATATATTCTTGAATACTGTCATGAAGGCGAGATTAGCAGTGTCTGCAAAGAAGGTAAAAAATATTTCAAACTGCTATTCGTTTTTAGGACACAATATTCATAAAGGTTCTATTATACCTATTGATAGAGCTATACAATTTGCTGATAAGTTCCCTAAGGAAATAAGGGAAAAATAATGACTGCAGAGATTCATAGGAAGCCTAAATTATGTAGGTGAATTTTACAAAGACTTAGCCCTTGCTTGCAAATTATTATTTGCAAGATCAAAAAAGAATCCTCCAGAGTGGAACAATGACTTTACAGAAGCAGTTAAGAGGATAAAAAAAAGAGTTAAAGAACTTCCATGTCTCTATAGTCCTCATCCAGATGCATTTAAAATAGTAGAAACAGATGCTTCCGATATAGGATATGGAGGAATACTTAAACAAAAAATTGCTAATAAATAGCAATTGGTTAGATTTACTTCAGGAACTTGGAAAGGTGCACAGTAAAATTATTTTACTATAAAGAAAAAAATATTATCTATAATTATGTGCATCGCTAAGCTTGAATCTGACTTATTGAATAGAAAATTCTTATTAAGAATATATTGCAAGTCTGCCAATGATATCCTTCTTAAAGATGTTTAAAATATAGCATCTTAACTAATATTTCCTAGATGGCAGGGAATCCTTTCTGTTTTTGAATTTGATATAGAATTTATTATAAGAGAATCTAATTCTTTGCTTGACTTCCTAACTAGAGAATTTTTGCAGGGATCCTAAAGGAAAAGGCGTTATGACCTCTCAAACTAATACTCCTGCAAAAAGAAATTTCTCCACTCCTAATCCTAAGGAGACTGATAAGGATTTCTTATGTGATCAGGCTTATGAATTAGCCCTTCCTTGTAATACCAAGAATTTCAAATATCCATATTTTTCACTATCTTATAAAAAGATAGCACCAATTGAGAAAATATATGCTAATTTAGCACCATATGAGATAGCCCCTTTCTATCTCAATAATAATCTCCCTCCTGAACTAGAACCCATGAATATTTTATTCTATTTAAATATTCTTGTGGACACAAAATCAATTTCTCACAAACCCTAAATTCGAGCAGGGTCAGAATGGGCTTATTCAAAAATCATCATTTATAAAGTGATGAAGCCAGAAGATTGGGGTATGGATTTATACCGTCAAAAACAAATCAGAGATAGTAGAATATTTCCTCGACTATGTACTTATTTTGATTATATGGCTGCATGGGAAAACTTGCTTTTATTTGAAAACAAAGCAAGAAAGCACAACTAGTTTCTTAGGTTCACCCTCAACGAGGAACCTTCTCCCACTACTTTTCCTCAGTGGTTTAAAACATGGTACTTTTCTTGGGGATTATTTCCTATATCCCTACCTAAATATGTTCATCTTTACTGGTTATGGTTCTGTGAGAATAATCATTCTCTGGATCCTCAAGACAAAATTATTTTGTTTATAGCTTATTATCAGCTCCTATGGTTTATTAAATGGGAATATATTGTAAAAGAATGCTCTTCTTCTGCCTTTGGGATTAATCAATCAGTCCCTTAGTTAATTCGTAGAACTCAAATTAAATGGTGGTACAACTTTTCTAATTTTGAAGATAACCTTAATAATTTTCAAAAGCTAGAGATCTTAAGATCTAAAGCTTCTTCTCAGAAACCTTATATAAATGAAAATAAAAAGGTTCTTGATATGGTAAAAGGCTTATTAGCCTCCTCTTCTAAAGATGATGTTCAAAAGGAGCTCCTAAAAATCTTTGAAGATAATAGTTCTGATATGAGTCAAGATGACCTAGCCTATTTCCAGGACTCACAAGACCCTCTGGACGAAGGAGCAAAAGATTTATTGGATGAAGAATCTCATCAATAGTTTTCTTCATAAAGCTAAAGTTTACTTTCCTAAAAGGAGATGGAATCTACTTTTCAAAAAGCAAAATTCGTCTTTTCAAAATAGGAATGCTTTCGGTAACTTGAAGACAAGCTTCTTAAAAGAAAATGATTTACTTTATAAAAGTAAATATTCCCTTTCTATCTGGCGGACCGACTCCAATCCATCCAGGACACGTGCCCAGACAGAAGGATAAGCCTTATCTCCAGGAATCTGCTTTTATCAGCCTTATCTCTTAGGCAATCATGCTAGGATTGTTATTTAAGGGCCTTTGCCCTCTGTAGCTTCTTAAGTTTTGAAGTTTACTAGAAAAATCAGGAGATTGAACAAATTAGAGTGTTTAGAGTGTTTTGTAAAAAACGAGTGAAAGTTTTAAGTTTGTAATAGTGGGCTTGTATCTATTGTACCTGTAGCTGCTATTGGAAAATTGTTGTTGCCTGCTAGTACCTGTGAACGTGTTCTGTTCCTGTGCCTTGTACTTGTAATAAAGAATCTGTTTATGTTAATGTAAGTTTTCTTCTACTCTTCTTTTATATTTTGTGATTAATCTAGGCTGCTGAACCTTATTGCAGCTGCTGGGCTATGCTCTGTGTATTTTTGTTTTTGTTTTCTTTTTGTGTGCGCTAGCTTCCCCTAATGGTGTGTTGAATGGTGAAAAAAAAAGAAAGAAAAATAGTCCAAGATAAAATATAAGAAAATCTAATACTAAACCCTTGATAAGAAAAATAAATAATACTTAAACCCATAGCAAGAAATGAGACTCAAACTGCTTTACTAGAAGATTTTAAGGAAGTACAGATGCATAACTGAGTAAGAGTTTAGAGAACCAAAGATGCACAAATGGATAATTGTGAACCAATTTAATAAAGGTTAAAAAACTTAAACAGTATATGAACACTAAGGTTTTTGGATACAATCACATACTTCTTAGGTATAAAATCCTTATTTGTTTTGATTTACAGCAAGTGTTGATGGCTTGACATACCACAAAATAGATCATAACTAATGTTCAAGTCCACCTGCAGATGAATGCAACACAATCAAATATCCTCCATTGTTGATTGAACAAGGATTAGGCATACTAATAAACTCTTCCACTCTAAATTAGAAAGTTTTGGTAACATATGGCTAGTTTCTCTATTCTAAGAGCAAAGTGTTACATTCTTAGAAGGGTTTGGGTTTAGCAGTAATACTTTTGTGGAAACATATGAAATTTAGCAGGTATCTAATTAGAAGGCAAAAACATCATACAAGGAAACAATTTCATATAGTATTGGTGCCAGCTGCCAAGCAAAAGCTTTATTCAAATGAAAACATTCCAATTTACTTAACTTCAATAGAATAATATTGATCATAGAGGACCAAATTAAATTAGATTGTATGTGCTGAAAATAGAAAAAGATTTGGAAGGAATAGCATACTCTTTGTAGTACATAAAGATGTTTGAATCTAACTCCACAACATCCCAAGACAAGATCCCAATCATGATTACAAAAGAAAGTAATCTCGCTCTAATAAATGTTGAATGGTGAAAAGTAAAAGAAAAATAGTCCAAGATGTGGTATAAGAAAATATAATACTAAACCCTTGATAAGAAAAATAAATAATTCTTAAACCCATAACAACAAGTGAGACTCAAACTTCTTTACTAGAAGATTTTAAGGAAGTACAAATGAATAACTGAGTAAGAGTTGAGAGAACTAAAGATGTAAATGCATAACTATGAACCAGCTTAATAAAGGTTGAAAAACTTAAAACAGTTATGAAGACTAAGGTTTTTGGATACAATCACATACCACTTAGTAATAAAATCCTGCAAAAGGCATTACTATGTAATTATACGATAATCATATGTATCCAAAGGGAGAATAGTTGAACTAGCACATTATGAATTCTTTTAGCATTTCAAAGAAGCCAGCTTAATAAAGATTTGCTAAATTCAAGCATATGATTCATATTATTTTCACAAGCCTAATATTTTCAAGCATTTTAGAGTTCATATAAACCAATTCAAGAACAAAATACTAGGATGCCTCTAGAGCAGCATCAGAATTGAATAATGTATTACTCCACAAAGGATGGAACAAGAGCAGTGAAAGCGTGTCTTAAAAATATCAACCTTTGAAGCTATAAATGTAATGAAAAATGAAATAAAAATCCAGGCCTCAATCTTCCTCTTCCCCTCAAATTGTTACCAGGACCTGAATTTTCATAACCATTTAAAAGAGTTTGTTTTCCTCTTCCCTCAAAAAAGCAGAGAATGGCCCATAAAGTTCAATACAAATTCCAAAACTAGAATTCCACCAGATAAGGATTCTGAACCACCATTATTCCCTGTTTAGCTCAACGAATTCCAACACAAAGATATCCATTTTCATCTCTCAGAAACACAATAGAATTCCCTGTAACAAGTTTCTTTTGGTTCACAAAAGTGTTCCCCAATTGTTAGTAAGTGCCGACGAGGTGTCCCTTTGTATATATGCTTGAATTTCTTAAATTTCACCATGAACGTCCTTTGCTATCATGGTTTAAGCAGGTGGAAGACACTCACTTAGAGATTTTATAGTAGTCGGTTGCGTCAGAGATGCTCATATACTAGAGAAAGACAATGAAGGGTGAAGATCGTTGGCTAGGGATTTGAAAAATAATTTGCAAATGAAAATCAGATACTTTGGACTTAGGATCTAAAGATCCAGACTATTGCTACAACATGAAGGATGCTGGTGGTAAAGGAATTGCAAAGATGAGCTATTAGGCCCGGAAAGAAGTAGTAGATTTTCTAAAAAAGTTTGGTTAAGGCTTAGACAAAGGAAGAAGGAGACAAGCAATTAAAGAGGATTTGAGAAAAAGATTTTGTAGTTCTTTAATTAAAACGAAAGACTATCCAAGACAGGTGTGGGCAGTCTCCTATAAGTTATGAATTTTTTTATAAAATTCTTAAAATTAAATTTTATTTACAACGACCCATTTTGTAGTAGATAATAATAATACCGTCATAGATAATGCTATCTAAGATGGCATTATCCATGACGGCCCTAACCGTCGTAGATACATGTATTCAAGATGGTTTATCCATGACACTTCCTAACCATCTCGTATAACCACATCCGAGACAGACTTATTCATGATGGCCCTTAAGCCGTCTCCGATAATGAATTTATGTCGTCTCAGATAATGAATTTATATGATGAATAAGTGTTGAAATCGTGTTGCATTTGTGTTGAAATTATTGTGTTTTGGGGTTGGATCAAAGGAGTCCGACAGACTTGTTTGTTGTTTAGTAGGATTCAAGTTATTGGTGAGGAAATTGGACCTTAGGCAATGAGCCTGTGACTTGGACTTGTGTATTTGGACCCGAACTTGATTTATTGGACCCAAAGACTTTGATTGGATGCGGGAAAAAAATGGATTCTGTGTATGTATTGGATTTTAACTAGAGCCGTGGATTATTGGGAGGATTTGTGATTATTTTGCAATTTCAAAGATATAGGTAGTAGATGTATATGTGCATCCTATAAAAATATGAATTTTTGGTGTGCGTTTGTATATGAAATATTATTTTTACTCTTAAAACATTACCATAAGTATGCATTTGTCAATGAATACCCAGTGTGCAAGTAAATGTCTACCATTGAAAAGTAAGCATTTATCACTAAATAGCACCCGTGTAGTAAAGGTATGATTGTGCATCGTACCTCTAGTTTAGGAACCAAAACTAGTAGGAGGTTAGACCCTGTGAGTACTCTTTAGCATTGATCCTACTGGGAATCTACCTTGACATGCTAGCCCAACACTGTGGATAGTCCAAAACATCATAATTGTAAATTGTATGCATGCACTGCATATATCTGATTTTGTAAAATGGGACAACTATCGATTTTTAAATTGCATATATATATCTACTAAGATTTTGTCTCATTGTTTTTATAAAATGGTGTCTCAAATTGATACTTGTAGACATGTAGCATTATATGTACGGCAGCAATTTGTGGTGTTATAAGGTACGACAGTTTGGGTTGTATGTGCATGTGCAAGAGTACATGTTTCTTATTGGGGAGTTTGTAGTATGTGGTCCCATTATCAAGGATCTACCTGTCGAGGATGTTGTAGAGGCTATGGAGGGTCTAGGTCGTTGGACCGGTTTCCATAATCTTAGTAATCGTATGATCATTTTGGCCTTCTGATGGTAGAACTAGAGTATTAGAAGTTAGACCTACGGTAATTTGTATCTATACTATTCTAAAATCCAAAAGACCCTTAAGGTCTCCTACTTCATAATAGTATAAATCAAAATTAATTTTAAAACTAAAATAACTAAAAAAAATTAATTTCTCTCCCCTATTAACTACCAATTATTCTATTCACTCATATAACAACTACAACTCCTCCATCTTACTTTATCAGGCCAGCGCCCTAGCCATGGCTTTTGGACGTCTCAGCATTGATTTTTGGACAAAACAAAAGTGACGTTGGGCACCTGCAATCTTAACACTTGTGTTTCAATTCTTGAGTTAGTAGCATTACAGAATGTGATTTCCAACATTTATTATGCACTTGGTTTTTCTCTTGGAATTGTGTTGGACTATTTAAACATTTTAAGTTAACATTGTCTATTTTGCATCCTTAGTACACCCCTTTAAGCTTATTAAACCTTTTTCTTAGTTACCTACATTATTGCTTATACTGTTTGTTATAAAATCCAATTTTGAACCTTTACTCTTAAGCATTTGGTCATCTTAGATAAATATTGAGCCATGCAAAGTAAAGGAGCAAAAGTATAGGTTGAAAAAAAAGAAAAAAGAAAAAAGAGAGAGAAGAAAGAAAGGAATGTATAAACGGTTGTGTCCTTTGCTCACCCTAATTCTTCACATGAGAAATATTCAAGTTTGGGGGTGTGACAAATGGGTGAAAATACAAGCAAAAGAATGAAAAGTTTGAAGTTGTGAAAGAAGGAAAAGAAGAAAAAAAAAGAAAAAAAAGGAATATCAAGTCAAAACGAAGTATTGGGATGTATGAAAGTTCTTCAAGGTCTATAATGATTTAGATGCTTAGGGTAACTTATGCTTATTTTCCATATTCTTACCATTACTGTAGCTTACATTACAAGTTTTATAAATACCTATTGATCATTGACGTAGTAGAGTCTACATTAGTAGAAAGAGAGTTGAAAAGTAAACTTATAGGATTTGAATGCTAAGTGTTGTCGAATTTACCACGCAAGAGCACATATCGTGAACAAGTAATAAAGTGTAAGTAGAGTGTCGAACCCATGAGGAATTAGATCTAACAATTACTAAGTACTAAAATTGACCAATCCTAACTTTATCCAAACGAATGAATTTTTAGAGATTTATAACTAAACTAAACTAAAGCAAGCAAACATAAGAATGTAAAGGAGAAACCTAGAATTACAATTCCCTCAATACTCACTGGAATTATTATTATCATCTTATTATGCTTAGTTATGATATCAAATTACTAACCTAGGGTTCTTATTTAATTATAAGTATCTTTTGAATTACTTATTATAATATCTAACTTAACCAATTTACTATACTTCTATGAGAATTAAATTAAGCTAGACTCATTAAGAATATACTTAATAATGGCTACACAAGGTATGGAGGTATATTTCTATCCTACATACAAATCAAATTCATACAAACATGTGAATGAATTCAAACGAGTGCAATCTTATTCGAGGCTAAACCTAGATTTTCTTCGTTAAGGTTCTTCTAGTTACCAAATCAATCTAATTGGTAGCTAATTAGTTAGAAGCATAAAGCACAAAATAAGATAAATAACTCACGTATCAAACCCTAAGCAATCAATTAACAAAATAAATCCAAGCTACATGTTAAGTTCTATTGCAATCCTAGAAAAGTAAACTACTCCATGCTACTTAGTGTAAACATGGATATAAGCAAAGAAAACATCAAGTAAATACAAGAAAGTAAGGAAGGAGTAGAATAAATAAAACTATAAAGGTTGTCAATCTTCAAGCTTTTGCTATCCTTGCTCCCCTTGCTCTTTGCTCCTTACACTCTTGTTTGCCTCTTAATCTCTAGCCTTTCTTAGCTAAACTTGTGTGCTTTTATTCCCCACATAAACCTCTTTAAATAGGCTTCAAAACCCTAAAAAAGAAGTTAATTCTAACTAGGAATCAATGTAGCACCCTAGCACTGAAGTTCTGGCGCCTTAACACTAAAAATCGGAGTACAGGATCACCATTGGAGGCCCCAGCCATAACTTTCTATAGCCCTAGCACTAGGTCCAGTGCCCTAGTGCCAGCTTTCTACAGGGCCAGTGCCAATGCTCTCTGACTTGTTGGTTTTTTGCACAATTTTAGGCATCATAGCACCCCTTTTCCGTGGCCATGGCCCCTGATGCATAGAAAATCCTTGTTTGACTCCAATTTGACTTCAAGGGGTTTCTTTTAGGCATTAAACTTTCAAAACACACAAACTAAGTTATGAATCAATGAAATTCCTAATTAAAGGCTAAATCCTAAACATATACAACTAGGATTCAACACTTAAAACAAATGACTCAACTAAGCAACAATTAAAGTAAAACTCAATAACATAGAAAATATTATGAATAAAAAGAACATGTAATAAGGCTATTTCATAGACTTATCACTAAGTAGGATGTTGAATAGGCATAAACTTATCCAGGTTGCATGCAATTCAAGGTAAAAGATCAATTATCCTCATACATACTTGGAAATCCATTTGAGAATGATGCTTGCTTTTGAGTTGAATATAAGTTTGAATGATATCTTGTGGTTAATAATGAGTTATGATTCAGTGAAACTTTGAGCATATTATGGGGACATTGTTATTTTGGTGTAATGCATCTCAAACTTGGTTATTTACTTTACTTTTTTGCTCGAGGACTAGCAAAATCTTAAGTTTAGGGGTGTGATAAGTTCATGACATAACTTATATTACATCACATTTTGCATTCATTTTAGCTAGGTTCTTGAGTTTTACATTAAGAATTGTTTAGTTTTAGCTTAGTTTGCAGATTAATTTGTAATGCATTAAAATGTTATGATTTTAGTTATTATTGCTTAGAATTTACCTTTTTTAAATAAGAGTTTCATTCCTATTAAACTTTAGTTGTGTGTTTTAAAGGTACAAGCTTCAAGGAGTCCTTTTTGAAGATCAATTACTCAAGGGATAAGATGTTAGCTTATCAGGCGCCTAGGCTGTGAAGAACCGAGGCTACAGCACTGAGAATTGTAAGATAGTAGCATTTAGCGTTAGGGGCGCCAGAAAGTGGGCACCTCGATCAAAAATTGTTCAACCAAAGGCGTTGGGCACCTAGCACCAAGAAAAGGGTGCTGGGGCACCAGAATCCTATGGCTAGGGCACCTAACATCATACAAAGACTCATGGTTTATTTGAAAATCAGTGCTGGGGTACTGAAAAGTCGTGGCTGGGGTGTTGACCGGATAAAATTACTCCTAATTGGATTATAACTTATGATTTTTGAAGCTTCTAAAGAGAAAAAGCTTGGGGATTCTAAAAGCACAATTGAGCAAGGGATTTCTGGAGATATAGAAGTAATTGAGAGTGCTTGGAGCTAGAGAAGCATGGGATTTTGAAGAGCTTGGAGATCGGCATCTTCCTAGTTTTTTTCTTATTCCTTCTTCCCTTTTAGTTTCTTTGTATATTCTTAATGTTTTGTATTGCTATAATCATATTTACATCTAGTAGCATGAACTAAATCTTTTTCCTATGATTATGATGGAACTCACATGTAGTTTAATTTAATTTATCTATGGATTATTAGGGTTTGGTATTATTGTTATTTATGTCTTTCTATATTCATTGCTTCTAATTGCTTGATCACCAATTGGATAGATTCGGTAATCTAGAAGAACCTCGATAAAGGAAATCTAGTTAGTCTTGAATGATATAACACATGTTTGAATTTATTAACCTAGTTGTTTGAATTTGATTTGTATTGATTCGTATATAGGATAGACATATACCTATATGCCTTGTATAGCCAAATTAGGTTTGTTCTCAATGAAACTTGCTTAGTTCAATTCTCATAGACATATAGTGAATTGATTAAGTAAGGTATGAATTATAAGCACTTCAAAAGATACTTATAATCAACTTAAAACACTAGGTTAACAACATAATATCATAACTAAGCATGGTAAGATAAAGACAAATCAAGTGAAGTGTGAGAGAAATTATAATCTTAGGTTTTTTCTACATAATCTCAAGTTCAGTCATTTTATTTACTTGCTTTAGTTTAATCGTAGTTAACAATCTTAAGTATTCAATTGTTTGGATAAAGTTGGAGTTGGTAAATTTTAGTACTTAGCTTGATAGAATTAATTCCTTGTGGGAACGATACTTAACTTACCCTTTATTACTTGTTTAAAAGATACGTGTGCTTGCGTAGTATTTTTCACAATATTTTGTAAGTTTAAGGCAAGCTTTGTGTGTTTTCCTTAAAATTTCCTTTTTGGACTTGAAAACCTTCTTTTCTACTCCTAAAATTCTACCTGTAAAATTGCATGCATGAAATCCTTATAGGATGTTGTTGCCGAAAATGGTTGGATGATGAATTTTACACGGTTTTAGTATAATCCTTGTCTTGAATTCAGGTTGTCTCAAGTTCACCAAGCACCCAAGAAGTGCTCAAATCCTAGGATGGATCCATGTCTAATTTAGGTGGTATAAGTGTATACCGAAAAGACCTTGTAAGGCAGGTTTGCATGATAGTCAAGAAAGGGTTAATTTAAAGTACTTGCACGGAGGAAAAATCTGGCATTTAATTCCCTTTATAAAATTGTACATCAATATACCTTTTGTGAAAACTAAAATGCATCAATCTTGTTGAGAATTTCATCTCACAGTTTTAATAAAATTGATGTGCAGATTGACTTATTCTCGAGTTTGGCTTGGAAACCTTGATTGTCCTTATTGTTGAATGCCATTATGTATTTTGTGCTTCTATGGATGATGGGGTTGTGCAAGTGATTGAGTATTAGCAAGTGTGGGAGTGTTACTATGTGGAAGGGGATTGTCCATTAACCATGGTGTATACAATTCCTAGTTATCCCTAGTTGAAGTTTGTACAAGTTGTAGTCTTTTTTGAAATGGATGAAAACCCATGGGACATGAATTTGTATTGTAGAAGGAAGCATATGTAGAATGTCCTTTTGTGTTAGTTGTGGTCTCGGGAAGGACTTGATGTATGGCTGTGAAAGAATTCTTTTGGAGATTGCCTAAGTCCATGTATAGTCACCTTAAGTCTACTTAATGTACATAAAGAACTATGTAATGAAATGAAAGTGAGGCCGAGCCTTCTTGCTATGAGTCTCTGTATATTTTTAAGTGAGCCTTCTTGCTACTTAATGTACAATGATTTTACTAAGAAGAAAAGGTTAAAATTATAAAAGTAAAATTTTAATGGATCTATGATGGAATGGTTAATTAAGATTTTAAGTAACTAGTGAGAAGGACATCTATGTAGTAATTAGTTGGTTATTAAGTGATGTAATGAGATAGAAAGCATTTATATTAAGTATGAATCAAAGAATGTTAAAAAAAGAAGAAGAAGATATTAAGGTATAAGAGATATAGCTTATTTATTAAGTCATTAAGTAAATGAAAAGGAAAAAAGAACTTTTAAGCATAATATTATTTAAGATAAGAAAGAAATCACAAAAGAAAGAAAAAAATAATAATAATATAAATGTCTTGTCAAAGGAAATGATAGTTAATAAGCTCACTTGTAGGAAGCTTGGAAAAAATACACTTTAATCAAGTATCTTTCCTTCTCAAACTCTCACTTTCCCTATAGTGAAACCCCATATTACGAAGCTATGTAAGAAAGGGAATATTTACTTTTATAAAGTAAATCCTTTTCTTTTAAGAAACTTGTCTTCAAGTTAGTGAAAGCATTCCATTTTAGAAAATATGACT
This sequence comes from Quillaja saponaria, assembly GCA_029379385.1. Taxonomy (NCBI): domain Eukaryota; kingdom Viridiplantae; phylum Streptophyta; class Magnoliopsida; order Fabales; family Quillajaceae; genus Quillaja; species Quillaja saponaria. The sequence goes on along the minus strand of CM055612.1, from coordinate 14,119,368 downwards.
TTTGCTTTTTGAAAAGTAGATTCCTTCACCTTTTAGGAAAGTAAACTTTAGCTTTATGAAGAAAATTATTGATGAGATTCTTCATCCAATAAATCTTCTGCTCCTTTGTCCAGAGGGTCTTGTGAGTCCTGGAATAGGTCGGCTCATCTTGACTTATCTCATAACTGTTATCTTCAAGGATTTTTAGCAGCTCTTTTGAACATCATCTTTAGAAGATGAGGGTAATAAGACTTTCACCATATCAAGAACCTTTTTATTTTCATTTATATAAGGTTTTTTAGAAGAAGCTTTAGATCTTAAGATCCCTAGCTTTTGAAAATTATTAAGGTTCTCTTCAAAATTAGAGAAGTTGTCCCACCATTTAATTTAAGTTCTACGAATTAACCAGTAGACTGACTGATTAATCCCAAAGGCAGAAGAAGAGCATTCTTTTATAATATATTCCCGTTTAACAATCCATAGGAGCTGATAATAAGCTGTAAACATAATAATTTTGTCTTGAGGATCTAAAGAATGATTATTCTCACAGAACCTTAACCAGTAAAGATGAACATATTTAGGTAGGGATATAGAAAATAATCCCCAAGAAAAGTACAGATGTTTTAAACCACTGAGGAAAAGTAGTAAGAGAAGGTTCCTCGTTGAGGGTGAACCTAAGAAACCAGTTGTGCTTTCTTGCTTTGTTTTCAAATAAAATCAAGTTTTCCCATACAGCCATATAAACAAAATAAGTATATAGCCGAGGAAATATTCTCCTATATCTGATTTGTTTTTGACAGTATAAATCCATACCCTAATCTTCTGGCTTCATCACTTTATAAATGATGATTTTTGAATAAGCCCATTTTGACTCTGCTCAAATCCAGGGTTTGTGAGAAATTGATTCTGTGTCCACAAGAATATTTAAATAGAATAAAATATTCCTGGGTTTCAGTTCAAGAGGGAGATGATTATTGAGATAGAAAGGGCCTGTCTCATATGGTGCTAAATTAGCATATCTTTTCTCAATTGGTGCTATCTTTTTATAAGATAGTGGAATATATGGATATTTGAAATCCTTGGTATTACAAGGAAGGGGTAATTCATAAGCCTGATCACATAAGAAATCCTTATCAGTCTCCTCAGGATTAGGAATGGAGAAATTTCTTTTTGCAGGAGTATTAGTTTGAGAGGTCATAACGCCTTTTCCTTTAGGATCCCTGCAAAAATTCTCTAATTAGGAAGTCAGGCAAAGAATTAGATTCTCCTTTAATAAGTTCTATATCAAATTCAAAAACAGAAAGGATTCCCTGCCATCTAGCAAATATTTGTTTAGATGCTATATTTTTAACATCTTTAAGAAGGATATCATTGGCAGACTTGCAATCTATTCTTAATAAGAATTTTCTATTCAATAAGTCAGATTCAAACTTAGCGATGCACATAACTATAGATAATATTTCTTTCTTTATAGTAGAATAATTTTACTATGCACCTTTCCAAGTTCCCGAAGTAAATCTAACCAATTGCTCTTTATTAGCAATTTTCTGTTTAAGTATTCCTCCATATCCTATATCGAAAGCATCTATTTCTACTATTTTAAATGCAGATGGATGAGGAATACAGAGACATGGAAGTTTTTTAACTCTTTGTTTTATTCTCTTAACTGCTTCTGTAAAGTCATTGTTCCACTCTAGAGGATTATTTTTTAATCTTGCAAATAATAATTTGCAATCTAGGGCTAAGTCTTTGTAAAATATTTTTACCTTCTTTGCAGACACTGCTAATCCCGCCTTAATGAAAGTATTCAAGAATATATTGAGATGTTTAAAATGTTTTTTAATAGAAGGAGAAAATATTAAAACATTATCAATATAAATAATTATGAATTCATGATAAGAATTAAAGATATCATTCATGATATTTTGAAATTTAGATGGGGCATTTTTTAATCTAAATGGCATAACATTCCATTCATAATGCCCAAAAGGTACAGTAAAGGCTGTTTTCTACCTAACCTACTCAGCTATTTGAATTTGCCAATATCCTGATTTCATATCGAATTTGGAAAATATCTTGACATCATAGAGTCTATTTAACAGACCCTTTTTATTAGGAATTGGGTACCTAATCCATCTTAAGGCTTTATTCAAAGGTTTGTAATTAATTACTAGCCTTGGGATTCTGCTTTCTAGTTCAGCTGCATTTTCAACATAAAATGCTGGGCAACTCTAGGGACTGTAGCTTTTTCTAATTAATCCCTTTTTTAGTAACTCTTCAATTTCTGCTTTACAAATTTCTAAGTGCCTAGGACACATAGCTATTGGTCTAGCCTTAGTAGGTATTTGTTTTTCTGAGAAATCCAAGTTCATAAGGCAATTCTATTATATGTTGTTTTCTATTCCAAAAGGCATTAGGAATTTCAGCACTTATAGTTTGTTCAATTTTATGTTGAAATTTATTAATTTCATCTTGAAGCTTAGAAGATTTCAACTGTTGCTCAATCCTCTTGTATTCTATTTCTTCCTTTAGAGACATCAGAATTTTTCTTTTCTTTTAATTGTATCTTTCATAAGATTGATTTCATGCATTCGGGGTTCTTCTACAAATTCAAATTTGATTTGTCTACCCTTTACAGTAGTTTCTACCCCTAATTCGTCTATCTTAGAAATAGGGAATAACATGTTTAGAAAATGGTTTCCTAGAACCACACCCTGGGCTAAGCCTTTGACTAGAACAAAGGGTAAAGGAAAACATACCTTATTATTACAGACTGCCGTATTAGACAATTTGTGGTATATAATTAGACAATTTCCATCCGCAGCATGGAGTATTTGTGTAGTTTTCTGAAAGTACATAGGACTAGTCCTTCATTAATACAATTTAAATATGCTCCCGAATCTATTAAGGCAACAGACTAAAAACTGAATTCATTATTCACAACTACAGTTATTTTATTAAACCATTTTTGTGCTATGACTAGATCTACAGCACAAATTCATCCTTCTGGATCATTAAGAATGTTTACAGTTCCTTCTTCGGGTTCTTGTATTATTATACCTTTTCCTTTGTTTTCAGGTTCTGAATTTTTTGTTTCTTTTGATGATTCCCATATAAGGTCTTAGAATTGATCTTTATTCGACTCTTCTAGATTAGAAACTCTTTGTTTTAGAGCTCTTACTTCTTCCTTTATTTCATTAATTTCTGATTTTAAATCATCAATAGTTGGTTCTTTTGATGAAGAGTTAACAGTTTTTACTCTTTCAATTATATTTTTAAAGGAATAAGAATCATCTTTTATACTTCCTTTTATTACTGAATTTTTACCCTTGTCGGACATCTGAATATAGTTTTCTAACTATATTCTTCTTTCTTCAGGGTCTGAAATTTTATCAATTAAGTCTAAAAATAGACTTTCTTCTTTTGACAAGACATTTATACTAAGATTGTTTAATCCTCTAATTTTTAGGATACATTCATCACAATCATTATCAGAACAACATTTTGATTTTTCAGACTATTCTGACTCAGAGTTATATTCATTTTCTGACTATCCTAGACTCGAATCTGATTTATACTGCTCTATTATAAAACCATTTAATTGTTCATTTTCTTCGTCAGAGTCTTCTAATAATATTTGACATAAGGATTTCTTTAATCCTTGATCAATTTGAATTGCATTTATTTTCTTTTTAACCTTGCATTTATTTTGGAAGTGACCTGGTTTTCCACACTTATAACATATAGGAACCTTTTTATAATTAGTTTCCTTGACTAAAGGTTTCTTGCTGGGTTCATAATAACCAGTTTTTGTCTTTTCATTCCTTTTATATTGTTTTCTCTTGTAAGGTTTATTAGATAATTTCTTTTGAAATTTATGAGTCTTTTTAGACTGCTTAAATTGACTGCTTGTGGGATATCCAAATTGTTCACAGAAGTTTCCTAAAGCTCTTTTCCCACTTAATTTTTCTTTGTCATTTTGTCGTTTTAACCTAGTATCATTACATAATGATATTCCTTCTGATACAACCTCTGAAGCTAACTCTCTATAAGTATCGCTACTGTATGGTATATTACCACCATGCTTATCTTTTAGCTTATTTCTTATTTTGTCAGCAAACAAAGTTGGGAGACCTGCTAAAAACTTTTCTTTCCAAAAGTCAAATTAACTGTCTGGTCTTTGATAAACTAGAGATAAGAACACATCTTTATACCACTGATTTTGACTCAACATATTGACTTAACTGTCTGGTCTTTGATAACTTTAGATAAACTTTTCCTGATTTTGACTCAATATATTGACACTTTTCTTTTCAGATATGTTCAGGTTCTGTAATCTGTCGACTAATTCATCCACAAAGTTTTTATTATTAATCCTAGATTCTTTTCTGAATTTTAGATTGACTTCTGGTGGAGGCTTCATCATGATTGGATCTATCTTAGCAAATTCTTTACTAAAAGATCTTGATGCCTGAGCAATTATTTGTTGGGAAGATTTTTCTTGAATTAGAAAATTTTCTATCCTTGAGGATTGTTTTCCTAAAGATTGAAGAAATAAATTTGTGTAATTATTTTGGTTGGATATTTCAACCAAGGCACTTGATGTGGATGCTTCTTTTCGTAAAACTGAATAAGGATTAGCTATTATTTCACCTTTAGAATTTTTAACTGAAAGTGTTGACTCTGGGGGATGAACTGCTGCTATATTCTTTCCCTACCTGGTGAAAAAGTTTTGATAAGCAATTTCTAAAACATTAACGAACTTAGGATCCTTAAAATTAGGCCAATATTTCTTATGGAACCTAAAGGCTCGTTCAAGCCACTTAAAGAATGCTGGCTTTTTATGGAATTTTTCCATGTACTGCTTATGCATAGAGATCCAGTAATCTCTTTCTTTTTCACTAAAAGTTGTATAAAACGATTTATGTTTAATGGTAAATGGACGTAACGACTCTGTAGAGGATAACATGCATACGCTGTATCCCATTTCAGAGGGTGTTGGTAAATTATTTCTTGAGGGTGATTTTAACCCTAACTTTGAAGGTGTTTCCATTTGGTACTGAGGGTGACTAACCTGATCTTTGGATTTTATTATTCCCTCAATTACTTGTCTTCTTTCAATTTTAGTGGTAGGAATTGAAGACGTAGACCTCCTTCTAGAAAACTCTCCTAGATTCAGTTTAATCTTTCTGTTTGCAGAGAATTTTATTTCTACATCTCCATCAGTATATTCAATTACTAATTCTAGGTCTCTAGACACTATTTTCTTAGGATGAATTCCTTGATCACTTTTCCAAGTCTCAGGAAGATTTACCTGATCCCAAATTATTGTCTTTGGTACTACCATATTGGTCTTAGCTGGATTAGCTATAAAAAGTGTAGTTTCACCTCGTTTTGACTCAATCTTAGCATTTGGAGCCATAGTGTTCATTACCTTGTAATAAATCCTATAAATTAGGACTACATTTTCTGATCCTGGTAACATGTCAAAACCATGAGACTAAATATTTAAAGTTAATGCATTCATTATGTTTTGATCAGTTAAGGATATTGAAAAATTAGGATAACAGCTAAAGAAGATAGGATCATCACAAAGACTTGATTCTATGAAAACTTATTACGTCTTGTGTCCCTAACACATGTAAGGGAAAAAGTATTTAGTCCAAATCTAGTTAAAGGTTTTAACGCCACTTGAACCATTCTTATATGTAGATATTTAAATTTCTTCTTATGTTCTTTTATAAATTTAAAAGAGAAGAGTTTAAATGTGTCCTGGCCTTCCTTTAAGGGAATAGACTCTTCCATTGTTTTAATTATATAGTCTTGTTTTAGACTAAAACTACCTTTCCTATAGATTTGCCTATCAGAAGTCTGAGGAAGATTCCAATTTTGAAGTTCTTTTTCTATATTTTCTGCTAGAATAATTTCTTTATTATTCCTAGACAAGTTATCAAAACTAGAACCAGAAAAATTAACAGAGTTTGAAAATCTTCTTAAAATACCAGCCATTTTATCTTCGAGTGAAAGGGGCAAACTGTCAAAGGACTTACTCAACCCTCAACGTCCTTCACTCAACAGACTACACGGGTTATCAGATGCCTCGACTTCGTTTCCTGGGTTTAACTCCTCGACTTTGAAGATTAATGAACATTTAGTTTGAGACTATTCTCACACTCTACCAACCTTTAAGGTTACTGGCTTTGATACCATTGGGGGAAGCTAGAGCACACAGAAAGAAAACAAAAACAAAAATATACAGAGCATAGCCCAATAGCTGCAATAAGGTTCAGTAGCCCAGATTAATCATAAAATATAAAAGAAGAGTAGAAGAAAACTTACATTAACATAAACAGATTCTTTATTACAAGTACAAGGCACAGGAACAGAACACGTTCACATGTACTAATAGGCAACAGCAATTTACCAATAGCAGCTACAGGTACAACAGATACAAGCCCACTATTACAAACGATAAAGATTTCTTATGTGATCAAGCTTATGAATTAGTCATTCCTTGTAATACCAAGGATTTCAAATATCCATATATTTCACTATCTTATAAAGAGATAATATCAATTGAGAAAAGATATGCTAATTTAGCACCATATGAGATAGTCCCTTTCTATCTTAATAATCATCTCCCTCCTGAACTGGAATGCAGGAATATTTTATTCTATTTAAATATTTTGTGGACACAAAATCAATTTATCACAAACCCTAGATTCGAGCAAGGTCAAAATAAGCTTATTCAAAAATCATTATTTATAAAATGATGAAGCCAGAAGATTAGGGTATGGATTTATACCGTCAAAAATAAATCAGAGATAGGAGAATATTTCCTTGGCTATATACTTATTTTGATTATATTGTTGCATGGGAAAACTTGCTTTTATTTGAAAACAAAGCAAGAAAGCACAACTAGTTTCTTAGGTTCCCCCTCAACGAGGAACCTTCTCCCACTACTTTTCCTCAGTGGTTTAAAACATTGTACTTTTCTAAAACATGGTACTTCTCTTGGAGATTATTTCTTATATACCTACCTAAATATGTTCATCTTTACTAGTTAAGGTTCTATGAGAATAATCATTCTCTGGATCCTCAAGACAAAATTATTATGTTTACAGCTTATTATCAGCTCCCATGGATTGTTAAATGGAATATATTGTAAAAGAATGCTATTCTTCTGCCTTTGGGATTAATCAATCAGTCCCCTGATTAATTCGTAAAAATTAAATTAAATGGTAAGACAACTTCTCTAATTTTGAAGATAACCTTAATAATTTTCAAAAGCTAGGGATCTTAAGATCTAAAGCTTCTTCTCATAAACCTTATATAAATGAAAATAAAAAGGTTCTTGATATGGTGAAAGGTTTATTAGCCTCCTCTTCTAAAGATGATGTTCAAAAGGAGCTGCTAAAAATCCTTGAAGATAACAGTTATGAGATGAGTCAAAATGACCCAGCCTATTTCCAGGACTCACAAGACCCTCTGGACAAAGGAGCAGAAGATTTTTTGGATGAAGAATCTCATTAATAATTTTCTTCATAAAGCTAAAGTTTACTTTCCTAAAAGGTGAAGGAATTTATTGTTCAAAAAGCAAAAGTCATCTTTTCTAAAATGAATGCTTTTGGTAACTTGAAGACAAGTTTTTTAAAAGAAAAGGATTTACTTTATAAAAGTAAATATTCCCTTTCTATCTGGCAGACCGACTCCAATCCATCCAGGATACGTGCCCAGACAGAAGGATAAGCTTTATCTTCAGAAATCTGCTTTTATTAGTCTTATCTCTTAGACAATCATGCCAGGATTGTTATTTAAGGGCCTTTGCCCTCTGTAGCTTCTTACGTTTTGAAGTTTACTAGAAAAATTAGAAGATTGAAAAAATTAGAGTGCTTAGAGTGTTTTGTAAAATACGAGTAAAAGTTTTAAGTTTGTATTAGTGGGCTTGTATCTGTTGTACCTATAGCTGCTATTGGAAAATTGTTGTTGCCTGCTAATACTTGTGAACGTGTTCTGTTCCTGTGCCTTGTACTTGTAATAAAGAATCTGTTTATGTTAAAGTAAGTTTTCTTCTACTCTTCTTTTATATTTTGTGATTAATCTGGGCTGCTGAACCTTATTGCAGCTATTGGGCTATGCTTTGTTTATTCTTTTTTTTGTTTTTTTTCTGTATGCACTAGCTTCCCCTAATGGTATCAGAGCCAGTAACCTTAAGGTTGTCTTCAACCTTTTTCATTTTCTGCAATCTTGAGACTAAGAGAAAGAAAGAAGAGAACTTAGAGTGAGAATTCTTTGCACGTGAGGCTTGCCAAGCCTAGAAACCAAATCCAATCTAATTAAAAGACTTAGGAGGTTACATTGCTTGTTTCATAAGCAATACTTGGGCAATTTTGAAGGATTGAGTTTTTGGAGTTGTTTAAGTAGGAATTTAGTGGCAGAAGAACCATTAGAGGGGTGTTAAGGAAGGATTGAAATAACACCATTAACATCAAAGGCTAGGTTGGTTTTACTGAAAATCAATTATGTGCTATATGTTTCCTACTATCAGTTTCTTTTGCTAAAAAATGTAAATTACTATATTTTTACTCCTACTATTTCTTCTATGAATCAACTTCATGAATTCTAAGCTGATTGAAAATAAATTGGACTGGGGATTGATTTTAGCATGATTTATTACACTACTTGTTCCTAAATGTGTAGATGTTGGCCCTAGAAGTGCTAGAGCCCCAGAAGTTGCTCTAACACCCTAGTTTCTGTATCCAGTAAATTAGATGGGAAGCTTTCCTCAAGGGTACTTGTGTTGAATTGTAAAACAAGTCTAGAACTTCCTGTTTGCATATGCTCATGAATGGAACTTATTGTATACTTGAAGAAGATAATGTTTTCTTGCATTGTCTGCCTACTGCTTAAAACCAGGCTTCATTCCTTTTATTATTTATTAATGTATGGTATATATATAGATTTTTGTTTCATGTTTTTCCTAAATTAATGCCTACAAACTGATTTGTATTCTGGGAAAGGTTGGCAATGATAGATTTTGTTATTCTTGCATATCACTTCTGTTATATGTGTTATCTGCAGTTCTATGTGGATTGAACTAGCATTAATGAGTACTGGTAAGTTTAGGGAGGTTACTATGAGGATATAGATCCTTGGGATCTAATGGAAGAGTAGTCAGAGAGACTTAAGTTTTTATTTTGTATTGTAAATAGCCTAAGCATATAGGAGGCTTGCAAGAATTAATGAAAATACTCTATGTCAACCTCTGCTTTTGTAAAGTTCCTTAAAACCAAGAGATAGAACATATGTTGAAGTCAACTATAAAAATGTTGTCTCTATGTTTATATAAATGAAAGTGACTATGAGGTCTCTTTAATCCAAATTATTTTCATTCTTACCTTTATAACCAAAGTTATAAGTTTAATCTTTATATCATCAAATGAACTCAGCGGAATAAAATAGTAAAGCATCAATCAAGGGTGAATCATTTAGATGATCTTTTAAATTTATTAACAAGTTGGCAAATAACTAAGAGGATTTCATTTTACAAGAAGAAACTTATATAAGCATATTAAGTGAATAAGAGATCTAATAAAGTTAAATTGATTATGAAGTGTCCAATTTTAAGTAGATAGATGCTAAGTTCTATTAAATGAGATTTAAGGGCTAATACACTTATATAAGTATAGGTATATAATCACTAGGGCATAGATACAAAAGAAAATTTTTATTGACTTTTCAAAAGTACATTTAAAAGTTTACAAGATATTACATGAATACAAGCCTTTCAACTACTAGTTTTCAACATATTATATATAACAAAGAGATACAAGTGTCCATGTGCCCTTATGTACTACTATAGAAGCAATAGAAGCAAGGTGTGATAGTATCAACTCCTAACAAGCACTGGGCAAAGTTGTAGGGTCCAAAGATAATTATGCCACTACAACTCTCAACTCTACAGTGGCTCCTTCCACATCTCCATCTTATCCTTTGGGATTCACTCTAGAGTAGATAATGCTTGTACAAGAGTTAGTTAGGAGAGAGTTGGGGTACATCCACTACCTCTGACACCGCTAACTCAACTATCTCAAGTACTTATTCCAATTTTATTTTCATAATGCAAGTTTTAGTTTATTATAGTTAAAATGCAAAACAATTGTAAAACCTTTGAAAGTTTTGGGTTGGGGGACAAAATAGTCAAATACAATTTGTTTCAAATTCTGAGAATGATGCATGTAAAAAAGCACCAATTAAATTCTCTATTTTTAATCTAGCTTTATAGTGAGGGTAAGTAAAGGTCGATCACACGAAGAGTTGAATTTAACTAATTTGTGTAAAATATAAATTCTAATGACAATAAAATAAAAGGAGGAGTTTTATGTTTTGAGATCGAATGTAAACTAAAAGCAAAATTAAATAACTAACAAGTAATTGAGAAAACTTCCGATAAACAAGGAGTTATCCACTGTAAGGATTTGACATTGATCATTGATCACAATTATTCAATCATTCATTCAAATATTCAGCCTAGAATATCAACAAGCTCTGATATTCCAAATATTTCCTTAGTTTTAATCAAAATAAGCTCTTTGATTAATCTCTTGCTACTAAACAAACTTAAATATGCTCTTAAGATTTAATTTAATAATAGCTCTAAGAAATAAAAAGATATCTGAAGCCAGGCAAAACATACGGGCTCGGTTCACTTAACTTAGTCCATATTCTTCGCAGCAATTATAAACTACTATTTACTACATATGTTAGAATCATCAAGCAATTACGGACTTGATTATTCTAAACTAGATATAGCTAATATAGTTTAATGAATTAGTTGCGTACCTAATCAACAGATCATACAACCATGACAAATATAATAGAAGAATACAAGATACTTGAATTGAATAATTAAATTAAAATGAAGAACAAATAAGATCTTATAATGCAATCCCATGACTTCGATACTCCTTTTATCATAAAAGAAGATTTAGCAACTCATAAGTGCGAAAATGATAAATAAACTCTAAAAGTGTTTACTGACTCTTAGACAAACTAATATATAAAACTCTCCTAAGCTAAGAGTATTTATAAGCTAATTAGAAGAAATAAAAACTCTGCAATTCTAATCTAACTTGAAGTCTTTATTGGATTGGGGTCTTGGTAATGAACTCTTTCTTAGATTAAAATTCCTAACTTGCCCTTAAAATAGGTCTAAATACAAGATGTGCCTGTCATCCTCACACCAATCTGATTAGGAAGTTTAGATAAGTACAGAATGGCATTGTGGTGCATACTTCCTTGGTGCTGTGGCGCCTTGCTCTTTATCTTCCATCCATGTCATCTTCCATTTAGTGCTGCGCTGCGGCTCAACATCAACTGACTTCAAACCTTTAAAACTGGGGACAAATGTGTTGCGGCATCAAATTTCACACACTGCGGCGTGGTTCTCTCTGACATAATGTATAAAATCCAAATAATATGACACCATAGCTCTTGAAATAGGACGTTGCGGACATGTGCTCTTTGACTTGGGCCTATTTTCTTCTTCTCAGGCGCTGCAGTTCCATGTTATCCAAGATGCGACGCTACTTCATTGACTCCTACTTCAATTTGGACAAGGACAACATCCTTCTATCTCCTTTTATGCTAATTGTGCTCCATTTATCCAACTAATGTTCTTTAATTAGATTTAACACCTGAAATGATAAAATAAACATTTATAAGTTCATTAGCACAAAATCATACTTAAAACAACAGTAGGAATCAATAAGATTTAAGATTTATTAAACTTTTATCAAAGAATACTCATACGATCGTAAGGATGAATATGACCTATAGGAAGAAATAGAAATTCATTTGGATTAACGATTAGGTTATTAGGTCAAACTATTTGTTTCAAGGAAAAAACTTTGAAAGTTTGGGTTCAGGAGGCAAAATAGTCAAATATAAGTCTGTTCCAAATTCCAGGAGTACCAAAATGACTACATGGACGAATAAGACCTGTATGAAAAAATGTAAATCCATTTGAATCAACAATTAGGACATTAGACTAAACTTTTAGTTTCAAGGCAAAAACTTTAAAGGTTTGGGTTCAGGAAAAAAAATGGTCAAATACAAGTACATTTCGAATTCTGGTAATACTAACATGACCACAAGGATGAATAAAACTTGTAAGAAGAAAACATAAATCTAATTAGATCAATGTTTAGAATATTAGGCCAAACTTTGAGTTTCAAGATAAAAACATTAAAAGTTTTAGTTCAGAGGGAAAAATGGTCAAATACAACCGTTTCATATTCTGGGAGTATCGGCATGATCATGGGGATGGATAAGACTTGTAAGAAGAAACGAAAATCCATTTCGATCAATAGTTAGGATATTAGGCCAAACATTTAGTTTCAATGCAAAAATTTTGAAAGTTTTGGTTCAGGGACCAAATCGGTCAAAACAAGTTTGTTTTGGATTCTTGGAGTACCAACACAACTGCGAGGACGAATAAGACTTGTAATAAGAAACGAAAACCCATTTGAATCCATGGTTAGGATATTAGACCAAACTTTGAGTTTCAATGCAAAAACTTTGAAAATTTTGCTTGTCAAAGTTCAAAGTTAGAGTTTTAATTTATATGCATATTAAGTTAAGTACAACCTATAACTTATTTATTTTGATTATTTCAGGTTGCACCTCCTACATCTGGGCCTTCGTATCTCAGTCATATTAGGATTTATCATCCTAATATGATAAAGACTTTAACTAGGATTTGACAAAAACTAAGCAAACACCAACAAAAACTCTAGAACATAACTAAAATCATATGAGTAAAAGAATGTAAAATAAATCTATTTCCAAGAGTTATCACACCCCCAAACTTAAATTTTTGCTAGTCCTCAAGTAAAAGAAAACACAAACCAAAAACTAATAGACCAAAAGATGCATCACCCTAAACATAATGAAATCCTAACATGCTTTCAAAAGTTTCACATTAAATTGACTAAATGTCATCCATAAGTATCACTCAAATTCATATGGATTTCTAGTAAGTGTGTATGTGTAATGATTTTTAACAAAATAATGTAAGCAATCCGAATAAGTTTATATCTAAGTAAAATCATATTTAGCATTCAAACCTATAAGTGTGCTTTTCAACTCTCTCTCCACTAATGTAAGCTCTACTAAGTTAAGGATCAATAGGTCTTATTAAGCTTGTAATATAAGGCTAGGGTAATGGTATGATAAAGGAAATTTTAAGGCTTAAAATCACCCTAAGCACATTATTCATTCTAGGACCTTCATTGGAACTCCCTGTACATTCCAAGTAATACACTCATACTTGGCTTCCACTTTTCTTTTATCTCCCACAAATTCATACTCTTTTTTCTTTTTTCTTTTTTCGTTTTTTCTTATACGCCCCTTCCTTTTTCTTTTCTTTTTTTCAACATTTGAAGAAATTTTGATTATAATTTGAAAGAATTCCTATACTCCCAAACTTAAAATTAACATTGCCCTCAATATTACAATAAAGAGCAAAAAGTATGGAAAACTTATTTTATACTTGAAACACACATTCCTTTCTAAACAACTCCATGGCACATTCCCAAACCTATTTCATTCTATTATGAAGAATGAGTGAACATGGAACACAAATAAACTCCCTCCTTTTTTTTTCCTTTTAACTCCTTCCTTTCACTTTTTTTTTTTTTTTTTTTTTCATCATATAACTATAATCTTCCTAGAAAGATCAACATGCTTAAAAGTGAAGGGTGCAAAGGAAATTGAAAAGGGCTAGGGAAAAATTAATGTGGTTGAATAAGAAAATGTCAAATTAGGCTCAATAGGTTAAACTAGGGATAACATATATATCAAGGTTGGCTTGAAAAGCTCAAACTATCCAAAGATGACCTAAATCATGTCCTTAACTTAGCTTTGTCTAAGATTTTACCTCAAGAGAGAGTCGAACACATTTATAAGTTTCCTAACTAAATATAAACTTCCTAAACATAAAGGTCTCTAGATAACAAAAAAATCCTAAGAAAAATATCAAGTGCATAAAAGTGTTGGAAATCACATCCTGCAATTTTTCTAACTCATAAATTTAATATGAATGTCAAGAGCATGTGAAAACTAACATATTATCATAGGATGAGGGATTTCATCATAAAAGAATAATAACATCTTGGCTAACTAATCAACCTAAAAACTACAAGCATCAAACATCAAAACAACTAAACACCCCCAAACTTAAGACTAACATTGTCTTCAATGACTAACATTGTCTTCAATGTTAAAGATATCCAAAATGAATAAGGATAGAAATACTCCTTGAAATTTAGTAAAGGTAGAATGAACATGATTCCTTATCCACGTTGTATCTAAAGCATCCAAGCTTGAAAGGAAGTTGAAGGGAGTCAAAAGGGCAAAACAGGCTTGCTAGGATACTGGGGGCTCTAGGGCACCAGTTTTTGGGTGCAATGGCACCCTAGCCAAGGATTGAAAATTCCTTATTGGAGCTGTGGCACCAATTTTATGGCGATAGGGAGCCAGTCTCTCTATTTCTCAGTGCTGCGGCACTGCTTTCTTACTGCTGGGGTACCCAACATACTATTTTTCGTCCCTTTTCACAATGTTAATTGTATTTTGATGCTTGACCCTTGTACCTACAACAAAAACATAAAGACTTACTAAAAAACATTCTAACAAACTAAAAACTAAGGTGCAAATTTAAAGAACTTATGTTGCCTCCCAAGTAGTACTTGATTTATAATCGTCAACTTGACTTTTGTATGCTTAGCATTTGTCCTCCAAAGCCATGGAGGCTTTAAGAAGATTATGTTCTTCAAAGTTTGTAAATCTCTTCCTATTCCTCTTGTATTTTCATTGTGAGCATGCATTGGCCATAGCATGATCTCCACTGGGAATCTCCTTCAAGAGCTTTAGCTTCCCTAATATTTCATCCCACAACTTGACAACTTACTTATTTATTGAGCTTGTAGTCTTCAAGAATGGTGGCCTAGCAATTGAAAAGTGCTTTTAAAAGTAAGGGTATGTCAAGAGGAGTAATATTTTCTTAAACTCATTCGTTTGATGCTTCATGCATAACTTCAATTGCATAACATTCATCACCTTTGGAAGGAAATGTCATAGCCTTAAAGACATTAAACTTTTACTTTTTGATCATGAGCTCTTAAGATATTTTCTCCTTTTTGCACATTAATGAGAGTTCTACCACTGGCTAAGAATTGTCTTCCTAAAATAATAGGGATCTCCTTGTCTTCCTCTATGTCAAGAATGAGAAAGTCAGCCGGTAGTATTAACTTGTCCAGTTTCACTAGGACATCTTCAATGATTCCTCTTGGACAAGTTTGTGACTGTTCCGCTAGTTGCAAGTTCACTTTAGTTGGCTTGATCTTCCCCTTTTTAAGTCCAAGCTTTTGAAATATTGAGAACAGTATCAAGTTGATGCTTGCTCCCAAATCACATAAAGTTTTACCATTAAAGGACTTGCCAATGAAAATTGGTATGTTGAAATTACTCAGATCTTTGAGCTTTGGTGGTAGTTTCTTCGAAGGATATCACTACACTCTTCGGTTAAAGCAACCATTTCGTGGTCCTTTATTTTATGCTTCTTAGATAAGATGTCCTTCATAAACTTAACATATCTAGGTATTTGTTCAAGAGCTTCCATAAAATGAATGTTTATGTGAAGCTTCTTTGAATAGCTCTAGAATTTTTAAATTTCTCATCGAGCTTCGGCTTTTGAAGGCATTAAGGGCATGGTAGAGGTTGGTATGTAAGAGTATTTTCTTTGGGAGATTGAACCTCCTCTTGACTACTCACAATTACCTTCTCATCTTGTTTAGATAGAATTTCAGCATGCTTAAAGGGTTCTTCTACTTTTTTACCACTCCTTAGAGTGATGGCTTTACAATCCTCCATATCAGGATTCCTATCTCTTAGATTTGGTACTGTATCACTAGGTAAAGCACGTTGAGGATAGTTTGTAATGGCATTGGCCAGCTAGCCTATTTGATTCTCAAAGTTCCTAAGTGATGCCGCTTGGCTTTGGATTACAGAATCCGTCTTGGATATGTGTTACATAAATAATTCTTCAATAAATGGCTTCATTTCAACTGCAAGAATTTGTGCTTGTGACTAAACACCAATTGGGTAAGTGGGTTTTGTTTCATTAGATTGCCCTTGATTACTCTAAGAAAAATTTAGGTTGTTTCTCCACCCAGGATTATAGGTGTTGGAGTAAGGATTACCTTGCTGCCTATTGTAATTGCTCAAGTAATTTACAACTTCATGGTTGTTTAGGCACAAATTTCTTGCATGTGCATCCCCACAGATCTCACAAGCCATGGCTCAGATTCTATTTGGTTGTCCTCCAAGGATGTCAATTTTCTTTGACAAGATAGTCGTTTGTGTAGTTAATACACTAATGACATCCAACTCATGAACTCTAGCTACTTTTCGAGTTAACAACCTTTCGAAAGGTCATTGATAATTATTGACAGCTCCTCCAATAATTCAAATGCTTCATCAATTGTCTTTCCCATTAAAGCTCCACTAGCTACCACAAGGATGTTTGGCTTACTAAACAGTTGTAGAAGGTTTGGACTTGGAGCCACTTTGGTAAGGCATTAGGAAGGTATCTTCTAAGCAACTCCTTGAATCTTTCGCACACTTCATAAAGAGATTCTGACTCAATTTGGATAAAAGAAGTGATTTCATTCCACAACTTGGCTATTTTGGCCGTTGAAAAGAATTTGGCTAAAAACTTTTGGGCCAATTCTTTCTATGTTGTAGTAGAGTAGTGAGGGAGTGCAAGCAGCCAGCTCTTTACCTTTTCTCGAAGTGAGAAAGGAAAGAGGCACAATCTTGATGCATCATCCGAAACTCTATTGATCTTGGAAGTGTCACAAAGCTCTAAGAAGCTTATAAGGTGGGAGTTTGGGTCATCATTTGGAAATCTAGAAAATTGCAACATCTGCTGATTTATTTAGATTTGGCCAAGCTTGATTTCAAAATCATTAACTTGGATTGCCGCCCTTAGTATGCTTTATTGAAGTTCTTGCACTAGAGGGATTGCAAAGTCCTGCAAGAACTTGGGTTCTTGATCATTAGCCATTGCTGGAATTTGGCTTGATGCTTCTCTTTTTGAAGTTTTGGATATGTCCTATCGATCTTGGGATCGAATGGAACAAGCTCCAAGCTATAAGTTCTTTGCATGCACAATCAAGAGTACTTGAAAAAAAAAGTTTGAATTAAAACTAGAACTGGTTGGTATTATTATTGACAAATATAAGAATAACTCCCCGGTAACGACGCCAAAAATTTGATATTGATTTTATAAACGCAAGCGCATGTATCGTCGTCAAGTAATATAGTACTTAAGTAGAGATCATTCCCATTAGGAGTTTTCAAATATTATGCTAAGTATTAAAATTAGCAATTCCAATTTTATTCAAACAATTGAAATTTGGGTAGATTATGAACTAATTATAAACTAAAGAAAATTAACACAAGATTAAACAAGAGATAAACCTAGAACTACAACATCTCTCAACACTTTACTTGAATTATTATTATCTTGTATTGCTTAGTTATGATAAAGAATTATTAATCTAGGGTTCTTGATTAATTATAAACATATTCCTATGTCTTATAACAATATCTCACTTAATCAATTCACTATTTTCCTATATGAATTAAATTAAACAATTCATTAAGATTATATCTAAATTGGCCACACAAGGCATATAGGTATATTCCTATCCTATACACAAATCAAACTCAACAACATATGTTGAATTCAAACAAGTAGCAATTAGGCTTAACCTAAATTCCGCTTCCCAAGTTCATTTAGGTTTCCTAATTCAATCTAAGAGATGACCAGTCAATTAGAAGAATTAAGCATAAAACAAATTAGATAAATCATATACCAAAACCTAAGCAATCCATAGATATCATAATATCAAGCTACATGTTGAGTTCTAGTTTTAGAAAGGAAACTACTTCATACTACTTAGTGTAGGCATGGTTTTAACAATAATAAACATCAAAATAATGCAATAAAAGTAAAGAAGGAGTAGAAATAGAGATAGCTAAGAAGGTTGTCGATCTTCAAGCTCTTACTATCCTTGCCCCTCTTGCTTCCTTACACCTTTGACAAGCTTTCATACTCCATAAAAACATTGCTAACTTGTGTCTCTAATTGTGTATATAGTCCTCAAGGTAGTCCCTCTTTTATAGGCTTAAAAACTCTCAATTTCACTTCAATTTGGACAAGGGATCTAGCCAGCGCCGCTACCTAAGCTTCCTAAAGACGCAACCTAAAAAATTGATGAGTTTTGGTCCTTGGCAGTGGGCTTAGCACCGCAGCCTCACCTTTCTAGCACCTCAGCATTCCCCTTGGCACCTCAGTGCGAATTCTTTTGGTACCTCAGCGTAGGTATTTTTGACAACAACCTGTTGTTTTGCAATTTTGAACCCGAATTCACCTTGAATTTGACTTCCAATGGGAGTCCTTTTTGTAATATACCTTTAAGACACATCAACTGAGTAAGAATGAACTAAAACTCATATAAAACATCTAATCAAAGTCTAAATCAACTAGGATTCATCATACTAATATGATAAAGACTTTAACTAGGATTCAACTAAAAACTAAGCAAAAGCAACTAAAACTCTAGAATATAGCTTAAAATAATATGAGTAAAAGAATGTAAAATAACTCTATTTCCAAGAGTTATCAACACCCTATATAAAGGAAGACACTCTTGTATACACAACAATAGCCCAACACAATTCAATACAAATCACATTACATTCAATTATTACAATTCCAAAAATATTAATACATAAACTTATGCAATAAAAGAATTTGATTCTTTTTATGTTTTTGAAATCCAGTTCAAAATTATTAAAAAAGTTATGATCTCGATGTACTCTCATCATTATAGATTTTAATTTCCTCATAAACACAATTCCCTTGTTTACCTCCTTACAATATTTTACCTCCATTCAGCAAATTTGTCTGTGCTTCCCTGATAATAAGATCAAATTGTTGTTTGCATAGAGAACCAATTCAAAGATAACAACTCAACATAATTTTGGATAAAATAAACTAACACAGTCAAAATAACATCCCAATATATGGAAAACACTTTTTCTACATAATATTTAAATCCATTAGTGGTATTTGAAATTTCATTTGCAGCATGGAAATAGAGAGAAGCTAAAAGATTCTCAAACTGACTAGCATTTTGGAGTTTTAAATGACTTAAATAGGAAAGTAAATACTTGATAATTACTCCATTAGATATCGGAGAGGCAAACATTTTCCAGATATATGCATAATTCAATAAAAATAAATCCGACACCAGGTGTGAACTTCACATTATTGGATTTATTCAATATTTCACATAGAAGTATATATATTATGATCAAAAGTAGAAAACAAAAGTTTCATCAGGAATTATGTCTTGTACAGTGATAAAATCATAGCATAAACAATATTGTCAATTTTTGGTTGTAGAGTTTTTTTTATCTTTTCCTTTGTGCCCTCTCCTTACACATCATCAGTTCAAGTATGTTGACCTGCAGAAAATAAATTAAAAAAAAAAAAGAAGGAAACAAAATAATTTTAAATTAGATCAATGTAAATATCTTATGCATTAACTTTAATATGATAAATTCTTTCTCTGTTTTCTTTTTATTTTATCATACTAATCATATACTAGTACCTGAGATTGTTATGGCTATGGTCATTAGCCATGGTTTTCGGCTGAAAGAAAAGAGTTTTTGACTAGATCCAGTTCTTTGGTGACATCCTTGAGGTTCATTCTTTCATTTGGAGATTGCAAAGAACAGGCAAGTCCAATCTTGAAAATTGAAAGTATGCATTTTTGGACATTACCATTCATCTGGATCTGGGTTACATTTGTTTCTCTTTCTGCCTCAACATCATATATTTGGCTTTGATTTTCTCTTATTTCTGGTTGGAGTAGAGTTCGGTCCATAATCTGAGAAAGATTTTCTTGCAAAGCTAACATGGCATACTTGTGAAGATTCAAACCATCTTTAAACATTTCATCTATGGTTCTTCTTCCTGTGAGCATTTCGAATAAAAGTATCCCAAAGCTATAAACATCTCCCTTTGTTGAGACCTGGCCTCCCATTCCATACTCTACGATTATATATCAAAATATATCAACAAAAACCGTACATGCATGTTTCTATCTAAGTAATATGAATGTTTGGCTAAATTATATATATACATATATATAAATATATATTTCTTTTTCTTTTTTTCTTTTTTTTACCAATGGACCCTTTCAATTCTTGTGTGCTGCTTTGTTTTTGGGGAATGTCAATAGTGACAAAGAGAAGCCTTGCTAAACCAAAATCAGTCACATGGGCAACCATGTCATTATCAAGAAGGACATTGCTTGGCTTCAAGTCACAGTGAACAATTGGTTGCTCACATTGCTCATGAAGATAATGTAATGCAGATGCCACATCTATCGCAATATTCAGTCTTTCAAGAAGGCTCAACCTTGGCCATTCGTTTTTACAGTCAACTCCTGGATGCAGCCACTGCTCTAAGCTTCCTTTTTCCATGAAATCAAAAACTAGGGCCTTGAATTCATTGCCATTGTAATCTAAACTTGAGCAACATGTTAATATTTTTATTAGATTACGATGCCTGATATTTCTTAAAGCATTGCATTCAGCAATGAAACTCTTGGATGCGCCTTTCTTATGAAGATTGAGTACCTTCACAGCAATCTCTCTTTCTTCTTCAGCAAGAACTCCTTTGTATACCGACCCAAAACTACCAGATCCTATTAATTTATTGAGAGAAAAACCATCGGTTGACTGATGTAGCCTTCCATATGAAATCTTTGGCAGCTGATCAATTGTTGGTTGAGTAGAAGATGACTTCCTTTTTGATTTTCTCCTCCAAACAATAGCAATGAAGCATAACAATAGAATAAGAGATAGAGCCACTAAAACTATCACAATTGTTAATTTAAATAGACGGCGCTTTCCTTTTTTCATATGCCTAGCAGGGCAAGCTGGTAGGGAAAATTCATGTACACCCCTACAGAGTAAACTATTACCAGACACAAATATGGCATTTGAGTTTTTGAAAATCCCTTCAACAGGCACCTCTCCTACTAGATTATTGAAAGAAAGGTTTAAATAAAATACAGAAGGTAGTTTTGCAAGATCTTTTGGAATTTCTCCTGACAAATTGTTTCGTGAAAGATCTAAATATTGTAAACCTTTTAAAGAGGCCAAGGATGAAGGCATGTGTCCTTGAAAAAAATTCCCTTGCAGGTAAAGGTACTCCAGACTTGAGCAATCTCCAATGGTTGTAGGAATTTCACCAGATAGATTGTTTTGGGAAAGGTCCAGTGAATTAATATTTTTTAGCTTCCCTACTTCCACAGGTAAGTTGCCGATAAAAGAGTTTCTTGATAAATTAAGCAACAGGGATATGGTAGAAAGACCAATTACCTGCTTGGGAATAGCCCCACTAAGATTATTTTGTGAAGTGTCCAGTATCTGGAAATAATGACAATTTTCAATCGTTGATGGAATGCTCCCTTCAAATTTGTTTTGGCCTACGAAAAGCATGTTCAATCTAGTAAGATTGCCTATGAAGGATGGAAGGTGTCCAGATAGACCATTTTGACTTAAAGACAACAGCTGCAAGTCCTGTAGTTTCCCCAAAGATGTTGGAATAGTTCCTGTCAGGAGGTTATCACCCATACTTAGCACATATAAGCTGATCAAATTCCCAATTCCTTCTGGTATGGTTCCAGATATTTGATTTGAACGAAAGTCTAAATAATTGAGTTGGCTTGACAGATTAGCCATTGAATTTGGTAAAACTCCTTCTAAATTATTTGTATTGAAATCAAGTGTTTCAAGTTTGCTGCAGTTTACCAAAGATGTCAAGAAACCCAAGTCACTAGCTGAATTATTTCCTAAAGTGTTATCTGCTAATCCCAGCCACTGAAGATCTTGTAGACTTCCTAAACTAACAGGAACATGTCCCGTAAATGTGTTGCTAGGTATGTCAATCACTTGTAGCTTAGAAATATTAGACAATGAAGCTGGGATTGTCCCATAGAATCTGTTACTACCAAGGCCCAATTGTTGGAGATTTGGGAAGTTGTTGCCTATGTTGTTTGGAAGAACTCCTTCTAATTGGTTCAACCGAAATGACAAGGTGATGAGAGATGACATATTGTAAAGAGAATTAGGAAGCTTACCAGAAAACTTGTTGTCCTCAAAGACAAAAAGCAATAAGCTTTTCAAATCTCCGATTTCATTTGGAATAGATCCAACCATACTATTGTCTGCAACATCAAAAGCTCTGAGTGATGATAGATTTCCTATGGAATGAGGGATGCCTCCTGTCAATTTGTTATTCCTAAAGTACAATCTTTCAAGGTTATTCAAGGAACCAATTTCCTTGGGAATCCCCCCAATCAGTTTATTCCCATCGATACTAATGATCTCAAGTTTAGAACACTTGGTTAAATTGACTGGAATTTCACCTCCCAAAGTATTATTTCGAAGCAAAAGATTTCGTAGGCGAAACAAACGGCCAACTTCTTGAGGAATGTGGCCATAGAAGCTGTTGTTTTGGAGGATGAAGTTTCTAACAAAACTTAGATTACCAATGTAAGGTGATATTGATCCACCCAATTCATAACCTTGGAGATTTATAGAAATGACTCTTTGATGGCGGAGTCCACATGTGATTCCAACCCAGTTGCAGAAGTGATTAGAGTGATTCCATGAGGTTGAGATTCCATGTGGATCAGTATGTATTGATTCCTTGAATTTAAGTAGTGCAAG
Source organism: Quillaja saponaria (assembly GCA_029379385.1). Classification (NCBI taxonomy): domain Eukaryota; kingdom Viridiplantae; phylum Streptophyta; class Magnoliopsida; order Fabales; family Quillajaceae; genus Quillaja; species Quillaja saponaria. Next base: position 14,096,511 of record CM055612.1, on the reverse strand, counting down.
ATGGTCTGTTTCATTTGTTGGAGCAGTAGAAGTGTAGACAGGGTGTAGCAGCCATGCTAAGTTGATAAAGAAGAGAAGAATCCCTTGAAATTGAAGATATGTAGTCCAACGGGCACATAAAAGAGAGTTATGAAACTTCATTGTGTAAGGAGACATGAAAATATATCCAACGCTGAAAAGTTTATAAGCGAGAGAAAATAACAGAAGCTTGTAACTTTTACTATTTGATATAGAATGTGGTCATAGACTTGAATTATTGTCATTGCGTAGGGAGAATCACAGAACCAGGCCAGTAAGTTGCGAAAACATTCATCCAATAAGCAAGATATATATAAAATGTTCTTAAAATATATTAAGAATTGAATTTAATATTATCTAATTTAATAAGTTATTATTTTAAAATATTGAACCTAAGATGGAGTTATGAAGCTTCATTGTGTGAAGAGAACCCAGGGTGCAATTTCTATTTATATAATTTTTTTGCAAAATCAATTCTTGTATTTATTAATTTATATTGTACAATATTAATTATTTACCATGGCTAGTTATAGTTTTACAATTTGATTTCATGGTTTGAATTTTGTGTCAGAGGCTTTGGAGAATAAAATCTTCATAAATTTTTTAGTTGAAATATGCGTAAACCAGGACAACTAACAACTAAAAAAGCAAAAAAATTAACAAAACCAATTAAAGTAATTTATTTATTTAAATTTTTTTTTTTTTTTTGGAAGAGAAAAGGAAATTTAAAAAATTTTGAGTACTTATCAAATTTATTATTATTTTTATAAAAAAAATCATCTTTTATCTCTTGAATTTCCTAGTTTTTAGTGTGTTATTTATAGTTTTAGTCCTTAAGAATTACACTAATTTTATTTTAGTCCCTAAACTTTTTTTATTTTCTAACCAAGTCTTAAGAATCTTAATTTTTTTTCCAGTGATGTTATTGGTCAACTTAGACCAAAAAAATCAAAACTAAGAATGATCACATTACAATTCTAGGGCTGAGATGGGAAACAAGGTCCCATGTAGGATAAGTTATTCAACCCTTTTTTAAGTGTTAGTTGCAATATAAGAAACTCCTCGATGTGCTGGCGTTAGGCACATATACAGTTATTTGGTTTGACTACCCGACTTATTGAGTTGAATATATTTGATGAATCAAGTTGGTATATACGAAAATTGATTAAAACAAATTAGCAAAAGAGTGAAACAAGAAGGGTTTTTTTGCGTGTGTTTGCTTTGGGGACTACTAGAGTCAGATTACGAATCAAAAACCAGTCACAACAAAAGTTGTTGTGGCCGATGGGAGGGAGAATGTTGGAGTGAAGGTGCTACAAAGACCTTAATCAAGGTAGAGTTGTTCGAATGAGAAGCGATATTATTTGTGAGATTTTTTTGTGTTAAAAGAGTTATTAATTATAATTGAAATTTGAGTTTGTCAGAAAAATATTTTTATGTAAGAGATCTGTTGTAATCTCTTTTGATTGATAGTAAACAATTTTCGTTATCTTTAAACTTGATTTTTCTTTCAATTGGAAGAATTTTTCACATTTAAGATTGTGTTATTTTTGTGGTTGATGTCTACAATTACCCAATAGTCCCTTTACTATTGTTAATGTGATAACTCTTATATGGCTAATATAATAAGAATTACAATACATATAAGTACACGAGACACTTGTTTTAAGATCAATTGATTAGTTTTAAAAACAAAGTTCTATCATGGTATCAAGGTAAGATTCTAGAACTACCAGTAGGGCTCTATAATAACACTACAGTCCAAGCCGCCACAACTAAAAAAATTCAAAATACATGTAAGTAGTGAGCTCTAACTATCACATTAACCATCTGATTATTCAAGCTGAAGAAGAGCAGGACATGTGCAACGAAAGATTACAAAATAGTAAAAGCTTATCCTACATGGCATCTATAATCTGCCATCTCAGTCACAAAATTGTTATGTAATCATTTGTTATTTTTTTTATTTTCTGGGTCTGACTAATTAAGAACATCATTGAAAAGTATTTGATCTTTGAGGACTTTATTAGAATAACAACTTCTCAAGGACTGAAATAAAATATTTTATTGTAGTTTTTTGGGACTAAAATAATAAATAATTTTTTTTAAGAAGAAATCAAATTTTTTTTTTTTTTTTTTTTTTTTTACATCGAGAGATTAGGATTCAAACCTACAACTTGAGAAGAAGAAATAACCTAAAATCAAGTATCAT